>KN714654.1:960983-2367117 GCA_000812005.1 Coccomyxa sp. LA000219 | reverse complement strand
AACCCTAAACCCTAAACCCTAAACCCTAAACCCTAAACCCTAAACCCTAAAAACTAAAACCTAAAACCAAGCCCTAAACCCTAAACCCTAAACCCTAAAATCCCTAATCCCTAAACCTAACTCCTAACCCTAACCCTAACCCCTCAAACCCTAAAACCTAAACCCTAATAACGCAATGCAGCCCACAGCCAGGCCAGAACAGGCCTATCTGGATGCTGTCAACGCTAACCCAGCACCCAAGCGAGCGCGCAGCGAGCCTAGCAGCAGCAACAGCCATGCAAGCTCAGCTGGGAAGGGCGTAGCAAAGATTGTAGAAGACTGGGCTGGACCCAAGCTCACCGACGTAGCCGCCGCGCACCACAGGAGAGCAGCGCAGCTCCGGTCAGCCCTCCAGTCCGACACAGAAGCCATAGCCAAGCTTCAGGAGTTCAGCGCACAAGACAAGGTGCCTAGCTCCCTCACCATCAAGCTTGCTCCCGCCGCGCAGAAGCTTGCCGCAGTCATACCTGCGGCGGAGGAGGCCAAGAAGGGCATCGAGAAGCTGTTCTTGACCGAAGCCTTGCGCCAGCGAGAGGCAAGTCTCACAGCTGTCCGAGCAGAATTGGAGGCCGTCACATCCGGTGTTCAGTTTGACCTTGATGCGAGGGCAGCCACCCAGTTTGACAGCCTCCAGAATGTTGAGCGTGCGCACGTCGAGGCGCTCATCGCCAGCAAGAAGGAGGAATTCCTTGTCACTCTACGCCTCTCTCAGCTCACCATGTCAGCCAGGGAGGAGAAGCAGAGGGAGGCCAAGGCCAAGAGGGCTGAGGCCTTCGCAGCGCGAGACGTGGACATGGCGCAAGCCCCCACAGATCAGATCCTCAAGCGCGTGGTTGCAGAGACAGTGGCCAAGGAGATGGCCAGGTACCGCAAGCACGCCAATCTGGACTCGCGCAAGCAGGTGCACTTTGGGAGCAGGCAGCAGAGCCGCAGCGACAGCCGCGGGCGAGGCCGCTCTCACAGCAAAAGCACCAGCCGGCCCCGGGGCACATCCCGGGGTAAACCCAGCGGCAGGTCCAGCACTCCCATGAGGGGACCCAGCCGCAGCCAATCACGTGAGAGACCATCCACTCCGAGACGGCAGCCATCTTCCTCCCGCAGCAAGTCACGGGAGCCACGCAGACGGCAGCCATCCTCTTCTCGCAGCAAGTCGCGGGAAAACTCTCGGGGAGGCCGGGGAACTCGCCCCCACCGGTCTCCAAGCGCCAAGCACGCAGGAAGAGAGCGAAGCGGCGGCGGAAGCGGCTCCAAGATGGGAGCACGCCACTAAGCTTCCTCTCGGCCTTCGGCCACATGACGCTGCGTGAGATGGACACCAGAGCAGTGCTCAAGGGTGTGCACACCCTTGGTCTCAATGCCAGCCATGCCATCCCGCGTCCGCTCATGACCATGCTTAGCAAGGGCGGGAAGTTTATTGTCACGCCGCGCATGCCACATCAGCTTTTGAAGGCGGAGCGAGAGCAAGCCCTTCATGACTATACGAGAAACGTGCGCCTCAAGATCATGTTCAGCCGTGAAGACAAACTTTTTGATCGGAGATACCATGTACCCAATCCAATATGGCAGCCCCACCGCGCATCAGCCTTTGTCGAGGCAGAGTTGACGCAGCTTGGGCAGCGCTTGCGGGACACGCAAGCCAATCTTCCAAGACACGAGGGCTTCAATTGCTCCCGTGAGGAGCGCGAAGCCTTGCACAACCTTTGCCACGACGCCAACGTCATTGTGAAGCCCGCCGACAAGAACCTTGGCTTGATCCTCATGTCAAAAGAGTGGTACATAGCTGAGTGTGAGCGGCAACTCAGTGACGCGAGCACATACGGCAAAGTTCACAGCGTCTCTTTGACCGGCATCCAGAAGAGGGTGTTGAGCTTTATAGCCACTTTGGAGGGCAAGATCCCTCCCAATGAGCACAAGTGGCTGAGACATGAGACGCTGCGATTGTGTCAGCTGCCGCAGTTTTACATCATGCCCAAGCTTCACAAGAATCCAGTGAAGGGGCGCCCGATTGTGGCTTGTCACAGCTGGTGCACTTGGCCCCTTTCCAAATGGGTTGCCAATAGGATTAACCCGTATGCTGCCAAGCAGGAGACAGTTCTCACGGACACGAACGCTTTGATAGAAATATTAGGGCGTGTTGAGCTGCGTGAGGATGATGACATCTTGCTGAGCACCGCAGACGTTGAGAGCCTTTACACCAGTATTCCCATACCCGGCGCCTTGGAGGCGCTGGAGGAGCGCTTACGCGCTTGTGGGGTGGATGAATCCTTCTTGAGGATCACCATTGATGCCACCAAATATGTTCTCGGGAATAACTTCTTTGAGTTCAATGGCACTTTTTACCACCAGAGGAAGGGCCTCGCCATGGGCACACCCTTGGCACCACCAGTTGCCAACTTGTTCTTGGCAAGCCATGAGGCCCGTTTGATGAGAGTGGTGGCCCCACCATTGTTGTATGTGAGATTCCTTGATGACATCCTTGTGGTGCAAAAGCTTGATGAGGCCACGCCCGGACTTCCACTCTGGGATGGCCTCAATTCCATGCACCCCGACATCAGGCTCACAAGAGAGAGCTCGCCTTCCATGGCAGACTTTCTCGACTTGCAGATCTACCGGCAAGGGAAGAGGTTGCTTCACCGAGTGCATCAGAAGGCACTCAACAAGTATCTCTACATATCCCCCCGGTCATGCCATCCTAGGCATGTGATTGAAGGCTTTGTGCGCACCGAGCTCATCAGATATGCTCGCAATTCTAGCACCAAGCTTGACTACCTCAAGATTTGCCATGCCTTCTCTAACCGCTTGCGTGAGAGAGGCTTCCATCCCACCTTCCTAAAGCACCTTTTTGCTAGTGTTGATTTCAAGCACTATGGCATCAAGCGTGCTAAGGAGGTACCCATGGTGTTCAAAGCCTTGTACATGGGACGCATTGCGAACCTTGCATTGAGCCGCACCATCAAAGAGTGGTACCATGCCACTCCCAAGGATTTCAAAGCCTTGGTACCTAGGCCGGTCATGTGCCACTTGAACGGCCAAAACATCTATAGAAAGCTTGTGAGAGCTAAGGTCCCCACATGAGATTGTTGCTTCTAGCACTTCCATGTGGGCTCAAACCCTAAACCTTTGGGGAAAGTACCGCTAAAGCCTCAAGCTACTTTTAGACACAGCCCTGTGCCTGCACACGTGACATTTTTACTGCCACGTCACCTGCAGCAAGGGCCTTCGAAACTTGCCTCTGTGAGGCTCATTTGTGCCTGATGATGGGATACAAGATCCCGAAACACGTAGCACATGCTATGAAAGACATATCTTGTCACATCTGAGCGCCACACACAGCCTTACAGGCTACGCTACCTAGCACCAAGCCTTGAGTAGGTGAGGTTCAAGCTTCGAACTTTGCTTATAGTGTCTCTTGGACCTTGGCGACTTGCATGAGGTCTTTATAGGCCATTAGCGACCTTGTGGGGTGCTTCGCCCCCAAGAGCGACATCATTGCATGCCAAGCGACGAATTTCGCGAAATATGGTCACCAATTTCGCGAAACTTCGCTCTCCTAGAAAGAAGAGCCGAATCTGTATTTTGTCTTCAAGAGAGTTCACTAGAAGGTCTTTCGACTTGTATGACAAGCCAAGCGAGCTGATCGAGCGTGTTTATGGCAAGCTCACTAAAATCAGTCCCTTGTGCTTGTAGGCGGCAAAGTTGAGCATAGCTCACTGCGCCTGCACCCACGCATTTGGCTCTTGCAAGGTGAATGAGATACTCTCTCCTTGCATAGTATGCAACAAACAAAGGCGTTTGGGACAAGCGAATGTAGATCCTTGAATATGCTAGCAACATCTAACTATATATGTCATGATTGTGTAGGACAAAGTTGCCCATTGTGCACAAGTCCTTCAGCCTATAGTGGTATAAACTTGGCATATAGTAGGTAGCACCAAGCCTAGCATACGTGCAAAATTTGGCTCCAATTGACAACCTTTGTGCGTCGCCATAGGGGAAAAGGCCATTGTGGAGCAACCACTGGGCCCCATACCGCCGAGCTCCGTATAGCATACGCTATATATACGAGTGACGCTTTAGCCTATTGGGCCCCCGGCCCAAAGCCCCCGAACCCTGAACCCTGAACCCTAATGCCATCCCCTTCAGAGTTGTGACCACCAATGATCACCAAAGCCCATCACCCCTAACCCTAGAGGTGGTAACTAGGGTAGCTCCAGGAATACTTGGATTCTGGGGGAGCTGAAGCCATGGACAGGCTTGTATTGATGATGGCTAAGTCCCTGGACCATGTTGGCTGAGCTGAATGCACTCTGAGTCTGCCAGGGAGCAACTTCATGCCAAGTGGTTGCCTAGTGGGACTAACTCCTTGCCAAGTGGCCTCTGCCAACTCAGCCAAGTGCTCAAGGGTGCTCGTGTGATCATGTGTGGCCAGTGGAAGCCCTGGCCACCTCACGTGCTGGCCCAAGTCAGAGCAGGTGCAGCCTTGGTGCTGGCGTGCTATGCCAGATCATGTGCAGACTCAACCCAGAGTATACGAGCTGGTGTTGCCCCGTAAATGGAAGGTACATGATGTTTTTCACGTGTCTTGTTTGGAGCCTTACAGACGGGATGGTACTGTCCAACCGCCCCCACCTGCTGAGCTTCTTGACACCGAAGATTAATATGAGATTGAGGCTGTGCTAGAACATAAAGACGTGGAAAGCAGCAAGGGCCGTGTCACGCGGCGCTACCTCGTTGCTTGGCGTGGTTCTCCTCATCCGCCCACGTGGGAGCCTGCAAGGAACCTTGCCAATGCTGCTGGCCATGTTCAGACCTATTTGAAGTCTGAGAAGTACTTAAGGTCTGTGTCTGACGAGCCCACCCCATTGCCTGCCCCTTTGCCGGCTCCCTTGGCCTTGCCGGTGGTACCAGAGGTACCCATGGCAGAGCAGCTGCTTGTTGCTTCTGGCACTCGTGCCTCTAAACGACGTGAAAGGCGACGTGTGCTTGCTGCTGCCATTGCTTCCTGGTGACCCCTGCCTGCTGCTTCCAGCCTCTCTTATACATGTTTTGTTGTTCCCTTTCTGGAGCAAGAGAACTGGTTGGGGAGGGTGTAATAATCTGGTAACATGACTGCCTGACACATGATGCTACACGTGTTAGCATGACTCACTTGCTGTGGACCCTGTCCACAATAAGATGCTACTACCCGGTATTATTTCATTACCACCCAACTCTGGTTCATAGTCACAGCGTACTAAAGTATTGATATTATCTCAATATGCAAGTGTTGTCATGAAGGTGTTAGCCCTTACAAATACTGGCACAAAGACTGTAGGATTTGAGATTGCTCTCTCAAACAATTTACATACCAGAGACACATCATCTTCATAATTATTCTTTAGACTGCAGGCACCTGCCAAGAAGGCGCCGCAAAAGCTCCGCAATTTTATTGGGAAACACTTATATAACTTTGAAAGCTTCATTTGCTCCCTAAAGACATGGCTTGGGTTTGCATCTACCCATTGAGAGCCGCACTTCCAAAATGCACACTTCCAAAATGCGCACGACATTGTTGGCCTCAAGGACCATCATACACAGCACCACCCAGCTTGGGTTAAAGACATGGGTTACTTCTAAAGGCATAGTCCATACTTCTATCAAGACTTCCAAGTACTAAGCAGCTTCGGGGACCATGCACAAGTAGTATGCCGACCGCACATCCGCCTAACTACAAGCGGTGCTTTGATACCTTGACTATCTGCCGTTTCATGTATCATTGATCCGTTGTATACTTCATGGAACGTATGAGTGCATTGCTACATACTTCTAAGACCACTTGTACTTTGCTGCACTTCTTCAACCCTTAGTGAGTGCAACCGGCTCTTTCGAGCGATGCTGACTTCCATATGCATACCTGCAACATTGCTCACCTTGCATACTTGGGGGGGATATCTCTTAGACTTGGTTGGTGAGGGAGCCTACTTCAAGTGGCATCACCTTCGCATCAGCTGATCTTGGAGGCTTCTGGGAAATTTCATGTCGTTGTCCAAAATTGAGTGCTGCCCTGTTCATGCAATCCAATGGCGCACATATCTAGGTCCAGGATGCTGGGGCAAACTTGTTGGGCGTGAACACGCCGAAAGCGCAGACACCAGCAGCGACAAAGCCAGCAACAATAAGTGTAAGCACCCAGCCTCCAAAGATCTGCACACAACATTTATGGTCATGGTTCCGCAGCTCTGGTCGTACCTTCAGAACTGTGCAAGGAGCCCTCCCTATGCAGCCGCTACGCAACATTGACAACACACACTTCCAGGTCTGCACTTTACGCAAGAGAGCTTCTTGTGAATAAGCTTCAGACATGAAGACGAGCCCTTAAGACGCTATGGGCAGTGTTCTCGGACCAAACTTGCCAATCCTCATGTAGGGCAATAAGGATGCCTCACCCGAACAAAGGCCATGATGTTGACACCCTTGCGGCCTTCAAATAGGCCCACAGCCAGCAGAGCTCCGGTGATGACCTGTGTGGTTGACACGGGCAGACCTGCGAATATGACATTCAGCTATTCATACACTGTTAGCCACGCCCACATCCTTACTTTGTGCTTTGAAGACCAAAATTACTTAGCTTTCAATCTGTCTCATGGCGAGAGAAGCAAGATTAGACAACCCTGCACAGAGAGGGAGACTTTGGACTCACCGAAGCGAGAGGCCAGAATGACGGTGATGGCTGTGGAAAGCTCAGCGCAGAAGCCTCGCGTGTTGGAGAGCTTGACGACCTTGACACCCAGGACGCGCATGATCAGGTAGCCGTATGTTGCTAGTCCCAAGACAATGCCAGCTCCTCCCAGGGCTAGGATCCAGGTCTCAACGGGCACACTCTTGGGCACCTTGCCAGAGCTCCTGCGCAGCAATCTGACCATTCAGCTCAAGCCTGATGGTACTGAAGCAACGTGTCAGATGCCAGGCCCGACGCTATGTATCGCAACTGCACACAACCAGATAATTTACTGGTGCCAATTTTATTGACGTCAGCAGAGCCTGAACTGTGGAAGCGCACCAGAACCATGTGTAACTGTACTAGTTTTGGATCGCATAAGGTGTAGCGGAAGTTGCTTCTTCCAGAACAGAAAGGGATGCAACTTGTTTCTACAGGTCTGTCTAAAGCAGGCAGCTTGACAAATTGGGGCGCACCAGATGTAGTAGACAGCAGAGAAGGGGCCCATGGCGTTGGCAACATCATTGGAACCATGCGCAAAGGACATGACCATGGCAGAAAACACCTGTGCGCAGTGCCTCAAGATCAGTCTGCATACATAGATAGCGTTGACTGCATTTGGGAAGACAGATCATGACGCCTGCATAAATAATAGCTAGGTGACACCATCCCTGATACATGTCATGTGCACTGACCACATGCACCATTGAAGGTAGGACGACACCCTCAACAAGGACCTTCACTGCAAAGGGCTGGGAGACTTCTTGCGCAAAACATACGACCACATCGAATGCCTTCTTTAACAAACATCTGGCATGCATTGCCATCTGGCACTTCCATGGCCGCAGATAGGATGTGGTGATCTTCACCTGCAGATATCTGAAGAGACGCTCTGTCTTGGGGTCAAACGTCTCGCCTGCTTCCCAGATCTCGGCAACTTCAGCCCGGTAGTTCTTGGTGTCATTCACATCCAGGGTGTTGTGTACCTTGTAGCGTGATCCCTGCAGACAGCAAGCACCTTCAACATGAATGCCTACTTTTGTGCTGACTGAATATGTGCATTGGCAGTTCTTACAGATCAGTGAGGGGCTGAGTCGCTGCAGGCATTGCTCCAGTCACTGTCGCAGTCACAACCTTTGACGCAGACCTGGCTCTTTTGTGATGAGACAGACTCATGGGGAGCTCTGGGGAGGCTGGAGCCTTACATGCAGCACCAGGTTGGAGACAGGGTTGTTGGTGAGGACTCTGCAGCAGGCATTGTTGCCCATGCTGCTGAAGCAGGCGGCGACGCTGGATGCCGCGCTCTCCATGCCGCGCTCCAGAGCGTTCAGCTTGGGCACAGGCTCATGGTGCATGACGGGCTTCGGGTGCTGCCCAGCCTTGTTCTCTGCAGAGGCGCCATCCTCAGTTTCCTCACATGCATGACATGCGCGCGCCTCGGACATCACAACTTGGGCCCTGCCATCCCAAGGGCCACTAATCCACAGGAGAGTGCTACTGCCAGGAGCATGAGCCTGCTGCTCTTTTTAAAATGCACAGCAGGATGAGCACACAGGTGCAAAGGCTGTATTCCGACTCCTCTTTTCCAGAGTAGCAGAAGCATACAGGTGTCAAGCCCTGGCTCGAAGAAATTCATTTCCATTCAATGCTTCCAGGCAAGGCCGCCTATCCGCAACGACCGCAGATGGCAGGGCATGACAATGCAACCGGCTTCCCTCTTGCATAAGGATATCAGGTCTGACAGACTTCAGATGGACTGCAAAATCTTGGCACAGGAACCACGGGTTTTGTTAACATTGGTCTCAAGTCCTCACCAGAGTTGGGCAGGCCTTTCTCTGCGTCCATCTTCAGGTTGCTGTCGGGTGCGGTCGTGTCTGCGTGGCGGCCAGCAGGAGCTGCTGCGTCAGGGTGCGCACCAGCAATCTTTGCAGTGCCACTCTCTGTCTCCAGCCTACGCATGAAGAGACAACAGGTCAACGGTGTCAGGCCAAGGTCACCAGCCTGAGACTGTGGTGTAGAGGCCGAGGTTGTTTGGTCCTACCACTTCAGACAAGTCAGACCAACCAATCCTGTATTGTATTTCAAAGGTCTTTCCTACATCACAGTAGGTAAGAAGCCAGCAGGCATGTCCAGGTAAATTTCAGGGCATCAGTCTGCTGGCTCAATGATGCATGCAAGCGGCAACAGCAGCACTTTGCATAGTGTTGTTCATCCTACACGAGCTTTGACCTCTTGCAGCGATCCAGCGCAAGCTATGCTGCAATGCCCATTCTTGTTGCAAATTCTGCAAAGACATGCTTCCTGGCAGTACCTGCAGCGTGCTGAGCAACTAGTACGAGACTTTACCTCTGCTGCTCCTGGTCCCACAGGATTGCCTTCTTGCGCAGGTAGGGCATCACCAGCAACAGCGTGATCAATCCACAGCCAACTGCGACGATGACGGAGATCCAGATGATCTTTCCATCAGGAATGTTGTTGTTCTTGAACCTACCCAGGCCACACATCTACGTCAGGAAAGTCAGTATACAAGGGCTGAAGCACCTGCTGTAAGGATTCAATATGACGCTCGCAACACCACGCAGCACTGATTGGAGCAGATTGGGTGAGATGACTCACTGCTTGTTCTTGGCACCCGTCTGGATGATGAAGACTGTGATGACAAAGAGGGTCAGGGCGACAAGGAATGGCAGGAGCTGCATGCGACATGCACAGCCTTAGGTAAGAGCAGTCAACATGCCATGCTGCAAAGCCATCAGGACATGGTGAGGAGACCCTTGCAATCTTGACTTGTTCAGCGAGAGCATGGCAAGGAGTGCATTGACTCGATGCAGGCCGCTGCCAATCATGCAAACAGGAACCTCCTTGGGGTGTTCTGGCTCTGTTGCCTCCAATCAATGACCAGTTCAGCTTGTCCATGTCCCGCACAATGTATGTCTTGCTGGGTTGCAATGTATGCAGGGCACATCATATAAGGGACAATCACAGGCCAGTGCAGGTAGGAAGCCAGGAAGGGCTCACATAGAAGGCACGGGTGAAGCTGTGCTTGGAGCGCAGCACAAAGGTGCGGATGAGGCCATACATGATGGCCACGATGATGCCAGACAGAATGGGCGACACAATCCATGAAAGCACCACCGGAACAAAACCTGGACAAAAACCAACTTTTCTAAGCAGATGGGCATGCAAGGCTCCCGGACACATTATCATGCTAGAGCTGTACATGATTTGGCAGGTGCAGTCCAACAAATGCAAGTCATGCACAGCACCAGCAGTACAAGTGTAGCGAGGAGCTCATAGTTCTTGTGCACATAGGGCAGCTGTCAATGTACATGACGAGGATGGCGCACAATGCAAGCCTGTGATCTGCACCTGAATCTCATGGCAACACCACCATGTCGTCTGAGATGAGGCATCACATCTGTGCGGGGAGATCTGCGCTGGTGAAGGTAGGGGGAAGCCTAACCTGTGATGTAGATGAAGGTCGAGGTGTGCTTGAGCCAGATGACACTGTTGCCCCCAGCCAGCACCAGGCTCATGCCAATCACACCAGCCACTGCATGTCACACCGTACACAACACAATCAGCCCAGTCTCTACATATATGATAGCAGCATTCTCAGGCAGACCACAGCTAGCCTTTCAAGCTTCCCTGCTGACCTGCCTCTGTCAGAGGAGGGCAGCCTATCCTCGTAGATACTGCAGTCCTCTTGGGATGGCTACATATGTAAAGAGGCGTCATGGGCAACGCAGTTGGTGACGCCCGGGGGGCTGAGTGGTTGTCTGAAGCACGATGGGACACCAGGAAACTGTGCTTCACCTGTAGTGTGGGTGGTGGAGACTGGCAGCTCCAGGTGACACGAGAAGTTGTCCCTGCAGCGCACATACAAGTCTGAGGCGTCACACCAATGCAGAACACATGGACAATGATTTCTATCAGCAAGGCCTCCACATGAGGGTTTTGCGCTCTGAATGGGGCAACACTGTGACACTGGGAAGTCCAAGACTGAAGCGCACCACTGACGCACACAAACAGTACAGACATGTTGGAGTACTTCACGAAAGTCTGCACGAGCTGCCTGAAAGCTTGTCTGTGAGGAGACGGCGCGCTGTACTGGGGACATGGAAGACGCAGGATGTTGCATTGATGAGCACTCAGAGCACGCAGCAAGGGCTCACCAGAAGGCAGTTGCAATTTGCACGCAGAACATGCCATAAAGCAGAAGGCCTGGTGACTTAGTGTAGAGGGCGACGTTGGCAATGTTAGAGCGGATGGTGTCTGTGACGCCTGCTCCCAGAAGGATGGAGCCAAGAAACTCACACACCGCAGCAATCATGATGGCTTGAGCAATCTGCACTGGCATGTGAACGCTTAGATTGGGTTGGCGTACCGACCTTGCCGCAGTGAAGCCGCGAGTATCAGTGTCAACCGTCGGGACGGTGAGCCTAGACTCACTGGAAGAGACTAAACGATTTGCGGCCACTCATGAGCATGAAAAGCTTACCGTCAAGGCCTTTGCTCCGACAGACGTCGCAAAGGAGTTTGCGAGATCATTGGCGCCGATTCCGAAAGCGGCGATGAAGGCCACAGGTACGGACAAGGCAAAAATCCATGTGTAGTGATCCAACACCATCTTGCCGCTATGAGTTGAGGCTCTCAAGAGATGCCGGTTCCGAGCTTGACTAACGAAACCCTTGCTGATCGCAAACTACTGAGGGATGGGTAGATTGCAGTTGCCCAGTCAGGACTCTGAAAATGTCCGCGTGCAGCCGTGCGGATGGGAATTTGCCAACTAATGCAGACCTTTGCCAAGTCTGCGGCGTCTGGAAAAAAGATTCCCTGCGCGTCCCACATCGAAGGGGTGCACGAGCATCTCCTGCAGGGTGACTCACCGGGTGGCCGCGTGAAATTTCTGCCGGACTCTCAGCGGTGTGATGGGGCATATGTGTCTTCAATGGGATGCGGACGCCCATCTATACTGAAGTTGGGGTTAGCCATGTGGCACTGGCCTGCCTTGCTTGTGTGCAAGAGTTTGGTCTACACAGATCAGTCCCAACAAATTTCTGGCTATAGGCCTAGAGTGGAGACTAGGTGTTCCATAATCGGCTTTGGCATCGACCTTGAAATCAGCGCTATTGCAGGATACAGCAGCTGCGAAGAAAATCCGATGTGTTCTTTTGGGCGCATGTCACCTGCATTTCACAGGCTTGGCAGTCCCAAGTTGGCACAAGCCAGTTCAGTGCGGAGGCTAGCAAAACAGCACTGTTGATCTTGCTATGTGATCCCAAAGCTCCACCCACTGTAGCTGATTGATCAATGAGAGCCCACAGTGTCCATGCAACTTCACTGGCCATGGGACCCATGTTCTCCCGCCTCACTGCGTCACCTTGCTGCTGATGGTGTCCTGCGAAAAGGCACATGTCGAGTGTGAGAACAGCCATTCGCATTGCCCTTAAATTACCTGCGCTCTGTCGAGTGTACAGTATACATCTTGTGACAGGCAAATCGCGCTAATCAGAGCTGAACCTGGCAAGTTGGCACATGAAACTATAGATGCAGATGTCGCAGAAAGGCGCAAAGAAAGAACTGCGATAGCATGCCATCTTCACGTCTGAAGCATGCTGCCCAAAAATGATACTGTGGGAGATTTGGGAAGGTACCATGTAGCCACTTCCAAAGGCAATGCCCAGGATGACTATAGCAGGGACAATCAGCATCGCAAAGATGAGCCCAAAGAATCCCTTGTCAGATGAAGGCTCCTTGTTCCTGCATACACCATGCATTGGCATGCATAGAGTGGTGTGCTGCAGATCCATGTAAACCAAGAGCCTTGTGACGGTACGGCCGTTGAGAACAAGGCAAAGAGGTGGCTCACATGTACTCGTCGCGCATCACCATGCGCTTTGCGTACTTCTGCTCCATTTCTGACTTGCCACCCTGGCACCAGCAGTGTTCTTTCAGGCATAGACGCATCATGCTCATGAGAGTCTATTGATCTGTGCATCCACAGGCTGCAAGCGCCCTTCCCATTGACGGCTGAAGGGCGCCCTTGGGTACAAGGCTGGGCATGCCAGCACATATTGCAGCAAAACAAAGTTATGCCATGCGCTCTTCTGTCAATACTCCTACCATTGGTCTTGCAGATTGTGTGGAAGGAACATCGGACCCCTGCCCACTTCCGCCTGTCTGTGGAAGGTTGATGCCCCTGCAGAACAGCCAGCGGATAAGCAGAAGGCCTTCCCATACCGTACAAAATTGAAAGGCTGACTATCATCCGATCAGCATAGCAAGCACCGCGAGATGCTGAGAATGACCATGGTACGCACTCCTGAGCCTTGGCCACGTCAAAGCTGGGGTTGTCCTCCACAGAGGATTGTGAAAGCTGGAAAGAGACCTCTGACGCCCTGCTGAGCTGTATAGTGTCATACACTTTCTTCACCTTTGTCCCCGGCACAATCTGCAGGGGCCAGCCAAATGCTGAGCACAAATGTATGGCCCAGATAGACGGTCTAAATGCCTTTGCATGTATGCAGTGAACAATCTCATCCATGTCCAGAGGCTTGCTGCAATGAAACCAACGTTCACATCTACAAGGCTTCAAGAGGTGACTGCGCCCTTGAAGTGACGAGGGCCGCCACATGGCAGGAGGTGCTCATGCATAGGAGAGGCAGGAAGGAATGCAGGAGGTGAGGTGACCGACCTCCAGGTCTTGGCCGACATTGATGGGGTCTGACACAGTGAGCAGCCTTTGCCCAGGTCGCACGCCAGACTGCATGACACAGCAGGCCGACTTCAACCCACAGCCTTTGCATTTCCCACACAAAGGGCAGCGCTATGCTTTATGCTTTATGCTGCCCTGGACAAGCTACATCGGAAGCATGCGTATGCAGGCCACCTCTGCCAGCTGGTCAAACATGCCCCCATATATCCTGAACAAGATAGTTTCACTCTTAACACTGATGTGCAGGCCTTGCTGAAAGTCTGCACGTCAACAAGCTTCGTCGGGTATGTACCTCCTGAGCCTTGCTTCCTTCCTCCACAGCACTTACAACCACTCGAATGTCATTGCCGTCACGGACCTCTGTGAATCTCAGGGACCTTGTCGCTTCATCTGGTGCCAGCTCCAGCCTGCAGACTTCAGCCCTGGCGTGAGGTCCGTGGAATGCACAACATGTACAGTGTATCAACAGGCCCCTTTGCATACTTTGCGGTTGGAGCATTCCAAGCTGCACACCTGTAAGCCTCCTCTCCAAACCCTGCGGAGTGAACGAGGTATCATCAGTACCTCATGGACTTCTCTGATATCGTGCAGGATGTCCTCTGCTCTCCCAACGAAAGTCCTAAAGCGTTACACAAATTTTGACGTTGCAAGCTGAACGTTGGGTGTAGCTGTTCATGGTGTGGCAACGATGCAAGTGCTGCGATCCCGGACCTGCGATAGAGCCCTTTTCAGTCTGCACGGCCTGTCCAATGGTAGCCGTTCGCTTACGGCCAAGGACTTCAGTTTTCATTCCTGCAAACGTTGCAGGCACAATGGCATTGGCGTTGGCGACACATCGAAACGGGATAGCTCCCCTCCTCCGGCATGTCTTCGCCAACTGCAGCTCTGGCGACAGACGCGGCCGCGCCTGCAGATGTGGGACAGCAATCGTAGACGTCATAGCTTCACAAGGGGCTCTGAAGTGTGTTCTGTTTCGTTTGCATGTCTGTAGACGCAGTATGAATGGGAGCCAATCTATGCAGGCCTGTAGCTGGACCGAAGCTTCCTCTATGGCCGAAGCTGGAAGTGTGGCAAATTTCGGGCTTCAAGCTGGGTCCTTGGACTCAGAAGACTCCAAGGCTTGGATCAAGCATGAAAATACTACTTTCAAGCGTCTCTCCTGACTTCGTCAAGTCTTTGTATTGTCAGCAGGTTTGAATTGCCCCTGGCCATGGGTAGCAGCCTGTGCCAGTCATGCCTCTGCATCCAATGCAGAGTCTGCAAAACTGTTCCTTAAGTGGCGCCTGTGTTGGCCACTCTTATGAACAGTAGATTCTACGGAGCAGAGCTGTGCAGGGTCTGTGGACCGTGTAAGCCAACATGAGGTTCTTGCAGCATGTGCTGCTTGGGTTGCCCCCCGACCCTTATGGCAAGTGGTGGGGTTTGCACTAGCTGCAAGATGGCGCAGCAGCTCGACAGCAACTGCGTACTGCTCGATGTACTGTACATTTTACTGCCGCTCTGCAGCGTCGCGGCACTGCCACCAAATTGTGCCAGCAGTAGGAGTCTTTGCTGTCAGGGTTCATGCAAAGCGGGGGTCTTTTGCCCAGTCCTGCTGGCGCTGCCCTAGCTTTGCTTGCACGCGTGCTGCATCACTAATACGCTGCGGATTGGTGAAGCGCGGATCCGCAGCGCTCCAGCCTCTTTCCAGTTGCCTGTCTGATCCTGCATTGATGTCACAGGCCGCACTGCTTCTGACTGCTGCTCCTGCACAGCAAGGGGCTTCAGTATAAGGCTGTCACAATCCATCACACGAACTTGATAGTTGGAAGGCAGTCTACTCTCTCTTTTCAGTGATGGACAGGAGCAAACCTCGTGGGCCGTAGGCGAAGGGCTTGCGTGGCGGTATGATGCTGCCAATCGCTGGCTGATCTGCATCAGGCTGCACATGGCGGATGTGGGTCGATGCTGCACTGCCGTTGGCCGCAATGCCGTAAACTTCAGAGCCAGCCAATACCTTTTCTGCTGGCAGACTCCTGGGACCATATGCGAAGGGCTTGCTGCGTCGCCCTACGCCTGCACCTGGGCTTGGTGACATTAGTGTGTTTCCTGCATCTTCTGGGTCTTCCGCATTTGGTGCCCTACCACAGGACTGGCTGCCAGCAACATCCCCGCGGTGCTGGTTGGGCACTCCCTGTTGATGCAAGCCTGCTGCTGCGCCTGGCTCTTGCAGCTTGTTCTGAGGGGTTGTTTTGCCCGTGACTGGAGAGTCAGCCACCAGGTTCCTTGAGCTGCTGCCAGACTCTTCAGTGCTAGGGTTGTGGTCAGCTTTAGGCCCGCGCGTAGTTGATTGTTCTGCAGGTGACGCAGCGACCTCCCTCGCATAGTGGCCGGGTATAGGCTGTGAGGCCAGCTTTCCTGCCTGCAACGCTTGCACAGCAGGTCCTTTCCCAGAACTAATCTTGGTTGTCTGCACTGCTGCCTGCTCTGGATGACTTATGTGCTGCTGCTGAAGTTGCAGCACGTGATCAGCAGACTGCACCTTTCCAGGTGTCTCTGCCTGCGGATCTATCCTGACGCCTAGGACATGGGCTGTCGGCTCATCTGAGCACACTTTCTGGACAGGATCAGGCTGGCTTCGCTGAATGTCTGAACTCTGCGATGAAGCATGTCCAGGCACGACCTCGCTGCCAACAAGGCTCTCAGGGGCCTGGGAGTCTTTGAGCAAGAAAGGCTTCTCAAAGGGGCTGACGTGCCTCCTGACCCTGCTCGGGTCCTCCTGCAGCTGCTCCCACTCTCTGCCGACCGGGCTTAGACGCCGTAATTGACTCGGTACTGTAGGGTCGGAGTGAGAGCGCTGGCGCTGCATGTCAGTGCAGGCGCGGAGGTCGCTCTCCCACACCAGCTGCTCGCTCATGTGCCTGCCGAAGAGGAGGCTTGCATCCTCCTGGGCCGGGTCCGCTGATCCCCGCATACCTGGGCCATGGCTCCGACCACGCCCTATCTGCTTCTCCAGCTCACAGACCTGCATTCGAGCACCAGGGTTGGTGATGCAGGACATGCTCCACAGCTCATGGTTGTCCTCCATCTCCACGCCTTGCAGAAGAGCATCACAAAGTGTCCGGTAGAAGGGGGTGAGCTGTGTCAAATGCATGCATGCATTTACTTCTCCACATGGAAACGGGCTGCTGGTATCTGCAGGGATCTACCTTTGTTGCCACAGAGGCTTCATGTGGGGCATACACAATGGTCTTTGCAAGGGCCCGTTGCTGCCGGCGGGTTTGATCCACAGCCTGTATGGCTGCAGCGGTTGCCAGAGGGTCATGGGCCTTGCGGGGCGTGTCGGGCAGGGGAGAAGGCGCCGGCGGGGGCGGAGGCGGAGGCGGCGCTCTCCTGGCCCTTCTCTTGCACGCCCCTGCTTGCGGAGATGAGTTTTAAAGTGGCAGAGTGGCTCCTTGACACCCCACATTGAGAGCTCACAATGTAGGCAGACCAGAGCTGCAGGGTGAGACGAGTCTTGTGCAGGTTACCTTGGGTTTGTGGCTGAGGCAGCGGCTGCTCACAGGAGGTGCGAAACGTGTGGCATGTGGGCATTCCTGGTATTTTCTTTGGCGGACCCCTGCATGACACCCCTCTTCCGGGCTTCAGGGGGCTAAAGAGGCATGGCATTGTTCTGTTGGTGGTATCAGAGTAATGTGCTGGCATGGCTTAATTGCTGGCATGCTCACCTTGCAAAGGGGCTGCACGCATGGTGAGGCTGTTCCTGCCCGCTGCTCTCTAGGAGTTCACAAGGTGCAGGCACGTCACACAGCTCAGCCCTCCTTGGCTGCTGGTGCTTGCTCAAGTTATGATCCACTGTATCTGCCTCGCTGCCATGCTGCTCAGAAGTGGCCTGTGGTGTACCACTGTCCGCTCCTGTATTGCTACCCGGCATCCGGCTGCTCACCGCATCTTTCTGTACATGTGACGCTGCTGCTACCTCATCTTCTGCAGCTGCTTGCTGCGCACCCAGGGTGCTAGAATGGCTCGGGTCCTGCAACGAGGCCTTTGACAACCGCTTCGAAGATGCGCCGGACCCATCAAGGTCCGCTACTTGTATGCTGTTGTCATTGCTGTGCTGGAACTCTGCCTGTGATGCAGAAAACAGCGGTGCTTCAGATTTGAAGCCAGCCTTGGGTTCACACCCTTATGTGTACATATAATGCACCAGACCACCGTCTTCATGACTCAACTTTCACAGACAAGGAATGGCCCTCTACCTGCCCAGAATGATGATGGCGTATGAAGAGATGCAAAGCCGCTGCCAGGTCAGCAGCTGTCTGGTCTGATGGCTCCTCAACTCTGATTAGCAGCTTCTCAACTGGACAAGGTGGCTTGTTGACTCCTTCCCCGCCCTCAGAATCAATGAGAGTCAGGCCCAGAGTGTGGCAGTCGATCTCATCAATCTGCGTCTGGGCTGGAACCGCAAATTCGCAGATGAGACACCCAGAGCGATTGGCATCGCTAGCCTGTGCCTGCTCGACAGCAGGCACTCCTCCACTGAGCGTCCTCTTGATCCCTGCATTGTCCCATCTCTTCCTCATCCATGTGCTTGTGGTCACTGCTTTAGCCACAGTATCAGTGACACTTCTAGAAGGGATGCCTGACTTCCAGATACCAGGCATGACCTCAAAAGTGCTGGGCACAGATATATCACAACTAGGCAGCAAAGAGAGCATTGTCGATCAACAATCCCATATCAAAGGATGTAAACAGCAGGCAAGAAGGCCTGAGGCACTCACAGCTCTTGGCGGTAGCCGGCGTCTGCTGAGGACCGTCAGCACTCTCCAGACGAAGCTTGCCAGTCAGTGGGAGGAAGTAGCATCTGGCAGGGCCCTGCCATTCCTGCTCCATGGCCGGCAGGCTTGTCAGCTCTGCATCACGCATACGCGCTGTCAGGCACCCTTCTCAGGACAACCCACGAACATGGTTGCAGTTTCCTAAGGTGGAAGGCTGAACATGCACGTGAAGGCATTGACACCAGGGATCAGGGGAGCACTCTCCAGAGAAGTAGTGCAAGCAAGACACAGAGAGTACTGACCGGAAGGCAGAAAGTGGCAGAGGCGGGGCTCATCCAGGCAGGAACGCCACTCCAGGTGCGCAAGCAGCTGCTCCCATGCAGGCGACCCGGGGCTGGCCAGCTTGTGTGGCTGCAGCCCCGCAAAGTTCCGCGCCAGTGCGTCTGCGCCCCCCCTCAGCAGCAGCTCCACGCAATTCCTGCGCCAATGGCCCATCTCAATTGTTGCGCTTTATTTGACGCATCCCCTCAAAAGTCAGCATCCACTCCAGGACTGCCAGCGGCTAACTTTGACATGCGCATATGCAGCTGCACTGGCCAGCTTCCAAGGAAGGGGTCAGTGAGTGTGAGGTGTGAGGCTTACAGATGATTTGCAGCGGCTGCCAGATGGAGAGCAGTGTTGCCGCGCCGATCCTTGGCTTCCAAGTTGGGGTGCCGCTCCACCAGATCCTGCAACAACTGTGCTGTGCCATAGAAGGCAGCCCAGTGGCACGCCCGCTTGCCCTCCTGCGCACAGATGGGCGCCTCAACACACAATTTAGCAGCCCACCTGCAGGCCATCTGTCGGTCCACTGCGGTAACACGGTAGGAGTCTGCACAGTGCGCCTGCGTCTCCTTCTTGAGCATGCCCTTCCCAAGACATGCATAAGAGTTGATGGCAAGCCCTCACCCTGCACCCCAGCTCATCAGGCTGCGGCACCAGCATACGGAGGATGCTGGAGAGTGCATCAGTGCTGATCGGATCCTGACTCTCCACTGCCGCGAGGTTCCTGATCAATATTGGCAGTGCACTGTTTGTGGCAAGCCCGACCCTGCGCATTGGAGAGGTCTGTGTCTGAGACTGAGAGCGCAGGTCACACCAACTCAGAGATGCATCTTTCATGCTGGCAGTATGACCTACTGGGTTCGGACGTTGCTATGCTTCAGAGCTTACCGCTGCTGCTGTTGTTCCTTTGTCCATTTGCTCTTGAGGCTCTTCTGCTCAAGCAAGATGGTGATTGCTGATCCTGCCGTTTATGTCCACAAGGCTTGGTCTAGTACAACATGCCTCTGAGAAGCCATCACGGTGCTCTCAGTAGCTACAGCAACGGCGCGCTCACCTGACTGAAGACTGGTGCTGGACCAGAAACTGCAGCAGCACCACAGCTGACCGCGCAGACTTGGAGGCTGCGTCAGCATGGCCGATGACAGACAACAGGGCAGCCATGCACCCATCCTTTGCCAGCACCCGAACATTGGCTGCATTGGTCTCTGCTAGTGCTGCCAAACACTCCACAGCCTGCGTGAAAGACGTGTCAGAATTACTTGGACAAATTTGAAAACTCCTTGTGCACGTCAGTTCCTCGAAAATTGTGAGAGCCTTGCATCCTCAGGCTAGGCACGTCAAATCAGTGATGCGCAAGGGGAGAGCAATGGTACCTTGGACGAGCCCATCGAGGTTGGGTGTATGTGCAGGAGGGCCAGGAGTGGTTGGTGCAGGTCGGCAGCGATAACAGCGTGACAAAGCACGCGTTTCGTGTCTGCTCGCACCCTGATTCTCATCAGCAGGGCATGAAGCACACACAAAGCAGCCTCTGCCACCTGCAAGTGCAGATCACAGCAAGCTTGCAAATACCACATGAAGGGGCCTGATTATATTGCTGGTGGCTGCCGGAAGCTGCATAGGCATCTGTTGCGCTCCTGGGAAATGCCACTTTGTGCATCTGATATAGCTGCTTGTACCCTCAAGGGGTGGGCTCAGAGTGTTGATGGAGCATATCTGCAAGGAGAATATGAGGCAAGGGTGTCTCGCACCTCCAGCTCATGAGGCTTGCCAAGCTTGGCACATGTGATGCACATGCGGACTGTAAGGAGCCCCCCCGCATCATGGAAAGCCAGGCTGGCTGACTGAGGAGCTGCATCTAGTACGGCTTCAATTAGCGCAGCTGCTGCATGAGCGGTCGAGAGGCCATCTGACGCCATGCTGCGGCTGTGTGGGGATGTGCTGTTCCCCAGCAGGTAGACAGCCGCTTGCATGCCTCGAGCTTCCCTGTGTGAAGCACACCACGCCGTCAGACCTGCAGGCTCCACTGAACAACGCTTCTTTGCTTGGACTGGCATCATCAACGCCCTCGCCTGGCACCAATGTACGGGTCCCAGTGTCCTTCACACGAATGAGAACGAGTGGAGATGCTGCGTGCCCATGCCTTGTACCATGCGCTCTACAAAGCTTTCTTCAGCCCAATGTGCAGGATACACTCACATGAAGGCTGAAGAAGCCTCGTCTGGCAGCTTCTGCAGGACAGCCTGCAGGAGGGTGACAGCTGCATCTCTGAGGTCCGCATGCAGCGGCTGGCTGCACAGTATTGTCACGGCTGCAGAGATGCCCCCAGCCTGAAGGAACTCGTGCACTGCCCCTGGGACAAGATGGATGCGTTTCTGCAGTGCTCGCAGCCCTGCTGCTGCATCCAAGTCCTGCATGATCATCAGTGGCGTTTAGAGGGCTTCAGTAGTTAGCCCAAGTCCATGACTACGCCCAATTAGTCTGAGTCTTTGTACGCAGATCCTAGATCTGCCGATGCGGAAAGTTTGTATGTGCTTTGCACATCGTCTCTCACCGTGAACTTCGTCCCACCACTTTGAGGATGGGCAGCCCCCCTAGTTGACTGTCGCAGCGGGTACCCGTGGCTGCTGGGGTATGCCGCTCCCTGTCCGAGCTCGACAGGCATACGTGTGCCGACAGGTTCTGCCTTCGCGCGCACTCAGACTCCAGCACGTACTGTACTGTCTGCTGTCCCGGATTTCGTTGTGCGAGGGTTGACCGTTCCGGAAACTTCTACAAGTTCTGTGATGACCTTTTGATGCAGCCCTTTGCAAGAACCTAGCACCGGGACTATGAATAGCTCCTTGCGCCAACTTGATACGCGCAGCTTGCGCGCATAACAGAAATCACCCACTTCCGGCTCCTAGTTGTAGTTCCTACACGCCTTGTTTAGGGGAGGCAGGTAGCGTATAAGCAGATCGTAGCTGGTAGACTCGCATAGTGCCCAGGCACTTTCCTTCGAGCATTTAGCAAAATTACTGTCGTCAACAGCCGCTCAGTTCCCGCGGCACGTGACTTTCGATGAATTGCAGAGCAATCCTTGGCCATGCTCTCTCACAACTACATATTTAAGAAACCGTCACAAAAGAAGTAAGCTAACCAGCACGACATCGCCACGGTACATGTGATCCGAATGAGGCTTCCAAGTGAATCTACCACGTTGATGGTCTGAGACGCATGCTGAGTCAAGAATGGCATTTAAAGCAGCGTTACTGCCTATACAAGAGCGCATGAGACCATTTCACATAGTGATGTACGCGCACGTTGCTAAGCAACCCCTGCTTTCGAAAGTTCGTGCTGTCATTGATGGTGCATTTGCCCAACCTTGTCAGAGCTGCCATGCGACCACCCGTGCGAAAAACGCTGCCTCGCCAACACATCGCTTCAGGCTACTTCAAAGAACGGCGACCGCATCCGCTGCAGCAGAGCAAATGAGCATAGATAGCACCGCAGAGGACAGAATGGATGAAGCCTATGGAAAGGTGGGCTGCTGGGGACTGTGAGCAAGATAGATCGTAACGTCCTGGCTACTGCATCAAGTGGCCTTTGTCAATGTTGCAGGTGATGAGTGCACAGGCCAACTTCGTCAGCGTGTTGCTTGATGAAGATTGGTATGCCACCCAACCCCCAAATTAATGCAGTACATCCCTCGTGTGCTGGATATATCATCAGCATGATGCCTGAACAACAGCAAACCCTGATCATGTCTTCCCTTGTGTGCACAAGAGAGCTGCGGCAGGTGAGGGAACTGCAGAACTCCCAGGCTCATGCAGGCGCTTTGCAGGGCTCAGCAAAGGGGTGGCAAGGCAGAGATCTTGTGTACTGTAAGGGGCATTCTCAAGAAAATCAAGCAGAGCGTTTTGGTCGGCGACCGAGTGAGAGTAGCAGGGATAGATTGGGAGGACATGAGAGGTGAGCCTCTGCCTGCAAGGGCTGTCCTGGTTGCAGCCTTGCACAACTGGACAACTGCCCTGATGACCAGGCTTGCTTATTGGTAAGGTTGACGAGTATTGCTGTGCATACTTTCGTGAGATGTTACCACTCATGACCCCTCCGCATTGCCAGCGCATCTGCTTCAAAGCATCTCAAAGCTGAGTCCGGGTGGCGCAGCTACTGTGGATGAGGTGCTTCCCAGGGCGACCGAGCTGCAGGACCCTGCCGTTGCAAATGTGGATCAGGTTCTGCTGGTGTTTGCAATGGAGCGGCCTGCTCTGGACCTGAAGGGTGCCACAAGGCAAGTCAGCCCTCCCCTAGCGTCTATGAATGACCCCTGGAACGCCCAGCTGCCAGCATGCCTGTCAGCGCAATGGCATCTGCAGACTTTCATACTGAGAGATCAGCATGGTTGTTCTGGGACCAATGCAGTGAGCTTGAATGGGTTGCTACAGGTTTCTTGTCAGTACAGAGGCCGCTGAGCTGCCGGTCGCTGTGGTTCTGAACAAAGCCGACCTAGTGCCACAACAGCAGTGCGATCAAGCAGTGCGAGAGGTGCGGGAATCCTGGACGTACATGTGCCGTGGCTCTGTTCGTGCAGTAAGCGGCGGTCACGCAGAGCGCCTGTTGATTGTTGCACTAGGCGGTGCAGGAAAGGCTCCTTCGGGAGAGATGGAACCATGGTGTTTCCTGGCTGATCTTGCAGATTGAGGCCTGGGGGTACCAAACAATACCTGTGAGCGCTGCCAGTGGGAAAGGTCTGGATCAGCTGAACGCAGTGCTCAAGGATAAAGTTTCTGTTGTTGCTGGACCATCAGGTGCTGCTCTGTGGGAGATTCCCTACCCACCCTGTAGATTTTCCCCTGTGCAGGACCATGGGATGCTTTCACATACTTCTGGTCAGAGTGTAGCTCTGGGATCTTGTTCGATGCCTCGGCCGCATGTGAGGAGAAGGTGATATCTGCAGGAGTTGGCAAGTCCTCAATAATCAATGCTCTCAAGCTGCAGCGGGCTGCTGCGGATGGAGCTGCAGCCAGATCCAGCGCACTGGCTGCTGCAATTCAGGCTGACTCAGCCTCGTTCTCAGGCTCTTCAGACGGACTTGAGGTGCAGAACTGAGGCTTCACCCCATGATACTGCTATCTGCCGTGAAGCGAAGCCCTCCTAAATGCAGTTAGACTACAACAACATCACCTCCTTGTTGCGCTATGCTGGTGCAAGAGGTGACCATACCGAATGGATCAGTGTTCACCAGACCGGCATCTATGGTGTCTGCAGAACGGCGACCTAGGTAGTGCTGATGATAATGTCGACTCAAGAAGCAATGCAACAGAGAGCATGCTGGACCCGCTGAGGCAATGGCGGGAGATGCAGGTACTGTCAAGCAGTCATGCAAGACTTGTGGATGCAGGCTCGTGCAGTATGACCCTTTGCCGTTGCTGCAATACCTTCTGTCAAGCCCTGGCTTGCGCCAGTTCCAGCAATATCAGCAATTGAATTATCGCTAAGCTTCCAAGCTCTGAAACTCTATGCAGGATGATGCCGAGAGCTTGGGGTTGCAACGGATAGGACCCTTGACGAACAACATGCGTGGGAAACATACAACCCGACATGTCTCGTTGCTGGAGGTGCTGCGTACTGAGCATCCAAATTCCTCTGTAGAACAGGCGATGGGTGCCAGTCTTTGCTGGTGAATAAAGTGCTGTGATCAATGGCATATTGCAATGGCTGATATGCGAGATGCACAGCACGGGCCTCTGAGGCACTGCACCTTTGCAGGTGGCAGGAGGCCTGTTGGCAGACTCTCCAGGATTCAATCAGCCATCCCTCGACACCCTCACACCCGGAAACCTGCCGGATTGCTTTCCAGAGATTCGCAACAAATCTGAAGAGTGAGTGTCTCTGTTGTACTTGATCTTCCCAGGGGTCAGGCCTGTGCTGCACTTGTGCGAGCATCTCATCATACAGGGAGGGCGGATGGGTGCAGACCAGCTCTCCTCAGCTGTGCATGCAACCGTAGGTGCGCCTTCAGGAATTGCCAGCATCTTGAGGAGCCAGGCTGCGCGGTGCGAGAAGGGTGGGGCCGCCATGAGTGGTATGCAGAGCTGCACGAGGAGGTGAAGGCTGCCGATGAGGTGGCGCGGCACAGGGCGGCCAGCAAGAAGCGCCGTGAAGGAAGCGTCCGGTGCTCTTCCTCACCCTGCGCCATCTGCCTCCTTCCCAGGCCCCGGGTCATACTCGTTGACCGTGGGCCATCCCTCCTGCAGAGGGGCCTCCATGCCGAATGCCGGACAGCCAGCCACTACAGAGCTACGTGTATCCTCTATGTATGGCAAAAGCACGCAGATAACATCATCCATGGGGAGCACCTTGAGTGGCTCATTATAATGCTCTCCTGAACTGGGTAGTTGTGCTGCAGGTACAAGTCTGGGGCTGGTGGTCAGAAAACAAGGGAAGCCCTGTTGGACCCAAAGAGCCACCGTAGAGTCAGTCGACGGCAGGTGTGCTGGCACAGACCGTAAACTGCATGGCCTGCTTTCTGGATTGACATCTGGACTCACTTAGGATGACCCTAGTCCTGCCAGAAAACTGAAGGTGCACGCAGTGACATTGGTAGTACTGCAGGTGAGGCAAGGCATACAGGACTTAATTCAGGAGGCAGAGGAGTCAGATCAGCTCTGACAAGAGAGGCAATGCCTTCATCCGCAGCTTGTGGGCTTGACAGTAGACACATGATGTGATTACCATGTACTTCATCTGACCGGTCTGGCAATTTGCGCTGACGTGGCAGCCTGGCAAAGTATACAAGATGTCACGTGACCAGCAGGCAAACATGGTTCAGCAAGTGAATATTTAAATATGTTACACCCCGTATTGCTTGCCATCACATCAGCACTATGCAATATTGCAGCTTTCTCATTGACATGAAAACCCCCTGCAATGGCATCAGCACCAGGATTGCTTTTAAGTCGCAAAGTGGCCCTCTCCCGTTCAGTCCCCTGGGCTTGGCTGCTAGCCTTTTGGTAAAAAGCTCCAGGTTTGTCATCCTAGAGATCTAAATAGACAGTATCGAAAGAGCAAGTCTTGTTTACCACCAGGGACTCTCACCATTGCCCTGTGCTAGAAGTCTGGAGTCATCACTCGTTTCTTGGGCGACTTATGCAATGCAGTATAGATTCAAGTGATCCTAGTACGCATGCTCTGGCCTGCAGCAGCCACCAGCGCAGCCTGAAGTCTTGTACACTTGCGTATCGCAAGATTTGTGTTCTGTACCATCCTATTGCAATCGCTACCATGGCTCAGACACAGGCCTGTCATGCAGCTGTCTGAAAGAAGTATATGCAAGCATGTGCTTGTCCATGGCTTGTAGCAAAGTAAGGAGCTGCTGCCCACCCATCTCTGCCTCACTGTGCGACACAAGTTTGGGCAGACATTCACACTGAAAAGTCCTGTGATGCAAGCTCACACGGTCTCTAACGCTGATACTTCCAAGCCCTTGAAAGAAGACCCGCATTCATGCTGGACATGTTAAGCGCACTGTCAATTCAAGGCGTCATGCTTGGCAGGAAGAGCACCAGGCTGCCCGGAGTGCATCGCTGACAAAGGTGTGCATCCCAGGCTTCATGCACCTGAACAAGACCCTTGCAGTCCGTCTCTCCATTAACAGTGTCCCCCACATGCCACTAAACTGAAGTGCATTGTTCATGCGGAAATGCTGCGCTCTCAGCAGTCATGGAACGATGGTCTGCAGCAGCCCTAAAAGGCAATGTTTTGCAATTATCAGGCACTGCCTGAGGAGAACCCTCGGCGCTCATGCTGCCTGACATGCCTGGTTCAGAAATAGCCACCACTCCAAAAGGCCAATAAGGGTGTGATGTTTCCGCGTCGATAGACGTTGGGTCATTCTGGCATCACCCATACCTAGAACCTGGGACAATCGACATACATGTTGTCAGAGCTCTGCTCAGAAGTGGCAGGCTGTGATGTGCGGGTTCCAGCTTGCGTCTTGTTCCTGCGCTTATATGGCCGTTCTCGGAGCAGTGCTCCCGAGCTGGGCCCTGATTCTGAGTCCTTCCATGTCTTTACAGATGTTGGTCTAAGCACATTGGCTGCTCTGCTGGCAGCATGTGTCACACTATAGCTTTGCTGTCCCACCAAAGTTGGGATGGTTGTGTGGGTGAAAGCTGCCGGTAGTGGGGGCTAGCTGTTGGATGAGGTCCAGGACATGGACCCCATATGAGTGCTGGCAGAGCATGGCCATGAGGATTGGCCTCCCCTCACAAGTGAGTCCGTGACTTGATGATGCGCCTGTTGAGGCGTGCCATGAACTTGCCGCGCCTGTCAGCCGCCTCGCTCACCTCCTCGTGCCGGATGTGGACATTGGGTTCCAGCTGGGGCTTTGCTGCTGGCCTTGGTGGTACCTGGCCAGGGACCTGAGACGACGGCAGCTTCCTTGCAAGGTCGGGCATTGGCAGTGGCATCGTCCAGTCAAACACCAGGGGCGTGATCCGCCGAAGAGTGTTCACGAAGGTGTACCGCGTCAGCAGCACATGCTTCCACCTGCAGGAAACGGATAGGCTCAGCGCCATGTGGTCACGCTCATGCACAAGATGCAGGCGGACTTGGTTGCCTGTCAGGACAAATGTGAACAAGGTTGCAAATGTCAAAACCGCCTGCTGAGCCAGAATGTGTGCACACTCTCCATCAACAACCTGTATGCTGCAACATCATAGGCCGCAAGGCTTACCAGCGGGACTGGGACTTGTGGGCGCTCATTGCCTTGAACATGCCATACAGGTCATGATTGGTGTACATGGCAGCATCCTCGCTGCCCTTGCTCTCCAGTGCTGACGGGAGGATGTCCAAAAGGGAACTGTATGTCCTCAGCTCCTCTGTCGTGGTCAGCGACCAACCGGCTGGGCAGTCCACCCCTTGCCGCCGGCATACTGTAAGGTAGTACCTGCGGCAGGCCCACGTCTGTCAATCAACTCAGCCAGAAATAAGGGCCAGCGGGATTTACAGTCCTGTCGATTGGGATGCCAGATGGACGTGTCTGCTTGGGGGGACCAGCAGCTAGGGCGCCACAGCTTTTTCCCACAGAGACAACCAGCACTCTTCCAAGCACAAAATGGCTGCTCACCTCACTCCAGTGTAGCAGCCCTCGTGGTTGATGTGGCCTGTGACTCCCATGGGATCAAAAGTGATGATCTGCAAGATAGCAAAAACTCGAGCGTCAGCCAGGGGTCCTCAGCACCAGTCCCAGGCCTTAGTTTTGCATATATCCTCCCCAAAGGAAGATGCAATGACGGTGCTCTATGGTAAAGGTGGCATAGTATTGGGGGGGTCACACACCGTGTTGATGTCCCGTACGTCCACTTCAGCGGCCACGATCCCGGCCACATACTCCTGCTCCCAAATCTCGTGATGACCATCCTGGATCCTGGTGTCGTTCAGGATGGTCAGGTGGTCCCTGTCGATCTGCATAAGTAAGCTGGACCCATCATGCAACAGTGCTTGTAGACAATATGGGTCGTTCTCATCACCACCTACAGCGGTATGGCATCTGCACAGCTATGGCAGGCTGACAGCTTTGAAGCTGCACACGTGGGAAGTGGCAGTGCATCATCAACACTTGACGTGTGACTCTCTCCTTCAACATGAAAGGCAGGGTGGCGCACCCCAAGAGCTTGAGCAGCCTTCTCCAGTTCCAGCACCCGCTGCTGTCCTAGTCCATGCGCATCACCTGATCACAGCAATTCAGTCTTATCACTCAAGTTCATGGCTTTGCAGGGCCTAGCCAAGTCAGAGCAGCAAGTTCTAGCGTAATTAAAGCAACACAAAGCCTATTTGCAAAAGGATCTTAGCCACAGAAAGATTTGACCGCCTTCAACCTTCAGGACAAGCGTCAGCCACCGCAGGCTGAGGACTTGCTCTAGGTACAGCACGACGCCCGCGCTCATGCACAACTGCTGTGATAAGAAGCGTAAGAAGACCAGGCGCACCGCTTGTCAGACAAAGCAGGAACACCTCCGCCCCAGCTGCGTGAAGCGCCGTGACGCTCGACGAGAAGAAGATCACTTCGTCATCAGGGTGCGCTGTGACCAAGAGGACCCGCCCCGGCTGTGATATCGGAGCATCTGTCAGCCAGCTCACTCCTCCGCTTTGTACAAGCAGCAAAATGGCTGCTCCAACCGCGAGCAGCAGCAGCGACGCGGTTCCACAGCGATTCCGTCTGATGTGCTGCACCGCTCGCTGCAGGCAGCTCTGCCTTTGCTTTTCCCTGTGTTTGTCCATCTTAATATCCAGACTCCTATCCGACGGTAGCATTGATCCAAGTACTATGTTCTACGGGCTAAAGGAAGTTCCGTTAAGCAGCCGGCCGTCCACCTCCGCCCCTCACCGCCTTGCTTCTGCAAAAGGCAAGCCGCCAGGGGGGATCGGTTCGTTCGGGGGAAAACGGGGTGAGTTTGAAGCGCATCAGGCCCCTCGAGAGGTTGTTGAACCGGGTTACTGATGATGCTAGGCCAGGTGACGCATCCTGCCCTCTTAAAGTTTGTCATGCGCGTGATTTGTCATATGATGCACGTGCCAGGCGTGATGAATCCACTTCTGCAGTCCTTGATCAAGTGATTTCAGACCTGCCAGGAAAAGCTACTATCTTCCAGGGCACTCATCGATACGAGCCAGATGGACGTCTCCACTGCTAAGGCCACATCTTGCGATACCACGCAGTGAATTTCCACAGCTGCCATTATGATGGAGGGAACAACGCAACGAGGTGCTATCATACGCACCCGTTCGGCGGAGTTCTTGCCAATGAATTGAGCGTGGCAACCGCACAGTCGGAGTGCCTGGTACGCTGAAGAGTAATTGTAAAGGACGAGACATCTGGATACCCAAGGTGCCAGATGCAGCTCTCAGAGTGCAACACCTATCAAATAAGAGACAGCGTCAACGTCCTCCACCCATGATCAGCAGGCATTCCAGGGATATTGCTTGGGCTGTTGCCAGTGAAACCGCTGGCCAAGGCTAGTTCTGGGGGTGCCGGACTCCAGCTCCACTCTGCTCTGGAAGCCAGGTGCTGGGTAGCCGAAGAAGGGCACTCCCATCACCAGCAGTCTCAGTGCCTGCCAATATATCCAGAAGGCCACCCTATGGGGCATAAAGCCATACCTGCCATGTCGCATCAAGCAGGTCAGTACAAAGCGTTCTGCACGCCGATACACACAAGAAGCATCCTGGCCCCAAGAGCAAAGACTGAGCGACCCAATGGTTTGAAAACATGGGAGTGTGGCATGCCTGATCAGGTATTGGAACCCCGCCTCATCACTGTGGATTGCAGACCGGCTACGTTGCCCCTTGAAGCTTGCCATGAAAAAGGGGCCCATCTCGGGATGTGCTGCTGAGACAGATAAGTAGCAGTTATTATCTGGCAGCGGTGCCTTGATGGTCCTGGACAGCAACCATGGGGTCTGACATTACCTCGTCATTAGCTCTCACCCAAAGTCCGCAGGAAGAGGACAAGTGAAGCAGGTACTCACCAAGTGCTGTGCATGTCCATGAAGGGGGAGACATGCATGGCTTTGGGTACTTTCTGCCCGTCCGGCCTGAAGAGGAAGGTCACTCTGGCTCCCCAAGGGGTGTTGGTGACCTCAGCTATGCACATGTTGTGCCCACCTCCAGGCTCCAAGCAGTGGTACACACTGATGGGGTTCTGGGTATATCCAGCGCTCACAGGTGTTGTCAGTAAGAGAACCCTGCCTGCAAGGTTGAGAATGTATTGTCTCCTGACACGCATGTCGAAAATCTGACTCGGCCTTGACTGAGAGTTCAGACAGATCACAGCTTTCACATAATTATCCCATTTCAGGTGCTGCAACGTAACATGACATGGGACGGGAGAGGGCGAGTCCCTCCTGCCAGCATCTGCATTGACTGTCAGGCGCACCCTCAGTCCCGGCAAGCGCCCGTGCCTCAGGCGCAGTCATGTGGTCCCGCGCCTGCCTGTGCCACCATGCAGGCGGCCTGTCCAGATCCACCACTGCCATGCGCACATTGTATCTGCAAGCCAGACCTCTGCCGATTGATAAGGCTCAGAATTCTTGCCCCTGATCCCATAGGAGTGTGGCCCTACAAAAGTGCCCATAGGATTGTCACGGCACAAGCACTAGCCAGCACAGCCATGACTCAGGCGCAGGCCGCAAAAGGCTTTCCAATCCTGAGGAAGCCTGCTCACACAAATTCACCGGCAGGTCTGGCACCGGGGAGGTATGAGAAACGACCTGAAAGCATTGTGCACGGGCTTGTGCCTCTCGTGCGTGACTACTCCCTCATAGAATGTGCAGCCGTTTGCTCCTTCGTCAGCCTTCTGCTTCCTTACAGAGGCTAGCAAGCATCTGAAAACTGCAACAGGTAGGTGTAGGAGGCATGCAACAATGGACTGGGCTAGGAATGCGAAAAGAGCTAGGCCTTGCGCCAACACCACTGTATACAGCATCGCATCAAGCTCATGACCCTGACGCTATTGTTCTTTCAAACTGCTGCTGATGCGGCATTTCTAGTACAGGCTGTTTCTATGGCTGGCATGACACTGCAGCGCAGAGATCACGGTAAAGATTAAAAGCTCGGAGTGATAAGTCGTGCAAGTAGTGGCTCCTGAATCGCCCTAATTGTGCTGAAGAGCTGCTTCAAGAGCGGAGCTGCAGCTGGTCGGGCAACTTCGGGCAGCGTGGGCAATGCTGGAGAGGCCTCGTGCTCCAGCATAACGTGCATTGTGAGAGATGAGAGATGCTCTTCATTGGAAGATATCCTTTATGCCATGAGTGTAGCCCGCCGAAATACCTTTGATCTCTTCGACGAGGAAGCAGATCTGCTTACCACTAGCGAAGCTAAGACAGCTCAGAAGAAGAAGCGAAGCAAGAGGAAGCCATCGTTGGAATACTCAGAGAACCAAATCAGTCAGGTTGCGGCCGGACGCGGGCATACAGAGGACGGCGATGAGCATGAGGTGGGTCCTGACATGGGGCAACATTGTCAGTCATGCGACCTGAAGTCAGATTTATTTGGTGTACAAAGCTCCTGGCACAAGGTCAACACAGCTCAATGCCGCATCTAGCAATGACACGGCTTTCTGAGAGACTGCTTGCTTGCAGCACACATGCTCGAACGCAGACAATAGTTCGGCAGAGCCCCTTCCAAGAGTTGAGACTGGTAGCCATCTGACAAGCAACACCAACAAGGCAGATTTTCCTGCTCCAGGATGTGGCTTGACAAGCTCAAGCAGGCCGGCGGTCTCCACTAATGGCCATGCCGACGCGGAGCAAGGTATGATGCAGGACCTGCAACTTTGAGCAGGGATTGCACAAGTGCATGCTCAGATTCTGTACCGAGATGCGACGCTTGACAATCTGTCACGGCGCTAGGCCAGACCAAAGTCACATCATTGCCAATCATTAAGTGCCAGAGTGTGCAGGCACAAAGTGTCTCAAAGCTGGCAATAGCAATGATGGGGCAACCTCCAGCATTCCCAGCAGCCCCTCGAAGGCAAGGAAGCAGCAGGCGCCAGAGGCAGATGCAGCAGCCAACACGGGCACTGCCCCGCCCAACAGCACCTTTGGGCAGTATCTGTGGGCCGAGCTCAATCCCAACACAGCTGCTCCTCCCTCGGCAATCAGACATGGCCTGATTGAACGGCAGAGAGTGTGAGTCGCTTCGCAAATATTATATATGCGTTCATGCCCATGACTACTTGTACAAACGTAGATGCTTGACCCTGTATCAGGGCTGAGACTTTCAATTTAAAGATGTCTCCGGCATGTATGCCTTCAAAATGCATGGGTGATGATTGTTTCACGTGTGACAGGTACAATGCCATCATGATAATCCCATATCAGCTGGAGAGACTTCTTTGGTACGGGCTTCTTGTGTGCTTAGATTCTTTCCTGGTAGGCTCCTCCCCAGTCTGACTTTCACTCAGGATGAAGAATGGCGACTGCCGTCTTCACCGGCTCAACAATCAAACTCTGATGTTGCAATTCGTCTTGAGCACCATTTGACTTCTGGGAATGCCGAATAGATTGAAGACAGCTACAGCAGATGTTGAGTTTATCATAGAACTCATATACACATGCCATGCAGGCTGTCTTCACAGTCCTGCCTGTGCGGTTTGCCAAGGCTGTGGCTGCTCTGGTGCGGCCCAGAAAGGATGGAGGCTTGCAGGGGGACCAGCTGTTTGATCTGCTCTGTGTCTTCATTTTTGCAGCCACACTGTCTTTCCTGCGGCTGCTGCCTGCTGGAACCATCTACTTCTGGCTCAAAGACCTCACGCAGGAGTTCCTGAAGCTGCATGTTGTGCACAGTGCGGTGGAAATCTTTGACAAGGTGCGCTGTGCAAAGACAGCTTGCCCAACCACATTATGGTGTGTCCTTCACCTAGACAGGTGATTAAAGGACAATTGTATGCTTACTGGCTGTAAGAAGTGCGCTGCACTGGGAGTGCATTGCTGAATAACATTCCCTACCTTCCCTTCTGCGATGTGCCATGTGATGTGAGGATTCTGGGCCGACGCAGATCGCATGTTCTTTTGCGGTGGATGCCCTGGAGGCTTTGTCAGGTACTTGCGGCCTCTACCTGAGCTCCAGCGGAAGAAGGTAAGAGCCCCAGTTACTCGTGTCAAATGACCATGCAATGTTATGGTGCCAGGAAGTTTCATTATACAATAGGAGTCAGCTGCAGATATCTCTCTGTGCAGGTGGCATGCGGTACAGCTGCTAGCAGATGTGCTGATGGCTTTGGGCCTGATTCTGTTTCACAGCACGGTCCTGATCTGCCAGTTTATGACCTTTAGTGTGGCCATCAACTCTAAGCGCAGCAATGCCCTCATCGCGCTGCTGATTGCCTCCAACTTTGTGGAGATCAAAGGTACGTCATCTTGAATCGAGATGCTTGATGCACTGTGGTCCCACAGCTCGGATGTGCGTGATCACCACCCTAGTCCACTTTTACTTGTAACACTATCAGAAGCTCTGCTCATGTCATCCTGTCAGCATAGTTTATCTATCCTCAGATAATGCAGCTGCTAATTATGTAATAAAGGATGTGAGTGCCGAGGAGTGGTGGACCAGAGTCTCAGGCACATCTCTGAGAGCCGGTAGCAGCTGCTTAGCCCTGAGCGAGCTTGCCCTGCGCAGGGACCATCTTTAAGCGCTTCGACCCATCCAAGCTGTTCATCCTGGTTGGGCAGGATGTGACGGAGCGCTTCCACCTGCTGCTGACGATGGTGTTTGTGGCGGTGGAGGAAATGGACAACAGCGGCCTCCACAGCCCCAGCCCCGAGCTGCTGCGCCGCTGCGCCTACATCTTCGGCGCTGAGATCATCATTGACGTCATCAAGCACGCCGTCCTCACCAAGCTCAACGACATCCGCCCCGCTGTCTACCAGCGCTTCATGAAGGTCAGCCGCTTCTGCCAGATCAACTCCCAGAGTTGTAGCAGGCACTGGCTGACCTTGTCCTGGATTCAGATTGGCATGCTGTCCATGTAAACAAAGACAGTGGCCTTGTGAATGTCGTGCGCAGCCATGTCAAAGATGCGCACATTTTTGCGGGCGCCAGATGCTCTGCATCCAGTGGGTCTGGCGATGGCCCATGCCTTAGTTCAGATTCACCAGTAGTGTTACCGCTGCAATGCAGGATGTGTGCGAGAAAGCCAAGGGAGGCCAGAGCCACACAGCGCACAGAGTGGTGGCCTTTGAGCCATACGCACCGGCAGCCCTGTTTCTCAGGATAGCTCTGGCTCTGCTGGTCATCAAGGGGGAGCAGCTGCGCCTAACCTTCATACCGGCAAGGATATGCTCTCCCCTTGACTGGCAGGCTCATTGTCCCAATCGGCCCAGAATGCATGGTTGCATGTGGCAGCGCATTCTTGGTATCTTGTTATAAAACCTTGACATTTATGGCTCCAGAAGCAACAAGGAGTGAGGTCAGAAGTTTATCTTCCTTGCAGGCACACACAGTGTCTCTGGCGCTGACTTGTCTGGCATCCTGGGTGGCCTTATTTGCAGCCAAAGCTCTCCTTGGCTTTTCGCTTAGAGGCATCGCACAGCATTTCTTGCAGCGGCATCCCAAGGCTTGAGGGCATCAGAGGGCATACAAGATTTTCCGATGCATCCAGATTGCCTATACTTCTCAAAGCAAGCACCTTCTGGTTGCGTGCACCACTTTCTGCCCATGTAATTCAACACACTGTACCAGATCTGGTGCCTTCATGTATAGATCAGCTCTAGTTGCCACTGCTACAATTATCCAGTGATAGGCCATGGCTTCCCTCTTCGCCATGCTGCGGCGCTGCCTGTCATTACATGCTCCAACTCCTCCTCAGGCCTGCTACTCTCCAGGCGAAGCACATCGGTCTTCGCATTGTCTGTGCTGGAGCTCTGAGCTGCCTGCCAGGAAATACTCACAGCTATCTGCTGCGCATCTGCCTCTTCTCTCACTGACGGCCTGCCTTGCTCAAGCCGCCTTCTAGCTCCTGAGCTCTCGCACTTCCATCAATGATGCTTCTTGGGATTGGCAAATTCTGCACCAGAGCCACATGTCAGCACACATATCTGGGCTGCAGCTCTTGCAGGCAACATTCAAGCTCCTGAAGCAGAAATGTCAAGCCATGGCAATGGTGACGGGTGAAGAAGGGGAGCTGCACTCACTTGAGTTCTCAATGTCCTCCTCTGCATGGGCACACAGCACTGTCAGCAGGGAAGAAATGCTTAGCCTGACCACTGAAAGGGGTAAGATTTTCCAAAACACAGGGCACCATGCATGTGTGAGTGACATGGAAGTGGGGCTCACTCGTGCAACTCAGACTAATCTGCAGCATGATGTAGCCTGTAGCACCAAGCCCCACCACAAATGGCCATCTGCAAGGACATGAAAGCTTTACCGACTGCATGCTGAGGTACGACCAGCTCGAAGGTAGCCCCAAACTATGCCATAGGTTAGACTGAACGTGTGAGGTATACTGCCAACAGTGACCTGAGCAGGTGCGAGGGCTTTATGCAACTCACAAGTTCTTCACTTCTCTGGCTGCAGTTGTGATTGTGGACTCAGAGGTGAGGCGGTGCGTGAGGTTGACAGCCCCTTTGGACGCCATGGCGTGGACAAGCGCTCACGACAGGAAGCAGCAGCAATGAAGCTGCACGTCCCTCTGTGATGCTTGACTATTACTTCTCACGCGTTGTCTGCATCTCCTACATTTTGTGCTAGGATGTGAGAGAGGAATACCCTGTAGGGCTTTTGGGGGTGATCAAGCTGATCGAGGATGCTCGACATGCACAGCCCATGCTTTGCTGCTTCTTTGGAAAATCCAAGGCCTGACGCTGGTATCAACGCAGCGACGTAATTGGTATCCAGCACGAGCTTATCTGAGCCGAGTTTGGGCCGCGCTGAAAGCTGCAAGCAGCCAGGGCAGTCTGCCACCACAGGGGCATCGTACTACCAGCGCTGCTGCAACCCATGATCTGAAGCCCTTGAAGGGTCTTGAAATCTTGTGAAAGCCTTCCATCGAGATCGCGTGGCTTGCGGCTACGAGTATATGCATTAACGATATATCGTCGTGAGGAAGGCGCCTTTTAAGCTAGAATCCAGGGATGGCACACGTGTGAGGATGATTGCGTACACCTCTCCATCAGTCTCCTTGTGACTATGGAGTGGCGCTGCCGTGCACATGGAAGCAAGGTGAAACACCCCTCTCTCATCTTGTTGTTTAGTATGGAGGACCTCTCACAAGGATCCCCTACAATGCATGAGATAGCTTTCTGCGGTAGCATGTCTCGGAACTACTAGAAGGAGAGCCAATGTTCCACGCAGGTCTCCAATGCGCTTTGAGACTCAGGCCTCTCCCAGGGCACGGGCGAAAGCTAAGGTGGATTTTGAGAGCAGCCAAAGTGGCATGGAACGTCACCATCACCAGCAGACCACGGCTGCTGCCAGGTAATCTGACCAGCAGCACCTCTGCCTTCATTAACATGTCTTCACTCTAGCACCCATGCTCTGGCATGGCAGTACATTGCAATCAGGCGCTCTTGAACATAGACACATGCTTCATACAAATATGGAGCTGTAAAGGCTCTCTTGTCTTGCAGCGCAATGGGCTTTGATGCGGAGTCAGAAGTTCTGAAATCTGCCACATCAGCCCCACGTCCTCAGCTGCAGGGCCAGGTACCCCACAACACAGCGTCGCTTGTTCTGGGCACCTGCATGTTCAAGCGCATGTTCATAATATCACATGCATCTCTTACAGCACTGAGCCTCACCAGACTTTCAATAGGCCCTGTCTTCACGCCAGGTCACGCGCATAACTGACGTGAGCCATGGTGAGCGAGTCTGTGTGCCTGGTGCAGTGGGGCCGGATGCACAGCCTGGGGATGATTGCTGGGGCAAGCTTGGCGGCGTATGCCATCATGAGCAATCTGCGGCTGGCAGAGCAGGAGCACTTTGAGCTGTTCCACATCTACTATCAGCCGCTGCTCGTCATGCTGGCCATGCTGTGGATGTGGTCCATGGATGTGCGTGCCTTCGAGCAGCGGAGCATTGCCTACAGTGTCTGCTTCAGCCCGCAGGATCAGCAGTACCTCCTCAGCAGCCAGCAGCTGTTCCAGGTGCGGGCTGCTCTCCGCAAGAGGCTGCATGCCTGCTTGAGGCACTAGGCCGCTCTGAGCCCCATAGTGTTCTCTGAGTTCTCCCTGAAGAGCGGGATATCTGCCACAAGGTAATCATAAGGAGAGGAAGGTCTGGTTTATAATTTTCAAAAATTCCAGTCTTGACACTGCAGTGGTGTGATCTGTGGTGTGCTTGCAGGTCGCTGCAACTTTGTCAGGCATAGTACTGGGCAGCGCAGCGCTTTTTGCATACCACTGCGCTAACAGCCAGATCTGGCTGGCGGGCCTGCATCCGCCAATGATGTATGGGCTGCTCATTCTGCTGCTTCTGCCGCTGCCCCTCCGCTTTCTCTTCCCGGTGGGCCTGTCATCTTGACACCTGTTGTGACAACACTGCACTTTCCACTGCTGCATTCCTGTGATTCTGGGTCAGGGATCAAGGCCCCCCATCTTTGTATCACGAAGCGTTTAACACGTACAAAGTCTGCTGAGCAGCGCTCCTTAGTGCGCCTGCATGCGCTGTGCAGGGCAACAGGCACTTTTTCGCTAAAACGCTGTTCCGGGTGGCAACACCTATCCGGGAGGTGACGTGGTCGGACTTCTTGCTCGCTGATGTGCTGACGTCCCTGGCAAAGGCTCTGTCGGACTCCGAGCGCGCCATGTGCCACATGATGGCAGGGCCAGTCATGAAGCCACACGCATCTCAGCAGGTATGTGCTTGATGCCTCTTGCAGCATAAACTCCAATACAAGCCTTATCTCACCAGTTAGCCATGAGCATCCTGATCATATATTTCAGAAACGCATGCAAGCTCCATTGTGTGGCCTGCAGCTGTGCGGGAGCAGCTCCTGGATCATTCCATTGGGGTTGGCAATGCCGTACTTGTGGCGTCTATTTCAGTGTATACGAGTGTACAGGGACACTGGGAACCAGGGACAGGTGTGTGCTCATCCTCCGATAATGCATGTGTGGCGCAACTCCACTGAAATCCTGGCCTCTGTTATCAGCCTTGATGTGGGACTAGAGTTCAATTGCGAGATTCAATGGCCATCACCGTTACAAATGCCCTGCAGGTCTTCAATGCCATCAAGTATTCTACCGCCTTCCCGGTCATCATTTTCTCAGCCATGAAGTACCAGGTCACCGCAGAAGCCTGGAAGGGCCTGTACAAGCCGCTGTGGCTGGGCGCAGCCCTGCTCAACTCCAGCTACTCATACTACTGGGACATTGAGCGGGACTGGGAGATCCAGTTCTTCACCTCGCCTGGTGCGCTCCAGACGCTAAGCATGTCTTGGATGGCGCTTTCGGTGCATGAGCTCCTTTCGGCTCGCTCCTGGATGGTGACCAGAGATGCGTGGAGTTACTCAAGCACTCTCCACCTCTCTGTCCATGCTTGTTCTGTCCTGGCCCTGCTTGATGTAGGTGATACAGGAAGAAGATGTGTGGTGGTGCCTTGAGGGCCACCCCCAACAGGCAGAATGTGTGCAGGGGACCGGAGGTGTGGCGTGCCTCAGCCAGTACTTCGGAGCGAGCTTTTCTTTGACAAGGCCTTCTATTACTACCTCATGGTATCTAACCTGGTGCTGCGCCTGGCATGGACATACAAGTTGTCGCCACACCTGCGGAGGAATCATGACACAGTGTTAGCTTTCACGCTGCTGGAGGTGTGCACTAAAGTTGCCTGTGCTGCTCTTTAATCCCACATGCAATCATACACCCACCTCTGCCACATTGCTCCCGTCCCAAGCTGTCACCATTGAGCTCTGGCATTCCAAAACGGTGCTGCACCCGAAGTTAATGGTGTGAATCATTCTGTAATTGTACTACATATGATGCCTCCTTGGGGTAGCTGAAAAAGCTGGAAGGTGAGTGGGCACGTCAAGGAGCCTGAAGATGGTCCGTGCCGATGCAGGCCTTCAGAAGGTTCCAGTGGGTGCCAGTGCGGGTAGAGGTGGAGCTGAGGAAGCTGCAGCACCAGAGGCCTGAGCTGGGCCAGCTGGTGCCAGCCCCCTCCTTGGACAAAGTAGCCAAAAGCGCTGAAAGGAAGGGGCTGCTCACAGAGGACCACCCATGACGCAGCACAATTTCGTAGGCATTGCTCAGAAAGGCTAAGTCCGTTCAACAGTGGTCAGCCATCAAGTGGGGGTCTCAGCAACAATGCAGTCACTGGCATGTGTCGCTCATTAATCAATTGATCTCAGGCACATTGCCATTGTGCAGTGTCAGTAGGACCATGTTTGCTATGGCAGCAGGATAGAAGTGGTACATCGTCCACATTGCGGCTTTATCTTACCAGGTGATACTTGCCTTGGTCAGACCCACACCTGAGAATCTCAGGTAACTGCGTCAACGTTGACAGACGCTTGAGAACATCCAAAGTACTTGTGGACTGTTGCAAGGCAGACGTGAGGCTTGTTTGTCCTCCAATGGCAGTGTTGTCTGACGATGGTACCCATTTCGTGATCGCAACGCGCTCAGCTGAGTTTCCTGAATTCGAAAGGCGAAGTCCGTGCCCAAATGGGCAGGCTCGCGCACGTGTGTCATAAGGACGTCCACACAGATTTCCAAGGAAGATTGAGACTGTAGTACTTGTAATCCTTGATAACAGTCTTGCTTTGGAAACGCATCACTGACCGAGCGCTTAAGGTCCGCACGATTGTGCTGCTGATCATTATGGGAGGTAGCCCGGTGTTCTGCACTACGCACAGTCATGCACTGGGGCGCCAGCAGGGCCAACTGCTACGGTCCACCAGGTCCTTAGTCTCTGCAAGGACGCCACAGCGAGGTACAATATAGGCTTTTGTCCCACATGCATGCGGCGCAGCCTGCCACTTCACCTCACACCCCGAGGGTCCTTGTGTGGCTCATGAAGGTTGTCTCACAACCCTCTGCAAAGTATGATGGCCATAATATGTATCATAGTGTGATTCAAATGCTTCCAGGGGGAAGGAGGTGCCCAGCGCCCAGGGCTGGTTTGCAGATCGACTGGAGCGATCCTGACACCTTGACCGGATTGCTCGGAGGCATTCTGGGGCTGGGCGTCGGCATCGGCGCCCCCTTGTTCTACATCAGCAGAGATCGAGCGGACGAGAAGAAGCTTGAAGAGCTTCGTGAGCTTAACAGGCAGACCTTTAAGGAGACAGGACAGTACTTAACAGAGGTGATCTGCCTTGGTTCGTCCTTAAACATCGCATGTATCTTCAGGAACATACTTCGCCTGAAGTCAACATGGGCTTGGCCGGCAAGCTCAATACTGTGAGGTGTAAGCACCGCTGCGCATACTGACAGCGCCAGCGCTTTGCAGGAGGAGATCAAAGCGTTCAGGCAGCCGCGGTGGACGGACAGAAGGTGTGCCTAGTCCAGCAAAGCAGTGCATGTGCTGCCTGTGCAATATGCATGTGGGAGTCCTTGACGCCCACCCTGCTCAGCATTGACAGAAGCCTCTGTTACATGTCTCCAGAGCCCTACAGGCCTGTAGATGAAACCAGTCACTGCCATGTAGCTGCCCTGCATGCAATCTGTATTTGCGTTCCCTCCAGTATGGTGACTGGCCATGCAGGGAGTTCCAGGATGACGACTAAATGCATGTATCCCTATGGGCAAGGGCACAGCTGCTACAAGTCAGCTGCGGGCTCTTTATTGTTTGAACTGCCTGGCGGCTGACCCCATAGGAAGAGCAACAAGCAGGAGGGTCCGGCTCTGTGCTGGGTGTGAGTACATTACATTGCTTCCAGCAGAACACGGTCAGGGTGAGGATGGGTGTTGGCACTCTGTGCTGGCTCATGTGAAGAGTACAAGCTCAGACATTCCACATGAACTTAAGAAATGAAAGCCAGATGTTGTGGAAGCTGAGAGGTGGAATATAAGAGGGTGGCCGCAGTGGAGCAACTGTCATGATTTGGGAGCCATTGCCACTTATAATGCTGCTCTGAGATCACAAGATGAGACAACTCAGGCTATCTCATGTGCACGACAGGGCACACGGCCTGTGACCACTAACATGCCAAGGCCTGATTGTACTTTGCGGATATATGTGGATCACATTCCCCCAGAATATGCTCATGGGCAGTCACTCCTTGGTGAGCGCATATTGAAGTCCAGATGACAGGCTATTCCATGTTGAACACGATCCACGAATGTCTCTCCACCCCAAGCAAACCCACTATTACACTCACCTTCACATATTTATAGGCACCAATGCAAAGAATATCTGGTAAGAGCGTCAGCATGTCACAGGTGTCACAATGGGCATTCTAGGAATCCTGTACATATGCTGTCTGCAGTCTACACAGCACCCAGCTCCGACATCTCGGCCAGGAACGCCTGGTACTTCCTGTCAACTGCTGTCGTCGCTGGGCCAGCTGGTCTGGCAACTGGTGCTGACATGGCTCCAGCTGGCCTTGCTTCGACTGGCACTGGCCTGACAGCACTGCACAGGCATCAAGATCCCATTCACTACCTGATGTCCAGCTTCGCTGCAACTTTCTTTTCATCGCCATGATGGTGACTCGCCTGCTTGGTGTGCTAGGGATGTTCGTGCATGGCCTTATTCATGGGCCATGGTCAGCTAGACATGTAGAGGACAGCAACGAGGCTGAAGCAAGCTCCCATGCAACGGCAGGTTGACAGGGAAAGGCGGGGCAGTGACCTGCTGGTGGAGAGGGTGGGCGCGAGCCCAAAGCCCGGGCCGACAGTGGGGCGCCCCTTGACGCCCCCGGCGGCCGCCACGATGCGGCCGGCGCTGGATGCATCCTCCCGCCGCACCCGCACCGATGCCGGGACCATGGACGTAACCGTCCTGTCATCCTGCAAGCCCACGCACACTCATCCAAGCCCCACTCTTAGCATGCATGTCTGCCATGAGGACACTCGGATCAGCTCATGCCGGATCTTTTGAGCAGCCATTGTGCCATTCAAAGAGGGTGCTGCACCTGCGCTCTGGGCAGCTTGGCCACTGTGGACTGCCCTGTGATGGTTGTCTTCTTTTCATGGCCTGCTGCCGCTGGCCTGGACACAGGTGCTGCAAAACCAATGCATCACGTCAGGCTCTGCGTAGGCTCTGGAGGATTACAGCTTTGTGATACCAGAGCTCATCCTTGTGAACACAAGGCAGGGTGACCTTAAGCACGCACAACCTTTGTCAAAGTCCTAGCTCATGGTCAGGAGTGCATGCATGATTCCAGCAGAAACCACCACCTGTCGGAGGTGCAGAGTAGCCAGGTGGAGGCATTCCAGGAGGCGGCAGGATGCCTGGTGGGGGCCCCATAGGCGGCGGCAACACATGGCCTGCAGAATCAAGGACCTTCTCAGAGCATGCGCTGGTGATGGTGGAATGAACTACATCAGTCTCACATCCTCTGCAGTGGCACACATGGGAGCAAGGCGACTGCCATGCTGTGGACACATCAGCTGCAAGCGGTGCAGGACCACAGAAAGGACATCCCACCATAGCCCATGCCGGGAGGGGGTCCTGCGGGAGGAGGGAGCATTCCAGGTGGGGGCCCTGCTGGTGGGGGTAGGACCCCTGGAGGGGGCCCTAGCGGAGGTGGCAGCGGTGGCGCAGACATGCTAGGTCCTGCTGGCCTGCCTGCACAGCGCAGAGTACATACATTGCTGTTGCGTACATAGGCACTGGTAATGCGGCGTCAAGCAACACTGCTGTCGTGAGGTGCAGCGCTGAGGATGCTCAGCGTACATCATATTGGCCATGCATCAGGCCTTGCCATATACACAGATCGCAGCATCCAAGATGTTGCATGGCTCAGCAGACGCTGCAAGCAGCATGGAAGAGAAGCAGCATAGATATGGGTCACACCTGGAGCGGGGCCGGCTGGCAGTGGCGGTGCTGCAGGGACGGGCAGGGGCACCCTTGGGCCTGCAGCCGGGTCTGTCCTGTACCGCTGGGGTTTGCCAGGGGGCGGGACTCCGCTGGGGTTCAGGGTGGGATGGTAATAGACTGAGTTCTCTGGCCGCTGCTCTGGTACCCCATGCCCATACTCATTGTTGAAGACAGGCAGTGACACAGCATCCTTTGCTCGCAAGGCCTCCTCCTGCAGCAAGCATTGCATGCATGAACATCAAGTGCTGCAATAGCATGGGCATGCATCATGCTGATGACGATCACTGATGACTGTGAAGAACAGGGCTGGCGCACAGGCTGCATGTACCCTGGTACAAGCAGGGCTGCCGCAGCAGACTTTACCTTCTTCTTCTTGATGGCCTGGTCATATGCTCCTTGCAAGGCACGCTTCTTTAGCCTCACAGTCATGTTCAGCTTTCCCTCCTCCTCCAGGTCCAACACCTGCACAGGTGTAGACCACTGCTCAGGTACACCCACTGCTTGGGCACGAAATCCTCAGATCTCGTCCAGGCAGAGCTCTCTCACAAAGTGCGCAGGACTCAGACGGCGGGCACACCTCTTTGAGCTCCTCTTTCAGAGCGTTTGGGTCGCTCTTCATCTTATGGGCATCTCGGAGAAACTTCCTCTCTTTCTTGTTTCTCGCGATCTCCTTTGCTCGCTGCAAGACAGCACATACGTTGTTTGCTTTTCCACTCTTGCAATGACGCATAGCAGTGCAATGAGCACCAGGATAAATCTAAGACTTGGATGGGGGTGTTCTACCTGCTCCTTTCGGTATGCATCGGCAGGATTGATATCCCTTGATCCTTTCTTCTTCACCATCGTGTTTCAACTCTTCTGGCCAATGGGAATATCAATCAAAACACCTGAGCTCAAGGAGAATGCCACTCATGTCAGCCTCGAGCCGCTCACAGGAGATGCAATCAGACGAGTGAATTCTCGAGTGTCACTTTAAGCCGGCTTTTACACAAGATTGCTGCGCTGGCCAAACGCCCCAATAAAGCCTGTCTCAGTCTCAGTCAGTTCAGTTGGCGATATTGCCCAGCCCTGGGCTGCCCAGCACTGCTCGGCCACTTGCCCAGGCCTTTGGGATCGTGAAGATGTCCAGCGACAGAGCACTTTGTACATACAGTTATGAAGCCTTAGCGCTGAGTGCAGCCCGTTGTTGCAAGGGTGTGCGGCTGAAGGTTCAGGTTAACCCCTTGGAATTGGGATCTCAGTTTCCGAAAAAGATCTCATGAGACACGTGCACATGTGCACTGTCGGTGTCAGCTGCAGACATGCAATACCCTTACAGCTGATGGCATGGTCCTGACGCTTATATATATAAATGTATGACCTTTCATTGTAGCCACTGCAAAAGGCTTGGCTTGCAAACCCAGACAAAAGAGTATTCTGATAGGTGCTCCTAGGCTGCAGCGCGAGTCTCAAGCAGGCTCAACATTCTCTGAGCGCCTGGCAGTCCCTCTGGTGCACCGTCTCCCCACTCTGCTTTTCAGGGCAGGGGAGTGAGTAGCTGTGTCCACATTTGTCTCAGCCAGCACTGACGCCTGAGACGCGCTGCTCTCCTGGTCAGAGGAGTCTCCTGAGGACTCAGCCTCATCCTCAGACAAGTCCTACACAGGAGCATACACAACATTTCATATTGACACTCAGATACTCACACGAAGCAGCCTTATGGTGATATACAGGCAATAGACAATGCAGGATCATAGAACCTGACGCTCATTGTCACGCACCTCGTCACCCTCTGTGCTGTCATGATCTCGGCCCGCTGCCCGCCTCCTGGCTGGGGCGCCAGATTTGGTGCGGCCACGCCTCTGCCCCACATCCCTGGAGGTGCCCTCGAAGAACTGCTTCTCGCTAGCCGCCTTGTGCTCCTCCACGCCTCTCATGAGCGCTGCGAGAGCCTCCTCGTCCAGGGGCTGCGCAGTCACACTCCCAACCATCTCAAATGGCCTTGCTTCTGCTTGCACATGGCATGGACTATCACATCATTGATTGACATAGGATCTGCAAGGGTCACAGCAATGTCACCACAGGCAGAGTACTCGAGCACGTAATTTGAATTGAGGTACCTGCTCTGGGGTGGCGTCCAGCTGCGCCAGCTGGCGGCCCAGCGCCAGAGCATCTCTGGCAGCCACCTTGTCCTTGGTCACCCCAGCTGCCCTGTCTGCAAGGACCCGCAGCCGCTTCACATCCTCCTGCAAGCACGCCTCTGCCTGCTGAGCACCACCGGGCTTCGCGTGACATGGGAAGCTTGCTCCCAGGCTGAGCGTGCTGTCAAGGTGAGACTGCTTACGTTTGCAATGGGTACCCTTCCAGTTGCTGTATGCTGTCGTGCGCAAGTGCTGTGCATCGCCCTGACAGCCAATCATATGATCACCCTGACAGCCAATCATATGCACACTGCACAGCAGGTCTCACAAGTACCATGCCAGGTTGTGCGGGTGGCCAGACCTGAGAGGCTGCCTGCAGGTCCAGGCCGCTAGCCAGCTTCAGCAGCCCTGCTTGGAAGGCCTTTGTGGCACCGCCGGGAGGGCAGGCCAGCGCTTCCCTGAGGGCCTCCTCCGCAACAGCAGCCGCAGGACATCCTCCCTCTGTATCTGCTACAGCCACTTCTGCCTGCACCGCAAGTCAAGGTCACTCGTGCCTGTGTACCTATGCTGTGTGCTGCGCATCACGAGGTGTGAATATGCTACCTTCCAGGTCCCTTTCAGAGCCATACATTATTGTGTAGTACCAAGTCTCCATGGCTGAGGCCTACAGCCTACCTGTAGGAGTGTCGAGACAAACTTCAGCAGCTGCGGCGCAGCGGATTTGGCAAGCGAGGGCCCGATGCTGAGGGCTCTTCTGGCGGCAGGCAACGCTGCCGCAGACAGGTGCCTGTGGGCCTGCCCTGACTGGGCGGCATATGCCCTGAAGAACACCGCAAGGCACTGCTGCATGGACGCCGCTGCCGCCATGCTGGGGTCGCATGTCAGCAGCAACAACTGGATCAACACCTGCAGGAGATGGAATAGCAGCTCAGGCATGACCTGAGGTGCTTTTGAATGATTGACATTTCTGATGGCATACATGAGCCGCCTGGAAATACAGGAAAGGTGGCTCCAGTAGTAGAATATGCCAAAGTCTGCAAGCGCTTCCATCTTCTGGCACTGCAGTATTGGACTGTCGACATGGGCTCCTGGGTTCTGAGGAGGCATCATTAAGAGCCGCCTTCTGAATAACCAAGGCCATCTCCTGAGAAATAAATATGTTCTAGTACGGAAGCCCAGGCTGGTCCCACCTTCACAGTGTCGCAGTCCTCAAGCCTTGCAGGCGCGCCCTCCTGCTGCAGCACCTGCTGCATCAGCAGCTTTGCCAAGCCGCCTGCCAGGGTGGCAGCCAGCTCAGCATAGCCGTCGTTGCTATGCTGTGCAGCGGCGCTGCTGAGCTGGCACAGCAGCAAATCCAGCACAGGCAGCGCTGCCTCCTCCACCGCCTCAGGCGCCTGATCAGGATGCTCCAGCAGCGGAACGTAGCATTGATCCAGAGATCTTGGTCCCCTGCAGAAAGTCTGCACAGCTCATGGCCTGCTTCGCGCTGCCCCTTGCCATGTATAGCATGTACCACCATGCCGATGCTCCTGGCCACAAGTGCAAGGCATGGGACAGCCTGGGGACTTGCCAAGGGGGTGGTGACACCAGACAGTAGAAACAATCTCAGGATTGTCAAGGCACGTAGCACCAAGATGGCGGAGTATGTAAAAGTACAATCTCAGGATTGTCAAGGCACGCAGCGCAGCAAAAGCTCAGGATTGTCAAGGCACGTAGCACCAAGATGGCGGAGTATCGAGGTTTGAGGGCTGAAAAGCTTCTGCAGACCGGTAATCAAGCAAGTACAAGCGGAACGGTGGGTGAAGGCATGACATGCACCTGGAAAGCGCCAGGTCAGAGACCGCTTCTGCAGCAACCTCCCGAACTGCAGGGACGCTGTCAAAGGCGAGCGCTGTACGCAGCAGCGCGAGGCGCTGACTGGACGCGACTGCGTCAGCCTCATTGCTATTTGGGATCATGCTCAACAGCCCCAGGCACCTGACTGCTTCACGCCTGCACATTGGTGAACACCTTTTCATTGCATGCCCTGATGCCGGAATGAATGTCTCGGGAGATGCCCTGCAGGACTAAACCAGCCTTTGTGAGGGGCTTGACCAAAATAGCCTAGTCCATCCAGCAAGACGCCCTGATGTGGAGGGTTTTGAGAAGTGCTCACCTGATGGTGGGAAAGCTATGCTGCATAGCAGGCACAATGAGCAGGCGGCTGAGGTCATCCAAGCATGTGATGCAGCCGCTTGCACCGGCCAGGTGAGCCTTCTTGGAAGGCATGCGCTCCAGCAAGGACGCTGCAAGGGCAAGGCAGTGAAGCCATTGCCCCTCAGCACTGCCCTCAGCCTCTGCACAAAGAAAATACTACTCAGAAGTATCGCATGTAGGCCGCTTATCTTGAGGCCAAATGGGCATAGACATCTTCAAGAGTCTGCATCTACTGCCAGCCACTAGTTGGGTCAGTGTAGTAGCATTATCTGCCTTGAGTGCGATGTGCACTGAAGGCATGAGAAATTGACAGCGTTGCCTGTATCTGCATGATAAGCCCAGGTGTCACCTGAAGCGACGCTGCTGGGAAGGCTGGCGGCTATGGCGTCAGCCAGCATGGCTGCCAGCTCAGACATGGAGCTGCAGACCTGGCTGGTGAGCTGGACCAAGACGCTCGTCATCGCAGCGTCCTGTGCCAGGGATCCCTCCTGGTCCCTCAGCAGCTTCTGCGCATGCATTGAGCATTCTGGCACCATCTGAAGTCTGTGCCCCTGTCTTGGAGATGTGCAAGAAGGTGCTGAAGGCTGTCTTGCTTGCAGTGTCCTCCTGACAGGCATCTCGAAAGACAGACATGTAGTTGCATGGCATGGAAGGCTTCGCGGGCAAGCTTGTTGATTGGGAAAGCACCTGGACAAGGTCTGCAGCAGCATTCCTGCTGGAGGCATCCGTGAGATCAAGGCAGGCGCATGCAATGCTCAGCAGCTGCCGGCATGCAAAGGCATGCTCCCGGCCGGAAGCTGCCTGCGTGGCAGCTGCCTGCAGCAGTGCCGTGGCTGACTCTGGGAGCAGCTGCTCCAGCGCTTCGAGATGCTCAGAAGCTGCGGCAGCCTCGACTTGCGCCCGAGCCCCGCTGGCAGATGCGGCTGCCTGCCCCTTGGCGCTCCCTTCCTCCTGCGTGCCGTGAGCGCATTGCATGTCCTGGCGGTGAGCCGGCCAGGCGCAACCCGCAACATGCTTCCCTTGCACCGCTGCAGAGCATATGCGATGACGCAGATGCAACAGTGAAAGGGCTATCATAGTATGTTTCCAGGTGAGGTTTATGCAAAGAATTACTGCAGGGGATACTCTGGACAGGGTTGCAAGAGGCTGCGGAACCCACCTGCAGCCAGGTGCATACAACACGCCACATGAGCGCCACCTCTGCTGACAGCAGGGCGCCGCCAGCCACTTGGCGTAGGCTCATGCCTCCACCTGTCGCCTCGTCTGGCATTGCCAAGGGCTGCAGCCTCTTGCATTCAATCAGCGCCTTCACCTGCACATCTAAGGTAATCTCAGTCTTAGACATACAGACAAGGATCCCCTGAAAAATAAAGTGCATGAACCCCTGCCTCAAGCATGGCCACTGCAGGGTGTAACATTAGGGAATAGTCATACACACATATTCATGGATCAGGCGGCTGTTGGCCCTACCGCTTGCTGGCAGGCTTCCTCATGCTGCCGCGCGTCCAGCAGCTGCAGAAGCGCGGGGACGCTGCCGCCTGCATCCGCCTCCAGCCACTGGCACAGCAGCTGCTGCGCGCACTCCCGCACCGGCGCCTTCCTGTCAGCAAGGCCCCTGCTGAGCAGAGACGCCCTCTCGTCCGCTCTGCACTCAGCGCACACCTTTTCAGCAGAGGCAGCGCTCTGCGTGCTTTAGCAACGCTGCTGTTCTGTTTTGTCCCATGGCAAAGCATCTTCAAGTGCAGAGAAGCAATGCCCACCTGAGGTATTGCATGGGGACACGGTCCCTGATCGCCGCAAAGGCCATCTTCCTCACCTGCGTATAGCTGGCTAGATGCTGATACCCAGGCATATTACAGAAAGCACCACCTCGTAGCCAATGAGCTGGGGGCTGATGCTGCAAGGTACGGCCATACCTAGCTGCAAGCGTGGAGCCTGTCAATGAAAAAGACATGGCCGCTGTTGCTGGGGCAGGAGCGTTTGGACATACCTCATCGTTGATGTCCCTGCTACGGTCCAAAATCTCCGGCAAGCTGCACGGCGCAGCAGACAGAGAGTGCAGGACTGCCTTCCTCACATCCTGTGCAGCACATCAATCCAGTATCTGGTAAGTTGTGTTACCACACACGGTGAGATCACAAAAGTCGCAGCAGCAGAGCATGCTGCCCATGGCAGGCAATGAAGCACTCAGGTACTGGTTTGCACTTGTTGCTGTAGCATAGGTACAGCATCATGAGAGGTATAACATGGGCTATAACATCTGCCTCAAGCAAGGATATTGCAATGCTCCATGTGCTCAAAGGCACTCATCGGCCCCACCTTGTTCTTTTCTGTGCCCAGGAGCCTGACGTAGCTGTCAGTGATGCTGTCCCCCGCAAAGTCGCCCTCCTCCCCCGGGTCGGCCAGGCGCGCCAGCGCCAGCGCGGCCTGGCACCTGACGCTCGGCTGCTTGTCGCGCAGCCGCTCCAGCATCATCTGCATGTACCCCTCCGCCAGCTCCTCCGACAGCGCCGCCTCCTCATCAGCCTGCACAACAAACACCACTGAGTATTCTGCTTCACCTGAACTTGCAGGATACACCTTATCCTCTGTGTGAGTCTGCGTGAAGGTGTCCGGCAGCCATTCTGGCATCATGCATGTACCCTCCGCTAGCTCCTCCAACAGGGCCGCCTCCTAATCAGCCTGGGCAGCCAACCGCCACCATTGGCAGAACTCCCACATCAATGAGGGCCCTATTTGATGCCCCTGTCACGTGGTCATCCACAGGGCACCTGTAAATTGCATGCTTGGCAAGCTCTTCTGCGGTGACGTTGTACGTATGAGCTGGTTTGAGTTATGCAGTCAGGAGGTGTACTGTACCCTAGTCGCGTCTGCTTCTTTTGTCATGGTAGCAAAACTGACATGGGTAGTGTTGCAACAATGGCAACATGCGCCCCCAGGGAATGACATGATGCAGCTTTCATGTCCTCATGTCGCCTTGTGTAGCTCCTTTCCAGGAACGGGCTTTCTGCAGACTCATCAAGAGCCTGGCGCAGGGCACCCTTAGGCTGCAATACCTGGTTGTTGATGATGAGCTGAAGCAGCTGGCATGTTCTGAGACGGACTCCCTTGTCCTCGGCACACGCCAGAGCCAACAGACGTGCGATAATGTCCTGCAGTGTTGCAGGTACCCTTGTGTCAGACAGTGTGGCATCTGCTGCAAGGGTATGTGCAGTCAACAGCAAACTCACGAGCTGCACCAGGTTGGGCCAGAACTGTACCTCAACGAAGACATCCTGAGGCTCTTGGGACGCTGAGGACCGTTGTGAAGTAAAGGTCGCTACAAAACGCACAGCTCGCTCCACATTGGCGTTGCTCTGCGCTCAGGAGTACTTCTTAGTGCGCAGCTGAACAATGCGCCACAGAATGCAGACGACAACAACTGCATTTACTCTTCTGCTACTGAGAAGTGCACGAAGGGGTGGGCGTCCTGCCTGGGGAAGTGTCAGCAGATGATCCAAACAGAATGCAAAATCACGCCAGCACACGGATGGGTTGGCCTCGTGAACATCCCACAGCAACTTGGCATATTTTGAATGGCCGCTGACGCCTTCTTGGACCTTGTTGAATATCTGAGCCACTGTCAGCAGTGGTTTGCTCCTGCCCCTGACCATAATGCCAGAAGCTAATACCGAGAATCTCAGGTATCTTGAATGTTTGGTGCACTTGCCATACTATCGCTTGCTATAGTTGAAGATGGCTCGCGAAGTGCTGATACGACTTCACACCTAGTCTCACAAGATGCCTCACAAGAGCGATTCTGCTTTCCCGCTGTTTTAAACGAAGGTGCAGCTCCCTTGCAGGGCTGACGAAAACCTAGCTCTAAGATATTCCGGATGCGCTGTAAGAGTATCCGATCCGGCCGGCACAATTGACGGGGTAGCCGATTAGAGACACCGACAACCCCGGTCAAATCGACCGGCAGACCGATAGCCTCACCGGTGGATCAGCCCACGCCCCCCCGATTGCCCACGTCACCGGAACTCGAACAGCAAGGAGCCAGACAAGAGCGCGCCGAGTGCACAAGCCCACAGATCTCACAGTTGTGACAGGGCTTGGATTGTTGATAGTTGAGACAGCTCGCAAGCATGAGTTTCACTGGGCAGACAGCAGGAGCCGGGCTAGGCATCGGCCTGCAGCATAGAAGAGCACACAGCCGCATAGCTGTGAACACACCGGGGCGGCGAGTGGCTGCCAGGCCCTGCCGCCTCAGGGTGGCAGCCATAGCAGCTCCCCCAAGGCCTCCACTGTCCATTCCGTCCGTCGTTCCCGAGCAGGCTTTCATAGATGAGGTCCGTAGCCCACCTTGACTGTGTCGACCCTGTCCTTCTTGCAAGTGCCCACTGGTGTGGCCATTTGCTGGGCCATTTCATCAGATATCACAGGCACGATTTTGGCAGTGTCGGACATGAGATTCCATTTGCCTCTCGAATAAAGCTGCCTTAGGTCGATGGGCGATCTGCAATTCTGGGTCATCGTGTATGGCATGTCGCGGGGTTTGAGAGTCACAGCTCGACTGACAGAATAGCATTGTGATGTCGAGTGCTGTGCGCAGACCGGAAAGGGCCTGGCAGAGAGGCCCCCATTCTCCCTAGCAGATATGAGGAATGCCATTCCTGAGCACTGCTGGCAGAAGAACACATGGAGATCGTTTGGCTACCTCGCCCGGGACGTTGCTGTCGTGTTCGGTCTAGCAGCAGCCGCCTATGCGATGGACAGCTGGTAAGCTGCTCTGCTTCACTGGCCTGCGCCTTGCAAGAGCTTTGAGCTGTCTTTGGAACGCATGCGCATGCAAGACAGATAGATGTGACCTGTCATTGAGTGGACTGTACCTGTGCAGGTTTGTGTGGCCCTTGTACTGGTTGGCACAAGGAACCATGTTCTGGGCGCTCTTTGTGGTGGGCCATGACTGGTGAGGACACTCTGTTTCCATCCTGTCTGGCTTAACAGCATATTGGGTCAGAGAAGGGCCCCCTCACCTGCATGTCGTTTCAGTACCACCACAATGTGTGCCCTTGGCTATAGCGCCACCACCACTCCCTACGAGGCTGACAGGGGTCTCTGCGCCGCCTTGCAGTGGGCACCAGAGCTTCTCAAACAGCCGGAAGATCAATGATCTGGTGGGCAACATCGTGCACAGCTCCATCCTGGTGCCCTACCACGGCTGGAGGATCAGCCACCGGACGCACCACTCCAACCACGGGCACGTGGAGAACGACGAGTCCTGGCACCCCGTCACCAAGTCCATCTACGACAAGATGGTGCGCAGCTCTGGTCTGCTCGCAGATAACAACTCAGCTTGAAGACTGTTCAAACAGTGAAGCACACTATAGTTACACACGTGCCATCCTGCATCAGGAAGTGATCAAGCTTTCTGGCTGTCAGCCCACAAGCCCTGCTAAGGAATGTGTTGTGTATGGGCATGTGCAAGGTCCTCTGGATTGGGTTGTGCGCGAGGAGATGTGAATGATGGTGCAGGACTCGCTGGGCAAGGCAGGCAGGCTGACATTCCCCGTCGCCATGCTGGCGTACCCCTTCTACTTGTGGAAGCGCAGCCCCGGCAAGGAGGGCTCCCACTATGACCCCAAGTGTGACCTCTTCACGCCCGCAGAGGAGCCTCTGGTGAGCTGTCGCATACCTTCACCTGAGGGCCAGCTGATAGGCTGTTGCCATCTGTCTGATTGTTGCACTCACACAGAAGCCAGAGCAACCCTTCTTGGCAGCCATGCTGGCAACTGTGGCCATCCATACATTGTGCCTGAGATGAGCAGTGCATGCTCTGCTGTGCGCACCCATCTCACGCTGGTTGCCTGGCGCGCAGATCAGGACGTCCAACGCCTTCCTGAAGGGCATGCTGGGCATCCTGGCAGTCGGCACGCTTGCGCTGGGTCCCCTGGCCATGTTCAACCTCTACTTCATGCCCTACTGGATCAACGTGGTGTGGCTGGACATCGTGACCTACCTGCACCACCATGGCCCGGAGGACGCTGATGAGAAGGTCCCATGGTACCGCGGCGAGGTCAGCTGCGGCCTCTTTCTTACATATGGCTTCTGTACACCTAGCATATGGCACAGGCGTATAGAGAAGCTGCAAGTCACAGAAGACATGGCCTGGACAGTGGTGAACCTGCAAAAAGTGAGATGTATCTCAGAAGTATTATGCTTTGGGGCATTGAAGGTTGTCCGGGTCATCCTGGCCTGCGACACAAGCGGCCAGTCTCAAGCGGGAGGGTGAAGCATGCTGCTTTGCATTTCCAAGAGGTCAAGAGGGTCTGCAACCCATCACACTGGCAAGGTTCAAAGCTAGATCGAGCGCTGAGTGGTCTGAGTGCGCATGCAGGAGTGGAGCTACTTCAGGGGAGGCCTGTCCACCATCGACAGGGACTACGGCATCTTCAACAAGATCCACCACGACATTGGCACCCACGTCGTGCACCACCTGTTCCCCCAGATGCCCCACTACAACCTCACAGAGGCCACTGAGGTCCGCCCGTCTTCTCCAGGACAGTGCCTTCCTTGCGTCTGGTGCATTGTCTCCCAGATCCCTATTACAAGCCTGCCGCTACCTACCAGGGTCTGTTATCAGTGTATGGCAAGTGAGACTTGGATTCTTGTCATAAGGCCCAAGGTCATTGACAGAGGTAGCTGAAGTGATGCTGTGGCTTTGCAGGCGGTGAAGCCGGTGATGGGCAAGTACTACAGGGAGCCTCAGAAGTCGCCTGGCCCCATCCCCACGCACCTGCTGGAGCCCCTGGTCAGGTCCTTCAAGCAGGACCACTACGTCGAGGACAAGGGAGACATCGTCTTCTACAAGCAGGACCCCCAGCTAGCCAAGTGAACGGGGCCCACTGCGTGAAGTGCTGGCCTGTCCCACGACTGTTCTGGTTCAGGGTGGTGAACCCTTACAGCGCAGAACCTCTGGCAGGGGCGCTGCCCTTTACAACAGCAGTGCAATTTCCTGGGTGCGCAGCATGGGTGCAGGCAAGTTCTGCAGCCAGGCCAGGCAGGCTGCTGGCTGTACATGCAACCGCCAGGTCTTCTGAACTGACGTCAGAGCTCTCAGGGGTCTGAAAGCTCAGAGCCTGACTCACAGCGAGGCTCTGTGCGGTAGCAGTCTGATAGTGCTGGGCGGTCTTTAGCTCACCTCTTGGGCACTCCCAGCATGGCTCTTTCAGCACAATTCTTTCTGGTTGCCCTTATCTGGGCAGGCCAGCTATGGCTGCCAACTATATCAATATTGGCTTTCGTGCCCGAACAAGCAATATATAGGCAGGGGTGTACATGCAGCCTCAGGGCTGGTACACAGCAGACTCACAGCCTTTCCATGGTGCTCAGGTCCGCATGAGCGGCGTGGTGAGCGAGTCAGGCATCATTTCATGTGGTCTCATCACAAAGCTGACGGTCCTGTCCAAGGCGGCAGGTGCAGGCGTTGGAGGGCATGCGGTACTCGCAGACTTGAAGGGTCAGCAGACAGCCGAAAGATAGCATGCGCCCTGTCTCATGCCCGATGGCAGGCGTCAACTTCTCCAGCAACGCGCTGGGGCCCCACCCTCCAGAAAAGCTGCTACAATCCTGGATGTGCCACCAGGACCCTAGAAAAGCAGGAATCCCCGCATTGCTTCATGGAATGTAGACGCAGCAACACCGTGATTCTTTATGCGTCTGAAGCGCAAGGGCAAGACGAGTACCACAGCAAATCTAGGCGCTCCGCATGACCACCGGGCACTGTACATCACATGATGAGCAGCGCTCTCAGGAACACTTCAAGAGGTTGGTCGTTCTATTGTAGGGAGTAAGGGAAGAAAGACATGTGTCGTGACTATCAGAGGGCCTGCTAGATGTGTGAGGACACAGGAGGCAGGGTCAAGGTGTCTTTGGGGGTCCTCTAAAGTCAGGGCATTCAGGATGGTGTACATTACGCAGCTGTGAGCTGCTTGATCTAACGTGACATAGTGATTGGTGAAATGTGGACTGCAATGGGACCCGCCCATCCCTAGATGCATTCAATAGAGAGGTACTAGGTATGCAATTGGCCTCAACTGCAGCTATTTCAGTAGAGTTGCTAGTGGAGGCTAGCGTATTGACATTGGAACGATATCACAGGGGTGTTGATTTACTGCACAGCAGGACCTGCGCATGGTTGAAAATTGGGATCACGCGGTTGCTCCAGTTGCACTCGCATATCTGAGCACGCGGTGAAGCCTGCATGGGGTCATACAGGTCTTGAAACGAAAACCTGGATGAGCGCCGAGGCCATCACTTCCGGCATTGGGAGAACGTAAGGACCTCATGAGTATACTCCCACAGCATCAGATTCCTGCATGCAGGCAATACAGACGTCAGCGTGTAGATTATGGAACCCAACAGGAGAGCACTGGTCGCTTTGCCAGTATGGGGCTTTCAGGTCAAGGCTCAACACGCAGAAAGTCACATGCCTCGCTTTCGGCGGATTCGACGGCGCAGAGAGCCCCGCTTCCAGCAGGGACGACTCTACGCTCGGACCGCATTTCGCCTGCGACCTCAAAGGGTGCAGCAAAACAATCACTTGCGGCTTGTAGAAGGTCAAGCCTGTGAAGGAAAGCTCTGGCGTCAGGCGGCTGCTGAAAAGCTGCACGGCATGTCGGGAACAAGAAACGAGTCCTAACCCCTAATGCGGGTTGAAAACCGCCCAGCAGAATATAGATGGATGTCGCAGACATTTGAAAGACCACCCGCTGTGCACAAGACAGCATAGAGTCCCACACGGTGTGGGTTATCTGCTAATGAATGGGCCTAGTTACAGCGAGGGGGGCAGCCAGAGCAATTTTTGCTGTCATACTGATTGTATGGATGAACAGCTGTGCGGACGGGACCCAGGTTTACTTCAGCAGTCTGCAAGTAAGCGTGCACCTTTGACACAGCTCCTATTAGCAGTGCTTGACAAGGACCCATGCCTGTGGTGCATATGTGTAGCGCTGAGATTGTATGGTGCAGTGATGCATGAACATATTTGTGAGCAGAAAGATGAAGTAGGACACTACCAGCATGGTCTGCAGGAGATGGATGTATATTGTTCAAGCAGCAGCGGAGCTGTCCTGTTGCCTCAGCATTACGTGCCAGGAAGCGCTCCTGGAGGCACTGCAGTGTTGCTAGGGCCTCTGTTTCCAGGGCAAGCTCTCACGTGCCAGGAAGGTGCCACCAGTGCTCAAGCCCTGCTCTGCGTGCATGCTCCCGACAAAGGGGTGCCAGACTATGCCAATCTGCCAAGCTTTGCACGGCTCAATGTATGCTTTCCATGCAAGAGCAATTACCTGCTTGCCAATGCGATGGTAGCAATGCGCTTGTGGCTCTCATATTTGGTCGCTGTTGAAATCCTGCTAACGCATAAAGCACTAGCAATGGCCAGTGCCCAAGGTAAGGGCGATGGCCGCGCAGGAGCAGTCCTACAGAGCAACTGCACAGTCAGCTTCACTGAGCTGGCTGTGGCAGAGCACATCATGTGTGGTCCCTCCATCGTGCTCAGCTGCCCGCTCTGCAACTCCACAGCAGCCGCCCTCAACTCTACCGCAGCCCAAAACACCCCTCAGCAGCCATACTGCAATGGCACGCAGCATCTGATGACATCCACAGGAGGCTTCACAGATGGAAGCCCAGATGGGGGCCCATACGCTCCCGGCAGCTTCTGTCAGTGGCTGATCGACCCAGGATACAGGTACACGCTTGCACACACAAGGCATCTTTGCACATGCTCAGGGCCCGTGAGAACTGCTTCAGTGTCTAGGGCGGGTAGTGAGTGGGTGGAGTGTGCCATGCACAGCGTCTGGATATCTTCTCTTACATCAGTATTCAGAATGGCAATGACAATGTGTCTTTTGCAGGCCAGTGAGACTGAACATCACGCGTTTTGCCACAGAGCGCAGTTTTGACTGGGTGTACATCCTGGAGCTGAGCTCTGGAGGCTTTCAGAGTGTCTTGCAGAAGCTGTCAGGCAACCTGTCTCAGGTAGGGTAGGCAACAGCACCTTGCTTGTTGCTGGACAGGACTGGAGACCGAATATTGAGGTGATGCAAGGCGACTTGCCACGCTGGTCGAGCAGAACTCTGCATAGCACACTACATATCACCAGCAGGGTTCAGCGCAGAGACGCTGTACCATTCTTCAGGTACCCAGCAGCATCACTGTGGCATCGTCGCGTGCGGCGGTGGCATTCCTCTCAGACGGCAGCAATCAGGACACTGGCTTTGAGATGACTTGGGACCAGGGCATCTTCTGCGACCCTCTGGCGCATCTGTACAGCCCCACAGGGACCTTCACTGACGGCACTCCCGTGGGGCAGCGCTACAGGTGCGCTCGTCAATTGCTGCGTGCACTGCAGTGTGACCGTTGTGTGAAGCCTAGTCAAGCTCATGTGTGTTTGCTCTCCTTCAGTGTTTGCGGGTCTCGCTCCTGACTTGGCAATGTGGCGCTGGCTGTCCCCTTCTCATTCCTAAGCAAGGCAGGACTGCTCTCATCATGGTATGGCGATGTCTGCTGGAGTACTTCATGGCTTGCTTCAGCTGATGAAGATAAGTCCCTGCAGTGAAGCACCTCAGCGTGTAGCAGCCTGACCATGAGCTTGTCAGCTGTGAAAATGTCTGGGGCAGCAGCGATCCTTGGCCCCTTTTTGCAGGCCATACACACACTGCGAGTGGCTGATTGAGCCAGGCTATGGTCCCATCAAGCTCAGCTTCAGTCGCCTCAGCCTGGCGCTTGGCGACAGCCTGGACATCTTCACTGGTCCCTTGGCTGACCCTTCTAGGCTGATTGCCTCATACACAGGTAATCTATATCCCATGCCACACTGAGTCTTGATGCATGAAAGAGCGTAATCCAGCTTTGTGTCTGTGGAAACAGTGCCTGTCTCTGGCTTCCGCATGGACATTGATTGGCATGCAGGATGTGCCAAACATGTGTGGCCCTGGCTAGATGTTCTGGCAATGGCGTGCCTGAAGCAGCGCAGTGCAACGCAGGGACAGAGACGCCCCAGGACATTATTGCAACTGAGGAGGACAGCGCAGACCTCCTCATGACGAACGACACGCTGACAGAGGCGGTGCTGGTGGTGTTCCATGTGGCGGATGGCAGCCTGCTGGGCAGCGGCTTCTCAGCATCCTACAGCGGCCTTGACCAAGGTGCGCCGAATGCCCTTTCTCCTCTTTTTGTGTCGTTCCAAGGACCCTGGGCTGGCATGATCCCGGGACTCTGTCTGAAGAGCAGGCAATGGCAAGCCCCAGCAAGCAAGCAAGCACAGCAGCCAGTATTATCACGACATCTTTTTAGAAACAGTCTCTTTCGCCTTACATTGGCATGGGTTCATGCAGTCACAGGGGCGAGGGCAGCGGACTGGGGCTTCAGCAAGGGCGCGGCAGCCGGCATCATCATTGGCGCGATTATCTTCGGCCTGCTTGCCGGCGTAGCCACAGGATTCGCCGTCATCAGATGCTACACTATCTACACGACTATAAACAGCGGTGAGGCTAGAATGCTTTGGCGCAGTGCCTTCGTCCTGCAGCATGTTCAAGGCTGAGGGTGTGTCTTGATTGACTTCTGCACGGCAACATGTGTAGATACACACCTGTGCGGTTGTTCCCAAAAGCACTCACCAGGCCATCACAACAGAAAAGAATGCATGGCATGCGCTTCAGCCTCTGTTTTACTGAGAACGGAGAGCTGACATGAACATCTTGACGTGAAGGCCTGCTGCAGGGCATGGCCTGCGGGACCTCTGGGGTTTCAGATGGATGGAACGCCTGCAAGACCGGCATCAGCTCAGGCGGCAGCGCCAGGTTACCCTGGAGAACAACCAGGCTGAGCCGCTTGCCTCAGCCACAACAGGTGGGGACACCGCCTCAGAGGACGACTTCCTGCTGACCCGAAAGTAACCCCATCTTCCTTTCCAGGCTTGCGTATGCCGTTCCCACTGTCAATGTGAGTTATCCAAAGTGCTATGTGCCAAAGTCTGGGTCTGGCCACATATGTACCGCATACGCTCTTGAAACACCATTATAGTACATGCGTGCTGTAGGTGATGGTGAAGAGATGGAGAGAGGGCGTCAAGTACCCAGTCATTGATGCTGAGCCTAGCCTCTGCCCATGGAAGTCCTAAGCCTGCAAGCGTGCTGTCACAGTGCACGATTGTCAGGGAGCATGGAATGTGATCTTGGACATCACGATCACAAGGTGTTTTTTTCAGGTGCATTGCAACTGCATGGGTGATGAATGCAACTCACTACGGACATGAATCATTGGCCACCGACACACCAGGGCTCAAGACCAGATGCCATCTCATGAGTGATCACTAGGCAGTGCGCGTGCCTTCACTGGAGAGGGCGATTTTGAGGTACATTGTTGGTGATGCCAGATGCTGCAAGGGTCTTCGGATCAGACAACTGTACATGTGTTTCGGTGAAGCCTCAATAGCCAATGCAATTCTCACACTGCACCTGTGATGCTTCTCAGCATCTCACTGCCCCCATCACAACCACAGCTGGTTTCTGCTACATGCGTTGCAAGCCCTACCTATCTTATGGCTCAGAGGCACATGTACAAGACGAACAGTGACAACAGTCTCGGCATGCTGAGGCTAGGCTGTGTCCGTGCTGGGCACGCAGCAGATTGCAACAAAGTTCCGCGGCAGCACTTTCAGCTCCCGGGTCTTGCCGATAGTCCGGATGATGACCTCGTCCTGGTCGGTCACATTCAGCAGCTCGCCTGCGCGGCCCAGTGCCTGGTTCCCACCAATGACCTTGATGGGAGTGCCCTTGTTCTTGGGCAGCACCGGCTCCAGGTTGGCTTGTGCCTGCAGCAGGCAACACGCATCATAGGCAAAAGCATTTGAATCCTCATCCCAGCCAGTGTGCTATTACATGACACCTGGGCATGACTTTGGTATGCATTCATGGCAGCTGCAAGCCAGGTCGCCGGACTGTGCAAACAAAGATTTAACTGCAGACCATGCACTGCAATGGTTCTCTAGGAAGTTGATCAGAACACACAGCTGGAAACCTTTGGGAAACAGCATGCAAGCAGTCAGTCTACATCCAGTGAAACCTCTATTGTGCACCAATGCACCACCTCGTTGACAGCAGGGTCAAATTTACAGGGTGCGCTGTGTGGAGGCGCCTTACCGCCGTTGTGGTCTCTGGCTGCTCAGGCAGCACGACTCCCTTCTCAGGGTCCTCCGCTCCCAGAGCCACCGTGCAGGACGGCCCCTGGATGCTCCGCACCACCCCAAAGCGCCCGCTGTCCCTCAGCTTCACAGCGATGCCCTCGAAGGTACTGAATGATACCTGCATGGCGGCCCCTGCGCAGCATACACCAAAGCTGTCAGCCGCACAGGTTCTGTGCTTCTCGCTACAAGCAAGCTGCATGGGATATAAAAAGAGGGGCCTATTCTGTAAGGTAGAGCCAGCTGGTGGCAGGGAAACTTTCAACATCACACCCTGCAATTTGCTCACCAGCACACGACGCCCAGATCCCTTGCAGAGGCAGGTGCTGATGGCCAAGACAGGATGCCTGTGTATCATAAGTGCGTGGCTTATCAGTCCCCTCAAAGCACGCAAGCAGCCAGAGAGCAGCGCACCTTCTGGAGCAAGCCCAGCAGGAAGCCCTGCCGGAGCAACTGGCTCCCATGTGTTCTGAGTGGCGGCAGCAGCGCCTGCGTGCAGCGACCATGACATTTCTTAGCAACCTGTCCCTCGAGCATGCTGCCCATGGTGGTAGTTTTCACTCAGCTTGTCATGCAAGTCTAGACAGGTTGCTTATAGGGCTGACTGTGTGTAGCCCCGGAGAGAGGTGTATGCAGAGCTTCCTCGGGAAGCCTTACACTATCGCACTCCCCTTGCTCACATAGGGTTGACAGCTCAGTTCATGGCTTCACTGGTGGCCATGAAGGGCCATGAGTTGTTGCAAGATGTGGCAAAGGAATTGGGAGCTCTGCTTGCTGTACTGTTTATACATGAGTCTAGAGTGCTGCACAGCTGTGAGGTGTTGGAAAGCTCTGAGCATCACCTTGTATGGGAACGGAGGTGACAGGGGGCGCGCTGTATGCAGGCGGGCCCGGCTCCCAGCCGGACGCCCGCCCATTTGCGGGCGCGCTGGGCGCGGGCGCGGGCGCGGGCGCTGGGTCCCATGCAGAAGCGCGGCGTGGGGCCTCTGAGGAGGGGTGGCGCGGCGTGGCCATGACTGGCGCCCAGGCATTGTCCCGCGCCGGCGTGGCTCCAGGGTGGGAGGGCGTCATGCCCGGATGCATCGGGGTTGCACCTCCCTGCGCAGATGAACGCAGTGTGTTGAAGTCTTCCAGAGTACCGGTGCTCCACAACAGGACCCGTGGTCCGGGGAAGTACGTCCCCAGATATCGTTTCACTGTCAAATGCGCATCCATGGAACGCTCCAAGGCAGAGCTGCAGCATATGAGCTAAGAGCAGCAGACGTACCCAGTGCTTGGGAGTGGCGGTGGGATAGGCAGGCGTGCGCATGCCGGCGTGTGCGGGGGTGGCTCCCCCGGAGGAAAGGAAGGGCGCGGGGCGCGGCATGGGGGCGCCCCCGTCCTCCGGGGGGATCTGGTCCCGCCGCACTGTGACTGTGCGGGCCTGTGCCTCCAGCTCAATCCGGACTTCCCTGTCAGTCACATTCTTGATACGGCCCTTGTAGCCCCTGCACAATAGATTGCATTAATTTCTGCAATTCTGTTGGTATGACCATGCAGCAGCACTTTGACACACTTACAGCTCCCAGCTTTATGTCAGATAATTCAAGGCGCCTTCCGATAATGTCATCCCTTCCCAAGTTGTGCTCATGACAGGTGACACGATAGACGCCCAGACGGGAAGACAGGAGGTCACCTGAGGGGACCCTTCATGATGGTGACCATGCGGTCAATCATGCGGCTATCCGGCCCGCCGCGCCCGCCAAAGCTGCCCCTGCCCGGTGCTGGCCCAGAGGGCCTCGGCTGCCCAAATGAAGCGCCATTGCTGCAGAAAGCAAGTATATCCGTTTAATGATTGTGGCAAAGGCTGGCATGGGCAAGCTGTCTGTTGCCTGGCACTCTTTAGCTTTGATCTGCTGATATGCAAAGACAGTGGACACGCCACTGCTGCCAAAGTGATGTGAGATGTGCGTATGCTGTCCAAGGCAAACAGTTTGGACCGGGTAGAATAGGAAAAGAAACATCACCCAAGCTACTCGAAGCACATCACAGCTGCCCGCACCTGCCAAAATGGGCAGGCGACTTGCCGACAGTTGCCCCAATGACGCCAGCCTTGACGCCCGCACTGAGCCCAGCGGCCTTGCCACGCGCTCGCACCTTCACAGCCGGGACGTAGATGAACCCTCCATTCTCCAGCAGCTCCCTGCATGCCAAGGCTGTTGATCTCGCGATGGCCAGCTTGCATGCACCTGCTCAGTACAGATGTGGAATGCACTGCAAACGATCGAATGGACAGGAGATGGCTGTGTCTTCTTGCAACAAGCGCATCCAATGAACAGCAGTTGGCTGTGTCATGCTCCAAGGAGAGCGTGGTATGTTTTGCTGGCAGGGTTACCTGACATGCAGAAAGAGCCCTTGCCGGTGGATGAACTTCACTGTACCGGACTTGCCCTTGACGCGGCCCGCTGTGATGTCCACAATGTCTCCCACGCTGACCTGCTTCCGCGTGGCGTCCTGCGCAGCATTGGAGGAGTCTCTCAACAGAGGCAGCTGCTAAAGCTTGCTGCTCAGCTTCTCAAGATCACGAGCTGGACTATGATATAACAGAGCGCGGAAAATTGGCTGACCAAAATAAGGATTGATATTCATGTGATCAGACTATGCATCATGCAGGATAATGGCTGTGCCAGTCTCAGTGTATGAGGGCTCACCACGGTGGAGATGTTGCGGAAGTTGTCGATCTTCCGCTTGATGTCCAGCTGCCGGCAGACGCGCACGCGCTGCTGCTCCGGAGTGCTCTGCAATGATACCCAGCTTGGTGCGCCACACATTCTAGCCTCATGGTCTAGCAACTTGGCTTCATGGTCAGAAAGAGCATGTGAGATGCAAATGAAGGCCGCTGACAGGGGTAGCAGCCCCTGCTGTGGGGAGGGATGCTCACCTTATTTGTGAGAACCTTGCAGGAGTCCTTGGCGACAGCTATGAGGACGCCCACTGAGCCATCGTCCAGCATCAGCAGATCATGCAGCTCATACTTGCCAAAGCTGCACAGCCCAACACACCCCTTTCAGCAAATTTCAGCACTTTGAAAGAGGTGACAAAAAGCCGCCTGAGACCCGCTGCACAAAGCGCAAGCATTTTCAGGATGCTTTAAGCATGCTCATGGAGAATGATAGAAAATGAGGTGTCAGGAAGCAATGCAGAGGCAGCAGGCAGGCACCTGTCCAGGCCGGTGGCAGCCTCCGAGGACTCAGTAAGGTCCCGGGCGAAGACCTGAAGCTCCTCGTGGGTGGAGTCTGAGACCAGGACACAGATGGGATCCTCCACACGCACCACCATACCCGTCTGCCCCTCGTGCTGCCCGCTGTTCACCTTCACGTGATCGCCCGCCTGCAAGCAAAAGCATTGTCCTTGGAGGCTCTGTTGAGAGTTCCGTGCAGGTTCCAGCGCTCGTCAAAGATGCTGAGACGAGCATCTCAACCAGCGGGTTGAACAGCATCATGAGGGCATATGCTGCCATGCACTCGAAAGTTGTCTAGCGTGCTCATTATAGTTGGTGCTGCAGCACTGAGTAAGTGTTTGTACTTGTATTTGCAGAAGGGATTGACAGGGGAACAGGCCTCCACTTATGGGATGGGCACACGGGGTCAGGGTCGTGCCTGGAAGAACTTCTGCAGATGGCGTGCAGGCAGGTCCAGCTCCTCCAGCCCTTCCAGGATGGGCATGATCCGCACAAAGCCATCGCCCTTGACCTCCACCACGCGCCCGACCAGGGTCTTCAGCTCGCCCTCCATGACTATCACTTTGTCATCGCGGCCGAATTTGGTGCCGCCTGCTGCCCGCTCATCCTCACCCAGAGCTTCCATCAGCTGCGCCAGCTCCCCGCCCTCGTTGTCTGTGTCCGCAGCCCGAGCAGCCACCCCCACCTGCAGGCATGCGCCACTTTCGATGATGGCAACAGTGCGTCCTCCAGCAATCAAGCAACACACAGCACACTCAGCCTGTGTTTCTGTGACTGCCATACAAGTAGTCAGCAAGCATCTGAGGATCTGAACCTCAGGGGCATATGTGGCATATAAAGGCGCAGGGTAAGCAAGAGCTGTTGTGGTAGGCTCACAGAATGTCACCTGGTTGAAGCGCTGCAGCTCCTCCAGGGGAGGCACGCCCTCTTCCAGGCTGAGGTTCCGGACGTTGTAGCTCTTGAACAGGTAGCCATCCTCAAAGCGCCGGTCGCCGATGCGGTAGAAGTAGCCCTCGCGGTCCGGCCTGCGCAGGTGCTCCAGCGGCAGCCGCGCCTCGGTGGCCTCCTTGGGTGAGAACGCCCTACAAAGTGCAAGGACGGTGGTCCAATACAAGGCATGTGTATTCTCAAACACTTGCGCCCATCACAGGCTGCAGGCGTGATGCGGTATCAGCTATAGACATGTTCCAGTACATTTTCAGATCTTCATGCAAATTTCTGGAGTTCCCTGACTGCTCTGGGTACATTTACCACAGCCCCACACCATAAAAAAGAGGGGCTCCGTGAGTCATATAGCAGGGGCCAGCCATCTCTAGATGCTGACCTGGCGGCAGGCCGCACAGCCCCTGGCGCCTGGCGCCCAAAGCGGTTGGCCGCGCCGCCCTCCGCGCGGGCCTTGGCCATGGCGGCGTAGTCCAGGCGGGGCACCAGCTTCACCTCCGCCTGGCCTCGCGCCAGATCAATCTCCATCACCTTGGCCAGGTCCCCCTTGTACTGCTGCGTCCTCACCCGCACCCAGGACCCCTTGTCTGCAGCACATTGTGGACACTCAGCCATGTTTTGAGAGTTGCACTCTGGTCTGTACTTGAGATCCTGCGTCGGCATCACATGCGACTTCCAGTGCAACATATCAGGAGGTAGACGATCTGCTGTTCGGCATGTTGCAAAGAGCAGCAGATCTGTCAGGGCGACTTCTCTCCATATGCTGCACCAATTCTACCAGTCCTTGCAGCAGCCAGCCCACTAAGCAGGACAATGACGCGTAAGTGCTCGTTGCCCACTCACATCCAGTGCCTCATGGCATGCATCGGCATGCATCTGCTGAAGCCTGCAGTGCCTCCCGTTGGACGACAGGCAGAGCAATTATCATTGAAAGGCCTCACCTATCATGGCCTTGGCCTTGCGGTTGACTGTGATGGCGTCCACCATCTCCTTGACGGGCACAAGCTTAGGTGCCTTGGAGGTGTATATGTTGCGCAGGCCTCTTACAGCGTCCTTCACGTGGCTTTCCTTGTATGCCTCTATGTATATGTAGCCCTGCAGCAGCCATAACACTGTATCAAGCATGGCTCTCAGAAAAGCGGCGCGCCACAGCACAGGACACAGGCACTATCGGCAGGGACAACATGCAGCACTTCTGAGGTTTTATGCAGGCAGCATACTGCATAGTCAGAAGGGACTGCCTGCTTGATCAGAGAGCAAGCCATCCGCACCCGCAAGTGGTCCTGTGCAAAGGCAGAGGTGATGGCGAGGGGTGTGCCAGCAGCCGCCATGGTGACCGCCTTCTGCATGAGCTTCACCGCAGCTTCCCGCTCCTCGCCTCCTCGGGTTTCCATGACCCACAGCTTGGGGTCGGCATGGCGTGGCAGCAGCCCCTGCTGGCCCACAGTGCCTGCAGCAGCATTCAAGGGTCAGCTTGTTGGGGATCGCCGGGAGCTGCTTGACAGGTCTCTACTACAAAGCCTGTCCGAAGGTGGGTGCTGTATCATGCTGCCTATGAACAGCCATAGTCTGTCACTACCAAGTTGAGACCGCGTGTGGCAAACTGGGAGAAGAGAAGGCATGAGCTGTAGATGATTCCAGCGCAGGCTGCGCGGTCTGCAAGGATATGCAGGGAGCACGCATGGAAGAAAGCTTGGGAGAATGAGTGCTTACTTGTGGCCACATCCCTGCCAACATCCAGGTCTGCAGCGCGCGCTTTGTAGCGCTCATTCACAAACTTCTCCAGCTCCTCGGGGCTGAGGTCGTCTCGGGGCGCTGCCTGCCGGAAGGCGGCCTCCCTCTCCAGCCTGGGCACCACGTCCTCCTCGTCCCCATGCAGCTCCTCTCCTTCGTCATGAATGAGGTCCTCCACCCCGTCCTGCAGGGACACATAGGTGATGGATCACATCTGCCCAGGCTTACGAAGTCTTAGTCCTCAGCCTGTATCTCCTGATTGCTTTCTTTTCAGATTCGATTTTGGCATGACCAGGCACCGACTTTTGAGCTGGATGCATCACTGGATGAGCGATAGACATCGCGGAGCCATTGCAGGAGGGACGACAAGAGGGGCGAAGACTACCTCCTCTTCCTCGTCATCCTCTTCCTCGTCGACCGCAGCAATATCATCCACGAATCTGGATCGCTTGAGGCGCTTCTGGCCTCGCTTGGGTGCATCTCCATCTTCTTCATCACCGTCCTCATCGTCTTCCTGCAATGTGTGCCCACTCTCACAAAACTATCAACTGCAAGCATACACTTCCATCCCTCACATGTGAAAGGGGCAAGCTAGCAAGCCTGCTCACCGCATCATCGTCGTCCTCCGCAGCATCATCTACAAAGGCACTCTTTCTTTTCTGCTTCCTTTTAGCTGCATTAGCATTGTAATCTTCGTCTTCCTCGTCATCCTCTGCATTACCAGGGTTGAAGTCATCCTCGCTGTCGTCTTCTAGCTCCCTCTTGCTGCTTGCCATACTGCCACTTTTCAGGCCATGCGTAGGAGTTGTCGGGGGCAGTACAGGGAAGGGAAGTCTTCAAAATTCTCACAACAATGCAGGCAACCTGTACAGGAGTCACAATGCCCAACATCAGACCCTCACAAATGGCTGTCCCTGCCCAGCCCAGACGGGCATCTTGGGCAAGTGAGAAGGCCGAGTCAGTTGTGCAGCAATGCATATACACAAGGGAGCATGAGCGCAACCTCCGATGGAGAGGTACAGGTGCTGGGGTGGTCTGTTACTTTAGGAGGTCACCCACGAGGGTCACTGAAACCAGAGGGTATGCATGTGACCCAGTAATACTGGTAGTATGTACTGCGCAGACATCCTGGAACCTGCACTGACTTATAGGAATTGCAGTGTTACATGACGTTGATCAGCTCGCGCATACATATTTGAGCAGATTTTGGTGTGTTACGGCAGAGCAGTGCAGCTGGCCAGGTGGAAGGTTAGGTCAGCAGGAGTAGAGCTCATCATGTACACAGCTTGCTTGCATTGGGACATGGGCTAACTGCACATGCAGAACCCAGGCTGGACCAATGACTCATTGCATGGCTTAATACAGTCCAGAAGGCTACATTTCGACAGTGCTTGCAGGGTCCTGCGCTGTCTCAGGTGTGGGGAATGCCCTTAGGGCAATCTCCTTGGCAGTCCTTAGCAATGGTCACACGAGCACTCAGGCTTGGACATATTTGGGCTGCCTTGAGGGCGCAGGCTTGAAGGCAGCCTTGCCAGTAATGCCTCGCCCAGCCACCAGCGCATTGACCTCATATGTGCCCTCGTATGTGAAGATGGCTTCCATGTCCCCAAACGCCTTGGCAACCTGCAGCCCCAACACAATCCTGCTCACACTCCGCATCCATGCACAAGCTGCGCAAGATAGGAGATCCGCAAGGGCATCCAGTCGGCCGCTCAAATGTGCGTTAACATTAATCACCGCCCTCAAGATGTGCTCAAGATTAATGAGAGATCTTGCTCGTGAAGGGCTTCCCCACTGAGCTGGCAGCAGGCAGCAAGAGCAGTGGGAGACCTTGCCCATCCATGACCAGCTCTTTAAAGTTTGTCTCCATACAAGTCACAAGGGCCTGTATTCACCAGGAAGTCTGCAACAATGCCGTTTCCTCCCAGCAACTCCCTGCCCAGCGCCACTGTCTCGCGGCCCCGCAGCGTGGTCCACGCCTTTGTCTTGCTTGCCAGCTCATGCGTCATCTTGCCCTGCGCACATGTCACCCGGTGCGATGTCATTCGAGAGTCAGGCTGAAGGCAGGCATCCATGAGGAAACAGAGGCAGACAGAGCTCTCACTAGAGCTGCACAGGAGAGACCTTGCCAAGAGGACAGAGTCAGAGTAGTGACATGAGAGACGCTTGCCTCCTCATAGAGCTTGGAGAGGCGCCAGCACATGAGGAACATGCCCTGGATGTTGCCCAGCATGCGCGTCAGCTTCTCCTGCACCAGCTGGAAGCTGCCTAGCGACGCCCCAAACTGCTCTCGCTCGCCCACATAGCGTGCGCACATGTCAAAGACGCCCGCACAGATGCCCACCGGCTGCCATGCAACCATGATGCGCGAGATCGCCAGCACCTTGTTTGTGTCCTGCACGGCATGGGCTGCTCAGATGACGAATACATGGGCCTATCACACTGCAATTTGACATAGCTGTGTTGCACGCTTGTCCTTCTCCTTCCGAATGTCCTGACAGAAGAGGGGTCATGGCCTATCTATTTTATAGCAAACCTCAAGGAAGCCCTTGTCGAGAGCTCTCAGGCGCAGATGGCTTTTGATGTCTTCTGGATGCTGGCACTTACCTTGAAGGAGTTCACGCCAGGCAACCGGGCAGAGTCTGGGACGAAGCACTCGTCCATGAAGATGTCAGCATTCTGAACACAGCGCAGCGCAATCTTGTTCTCAATCTTGCTGGTGCGCAGGCCCTTGGCTCCCTTGCGCACAATGAAGGCGTTCACCTGCAGCATATGTCACACCAATGCATCACCTCTTCATCCTAGCACTGCCGAGAAGGTTGACTCCCAAGCGTGAGGTTGCTTCTGCAACTCCTTAGTCCGCATTCAATTGGCTTGAAAGGAGCCTAGACGGTCCACAATTGCCTTTCCAGAGGACGGCATGAGGAAGCTCAACTGTGAGGGCAGGAGAGAGGCAGCAGGACATCAGCCCACCTGCTTTGTCTCACTGCTGCGCGCCCAGATGACTATGATGTCTGCAAATGTGGCATTGCCAATCCAGCGCTTCCGCCCATTCAGCACCCAGCCGCCATCCACCTGCACCAAGCTTATCCGTCACCTCACGAACTACCAGGTATGACCCTTCATGATAAGATGCCTCATGCTACCAGATGAACATTGGCAGGTGTTGAGAGCTCCACTGAAGGAGTGCACAGGGTAGCAGACTCGCCTTGCGGGCAGTTGTCTGCAGCGCAGAGGCATCAGAGCCATTGGAGGGCTCTGTGAGGCCCCAGGCGCCTATCAACTTGAGCGCAGCCATGCCTGGCAGCAGCTCCCTCTTCTGCTCCTCAGAGGCCAGAAGACCTGCAAGTAGATGTTGATTTGTGTTGTGCCTTCATACACCTGCGCTAGGGGATGAGGGTAGCAATAGCATATCCCAGTCACTGCCCTGAGAGACACTGATTGCTTGAGAGGAAGCGTAGGAAGAGTAAGCGTACCGATAGTGAGCATGGCCAAGGAGTTGTGGACCATGATGAAGGTGGACATGCTGGCATCCACCCTGGCAATCTCGATGACCGCCATGGCTGTGCCCAGCACGCTCTGCCCGGGGCAGCCGTAGCCCTTGATGGTGGCGCCTCCCAGGTTTAGCTTTGCCATGCGGGGGACCAGCTCAAAGGGGAAGGCCGCATGCTCCCAGTACTCTGCTATCACAGGCGCTACCTCCTTCTCCTGAGAAACCAGAGATTGTTGCTGACATGTCCCATGGCTTCATGTGTACACGATAGACATCTCCTGGAGATGAACCAGGTAGTGCCTGCTGAGCAAGCTTAACACAACAAGTCACACTTGCAGGAGTTTACTATTTGTAACACCAGGAGGGAGACCAGTTGCAGGCTCACCATGAAGGCTCTGGTACGGTACCGGATGTCGCGCTCTTCCTGAGAGAGTAGCTCATCGAAGCGAAACACGTCATGTGCTGCTGGAGGAAAGCTGGACATTGTCTGGGCATACTGAAAGCCCTCATACCCTGGAGTCGCCAAGGTTGGCTGCATCTGCAGGGCTCCGTCTCGTTCTGCAGCAGAGAAGCGTCTATAATCAATCATGTGGGCATCTAGGAAAGCTAAGGCGGGATTGTATCCGACTGGCAAGGCTGCTCAACAATAAGGCTATTGAGCGATTTTGGCAGAACAGCGCCAGCTCCTCACCTTCACTCTCGCTAGGCCCTAGATGCCCTGCTAGCACCTTCAGTCTGTCCATTGTTGCGAGCTGTGCGCAATTCACCACTTCTCGTAAAAACGTGTATGTACACGGCCTATGTTTGTGTCCAGGACGAAGCGCTGCTGAGCTAGAGGTTTATACAGTATTGTATTGACAGACAAGGTAATATCGGCACAGTGCTGCACAGAGATGAATTGTAGGGAGGGGCGCCTTGATCATGCTTTCCGAGTCAGCGTGTCGACGTGTCGGAAGTCACATGATGATGACAAAACAACATCCACTTGCACAGCATGTCATGTTTCAGAGTCCAGGCTATGCAGCGCCCAAGATCAGCTTCCAATTGGGTGACCCTGCCCTAGGATAAGAGATGCATGCTTTAGCAGCACGAAAGGAGGCAAGGCGCGGCCCCCAAGGCCCAGTAGCGGTGTAACATCTTGTGTACATACGTTGATGTAAGGGTATAGTAGCAGGTGCAATGTCGGATGAGGACATTGTAGAGGAGGCAGCAAAGGTCAAAAAGGAGCTTCTAGCGTCCCTGAAGTCTAAGGATGCCCTGCTGAAGGCGCTGAAGGTAAGGCGCAGAGAAGGGAAGGAGGGCAGCTGGGTCGGCACTCTGTGCCTCGGCAGCTCTGAAACTACCTGCATGTGACGAAAGTATTCCATGTCACGCTTCGCGACATATACAAGGCAGCCTTGTGGAAGCCAACCTGTGCAGAAATGAATGTCGTCTAGAAAGCTGTACCTCCTGCGCTGACATATGTTAGTGTCTCTGCGCAACGACTGAGCTGTTGCAGCTCCAACATTTACTGTGGAAGCGCTGGGCCACATGGCATATCGAGCAGAATAACAACCTGCACCACATGCAGAAAGCTGGAGAACTGGTGGAGAGAGCTCAGCAAACGTCTCAGGAACAGCGTGATGCTCTTGATGAATTCAAGGATACACTGGTGAAGAAGGAAGTACTTGCTCACAAGGACAAGGTACATTGGGTCGGCTCACCTTACTCCAGACACTTGCTCTGGGGAATCGAGGCCACACATGGCACACTCTATCTATTGCTAACTTCTGCGCATACATTGCAGGATGTCAAGCTGCGGAATGCCTTCTGTCTTTGTCACGTGCTTCGGATGCATGCCCCTGACACACCCTACAGCAACAGGGTCCTTGAGGTCAGTAGACCCCTCGCACTGAGTTCAGCGATGTCTTGATCCCTGAAGATCCTACATTCAGTACCAAAGGGTTCCCATACCAGCAGTGACACCTCAGCGGCATGTGTGTGGTGCCTGTAAAGGCATAAGGTCCTTCTTACCTGCACAACCCTTCTGCAGGAAGTCATGGGGCTCTTCCTGCAAGTATTCAGGAGGCTGGACAGCCCATCGTCTCCAGCATTCCAGCTGTGCTTATCCATCCTTGACATTGTCAGCCAGGTATGACGAGCTGAGCTGACTCAGTCACCCATTGCTCGTTCTGCAGCAAGCCAACGTATGTGTCGACATGTGCCATTTATGATGTCCAGAATGATGATTCAACCTTGTTCTCTGCTATGCAGACCAAGTGCTGCCTGTTGGCATTGGACTTTGACACTGATGACTACACCCGCGACCTCTTCTCAGTCATCCTGACTGTTCTCAGGTGACTCAAGGCAGCTCACCCCTGAACTCTCTACATGATGGGACAGGAGATGCATAGCATGAAAAGCCAGAAGTGCCTTGACGTTGATTGTGTTATGTACAAGGTCAACAAGATTTGGGAAAAATGGGCTTATGTGTGAGATGTACATGCAGCAAGGACAACTCACACGCCATCAAGCCAGCATGCATGCAGGTGCATTCCTTCCCTGTCGATCTTACTTTTCACGCACCTTAGTCTAGGGACCTGGCCTGAGAAGCATCCGGAGATCCTGATGTTGTCCTATGAGTGTTGTCATGCTGCTGACAGATAAGACTGTGTGGAGAGCCTCAGCTATGCGGCTTTGGTTGCCTAAGATAAGCAGCTTTTGTGTGCAGACCTAATGAAATGCTAAGGTATTATGCATGCTGCGCAGCTGCTGAGCTCCATGCTTGAGGAGGGCGACGACGTCTCTCAGAAGCTTCTGGACACGATCTTGAGCGCAACCGTGCCGCCAAAGCGGGCCGAGAATGCAGAAGCAGCAGTGTTTGCCAGGGAGCTGATCAGGGCCAACCAGACGGTCCTGGCCAGCCACATACAGAAGCTGCTGGCGAGCATGATGGCTGGCAGCGCAGCAGGGACAGAGCTTGAGTGCAGCTACGGGACGCTACTCCTGGAGGTGAGACTTTGCTGTAAGCCTGCAGTAAGGCTTCCTGAGACAGATACTTCAGGGCTATCACAGATGGAGCTCGCCCTTGTGTCACACGAGGCCTCAAGTTATTGGAGTGGACGTTCAGTCTGGCTCTGCTCAGTGATGATTTCAAACTTGTGCCCAAGCTTGAGCCTTGTCGATATAATATGCAGAAGAACATTTGTCGTCCATTGAAAGGACTCTCTCGTGCTGCAGATCTACCAGGCTGCCCCGGGAGTGCTGACGCCGGTGATGCCCAGCGTCCTGGACGAGCTCCGGGACCAGGACGACGCCAAGCGCCTGGAAGCCCTGGACCTGCTGGGGAAGCTGTTCTCCATCCGGGGCTCTGAAGCCTGCACCGCCTATCCTGAGCTCTTCCTGGAGTTCCTGCGCCGCTCCACTGATCAAAAGGCAAGCCCATTCTAGGTCTTGAGCTCTTGCCTGGGTTTGATGGGGTCACTGCATGCCTGCTGACCAGGGGACTCCCATGAGTTGCTGCTGCTGCATAAGATGTCAGTGACCGTGCACAAATGCTCATGCAGGCAGCTGTGCGGCAGAAGATGCTTGCATGGAGCACGAGCATACTACTGGCGTCCTCCAGTCCCACCTGCAGCAAGCAGGTATACACACAGATTTGATCCATGTGCAGACACAGCTATCTATGGACCTCGCCATAGGATGTGGCGAGGTCTCTGCAACGCAGATCTGTAGGCATTAGGCCTTGTGATGTCTTATTTGGTAAGAGGGACTGTCATTCAGTTGTCCAGCGGAGGTCTTTGCTGGAGATGCTTCTTTAACTTCTATCTTGCAAAGCGACTCCCTCACTGCTTCTTGAGAGGAAGAGAGATACAAGCGTGTTCTGTGGCTGAGAGAGTCTCCCACTATGCAGGTGCTCACTGCAGTCACTGAGCGCCTAATGGATGTTGATGAGAAGGTCAGGAGCAGCGCCATTGCAGCCATATGTGATGCTGCAGTGAAAACCCTGCAGGTGAAGCCTATCGCCACCTGGTAGCTATTCCGTCCTTCTGCTATGCCTTGAAACCGCATCCTGTCACAATTGCTACACACGAGGCAGCTATCCTGGCATCTGGCACAGCATTCAGGGCTTGTTCTCATGGGCCTGCAGGCTTGACACATCCCTCTTAACAGATCTGGCTAGCCTAAGGCTTGACCTGTGAGCCGCTGCCATTCCTGTGTGTGTTTACCACGTTATGACTTTCCCATCCAGGTGATCAATCAGAAGGCCCTCACAGATGTCAGCGAGCGTCTGCGAGACACAAAGCGCAGCGTGCGCAGGGATGCCGCCATGCACCTGATGGCCGTCTTCAGGTGTGTGTCGTTGTGTCTCCGTTTAGGCACTTGGATGGGTTCACATCCATGCTGCAGACTGCGCAGCACAGTATAGCAACATTGTGGGCGACTGCTGCAAAGCACAATGTGCAGCATAGCAAGTGCTTCATGATGAGGCAAAGAGCTAGCGCGAGTCCTGAAGAGCGCATTTCCTGGTCTGTAGGGCATACTGCGCCAAGAAGCACGATGCCGCCACAGTGAGCTCTGAGGAGGAGCTTGTGATCTGGGTGCCTGCGCGGGTCCTGTATCATGCCGGGAGGGATGCAGACCTGCGCCAATCCCTGGCCGAGGGCATGCTGCGCAGCGGCCTGTTCCCTGCAAAGCTGCCCATCGAGGTCACTGCCCGCCATTGGGCGGCCATATACATGAGCTGCGATGCTAAGGTGGGGCTTAGTCCATATGTGCCTTCAACTTGCTACTGCCCTTGGAATAGATGTACTGTGTGTTCTTGCCTGCGCTGGGCAGGCAGACAGCACTGTGGCCTGCAGACCTGCTTCTAGGCAGAGATATGAACAGGGACTTTAGGAGTGGCGATGCAAGGCCCAAAAGCTTGGGCACTTCCCATTTACACGGTTGGCATGCCCTGCAGGAAAGGAGCGCAATCACGATGGCTCTCAAAGCCCATGCAGCACTGGTCACTGCGATGCAGCGGTTCCTGGACCTGCGCGCTGACAAGGATGTCGCTGACCCACCTCGGGCTGGCGTCCTGAACAAGGTGGGTCGTGTTCTCGCTTTCCGTAGGCGCTCAGCCACCTTGCATGGCAGCAGCTCATGAAAATTTGAACAGCCACCTGATGCTAACAACGGGTATTTTGTCTCAACCAGTCAATGAGGACTTGCCTTAGTGCTGTTACCCAATTGAAGAACATGTATGGCCACCCTTCGTGGATATGGTGTCCTGTGGAGTATGTACACGTGCCTGTCCCTGCAGGTGGTGCAGATGATTGCGGCAGCGGCATTCCCCGCAAGCACCGCCAAGGCTGAGGAGCACCTGGAGCGCCTCAGGGAGCTGCGCGACAACACCATCTTCAAGAGCCTTGCAGCCCTGTGCCAGGCAGACGTCAGCCAGGAGGAGGCCAGCAAGCTCTCAAAGGTGACATGCCCCCTGCCAGACGAGGCAGTTGAGGACGATTGACGTTCCTGTGATCTGCATGGGACGATACAGGCACTTGTCAACAGTCTAGTCACAGTGATGCTGCTCACAAAATGCCTTGGTTGGGATGACAGCTGTCCAGAGGCTCTGTGATACCTTGCATCCTACTGTGTGTATCGTCAAGCACCTCTGACAGAAATGAAACACACGTTTCAATTATGCAGGACATTGTGCAGCGCGTGGGGTCCAAAGGGCCCATGGGAGACTTTGCCAGGGCGCTGTGCGCCCAGCTGACGCCGCAGCTGATCACCGTGCAGCATCTTGCGGAGCTGCTGAAGCTGGCCCAGGAGGATGAGGACCCCCCGGATGAGGCGTTCCTGGACGCCATCTTGCGCCTGCTGGCTGACACAGCGCTGGCTGCCCCCCGCATGCTTGCCAGCCTGGAGCCTCAGGTGCCTGCACTCCTGCATTCAAGAATGCATCATGAAGTGCCATGATGCAGGCATACAGAGATATCACAGAAGGCTGGCTCAGAGCCTTACAGAGCGAGACATGCAGGGTCCTGCTTGTCATACCATTCCAGGTCCCCTGAAGGGCGCCTCATGCACTTCCTGTGATAGTCCAGCCTGAGCTGATTCTCTGTGCTGTTGCAGGTGCTGGAGCTGCTCGGCAGCAGCAACAGGCGCCTGGTGGAGGCGGCAGCCGTCATAATGTCCCATGCAGGCAGCGCCATGCGCCCGCGCCTGGCTGACAAGGCCCAGCTGCTCTCCCTGGCCTCTGACCGCCTGCTGGCCCTAGCCAAGTCAGCCTCCCTCCGCGGCGCCAAATCCTCCGTCAGGCAAGCATTGCTGGCTTCAGTCACACTGCATGCTGTCAAAGCCTCTCACAGGTGCATGCTGGCAATGTCTCTCAGGCCCTGAGGTGGACTCCTAAACTGAAAAATCCAAGGGATCCCTCCATCAAGCCAAGCAAGGCAGTGATCTATGTAGATCCTCACAAAGGCAAGGTCTGCACAGGGCGCTGGCAGGCATACTGCCGCAGGAGCAGCTGCAGGCGGTGCTTCAGAAGCTGTGTAAGGAGCTGGTGGATGCACTGGACATCAGCACACCCGCTGCAGTGCGCTGCGTGCCTGCGGCCATGCAGGCGCTCAGCAGCATCGGCCGCCTGGCGCCCGAGATCTTCGCAGAGCACGCAGCCTCTGTGGCCGACTTTGTGCTGGAGGTGAGCCTGTTTCACCAACACTACTGCCCTATCAAGGACCCCTTGCTCAGTGCGCCAAGCAGCAACACGGAAGGCTGTCTTTCGGCTGGTCATGAGACTGCATCAGGACTGCCTCCTGATGGAGAGCAATAGCCTCGTAAATGCTTCTACAGGCACTGATGCCCATGGAGGGCGACCCTGCGGAGCGGGAGGAGGACGAGCAGGTGGGCATGGCCTGGACCAACTGGAGCGAGCACATGATCCTCAAGATGGCTGCTGCAAAGGTAATGTGTACTCATCACAGCCTGCATGCACTGCTTCTGGCTTCTGTCTCCCTATGGCTTCAACGTCATGGATATGGTCAAGGATACTGATAGATGCTGACCAGGTAGCCCACCTACATAGTTCATCTCCCCTGAACATGGCGCAAGGCTGTAGCTCAACAGAGGCATGACCTAGCCTGCACAGATGCGGACATGGAAAGCCCATCTCTGGGGCGTCCCTGTGCAGATTGCGGAAGAGTTTGGTACGTGCCAGGGCACCTTTGCAACGTAGGCAGGCACTAAGATGCATGGGCACTGGATGTGCAGGCCTTGGCAAGGGCGTGTGTGCCGGACGGTCCCTGCGCCATCCCAGCTGAGACTGAAGCTGTGGTCGAGAGGCTGATCAGGCACCTGGCTCCCCTGCTGGACACCACCAACGACATGGAGGAGCTGGAACCCCTGGGCCCCGCAGACAGCGCGCTTGTGAGGCTGACATCATCCGAGGCGCTGCTGCGCCTGGCGCGCGTGCACGACGCCCGCATACACCCTGAAGTGTACCTGGCCTTGGCGCTCACCATGCAGGTCTGCACCCCCCTTGATCATTGTGAATGACCTCATCTGTATCTGCCTCTTGCAAGATGCCCTCAATGTATATGCTCCTATGTTGTCCTATCGCTGACATGGTCATGCAGCGTCTCTGAAAGGCTTTCATCTTCATTCCCAAGCATCAGGCACTGCTACATGTGAGTGCTACATGCGAGTGCATTGGTAGAAAGCAAGAGGTTGCAGGTAGAGCTCAGAAGGCAGCCCTCCTGAGGCTTGTTACTGCTGTGGCAGGATCCTCTGATGGAGGTGCGGAAGGAGTATGGGCTGAAGGTGCGGCGCACCGTGATGCTGCTGAACTCCCGCCCCAGCTACGCCCAGCGCGCCTCCAAATACGCAGCCATGCTGCCCCTGGCTGGCATGGATCCCAGCGAGGCTGTTAGGTACTCTCTGCAAGATAGGCCCCACTGATTCGATTGGTGTGATTGCTATGGCAGCTGATCGTCAATGAGGCACTCCCTGTATGCGTAGGCCTTCATTCGCAAAATGTGCACAATGTCTCATGCAGGGCAAGTGCATACGCTGCGCTCAGTGAGTATGTCCTGAAGAGGAGGCGGGCGGCTGCAGAGGGCATTGCAGCTGTTGCACAGATGGGGGGAGAGGGGGGCACTGTGCTGCACGAGCTGCCAGACTTCTTGATCCCATACCTCATACAGGTCAACGCCCCCTTAACATGGACACTGCCCCAGGACCCTGCAAGTTTGGGCATGCCTAGGTCACTCAATAAAGAGCACTTCAGGAGTTGCCGTCATAAACCCTCACACAAGCATTGTTGACAGGACTGTATTGCACAGCTGCAACTTCATGGGTAACCAACATCAATTTTTTCCTGTGCAGATCCTGGCGCACCACCCAGACTTCCCCACCAGGCAAGATGCTGCAGAGGAGGGAGTGGCAGTCTACCAGCCATTCTCACGCATGCTGCAGTTTGCCCTGGAACCCCTCATCCTTGCAGCCGCTGGCTCTGAGCACGCAGAGCCCCCAGGTGAGTCTGACCTTCTCCAGTCATGGCTGGCAGCCTATTCATCTGAGTATCCGCATCCATACAGGTCTCTCTCGCTCCCATCCATGGAGGACTGACGCACAGTCTTTCATGCATTATTGCTTGACAGTGTGTCATGCTCCTCTGCAATAATAGTGCTCAACGCAAGGGCTCATGACCTAGTTTTCAACCTGCAGGTGCAGTGCTTCCAGCCATTTTGAAGGTGCTGCGCACACTGAAGGCCACTGAGGATGCCACGTCAGAGCCGGCCACCCAGAACATATACCTGCTGTGCGACAATGCTCTCGCGGTTGCAACTGCTATTGTAGATGTGCACTCCCCAGGGACAGCCACCACTGCGAAGTATCCTGGCAGCATTCCCCTGCCGAAGACCTTCTTCAGGCAGCTGGACCTGAGGCAGCTGAAGAGTAAGCTGCCGGGATTGCCTCTGATGCCTGAGCCACCATTGTCTTACTGTATCTGGCGCACTTTATGTCTGTAGTGGCTAGCAAGCAACTCGAGCTGGCTTTATATGGAGCCTGTCCTGAATAAGAGGCAGTTATTGACCAATGTGATAACGCGTAATCAGTAGTGGCTATTTTGGACCACCCCAACCTGGGCTCAACCTCTTCAGCGTCTGCCACTGGGTTCACGTGATCACTGCTGAATGATGAGTTGCCTGCAGGCAAGCCCAGGGATGGCACGCACCTGCCGGAAGGCTTTGAGGTGATCCTGGAAGACCTGTGCCCAAACCAAGTACCCCGGACCGGGCAGCGGGCAGCCCGAGGAGGCCGCACCAAGGCCAAGGCAGAGCCTGCACACAGCCCAAAAAGGCGCAAGAAGAAAGCCGCAGAGTATGGCCCAGCCTTTTTGGTGCATGTGACTTACCTCTAATCACTTGCTACATATGATCTACTTTAGCTCTTGTGGTCCTAGGCTTACCCGTGTTCGGTACTAGCAGATATTGCGCGCAAAGATTGCCAACTGCTGCATGGCCATGCAGGGAGGCTCCACAGAGGACCGCTCGTACAAAACGCAAAGCTGCGCCTGCTGACCTTGCCGAAGCCTCTTTCAGCAGTGATGATGATCTGGATCCACTGGAGGACTCTCCTGACAAGGACTTCAACGTTTCGGGGAGTGCAAGGTAACTCAGACTCGCTTCTGAGCAACAGAGACCCACAGTTAGCAAAACTACACATTGGTGCATGAAGCTGCAGGAATGCCGGTCAGACCCGCATCTGCGCCGCGCAGCTCTGGCTTGCAGATGTTGAGCAGCAATGCTGTCTGGCAGGAAGAGGACCGGCCAGACTGAGAGGCGACCTGCAGAGAGCGACAGCAGCGGCAGCTCAAGCAAGAGGCGGAAGCGCGAGGCCAAGAGCAGCGCAGGGAAGCGCAGGGCGGCTCGAGCCTCCCCTGATGAGAATGACGCCCCAGCAAACAGCAGTCGGCCAGCCCCGAAAGGTGCGCTGTGTCATGAAGTGGGCTGCCTGGGGTGCAAACGACATCTGTGCAAGGCATGATGGGTACACTAGACAAGAACATTGGCCTTGACACAGGATGCTTGAATGGCTTGCACACCGTAAGCACGAGGGCGATCTTACAGAATTTCTGGAGAGCTTCTTGTCCGTGTCGAGCTATTATTTCCAGCTGGTGTGCGCTGCTGCACACTCAGCGCTCACAGGTTAATGTCATATTCTCCTTGGCCTTGTCCAGGCCCAAAGGGAAGGAGCAAGCCAAATAAGCAGTCCAGGGCTGCCCAGATTGCCCAGAAGATAGCTGGCGCCCTCAAGGATGCCAGTAGCCCACCTCAGCAAGGTACTAGCCTGCTTTGCACACACCAGTGTACGCAAATGTAGCCGGGACATGCTCACCATTGCTATTGGGAAGTCGTGCATACCTCTCTAGCACTTCCTGTTTCTGCTGGCTACTCTGAGACAGGGTGCCAATACATGCTGGTTATCACGTGACTCGAGCCGACGCTCAGAGTTCAGACTCACATTATGAAGCTATCCGGCCTGCTGCTGATAGGATGCCAGGCTGGATTATTCTTGGCATGATGGGCAGCGCCACTTTGTGTAGGGCAGGACGAGCCAGAGAGGACAAGGAGGGACATGGCAGAAGAGAGCCTGGCTCAGTCTGATGAAGCAGCTGCAGAGGCAGACAAGGGCGTTCAGGAACACATGGACGGTGAAGCATCAGATAAAGAAGAGCGACGGCCTCTGTACCAGCAAGCAAGGTGCGTGCACCTGCTGCTTGAACCCAGAGGAATTCTTTCGATGCTTTGGCATTTTATTCTCCAAAGAGGCACGGCGGTCAGTGTGACAAGTGGTAGCATGATACATGCAAACAGTGATGCCTGCTGGTCAGCACATCCTGTAGATTCTTGAACCCATATCTGTTAAGTGCCAGAGCTGCCCATCATGAGTGGCTGTGAGATTGGGCCAGGCAAGTCCCAGACTTGAGGACCTTATGCAGGGCTGTAGCTCAAGAGTCAAAGCAGGCGCAGCAGCAGGACAGTGATCAACAGGATCCGGGCTCGCTGCGGGCGCACACGTCCCAAGAAACAGACAGCGAGTTTGATGCGACAGCAAAGACAAGGTGAGTGGCCCCCACTCTATGTGAAGCAGCACTGTCTGTGAGCCAGCATGATTGCCCAGACGTGAGGAAGATGCAGCTATTAGAGGGCATCTCTTGGCAGGCAGAAGACATATCTCCAGCTGCGGGAGCCGTTAACATCAGGGGTGACTTGTGTCATTGTGTGAGATGGTCATGCGATGCCTATTAAGGTTCTGTTGCTCGGTCCACCACTTCACGTCAAGGTATACAGGCTGCGAGCTAAGTACAGTGTCCGCAGCATACCGCTCACGCCATGCAGCACCCATCACGAGCATGCAAGAATGACATATGAGTGGCTTGCAGGCATCAGTCAGCCGCTTCAATGAAGGCCAAAGCAGTGGAAGGAGTACCGCAGCGCACTACAAGGAGCCAGGCAGCAGCGGTGCATGCATAAATAGACAAATGATGGGCTTCAGAGCTGTCTGGGCACTTCCTGTTGGCCCATGGGTTCTACTTGCTGTTCTGCAAGCCTCACATTGGACACAGTAACCAAATCCAGGAGGCCATGAGGAATATATAGTACATGCATTCTCAGTGACTGTGCTACTTGAGCAGCATACCTAAGTGTGTGGTCTGAAGGGCTGATCAGCTACCCTCAATTCTGTGCATGAAGCTCGGCGGTGAAGATGGGAAAATTGTACAGTACTGGACTAGACCTCTTACAACAAGAAAAGCATCTGATCAGTAGCACAAGGAGATCACCATGGTACCACAGGTGCAAGGGAAGAGATCCTGTGACGTCACACGAAACACAGCACTGCGTGGACACTGATGTGCGCTGAACACGCTGTGACTCCTAAATTTGTACCTCTGTCACTTCTCCTTACATTGGTAGAGCTCTGCAGTGCAAAGCCAGGGAATGGCGGCCTCACAACTTCATGTGTAATATTTGCTGATGTAATCAATTGATCACATTCCGGGAAGAATAGCTAATACTGCGGCTTTGCCTTTACTCTCTCCAGCTGAACCGGACGCTACAAATGTGCAGGCTTCTGATGCTCATCATCGGCACCTCTATATCAAAGAATGCATCAAATACTCGTCTTGACATCTCTCTAACGTGAACCTGTGGCTCCCGCAATGCTGCTGATTTCAGCTCAAGTCATGTGTCCTGCTGGGCGCAGCGCACGAGCTGCGCCCGAGCAGGGCATGCCAGTGTAGGCTCTAGCAAACATCGACGGTGGAGCGTCTCCCACGCTCCAGCTCAGCGCGAGGGAGAGTCTAGGCCGTTGCGGGCGCTGCTGCCGGAAGCTCCCTGGGGTCCTGCCCCTGGTCCTGAGGCCCGCTGGTCAGCGCTGCTGCAGGCGCTGCTGCTCCTGTCGCTGCACATCAAGGATGGCCAGCTTAGGTAGAGGGGAAGATGGTCTCATCAGCAAGGATGTACATGCCCTGCTCGCGGATATTTACGCATAGTGTCTGCCGTGCTGGTGGGTCCTCCTTATGCACATGGCGCAGACCTTGCTGAATGGTGGTAACGTCACCTCTAGCACCTGCAGAATTTGGCTGTTGCATTCCTGCGAGAAGGATGAAAATTTATGGACGGATGGCACAGTCATGGGGTGCTGAGCGCAGTACCTTGGGACGCGCTGGTGATGTCTGTGCCAGCCACTCCGGTCTCGGCAGTCACCGGCAGCACTGCTCCGCTGTTGTCCGCGGTGGGGTCCAGCGCCTGGAACCCAAACACGTCCTTGTGCAGCCCGGCGATGCTGTCGACAATGTTGCCGAGCTTGTTGGCTGGTGCTGCGGGCGTGGGAGGTGTGGGAGCTGGTGTGGGCGTCGGGATTGCGGCGTTCACCTGGATACATGCGCGTACCTGTCAACCGTGAGCACAGTTTTGCCGGGACATTATACAAGCGTGTTTGCATGCAGCGGACATGCCTGGGATCTTGTCTGGCTGGTCCTGTAAGGTTTAGGGTTTGTGGCGCTGCTGGTGGGATGACACGCCACAGCATCTTAAGAGCTTGTAGCAGAGTAGGGGCTCCAAATATATGCGGAACCCTGTGGGGTCTTGGAGAACAGCTAAGATATTCAAGATCAAGCAGGGGGCCTGCCTGCTTGTTGGTGCAGATGGGGTTCCTGAAGATGTAGATGGGGTCAGTCACCACGGCAACGGTGCCGTTCTCGGTGTCCTGGTTACGGACCCAGTGCCTGCATATCGCACCGTCTCAGGATGATGCCACAGGGCTTCTGGCAGAAAACCAGGCATGGCTTGGTGGCTTTCTCAAAGCAGGCACATCATGACAGATGATTAGCAGAAGTAGGCACTCACCACAGGGCGTGAGTTGCGTTGACAATGTCCAGAGTTCCTACAGGCATACAAAATGGCTCAGAATGGCGATTGTGTGCCTGAATGTGGTAATGGGCCTGCAGCACTTCGTGAGTATCAGCCCTGCGATGACAAAATGGGGCTTCACTGTGGTTGGCAAGAAGGCAAGTATTCGTGTGCATGTGCTGCCCAGGAGCACTGGGCTGGGATGGTGTAGGGACTACTGCAGAGGCATTGAGCCATACCGTGGCCGAATGATGACTCGCGGTACGCGGACCACGGGGGCTGCTCCTGCCAGCAGTAGCCTGCACAGGCATAGACCCCATCAGCCTTTACAGCACTTGCAGCTCGAGACACAGGCTGTCCTGACGAGCAAGCACAGCCCCTTTTCACAAAGGCATGTGTGTCTGTAGAGCGTACGAGTGAACAACAGGGCTTTGAGTGCTCACCCTTGGGGCTTGCGGCTTGCTGCAGAGCACCGGATCCTGTGCCGTTTCCAGTGCCCTGGAAGGTCGGCGACAGCTTGTAGTATTGCCTGCAGGAGTTTCAAGAATGTAAGGTGGCAGTCTCATCATATCCTGCACAGGATGCAGGCTACACTGGCCAGCATCCTGGGGCGGACATCCAGGCAGAAATCCAGTGAGTGTGGCTGCCGTTTCATCCTGGATCAGCGAGCTGGAGAGCAGCACTGAGAAGTTGCTATGAGGGCCGTGCAGATCAGGCAGCACTGCTTCAAAGACCAGACAATGCAACACTGCACCTGCACGAGGGAATTGCAGTGCAAGGAGTGGAGCAACAGGGGGAGGGGGTCCGACCAGGGGTCGAAGGTGGAGTTGAGGGGCTGGCTGCTGGCGGAGTTGGCGTCCAGGGGGGTCAGTGGTCCGGGGCGGTAGGGGCGGGGGTTGGCCGTGCTGATGCTGGTGGCGTCGTTGATGGAGGCCGTGTTGGTGGAGCGGGTCGGGCATCCGTTCAGGGTGTCCTCGTACACTGCAGCCATTGCAACAGCCCTCACTCAGCACATGTCTTGACTGTTGGATTGGTAGGGGGGGTGGGGCACCCCAGTATGACCTGACTCCTGATGACGGGTTGCTGTCATGCACTACCATTATGCAGCCTCACATCACCCTCAAGACAGCTGCTCAATGCGCATGACCTCGCGCAATTGCAAACAATGCCAGCATGTGCCCGGTCAAGCAATAGCAGCAGCATGAATGCTAGCATGATGTCTACCTAGCGGCAGCCGTGAGACCTATACCAGCTACTGCATGCTGCAGGGCACTTCACTGTGATCGTAGGGCAACAGACATGAGCATGCGGTGTGCAACATGGCGCGGTGAACGTGCACTGGGCGGGAGCGGGCGTGGGGCTCACGGTGGGCCAGGGCGGGGGCGCCGTTGGAGCCGGAGTTGTAGTTGAGGCCGGAGAGGCCCTCGTTGTTGCCACCGTCTCCGATGGTGATGTGCACGGTTCCGCAGCTGCACACGCACAGGCCCTGACTCAGAGAGGGCTCGTCACCAGGCACTGCAAGGGTTGTTGCAGGACATACACTGACAGCCATTCTGGGGCTCAAAGAGAAAGCTAGCGTATTCGGTCCAGCGTGTCAAAGGTGTTGTGTACATCAGGAGACACTTGAGGACAGGCGTGGATGGGCTGGTATGAGTGTGGATAAAGTCAGGGGTGATTGAGGTGCTCACATGTTGTTCAGGTAGTTGTACACAGGGTTGATCCTGCAGGAACGCAGGCGTCTCAGAGCACTATCGTCAAGTCATGCCAACATAGTAGAGTAGATGATCTAAGCAATGTGCAACAGGGTGACAAACTGCAAGCCCACATTCCCAGAAGCTCACGGTATGGCAAAGAAGCGCGATGCTGACACTTTCCCCTGGGCACTGCCAATGACGCTCTGCGGGGTGAGAGGACTGAGCAGGAGGCGCACCGCTCGTAGGAGTGGACGTGGCCGTTGTAGAAGACGTCGACGCCGTACTGGTACATGAGGGGCTCCAGCTGCACGCGCATCTGCTCGTACTCCTTGAAGGAGGTGTCGGTGGAGTACAGGGGGTGGTGGTTGCTGGCAATCACCCTGCGCAGCACCAGCGCATGAGCGACAGCCGCAGCGTGGACACCCTCGCCCACCTGTCGTCTGATACGATGCCACCGATGTGTGTCTATGAGGTAGCAGACAGGGAATGCTGCGGGACAGGATGAACACAGGTCAGGTGCTTCTTGATGTTCCCGGGTGCGTCAGCTTCAGTCAGGGATCCTCCAAGTGATTGCTGCCCAGCTGTGTGACTGACTTGGGTGTGAAGCATGCACCAGGGGTGCCCTGAGGGGTGCGGAACCCTGGATCGGAGCCTCACCAGGGGGTCTTGGAGCGGTCGATGGACTGGAGGTCGTTCAGGAGCCAGTTGTACTGGGCCGAGCCGGTGGTGTAGTCGATGTAGGAGGACAGGAAGATGTTGTGGGTGGGGCCCACGTTCACCTGCGCGCGCGCAGCAGGGCACTCGGCACGGATGGCAAGATAGCACACCTGCCGCGTCTGTGCTGCTGCTGACACCAGGACAGACTCCCATGCACAGGATATCGCTGGTATGGCATGTGACATTTCACCTCTGTAATGCTGATGTATAGGGTAAAGGTCTTTGGTGAGGCGTGGGAACTTTGGGCTTACCGAGTAGAACTGGAAGCTGTTGGAGTTGCTGGACCTCTGCGCATTCTGTGGCACCAACAAGAAATCCTTAGTATGTGTCTCTCTTGACAGTTATCTTGTTTCAGGCTATCCAGGTCTCTGACAAATTCTGTCCCACTGGCACTTGCCTGCTTCTACAGGCATCAGCATTATTTGACATAGGAAGTCTTTCCAAAATGATGACTGTGTATCTCACAAGGGCGCATGGAGATACCTTGAAGCGGGCCTGGTAGGACACCAGGTACTTGGACAGAATGTGCTGCTGCTCAACATCGTGGTTTCCTGCATGGGGCAGACTGCTCACAAGGAAGCATCCTGTACCATACACCCATGCAAGCTGTTGGTAGTCTCAGTCATGGATTCCAAAAGACTGCACCGAGAGACTCGCACTGTGGGGTCAAGAGGGCCTTACCAATGCCAGTCAGCATGGGCACCTGAGCAATCAGGGGCTGGATCAGGCGCAGCCATGCATCCCTGCATGTGCCCTCTTGTCTCAGATCACATGCACTCCACCTCGTCCTCAGAAAACTTAAGCAAAGGTTGTTACTGCTCTTCCAACACAAAAAGCAGCATCTGTGTCGAAGGATGTGGTGTGCACAAGCATGCGATGTGCACCCACCAGACAGGCTGGAAGGTCTTGGAGGTGGTTCCCTCGTTTCCGGTGTACTGCCAGACGGCTGAGGTGGGGTAGACTCCGGTCTGCCCGTATGTGCCGTCGGGGCTCTGGTCATCTGCAGCACAGCATCAGCCTTCAGCACACGACCTGCTTGTCTTGACATGGTCCTCGCTCTGCATGTCTGCAGCGAGCCATGTTCACCATGCAAGATCTTGTGGCAAGCTTCAGGAATGACTATGCAGCCTAGTAATGGCTGTGGTGTCTCACACGCATCCGGCATATCCCTGTACCTTAACCATGTGTAGTTGTGTACACTAGAAGCCCAATTAGAAAAGGAAGCCAGGTGAAGCGTGTTAACAATTATTGCATGATGATGATCACCGTGGGTTCTCAATCCAGAGAAAGCACAAGACTGAGGATTCCCATTACTAGGTTGTCAGAATCATGTCTCCCAGCAGTGGGGTCAGCCGGCTTACCGGCGTATGACAGATCGCCAAAGTTGAGCAGGGCTGTGCCGGTGGGGGACTCGCGCAGGGAGTCCAGCAGGTGGTACAGTGTGGTGGTACTGCACAGGGACACTCACGTCAGCAGCCTGCCATGCATGCTTATGCAGTCAACACTATCTCCAATAAATGGCTGCACCAGCATGGCAGTGTTCATGGTCTCACGTCCTGCTGTATGTGCATGCCCTTGCGGAAAGCTTATAGTGCACTCTGCCAGGTGCAACCTCGAATCCCACAGCAAGCAGGCTGGGCAACAGGGAACCTTGAAAAGCCTGAAAAGGTACCTATTTATCACAGGACTGGAAGAGGCCAGCTCACCTGTTCTGGGCCATACCCCAGTCAGCAACCAGCAGCAGGCGCTGAGGGTACACAGCTCCTGCAATCGACAAGGATGGTGCTCAGCCACGAGGCGCTGAAGACCTCGCATCGGCTTTGAAGAGCGCGCTCATGTGCTGCTTGTAATTGCTATCTCCTAAGAGCTTGCTTGCAGCAGATGCTACATCACATGCATACATCAGCGCCTGCAACCTCAGGCAATGCTGACAGTACAGTGATGCAGAGATTGCCTAGACGCACAACAGAGAGCCGCGCACCCTGGCTGACATCAGCAAAGGTTGTGAAGTTGTAGGTGGTTGAGAAGGTGGTGCCATCGCCGACCTGGTAGTAGTATCTGCACAACAGAGACTGGCACTCAGATGGGCAACAGGAATATGCGGGGTCCAGGAGCGTGAGAAAACTGCAGATACAGCAGGCACTCAAGGCTGTGGCCATGCTCATGCATCCCATGATCTGGGCTCAGCAGTATAGCCAAACACTGATGAACGCTGCTACTGGCCTGACGCTTCTCATTCAGTATCAGAGCACGCTATGTGAGGGTAGACAAGATGGCTAGAGGGTGTGGAGCGCACGTTGTAGTGGGCTTCAGCTGGGGGAGGTTGACGTTGTGCAGGATGGGGCTGGTGTAGTTGGTGGCGATGAATGGGTAGCCGGCCTTGGCTGCCAGGGCATCCAGGTAGATCTGGTCGTAGATCTGCATGCATGTAGAGAGAGCGCTCAGGCAGGCTCTTGGCATCGAAATAGCAGAGCACCCGTCAGTCATGGCAGGGTTGGGGTCCGTAAGGGTCTGTAGCCCCGGCCATGGTGGAGTGTATAGATGGGGGGTTGATGCATCCTGCTGCCAGGCAGATGCGCAAGCGATGGGCGGGCTCACCTCAGCAGCGCCGGTCTGTGTGAAGTTCAGGTTGTCGGCTGTGTAGCCGTACTTCACAATGGATGGCACTGAGAAGGGGTTGTTGGGTGTCAGGTAGCCGCGGCCAAACTGCAAGGTGTGCCAATTAAGTCAGAAGCGCACACATTCCTGTGTTGGCTCATTCCACGCATGGCTGGTTGGTTGCACATCAGACAGTACACTGACAGTATGCATACTGTATAGAGAGGCAGATGATGCTTTTGCATGTTTGCATGCAGACCATGCAACAACGCTTGGGTGGTGCACCCCACAAGGGGTGTGAGACACACCTTGCCGGTGCCGGTAGCCCACATGACCCAGAAGGAGTTGGTCCCCGAGAGACCCAGGTGGATCTGCACCCAAGGCACAATTGTCACAGCCGCGTGTGGGCATGCATTGTCCATGTGCGTGGCAGGCAAACGGTAGCATAGAATAGCACCAGGCATTGGGGCCTTTGGTGTGCAGAAAGCTTGAAAGACAGGCAAAGCCACACTGCTCAGCCGTTCCATGCAAGCCCTGCAATCTGCCATGATGGAAAGTCCAGGCAATAAGAGGCTGGCCAAACTGCCGGCGTCTCGACAGTCAGAGGTGGGAGTCAACAGACCTGGGAAGGTTGGTTGCCGGTGTAGTTGTCAGCCACACGGATGTCAATGGGGCCATAGCCAGGGTTGATGGTGTTGAAGGGCAGGTAGGTGGTCTCAGGCCTCAGAGAGGCATCGTAGGGCACTGTGATTGGGCCCTGCACAACCAAAGCAGCTCTTCAGAGTGCGTGACAAGCCCTGCCAAGGTCTCAAGACAGCTTGGGTCCTGAGATTGTCAGGTGCAGCACTGGAAACAACCACTTTAAGGTCATCACAGTATCACCAAAGGGGTGACGGCATGTCAGCAATGTAAAGATGACTGGGTGAGGACAAAGGATTATCACACTTGTCCTCACATCGGCCACATGTGCTGGCAGGTGCTGGGCCCGATGTGAGCAAAACAGCGGACACCAGACGCCTGTCAACAGGCGCAGCCTACGGCGACGAAGTTGCCGAAAGTTCGGCATGTCGTCCGGCACAGGTGACCGCAGACACGAAAGTACTGGCAGCTTGGACTATGCAGAATAAATGCCCATGTTGCAACCAACCGCATTCACTAACTCTCACCTTGAAGTTTGTCGAAAGGTCCTGGGCCAACACTGCGGTGCAGCCAAGCACCACGACCAGGGCGGCGACTGCTGCGCGCATGATGGGACCCTGCAGGTGTTGGCGGTAAAGTGTTTAGCGACACTGAGAGGGCGTGCACAGCCTCTAGCGCGTCTAAAGGGCATTAATCCACCTAAGAAGTGACTAAGGCTCAGCGATGTTCATTCTATGGAAGCAATAAGCAATCTTGAGCAACAGACATCTTGGAATATGACTTGCGCATTCCTATCGCTCCCCCGGTTTCCTGGGTCTTGAGGCTGCTCAATCAATACAGCATAACAGTTGAAGCTGAGAGACTGTCGAGAGACTCTCTGTGTGCGCCCGGCACGACATGGGCCAGATGACATGCCAGCCGTCATGAGCGGCTCTGCGACACGGTGCGCCGTGGCTATGTCCACGCGAGGAGGTCTAGAAGGCTCACGAAGCGCTGCATAGCCATTTATCACGGGGAAGGGCTGGCGGTGCTCACCTGGGCAGGCGCAGCTGCTTGCTGATGGACGCTCTCCAAGGTCAGGATTCGGCGTGGTGTGGTGGCCGATGCTCCTCCGATGTACACTCCTCCTCGGCTCCCGTACAACAGTGTTTCCACTGCCTTCTGATATGTCTGGTGAGTTGCAAGAGTGCTTGGCGCCTAATGTGATGGTACAGTAGATGCTCCCTTGGAGAGCATATTCTTCTGAGTCATTCTGGGCGGTCCAGACTCCCTCCAAGAAAGGGCATCCATCTGTTTCAAACGGAGACCTCCTTCATTACAGAAGCCCCCTGTAGAAAGCTGGACGTTGCTGAGGAGTGAGGTGCGGCTGCTGTACTCTTGCTGCGTGACGTGACGCAACCTTGGACCCTGGGTCTGGCTTTTTGGGCCTGCGGCGCGTTGCCGTGGTTGACAGTTGGCTGTGCCGTGCAGGCTGCATTTCAACATGGCTGCCATCAGGATCGCACTGACCTTCGGTTGCCTGCTGCTTGCGGGTAGCGCCCTGGCAACGGACTTCCCGGTGAGCTCAAGCAGTGCAATGACCTCAGGTCGGCGGGTGTTCGCCATGTGCGCAAGCATCTATGCTCGTTATCAATGGCAAGTTCATAATGTCGCAAAAGCTACTGCTGCGGACGTCAGCGTGCACAGGCAGCACTAGCCGCAACCTATATTGCAAGATGGCCGTACCGCTCGCCGAGCAAGCAGGCGATCGGACGTGCGATAGTGCAGCGGGACCTGTAAAGTACTTACATTAACGCAAATCTGAGCTGAATTGTATCTGCCACCGTCTCTGCGCAGGACATCATTCAGGCAGACCAGAACCTGAAGAATGGACTGCTCAACAAGAACTCCCCATCACCACCAGCGCCAACTCCAAGCCCACCTGGTGAGTACTTCGAAAGTATCTGAGCCAATGCAAATGGACGTCTGCTCCAGAACAATTACCCAGCGCAACCTGCAGCAAGCCTTGACCATGACAGCGTCTGTGTCCTTCAGAGAGACGCTCATGTTTGATCACAAAAGCTTGTCACAGCCTAATAACCTTGTATCAGAGACAGGTGATGCCAGTGGTAGGATGCGAAAGAGAAGGCGCACTGTGCATGATTGCCTCATCTCAAGCCTTGCCTGGTGGCTGCCATGCCTGTCAGCGGATGTGAGGGTGACTGGGGTGATGTGTGTGCAGTTACAGCCTTCATCCCGGCACCTGTGACCGTCCAGGTGTCTGCCACACAGGCTCCCACCCCCACAAAGCCCCCTCAGGTGCGCATAGTCCCTGCCAGAATGCTAGACTAGCTATCTACATGGATGCTGGGGTGTGTGCATACCCTGCAGATTTGGTAGAGCCTAAGGGCAGTTAAGTGCAGCTCAACCAGTCATTGGAGTTCCGAACATGCTCAAGCTCTGCACATGCGGCACAGGGTTTCTGAGCAGAATGCCCTGCCTCTGCAGACAAACCCTCCTTCCACCCCGGCCCAGTCCACCACCGTGGCACCACCCACCACTCCCCTGCCCACATCTTGCACAGGCCTGACCAACGGAACAGCCTGCGCCGCATCTCAGGCCGGTGTGGTGAGTGTGCCCTCTTAAGCTCCTTGCTGAGTCAGCCTGCTTCCCTCAGTGCGTCCACTCGTGATGGCCCTTGACCATGTGCACGCAGTGGTGGCCTGTGCAGACTACCTGCAGCTTTAGTATGGGTCTGAGTGGGCACATGCTGCTCACCAAAATATTGCCGCCACTGAAATGCCATGTGGAAGATTATGATTGTCTGCGACGCTGCTGCAATGCTTATATGTGCCTGAAGGCTGCAATAGCGCCCCAGATCTAAGCCGCCTCGTGTTGCGCCAGCCTCCACTGCATGCCTCCAGTATAGAGCATTCCTCCAGCTGCATGCATCTCAGCTCAGTGAATCGCCGTGCTCTGTGCAGACCCGCCCCGCCGCCATTGTTGGAGGCCGCTGCGTCAACGGTGCCTGCGTGGGAACCCAGATCACCCTCTGCGCTGGTAAGGACCCCTACCCCGTCACCTAACAGTGCAGGCCTGCCAGCCTGCTTGACATGCGCAAATGGAAATGGCCACTCCCCAGCTCTGAGATTATGGGCATCGACAGGATGCTCAGGCCTGCAGTGCGCACTGCAGCTGACCATCATGCGTGTCCCGGGCATGAGCAGTACAGAGGCACTTCCTTGTCTACATGCTTTTCCCAGCACCTCTGGGTGTCATGCACGTGCCTCACAAGGCACCTTTAATGGGGAAAGTGCCGTAGGAGTCAACTACAAGAGAACTCTGTGCCGCCAGGGTTCTAAGTGCCTGCGATACTCCGGCAATGACATTGCTCGGTTCTGACGGGAGTTGCCATTGCAGGAAGCACCAAGCCAACTGGAGGCTGCGTAGTGGGCCTGGGCGTTGTAAGTGTCCACCTCTTCCACTTCATAGAAGCCCACCCAAACATGCTGCACCAGCTCATTTGCAAGCTATTACCTGTCTTTCATGCATAGCAACCCGGCTTGTGTTTCAGTTGCATCCATGAGTAGTATCACCTCACGACTGCGCTGTGCCTTGTGCAGGGCAAGGCTGCCACCTACTGTGACCCCCTCACTGGTGAGCACAGCGTCCGTGCATTACATTTGCCACCTTCTAAATGCAAAGCACCTCCTGTCCTGAAGCCATCCTCTCTGGCATTGCTGCATGCTCTCCTCAATGCAGTAGGATGCATACTAGCATGCATCCAAAGCAGTCTGGTGATGGCCAGTATGTGCATGAGCCGATATCAAGTTCTCCTCCGGCCTGTACCTCTGGGATCAGATGCATGACCCGCTGAGTCCTGTGGCTGATGTGTGTGTGTGTGTGTGACTGCGCAGCTGCTGACGCGCTCGCACTCGGTGTGACCGTAGGGAGTGAGCCTCTTCTTTCTTCCCCAAATCTTTTCAATGCATGATATGCTGCCCACTCCCTCTCGTGTCAGAAGATCACACATCGCATAGAGTCTAAGGACCGCCCGCTGCTCTTCACCCCCAAGCATGCTCAGGCTGGGTTACAAGAGGCAGCCTCTGGTCTTCTAACGTAGGCTAGAGCAGGAAAGAACCTGTTGCACCATGCTCTGTCCCAGCATGTGCCTGGCTGGTGCGCCCAGGAGTGTAAGCTGTTGCTGATGTGCTGCCGTGTCTTGCAGCCGAGGCTGCTGAGTACGGAGGCGAGGGAATCACCTGCCAGACATCATTCAACTGCCCACTCGGCCAGTGGTGAGCCTTTCCTGCCCATGATTCCCCATGCACAGGAACAGGAGCTGGCCCAGTTGTGTGCTGCATGCTTGCCTGCTCTGAAGAGGAGCGCGAAAACACATGCTGGGGCTCTCTATAGCTGGGCAGCAAGTGACGGGCGCCCAGGTGTTCTGCTGGTGTCTGTGAAGGGGCCGTGTTGCTGCTGCACGTCCACTGTATTAGACCAGCCCAGCCTGCCGTGAAATGCTGCAGTGCTGATGCACTGAGAATGAGTCAGGTCCATCAATGCATTGGCATATGTACAAGCACCCTCTGGCGTGCAGTGGTGTGAGAGCTGTACATCCTGCAGGTGTGACGGATACTACACCGGCGCAACCTATGCTGGGGAGTGTGTGGGCCAGTGCTAAGCGTTCCCTCTCAAAGTGGCAGGATCCAGCAGAGGTGTCCTCAGTGAACAAGTTGCGTATTGCCGGAGTAGACTGCATTGGTTCAATGAGACTTGATAATTGTTCAAGTTTCTCCGACACATCAAGAGATGTTCAGCATACGTGCGGTATCCGAATTGATTAGCCGCTTTGCAACAAGCATTCTTTAGAGCTTAAGCAGCATGACTTAGCTATATGATCGCTGCCCAATAACACTCATTGTAATCTCCAAGGGCGTTCCATATGAATGTAGAGCTGCTAGATTGAGAGCGGGACGCTCCCAGCATGCTCAGCTTCTGTCCAATGCGAAGCCGGAGGATGCCAGCTTTTCCATCAGTCCTGTTGTGTTCCTAGTCTTGAAGCAGTTGTTACTGGATTGAGCATCAAAGTAGGTTCTGAAGTTGTGCAAAAGTAAGTATCCATCCCCAGTAGCTACGTATGCCAATGCGTAAAGCTGGGAGACAGATACCTCGCACCGCTGATTTCTATGAGTCAGCACTATAGCTTCCAATTTTCAAGATGAAAGAAGGAGCTCCAATTCTCAAGCGATCTGTATAGCGCAACAGAGAGTTCGAACGGTGTAGCCAATCTCCTGAGACCTCTGTCCTGAGGGACACCCTGCAGCTTATCGCGGCCTACAGCGTCAGGGCCTGAGCGTCACACGTCACGCTGAGGATGAACAATGGGGACGGAGCATCCCTTTTAACGCGTAACGGCCAGAATGGAGATATTGACACCATGCGCAGCAAGATGACGCATGTGATGGAGGAAAACCAGCTTCTCCTTCGCACCGTAAGACCTTACACAGCGCTCAATGAATGCAAGAACAGTTCTCAGAAAACTTTCCTGATCATCTGGTCAATGTTTGTCTACGCGCACCTGCATGCATATGCTTGCCATCAAGCTCTCCACCCTACCCCATAGCATGAGGGCACCCAGACCTGTGATCGTGGAGCTATGACATGCAGATAGAGAAGAATTTCCGGGTGGATATCAGCGGGTATCTCTTCCTGTACGAGGCCTTGGCTGCTGGCTGGTTGTCCTCCCCATGGGTCAGGCACTATGTGAGCCTGACAGGGACGCTGCTGAGCTACGCCAAGACCCCAAAGAACATCGAGAGCCCTGTCACTCCCTGCACCCGAGTGTCTGTTGAGGTGCGCAGCCTTCCCTTGTTTCTGTGCACTGTCACTTTGCCGCGTTCATATGGCTTGCGCATGGCACCCAAGGCTTTGTAGTGCAGTTGTCAGGTCCACCGTCAGCGCCTTCCCTGCGCAGGGGTGCATCGTGGAGGTGGAGGGCATTGTGAAGGGGCGCCTGTGCTTCACCATCATGGACCGGGAGGGCCTGCGCATCGCTCGCCTGGGCTCTGCGGACCTCAACTTTGCGCAGCTTTGGATCAAGGTTTGCCTTTGCTCTCGCATGTGAACCGTACTTCCAGGGATTGGTGCTTATTATCAACAGCAGCCAGACAAGTTCTTGCATCTGCGTTGCCCTCAGAAGCGCCTCTGTCCAGGTGCGATGGCTTTGCGCTGCAACATTGGCGAGATTGCAGGTGAAGAAACAAGTCTCCCCTTGCCTGCATCACATGCCGGTCTTGATCAGAGTGTGCTGGCAAATGCAGGAGCTGGTGAAGGTGGGCTGCGATGTGCGCTACCTGAACGACTCCTACAGGCTCAATGGGCTGAAGGCCACAGCCACACAGCAGGTGAAACTCACTTCAGCGCGCCACTGTGAGGCTTCAATATGTTGCGAGTCATGGCGTCTGGACAGGTTTACAGGACAAACAAGCATAAGAAATTGTGTCCCGGGCTCATGTGCATGGCGTCATTGGACTACAGAATGTTAAAGGGTGAGCATCTCAGATGCCTTGCTGGAAGAGTACGCCTTGCCAAGCCTGGAAAGCATCCTGTGCAGGCAACCAGCAGGCCGGGTACAGCAAATGGCACCGGCAGGGCGCTGGATGGTACAGCCAAAGCCGCGGGGCCGCCAAGCAGGGTCTCCTCTGGCGTGCCTGCGGTGGAAGCAGATGACAGCAGTGGTGAGCCTCACTAGATACCTTCCTGGCTCACGGTGGCTCCCTGACAATGATGGGGACTTTTAGAAGTGAGTATAGGTATGTGTCCCCTCGGCGATGTGAGGAAATGGTGAGTCGCGCAGCCAGTATTGGCATTCTGCCACTTCCTTGGCAACTGCCTAGCCCCTGCAGTGAAGCCCTGAGTACTGACTAGCCGGCTTCATTCTATGCAGATGGCAGCTCCTCAGCGATCACCACAGAGAGCTGGCGGGAGAAGCATGCCCCCAGGCCAAGTAGCAGGGGTGCACAGAAGACGTACACCAGCGATAGCGGTGTCAGCGATGCCGGCACCTCCACTGCAGGCGCCACCGGAAAGGTAACCAAACCAGCTCATGGTGCTTATCCTTGTCACATCTGGGCCATGCTGATACATAGTGTACAATACCCCAATCCCCTCCACTATAGCCTGTTGCCACACACTGACCCAAAGGAGTGAGTAGTCCAGTGCCTGCCTGCTCAGTAGGCTTTTCCTCTGCAACGATCCTCCTTACGTATGCGAAGATGTTGCTAAGCCAGCGCACCATCAGGATATGAATGAGCAGGCTGTCTCAGGGGGGCTGTGATCTGCAGGCAGCCAAGAAGCGAGATTTCATGACAGGCAGCACCACAGTCCACAGTGAGGTCCGGCCGTCCATGCTGTCGTCCGCCCGCCTGGCATTCACCCAACAGTATGGTGAGCTGCTGCAAAGCACTGTGTCCATGCCAACACTACATCCCTGAGAACGCTGCGAGTCATGCATACCACTGTCTTCTGAGCAGAGTTGTCACGTTGCTGGCAGTCACCCATTTAAAAAATCTTGCGCTGCGCATCACTGAGGTGTCCAAGTGTGACAATGCTGATGCTTTCCAAAGTTCTGTGTGAACCCTCTGAGCGTAGACAGAGGGCCATCCATCCCACTCTGCAACAACTTCTACGGCTCCTGTTAGGAACTTTTATCTCGGCGCAGGGCTGCTGATTCTACTGACGATCATCGTGATCACCACCAACCTGCGCCTCATCGTGGAGAACATCCTCAAGTACGGCGTGCTGACGCGGCCCCAGGCCTGGGTGCTGGCCCTGGTCCCCCGCAGCAACCCCCTCCTCCTGCTGGCCTGGGTCGCCATGGCTGCCTGCATCTTCATGTCCTGGATCATCGAGAACATTGGCTGCAACCGCCTCAAGGCCGAGCGCAAGGCAAGACTCCGCCATGCTGACCCCCTGTTTTGCCGGATGCAACTCGTGCTTTCAGCAGCACCTGAACTCTGCTCTTTGCGGCTGACATCTGAGGCCCAAGGCATTAGAGTTGATCACTTGCATTCGTCTCGTCTCCTACATCACTGCTTCATGCGCAACAACTGTCTAAGATCATGCATGGCTCCTGTGGCATAATTGCACCACAGGAAGGCCGGCTGCTCCAATGCGCTTATGCAGTGCATCCTGTTGACTCGTCTGATGTAAAGAAGCCACCCTGAGACCAGCTGCTGCTGTGCAGGGGTCGACTGCAAGGCGGAAGAGAGATCTGCGGCCCAGCGATGCACGCAGGCTGGCCGTGCAGATGCGCTACGCCACCGAGTGGGCGCTCTTGATACTGAACCTTGCCAACACGAGCGCCGTGCTGCTGATTCCGTGCGGGTTGGTCATGGCGACACGCGCTGACATCATCCCGGGCTTCCTCGTCACCATCTCGGCTGTCATTCTCTGGCTGAAGCTGGTGTCCTATGCCCACTGCAATTATGATCTCAGGTGAGAAGTTCTGGCTGTGCGGTCTTGCGCGCACCCAGCATATGTCCTTCAAAAGTAGCTGTTGGCTTGTCACAGAACATCAGATTGTCTTCTGAGGAGATTCGAATCTTCCTTCTCGCATACATATGAGCTGAGGAGGCTGGATGTGATAGCTCGCCAAGATGTCCATGGAAGCTTGTGTGTGTGCAGGTGCAAGAAGAGGTCTGCAGACGTGGACAGGAAGGCAATGCCATCGGAGCCCGTGATCCTTGAGGAGGGGGCCATCCAGGCGGGCGCCACACTGGCCTACCCAGGCAACTTGACGCTGCGCAACCTGGCCGATTTCATCACCCTGCCCACGCTGGTGTACCAGATGGCCTACCCGCGCACCAGGGAGATCCGGTGGCGCTGGCTGCTCATGTGAGCCCCTGTGCTCCCCATGTGCATTGCACACCGCATATGCATGTGAACCCAGGCATCATAAATTGCTCCACTGTTTGAAAGTCACACAGCATAGAGGTGCTGCAGGTCAAGGGCTTTGCCGGAAGCATGATGTGCGTGGGACACCAGCTCAGAGTCGTGCGCTCAACCCATCGCCATGACACATCTGGCCAATGCTTGACAGCCTGCATGGGCTTCTCGAAAGCTGACCCGGCAAGCCGGCTGCGCAGGAAGTTGGTGGAGCTGCTGATGTGCACGGGGCTGCAGCTGATCATCGTGGAGCAGTACATCCAGCCGACCATCGCCAACGGGCTGACGCCCTGGAAGGAGCTGCAGTGGCCCAAGCTCATCGAGCGCGTCCTCAAGCTCAGCCTGCCCACCGTCTACGGCTGGCTCATCATGTTCTACTCTGTCTTCCACCTCCTCCTCAACATCATCGCCGAGCTCACCGGCTTTGAGGACCGCGAGTTCTACAAGGTGGGGCCCTGGGGAGCATCTCCGTTGTCCTTTGTGCTTGTGGGCTACAGCCATTCCTGGCTGATTAGGGTGCGCTGCATTCTCTCCTGAAGACCGAATATGGAACACTGCCTTTGGGAGCTTTGCGTAGCAGGCAAGCTTCCCTGCATGCCCTCACTCACAAACTGTGCAAGTGAGGGCATCTGTATTCAGACCTTACTGTCAAAAATTGCAGTGGTCAGATAACACGGGCATCCGCTCTTCTACATAGCTTCTTACAAAGTCAATGAGTGTTTGCCTCGTCAGATAGAATGCAAGGACCCAGAGCATGAGAGCTCCTCTGCACAGGGCTGGTGGAACGCGGGGGATGTGGCGGAATATTGGCGGTTGTGGAACATGCCGGTGCACAAGTGGCTGCTGCGCCATGTCTACTACCCCTGCATGCGCCTGGGCATGGGCAAGTGGTGGGCGGGCACCGTCGTCTTTGCCATATCAGCAGCATTCCATGAGCTGCTGATCGGGCTCCCGCTGCACATGATCACCTTCTGGGCCTTCATCGGCCTCATGTGCCAGGTGAGACAGCAATCCTCAGCGTGGTGTCAGGAGAGGCTGTGTGTGCTTGGTGAGAGGATGCTACAGAAGCCGAGAGCATGGCATTAGACTGCAACCCATGCTACTGCAAAGATCCAGACAAGGGGATGTGCGAGGCAGAGTGCTCGTGGTAGGCCCCAGAAATCTAAGGAGGAGCGTGTACCATGAGCATACATAATACACTGGCACTCTATTTGCACAGTGACCATTGCATTTGGTCATGATGCTGAAGAGCTGACTGACAGTATCACTGTGTGCAGGTGCCGCTGATGGGCGCAACCTCGCACCTCAGGAAGAAGTGCAACAGCGCCATTGTGGGCAACTTCATCTTTTGGACCACCTTCTGCGTGCTGGGGCAGCCCATCTGCATCATGATGTACTACTATGCCTGGGTCCTTGAGAACCGCCCCGACTGGCTGCCCCCGGACAAGAAGCCATAATGCAGAGCATCACATGGGGTGTGAGTGCATTAGCTGGTAGCACGCAGGTCATGGGTGGTTTGCGTTGACTATAGACAATGCCATCATCACCTGCAAGCTATGTCGTACAAAACCGTGCGATGAGGCAGGTATCACACGGGATTGAGAAACACAAGGACGTTGGCCTGATTGATATCAGATGGCTCTGCGCATCCTCTTCAGATCTGTGCCCGATAGAGTGGCACCCTGATGTGCTTTCAAGCAGATCCGGAGCGCAGTCACAAGGCCAAATATGGTGCATTTGATTGGCATTGGACGTAAGGATGGCGGTGTGGTCTTCCATTTATTGACAATAAGCACTCGTCATGTCTGGTCAGTATAGATCAACAGGCCTACCAACAGGTGTACAGAAAAGGCAACGCCAGTTGGAAGTCTTGTGACCTGATCAGGGAAGTATGCCAAATCATAATCAATTAGATATTTCTTGTAAGACTCTCCATCTGACTGGGAGCTGAAAAAGACCGTCAGCAAGACACTGCTACAAGACCTCAAGTGCTCTGTCCTGTGTATACATGGCCACCTTGAGCAATGATGTACATCTGTTGCACCAGATGTCAGCGCACGGATGCGTCTCTAGAACACCTCCTGCCCTGCTTCAGACCTGGATACCCTAGGACGCATCACTGACAGTGGTCCTGTGCAAGCTCGGTTCAGCCTTGAGACCATGCCTGCTACATGATATGGGACCTAGGCCATATCTAATCCCCCACACATCGCTGCATCAAAATATGCCAGGCATCAAAATTTGCAATCTTGGTCATCTGCCCCTTCTCAATGAGCAGCTGCAGATGCTCGATGGCAGGCTTGAGCTTCCTCAGCCTGTCAAGCGCTTCCCTGTAGCTACCGCTCTCCTGTGAACAGAACCATGCCACCTCTCAACTGACTAAGTGCAGTGCGCACAATTTGCACTGTGCCGCTTTCCAGCCTAAAGTAAAGCAAGGACTGCAAATCACCCATCTCATCCAATCCAGCGCAGCTTGGCTTGCATAAGTACCTGCTGGATGCGCTCTTTCAGCTCTTCCAGCTCATCTGGTCCCTTGTGGCTTGCAATAGTGCTGTCATTGTCGCCAGCACTGCTGCTCTTGCTCTGCAGCTCTGTGCGGAGGCAGGTGATGGTCTCCTTGCCGCTGTCCAGCTGCACAGTATCAAGGGCAATCATTCTGTCTATTCTGCTAGAATCTCTACCTCAGTATCCATCTGATCATCACAGCAAAAAGTGCACCATGTGACCAAAGAGCAGTGACGCCCATTAAGTGCCCTGGTGCCATTCTTTTTGGTGCAACTTGCTATTGGCGCATCAGAAGCCGCCGCTCTAGCAGGCCTGTTGTCCGCACGACACTGAGAGAGGCATGATATCTCTGTACGTAAGCAAATCTCAATTGCCATGCATGTGATGAGATGTATGACCAGTACTTGCCTGATCGCCCAGCTGCTTGGCCTCACGGTAATGCTGCCTGAGGGCTTGCTTGTTTTCTTGCATTGCGCTCCCGTCAAAGTGGTGGTCCTCCCAATATTGCAGCGCCCTGTCCCTGTCTGCTATGATGGCAGGGTCTGGACAGGGCTCCTGATTGCTGATCTGCTCTAATCCTGCAGCACACAGGACCTTATATAACCTGGTCTGGACCGGGTATTTTCAGCTCATTGTGGAGTCGGCCATGCGTAATAAATCTGGCTTGGGTACAGTATGGTGTGGCATGGCGGAGCAGATGCTTTCTCTTTGTACCCGATACCCGGTACATGTTCAGGTATAAGGCATCTGGGATGAAGGGCCCATTTACTTGCTGGCCATGCACAGAAGCAGCGAGCGCTTCATCGAGGGATTGCGCTGAGTGCAGTGGCATGTTAACAGACTGAACTGGCATGGACACACCATTGGCAGCCAGATCTTCCTGTGCGGCTGGCAGGCTTCTGCCATCATGTTCAGCCTCTCCTGCCGGTCTGTGTAGCATTTTCACCAGCACACGGATCTCGCTGTCTCGGTGCTCTATCTGCAGCATTGGGACAGCTTAGTGTTGAGGAAACTCGGTAATTCCCTCACCACAACGCCTGGTGCAGAAGAGCTACAGATGTCATGGGAGGCCTGATTGTGGGCAAGCTGAAAGTTCAGACAAATTGCCGTAGCTCCTGCTACTTTGCTGCAGCATCATGAGTAAAGCACCTGGCTTCGCAAGTCTAGAAGCTGTTGATGAATGTTCTCTGGGAAAGCACAAGTGGTGGACTGAACGGCCTGCGCTGCAGGTGCTGCACTCCCAGGAGGCGCCTGGTTGTTGATCATGGCCTTCATCATAGCCATAGCAGACCTGTCACACAGTAGCAGCCCTTACAAGACCCATAGTTTGGAGATGGCTTATGTCTTATCATGTCCTGGGATCCGGGATCCCATTTTCATGACTCGCATGACCAGGCAATACGACAAAGTATTTGTTGCTTGCCTGATGAGGCGCATGTCACCGCCACAGCTGAGACAGGCCTCAGCAGAGGGGTCTGCGAGGTATGCTGCCATGGCTGTGCTCAGGTCAGTGTAGTGCTGAGCTGTCATAGCGCCCCCAGCACCATCCTCGGAGGCCCTTAAGAGCCTGCACAGCAAATCAGCCCACCATTCTCCTTGAGCAGCATGCAAAATTTCAGCATGGAAGGCCCTGCAACACAGAAGCCAAAGATGATGAAAGAACCTCTGCGCACCTGATCTCCTCTTTGAGGTCCTTCACCTCTTGTTGAAGCATTTTCACCAAGACCGCAGGGTCCACTTCCTCATTTGCTGTCACCTGCAGCCCAAGAATAATCATCTGAAAGCGCTTTCTAGCGCGCTCATGTGTCTACTGAGGTGCTGAGGGTGGATATTGCATGTGCAAAAATTCCCAATCTGCATGTGCATCCGCCTGGTTGTCATGAGAGGAGGGTATGCTCACTGAGTTGCTGATCATTGCCACGCGCTGGGCAAATCGGCAGGTCGAGATGGTCTCCTCCGCCTGGTCTGACGTGGCGGCCACATTGGCGACCATGACGGTCCTGCAGTTCCCTCCGAGGCTGTCGCGCAGTGCCGTCGTGAGCATGCTGTTCCTGAAAGGAATGTGCGCCCGGCCCTGACCGCTGCCCCTTTCCTGCATGGCAAATTCAAGCTTAGAAGGGAGCAGCATGACTATGGGATCTTGCATCCGCGAGAGCTTACAGCCATTTCTGGCACCCGTCACACTGCATGAGCTGTCCTGCAACTTTCAGGCTGCATATTGTCCCACAAACAAGGGTGCTGTCGAGTTAGCAACTATTTCCCAGCGCAATGCTATCTCCGAGCCAGCCTCATTGCCCGCCTGTCCTACTCGAGGCTGGTGTGCAGACCTGCAGGGAGATGATGACCTGCTCCAGGAAGTGCAGGGACAGGTTGATGTGCTTGGCCTCACTCAGGACCGTGCCCAGGATGCGGGTCTTGCTGACGCGCTCGGACCCGGCCAGGTCCACCAGGTGCATCTTGGAGCGCTTGATGACCTCCTGCCCGACCTACCCCTGCACCCCAGCCCCTCAGGGGAGTGCGCATCGGCGAGCAGTACTTGTAAGGGACAATGCGCTTCAGGGTTTCGACTGGAAGACCAGAGGTTCAGCTTTCACGCGCTCTTGTGGTGCCCGTCAGCACCACAGTCAAGAAGCTTTCTGACAAAACCACATGAGCACAGGTGCAGTGTCTGGTACTGGCGCCTTGAGAATGCAAGCGCTGTGTGTTGTCACCTGGCGAGAGTCCACATGAAGCGTGAAGATGCAGTGCGAGCGCGAAGACGCCATGTTCATGGGCGTCTCGCTGATGGTCCGGTTGGTCTCCCCAAGGAACAGCTGCACGCCACGCAGCACTGCCTTATTGCTTCCTCGCACAAGTGCATGGAAAGCCATTTCGGGAAGATATTACGGGTCTCACAGTTGAAGCAGACTGAGGTGACCGCAGGCAGCACTGCAACAGGGCAGTACCCTTGTCTACTGCGAAGCTGTTGTCATACATGTGACACTGCAAATGGCGCTTCTATATGCTCCACAAGAGAGAACAAGCAGCAGAGGCATGCATCCCCTCTGCCAGTACATCACGCAGGGTCAGGAGAGGCGTACCAGGTTGAGGGCCTCCTCCTCGGATGCCACTGTGTGCAAAGACAGGTTCCTCATGTGCAGACGCCCGTCCTCGTCTTCCATGATGTGCACCCGCGGCAGATCCTCCACCACTCTGGCCTCCTCCGCTGGCGCGAGCAGGTCGTAGCCGGCCTCGTTGTATATCTCCAGGTAGGAGATACCCACCTGGCAGGTCACACCGGGTCAGCGCTGGCTGTTAGGCTGCCACTCATTTGCGTGAGCCTCCTGCAGAGCTGCACATAGCACCAGCTCTGCCCATCCAACACACACAGTCATGCAATGCGCCCTATCCATATCCTCTATCAAGCAACGTGTCTCCTATCGTCAGCGACTTGCAATAGTCACAGACGCCATGGAGCTGTAGGAGATGAGATGCCAGGAGGTAGCACCTTGTAGAGGTAGGTTGGGCGCTGGGAGATGCTGTGGAAGAGAAAGGAGATGGACCGGGGTATGAGGCCCCGGTCTGCGTAGCGCTTGGGGCCTCCTGTGATGGTGAAGGTCTTGCCGGAGCCTGTCTGGCCGTAGGCAAAGATGGTTGCGTTGATGCCCTCCAGCGTCCCGAGCAACAGGTCTGCTGCCAGCCTGTCAAACACCTGGCACACAGAAAGGACTCTTAAACATGTATAGGCCTACAGGCGCTCACTACCATGTTCCAGCACTACACGGACTCATGCGCGCTTGCAGGACTGACGTCTGCTGAAGGATGAAAGATGTCTGGCACAACAGGTAATGCGCTGCTGCCATACCTCATCCTGCTTGCAATTCTGTGGTAGTACGCCATCAAAGCTGAAGCTGAAGAGCTCCTTCTGGTTGTTGATGTACCTGCACAGAAACTCATACTGGCTGGCAGCAGTGATGCATCGCCATCTTGGCAAGAAATCATAGATGAGTGACCACTTCAGAGTAAGGGGCTAGGACAAGCAGTGCAAGCCATACCCTTGATCCATACTCCTGGGTACGCAGATCTGGACGCCATGCATGTCCTCCGCTACAGACAGTGCCTGAGCCTGCTCACTGCAGGGACGGACTCTGAGATATATGCCAATGTTTCGTTTGGTGTGGCCATCATTGTTTGACTGCTGGACTGTGTCAATGCTCGTATCATGACCTTGGCCGGACGTCATGAGTCTGGTGTAGCAGCAAAAGTTCCAAGGTCATTGCAGCATTATTTAGAGGGCATCACACAGTCCCATGATGCTTGTTGCTCGGGTCCTGCTGAGAGCAAGTCTGCAGAACTTGGCCCTGCTTTCGGGTTGACTGTCGCCGATGATCATGGCTTAGCCGCGCATGCCCTTTTCACTTCCTTATAACGGGCTCTGCGGCGTTCGATGTCTGTGGCTTGCTTCGTCATGATGTGACGGTTATATGAAGGGCAACCCAGCACGTTTTCCAGGTCCACCCGTATCAGCTTTGCCAGCGATGCATGCACCAAGCCTAATTTCCTTTCGACACACCATTCACAGCTCTGACAGGCAATAAAGCGTCCACCGAGTGCATAATCACCTGCTAACACCCTCCACGCAGCAGACTAAAGCTCTTTGACCGCACACCTGCAGCATTGCTCCACAGGGGACCATGAGATGACGCACATGGCGGGGGAGTTTTGGAATCAGCAGCTCTAAATGGAGTCTGAAGCGACACAGCCTTTGCCGGCTCCCAGGCCGCGACCATTCCCGTGTCTAGGCAATCCCCCGGGTCCACGATGTGGACACACGCTCACAGCAATCTCTGGCCCAGAGGGAGACTTCTCGTCTGCTAAACTCGTCTTATGCGGTGAGGCCACTCATTGCGCTACGTGTGCTGCTTCTCGGTGCCAGCGCTGCTTTGCGCAGGTCAGCAATGTGACAAATCAGCCCTGCAAATGGGCATCAGACCTCTAACATGATCCGAGACAGGGGAGTAGCCTATCTCCGCGCAGCAGCTGCATAAGATAAACAATGACGTGGATACGATTAGAAGTTACAGCATCCGAGTGCTGTTGCTTATGCCGCTCAAACTTTTTTCACAAAGCCAGCACCCTTCTTAGGCTATGTCCTTGTGTGCTGAGCTCAGGTGGAGCAACGGCTCTGGAAGGCTCGCAACGAGTGGACAGTCCTCCTGCGTCGCCTGGGCCGCCCTCGAGCTCTGGTCTGACCCCCCAGCACCCTTCTATTGCTTGGCTTACACCTCTACCCGACCCCACTTGATGATCTGACCCCTTTGGTGCTTGAACACTGCTGCTACAACGGCCTCAGAGCCCTATGTCAGCTGGACTGAAATCTGCGCAGCTCCCAAATGCGCTGTGGCTGTGCTCAGGTATTCGGCTGGCGGGAGCAACCAGCGATGTGCACATCATGGACGTCAGAAGCGGGAAATGGGAGCGCATGAACCCGCAGGGGGAGCCGCCTTCTCCCAGAGCAGCGCATGCAGCAGCTGCAGTTGGCAGCATGGTTGTCATACAGGTGACACGCATGCATGCATCCCAACGCTGGATGCTGCATTCAGCTGAGAGCTTGCAGGCAATGGGAGTATGTTTATGTGCTATCTCGGCTAATGCACTCTTATGCCCTGAAAGCTTGTCAGCCCCTTCTTGGGAGGGCTGAGTTCAGGTTGCATCACAGGGCGGGATAGGCCCTGCTGGATTGGCCTCGGAGGATTTGCATGTCCTGGACTTCACAGACTTTGAGCGGCCGCGGTGGCACAGGTGAGGAAGAAAGCTCAAGCTCCAGTCTTTCACTGTCCTGTTGGAGCGCGCTGCATTCCCTGCCCTCTTCCCGGAGCTGACACAAGCTGCTTGAAGATGCAATCGAGAGGCAGCACAGCACATGGGCTACGCTCTGTGCAATCATTGTACTACGCATGATGGCAGCCTGACGTGCTGCATTGAGCACACGTCTTGCTTGCGCGCTCATGCGGAGGCAGCACAAGTTGCCAGAGTAACAAGGGACGCTGTGTTTGCGCAGGGTTATGGTGCAAGGGCCAGGGCCGAGCGCCAGATATGCGCACACCCTTGCGCTTGTTGCAAACAGGTTTCTGGTGGCCATGGGGGGCAACGACGGCAAGCAGACGCTGTCAGATGCCTGGGCGCTGGACACCTCTGACAAGCCCTACCAGTGGCGCAAGATCACAGACGCTGGGGAGACGCCATCTCCCAGGTCTGTACAGTTCTTACATATTCAGACGGCCTTGATGTCCCAGTCCTGACACTGCAAGCTATGTACGAGCTTCTCTGGGGCCAATCATTGTCCCTGCCAATGCAGGATGTATGCCACGGCGGCAGCCAGGTCTGATGGGCTGCTTCTGTTGTGTGGCGGGAGGGATGCAGAGGGAGTTCCCCTGGGAGATGCATACGGGCTGGCCAGGCATCGAGACGGGCGCTGGGAGTGGGCTGCAGCTCCAGGTCTGGTCCTTCACACGTCCCAGCCAAGCTGAGCAGGCAGTCAGCCAGTGTGGACTGGCTTCGATGTTGTGCAGCTTGGTGCCTTGCATCTGCGATGGCAGTAAGTATTGGTGCTGACTGGGACGACAACAGGGGGCCCACATGTATGTGAAGCAATACTGCTAGCGGATATATGTTTTTTCAATAACCTGTCCCTTGTTCCTCCTCTCTTACAGTGTTCATGTATACAGGGAACATGCCCGCAGCCCGGTATCAGCATGGCGCTGTCTTTGTGGGCGCACGGTTGCATATCAGCGGTGGCGCAGTCGGGGGCGGGCGCATGGTGGACGACGCCTCCTCCATTGTTGTCCTGGACACCGCGGCCGGTGCCTGGTGCACTCAGGGCAAACCATCTGAGGGGGACCCTCCCGAGAAGGAGTGGGAGCGCAGGTGCGTACCTTAGCAAGCATGAACTCCCTCCTGCCCAAAGATGTGCTGTATGCCGCCGCAGTGGCATTTACATGAGGCAGAGCTGTAGCAGTGCTCAGATACGCTTCGTACTGCTGCGCCAAGTGGTTATCGCTGCTTGCAGTCGGTGCCGGCATGCTGTGGCAGCTGTGGGGCCGTACATGTTCACCTACGGGGGGCTTCGGGGCAGCGCGCTCCTGGACGACTTCCTCCTGGCAGATGACAGCACCGGCTCGGCAGACCTCTCTGTCTGTGATCCCCGCTCACAAGCCTGGTATGGCCCCTCTTCCCAGGAATTTTCCCAAACCTTTCATGGTCATCAATGCTCCCCAGCCCATGTGTACATGTGCAGTGTCGAAACCCATGCACCCAACCAGCCACCAAAGCAACTTGTCGTTACTTATAGTGCAGTAGCAGAAATCAATGTAGTAGCAGGAGGGAGGTGACCACCCCAGACCATCATCCGTGCTATCTTGCGCAGGCGGCAATGGCTGGACTCGGCGCATGGCAACAGCGGCGCAGCAGCAATGCTGGCTGAAGCAGCTGCTGAGGAAGCCGCCGCGGCAGCCGCTCTGGGTGTGCGGCGGGTCGGGGCAGTGGAAGACTTGCGCTGCCTCGAAGAGAACCTTGACAGCAACGTAGAGCGCAGGTCTGCACCCATACCTTACCGCATTGAAGATGATCTGGGGCTGGCAGCAGGGTCCAACGCAGGGGAAGATCAGATCTTGGCAGCTCCTTATGGATCAAGCGGAGGATTTACTAAGTATTTGTTTTCCCCGCGTGCACTCCTCTGCCAGCCCATGTGCATGTAGCAGACTCTTGCCGTAAAGGGACATTAAGCTGCTCATTCCAATACCGGCATGCATCTGCATTTAAGGGCCCATAGGATTCGACTCCTGTATTGGCACACTATTCCAGAGCTGGGGTCCTAAGTACACCCGATGGGCGTGAAGCAGGTTGGCAGCCCGGCAGGAGGAGGAGACCACCTCCAGAAGCGCTTCGCCCACCAGCGTGAGCCTGCAGCAGAAGGGCGTGGACCCCCGCACGCCTCCCACGCCCGACGTCCGCCTGTACCATAGAGCAGTGGTTGTCGCCCAGGTGCTGCCACTCCTACAACCTCCTGTCTGGTTCGCTGACGTCCCAGCTTGCAGCACTTTACTCCCACCGCCCATGAGATGACCGTCCTCATTACGCAATTGAGACGTAGACATGCACCAGCCATGTTAGGGAGTAGGAGGCAGCAGTGAGAGTGCTGCTAACAGTGAGCGGGAGCAGGCTGCTGCTGCTTCAGCAAGGGGTACGGCTCTGCAGGACTGTTCTCCTACGAGTGTATACTGAGGGCTGTTGTGCATGCTGCGCAGCAAGACAACGAGGGGTCCTTGCGAGGCCTGGTGCGGCAACTCAGCATAGACCAATTCGAGAACGAGGGCCGGAGAGTGGATCCGGAGAGCTCTGCTAAGCATGACAGGACGCCCTTCTTCGAGCGCACCAGCATGGACCCCGGCAATGTGCACAAGGTGAACACCTGGAAGTTCCTCCCATAGGGCAGTTCGTGCTGAGGTGCGGCTGATTTCACTCATCGTAGGATGTGGCCCCATGATGGCCACTGGGGCTGAGAGTCCCTTGCTCAAACCGCACGAACAGTGCTATGAATATGCTTGCGGTTATAGCAGCAAAGCCACAGATGCATATCCCGAAAAGATGAGCCTCCGTGCCTGGAGCACTGACAGGGCTGCGCATGCTGCCTGTCTAAGCTTCTGACAGTGAAAGGTCTGAAATGCTGTCATCAACGGTCCTGAGGCTGTGTGTACATGCACGCAGACGGTGCTGCGGGAGCTGCTGATCCCGCGGCAGTGGAAGCCGTCGGAGGACCGCAGCTTCTTCCTGGACGCGGAGCAGGTCAACACCCTCTGCGACCAGGCCGAGCGCGTCTTCCTGGAGGAGCCCACCGTCCTGCGCCTGCGAGGTGCCCCAACCGCCTCCCAGCTCTCGGCGCTTGCATGACAGAGCTGTGCAGTGGTATAGAGTGTACGCTTATATTGTTGAGGCGGCTCCAGGCATTCCCGGCCAAGTATTGAGTGTTTTCCTCTTGAGAAAGCGCGGGGTGGTAGGACAATATACCTAAGGGCTCGGTCATGCTACCTATCAAGAATGTAGTCTGGGAAATGTGGATGACCAAGCAGAGTTAAGCTGGCTTGTCCAGTCTTCTGCCAGGGCCCAATATTGGGCGAAAACTTGTGCAGGTCAACCTAACTGTGCTCGGTCCAACAGAAGGGTTTTGGCATACCTCGGTTTGTGGTTCGTAACTAATGCGAGCTGATCCTACTCTGCCATGCTGCTGCAGCGCCTGTGAAGATTTTTGGGGACCTGCACGGACAGTTTTTGGACCTCATGCGGCTGTTCGACGAGTACGGGGCCCCCTCCACTGCGGGAGACATCACCTATATAGACTACCTCTTCCTGGGGGACTATGTGGACCGGGGGGCCCACTCCCTGGAGACCATCTGCCTGCTGCTCGCGCTCAAGATCGAGCACCCCAAGGCAGTGCACCTCATACGTGGCAACCATGAGGTGAGACTACTGGCTCACTTCACAGCCGCGCGGGGTGCTCAGCACACTGTCATTGCTATTGATAAATCAAATTTCAAGTATGGCAACTTACTGCTGGACTGGCATATACACTGCACATGCATTGGCACTCACCTACAAGCTCGCCATGTGCGGGGTTGCTGCTTAATCCCTGTCTGCTATCCAATGGCAAGATCCTTGACATAGTCAAGCGTGACTGCAAGCCTCTGGCTTGAGCGTCTCTCAAGCTTATAGATGCTCTATTACGGCAATGTGCTGACGGCCATGTGTTGCGCATGCAGGCGTCGGACATCAACGCGCTGTTCGGGTTCCGGCTGGAGTGCATAGAGCGCATGGGCGACCAGCAGGGCCTCTGGGCCTGGCAGCGCATCAACGCCCTCTTCAACTGGCTCCCCCTGGCCGCCCTCATCGAGGACCGCATCGTCTGCATGCACGGAGGTACTGCCGCCTCTGAAAATGCTGTGCAGTCTGGCGTCAGGATGCTCTTGTATGGCAGATGCTCACGCAAGGTTATGTCTTTTGGGGAGCCAATTAGCTGAGTGCTGCGCTTGGGAGGTAGCTGCACCGCAGCATGTTGCTGATCGCCACTTGTCCGACAGGCCTGTCCTGACTGGCTTGTGCATAATGCGAGCGGTCACCTCCAAGAGGTCATTTGAGGGGGAGCCCTTTGGTCTTCTGTGGTCTGAGGCAGGTTGCCGAGGACGCATGTGCGCATGCAGGCATTGGCCGCTCCATCACCAGAATAGACCAGATAGATGTCCTGAAGAGGCCGCTGACCATGGAGGAGGGCGGAGTGGTGCTCATGGATCTGCTGTGGTCCGACCCCACCACCAACGATGGCGTCGAGGGCGTGCAGCCCTCTCCCAGAGGCCCCGGCCTGGTCACCTTTGGCCCCGACAGAGTCAAGGAGTTCTGCAAGGTGGGGTTCTCTGCATCAGACTGGTGCAGAGCCGGAAGTCATGGGAGGTTTGCTGGGAGCACACAGCGAGGGCTCCTGCATGTGTGATTCAATGACCAGCATGCTGTGGTCGAAACTAGCTGTGAGGGACTGGAAGCCACCCTGGACTTGGGATCAGAAGTCATTCTCCGTGTGAGGTGAGGGATGTGTCAGCCTGTGCAATGTGGCTGCGCAGGCCAACAACTTGCAGATGATAGTAAGGGCGCACGAGTGCGTGATGGACGGCTTTGAACGCTTTGCTCAAGGGCACCTCATCACCCTCTTCTCCGCCACCAATTACTGTGGAACGGCCAACAATGCAGGCGAGGCTCCTAAATCCATATCTATCTGAGATGGTGCTCGGTAGAGCCGGACAACCATGCAATTACTGTCCAGTCTACAGCATGCCTGGCCCTGCTGCTTGCATCAACTGCTCTAAGATTCTTTCAGTCTTTATGTGAGCTGATGCAGTGCGTTTGTGTATTAGAAGCGCATTGCCATGGACGTGCAGCCCCAATGCTGCTGCTGACATGTATGTGGCCTTCCCAGGTGCGATTCTGGTGCTGGGCAGGGATCTAGTCATGGTGCCCAAGCTGATACACCCCTTGCCGCCCAATTCGAATGGCACGCCCAAGGCAACTGACAGCGGGGACGAAGTCGAGGAGGAGCCCCCCACCCCGCACCCCATGAACGACACCTGGATGGCTGCTATCAACGAGGAGAGGCCTCCCACTCCTCCCAGGGGGAGGCCCGCCAACGGCCCCAGCCTGGCTTTCTTCGAGTAGAGGCCCTCCACCCGGAGTCTGCGAGGCCTGACGAGGGGGCGCCATGTATGGGCGTCACATGACGAGAGTTTGGACGCACATTTGGCACAACATAGAGGGGAGCCTGAGATCTGCCGCTCACGCCAATCTGACAGGCAACTTGTTGACAGGCAGCCCAGCACCACAAAAAGGCTGCTACAGCAGCAGCCCTTGCTAGCAGGTGGGATGTAGGCATGCACAAGCCTCAGGCAATTGTAATGTTGAACAAACATCAAAGAATAGGAGCAGGCCTTAATGAAAGAGTCGCAGAAGAGTTGCCCACATCATGGCATCTGGAGGGTGGGGAACCTTGTTCTAGGACAGGGGTTGCGCTCAGCATACGGTGCTATTGCCTCAGCACACAGCAAGCATCCACCCCCGCACTGCGATCCGATGATGATCACACCATGACGGCTACACATGCAGACATGTGCCTCACAACGACTACTTGGTTGCACTGACATTGAAGAGGGACTCCATCATTTAGCATGTTGCGCAGAGGGTACCGGTACTAGGGCTGAGTAAACACAACGGGTGGTGAAGAACAGAACGATATGAAGTAGCTTAGAGTACTGTAGAGGTCTCTTAAACTCCAGGCGACTGCGCACACTAGTGTTCTCTGGAGGCTATTAGATAGGGTTGGATACTGGACCTTGCCAGGCTTGGGATACGCACTGTGGTATTTCAACTATCTGTGAGGAAGCCCCATACACAAGTTGTACCCGAAATTATGCTCTTGCATTCCCACCCTGAGAGGTTTGTGGTGTTTCCGCAAGTGCCTTGTAAGAGTAGACTGCCAGGCTGGCGATTGATCAGCAGCGTCATGGTATCTTCGGAGCCTGCTCGGTGCGCTCAACCTTGCAGGGCTGAATGTGATTCTTCGAGCATGTGCAGCCGCCCGTGGAGGTACAATTTATATTGCGGTTGAGGAGGGCCATCCGGGATCCAAGGCCCAGGGCTTGAAGCCCTCGGAAAGGGTCAAAAGGTTCCCGCCCGCTTACGAAAGAGCATATCCACAGCCGACAGAATACGTCTTGCATTCATCGCATCACAGACGAAGGACTGGAGGCGTGCAGGTAAAGTCCTCCTGCTCTCGTGAGAGTACAACTCCATACGACTGAAGTGGTGTATTTGCAGGATGTTGCGAGGGCATCTGCTGGTCAGATGTTTGTGTGAGTATCATGGAGGTCGTGTCCTTAAGGCAGCTATATCATGCCATGAAGGAACGTTATAAAGGTCTGTGTCACTGTTGCAGGCAGAGGGACGAAGCGAGATAGCCTCTGCCATCTGAAAGGGCACTCGTCGTCAAATCGGTGGCCTTGCTTACAGGCTTGGTGTAGGTGCCCAAGATGGTTTCATGGTTCAGGTAGGCACTTTGGGCTGTCCTGCCTACGCCTCACGCTGCGTAGGAAGCGCTTGCCTTGCCGAAGGACGCTTGGTGTTTGCGCGGCGAAACGTCAGAGCCTTTCGGCAAAAAGTTCTTGCAGCTGGCGGAACTTTTGGCAAAACAGCTTGCACTGCTGGCTTTCTCGGCAGTCGGCTGATCTTAGAAGGATGCTAGGCATGTAAGAGAAGGGAGTTAAGACATAGACAACGCCAGTGGCACAATGGGATAGATTGCGATAGAAGATCGGACATTGCCCATGCCCTCAATGTGATGTCCTAAGGAGGCACTCTGCCTGGGAAGGGCAGTGCTTCATCTATACCGTGCTACGACAGTGCGTATCTGACGTTGTCTCTTGACGCACAGGCCGCCGAGGCATTGTAGTATGAACGCCTTCTACCGACACTTGCAACTCTTCCTGACGCTGTCGCTAGTGCTTGGCGGACAGGCTCAGTTCCAAGGTACGACTTTGAGGGAAATCATGCCATATGTCCAATTCTGGATTGAAAGGCATCCACTGTGGTGTTGTGGCCATCCAAGCCTTCATCGTAGTCGAGCATGTCATGGATGCAGCTGCGAACTCGGCTCTTCAACTTTGTCCCGTTGGTCTAATCTCGGCATCTGTCTTACCTTTTCGCTTGTAGCAATGGCATTATTATCTTCTCATGCTTACTCCGAGCATGCTGCAGGGAGACTGAGAGGTCCCGAGAATTTATTTGAGAGCATTTTGCCTGCCAGCAAGGGCGAAGAACAAGCTCACTATGCAGAGTTTGAACAGTACAAGAATGAGACTACTACGGTCATGAATGCCCTCGTTACTGAACTCAATATCCTGACACCGGTACGTACCTCTCCTCCGGCACCAACAGCTTGAAGCGCGGCGCCACAAAATAAAATAAGATATAGACGCATTGTCGAGGTCTGGGGCGTGATTTAGGAATGCATCGTGCTGGAGTACTTGGCCTCTTGCACTATGCTTACCATGCGCGGCGCCATAAGCCTCCTTTATGCATTGAAGCATCTCCTTAAATGCAGGGATACAATGGCACCAATGGGGTAAACGGCATCAATGGAACTGTTGGTATGCAATTCTATTGAATTTTAAGCCAAGCAATTGATGGCTTCCATGTATTTACATTGGATCCATTTCTGACCCTCGCAACATGACCATGCCTTGCATCACCATGTCTGTTGCTTACTTGGTCAAGTGTGGTAAGAGTATGTTTGCGGGCATCATAGGAGCCATAGGCATGACCGGATTGATAGGCCAGAACGGAAACACCGGTCGCGATGGAAACACGGGTATGTTCGGCTGCTCACACATGCCCTTTCATCCACAATTGTTGGGAATAATTGCCTCCATTTATGACAGGCTTGATGTAAATGCACATCTGACAATCTATGAGGTTGTAGGCTTGCAAGGAGCCGCAGGTTTCAATGGCACTACGGGTGCCAACGGAAGCATGGGCTACACAGGTGCGATCAAATGCTGTTCAATGTCTCGTACATTTGGTCTTATGCACCTATAAACATATGCCGCCTGATGTCACCTTGGTCATGAATGAATACGCCTGCATCACAACAGAATTGACTGGCCGCATGTATTCAAGATTATACAACAGCCATAAGATTTACAAGCCTTACCCCCTTGCCATGCCTCACACATCGGACGGCAACACACAAAGAGATAGCTCTTGGGTGTGCAGGCATTGCTGGAGCCACAGGACAGAAGGGACCCACCGGTTTCACAGGTATATCCTATTCCATGGATCTACGGATCAGTTCGCCAATGTTGATATAGTCGAATGGTTGTGCATCAGGTTTTTGGGGCATGTAACAACACATTACCTTGCAGCATTAAAGAAGATAATGTAATGTCACCCACATGTATGATCTGCCATAACATTTAAGCGAGAGCAATGTGCCCATTTGCAGGATCCGCTGGGCTGATGGGAAACACCGGCCTAAAGGGGACCACTGGTGGGCCTCTCTTTTTGCACCCTTTGGGAATAGGCTCAATTCTCGGGATAAAATGATGAAATGTGCCGATCACCTGCGCTCACGGGCACCACAAGTTGGCCTCTCTAGCTTGTACCATTCCCAAGCAAGACTTGACTAGACCTTCGCTTAGGGGCTATAAATTTGAGAGTTGCACCCTCCCGCAGGAGCCACCGGCTTCACGGGAAACACCGGAGGTAATGTCATTGACATGATTGACATTCAACATGTTTGCGCTTTCAATATGTAGAAGCCAATCTTCCGCATACACCCTTTCAAATGTTGACGGGTTTTGACTTGCACTCTGGCCTCTCCTGTGTATGCATGGTGTGTTTAAGCGTCATACCAGGATCCCACGGAAAAACTGCGTTCTTAAAGCCTAGCACTTCCTTACACATTGATGTTTGCTCCCAAGATTGCTATCATTCGGGCTTTGAATCGTAGCATTGGAGGCTAAGAACATATGAGAAAGAGGTAGTATCCTTAAGCTTTCTATACTTCACGCGGTATATATGTGCAGGCTATGTCCGTCATTGCGCCGACGACCTCGCTGTCGGAAACATCCATACATGTGGCCTTCAGTCCAACTCCTCCTTGGAGTGCTTCGGTGTTGGACTTGCGGTCCAGATCCCCACGCCCAACTCTGGCTTTGTGGCCGTCACAGCTGGGGAATTCTATACATGTGGCCTCATGTCAAACTCCTCCCTAGTGTGCTTCGGTGATAACAACTATGGAGACATTACTGTCCCCACATCCAACTCTGGCTTTGTAGCTGTCTCAGCTGGTGAATACCACACTTGTGGCCTCTTGTCGAATTCCTCTTTGGTGTGTTTTGGAGACAACAGCGCTGGACAAACCACTATCCCTGTACCCAACACCGGCTTTGTGGCTGTGGCAACTGGATTCTATCATACCTGCGGCATCCTGTTGGACTCCTCCCTGGTGTGCTTTGGCAATAACACCTATGGACAGATCACTGTCCCTGCTCCCAACTCCGGCTTTGTGGCCGTCTCAGCCGGGAATTACCACACTTGTGGTCTCCTAGCAAACTCCTCATTGGTTTGCTTTGGCAATGATGACTATGGCCAAACCACCGTCCCCACACCCAACTCTGGCTTTGAGGCCGTCTCGGCTGGCGGTTACCACACTTGTGGCCTCACATCAAACTCCTCCTTGGTGTGCTTTGGTGGGCCCGCACAAAGACCCGTCCCCGCACCCAATTCTGGTTTTGTGGCTGTTGCGGTTGGCTCAGACCATACTTGTGGCCTTGTGTCAAATTCTACCTTGGTGTGCTTTGGTGGTATTGATAATTATGGCCAAACAACCGTCCCCACACCCAACTTCGGCTTTGGCACGCCATTTTGCGAGCCATCGTATGTATCGCCCAATGCATGATACGTATTATTGAAGACACACCAGCCTTCACTTTGGTTTATAGTATTCCGCATGTGTTGGCAAGAATGAGGAATGATCATGATAGGGCCATTGTGCTGCCATAGGAGTGTCACTTTAGTGAGTGAAATTGCTATATGGTCTATAAAGCATTGTGCAGCTAATTTGTTGGCGCAGTTAAGCTTCAAGAGCTGCCCATCAATGACCCGTACTTAAAGACTGATGTATGTGTTTGTTTACACACACACACATCAGCTTCTCTACCCCGGTTGGCTCCATTGCGCATCCATGCCCTATGTGGTGGTAAATCTTTGTTTGCCTTTTTTGGTGCTTGCATTAGCGCTGTTGATGCGCGCTTCATTCCAAGAATGAGTTGAGAGAAACACCAGTTGGAGGTGCCTCGCACAGGCCACATGAGCGTGATTGCGGTCTATGGTCTTGGCTATCCTATGACGACCACTCAAGCAGTATTGGTACAATTACTTCAAAGTGCTTGCTCCGAATGCACGCATCTTTATTATTTATCCAAGAAATGGGAGATAGAGTAGATTACGTATGCCGCCTGAGGAATTATGATGGCGCCATCCAAGTGCGTGTGCATCAGCTTTTTACCATGACACCTAAGCCATGTCAAGATAAAAAGCCTGATGCACACGCCCACATGAATGAACCCTGTAGGCACATCAATCTGGTTGAAGCAATAAACGGATGGTAGAAACGATGGCTTGGTGTTCACAAGCGTATTCGTGTTCATGATAATGGTGTCAGGCTTTGCATGATCGAGATATTTCATTGAAAGTTTGTAAAGTGTGACAGTGGATCTTTCCTTTGGGGATGCCTCGCATGAATAGCAATTTGCGCTCCTCTTGTAGTGCATGTGCAACACCTCAGGTTGTTAGTGCTGTCATCCGTATCTTTACAAAGGGGACCCCGCGTTGTTGTGTGATGATGACAACTTGTTGAATTCCCAAGACAGCTCCGAGATGGGAGGACCCTTGCACGCTTGCCATGAGCAGTCTGTTCTTCGTGAAAAGTGCACTAGAATTAATGATGCATACTCTGGATATTGGTAATCATGTCTCAAGAATAGATCTCATATGTATTCTTGCCCAATGGCAATTTCCCTAGCTAGGGAACTTCTTGAAGCTTGTCCTATTTGCGGAGCATTCAGCTTGCAACTTTTAGTTGGGGCCAACGCCCAATGGGCTAATGCTCCGGGCCAATGGGTGCGTTTACTATTGGGTTACGGTCATTTGTTCCTGGTCTGAGGTACTGTAATCTATCTCAATCGAATCTCAAGAGTCCTTGCACAATGCTCAATGTTCTAACTGCCTCTCATGACCAAGGCTAACCTAGGCCCGGTTGAATCTTCTCATATTGCTATAAGCCTGCCTTTCCACTTGAGGCTCACACGTTATTGATCACATAAACCTCTAAGTAGGACGACAACAACTGTAAGGTCAGCCTTATTTGCATACGTAAGTGTTTGTATACGCTCTTGAGTAGGGCAAATGTGCCCAAGAGACAGCTTAGTAAATAGTACTTTCTAGATTTTATATATACTATGGAGCGCTCCTTGTGTTCCTAATCTTCCAATATCTCTCATATGTTTTCTGAACAACACTGCAATGAATGTGAGCGATTGCACGCTTTATGATCAAAAGCATTGCACAATGTCTGCCTCCATGTTGATAAAAGCTATAAATAGCTCCATTGCCAAAAAAGAGCACGATGAGTCAAGCCGCACTATTTTTTGAACATTGTTGCACCTACTACTTGTAGCAATACTATGATGCAACCTGAAGGCTGCTTGGCATTGCTCCTAGGAGCGCAGCAAGCAGCAAACCCTTGCCACAAGTAAGTTTGTATAAAAAGAGGTGCTTGAAGCACACAACAAAGTCGCACAATTAAAAGCACTACCAGAATGTTTGCTCCATAGCCTTACACACCTTCAAGAAGAGTCTTCCATAGGCTCATAAATGTATTCATATTTTGTTGGAAGGTTGCACGACATGGCGCCAGAGCTGGCTGACACAGCTCATAGGCGTGTTAAATGAGCACTCACTTGGACCATTGAAGGTGTGTCAACGAAAAGACGGCTCATTCGCTGTGAGATCTAGTCCACGCAAAGTACGTGTGAGGACGGCCAGCAACAGCTGTGTGAACGTGTTGCCTGTTGGACCCTCATAGCAACATTGCGGGTGATCACCTATACCCGCCAATGATGTTATGAGCCCGTCCAAAGCTATAGCAGCAATATGTAACGCATCCTGGTGTGGTCACAAGCAAGGAGGCTGCAATCAACCTTGGTACCATACAACTCATCCCCTCTTCTTCAGCAGACACTCTTCATAGAGCTGTGCCTCCCCTCTGATTACACTTTCAGTCTCAGTGACATTGAAGTCAAGCGGCGAAGTGACAAGGTTGTCGCACTTCAGGCCGAAGCATGGCGCGCAGAGCGGGGCGACAACGCTCGCATTGGCTGGGACAACATCTTGCGGGCAGTCATAGACTCCTGCATCCACAAACAGACCTAATAGAGCCCACCCACAATTAGATTGGGACATGGGTATCAGTGTTGCATGTGTTTTGTCATCAGGCAGGTCCTCAGGTCCGCTTGTAGATGAACAGCAATGCCATGCGCGGTTATAGAAGAGGCAAACGATGACGGGTGCCCGCAAACCGGCCCGAAGGGTTGGGTGCAGCTGCAAGGCCTGATTGCAAAGCTCAACAACCACAACCTCGGTCACTAGGCAAGGATGGGTCTACATATGCACCCGCACTGAGCTGAGTTGCCGTTATCGATACCTGAGTTGGCAGCAGTGACTTCATAAGTCGCTACAGCAAGCTCCTTGGCAACTGCGGCAATCGTGTGTTCTGTCTGGAAGGTGACTGGCAGATAACAGGTGTAAGGCTCAGGAGAGATTGTGACAGCCGGCAGGGTGCTAATTTGGTCCCCCCCCTGCACAGCCAGACGCGCATTTTTTAGCACACGTAGAGACATGCTGCTGACATGGAAGAGCCCCAGTGTTGACCAGGCAAACAGGCAGCTTCTTCTGCATGTCGCACAGCAGTCCGCGAGGTGTGCAAGCTCGAGTTGCTGAGCCTCACGCCACTGACAAGAGGGTGGCACGCACCGGAAGAGGCTCTGGCAGGGGAGACACATTCCGGTCCACCGCTGTGATGGGGAGACCTGTGGCATTGGCTGTGGGGTAGGTGGCGCCTGGTACGGGCATCGCCTCTTCCGGAGTGCATGGCCGGGATGTGCTGCGGAGTTCTTGCGTCTGCTGCACATTGAGGACGCCAAAGGAGGGGAAGTCGAATACTCCTGGGTTGGCCTGTTCCGGGCTCTTCAGCACCAGATGGTACTTTCCTGAGTAGCTTTGGTCAAGTATGCCCACAATCTGGGTGAGCAGGTACCGAATGCAGCTCCCCTGAGCCAGTGCTGGTATGTTCAGCGTTTTTGTATTGGTCACAGTGAGCGACTGGAAAATAGCCTCTGACTCTGTGGTTGTCACCGTCCACTTGCCTGTGTGCAACACTCACCTAAGCTAGCTACTCACGCGGCAAAAATGCGCTCTGTGATGCTAGGTTTCTCTTCGATTGCAGAGGACTCTTGGCATGCATTGCAATGCCGCCCACGTCAGTCAGCCAGGCCCTACCTGATTGTCCAAGTGTGAGCTTTGTGGAAGCCTTGACGACGCCGATGTCAAACATGCCGCCAGCCTCAAACCTGGATGATCAAGCAGGGTTGTGCAATGAGCAATCAGCTTGAGACTCACTAAGTTGTTCAGCCAAAGTGCATCCCCCACATCTGGCAAGAGCAGCTTGTACAACACCAAGTGTGTACTGATGTTGCCATCTTTTAGAAAGACGTACCCAATAGTGTATCCAAGCTCACGTGCTTTCGCCGTGGTCTGTGTGTATGTGTAGCTGTCCACAGTCGATTCCTGCATGCAGAAAGGGACCTAGCCTTTGGCAGCAACAGAGAGGGTGCACACAGAAGCCCAAGCAGAATAGTCACATCTCAATGGCAAGCCGGAGGCCTGTGCCTTGGAGTCATGTTGCAATAGACGCACCCGTGCAGATCAATCAAGTAATACCACAAGGTACGGCATACAAGCAGGCGCACGCGCAATGCTTGAGCAGGGCAGAAATATGTGTCAGCCCTTTCTGTCGGTAAGCCATGTCCCCAAGCTGAGGGCTCCGCACCGTGTAACTCTGTGTTATTGCGGGAGCTGGCGCAAGGAGCGCATTCTGGATGAGGGGGACGATGCCGTCAGCAACTCTGGGCATTGCCGGTAGGGCTTTATCCAAGTCAGGATAGGAGATGTCTGTCAGACTTGAGGAGACAATCGGCTGCAGGAACAGAAAGCTGATGGCTCTTGGCCCATGCACGGAGTTGCCCAGCATCCCCACAAGGAGCCTGCACAAGGACCCCTGAAAGTTATGTAAGAGCAGGCAAAGGATGCCTGAGGACGTAGCCATGCCGCAGTCTGCACACTTGGCTTTTGGCAGCACTTGAGGAGCAGTCAAAGAGGTGGAGCATCAGGCAATCCATCTATGGGTATGGATGCAGGAGGAACGTCGGATGTAGCTGCTGGGCACGGTGCCCGGCATAGCTTCCTGAGAGCCAGAAGCAAGCTTACCCTGATCCAAGAACGGTGGTAACCTCGGATGTGCCTTCCAGGAGTTCGCCAAAGCCGTTGTTGCCGCAGATGACGCCAAAAATGCCGCAGTTGTAGATGTTCTGCTCCCACTTGACTGCTGGACTCCCTGGTCCTGAGTTGGAGGTGTAGATTTCAATGCGCCCTGGGGCTGTTCTCAATGTGTGCGCATTCGCCTCAGCGTTCCGCCTGCATGTGAACAGCTCAGACTGTGCATACGCCAGGCACAAAGCCCGGTTGCATGACATTGTCCTCCTCTACTGCATCCCCTCTGACAAAACGCTGCCTTGCATGTTTCCTGGCAATCTAAAGAAACAAGGGGGAGTTCACACTTATGGGGCATATGCTGCAGATATCAGAGACTATGTCCCTGTGGCAAGGCTTTCAAGCCTGTTCAGACAGGAGATATGGTGATCTTGTCCTTCAGGACATGGCAGCAAAACTGATGGTAACACCCTCTGCCTGTGCCTCTGTGCAAACTCTGTGCAATATGCTGACATGCTTCAGTCTGGGATAGTGTGCATGGGTCTGCGACACAAAGCACTGGCAGGGAGCCACAAGGAGCGCACGTCACAGAGATATTTGTCACTGTCTCCCCGACATCAAATGCATACTCCACAGGCTTGAAGATCTCTCCATAGTCTGGGTCCTGCTCCGAAGCAAAGGGAGTGGTCTGCGATGTGGCGTCGTTGAATATGAGCTTGATGGACCCCAGTGTGCCTCCCAGCCCTGCAACAGCCACAGTAATCAGCCCTGGCACATGGCAGGCTCTGAGAGCACCACGCTCCCCAGCGCTCTGCAGGACATGCATGCACGTCCTCTCCTGGAGCGCATCGATGCTACGGCATGTCCCACACATGCATGTGCTGGGGTGTAAGCATGAAAAGGCACCGCAGTTGTTGGACACGCTGCAGGATGTGTTAGCGTGTCACATAGGGAGCTCGAGTGACTAGTCATGAGAGCTTTGCATACCATAGTTGAAAATGATCTTAAAAACTAGAGCTCCAGTCTGCGGGAACTGCAGAAGGGTGAAGTCTTGACCATCATTGTAGTGCGTCTCGTCCACCCCAAACACAGGCGTCTGTTGAAAACCCTCTGGGTAGGGATTGGACGGCACTGCTATCACTGCGCGGCCATGACAATCCTTCAAGCCCCATATGCATGTGCGCTGATCAGAGAGGCCATCTGAAAAGGTAGCCCTTGTTTGCTGCTGAGACGGAACCTCAATAAGAAGATCACAGCCAGGTGTGCGGTGGATGCATCAAATGATGGCGCTCCTATGAGAGCTTCAGCGGATGCTCACCTCCACGCACCATCCAGAGGGCAAGCATTACATGTACCGCAAGGCCTAGTGTCCAGCAAGACCTGCACGTTAGTAATGCTGTGACCCACTTGTAATGAGGGCACCATTGTGCAGCTTGCCCGTACTGTCTTGCACACAGCCCCACTGACAAGCCAAGCCCCAGCACGCACTGTGGAATTCTTCCGGACCATGCAGAGTGGTTGAAGGCAAGAGAAGGGAGCAACCGATGTGCCATCACCACCTCCTGACAGTGGATTGAGAGGTGTCAAGAGGTGTGAGTTAGGACAGACGCAGGCCAAGCAGCCTGTGAGCAGGTCGTACCTTGCATTGGAGACACTCCTTTCCATTCTTCCTCTTTGCAATGTGCGCGCCCTCCGCCAGAGATGTAAGGAACAGCCGCTGCGATGCTTTTGGTCGGCAGGTGGTCTACAAAACGCCGGAACCCTCTTAGCCCAGGGCGTCACCCAATCTGCCCTGCCAATCCCAAGCAGTAGGAAGCACCTCTACAGGTACGGTCAGATGCCGAAAGCATCAGTAGCATAGATTCTGTCCTGGACCACGTTTGAAGGCTTGCAGAACGCCCCAAACGCAGGACACTGAGGGTTTCAAGAAGCATCCACCCCTGAGCTGCCCTAAACCTACTCAGCTTGGCCTTGGATTCGTGCGAAAGGGGGAGCTATCGATCGAGTGTCTGCAGAGATAGCGATGTAGATGCAAAGTTCCTAGTCTAGATCTGCTTGCCACCCCATGAATATCCTTACAAAAGGCATGGGATGCACAGACTAGCAAATGTCAAACAGCAAGCTTTTGAGAGCACTGTGGGTTCAATGACTTTGTGTACTCATATTGGTTCCCCAGGGCATCACTCCAACAGTGCGTAGCTGTGTCAGATGCAGCATCCTTGCACATAGGTGTAGCTTCGGACAAGACATCTGCGGACAGCCATCCAGTATACTTCTTAACATGCTGTCTAGAACTCTAAATCTGCAGGTTAAGGAACCCCCGCATAATTCGATGAGGGATGGAAGCACCTACTTCCTGGAGTGCACTTCAGTCTTTGGGCCTGCATGACTCCCTGCTATCTCACATCCAGTATGTGCTCACATACTGCAGGTGAAGTATCTGGGGTCTCACCGGGGCAAAAAGCATGCATCACACTTCAGGACGCACACATGATATAACTAGCAGCCCTCCCATCAATACTTGAAAGGATTGTCCAGAGATTGCCTGACACTTCTGCCTATGAATTACAAAAGTTCTGGCACAGGTCACCCAGCCAGCAGCTGAATACCTCAAAAGCATTCCGATCCTGCAGCACTGCCACATGTCCCCAGTCGGCTCACATGTGACATGTGGGTCCTCCGGGGACACACAGCGTGCATCACAGAAGCTGAATGACCCCAAGTCGTAAAGAAGTGTTTGTCAAATTAAGCATACAAAGCTGGGTACCAATAGATCTCAGCTCTCACTTTAAAAGTGATCAGGATGGTTGAAGACATCCCAATGGCTGCTCTTGTTCTGGATCTTTCGGACTGATCAGCATCCGCTAGCAGCCGGAAAGGGCACAGAGTCCCGCTTTGATTCTGGACCTGCCTGACAGATCAAAGTCTGCCAGCAGCTGCAGAGGGCATGAGAGATCAGACAAGACCAGCACGGCCAGTCCCCTGTTCTCTGACGCCCTCTGCCAGCTGGACCACGCCGAGGACGGGTCAGCAGCTGTACTTCTGCGCATACCACTGCCAGAAGTGCGCGCTCGTGTTCTTGTTGGACATCTTCAGCGGGTGCAACATGAAGGCCCAGTTCTTGATGCCCGAGGCCGTGAGGTACTCCTCCATGTGCTGAGACTCGTACTCCCGCTCGCCCGGCTCGGTCATGTACTCGGCATGGAAGCGGTCCACCCGCCCCGTGTCGTCCGTGATCATGCCCAGCAGGTTGGGCACCACGGCCTCATGTGACAGGCCGGAGTCCTCGAAGGCTGCCGCGCCCATGGCAAAGGTCACACGCCCCCTTGCGGGCACATAGAACGCGTCTGCCTGCAATTCACAGCTACCTTGTGAGAATCAATCCCAGTAAGTAGCGCGTATGAGACTATGTCGTAGTATACGGTAGCTGTCTTGGCACAGCAAAGCCTTCACGCACTGTTGCTGCAATGACGTCAGGTGTCAAAGACAAGGCATCATGAGTGAAAGACTCCTGCATTCTCTTCACATCGGCATACAGGCAGCACCCAATCTGCTGCAAAAGGCAAAATGCTTTCACAGGTTCTTTGCAGCTGCTGATCTCATGCAGTGTGCAAGGGTCTGCAGAATGTTCCCCAGTCGCAGTGGTATGTAGGGAGGAGCCTACCATGACTCCTCCAAAGGTCAGTTTCCTAGGGTCGCCCTCCAGCTTCTTGCGCAGCTTCTTGCCCAGTCTGTTCCCAACAAACATGACCTGGTTGAGGTAGTGGTTCAGGGATTCTAGCGCCCGCACATTCCAGTGCCAGAACATCTTGCCCTGGCCCTCTTTGACAATGGTCTCCTTCATGAAGTCTATCTCAAGGGGCACAATGTCCTGCTGAAACCACACCTGCAGCATATGTGCTCTGTCAAGTTTGTGCATTTGCGACATCACCCAGGATATCCACCTCCAGGGTTATGACACACCAGCTCTCAGCACCCTTCCTCATCAGCACCCTCAGCATGACCATGATCAGTACATGTGACTAGCTTGTGCAGGAATGGCCCGCGTCAGGATTCAAGCACAATCTCTCTGTGCAAATCTCAATACCATATGTATCCCTACCTGGACTGAGGCAAGCCAGGAGGCGATGCATCACTTCCGCAAATATGAAGCAGCTCACCATACTCTTGTTGAAGCTCTTGATCATGCAGTGTGACAGGAGGACGTCGTCTCCTATGACCAGATAGCCTCCACTTGCAGGAGCCTCTACCTCCTACAAAATCAGAGTGAGACTCTGCCTTATGCTGCTTTCCGTGCGTGACATGCTCCGCACAGCCCAAGACTGTCGTAGCAAATTTCAAGTGGCTTGCACGCATTCCAGTCATAGCAGGCTTCTCATGGCGCTACCATCTGCAGGGCGGATGCAGACTTGCAAGGAGAAACTTCCCGTACTCAACCTGCAAGCATAGCTGTTATAGGAAGGTTAAGATAGCACGTGCAACTAGCACAGAAAGGCTCTGACCCGCATGACGTTGGAGAAGCACTGGTACATAAAGAAGCCGTGGTGCCCCCCGTCACATGACACCCAGGTGTCCTCCTCAGGAAACCCCTCCTGCAGATTAACATTAATGCTCGCACTCAGAGGCTTTCTTCTGCAGAGCCACCACATCATGCTAAGAGAACTATATGGCACAAGGAAACCACGCGGTCAACCTTCCACAGGTTGTTGCAAGCCAGACAAATTTTTCCACGGCTGAAATTGACCAGGAAGCATACCTGGCGATGGAACCCTGTGTAGACAATCTGCCGGAACAGGGGTGTGTATGCCGCCCTGATCTGTTTGTGCACCTCCAGCCAGCCAGGGAAGGCCACATTGAACATGATCACCAGCACCACGTCGCTGTAGCGGTTCCTGCAGCAAGCACGCCAGCATCACGTAAGGAATGACTGGCTGGCTTGCCGTGATGTGTTGTAAAAGAGGAGCATTCTGTTGCATGCGGTAGTGCCTACATCAGCCAATTCCCGTCACTGACAAGGGGGCGGGATTTTAGCGCCTGACCAGTGCTCGGGTGTGGGCATCTGCCAGTTCACAGGCTGCAGCACAGGCGGCTGCGGCTTCACGCGCACGCTGGGGAAGGTGTATCCGACGGCTTGGAGATCAGCCACCCAGGCCTTCATCAGGCCCACATCGCCCTCCTCCCAGAACTTCTCCACATACATTGCCTGCGCAGGTGTTAGGCAATGTCAATATGCAGAGGCTACCCTGCAACACCCAGACTGCATGATTGGCCGACGCAACTGTGCACTCCCGTCTCTTCCCTAGGCCTGCGTTTGGGAGGGTCATTGTGATGGGATTCACCTTCACACACATCATCATCTTCCTGAACCCATGGAAGGAGATCGACCTTTGCACTATGTCTGGTGACCTCAACAATCAGGCGTGCAGTGGGAACATACCGTGGGGGTTCAAGGGCGCACCTGTGCAAGCTCGACCATCATAGTGGGCAGGTCTGCGCCCGCTGACGGCTTCCAGGCTATGAGAAACTGCACCAGGTCCCCAGCCCTCTTGTACAGATCATCCTCGTCAATGAAGTCCTTCATGAGAGTGTGCGGGTTCCGGAACTGGTTCACTGTGGGCGCTGTGAATGCCAGGTTGCCCTCTATCTCCCACAGCAGCCTCTGCATCAGCGATATGTAGGGTCACATTGGTGCGCAAGCTTCAGAGGCACCCAGCTCGGCCAGGACCTCTAAAGAGGTCGCCGGGCCTCTTTTACCAGCTAGTGCAGCAGCTTGCGTGACTTCCCGACAGCATATCGACTGGAGGTAAGATGCAGGACTGCATGCTCACCTGCGCCCAGTAGCCTCGCCAGATGTCGCAGACTCGGAAGGAGGTTGTGACGGGGATCAGCATCGCCCACAGCGCATCCCGGCTGAATAGAGTGTTCTGGGAGTTGAAGGGGCACATGAGCCCTTCCGGCAGCACCACTGCTGGCGACAGCTTGTCAAAGTTGATCCCCATGGGCTGCGTCAGCCTGCACCGCATGTGTAACATCATGTCAGAGTGACCTGACTTTTTATGATGCCCTGAGTGGTGGAAATATCAGTGTTTGAGTGGGAAAGTAGCGTGAGGTCGAGACATCAGATGTCATGTGTTTAGTTTGAGCAGCCACTGCATGCATGCTTGCCTGAAGATGGCGTCCACGTCGGGATCCTTGTCAGCCAGCCCTTGCAGAATGTGGGGCTGTGCGCCCACTCGAGAGAAGGCCTCTGCATTCATCTCCGGCCTAATTTGGTCCAGGGGATACCCGCGCGGCCAGATGCTGGGGTAGCCAAAGTAGGCATAGGGATTCACAACACTCCTTCCAGTGCCATTGTAGACATAGTAGCCCCGGTCCAGGTTTGGGAGCTGCCCTGAGACAATCTCATTGTCATCATCTGTCTCATAGATCTCCTCCGCCCCTTGCTGAATGGCCCTAAGATAGCCCATGTTCTTCCTCCTGCAGTTGGACAGTCTTGGATCAAGAAATTACCTTCAAGACATCATCCTCAATTGACTTGGCATCAGGATGCGTGTTCCAGAACAGAGCATCATGGGCATGCGGCGCTGTGCAACTGAAAGGCACACGGCAAGGCCTTCAGCGCCACAAAGCTTTGAACAGCGCACAATGGCTAGCATTGGGTTGAGCGCTCACGCATAGGTATTGTAGCCGATGTGGTTCTTGAGCTGGTAGCCCAAGCTCAGCTGCTCTTCAACGCTCAGGAACTCCACGCCGTCCAGGTGCCAGTCTGCGGGCGTCTTGCGGTCCGCCACAACCAAGACCTGCACACGCCCCAGTACTCACGCCGTGCACAAGATGCAGGTAGATAAGCTGTTGTGCAAACCATCCAGACACCTCTGGGCTCCGTTCAGGCATCTGGGGTATCATGAAGATCTTGATGGCCCTGAGTGGTGCAGCTAGGACAAGGTCCTGCTGGAGCAATACTATGGCGTTGCGTGGCTCTCTAGCGAGCTTGACATGTTGTTGCATGTTTCCCGGCCTCCAGTATTTGGAAATTTTGCCTGAGACGCTGCATGCTACCTGATCACCTCAACAGTATGAGCTTGTATATTCCTTAGAGCCAGAAGGAGCGTAAGCTGGTAGGACACAGTGTGGTATCATATGAAGGTATGGCTCACCTTCCAGTCAGTCATGTTGGCAAGGATTCTGATGGACTCTGTGGGGTAGTTGATGGTGGTGACAATAATCCATCTTCTGTGAACGGCCTGCGGCTTCGCTCCCTCCACTTGACATAGAAGCGCTCCCAAAAGCATGCAGAGGCATGCTGCGCCCCTCCCGAGCTGCATTCTGGGAGCAAGCTGCTCTGGCGTCCCTGCTAAGGCAGGCTCACTGCACACCGATCACACCCTTCCAGCATGCTATGAATACTGAACACGCAATGAGACGCTTAAAATATGCAGTATTCAGGTGACTAGCTCATTCCATTGCCCGCAAAAGCACTCTTTGCAGGCGCAGCTCGAGGTGATCGCGCGGCCTTCTATCATGCATATGATCTTATCATGGCTCGCAACCTCGAACCCTTACGCTGCCAGATACCTCACAATTTTAGCCTCGATTACCTGATGCAGTCCACGTCTCAATGTCTGTCGTGACTGAGCGAGGAACTTCCGGAACAACCCTGCGCTGGTGACCCCCGCCAGTCACGACGCCTGATCAGCTCGCACAGCTGTGATACAAAGTGAACTACTCTTTTCTTGCTCGTGATGCATCCTAGCTAGTATTGGGATCCATCTCTTGCAGGGGCCCGGTGCTTCGAACCTAGCTAGCGCCGCACGTGCTTTCATGAAGTTAGTCAGGTCTCAATCGTTCGGCCCTCTGGGCAGAAGTTAAGGCTGGACATGCAATATACCTAGTCTCATGGCAAAACGCGCATCACAATCTCCGACCCACTAGATGATCTTACGTGCGCGGTCGACATGGCTGCATGTAGGTGCTCAATCTCAACTCCTGCCGTGGCTCATTTGCACGGACACAGGAGGTGTACGTAGATGTATGGCAAAGGAACACTGAATGTCCATATCAGCTACCTGTGAACAGGGTTCCTTCCGATTCCGGATGTGGTTCGTATCACCTTCAGGGAGATATAAGGGATCAAGGGCTAAAAGGCTTTGAAATTAGATGACTGTGCCAGCCTTGCGCAGTAGAGAACAACACACGCCGGATTGTTGAGCGAGCATGCCAGGAAGCACTGGTCTCACTCATATGAAGTCATGAACTGAGCAGAAGTTTACACAGTGTATGGCAACGACAAAGGCTGCGCACCCCAGCTGAAAGTTTTTACTCAGGTCAAGATGGTGATCAGCCTGTTGTGGCTGGAAAGGTACAGTAGGATCTGACCTGACTCAGATTGCATCTACCCTACAATCAGCATGCCACTACGGGCAGGGACAATGCTGGGTTCATCGGCTGTGCGGCACAATGTTGCAACCTAGCGTAACGCCAGATAAGCCCTGGCATAAGTCCCCTGACAATTCCGAGGCCAACACCCATCAATTGACTTGAAACCAAGTCCTTGAGCGGCCCTAGCACTTCCAGTCTATGTTGTCTCATACTCAACACGCGAGCCATCTGAGATCTGTTGTCTGAATTTATGGGCACAGCCTGCATATAGCTGGATGCACCCTGCGCTAATGTCGTCTGGCTGATCAAGCGCTGAAAGAACTGGGATAAACCAGGAAACAATGCTTTGTCAAGGAATACTCAATCAATCGTAATACTTCGCTCCCGTGAGCATCTGTACTTTTGATGGCTGCTCCCATTATGGATGTGTGAACAAGCAGTAGCCCCGAAGAGCGGCAGGAGGCGAAGGGATTCTAGCAGAAAGCCTCCAGTGCTTTCCGATGATCCAGCCATGCCACGCCACTAAAGGCTTTGCTCGTCTTTCTCACCCAGGACAGATCAGCAGCTGTACTGCTGCGCGTACCAGTCCCAGAAGTGCGCGCTCGCATTCTTATTGGAGACCTTCAGCGGATGCAGCATGAAGGCCCCGTCCCTGATGCCCGAGGGTGTCAGGAACTCTTCCATGTGCTCAACCTCATACTGCCGCGTCGAGGCTTCCAGCATGTACTCCACATTGAACTTATCCACGAGCCCGTCTTCCTCTGTGACCATTCCAAGCAGGTTGGGCACCACAATTTCATGCGAGAGGCCGGAGCCTTCGAACGCTGCGGCCCCCAATGCAAATGTCATCCGCCCCTTTGCCGGGACGTAGAACGCGTCCGACTGCGCAGAACATCGCAGCCACTGAGTTCCTATTGCATGAGACAGTACGGCCATCATGCACAGGGGCTGCCACTGTCAACACCTCTGTTGACCTGCTCTGCATTGTCACGATGATGGTCACAGGAGAAAGGACACAGACTGCAAGTTTTGCAGAACTTCCTCACAGGCAACGGTGCTGTAGGCCAGCCTACCATGTAGCCTCCAAAGGATGCCTTCCTGGGGTCTCCATCCAGCTTCTTGCCCAATTTCTTGCCCAGGCGGTTGCCCAGCTTCATGACCTGACTGAAGTAATGGTTCATGTGCTCCAAACCCCGCACATGCCAGTGCCAGAAGTAGCTGCCCTTTCCCTCCAGTTCCTCTGTCTCCTCCAACATGTCTTTGTGAACGGGCACCAGATCAAACTGGTACCACACCTGAAGCACAGTCGCACTATCAGCACAGCACAGCACTGCACTGCAACGCTCATGTGAGTTCGGCTTTCCTAGGACTGGGCTTTGCCTCGCTGCAATGTAGGCCCATAGAGGCTTTCGGATATAGCTCTTGAGGCCTTGTGCGATGACTGAGGGCATTCATGCTTCCTTGAGAAGAGAGGGGGCTGACCATACTCTTGTTGAAGTCCTTGATCATGCAGTGTGATAGGACCACATCGTCTCCTATGATGAGATAGCCTCCACTCGCAGGAGCCTCAACCTCCTGCAAGTCGAGAGAGCCACTCAAGGACATCATGACTGTACGACGTACAACCCCCTGCTTGTCTATGCCAGTATCAACACTCTCACATCAAACACGCAGGCACCCTCGTCTTCACAGTCTCTGACAGTCTCGCCTTGGCTCCAAACCTGACAGGCTCGCACAGGCGTAATCTGCAAATTCTGCCAAAAGCTGGGGTGCTTATGCTGAAAACGCCCCGTGCCTAGATAAGCAGGCTCTGGCACTGTCACCATACACATCCTACCATAGACAGCGGTGCTGCAGCATGCGCAGAGCACAGGACAGCAGCAGACCTGCAGAACATTGGAGAAGCACTGGTACATGAAGAAGCCGTGGTGGCCCCCGTCACATGACACCCATGTGTCCTCCTCAGGAAAGCCCTCCTGCATATCACGCTGCAGGGACTCAGGGCTTTTCCTATGCAGGCCTTGCACACCAGCTGAGTCGGCAGAATGTCTACCAACATTGCCCTGTCAAGTAGATGTGGTGAAGCCATGCTTACGGTGTATCCGGGACATTGTGCTATGGCAGGCTGTGGCACATGACGCTGCTTCCTCAGGGCAATCACCTGGAGGTGGAATCCTGTGTAGACGATCTGCCGGAACAGGGGCTTGTATGCGGCACTGATTTGTTTGTGCACCTCCAGCCAGCCAGGGAAGGCCACATTGAACATGACCACCAGCACCACGTCGCTATAGCGGTACCTGCAGCAGGCCAGCATGTGTGAGAGGCAGCTGTGAAGCTGCGACATGCCCTCTCAAGTGCCAGTATGTTTTGATCATGTGGCAGCGCCCAAGTCTGCAGCTCCCAGTGATAAGCCCAAAAGGCAGCCATGACATCGCACATTGTGGACTCTGAGGCAATTCATCGAGGCACATGGTGTATGCAAGAGCAGGCTGTGCTCGTCTACATGACGCCTGAGTCTGAGTCTTACCATGCCTGTCCAGATGCTACTTCTGGTCAGGCGCAAGACAATGACTTATTCCAGGGGCATGCCCTTGACAGAAGGGCAGGGGATGAGCGCCCTACCAGTGCTCGGGCGTGGGCATCTGCCAGTTCACTGGCAGCACGGCCGGCGGCTGCACCTGTGCACGCACGCTGGGGAACTTGTATCCCACCGCTTGGAGATCAGCCACCCAGGCTGCCATCAACCCCACATCCCCCTCCCCCCAGAAATCCGCCTCGAACATGGCCTGCAAAAAAACAGATGCCTTGCCGCTGCACCAGATGCCCGCTCACGCATTTGTGCTGTTAATGTGCATTGAGGCATGGTTCATACAGGGATGCAGACATGATACATCTGCTCCTCTGCTCACTGCTAGCAGGGGCGTGATTACAAGGTAGACCTTCCCAGAAGGGTCAGGCTGCATAGTATGCACATGACACTGTTAGCTATAGGGTAGATCTGGTCATAGCAAGTAAAGGGTGTTACACTCTCCCGGGCATACCTGTGCCAGCTCCTCCATCATGATGGGCAGGTCTGCGCCCGCAGACGGTCTCCAGTCTATGAGGAACTGCACCAGGGCCCCAGCCCGCTTGTACAGGTCGTCCTCGTCCAGGAAGTCCCTCATGAGGGTGTGCACGTTCCGGAACTGGTTTACTGTGGGCGCTGTGAACGCCAGATTGCCCTCTATCTCCCACAGCAGCCTCTGCAGCAGCAAAATCATGTGCTTAAGTGGATATCACACGTGTCAGGACTGGCCTTGTCAGCCACTTACCTCAAGTATCCCGCCGCAGGCTCTGCAACAATTCCCAGCTAACCCAGAGTGGTGGCAGGTCAGGATCAAGGGTGGCCTGTCTGTCTGGCAGCTATATCTTGCACAGCAGCCTGCCGAATGCCACTCACAGCAGGGTCATCAAAGACAAGAAGAGCAGGGCTGTTTGTGCAGTGTCATCCTGACTCAGGAACATCAGATGTCCAATACATAACAGTTTTCTGATGAGCGCTGTACATGGGTTGGCTTGGGGGCGTAGAAGTTGAGTTTGAAGATTACCTGCGCCCAGTAGCCTCGCCAGATGTCGCACACCCGGAAGGAGGTTGTGACAGGGATCAGCATCGCCCACAGCGCATCCCGCCCAAAGAGGGTGTTCTGGGAGTTGAAGGGGCACATGAGCCCTTCCGGCAGCACCACTGCTGGCGACAGCTTGTCAAAGTTGATCCCCATGGGCTGCGTCAACCTGCGACACCCTCTGAGGTTCACGCTTGCACGCAAGGGCTGCATGCAGGAACAGCCTTCTAGATATACCTTCTGAGAGCCTGCATATTCCAACTGCAGTGAGCGGGCAGGAAAGAAACCAGAGCAGGAACTGAGACCATGTGTTGGGTCCAGGAGATGATGCATGCAGGCTTGCCTGAAGATTGCATCCACGTCTGGATCCTTGTCAGCCAGCCCTTGCAAGATGTGGGGCTTTGCGCCCACTCGAGAGAACGCCTCTGCGTCCATCTCCGGCCTGATCTGGTCCAGAGGGTATCCCCGCGGCCAGATGCTGGGGTAGCCAAAGTAGGCGTAGGGGTTGACAACTGTTCTGTTGGTGCCATCGTACACATAGTAACCCCGGGCAAGGTTGGGCAGCTGCCCAGACACAATCTCATTGTCATCATCTGTCTCGTAGATCTCCTCTGCACCCAGCTGGATGGCCCTCAGATAGCCCATGTTCTTCCTCCTGCAACGGGACAGAGTGTCCTTCATGATGTCATGATGATGCCTAACCATGTCCTTGTCGTAGCAACTCCATTGAGCGACAATGCTGTCAAAACCCCTCTGGGAGCAATGTCTCTCGCTGGAAACTTCGCATACGAATGCAGCATCTGCATGGGCCGTATGGCGACATCGATGTGATCTGGAGCGCAGCTTAGCATGCCCAGGTGTGGCTTGACGTGAGTGCTCACGCGTAGGTGTCGTAGCCAATGCGGTCCTTGAGCTGATAGCGCAAGCCCAGCTGCTCATCGACACTCAATAATTCTGCACCCTCCAGCGCCCAATCTGCGGGTGTCTTGCGATCCGCCACAACCAGAAGCTGCACACACCCGCGATTGTCAGGCCGAGCAGGATACACAGAGAGTAGGGTGTCATGCCATAGGCTATTTATGCGACTGGCACCCCTGTGGGCTGATCGATATCATGGCTGCAAATCATGCTGGATAGAGCAACTGCGGCATGGCAGCGCTGCGGTGCGCACAGTCGGGATTGCAGCCATTGTGTGGGTACATAGCTGATTGCCATGCTTGATTGTGCGGAGCCCCTTTCAGGCAGGTACCTGAAAAGATTGAGATTGCCGCCGTCTCTGACACGAACGCATGATGTTGTGTGACCCTAATAGTGGCACGAGGCTGGACGAGAGCGCCCGCAGAAGGGGCAAGGCAAGGTAGACGTCATCTCAAAGGCACAGGAATGCTGAGTGTGAACGGCTCACCTTCCAGCCAGTCATATTGGCAAGGATTCTGATGGATTCTGTGGGGTAGTTGATGGTGGTGACAATGATCCATCTCTTGTGGTTGACCGGTCCTTCTGCCCCCTCTGCTGAGCAGCAGAGCAATGCGAGCAGCGTGCACAGGCATGCTGTGCATGCTGTGCCCCTCCCCGATCGCATTCTGAGCGCTCACCGCCCGGCAGCGCTCACATTGCCGCCATCTAGCGCTGTGATACTGACGAAACGCCTGCTGCTAGCAACACATGTATATGATGAATAACTACACAGAGTGTGGAGAGGCTGCCAGCTCCCTTTGTATGGGAGCGTAGACACATGCAGTTGCTGTGGGACATGCAGTTGCAGAATCTGGACCGCATGCACAGCTCAGAGCAGCAGCCTTTCAGCCCAACGAGGTGGGCGAGGACATAGATCAGACAGCTGAGGATCACCTGGGAGCCGTAAGATCAGTGATATGATAGCCTTCACGCCCCCTTTCCGGGAGGGCCACCTGCTCAGGCGCCCCTCCTTGGGCAAGCTCCTGCACGCCGGGTACACCGAATCCCTTTCCTTACAATCGCTGACTCTGCAGATATGTATGCAGTGCGACAACCCAAGGATGGGCCCAGGACATAAGCACATTTTGCTAGGCCACCTCTGAGGCTACAGGACGGTCGTCCTGATACACAGGGGCGTTTATTCAGAAATGTCGCAGTGGCTTCTCACCTTTCTTACTTCCTTTCTCTTCCGCCCTTGCGCCTGCTCTCGTTGCCGGATGTTTGCCGCGAGAGGGTCTTCCGGAACACAGCTTGGCTGGTGGCCTGCGCACTGACGAGTACGGTCACCAATGGGACTCCGCAAGATGTATCATAGGAGCCGCTCGATTGTAAAGCTGAGGCTTACTGGAGTCCTGATGGTTGTAGTCACCTCCTCCCCGCTGATCTAAAACCCTAGCTAGCGTCGCACGTGGCCCGTCACCGACATCAGTCAGGCGGCGTTCGCTGTTTGGCCCGGCATGGAATGTTCGAGAGTGGCACTTTCATCCCGATTCCCAGGAGACCTGCTTTTAGTCGGTAGAAGAGATTACCAATAATCAGCATGGCGAAGAGACTGATCCCGTTGCTGGATCGCGTGCTGGTGGAAAAGCTGAAGCCGATGAACAAGAGCATCGGCGGTGTCTTGCTGCCAGACACAGCCACTCACAGGGTAGGCATTCTCGATGTTGACAGCAACGTATATAGTATGAAGACTGGGCAATGCGCTCGCGGGAAAAGTCCTTGTCTGAGAACAACACTCCCAGATCACTCAGTTCGGCATGATGTGGGACATTTCATGTAGTTAGTTGTTAACACCGCAACGTGTATATACAGTAAACGATTGACATGAACATCCCACTCTTATGGATCGACAGGTATATGATGACGCAGCACTGACATCCATGGCGCCTGCCAGGAGTTGGGTCTTTAGCTCCTGTAACACGCTTTGCTGGCTGTAGATGAGCGAGGGCTTGGTGGTAGCCACGGGCCCAGGACGACGAAACCTGCAGAACGGCGAGCTGATACCTGTCAACGTCAGTGAGGGGCAGAAGGTGCTCCTCCCAGAATATGGTGGCCAGCCCATCAAGCTTGAAGACAAAGAGTGAGTCCCTGCTCACAGGACATAATGATACACTGCCTAATGCGCGTCAGAGCCCGCAACAGTCTGATTCCGCCGACAGTTTTTCAACCTTGACGCCCAACACGATGCCCAGGGTCAGCATCAATCAATGGCAATGTTTCTCCATCAGGATATGCATGACTGTGCATATCATGGAGCAAGGCAAGCCTGTGCTCAGCACATGACCTAGGGATATAAGCTGGCGGGACAATCTCCAGTGCAGAGCTGGCCAGGCAATATTGTGCTTCCTGCAATGTGCAAGAGGGCTGACGCTGCACTGTTCTCTGCACAGGTACCAGCTCTACAGGGATGAAGAGCTGCTAGGCGTATTGCAGGATTGATCACGCGCAACAGCAAGCTGCAGCACATCATGACAGCAGGGCAGCAGCCCTAAACGCATGTGTTCTGGTTGGAGTGAGTCGGGGACAAAGGCTCAGCGCTGTCCTATCTGTGAAGGGTGACTGAGTGAATGCAAGGGTACTGTTAGTGGCTAGATCCTTGCATCAGTAGCTTCAAGGCTGACAACATTGTGCTGCTCGTCTGCTGAAGTGCGGGCCATGCATTATTGTGTGCTGAAAGTTCATGACATGTTGGTGATGTGGACGTGTGAGTCATTGACACATGGATGGCATAACCGGAACAATTCTGCACAGCCCCTGCTTGTGAGCGCATGCTCAGCTCCAGCATGCAAGGCAATAATGGACAGCCAAGTCACTGATCGTTGATGAGGCAGGAAAGCATTCATTTTTTGCATGCCCGCACAATCATAAACGTTCCGGTTTGACCCCGGGACATTGCTATTACTGATCATTATGTCTATGCACTCAGCGGCGGCAACAACACCGCCCCAGCTAACCCAAGGCACCATATGATGATCAGTGTTGACCACAATAATATCAATGCTGACGTATCATGCTGCTCCGAGTCTCTGGGAACTGTGCTGGCAAGCGCTAGAGTCTAGCTTTCAAAAGCTTGAGACTGCTCCAAGACTCTGGGAACTGTGCTGGCAAGCGCTTTGGATGCTCCTATCAGTGCACATACTCATCAGTGATGTTGCCATCGTGAGCGCAGATGTGGATAACCAACCTCAGCGCATATCCAGAACGCACTCCTGCTTGCAGACTAGCTCCTAGCAAGGTGATCCCAACAAAATTTACAGGCTCGCAGGAGCAGCCCTTAAGGGAGTAGCAACTCTCTCACCATTGGAACACACAATGAGTGCCAACAGCAGACCATATGACCTGATGCACTTCAGCCCCCGCATCATGTGCTGTCTCCAGGACAGAAGCAGAACAGCTGTATATCTTAGTATGGTAGACAGAATGATACTGCCCCCTGCAGGAGTTTTTGATTCAATACGATACTCTCTGAATGCCCGCAAATGGATTGAAGCCCTCATAAGTTGTGTGTGCATGGAGTCTCTCCCAAGAAGCGCTCGCCAGGGGCTGCTGTGGGCTGCATACGAAGCGAATTGCAAAGGAATCATACTATGCGCTCTCAACCGCTCTCTTCTGCAGGGGCTGCATGGTGTCCTTGTGACTTGCTCTCATGAGGTGTCCTCTCACATGGGCATGGCTCCAGAATCGGGCAACCCTCCACTGTGCGGGATGAGTGTCTCGAGCCGTCCTTGTCAGCATTGATCCAGGTGGCGCACAGGGCATGTCGCGGGACTGTCATGACTGCATACCGGCTGCCCCTGTTACGTTGCTCTGCAATGGCGGAACAGTATCCCGGGATGACCATTATTGATTGGCAGCGGCTTCAAAGCTGACCAAGCGGGCAGCGTGTGGGTCAAGTCAGCTGAACCTCCCTAACAGGACAGCCTGCAATAGAGCTGCCAGGCAGCCATGTCCAGCAACGGCTAAGATTGGGAGCAAGTGTTGGCTGTTCACATCGCGTGATGGTGGCGGGCACAGTAATTGCCGTGGTGCGGACTCATGTGGGTATGCTGCATGCACAGACAGCTTCCTGCAGTGCAGCTGCCTGAGAGGCGGCTGGGATGTGTGAGAGGGACGACTGTGATGTGAGCGCGCTGAGAGGTGGCACATTCCTGCACCGGCATCAGCACGCCCTCAGCCGTTTGCATCATGGAAAATAGGCCGTGGTGTCAAAACCCAGCGCTTGAGAGCAGGGTCAGAGCTACAGGTAAACACCAACCCTCACCCCAGAATCCTTGGTGCGGACAGAGGTGCCCCCACCTGCTGTGGGTGCGCTCGATGTAGCGGACCCTGTCAGCCACGCTGTGCAGCTCCGGCTTGTATAGCAGGCCGCGCTCGTGAGGAGAGCCCACGCCATTTGTGGGCGGCTGCAAGCTCAGCTTCCTCTTCTGCAGAAGCACACCAGACACCGTGAGACCAGAGACATGGGCAGCATCTACATGCAAGATTTCTAATCAAGCCCTGCAAGTCTGTTGGCGTGTGCTATCATTACCAGAAGGACAGTAAGTGGGATGCGCTTCTGCGATGGTCTCATAGATCCAGGAGGTAGGGGAATCCCTCACCAAAGGAGAGGATAGCGCGCTGGGGCGGGGACCGCTCGTCTGGAGGTGCTGCTTCAGCTCGCTGACGAGGGCGCGGTTGCGCTGCGCCTGCTGCACGGCGTCGCTGGCGCAGCGCGCTAAAGTGGCGCCTCCGCCCAGCGTGGCTGCGGCCGAGGCCTGATCAGGCCGCTCCCACCGCGGCTTCTGAGGCGAGGGCAGCGCTGCAGACCTTGTCCTCCCTGCTGGAGCTGCGGCCTCCGCGTGCTCCTGAAGGCTCTCAATGCGCTGCTTCAGCGTCATGGCTGCGGCTCTTGCCCGGTTGGCTGGCGTGATCATGGCGGCAGCCTGATCAGGCTGCTCCTGTGCCAGCCTCTGTTCAGGGGTGGCATCAATAGATGGATGTGCACCGTTGCCTGCTGGAGTTTTGAGGCTTGGCTGGGCACCCTGTGATGGGGCTGTGAAGGTTGTGGTGTCTGTCCTGGGCTCGCTCAGCAATTTCTGGACGCCGGTAGCTGTGGGTAGCCGAAAGACTGCTGGTGGTACAGGTTGCGCAGGTGCCTCTGCTGTGCTTGCGCCACTTGCTGGGGGCAGTGCATCAACTGCAGTTGCTGATGACCCAGCAGCTGCCTCATTCGGGGTTGCTATCTCCTCAGGCCGCTCATCTTCTCCGCCTGTTGGGTCATTTTGCTGGGGCAGAAGTGCCTCAACTTCTTGTGCTGGTGATGAGGTGTGGCGCTCACATTTCTCAGGAATTCTGCCAGCTTCTGTGAGCCTGGCGGCTGCAGCATCGGCCCTGTCTGTGTCCTCCTCGGCTTTCGCCCTTTGTGCTGGCACCATGTTGCTGGAAGAGGAGACAGCAAGAGGCTGGCGCTGTTCCCTTGCTGGTGTGGCGGATGACATCAGCAGGCTGCTATACCAGGTGGCGTCCATCTGGTCAGGGTCGAGCGCCACCCTGGACCTCGGTAGGGCTTCACGCAGAGGCGTGATGCGCACCCTTATTGACTCCTCTGCTGCCTGCTGTGCAGATGTTGAGAGCCCCAGAGCTGCAATTGCAGCTGCTACCATGCCAACTGGCTTTGGCCGCTTCACCCTGCATCAGGCAGGAAAGCTCTCAGGGCTGCCCATTTCATCAAGTAACTAGGCCTGTACCATAAGTGTGCCGCATGCGCCTCCAATGACTGACTCTGGAAGCTATACCTCAGAGCTCTATGCTCAGCGATGCAATTGCAAGCAATACTCATGCGCCCGCAACTACCCAGGGGCTTGGGTTGGGTTCTGTGTTCCAATGCCCTGTATTAAGAGTCCTACACAGAGCAGCTAAGTCACGCTATACTGGTACCACGCACACCTGAGATTGACAGCCACATGCCTCTCAGGACCGGCGCTTTGCATGCTGCCGGCAGCAGCAGCGGGGCTTTCCATCATTCCAGGCTTGGCAGCACCACTGATCTGTCCCAACCTCTGTGCAGCGGTGCTGGCTTGAATGCTTTCAAATACCTCAAAATTCTGTGGGGGCTCTTGACGCTGTGCTTCAGGATGAGAAGGGCCTTCCTGTACAGGCTCTGCTTGGCGAGGCTCGATCTGCATGGAGGGACTTGCCTGTGCTGGCACAGCTGAGCTGGCTGCTGCGATGGCAAGGGGCACCACCAAGGCCTGCACTGGGACGGCATCATAGTAGGTCTCCCCCTCCAATGCACTGTCCTGGCGCTGTGCCTGCTCTGGCTCATGGACCATTTGGGCCGCTGGGACACCACTGGCTGCAGATTCATCTGCCTGTCCTGGCTGGGCATGCTGAGCTTTCTCAATCCCATCGGACTTTGGTAGCTCAGCAGGCAGAACACCTGGCAGTGTGATGCTGTCAGGAGTGGAGGCGTCCTGCAGTGCAGGACTTTGTGCTGCCACTGCCTGTCCTGGGTGTGCGGGAGCTTGTAGCATGGGTGTGAGTGTATCACCATGTAGAGGGTGCAGTGCACTCTCTGTCTCTTCCCTGACAATCACGGTGCAGGCTGCAGCTGGCTGGGAGTGTGCTGAGTGTTCATCTGCATGCACAGCTGCACCGCTGAGCAGCACCTGCTCTGCATGGGCTCCATGCTGCGATGGACTGGCTTGGGGTGCGCCCTCTGCACTCTCGCTGTCATCTGGGGAGGTGTCTGGCGTTGGCGTGCCTCCTGATTGGGACGCATGTGCATGTGCGGCAGCCGGGTGCAGTGCCATGCCAGATGCTCTCGCAGGGCTGGGCGTGGGGGATGCGTCAGCGCTCTGAGCTGGCGTCTCGCTGGCGGAGGCTGACTGGGACAGGCGAGACGCCGGGCCGCCCGCCACATCAGGCTCTTGGGCAGGGGAAGCTGCCCCTGCAGGGCTCTTGCTGCGGCTGCTGCCAGAGCCCTTGCTGCCAATGGAGCTGCGCTTCCCGCCTTTTCGGTTCCTGCATCACATACAGTGTGCTTATCATGTGTGATCCTGCCTTTTCAGTAGGCCTCAGGTGTCACATTGAGCAGCGCAATATGTACTTGGTGCTGCAGATGGAAGCAATGCACCAGCCGTTAACAGAGTTCAGCCATGGCAACAGTCTATAGTCGCTGACAGCTGCAAATCAATACATTCTGTACTCTATTCACAAAGGAAAGAAGTCAGGTCAGGGACCAAGAGCTGCTAAGGCATATACAGGAAGATGCACAGTGATGACCGAGGTGGTGCTTTGTAAAGGTCTGTGCGCACCTTCGAGCCCTGGCTGGTCCCCTGTGCTTGTCAAAGGGGTTGTTGAGGTCCTCGTAGATGATGTCTGATGTGCCAGCATACTTGATGATACGCCTAGGCAGACTCTGTTGCCCCTGCAGGGCAGTGACAGGGGCTGAGTAGACTTGGCAGACTTAGCTTTAAGTCTCAAGTCAGGACATGTGCATGGCAGAGGAGGCAGTTGCCATGTGGGGTCTGGACCAATTCGTACGGAGCATCAGATTGTTGCGCTGATTGGGAGACATGGTCAGGCAGGCATTACCTCTCGGGGAAGACTGTTGGAAGCAAAGGGACTGTCAATCTCCACATCGCTGTTCGACCAATTCCCAGCATCTTCTGGCCTCGGGCTTTGTGGCTGGCGCTGTTTTGCTGCTGCTGGAACAGCCTGCAATATACATATGCGCTTCACTGGCCATCAAGGAAGGTCTTTTAGTCCTTACTTGCAGTTGCAACTGCAGGCATTGTAGCCTTTCACAAACCCAAAAATGGAAGGCATCAGCGTTGTGCATATCTAGAAAAGGAAGCAGGCTTGCCTGTTGGTCTGGTGCAGGAGGCTCTGCAAGAGGCTCTGGCATATTGGTCCAGTCAACAAGGGAGAGCGCCGGCTGCATGAGCAGCTTGGGGGAAACTTGAGTAGGCTGGGCAGCCAGGAGAGGCACGACCTGCCCGTTGGGCGGCAAGGAGAGTGCGGCTTCAGGAAAGCGGCCGAGAGCTTGGCGCATCTGCAGGATGTCTCCAGGTGTCGCACTTGCATGGCGAGCCTGCAAATAAGCAGATGAAGATCTTGCGTCCGTCATGCGGCTCCTTAAGCTGGCTGCCTGAGCCTTGATCTGTCATGCTGATCCTCCGCATGTCACACGATAGTTACTGCAGGTAAAGAAAAGCACATTTGAGTGTGTCCCAGAAAGTGGCGCCTGCAATTTTGAAGGGTCTGGTGCTGAGCTAAGAATGCGCATGATTCTTGCGGGACCCGATAGCAATGCTCACCTTCATTGGCGCCTCCTTTGAGCGCAGCACTATGTGCGCCAGCTTCACGCTCTGGCTGGGCAGCATACTGCCCTGCTTGCTCATGCCCTGCCCAAAAACATCAACGCTACCCAGCTTAGCCATTGCAGCCGTCACAAATTCCACGCTGGGCTGAGCCACCAGAATAGGCTCCACAGGATCCTCCTCTGCGAGGCTCTCAGGCTCTCCCACAGGCACAACCTGGAGCTCGATGGGCAATGCTGGACGCTGGAAGGGGTTGTCACAGGTTGGCGGTGGGATTGTGTGGACGTCCAGAGTCTGGCTGTGTTGCTCGGAAGAGTCCTGCCAAAGCGCAGACGCCGGTGCAGGCTTGGGCACTGCAACTGCATGACGCTACAACAGTCACTTTCAGCCATTACCATGCAGCAGAGTGAGACCCACGCTACACACGGTGTATGCATGCGCCCAGCGACCTGCGCGAGCGGCGTGCTCTTGGAAAGGCTCCTGGCAAAGCTGATTTTGCTGAAAGAGCGTCGGGCCGCAATCTGGTAGGGCCTGCTTGTAGCTGTCTAACTTGCAACGGTATGAGATGCTCTTGATTGCCCAACAGCCCTCAAGGGCAGCTGGGGAGTTGGGGAGAGAAGCACATCAGGCCATACTTGGAAGATGATCAGCGGCAATCACAACAAGCATATGGAGTCTCCAAAACTTGTTCAACTGTTTTATGGGCAGCAATAGAGCAGCTGGCCACCTGAGGATTTCCTGGGCACTGTGCCTGGGTGGTCCTCACTGTCTGACAGCCCTGGGCTGTGGTCATACCCTGGGGCCCAGACTTCCTTGCAGGCTGCGCGGCTCTCAGCCACCATCCGAGCAGCATCCTGTAATTAGGAAGATCATCAAGGTTGACAGCACAGGGATAGCTTCTCTGGGCGCAGGGCTCTGAAGCAGCGTGAAGCGCTGTAAGATGTTTAGGATTGCAAGAGCCCTCGCTCGATGACAATGCCGTCTCTGCAGGGTGTCTCTGCTTAACACCTGACCTAGAGGACCACATGGTTGGCTCTGGAGAGCTACCTACCCAGACATGCGATCTAATCGGCGGGGACATGTGCCCGTTCAGCTGGGCAGCTTGCTGCACGCCTCTCGCATCATCGCGATATGCACCCCTGGGGCCCCGCGCGGTGTCCAGGAACTGCCCCTCTGCGGCATTGCCTTCCTCTGGATGCCTGCAAGCGGAAGGTCAGTAATCTCAAAGTGCATGCCAAATGCAGCAAGGAGCAGAGCAGCGTGGCAAGCACCTGTGCATGTGACCAAAACATGCCATGCTTCTTGAAGAGCAGCAAAAGCAGCTTGTCTGCCCTGATGCTTACAACAAGGATGGCACAGAATGCGCACAAGCACAGATGCTGCCAGCCTCCTGATGAACAAGCACCATTAGTCTAAAGAAGCTACTGCAAACAGGGGCATACCTGTGACCGGAGGCGTCCAGCTCAAGAGGCACAGAATGGCTGAAGCCTTGCAAGCCTCCAAGCCCAACAGCCTGGGCTGTGGACAGCAGCAGCGCTGGGAGCGAGGCGCCTGTGGCTGTCTTCTGCCTCACAGCAGACTCCGGGGAAGGCACATCCTCTGCACTGAGTGCTGTACCTGCATGGCCGATGTTCTTGTTGGACCTTGCTTGTGAGCTCATCACTCTGCGGTGTTACACATGCTGCTTCTTATTGGAGCCTTGTCACACAGTGGTGTGGTGCGTATGATTGACTTGCCTAAACATGCAGTATACCTTCAGCATTGGCTTGCATTGAGGCAAGTCAATGCAGTGCATCACCACTGCATGACAACATGCATGGTTTGCAGGCCTGGGGGCATGTATGGGGTGGCCTGAGAGTATTGTGGTGCATGTCTTGTTAGCCAGGGCATTGCCAACAACTTACCCGCAGTTTCTGTAGGTGGGGCGGGGCCCTCAGGGCTGTCACTGGGCCGCACACTTTGTGTGGGAGAATCAGAGCCGGGGTCAACTTGTGCTGGGTGCACCGCACTGTTGCTCGAGGACGCATCTTGTGGGGTCTCGAATGCCATGGCTGAGTCATCCTGAGACCGCTCCCTCTCTACAGAAACAAGGAGAACAGCGCTCAGCCCATGCAGGACGGAAGACTTTGCATGATCATACAGAGGGCCAGAAGGCCTCAGGATCTGACAGGCGGGCTGAAGCCAATGTATTTAGGAATAAACCTAAAAGTGCATTGACATGCAGACCCTGCATGCAGAAAGTGGTCGCTATACAGGGTGAGCATCACACTTACCCCAGTGTTTGTCATCCTCATTATTGCGGGCAGCTTGCCCTTCGGTCGGCTCAGCTTTGGGGACGCTTTGCTCATGGTAGAAGAGCATTGCACTGTCATCTTCATTTGTGCCTGATGGGGCAGCACTTGCACTCTCTGGCGCCCTCTCCTTGCCAGTGCTGGCTGTTCCTGCGGGCAGCTCCATGACTTGATATAGCAGCACTCCCATGACCTGCTATTATGAAGATGGGACATAGCGTGATGGTAAACATCCAGCCTCTTAAGCCGACCTTCTGGCTCAGCTCAACAGGGTGTCTCGGCAGGCTGGCAGGCCAGGCAGGTACCATGTAGTGGTAAGCATGGGAGCGGTTGCCTACCTCTGTTTGCGGCTGCCTTCTCGCTGGCTCTGGGTGTGGAGGGAGGGTCTCCGGCAAGGGGCTGGGAGGCGCCGGAGTCAACAGCCTTCTTTGGCGCCTGCGCTTTGGACGGACGGCGGCTTCCAAAGCCAAAGCAGCCGCAGCCCCGCACTGGCGAAGCACTGCGGCTCTGTGCATGCACCACCTTCACAGCACATGACGCCATTCATGGCACCTGATCTGGTCTATTCAAGCCTCAAATGACTGAGCAGCACTCTCCTTACAAGAGTAGTGATGATGTTATGGCACATCGTGCAGGTAGAATATTCTACCATCTCCGGCAACACAACATCCTGGCTCTGTTCCTCAGATAGAAGTTCTGACGGCGGCTCCGTCCCAAGGCCACACAGGTTGTCATGAAGGAGCAGCTTGAAATCCCTACTGAAGCACAATATTTACCAACCCCAAGCTGGTCCTTCCCAAGGCCAGCGCGTATAAGACGCTGCGAGGGCTCACCCTTGCGGGTGAGTGCGGCTCTGGAGCTGGGGGCAGATCAGTTTCGCTCTGGGCGGGCTCGGGGGTGGCCGCCTCGGCAGGCGAGCTTCCACTGCCGTCAGCCTCGCTACCGCCCTCCTGAATAGGCTCCATGGCGGACGAGGCAGGCTGCAAGGAGGACTGCGCCGCGCTCTTCTCCTCAGAGCGCTTCACCATCAGCTGCACTGCCGTGCGCAGCGCTCGCAGCTCCTCCTGCAGGTGTGAGGCCATGAGCGAACTGCAAGGCCATTACCATACAAGTCCAGACTCCTGACACCATCCATTTGCGGCATGGTAGTCTCCTTGAAACGGCTGCTCCTGCTGTACATATGGCTTACTGATGCATTGCGCTTGCATTCAAGTTCCCATGCACAGGCTCAACTTGCTGGCGCTGGGCCATTATATGCTTCTGCTCAGGCTGAGGCGGCCAAGCTTACAGTAACAATGAATGCAAGGAAGAGCATCTGCAAGGGTTACTGTCAAGATTTGCTGCTGTCAGCTAGGGCTGCCAGATCAGGAGCTTGGACTCACCGTGTATATGCGGACCCTGGCGAGGGGACAGCAGTCTGCAGACACACACCACTATCAGGCTCACAAGTGTCATGGGGGCATTGTCAACACCTCCTGCAGAGGTTACAGCCAGTACATCTTCCCTTCCCATCCCCACCATGAAGGGTTTCCGTGCTGCTGTGCATGAAAACCCAGAATGAGCCCAGAAGCCAGAATGCAACAGTGCAGTCTCACGCAATCAGGTATGTGGATGGTCAGTGCCGGTGACATGCCTGCTCTGGAGACATCGCTGAGGTTGAGCTCGAGCGGGGGCAGCTTCTGCCAGGCCTGGCGCCGCGGGAAGCTGAGGCCAGGCACGGCCGATGTGGGCTCCTCCATGCCCAATGCGCTGGTCAAGCTGACCTGCATCTGCTTGGCGGGCCCGTTGTGCAGCGTAGGCAGCCCTGCATGCATGCAAGCCTGCTCAGATGCCAGACTCTACTGTGGTCTCCAGCAGCATGTACCACACATGAGATCACTCACACATAGGATCACTCAAGAGCAACAGTGTGACTGGACCAGCTTCGCTCAAGCACTGCTGGATACATATGCACGTGCTTGTGCGGCATAGATGGACACAGGATTGCGCCTCACATCTGGAGCTGTTCGCTGTGTCGATGATGAGCTTTCCGGACTGGCTCTCAAACCAGCAGGGGGTGTGCTTGGGCACCCAGATGACCTGCCCGCTGCCATTGTCTATTGCGTAGTGGCAGGGCCTATGGTCTCCCAGCATCTTGCTGAGCTGGCTTTCCAGGCTGTCCTGCACATACCAACCAAGTACGTCAGGCTCAGCGAACGCAGGGCTGCCACTGGCTTGCACACTGTCCCAGAACACTTGAAGAGCGTTGTGCTAAGAATGATGTGCCTTTCACAATTGACATGAGACCCCAGGGCACCCCAGAGTACGATCTGCAGCATTCCAAAGATAGCCCTCCTGCAGGCGTCAGTTGGTGGCCAAGAGTCCAGTTGGAGGCCAGGCTATATATGGGGACAGTCTTTGACTTGCCTGCCATAAGTCAAAGAAATGGTGGGCAATTTCGGGACTCTGGCCCTGAAGATTCATCGGCCTTACAGTTCCCTCACAAGCTAGCAGCCGGATGGGAGTTGCCGGCTGCTCAAACGCGCGGTGGACAGGCTCTGCCACCCCTCAAATATGCTGCAGCGGCACATCTGGAATCATTCCGTGCACTCTGCTCCCGTGCCTCTGGCCCCGCTCTGTCCTGCACGCAAGACCTGAACTTTAGCTGCTGTGATCCCTTTTCTGAATTGATCCCCAAGACTCTTGCTTCTCGCCAGTGTATGACCAGAGAGTCGCTTGGAAAATGCCCGAGATGCTCCTGTACCCGAGAGTCTGTCGCTCCATACGAGTACGGACCCAAGGCCAAGCCCTTCTGGTGCTGCGTCGGCAGGTGAGCCCTTCGATGAGGCCAGCGCCGGCCCCCCTCCTTCTGATGCCGCTCGCTATTCACGAGATCACTCGCTGCGGCACCTGATGCTGTACTACAGCTCCGGTAACGAAGGGCCATGGCCGTGATGAGTCACTGGTGACATCAGCAAGTATTGCCCGCTGCTTGGGGCTTCTGGTGTTGGCAGAAAATCACCCAGAGGGAGTTTTCGGGGAGTACACTGTGTTGAAGGTTATAATTGTTAGGTCACTCTACACGTTGGACGTTCCTGGTATACTACTCCCTTGTCTTTCATTGGTTCGTATGCAGTGACGATCTGGTGCCTGGTGTTAGGAACCAGGCGCTTCAACGTGCTCATCTGGCATGCCCAAGCTAGAACGAAGCACACTGAGATTCTTCCATTATGAAGAGCTTTGGCATTGGCCGAGGTATCAAAGAGGATGTAGTGGGCCGACTACCGTGGTACAGTCATGATTGGACATGCGGGACGAAGACGGGCCTCAGGCATGTCTTCTGACTTAGACTCTGTTATCTGCTTACATGTGAGTTGTACTCCATACGAGAAGCCATACGAGAACCACTATCTCATGACTGTACTGCAGGCTTCTGGCGCCTGCCACATACATATTCTTTGCTTCAGTCATTCCTGCGCTGGCCTTTGGTCAACAGATCTACACGGAAACTGGTGAGCATGATGTCCAGTGCTCACATGACTGATTCCTTCAATCTCTCATGATTGGCAACACCATCTCTGTGACTAAGCTGATATAGGCCGTTCCACCCAAGAGCGTCAATGCCTAGCATGTAAATAGGGTAGCTTTGCAGATGGGCATCTGTCAGGCGTTCAAGTGCTCATTGCCACAGCAATCACTGGGGTGGCGCAAGCCATGATCGGAGGGCAGCCCCTCTTGATTGTCGGAGTTGCAGAGCCGATTGTGCTCATCTACTCCTTCATGTATCAATTTGCAAAGGGTGAGCTTTGTCCTTGTCTTGCGTCTCTGACACATTTGCCAATACTTGGCCAATCTTAGGATTGTAGTGCATGCGTGATCTTCACGAGCCCTCAAGGCTGGAATGCCATGCTCTGGCAGACCTCAGCTCACAGTGTCTGGGCTCTGCCAGAGACATGGTACAAGGCTTTTCTGGGTTTGTGTGGGTCAGGCGTATGGCTGCTGTATGAGATCTGTGATGAGGCATCTTCTGGCCGCCGACTTGACGGAGGAAGGTATGCTAGTCGAGCGGCGTAAAGTGTTGTATCACCTATCCTGCAGGTCAGAGTCAGCTGGGCGCAGAGCTGTTCCTCCCATGGGCAGCCTGGGTGTGCATCTGGACTGCCGCCATGATCTTTGTCCTCTCTGTTTGCAACATCTGCAACTATGTCTCTAGGTACCCACTACCCACAATCTTAAAGCATCAGCATCCTGGTTTTCTTAAGCTGCTCTGGTCAATGCCTGTGGGTTGGTCTGTGCTGTTATAGAGCGTGCAGGAGTACAGCATGCTGTAGTGGCTGTTGCTGTGGGTTCACAGACCTGTCTGCTGGCATGCAGATTCACTCGGCTGAGCGGAGAGCTGTTTGGCTTCCTCATTGCAGTGCTTTTCATGCAAGAAGCCATCAAAGGCACCCGCCTAGAGTTTCTGGCCCAGGAAGGGCCGAATGCTGTAGGGTAAGCTGAGCTCCATTTCCCGCTTGGGAGGCCTTTGCGCATGCAGTGTATTAACAGAAGCACATGCTTGCATCAAGCGGGCAGGCACTCATGTCTTCTTTGAAGTTCTGTTGGCTAGCCAATCAGGGACAGGTCAGATGTCTCTTGCTTGCACCAATCGGCCAGCCACATGATCTTCATTAGAGACTATTGGCTGCGCTCTTCATGCAACCACCACATGACCCTGGTGGCTATGCATACCTGAGAGGTGGGTCCTAGGCATGGCTGTGTCATATGCGCTGGTCAAGGCAGAACATAGGCATGCTGCATGCAGGGGTCCTGCCAGTCAGTATTCATGGGAGCTGGTGAATGGCTTCTGGTCATTGTTTCTGGCTTTCGGTCTCATGCTGACAGCGCTGCTGACGCGTACCGCCCACAGCTGGCGCTTTGGCAACACCATCACCCGCCAGCTCATCACAGACTATGGAGCTCCCCTCATGGTGCGTTGCAGGATCTTTCAGCAGACTTTTGACACCTGTCTCCAGGACCGCATCCTACTGCAACAAATATTGCCCTGCTGGTGGATGAAGGCAGCTGATGCCATGCATGGCCAGATGACAGATCCATTTGATATCCCTTGTGCGCAGTAATGCAACCCGATGTACAAATGTCCTCATGCCTTGATGGGCTTCAGTAAAAGCTTGCCAAGATCTCCAGAGACCATGACTGACCTGCAGGTGGTGGTGTGGTCAGCCCTGTCCTATGCGCTGCATGGGGCGCCAGGTGGGCTACCCAGAAAGGTAGATCTGCCGGACACCTGGAAAGACACCGGACCATGGTCAGTTTCCCGGGTAGGTTCCGGCCTCTTCTTGCTGGCACAAAAGCTCCTTACCCTGTCTATTGCCTTGGCATACTTCCATAGAAAGAGTCAACCACGCTCAAAATGTACAGCCAATGCTTCTCTAGCTTGCCCCAGCGGCCTGAGGTCATGTGCAACTTTGAAACTGATCAAGCAGCGACATCACTGTTTCCTGAGACTCAGGGTGTTGCTGCAGGATCTGGGGAAGGTGCCGGGAGCCTACATAGGAGCAGCCCTGCTGCCAGCCCTTGTGATCACGCTCCTGTTCTTCTTCGACCACTCGGTGTCTTCCCAGATGGCCCAGCAGCCGGAGTTCAGGCTGGAGAAGCCCTCCGCCTACCACTATGACTTCTTCCTGCTGGGGATCATGACCCTTGCCTGCGGCCTTATTGGCGTGCCACCTGTCAACGGCGTTCTGCCTCAGGTACCATAATCCCAAACCTTCCATGATAGCCACAACGAAATTGTCATACTGCCAGATGTGAGGCAAGAGAGGAGACTATGCAGTCTAGTGGTTGTTGGCCCTGTCAATTTGCATATTTGCAGGGATGCAAGCAGCTTCCCAATCTTATGCGTGGTCATTTCAGTGCACGGACTAGAGACCCTTGGATGCAGGCTCTTCAATGCAGAGCATGAGTGTGGCATGGTCCTGTGCAGGCGCCCATGCACACAAAGAGCCTGGCAAGCCTCAGGATGGGCATAGTAAGGCAGCAGCTAGGCAAGGCTCACAAGCAAGAGACGGCAAAGCAGGGTGCAGGCGCTGCCACATCAGCAGGCGCGTCAGCAGTCATCTCAGCAATGACCGAGAAGTCTCGCGCGATAGGATCTGGAGCAGCTGAGCTGCTGGACAAGGAAGCTGAGGCTCAGAGAAGCAACGGTAGGCCGCTCTAGCAGACCCAAGCTTGGGGGAGAGGGTAGATTAATCTGATCCCACAAGGCTTGTGAGTGATTGCCACTCTGCAAAAATGGTTGCGCTTCTGCGACTGCCTAGGTCATGGTACGTATTTACTGAGCTGGCGACGTGTCATGCTTTATCTATGGTGTGGTGTGCAGGCATGGAGGAGGCAAATGGTCATGCCAATGGAGCGTTCAACTTTGAGCGGGATATAGACTCTTACATCCCCGTGGAGGTGACAGAGACACGACTAACTGGTGAGTCACAGTGGCTGAGCCCTACCTATCTACAGTACTCTCCAGCTGTGATATGCACCCTTTGAAGTCACAATTGCTGAATAGGCCTCCCCAGGTTGGTGATGATGGCTTTGTCCCTGGTCCTCCCAGCTAGTTGTGTACTTTGGGTAGACCTAAGGTGTGTCACATTGTGCAGGTCTCCTGCAGTCTCTGCTGGTGGCGGCATGTCTGGGGCTCACAATGGTGCTCCGCCTGATTCCCAGCGCAGTGCTGTGGGGCTACTTTGCCTTCATGGCGCTGGAGTCTCTCAATGGGAGCCAGTTTTGGGAGCGCCTGCTGTACCTGGTGACTGACCCCGCCAAGCGCTACAGGTGCGCTCTGCAATATCTTCGCAATCAAGTCCCTGCAATGGACATGCTAGGATGGGACTTGCAGTATCAGAGAGCCTCAGAATAGGACCCCATATAATCAGAAGGTGTGCTGCATCTGTATGCCAAGTTTTGTTTCAGCAAGACCCGACGCAGGGTGCATTAGGAAGCGTTCTCCTTTCGTAAGCTGCTCCAGGATGAGGTCGCAGGCAGACGTGTGCATCAAGCATGCAAAGTCAACCTGACACAGCAAGTATCAATGCAGGCTGCTGGAGCAGGGCCATGCTCCCTGGGTGGAGACTGTGTCCTTCAAGGCGGTGGCTGCTTTCACAATATGCCAGCTTGTTTACCTTCTAATAGTGTACGGCATCACTTGGATCCCCATCGCTGGTTTCCTCTTCCCGCTGCCCATCATTGCCCTCATCCCAATCCGGGCCTTGATTCTGCCCAAGGTGCCCCTTCCTGCCCAGATCTCCACCAGCTCTGGAGATCATGTGTGCTACCTGCCATATACATACGTGGCCAAGATAGAAGTCAGACTCCTTGGGTCGCTTGGGGTTATGCCTACATGCTGCAGGTTGAGATGTGAGCACTCACATCCTCCCTACCCGAATAGAGACCTCTCCTGCCAACATGATGTGCCCCCATAGCAATAAGTTGCACTGTGCAGATGTTCTCCGGAGCCACACTGAGGGAGCTGGATGCCAGCGCCTATGAGGAGGCGCCGCCTCTGTCACCGGAGGAGATCGCTGAAGAACTGGGCCGCACCAGTGAGGGAGGTGCGCGCCCTGGATCCTCAAGTCGCAGCCTTGGCGGCCAGAGACGCAGCCTTGGTAGGCTTACATTTAAGCTGCCAAGCCTTCTTCATCAGAAGCTGCCAGTGCAGTTCTGTGAAATTTGGGCTGACGTCTTGCTTTCCAACCATCCGGTGAATGTCCTAGCAGGGTGGATAGATGTGACATCGACAATGCAGGGTGTGGCATGTTCATCTCACTGTGTAGGCATTCAAAGAAGGCCCTGGAAGCTCAGAGATCTGCAATGTGGGTGTGCTGAGGGTTACAAAGTGTCAAGGACTCATGTGCAGGGCTGCCAGAGGAGGAGCTGGACGAGGAGGTGACTCACGGGAGGAACATCCAGATCAGGCACCACCTGCCCCGCCAGAGCGTGGAGGCTCGACGGTCGCACAGCCAGGCTGACAGGTGGCATGCCTGTGCCTCCTCTGCCACCAATTGTATCATGTTGGAAGGTTATCTGCACATCTCTTTTATGATCAGTGTGGTCTTCCCTGGTCCTGGATAGGATTTGCAGCTGCTCTGAACCTTGCATGGTTGGATGTTGCTCTTCTGTAGACATTTGAGTGCGACACGCCTGAATGACGGCATTCTGTTGCAGTAGGGAGAAGCTTGGTGGCGCTTCGGAGAGACGGCTTGGTAACGGCAACGTGGAGATGCAGCAGCAGCGCAAGCCACCAGAGGCTTCAGGCGCTGCCTCAGCGGACACGGCAGAGCCTGCAAAGGCCAAGGGCGACAAGCAGCAGCAACCTAAGCCAGCGCAGGATTTGGAGGATGCCTCAGACACGGAGCGGCTGCTTCAGCACAGAGATGGTGTTCCACAGGAGCATCTTTCCCCGGCAAACATGGGGAGTGATGCAACTGATGCAGAACCTGCATCTGCGCAGGCAAAGCTGCACGATGGCGGTGATAAGAAGGCATAGAATGCAAGCCTGCTTGTCACGCTTACACTGAGCCAGTGTCAAACTGGATCACAGCCATGCTGTCTGCATATTGCACTCATGTGAATTGGGTCACCCCCTGACATGACCATAAGAGCAGTCTGCACACAGCTGGTGATGCTTTTGCTCTATTATATTCACTCTTGCAAGTCATGAAGTGTTCCATGAAGTGTAGGCCAGAATGGTGCTTAGATAGGTACACTCTTATAGAATTGAGTGAAAAGTTGCTATCAGTGTGCAGCCTTGGATAGTGTTTCCTGAAGAGGTGTAGGGTGCAAGCTCAATCAAGTGCTGAAGAAGGCAAACGAAAAGTGGCTCGTTGTGTAAGACTCTTAAAGTCATCAGTCCCTCTGGGACAGGAATGGCTCCCTGAGCAGTGAAGTCACACCCATGAGCTGTGACACAGCATCAGCAACATCTGGCCCAAACTTCCGGGCAAAGAGCGGGCAGCTAGGCGCCAGCTCGCCCCCAAACCCCGGCTCGTGAGAGTGGCAGACAGTGGCATTGAAAACACTAACGTGGGCTACCTGTCCTGCTGCAACCCTGCAAGGCACATGCCAAACAGCTGTGATGAGTGCATGCACCATGTATGCCAGCACATACCACTTGTCCACAGCAGGCCTTCTACTCCCATACACACATGCAAGTCAGCAAACCCCATAAGCATTTGAAAATTGTGAACTTTTTTTATTAATGTCAGCAGGCAGGCTCTCAGGCCTTACTTATATAGATCAGGAGTTGGAGGCACGTGCCTGATGGCTTCAGCGTCTCTACAGATTGTCTCATCCGGGTTTCTGAGCCCCACAAGCCTGCACATAATCATCCTGTCACATAGCGACAAGAGTATCTCCTACCTGCAACTTGTCTTTCGGTATGCTCTATTGCCAGCCGAGAATGATGTACATATGTCGACCCCAGTCCCTGAGAGACGCACAACACCTTCACGCAAACATGCTGCTCTAGGCACCCTTACCTCTGATAAGTGACCTCAGTCACCTCAAAGTCGTGAGGCCGCTGGGGATCGCCAGAGCCGGAGTTTGTCACCGCTGAGTCACAGGCCGTCTCATTCTCCATGCCCTTGTATGACAGGATTGACGCAAACAGATGCTGATCACTGAAGCAATGCCGCCACCTACAACGCAGAAAAGCTCTTTTGAGCAGCATGACGTCTTTGGAACATGCCAGCCTCACATGTTGCAAGACTTGCCAACACCAGACACAGCCATCTTCATGAGTGCTGCAGCCTTCACATCGCTAGAAATACAAAAGTTGTCAAGGGGCTAGTCTCTGCAGCTAGGGATGCATAAGCCATGGTACCAGCTGAGTGTCTCACCCTGTTGGGTCGGTGCCAGAGTAGGCGCAATTCCTGGAGAACTCATGCTCTATCTCAATGTCCTGGGTGATGACCTCAGCATGGCGCCTGATCAGCATGAACCAGGTGTCTGACATGCGCCAATGCTGCGCCTGCAGCTTGCTGCTACCCAGGTCTCCCACCCACCTACCCGCTTTCGACATATACTGCACCGCATCAGCACATGTCACACCGCTGAGCTTCACCGCTCACCCTCTTGGATGTGAGGCTCAGTACCATCACCAAGTCCACAAGAAATGCAACCGCCCAAGCGCTTTCCCGCTGTATCGTATGCTAAAAGACACTTGGAAAGGGGAGTGTGAAGCACAGCAGAAAGGCAGGACACAGGCGACTCACAAAGTGGTCGCCACAGGAGTGGATGCGGCTCTTCTGCTCGCTTGTCAGCTGCAGCCATACGACCGCGGGTGGATACAGAGGGATGTCTGACTCGGAGAGCAGCACAAAGCGCTGATTCAGCGGCTCTTCCAGAGCCGTCTCCATTAGCAGCAGGATGGCTTTGGTCAGGGAATGCGTCCCCCATTGCGTCTGCAGAGTGGCACAATTTATGAAAGTTTGTAATGAAGTAGCACGAGCCTGAAGACAGCTAGCGGGTATGCAAATGTGTGAATTGCAAGAAAGTGCATGTGGACTCTGTGCAAGACAGAATCCTAGGCCTGTCATTCAGGTGAGGGGTGCTGGATGTACCTTAATGGTCGTGGGTATCACAGTCCCATGAAATATGCTTTCCTTAGGGAACCCTGCAGCAGGTCAAAGGGGCTCACTGCCCCGTCACAAATTGGGTCCCAATGCTCTAACCACCTGACTCTTCCTGTAGTCTGAAAATAATCAGTCCACTCAGTCTCAGCGTACTGAAATGATGGACACATGGTGTCTCGCTGAGTGCAAGAATTTGCTTTCATTGTAGAGCTCCGCAGTGTGCGCCCATGGCATCACTTCTGGCACTGGCAAGGCAGACACTCAAGGCACTAACTGCAGACAGGCTGTGAAGGCCTCTGGGAGCACCTTTGAAGCCCTCCGCTGCTCCGACATGGGTCAGCACCGAGAACAGGTGCTGCTGGTGCAGAACCTTGGGGCCACCGCTCATCCCGCAGGAGTGCCCCGCTGCGCTGATGGCGTCCGCTGTGCAGCCCTCAGCCTGTGAGCACCAGCCCTGTTGCTGAGACTGCACTTTGATACTTTGCAGGAAGCACCTTACAGCACACAGCAAGCATGCTTTGAGTGGCAAGTCCTGCCGCTCAAGTGTTGCTGCTCGAATACTGATGTGAATGCATACGCCGCTGGCAAGAGGCGACTAACTTCATGAGGGAACTTCGCAAAGGTTATGTCATGGCAGTATGTCCCTTTGCCTGTGCATAGAGGCGTAGGCTTGTCGTAAGACCAGCATATGAGTTGAGAAGGTACCTGCATCGCCGACAAGGGAAGAGCCCCCTGCACGTCCCTAAACCACAGCTCCCATGTGTCATGATGCTGCACGTAGCCTCTCGTCAAGAACATCAGCGCCACCTGCACACCATGAAACTTTGTCAGTATCGTGCTTGAGATGCCCGTAAACGATGGCAAGCTGGTCGGGCTGGCAAGACGGACCTTCGACACGTTGAGAGCCTTCGCGCAAGTATCTTCGGTTGGGTGCCAACCATGTTCGGCCTGGTGTTGGCGCTCCTCTTCTTCTGTGTTTAGGCTGTGGTGGGTGATGTGAGACTTGTGCACATTCTTTGGTGTTATCCTGGGAGGTCGGAGCAAGTCGCCGAGCACTACAGGCAGAAGAAGCAAAACCCAAAGCACATGGCGGCGTAAGGACATTGTTTGTCATGTTCCTGGGAAGCTGGACGTGCAGCATCCCATGTGTAGCCTGGCCTATAGCGGTAATCTCATCAAAGATTGGTCGGCCGAAGAAGAGGTTCAGCAAGAAACAATTCTTTATGGCTCACGGCTTGCCCAATCGTATCATTCGGTTAGATGCAAGCACAGTGCACGACACTCTCGGGCGGCACACTAATGAGCGCAATGAGCAGCTTATCCTAAGCGCAAGAACAGCAAGAGCCACATTTAGGAATATATGCCGTCATTGCGCCATATCTGCTGTGCCAAACGCCTCTCTCGGATCATCTCTCGGAACCGGCTTCTTGTCGGAACTTTCTCCGACACGGGTGGCACCTTTTTCCGGAAGGAATTGACGTCATCTCGGCTTGTTGCAGTACACCGTATTAGCTTTACCACTATGACCGGCATAACATCCAACAAAACTTCATTGCGCCTGTGAGGTATGTGTTGCTGATTCTTGCTCGATTTGGAGCGCATTTCTCATAGTTAGGGCAAGGCCGTGTTTAGATGCGCGGCCATGCGTGGTACATTGGCCACGCTATCTGGCCTTAGTAGGTTGAGGATAAATACTGGGATCAACAAGAGGCTATTGAGCAGCAGCAGCCCCGGCAGTGTCGATGGACTCAACCCAGCTCTCGTCGAGAGTGCTTTGGTGAGCTTGCGATGACAACGCAGAGCACCACTGAAAAGTTAAAGCATGTCAATGCTCATTTGCTTACCTCTACTAGACTGTGCAGAAGGATGCGTTGGACTTCTGCTCATACATCGACCAGTCTGCTGACCAGGTGCCCACTACCCCTCGTTTGCTCAATTGGAATTTTCATTACTAGTCCTTCCTTCACAGTTATGCGATCTAGATTGATATGAGCCCCAATGCAGGCATACCTGGAAGCAGAGCCTGCCACAAGGACCACGAAGGATGAGTATGTAATGCGCTATCAGCATTTTGCGAAGAGCGGGCTCGAGCAGGCCCTCAAGAAGTACACCGCTCTCCATGACAACATAGGTACTCCAGCTCTCTTGTTTAGTGGCATGCCGTGCAATGCACATGTGCATCCTATGCCACGAACCATGCCTCACCACAACTGTCAGCCTGTCGTGACAGTCATCATCGACAAGTACACAGTTGGGAGCAGTTCTGGTATGCTGTCTATGGGTGCGAGACTTTTCCAAGCAGAGTCCTTGCAGTACGCAAAGGATGTCACATGCAGGGCGAAGGCATTGCTGTTGTGCTGCACAGGCGACTCTGAGATGAAGGCGCTGAAGAGGCAGGATGTCAACTTTGCACTGGTTGTGGCAGACTCTCTGCTGGCAAGAGACAAGCTGGACAGGGCGCTCAGGACAGGTCAGGAGAGGCTCAGAGAAAAGCAGGCCTCCGGCTTGAAGAGGGAGGATCTCATCTTCTGTGATGACTGACTCAAGGACATTTTCACAAGGCTAGCAGCTGTACAAAATGACTTGTCCGGAGCAACTGTCCGCAAGCCAAGGTGCCCAGGTGCCAGCTGCATGAGGCAGCATGCATCCTGTGGGCTTCGTATGACTCCTACAGGACAGCTTAAGGAAGAACAATGGGTTACTGGGAGGCGCTGCATATGCACTGGAAACAGTCTAAAGCTGTTGTATGAGACAAATGAGTTAAAAAATCTGTGTGAGCAAGCTGCAGGCTATTCTTCTATCAGGTCACAGAGCCTCTGTACTGCCCTCATAGTGAAATGCAAGCTACCTTTGCACACGCACCATGTCACTTGATTCCACATGTCTGGCAACATGCGCATGTCAGCTTTGGCACCAGCTTTTGCTGTATGTGGATGATGCCTCCTGTTGGACAAAGCTTCTCCTGCTAAAGCTGCATCAGTCCTAGCAATGCAAACACATGGCTTTGCAACTTTTGTCCATGCCTGAACTTCAGCCTCACACGAGCAATGTCCGGGCCGAACACCTACGAGCCAGCTGACTTCATCTGTACCGGTGGTGACCACTGTCAGGGCTCTATCAGCACATCAGAGGATCTCACAGCCAACTCTCACAGATGTGCATCATGCCTGTTGTTGCGAAGGCTTGCTTGCTTGCATGCTACTTGCAGTTGCTGCCCAAGTACAGCCTCACCCAAAAAGAAGTTGCAGAGCTGAAGCTCCCCTAATAATCCCTCAATAACACACACATAAGCTACACAGACCACGCAAGGGCTTCATTTGCGCTCTCTGACCGCTTCAGATGAATCTGCTTGCCTGCTTCACGGCACCTATACATTGGCCAAGGAGGGCTCTTAATCAGGACACTGTACATGTTTGTGCCACATGCTCATCACATTGTGCTATTGGACCAACACAAGGACCCAATGATTGTGACTTGCCCTGTGTAAACCTCCGGGTAGCACCCATGATGTTTCAAACCTCAGCAGGGATTAAGGTCACCGAGCATATACTTGAAGGGGACGGCAACAAGTGCCAGAGTTCAATGACCCTCATCACATCGAGCCCTGACTACGCCGTGGGTAGGACTGAAGCCCGGCAGCAATCTTGCAACAGCAGGACCCTCTCGATGTACAAGATCCAGGCAAGGCACTGTAAATAGCAGCTCTAGGCTTGTGCTGCATGGCAAAAGACAGGCACTTCCGGCTCATCTGCGCAGCTCTCGCTGTGCGGTGCAACGCCTGCTGACTTGCAGGCTGCACCGGTCATTGACTCTGCATAACCACAGAATATCGCTGTGCTGCAACGCATGGTGATGCATGTCCAACACCCACCCACTAGGCGACCCTGTAAGTCCTTCTCAGCTAGAAACCTCTGGAAGGCACCGGAAGCCTGAAAGATACCCTAACCCAAAAGTCCTTCTGCCTAGACGCACGCAGAAAGCAAACCCTCACTTAACCACGGAACCAAAACATGAGGGCATGATGCTGTCCCCTGGCATGCTGACCACACAAAGCCCCATCAGAGCCAGCACTGTTCTCCTGTTCTCCAATGTAGCCACAAGGCTGCTGAGGCTGCTGACAGAACACTTTACTTCTCACGCATGCCTCAGGAACAAGATCAGAGCAGGCACTGCCATGTGGCAGGCACATGCTCCATCTGTCCCCTTGGTGCTTTCAGGGACTGTGGCAGTCAGCATATCTTGCAGGCCAATGATAAAATGGCAGTTCTTTATTTGAGTTCCAGAGGTCTTGATGTCCCCTCAGGCTGCAGATCCCAGAAGGCCGCGCCTCTGGATCTAGCACCAACTGATTCCTTGACGGCCGCGCCTGCCGCTTAAAATAGAGTGACGTTGTGTGAAGCGAAGAGCTCTGGCTCAAACAAGGCTTCTGACCACCACAGATGGTACAAAGGCAGGGCGACAGCAGACTGCGCAGTCTGGCATGGGCCGGCATGCTGTCCGGGCCAACAAGACTCTCCAATGCACCTAGACGTGGCTGCTGCAGGGCTGCGTGCAGGGTCTCAGAGCAGGCGGCGCCAGCGAATGTAGCCCACAATGGCCAGGAAGCTGAGGAGGCAGACGAGGAGGGTGATGCCGTTGACCGCCCAGAACTGGCGCACATTGTTTGTGATGGAGCTTGGCAGAATCAGGTTCTCGCCCAAGATGCCTGCACTCACGAGGCGTGTGAGACCATGTCTGAGAATCTCCTGAGGCCTATCTACTGAAGCTGCTTGGACAAGGCAGGGCTCATGTCTTCTCCATGTATGACCTAGACAATTCCAAGACAGTCAACGGAAGAGACCTTGACAGGGAGCATGCATAGCATGAAGAGTCGGCAGCAGACAAGGCAGGAAGTAGTAGGATCCACAAGAAGGCAAGCTATGTGTCGGGGCATCTTACTTCCAACCAGGCCCCAGATGGCCACTGCGAAGGTGCCAGCTGTCAGCACGATCTCCAGCCTGATCAGGCGGTTCCTGCTGCTGTCCAGCTCAATGTTGATGTACTCCTCTGTGTCCTTGATGTACTCTCCTGCGTTCAGATCGTTGTACCTTAAGTGAGATATCCTCTAGCCCCCTCCCCAGCAAGATTTAGATCATATCCTTGTCGAGCGCACTCTTTCTGCTGAGGATGCAGTGCACCTTAAGGTGTACCGTGCTTGTACAGAAAACGCTCTATATGCTGCAACACATGTTCCTTGGTAGAGGTGAGAATGTCTAGGGAGTGGTGTTGCTCATGTAATGCCCAGCATGAGGCAGAGCTCCTGAAGGGCCACATAACATGCCACCGCCATGGCAGGCAATCCAAAGGCAGCAAATGATCGAATTCAGGGCAAGAGAGGGTTCCTCTGACAACTCACCCATGGATACCAGGCGGTCATACAAGGAGTCGATCTGCATGAAGTAGGACTCCAAGAGGTTTTCCACTGCTTCGATGCTCTCCTCAGACTCCTCCTCGTGGGGCGTGTCCTCCTGTGTGTGAGGACTACCGCCCTGCACTGTGGCCTGGGGCAAAATCAGTCTTGAGTGCTCCTTCAACAAGAGGCTACAGCCCTTTATCTCAGCTCTGGCAAGTAAAGGTTGCGGTCCAGACCCCTCAGCATGCATGTGAATTGGCATGCCAGAATTTGGCACTTTCATGTGAGCAGGTCTGGCCAGGAACAGACTTCTATGACAGCATAAGACATGTGCCAGATCCGTAGCTTGAAATTGGCCACTGTTGACCAAAAGAATAAGGGTGGTGTAGGCACCCCTCATCTGAGGCTCTGCATGGAGGAGCAGGCCCCTCATCTGACAATTGCTTTCCTGTGCAATTGAAGCAAGGCAGTAGCTAAGGGATCCCACCTGGGGTGTGCTGTACTGGTGGCTGGGGCCTCGTGACAGGCTGCTGCTGTGGATGTTGATGCTCATAGACCGCCGCTGCATGCTACCCAGTGCAAAGGAGTGCCGCTCCCCTGCATTTACAGATGAGCCGCTCAAGCCAGCCTCCTTGAGTTGCCAGCATGTGGGCAGAATGACCAGCCAAGTGGCTGAGAACTGCGGTGTCCCCACTCTGAACCACACATGAATCTGCCCCCATGGTAGCAGCAGCATCCAGTCACCAGACTGATGCTCTGTGTGCTGGTGAGCAAGACCCCAAACACTGGACGCTGCAGATCCCTGCTCACCTAAGATGACTGCAATGAGAAAGGACGGCACCCCTCACGATAATCAACCTTCTCAAAGCCAAGCAACACCATCCTTGCAAAGTGGCGTGAGGTTCAACAGGAGGGGATTGGGTACATTGTGCAGGTGGCCCACCTTGGCCAGAGGACACCATGCGCTCCATCTCCTTCTTGCGCGTGAGGCACATCTTTGCCATGTCATCGTCGTCCTCCAGGAACCTCTGCAGCTCCTCCCGCACCGTCTCCACGCGCGCGTACAGCCGCTGGTGCCGCGTCTTCACCTTGCGCATCCTCTCCAGGTTTGTCGTGTTGACCTGCGAGCCATTTGCCATCTCTCAGCACTCTTGCACCCGCCAGCCTTGACCACCTACTCTCTGTGCAGCACCGCCTGAGTCATGTCAACATGCATGCAGTGCTTTCAGCTTTTCTACTGGTTTGACACTTTCCCTTTCAGCTGCACCTTCTATAAGCTAGCACGACATGCTGTTAATCTGACTTTACACAGTCTGGTATCCAATGCGCTGCCCTCAAGTTGCCGACCTTAAGCCTTTGATGCTTGCCTCTGACACCCCCTGAGCTTGTGCCTTTGACAGCAGACAGCCAGCGCATGTGCCCTGTCTGGAGCTTTAATGTCATTGTTGTGCAGACAGGCGGTGGGCAATTCAGCGTGGTCAAAGGGGTGGCCTCACATGCTTGACCAGGGTGTCCAAGATGGGGTGCCCTGAGCTCTCCAGTTCCTTGACCAGCCCGGAGCACAGCTGGCAGACATCCCCGATGGCCACCTCCAGCACATGCAGCTCAAAGGGCAGTATTGAGGCCTCGTGCCGGAAGCCTGCATGATTACACAAACTCATTTTAGCTATGTTGTGTCGTACCACAATCTTAGGCCTTGCTGGAGCAGCACTCGGGGCAACTCCCTCCTGCTCTCGTCTCACATGAGTAATGAAATGGGCAGGCCTCAGCCCTGAAGCTCATGGTGGTTGTCAGGCAGAGCTGCACTTGGGGGTAGAGTCATGGAGGCCTTTCAAGCAGCTCTGGGCAGCACACCAGGACACTGCACGTCTCAGGAAGCAAAACATGTGTCGGCATCTCAAAGGCATGCTTGACGGTGCACAGCAATGCTGGACGCTGTGGAGAGGGTGTACCAGAGGAGTCATCTGACATGCGGTCATCATAGTCCCTTCCATCGTCCACGCTGGCAGCGTCTCTGTTTGCCATGGCCAGCTCGTATGTGAGCCTTGCCTGCAGCATCAGGAGCAAGAATGTGCACCCAGCACACACTTCTGTGATAGACCCCCAGCAATACTTGGACTATGCACAAAACATGTGCCTGCATTGCACATGATCAAGTGCACTGCCCACACTGCGTCCTTTGTGTGCAGCTCTGCGCTGTGTCCTCCTGAAAACGTGCAGTGAGCTCAGTAGATGCTTGCAGGCACTGGCTAGGTGCTGCATGCCAAGGAGTTAGCTGCTTTAGCAGACAGCTGACCTTGTCATGCTGACATAAGCAATGGTCTCACCTCCTTCTCCTGGGACGCCTCGATGATGGCTTCCTCCAGCATGACGGCAAAGCGAGTGGACAGCGAAGACTGCTCAAAGCCCGTCTGCGGGATGATGACGCAGTCTGCTGTAATGATGAGCCTCACGTGCTCCATGCTGAACACTATGGCATTGTCTCTGACCAGAATTTTCCCAGTCTCTGAAGTCAGGAGGTTGGGGTCCAGCAGCCTCATGTCTCGTATGGGCACCCCCAGCCGAAATTTCTGCAATTGCAGACCAGCTCATGTCAGTACATGACAGCCCACCACCGTTTGCTTCCCCTGTATCCCACATTTCAAAGTGAGTGCCTCTTGTTGGGCTTGAAGGTGACGCCCTCCAGGCAGTGACGTCTGGAGGAAACCCATATAGGCCCTCAAACAATGGCTCAATGCAGCAGGCTGTGCGTCATGGCATGCTGTGCGTCCCTTGAGGCAGCACCTGTATGAGGCCCCGCTTGTCTGATGTGAAGGACGTCTTGATACCGTGCGCGTTGATGACCAACCACTGCGTCCTCCTGCAGAGGCAGGTCCCTTTCAGGGCCTAGGTGCAGCATTTGCTGACAGAGCAAATACCTCCAGGTGATATCAGCTCAGGCATTACAGCAATGCTTTTGGGGCTATCTCGAATAGTGGTAAAGATAGACTTGCCTCGCTCGACTCTCTCTTGTCCCTCCTTTGCCACTCTTCCTTGTCGCGCCTGATGCTGCCGTCCGGGGTGACTGGCGCCCTGACTCCAAGCCTCTGCTGCCGTTTGGGGTGCCAGGAGCACTCTCTTTGATGTTCGCAAATGCAGACAAGCCCGGGGAATCAGGCATCGTGACATGCTGAGGCTCCCACCAGCTGGGCTGTCTTCCCTCTGCCAAGTCCTCGTCGTCTAGAGCCTCAGGCAGCAAAGGCTGCGCTGCATCGCCTTCCTCAATATCAGGACGACGCATATTGGTGTATCTTCAGTACGGTTCTGTCTCACCGAAGACGACGATGGCGATGAAGGAACAAGGGAATCATGCTTACACGTGCTCCATGAGACATGGTCATGACACATCCCTGGATTGCATGCACAGCAAGCATTTTGGGCTCCAATGCTTCACGAGAAGGGTAGGAATATCCACGGGTACCCTGATACTCGTCGTCAGCAGGGCCTGGCACTGCAGACGTGTCCAGAGATACCGGAGTAGGCCAGATCATGTGCAGATCAACCTTCCCATTGGCTTCATGAGTTACAGACAGCGACGACGGCATGCAGCAACGTAGCAATATCATAGTACTATTGGAGCACTTGAGCTGCTGATAGAGTACCTGATGATGGCCCTGTTGGAAGTGCTCCTGGGCTCGATGCCGGCCCTTTTGCTGCTGTACTGGTCTCTCTGCACCCTAGCTGCGGTGATAGCGTTATTTCCGTCCCTGGGATGGTCAGGCTTCAGGTGAGCGCAATGTGCGAGCTCTGGCGACAACAGCTTTCGATTTAGCCTCTGACAGCTCGCAGTCCTCTTCGATCCATGCAACGTGAAGTGCATGTGCAGCAACGCTGTGAAGCTCTCAGCGTGTCGAGGGAAGATGTGGAGCGGCAAGCCCAATGCTCCTTTGGGACCCCTTCAGGTGATTATTCTGATGCCTGACCAAGAAGTTGCCCCTTCCAAGTGGGCCAAATAAGCTCATGCCACAGGACTGTCCTGCCTTCCATAGTGTATGGCCATGCGCAAGCTCTGTGCAGGCAGCCAGAGTGCCTCAGAAGTGGTTTGCCCACTTCTATGCTGTGGGAGTGCTTTGCGCCGTTGTAGCGCTTTGGCTGCTCTGTGCTGTGGAGGTTCCTGTCGAGCATGGATCGAAAGAGCGCCAGGCTGCCCTGCTGGGCATGCTGTGCCTCCTCTTCCATCTCGCGAGGCGCCTCATAGAGTCCACCTGCCTCATGAGCTACCCTGAGGACGCCTTCATGCATCTGATAGCGTATTTCTTCGGCCTCAGGTGACCTCTCCCTGACTGAGCCCTAGCTGCACCAAGTGACAATGGTGGACACATCCTCAGGCTGGGAAACCTCTGCCGGGAGTCTGCAGGACTGCGCTGTGTACGACGTATGTCCCACTGCAGCAGTCAGGGCCATCACAGGTGCCCTGTAGCAGTGATAGAGCGCTTCTGGAAAAATCCTGGCTGACCGCCACATTGCAATGCTTTGCAGCTATTACATTGTGCTGCCGTTGACGTTCCTGCCAAGCAGCGCATGGCAGGGGCTGCAGATTCCCACAGTGCAAGTGAGCCTGCTGGATGGCCGGGATATTGCAGCAATTTGGGAGGCTCTGGGAGGAAGGCTAACATTGGCTCAGGCTGTGGTAGGCACCTGTGCCAATGTCCAGTCGTCTATCAGTACCTTGGATCTGCCTGGAAGCATGCGTCATTACAGGACAAGCAGGCTGCTGTCTGCCGGTCTGAAGGAAAATCCAGGGGGTGCAGCAGGAGCAAGCACATGCAGGTGGCTGCACTCTCTGAGATGGCTACAGCGAGCTGATCTGCACCTACGCTGCAAATGCAGGGCGTCCTGGTCTTCTGTGCTGGGAATGCTTTGCAGTGTCATTCGCACTGGATCCTGGCCAGGCTCAGGGCAAAGATTACAGGGAAGAGGGGTGACCACTTGCAGAGTACGGCGGAGGGCTATGCATTGCCGGAGGGGGGCGCCTTCGCGCTGGTGTCTTGCCCGCACTATCTAGGGGAGATTGTGATCTATCTGGGCCTTGCGCTAATCCTAGGGGCTGGCAATCTCTGTATCTGGATCGTCCTAGCATGGGTGGTGAGCTCTGCTCTGCATGCATCCCTGTCCATGTGTAACATTTACGCTCATTACCGTCTGGCAAATCACCAGCTCAAGTCGCGATCAAGCCCGTTCAGCAGCCAGCGAGGCTGCTGACCTGCCGGACAGCATCAAGTACAACTGGACAACATGCACAGCGAGAACACTAGGCCAAAGAACTGCATGCGAAGCCATGTCAGCAGTAAATGCTTACGCAGGTGTCAAATCTGATGCTAGCAGCGGGGCCAACTCATCAGTGGTACAAGCAAAACTTTGCCGCATATCCTTCAGAGAGGCGTGCGTTGATACCCTGGCTGTACTGACGGCTGGAAGAACTCAGCTTGTAGAGCTATCCTTTCTCAGGACTGATAGAGCTGGCCCTAGAGGGGGCTAGAAGGCTGTGGGCAATTCTGGGCAGCAATGGTAGCCAGGCCTGTCAGCGAGTCACAGAGCAACCCTCCATGGCGCCTGCACCGGGTGCAGGTCATCTCGCGCATGCATGTGGTTAGCATGAGCATCTACTGCACAGCAGCTCTTTAAGTTCGACTGTAAATACTCTGCACTTCTTGTGGCAGTCTTCTTACACACAGTGTCGCATGATCAGCTCATGCGTTTCTTCTCGCGGTGTGATCATTTCAGCCAACTGCTGCTACGGAGACCGAAATGAGTTGGTTGGCTAAGCTTTCTTTCAACCAGCTGAGCTGCTACTAGAAAGGGTTTTCCTGAGCCCTAGAAGGGAAATTAAAGGCGATGTTCGCCCCTGTGCCGGACGCGTCTTATCGCTGCCTATGCTCTTAGCACTCTGAACCACTCCGAAGTATGTCTAAAGTTCGTAGAAGGTCAGGTACATAGCTTGACCTCTCTGCGAAGTCGGCGGGCAGAGAGGCACCTGAGTTGGAAAGACCCTCAGCAATATTCCTTAGCACGGCGCTCAGCCCAGCCTCCACCTTTGGGCTTGGAGCGCATTCAAAGCTGCTCGTAGACGTCCATGAAGGAATGATGGGTACCGGCAGGGTGCGCCTCTGCCCAGTCTGTCTTGGTGACACGAAGGCCGGGTCTTTTCAGTGTATCAAGGCTGGGTGTGCGAGGCTGCCACGCTCAACACATCTTCTTGCAAATTCCAAGCATGGTCATGCGCCGTTTTAGTCATCGGCCCAGGGCGCATGCTGGATGGCTAAAGCCGCATTAAGGCATCGCATCTCCTAAGTGGCATGACTCAATGGTTCTGGGAAGCTCACATATGCGACTGCTGTTGCGTTGGTAGAATCTTTGATATTATCAGAGCATCACAGGGCGTGAACAAAGTGTGCCGGTGTTGCTGGGCTACCTGGCTACGTTCCCAGTCCAACTTGGGAACGCTGCCAGCCCAGAGCGGTAAAATGCGAGGGTTTGCAGCGTGATCAAAGGTGATGTGGCATGTTGTAGGATGCCTGCTAGGCCCTGCCAGAGGCGGGCCGCAGCATGGTGCCTGCTGCTGTGCCTGGCCCCCTTTGCTCCTGGGCAGGGGGATGCAGATACAATCACAAACCAGGGCAGCCTGTTCAGACCACCAAGTCTGAGCACCAGCAGCGGGTTATCAGATCAGTTGGGCGCAGTAGAGCTCAAAGATGCTAAAGCCCTGGCTTGGCGTCATGCCTATGCTGACCGGGCTCCTGTAGGAGCAGCCAGCAATGACAGCAGCAGCCAGCATGGGAGCACAGGCGCACAGGCTGTGCTCAGCAACAGGCTGTTGCCTGTCAGAGGCAGCCAGCGCCGGCGCAGCCTCATGGTATACAGTGCTCCCAGGCGTCTTTTGGCTGAGTCAGGGACCACCTTGCCAGGCATCATGTCTGCGCCAATGCCTGCTCCAGGTACACTGACATGCCCAGGGCCCTGCACCTTTTGTTGCTGATCATTGCACCTTCAATCCCATCCATATCCTGACATGCGTGCTAGCCATGAGACAGACAACAGCTGCCATGTGTATGCTGCTTGCTGGGCTCGGCAACTCCTGCCCGCCTGGAAATTCCTGCTGCAAGAACAGGACCTCCTTATTTGGTATTTGCAAACACTTGCAGAGCATCTGGTGCTGGTGCTTTTGTCCGAGGGATTCTGACAGAGTTCTTCTTGTTTGCAGATGAGACAGCATTTTTGCTGGTGGTGTTGGAGGTGCATGGGTCAGACATCCAGCCCTTTGGGTACGACGACAGGGTGGACTTTCTGGTGGCCTTGGACGACGCCATCGTGCACATCAACCTGAGCAACATCGAGCTTCTGGCGGTAGAGGAGTTTCTGCCTGCGGCGGGGCCGGCTGCTGAGTCGCTGCTGAACCTCTATGGTACGAACGGCGTGATGGGCAAGCCACCCCCCAAGCCGCAGGCTGAGGCGCCGTCCGGGAATGCTGCGGCGCAGACGCTCTCTGCAAATCCGCGATCTCCCCCTCAAACCCGGGCAGCTGGGCGCAAGCTGCTGCAAATCCCTGCCAGAGGCACCTACAGCGGTGCGGGCACCCCTATGCCCTGCCCCCCTCTGTCTATATGCGCGCCAAGCTGTCGCAGCTGTACCGTCTCACAGCTGCCAGGCATCTGGATATGCCTACATTGCTTGTTGCGCTGTGTGAGGCCTGTCATGCATAGCTTATGCAGGTCTGTACACTGAACCTGCCTTTTCAATTGGGACGCATGAACCAATAAGGGTCCCTTTCAGGGCACACCATGCAAGTCCGTATCCCTAACAGCTGCTCACGTCTGGCGCCCGCCTGTGCAGATGCATCTGTGGTGACGCCCAGCGCCAACGTGAGCGAGCCCATCGTGCGCGTGACGCTGCGGATATCCACGACCGCCGGGAACATGCCCATTGTCGTGTCTGAGCTGCAAGCATCCGTGGCCAACAGCACCGCTCCCTTCGTTCAGGGCTTCCGCTCCAAGGGCCACAACGTGTCCACCATCTTCATCGACTCCATCACCCCTAGCTATGTGAGCTCCAACCTATCCCCGCTGCCTGCAAGCGCATTGCGATTTTGCTCAAGTCTTGTATATCTGCGGCCAAGATGTAGAGATGAAGCCTCTTCCTAAATAGAGTGGGCATGCGGAAGCAAATGCCGGAGACTTGGTCTTCTGTCATGAGGTTGCTTTGAGTTTGACAAAAAGGAACCCCTCCATTCCATTGCACGAAAGTCTGAGAGATTGATTCTGAAACAGGCGCCCATTGGCGGGCCATCACTGGCGCCAGCGCTGCCAAACCAACCTGGCGAAGCGCCCTCCGCCATGATGCTCTCACCCTCCGCGTCGACGGCGAATCGCTCGGGCGGGCGCGTGTTTGTGCAGCCCACCACGGAGGATGCCAGCACCAAAGCCACCACCATTGGCGTCAGCGTCGGCATCGGTGTCCTCCTCCTTGTCAGTGTCGGTGAGTTCACAACTGCGCCCTTTCCTCATGCCAGCACAGTGGGCAGGCTCTTGGCATGCTGACAGCTAGCTTTGAGCTCTGGACGTAAGATGTATTGTATGATGTATCCTTTGAGTGATGTGGTAACTGCCACCATGTCATGTCCTCCATGGCAACCCAGCATGCCACAAAGTGTGCTGCCTTGTGAGCCTCACGGAAGGCGCCCAACCACAGTGCGTATGTTATGACTGTCCTTCGCACTCACCCCTGCGCTTTGACTTGCAGTAGCGGCCTCGGTGGTGATTATATACCGGAGGCAGCGTGCGGAGATCAAGCAGGGGTTGGAGGCAGCTGAGAGCAGGCACTGGAGCGGGCCTGAAGAGGCGCCGCCCGGCCCCAGAGGGTTCCTGGCAAATCCAAAGAGCCTCCAGGCCCCTAGTTGCTTTGACAACCCCCTCAAACCGGGCCCCGGAGAGAGGGCTGCAGGGCTGTTCTCAATCAGGGAGGATGCACAGGAGGTGCAGAGGAATGCCAGCAACTACAGCACCACCAGCAGAGACTGCCTCCTGCCGAGTGGTACTGCACATGCTGGCGATGCGAGCCCGCAACACAGACCAGGTAGATCCACGCACCAGTCTGATCTGACATGCACACCTTTGCCTTTCACTTTATCTGGTCAGTCACTCAATCCATCACGCGCCCAGGGCACTGCGTTCTTTGCAAGAGCATTAGAGCAAGACAATGTCCACCTCAGGCCCCGCCTCACTGCCTTGTGACGTGTGCGCAGAGGGTAGCAGCCAGGGTCTGGACAGTGCTCTGCCTGATGAGCACTACTCTGACGAGCAAGGGCAGGAGGCGAGGAGTGCGGGCAGCTCGGGTAGCTTGGGCACCTCGGGCAGGAGCGAGACTTGGGGCCCAGGCGGGGAGCTGGTGTCCATCTCAGATCTGCAGTTTAGCCGCCTCATCGGGGAGGTAGGCTGCTGCCTTTGGTGTACGCCACGCTTTCATACTTTGCCGCGCTGCGCATGCACTGCCGAAACGATATAAGCAAGCACCCTGCTTCCCTGAAGGCATCAGGGCTGAAGGCCTTGTTTGCTGGCTGACATATTTGCATGCCAAACAGTCATGGGGTGCGCCTTGCAGCATTGCTGTGATTTGCCTGACACGCCGGTCTCAGTACTCATGTGCTTTCCAGGGGTCATTCGGGCGTGTGTACCTGGGAAAGTGGCGCGAGACCACGGTAGCTATCAAGCTGCTAAGTCAGCCTCTCATGCCAGGTGGTCTGAGGATGGAAGAGGATGCAGCCCTTGGGCCAAGCCTGCAGAGGTCCAAGTGCGTCCCACATGCCTTACCTTGCCGCTTCAAGTTCATATGTCCAGTGGTTGCCTGGCGTCCTCACTGCTCACTCCCTGACGACTGGTGATGCGCCTCATGCTAGTTCTGGTGGTCACAAGCATCAAGGAGGTTCACGACTTATGCAAGGGTGCCAGTCTTTGTCCTGATGCATCGTCCGGCATCCATGTATAGGGTGGACACCCTCTCAGGACTTGGGACCCTTTTACCTACCAGAAAGACGATTGCAGGAGCTTGACTGCATCAGTCAAGGGCGGCATCTATGTGACAGGCTGGTGTGAAGAACCAACAGAGCTGCAGCAACTGTTGCTGCAGTGCATGTCGCGACACTGAGCGGGAGATTTGTCCCTTAGCTGCTGCTGATACAGGTGCTTGCGTGCATTGCAGGTCAGCAAAGAGCAGCACTGTGCTGGATGAGCTGCGCAAGGAGACGCAGCTGATGAGTGTGCTGCGCCACCCCAACATTGTCATGTTCCTGGGAGCCTGCTCTCAGCCGCCCTGCATGGTGACAGAGTACTGCGCGCGGGGTTCCCTCCTCGACATCCTCACACGTGCCCGGGAGTGCCCGGTATGCCCTTGTTATGCCCATGCTATGCCCATGATCTTCTGACCTTGCCGGACGTCCCTCATACCTGATGACTACTGTTGCTGTTCCTCAGCCAAGGCCCATCCTGCAAGTACAGATGGCGCTGGATGCAATGTTCCTGAGTACCAAATGCAGGATGCCTTGAGCAGCTTTGCATTCAGCCTAATGTCTTTCCTGAGCAGTGTACGCTCCAATTCTGCAGTTTGGTGCTCAGTGTCTGAGCTGACGTGTGCAGGCGGCAGCAGCAGAGCTTGCATGGCTCAGGCGGCTGAATATGGCCTTGGAGGCAGCCAAGGGGATGCTGTACCTGCACAGTCGCGTGGACGTGGTGCTGCACCGGGACCTCAAGAGCGCCAATCTGCTCGTGGACAAGCACTGGCGCGTCAAAGTCGCGGACTTCAATCTGTCCAGGGTCATGCATGCCTCTGCTGTGGTGTCCTCTGTGTCAGCCACCAATCCCAGGTCAGCCTCCCATTCTCTACTCAAGTGTCCCTGACTCCAGCTCCCATGCATTGGCATGGCCTGAGTTGTTCCTGCACATCTTGGCATGCTGCCTAGCGCCGTCCTGTGTCTGATCCTCGAGGTGCTTGAGTGGGTCCAGAACTCTGAGAGGGCTGCAAAGTGCAAAGGAGCTGAATGGACAGGCTTGGCTTTCAGGTGGATGGCTCCGGAGGTACTGGCAGGGAAGCGGTACGACTGCGCGGCGGATGTCTATTCTTTTGGCATCATCTTGTGGGAGCTGCTAACCTGGCAGATTCCCTGGGAGGACCTCGGTCCGTGGCAGGTATTTTCACCCCCTCCTGCAGATGTTAGAACCCTTTCTCTCTCTGAAGCTCGGTACTCCCAGGCCATGCAAAGCACAAGTGGTCAGTATACAGACCTGAAGCAGACTCAAAAAGCAAAGTACCTCATTGGGACATTTGGGGTGGCCTCAAAACCTGGAGACATCTGCAGGTTGTTGTGGAAGCAAGGCAACAAGCTCCACTTCCTCAGACAGATGTCTCACCCCTCACATGCACCGTATCCCGCGCAGGTGGTCATCCTTGTGGTGGACCAGCAGCAGCGGCCGGACATTCCCCAGGACTTGACATCACTGCCCGGCAGCTCCCTGCGGTGCCCGGGTGCCTATGTGGAGCTGATGCAGCACTGCTGGGCCACAGACCCTGCTGAGCGCCCCAGCTTTGAGCGGGTCATCTCCCACCTGAGGTGCGAGGCGGCTCTGCTCTCTGTTTCTGAGGCCCACATTCATGTCATGCAAACTTCACAATGATGACTGCATTGTGCAGCCTACACAGCACGCACTGATCACGATGTGATTCACAGTGTGTTGTTATGGAAGGGCGATGCTTGCGAGGAGGTTTTCTCAGCAGCCCTGCGCTGAGCTTCCTGTTCAGCAGTGATTGATACATGTGCTGTGCTGTGCAGGAGTATCATTGAGGCAGAGTCGCAGCTCACACCGGCTTCCCTCACAACAAAAGAGCAGGAGCAAGAGGGCGCTGCCAAGCCATGAGGCCTCCCCCTCCCGGGCGCGCCAGCTGCCCGCTGGGCAGCAATCTGCGCCCAGCATTTTGACAGAGTGTTGGGGCTTGATGCGCTTCCGCCACTCATGTGCTCAGGGTTTCCCAAGCTGTCTCTCAGACATGGCCATGAGCATCTGCTCAGGGAGGCCAGTGATCTGCACCTCAGGTGCAGATGAAAGCTCTCAATGCGTTGACTGTGCAGAAATGTTGTGATCGAGCTCTGGCTCCCAAGTTCTTTTGGGGCACTGAGATGCGGGGTGCTCTGCATCACGCTGAGAAGGCGCAAGGAAGAACGGCACCGGTCGGCAGGTTTTGCCGTTCCATCTCAGCCATGCCGCAATCATTTGCCGGCGTTCTGCCCGCACTGTTGGGGAAAGAGTGGGGAGAGCAGTGTGGCACACTGCGGGAGGTTGGAGTTCTGCATGCAAGAATCGGGAACAAGACAGACCCTAATTCTCCCCGCAGGGACTCTGCTGTAGCTGCTGTGCAAAATACTGCAGACCAAGTCTTGGCTTGGCAGAAAAGTACCATAGGCATAGGCCTGGAGCACATCAGCATTCAAGTATCCCGCACATGTACACATGTCAGAAGTATGCACGGCCAGCAATCCATAATAACATGCAGCGTTGAAGCGCTGGCATCGCAGGCGCAGATCTGGCATTCTCGAAGTTGTGTGAGAGCAGTCTGAAGTATGTCATTACTTTCTTGAGCCTCCCTAGGGGGTGCAGCTGAGGACAGGGGTGCATGTATAGCGCACAATGGCTGTTGTGCAGAGTGTCAGAGGCCAGGACACTCTCTCTTGCCCAAGTGCATCAGCAGAAGTACTGAAGTGGCATCAGTAGTACAATTCTAGGGCAGTTGTGACCCAGCAGTCTAAAATCTGCCACAGGCAGATTGGGTAGTTGAGGCGGCTATGCTGACTCCAAACCTTCAGACAAGAACGTATTGCAAGGATTGCTTTTTTCTTTGTGTTATGGGGCGCCTGCTTTGTCGAAGAACACATGCAAGCCAAAACAGGTTGATGCGTATGTATGGCATGACCAGTCTGAAGTATGGGGTCTTGATGAGCACATGACAGGACAGTAGCTTTCAGCTTCAAGGACATGTAAACAGTCGGTTTGGACCGGACGTTACCCTACATGTTGAGCTCACAACAAGCACCGGTAAACCCAGTAAATACTTCACCGTGCTACCTTCGCAGATGCGACACCATGTGCGGTACCCTTTTACACTGACCTGAGAGTGGCATTTGACCGGCATATCTCTAGAGGGTATCCCTTCATTTTGTCAAGCATCTCATAGGGTACAAGGAGACAACCAAAGTTGGGCCATGGCGCAGTTGATCATAACAGCACAATCTGTTGCACAGGCCTAGCTAGACGCACACCTGCCAGCGCCACTACACACCAACCAATTGAGGCTGTGGCTGAAGTCTGAAAAGTGCTGTGTGTGATAACGGGAAATCTGAACAGTGGCAGTAGATAGCCTTGAAGTAGACACTGTCACAGGCTCATGCAGATTGCATAATGCCGATGGTGTCCGAATAGGGCTGGAAAAAGTAGCACTCATCAAAGTCTGACTCGCTCTTCGGCTTGCTGGGACTCTCCTGCATGGCGACAGGATGCTCTTGGGAAAAGAACTTGCCCATGTGCTCTGGCAAAGGCCATGCATGGCGCCCCTCAAGGCCATATTCAAGGTGCAAGGGCTCAAGGTGACATGTTCAGCCTGGCCTGCAGTGCAGTGTAACATGGCTGCCCTGCATGTCATGACAGCATCCCCACAAAAGTTTTGGCTGACAGATTGTGGAAAGGTGCAGGAGCTGACAGCTGAAAGCAGCTGAGGGCCCCTCCAAAGCACTTACCTTCCCAGTGAATGTTGTCTGGTAGTTGTAGATGAGCAAGCTGTTCTCCTCTTGAGGGCTTGCCGGCGCATGGGTATTCCCTCGCGCCTGCTCCACCAGAAACTTTGCCACAGCATACGTCAGATCCACCTGCAACAAGGCACCCAGCTCTTCTGATCTAAGATGTCTCTAGGGAAGCGTGCAATTGGCATCAGTCCTGGGCCTGCACTCTCTCGGTACCCCATTCACAGCATGTCTGGCCGGGTTTGTGGCTGTCACAGGATATTCATATTGTTACCAAGGAAGCTTTACTGTGGCATACTGGTCTACATGGGCTTCCTGGTCATCTCATTTGTTAGATCTTTACTAGTAGCTCACCGCTTGCGAGGAATGAGGGATGGCCAGATGCTGAGGCCATTCAAAGGCATTCTTCTCGGGATGCCACTGCGTTGCGGTCACGGGATACTGCACACCAGCACACTCACACTCAGCTCAAAACTCCTGACTGAGAGCGCTACTCTTCACCTGCTGCCTCCCTCGCTCTCACTGTGTGCAGCATAATGCGAGAGCCTTCATGTGAAAGAAGCAGGCACTCCCTAGGCTGGCAATTGCCAGGGTCTGATGAAGCCTGAAAGCTGTCAAAGACAATACTGGATCACCCTGCCCAGTTCCTCGACAAATAGGGCGCAGTGCGCTGAGGGTGAGGCATGGGTGACTCACCCTCCTTCCTTCCAAGGTTGAGATGTATGCCACATCGCCCTTGTCCACACTCAAAGACACAACCTTGAAGAACTCCTGAAGCGCCTTGCTGCTGTTGTACTCCTTCATCCCCAGCCCTGCAAGGGTCACGGTGGAATGTGACCTGGCAGCAGCCTCCACCCAATCTGGACAGAGCAAATTAGCCTGCCATTGGTGCACATTGCGGCGTCAGAGCCAGAATGATCTCCCGGCAAGGTGGAATGTGATGATGCATGATCAAGAGGTGTAGTTGCTTACCTCTCCCATGGTTCTCCATTGCGAGAGGCTTCTCCTGCACAGCCTGTAGCAGGTCCCCAGGCAGCGAGCCAAAGAAGGCACTTCCAGACTGGCCATCCTCTGTCAAGATCAAGGGAGACGCATTGTCGTATGAATCATAGGTGCTGAGGATGTGTGCATCCCTGGAAACGATGATAGCCAGCGCCTCAAAGCCCAGACAGGTCCCGTGCAGCTGCACAAGCGTGAGCATCTTACAGGTCCAGCCATGTGATAGTTGTGAGCTCTGCCGTCATAGCCACTTGAGCTCTCTGCAGCACAATGTATAGCATGCAAGGCGTGAAAGATGGCAAGGTCAAATGTGTCCTCATACACTACACAAAGGTGGCATCCTGTGTCCCGAAGGGTGATGAGCACATGAGGGACTTGGCTGCTCCCGTAGGCATCTCACCAAACCCTCTCACATGCTGTGTCACTTACAGCACCTAGCAAGGCAAGACAGGGACGAGCACATCAGCTGAGATGCAGCCCATGAGGCAAGTGGCTCCCTTCACAAGCTGTAAGTGCGCAAGGCGCCACCTAGCGCAGGGCAGGCACGGCATCTTCCGAGCTTGCCCTTTGCGCAGTAAATGCACGGAGGAACAACCCTCACCGGGATGAAGTCGCCAGCATCGTTGGCTGCCAGAGTCATCTGGAGCAGGGCTGCGGAGGCGTCATAGAAGGGGTGGCCGGGGCTCAGGTTCTGCCCGCCGCCCGGGATGAGCAGCCCGTTCACAGCCTTGAAGATGCGCTCCAGCTCCTTGGGAGAAGAGTCGCACAGGATGGGCACCGCCCTGGCGCCCGCTGCCTGCGCCAGGAAAATGTTGTTGAGCACCCAAGAGCCCGAGTTTGCAAGATGCGCCCGACCATCATAGAGAGACTGCAGCTCCCAGCTCCAGCTCTCAATGTGGACGTGGCACAAAGTAGACACTGCCCTTGCGCCTGCTGCCTGTGCTGGCACGACACGCATGTGAGGGACATGCTGTGAGCCCAGGGACCTTGGGGCGCCTATTCAATCCATCAGAGGCCTGCTCTTCCCTGGAGGAGGTGCACTGCTCAGCGTTGGCAGAAGCTATGTGGCAGGACAAAAGGGCAGCGAGTGCACAGATCTGGTGCTTGCGAACACTATCCACAGCTTCTGAGGATGGCAAGACATGCATGCACAGCTGCCATATGCTAATCGGGATGTCAGAGCTCCGCACCTCTACAAACTTGATGTAGGAGGCTGCAATGTAAGACTGGTTGCCTGGAGCCGGCTTCCCTGGCTGCACACATCATGGAATGCGTTCATGACCCACTTGTTCCACTTCCCTCCAACATATTGCCACTCCAAGATGTCACACTGCATATTATTTTTATGTTGTCCACAAGGTTGTACCTGTGACAAGATGCCTATCAAGGGTCGTTTGGTGTTGTTAGATGGCAAGTCCGGCACATGAGTGCCAACATGAGCATGTGTCTCTGAATGCCGTGCTCCACTGCACCTGAGACACGATCAAGAATTCCGTGTAGATGGGTACATTGTTTACACCAAGAGACATGCAATATTATCTGTCATGAAAGCTCCCCATACTGCAATATGTAAGGACCCACCAAGCAAGACTTCCCAGCAGGAGGGTCTGTACTAAAACGTAACGTACAGAGCCTGCTGAGGACATAATGCTGAATGCCGATAGCCGTGTTACAACAGGTTCTACTAAGCCTAATCTGCCACAATTTTTGGCAGCAAGGGGGGCTCCTCGTGAGGTTCCTGACAGGGCTGATCACGCACAGACGTCTAGAGATATGGCGTCCTATATCACACGTGCTGCAGTGCTGTGGCGCTCTATAAATACAATTTCACATACAATGTCAAGCTGTTGCTTATCGCGCAGAGGGAACGTGCTGGCTTTGTGAACTCCCCTGGAACAGAAGTGACGTCATCGTATTACAAATGCAATCCCAGTAAAGTTGAGGCGTTCCCTACCATATTGCATTGCCCTCATGATGTTTCTCGGCTGACATGCAGCACCAGGCACCATCGACTCATCGGAGGGCTACGACGAGAATACTGTCGTTATTGCTATAGTTAAGCCCCACAAGTCCGTTCTTTCACGGCCTGAATGCAGCCATCCTTGAAGCATCGGTGGTGATACTGAAGACAAGGAGGCACATCAGGCCAAATCTGCGCAACGGCATAGCATGAAGTGGACGTACTTTCACATTGCACAAGATACTGTTCCCATCAAAGTGTGAGAATGGTGGGCACTAGGAGGGGCGTCTTTGAGACGCCTGCAGACGCCAAACAAGGAAGCCTGTCCCGGACAGTCCGGTCCAAGAGGGGCAAAGGATCTAGATCAGGTGGCTCCAAGCGATCTGCAGGCTCAGGAGGCCGAAAGCCGCGTTCGAGCTACCATAGAGAGGTGAGGGGCCCTTTCGACAAACCAACCCCAGATACCTCAGCTATGCCAGCAACACGGGGAGCAACAATGACACCAGAAGAACAGAAATGCAGAAACCACATTCACAACGATGTCGGCTGGTGCTGCTAACAAGAGGAGGTCCTGTGTCAAAATATATAAAACAAGATGTTATGTCTTAATGCGGACAAACAGGAACATTGTCTTTGTCAAGGATCACTAATAGCTTCACAGGACAGGCAGTGCCAATTTTGTAAATGATAGCTTCATGAGCTTAGATAGTCATAGGCACACATGCCATACTTCTCAGGACGCTGCATGCCGCTAGAGGGCTTTTTTGTGACAATGCCATCCCAGATGGCACAGAGTCCCTGATGCTCAATCAGCACTGTGCAGGCTGCCAAGACTCTGCGCAGCAGGCCGATAGACCTGGAGCAGGATGATCTGGAACCAGATCAGGAGACGCCTGAGCAGGCAATGCCCAGCACGGGAGGGTCCAGGGAAACCCGGATGCAGAAGCTGCTAAAACAGGCAACCATCAAGGCTGAGTCAGAGGAGGCCGAAGATGAGGTGGCGGACGACCTGGGCACTGACGAGGATGTAGATGAGGAAGCCTTGGATGAGGATGCTGAGGTACGTATTACAGATCTTGGGCATGAAGTTCTGTCTCTGAATTGGACAGGAGGCGCCCTGTACACTTTCAACCTTGAAATCATCATCCCACCAAGTCTGCAAGGCAGATGGCAAGTGTGCATCTCAAGCTACAGCTGGCATTGTTACCAAGGTCGGCATGCTTGTGGTATACTGGAATGATGCAGGATGTCAGACTGCAATAAAAAGGTGACAAAGTCAAGTGGGTCCTCAAGAGGATCACAGGAGCCATAAGAGCATACGAGCACACCAGGAATAATCATGACACTAGAGCAGAAGAATGAGCAGCATTGCGCATGGTGTCTAGGACGACGAGGAGTCTGACAGCGAGGATGCTGACCTGGAGGAGGAGGTAGACCTCCGGCACCACCGGAGAAGCCAGCGCAGCCGCAACCTTGTGCAGCGCTACAGCCCCAGGGCTGGTCAGGCAGGAGAGTTCACCACTGGGTCCAAGCGCCGCCGCAGCATTGCAGCACAGGTGCACTTCACCTTGCTTAGAGTCGGCATGTAGCACATTGGGCAACCAATAAGCTGACAGGAAGCTTCAACAACCCCCAGAATACTGTTTTGGGGCGAACATAAGAAAGTCTGCTGCTGCATTGTGACACTGATGGAGGACCAGCATCTTGCCTCTTGAATCTTTGATGGGGATTGCGGCAACATGCTTTCTCCATCATGGTCACATTGCAGCAGAAGGCGGGTATTTGCCATACCTTTGAATGAGGCCTACATGCCAGCCTCTGCGAGTTTGCAGGAGGATGAGGAGGCGGCTGAGGAGGATGCAGCCGATGAGGAGGAGGAAGAGGACGATGAGGACATGGAGGGAGGTGACGAGGGAATGCGCAGATACCCTCTGCGCGACCGCGCCAAGGCACAGGTCCAGCCCTACGTGCCCGGCACGGGCGGCGGCATGCTCAGGCGGGCAGGGTGCGCAGCAGCACTCTCCTGTCACTCACACACAGTTCCGCTAGCTGACAGCACGACGTGCTTGGTCTGTGTGCGGCAAGACAGCCTTGCGGCCTGGCAGTTCCCTGTTGCTGGGCCACGAAACGTGGGCGGCTGCATCGTGTAATCATATGAGGGTGTATGCGCAGGGGTCCCAAGGGGCAGGCGCGCCGTGGGAGGCGGCTTGGAAGCCGTCCAGCCTATTCTGGCAAGTGGTCTGACGAGGATGATGTGGCAGATCACCATCACGAGCTGCCACCATGGCAGGTCTGTGTGCGACCCCTTGTTCCTATGTACTCGCAGCAGAAGGCTTTACAGCAGTGTGAGCTGGTCAAACACCTGAGAGTCTTCCTCTCACCAAAGACGTTGACATGTACATAGAGGCCCTTATCCTAGTGAGGGTTGCATGGGCATCTCCATCATTTACAGGCAAGAGCATTTGCAGGGGCGCAGCACATGGGCAGGTGGGCTGTCAGAGGGCGTCCCTGCAGGTGTGTCGCCCAGAGCCAAAGCAGGCATGCTGGATGGGAGGCCCCCATGGGAGGTCCCTCACCTCGGTGGTCCGGGAATCCTGGACGCTGGAAAGGACCGCAAGAGCAATGCAGAGATCACGCCTCTTGAGGTGCTCAGCGACCGACCCATTCATGTGTTGATCATGCATTCCAGGAACTCCTCAGGAATCTCCGGCATGCATGTGGCTGTGGTACGCATAGCATCGCATGTGCCCCCCTCACACAGATGCTCAGCTGCAGCACAGTACATTACCGGGGCAATGCTACAAGTTAGCTGTTGTACACGACACACACCGATGGCTTGTCTGGACATGCAAGTGAGCTTGCAAATGTGTCTACAAGACTAAGTGAAGGAACAGCTGACATGGGATGCTGTGGTGTTGTAGGTGGATCCCTCTGTGAGCTTTGACCAGGTGGGAGGCCTGGACCATTACATCAAGGCCCTCAAGGAGATGGTGTTCCTACCCCTGGTGTACCCGGAGCTCTTCGAGCGCTTCCACCTCACCCCGCCCCGCGGCGTCCTCTTCTACGGGCCTCCAGGCAAGTCCCACTGAGCAAAGATAGCTCACTGCGATGTTTGGTGTGACGACTGACCAGCACGGGTGCACGACCAATTGCAGCATGAGATGTCTCTTGCAGCCTATGCCTGAGATTCCAAGACGGTGCTTGAGGGAGGACAGAGGGGGTGCAGTGTGGAGCGTGCACATCATGTCCCATTGCAAATTTAGCAGTTCTTGCACCCAACTGCCAGGAGCACTGAAGGAGCACCGAGAAGCTAGTATGCCACCTTGAGGAGTGTCATCTCCCAGTGTCATGCTCTTGCGTATGAAGATACCGCCGCTGCTGCAGGGACGGGGAAGACGCTGGTGGCGCGGGCGCTGGCGGCCAGCGCGAGCCGGGCGGGGCGCAAGGTGGCCTTCTTCATGCGCAAGGGCGCCGACATCCTGTCCAAGTGGGTGGGCGAGGCCGAGCGCCAGCTGCGCCTGCTCTTCGAGGAGGCCCAGCGCCAGCAGCCCGCCATCATCTTCTTCGACGAGATCGACGGCCTCGCCCCGGTGCGCCCCGCCACCGCGCCCGCATGAACTCCGATAGCTGCGCCTTCTTTTGTAGGAGGGCCTGCGCCAGCAACTGGCAAGTACCTTTGGTGACACTGAAGCCCTTGCTTTAATGCGCTTGCAAAGAGCTTGGTGATTTTGTGCTACCTGCTACGCCAGGACGAAATCTGATGTGGTGCAGCACGATACATGTCTGGCCATATCAGAGCGGCGCTGACCAGGCATTACATGGCACAGGTGCGGAGCAGCAAGCAGGACCAGATCCACAACAGCATTGTGAGCACGCTGCTGGCACTCATGGACGGGCTCGACTCCCGGGGAAGCGTCGTTGTGATAGGTCAGCGGCCTCACACTCCCTCCATCCTGCACTGCCAGCTCTCATGCAGAGTCCCATGCGCAGAAGCTTGTCCAATCACAGCGTTGATCCTGATGCTACACTAAGCCTACTTGCATGGCTCTCGAGGCTCCACGCTCTCATAACATTGATGGGCTGCAGGCGCAACAAACAGGGTAGATGCTTTGGACGCGGCGCTGCGGCGACCGGGGCGCTTTGACAGGGAGCTGGTGTTCCCTCTGCCCAACCTGGCAGCCAGGGCGTCCATCCTGGACATCCACACGCGCCACTGGGCCGACCCGCCCAGTGCTCAGCTTCGGGCACACCTGGCCCAGCTCTCCGTGGGCTACTGCGGCGCAGACCTCAAGGTGAACCTACTTCCCTTACAAGCACCCACAACACAGGATCAAGCTCTGCAAATGGTAGTGAGGGCTCACGTAAGACAACGCCCAGCGCACACTGCTGCCTGGCTGAGGGTGTGCTTGGCAGCCACAAAGCTGAGCAGCCTGCCTCTGAAGCGTGCTGTCAAAGCAATCAAGTGCTGCGCAGGCACTGTGCACAGAGGCGTCGTTGCATGCGCTACGGCGGCGCTACCCGCAGATCTACGACAGCAACGACAAGCTGCTCATCGACCCCACCAGCATCGCCGTGGAGCAGCAGGACTTCGTGGCAGCGCTCTCCTCCATCACCCCCGCCAGCCACCGCTCGGTCGCCGCCCATGCAAGGTGCCACACTGCCCTCTCAGGGAATTGTTCAAGGCACCACCCAGGTGCAGTGTCCACCTTGACAGCTCACCACAGCTGTCATGGGTGCTTGTCATCAGCAGGACAGAGCATTTTTGAGCGGCGCCTTATGCTGCTCAAGCACTTACATGCCAAGGGACCTACAGGCTGTCTTTACAAAGCATAAGATGCGCCCTACCAATGTGCTGTACATGATCAATGCGTTGCCTTTTCAGGCCACTGCCAGCCGCTCTGGCGCCACTGCTCCAGGGACAGCTGGACCTGGTGCTGGAGAACCTGTGCACAGCATTCCCTCCCGCCCGCGCCTGCCTGGAAGCTGCTGCGGACGGCAGCGGGAGCGTCCAGCTGCAGAAGATGGCAGCTTTCCGGGGTCGCGTTGAGGGGCTGGCAGCCATCAGAGATGAGCACGATGGCGACGTCAGTGCTGAGCTGGCTGAAGGTAAGGTCTTTTGGCCATTCACTTTCATTAGCACGCCGCTGGGTGCACGCATGCCTGCATCAAACTGGACTGTACTTGCACACTGGACTCTGGAAGTGACAAAGCAAAAATGTAAGGGCGCACGACTCAGCAAGTGGCCACAGATCAACCATAGACCAGGTATACGAGATGCCCGCTCAGAGCCACTCTGTGCAGACGGAGGCGTTGCCCGGCCGAGGGTGCTGGTGTCGGGCAGCGAGGGCTTTGGGCAGGACCACCTGGCGCCAGCGCTCCTGCATGCTCTGGAGGGCCTCCCTGTGCACTCCATTGGCCTCCCCGCTCTCCTCTCAGACGCCTCGGCAAGGTGCTATCACGCTATGCCCTTTGTCACCTGCAACATACCAGAAATGGGCTGAGGATAGCGACGAAGTCGCTGCTGTACAGTGTGTTGTCTTGAGCGGATGCCGATATGGAGATGTGTTTGCGCGGAGTGCCTTCCCCACAAGGCATTGGCACAGTTCGCTGTCATCTTGGCAGGTGCATGGCCCCAGCAGATACCTGCCACCATGGTATCGGGACCTACTGAAAGGACCTTCTTGGACCTTTGCAGGTCGCCTGAAGAGGCTGTGGTGCATGCTGTGATGGAGGCCAGGCGAGCAGCCCCAGCCATCCTGCACCTGCCCCACCTGCAGCTGTGGTGGGACACGGCGCCCCCCTCCCTGCGCGCGACGCTGTGGATGCTGCTGGCGGACCTCCCCGGGGACCTCCCCCTGCTGCTCATGGCCTCCGCTGACGTCCCCCTCGACCAGCTCGACAAGGTACCTTTCTGCAGCTGTTCAATGAGGGCGAGTGTCGGGGATTGTTTCACAAGCCAGAGGCCAGCATGCTTGTGCCCATGTCAAGCCACTTACACTTTTCAAAATGCTTTCCTCCTGTGGTATGCCTAGGTGGAGAGAAGGGCCATGTCCGTACCAGCACGGCTTTGCACAGGATGGCCTGCACATATTGCCTGACTTAAGAGTCACCGCCATTGCAAACTGTACTGAAGCTGTGAAAAAATCTTTGCAAACTTTGAATGATCAATGTAGGAGGCTGCGCAGCTCTTCAGTGCGCGCACTGCTGTCAAGCACGAGATGGAGGTGCCTCAGGCCAGCGAGCGAAGTGCCTATTTTGGCCCTGTCTTGGCTCCGCTGGCGCTGCCTCCGCCACCACCGGACTTGGATGCTCAGAGGGCACCTCCTCCAGAGGTATCACCATTCTATAAGATTCATTGCTTGCTCTCGTGATGGCTGATTGGACTGGAAAACTCATGTGAAGGGTGAATCGCAGCACTGCAAGCTTGCACTTCTCTGAACAGGTGCAAGACTCTGCACTGATTACCTGTAAGGCCGACTTGAGGTAAACTGCCCTGCCATGCTGCTTCATCTCTCTTATGCTGTTGCTGCAGCTGCCGAAGGCCCCGGAAGCTGCAGAGGCTCTTGCGGAAGCTGCGCGGCTCAAGAAAAAGGCTGAGGCCAGAGCCGCGTACGAGGCGGACGTCGCGGCGGTGCGCGAGCTGCGCATGTGCCTGCGGGATGTCGCTACGAGGCTGCTCACGGACCGGCGCTGGCGCAGCCTGGCGCTGCCTGTGACTCCACAGGAGGACGCCGAGTACTGGCAGCGGGTGGGGCCACTTATGACTGCAGACGAAGCAGGATTTGGGACTGTCTTGTTGTGTCAAATGGAAGCCGTTGTCCATACCCAGTTGGCACAGCGCATCAGCCCTGCACCCGTCAGTATCAGTATAATGGCAGCGCCTCAGCTGCGGATGTGCTTTCAGTCCTCCTTCTGTAGCTGTGCTGCTACAGCTGGACTACCTCTGCATGGCTGTGGCCAAAAGCCTTATTCGCCATGGAACAAGGGAGTTATGTGATGTGAGCTTGTGCTGCCGCAGGTGACAAGCCCAATGGATCTTGCCACGCTGCTGAGCCGAGTGGACACCCGGCAGATTCCCACAGCAAAGGCGTTCCTGGACACAGCTGCTCTCATCCCGGCTGGGGAGCAGCAGTTCAGGGGCAGTGACCCCGAGGGTATCCGGGAGGTCAGTGCCCTCTTGGCGCAAGTGACCCGTTGTCATGACATCTTCCTCATGTCCAGTGCTGAGGGTATGCAAGACCCGTGCAGCTGCAATAGCATCTCTGTCACCAGGCCTATACAGGCTGCTCTTCTGGGGGGTGAGGTGTGTTTGATATGGTTGGTCTGTGAAGGAACGGGTGTTTTGTCCTACAGGTGTCCAAAGCGCATGCTATGCTGGATGAGGCGAGGTTCCTGGTGGAGCAAAGGGTCCCCCCAGCGGTGGCACAGCGATGTGAGGAGATCCATGCAGCGGGGGGCTTGGGCCCCCCGCCGCTTGGGGCCCTGCCCGATGTGCTGCCGCCTGCAGTGGAAGCTGCAGCCCCCAGCGGCCTTCTGGATGCCAGGTTAGGCGGCGCCCGGGACAGGTACCTCCCTGAGTAACATTCCTGCACCCAATGGTTTTGCTACGCATTTAGGAGGTTGGGAGAATCCGCCAGGAAGCAAGAAGATTTGTGGTGATCCTGGAGGGCACATGCTTGCAGCCATAGTAAGCTTACCACTCAAGTAAAGCGCCGCAAACATACCCATGAGACAGCATCCCCTGGTAGCTGAACGTCTCCTGATGCTGTGCAGAGATACAGCCAATCTGGCTGGGGACAGGTGGCAGCGGCCATCCCGCTCATCGCGCTTGCGTGGCGATGACCTGGACAGGCGCATCGTCAACATAGACCCCGAGCGCATCTTGAGGGAGCAGAGAGCGCAGCGCAGGCTGCAAAACCAATCACAGGTATTGACCAGCTTTGTGCACTTCCTAGCAAGGTACTTCAGGAGCTCACACAAGAAGAGGGCCACCCGACATCCAAAGTGTTGCAGAGTTCTACCTGTCTTGATGCAGTGCATCTGTGCACTGGTTGATTGTGGCCTCATGCAGGCAGAAGATGAATAAGGTATTCTGCATGTTTGCAGGCGAGGAAGGGGCAGGAAGCAGGAGCCCAGCAGCCCGATGGCCCGAGCTCAGAGCATGACAGAGCAGCAGACGCCACCATGGCGGGCGCTGATGCCATGGAAGGTGGCGCGGACAGGGCTGCTGATCTGGTATCACCAGACGCAGTGGCTGTAACGCCCGCTCCGCAATTGGCAATGCATCACCAGGCCCTCACAGAGCTCAGCACCGGTATGGTCCCGTGATCTGCTGCGCAATCTGGTCATACACTCCAGCGCTCTGCTTTCCTGGAGGTGTTTCAGACAATGAAACACCCTGATACAAACACCTCTGATCTGAGTAAGAGCGAGCCATTCTTGCTGAATTCTGAGACATTGCAGCACTTACTTATAGCAAATAACAGCTCTGTACAACTCAAATGGCGCTTGCAGTGTTAGACCAGTGATGCGAGAATGTGTGCCAGCAGGCACAAGCCAGGAATCTGAGCAGCTGCCAAACGGAACCACGCCAGCGCAGCCCTGCCTCTCTGGGCTGCCCACGGAGAGTGACCTGCCCACGAATCTTGGGGTCCGCATCACTCGCCACCGCCCCAATGCTGGGGAGGCAACCGTCACAAAGGTGGTCCCTTTGAATCCCACACGAGGCTTGTGCACCAAGACTGCGTCAGATCAGCCTTGAGTCTGGATCATAGGCAGTGAGTTTCCTGTGGAGCTGAAGCTACAGGCTGTGTCATGCACATCACTCATCCAGCAGATGTTGCCCTCTTGCATCAGACATTAAATTTAGGAAGTACCATAGACATCTTCATGGTCCTTCCTGAAAGCTTACACCTATGCATGTCTAGAGGGCATTTCTAGATGGCCTGGATCTAGCAAAGGAACGTTTGTCTGTTTGGGCTTCAGGGTGTGAGGCAGCCGCGAGCTGAAGCAGCTCAGGAAGCAACGACCTGCAGCGAAATTGGGGCAGGAGACTTCACGGCGACCCTCGCCAACTTCATGGCAGGAGGCATTGATGCAGCGATGCCAGACCTGGCTGGGCCCGCAGGAGGCTCTGGGCAGCCGCCTGAGGAGGCGCTGCTGTCGCCTGTGCCAACGGCTGGGTGCCATGTGTTGGCCGCTCCTCCCTCCGTTGCTGGGAGTGTCCCTGGCAGCTCAGGTAATCTTCTCCATAGACATCTCAGAGCCCTGCTAGAATATCTCCAGGCTCATCTTTGTTACTGCAGCAGTAGACGTAGCTGATACCTGTTGAAGTTACAGTGGGAGCTGTATGAAGGCAGCAGGCCAATCTGTACAATGCGCGTGCAGGCAAGCATCTGGCCACCGGGCACGATGGCGTGCCCAGTGCCCAGAGAAGTATTCTTGCCAGCAGCAAGCGCTCGGGCATGACGCCAAGCGCCATGCATGCTGCGTCAGCTGTCAAGCCGTCAAGGAAGGGCGGAGTGAAGTGGGCCGATGGCACTTCTCCTGCAGCCCAGCCAGCCTCTGACAGGTGTGCCTTGCAAAGCTTATTGCAGCTGTCCTTGCATGCCCAGCCTGTCCCCTTGGCCATGTCTATGGCTATATACAGTGTCATGGAAAGCTCAATTCTTTGTTGAAGCCAGACATTTGACAGTGAAAAAGGTCACCTCGTGTGCTGTCTCACATGTCACAAGGTCCCTGTTCATCTGACCGCTTCCATCTGACTATGAGGAGTCTTCGTGAAGTTGCTTGTCTTGTGCAGTCGGGAGCACGCTGATGCTGACTCCTCGCCAGCGGCAAAGCCCCGAGCAACAGCGCGGGTCATGTTTGACAGCGCAGGGCCACCCGGGCACACACCCTTCCGCAGCAGCAGATTCGTGACGCCAGCCGAAGACAGCGAAGAGCTGCAGGTGAGCCACCTCATTTCGGTACCTCTCAGTATATCTCAGGCCCCTGCTTCGAAATTCATCTGTGCTTCTTCCAGCCTTTGGCATGCGCCTGTGACAGCAGTTCCTGTATGTGAGCCTGCATGGTGGATCAAAGGTGCGCTGACAAGCCGCAATTCCTGCAGGGTGCTGCTGACGGGTATTCAGAAGAGGCAGAGGCAGCTGCGGAGGATGGAGCTCCTGAGATGTGCAACGCAGAGGCCGCAGCTGAAATGGCAGACCTACCATCGTCTAGCAATGGCGCAGCGGCACATTTGCAGCAGGCTGTGCAGACAAAGCAGAAGCGCATAGCCCTTCCAGAGCATGCCAGACTGGCCACAGGGCTGCAGGTAAGCTGCGACTGTCCCTCTCTTGCTTGGAGAACAGGCAGTGCATGATGTACAGGCAACGCCAGACAGGGCGGCTGCACTCCCTCGCAAGAGAGTGAAGGTGTCACCCGGTGGACATCAGATGAAGGCTCACAGATGAGGCCCCATTTGTGAAGGTTCTCCTTGCGGGTTGCAGGAGAAGGTCGTGCAACTGACAGAGGGCTGGAGTATTCAGCAGCTGGAGGAGTTGCGGGTGGTACTAATCAGGCAAGCCCAGTACCCTGGTCACACATGTTGCCTGTGAGTCTGTACGGATGCTGGCATACTCTCAACCCAAATCTCTTGCCTCAGCTGTGTGCCTGGTACTAATTGAGAGCTGAACCCGATATGCAGCTGAGCTGATGAAGGGGCCAGACATTGACAGGTGTTTCATGCAGGTGTGGGCAGAGTCAGAAGCACAGCACTGACAGGGCGGCAGCCATTGGTAGCGCTGCTGATGCCGTACAGAGCTTCATAGCTGGGGACTAGCGGCAGTCCAGAAGGGAGCCTCAAAGTCTGAAGGCGCTGTCACAAGTGCAACGCATGTGACTTGCTGATGTTAGCACTGGTGCTTTGAGAAAAGGGAGGCGCATGCTACCATAGCAGAAGGCCAAACTGCACCCATATACAACGCATGCCCAAGGACAGCGTTAGAGATACTGCAGCACCGGAAAGTGCCCATTGCTGGGGGCCCGCAATATACGAGAATGATCTGCATGTGTACGGTGCAGCGCTGTATGAATCAAAAGGCTACCTTAGTAAGTGGAGTCCGCTCCGTGTCTAAAGAACAGCACAGCGATTGAGCAATCGCTGGAGCTGCTCACCTCCTTACAAAATGCCACAGATGGCTCCTATTGGGATCAAACCAACTAGTTGCTGGCCTTCTCAATTCCATTGTACATCTTGCCCACAAGACACACACCCCGCTCTCAAGGCTCGGTCCAGAGGGACAGGCCAACAATCCTACCAACATTGATACCCATCACGTGGGCCTGGAGACAAGCAGTACCGCATCTGCCCCATCACCCACAGCTGGAGCGGTCTTTGGTGCAGCTACACGCCTGGTCCACCCAACAGCCCATGCATACATCAGCTCGCATACTGGATGACCCCGCTGAGCGCTGCACTGAGCGCGCTCTTCATGGCCTCTCTGCTCAGGCTGGCTAGCACCTCGACCTCCTGCACCTCATTGCCGGAGCGCGCCAGCAGAATGTACCTCTTGGCTGTGCCGTTTTCGTCAGTGTCATCGGTCTCGGCCTCCGCGTCAGGGTCAGTCTTGGACAGAAACACCTGTGTGGGCACAAGAACCAGTCAGAGGGTGCAAGAGGACGGCCACGCCGATTTGGGATGCTCGCAGGTCCAGAACAGGTTCCCCCAAGCATGCAGTGGCATCTGCAGAGCAAGAGCTGGGGCTTCTGATCACTTCTCTGTGGGAGAGCAACTAGTGGAGGAGCCTCTGCATATGTAGGCCCCACTCATCCACCCGCAATGCTCACCTGGATCTCTGGGGCAAAGGCAGTGCCCTGCAGGCGCCGGCCTGGTGTGGTCTCCAGGATCCCCTCCTGCTCCGTCAGCGCCTGGCACAGCAGCTCCACAGCTGGCAATGTGCCCATCCTCTCCTGCATGGCAAATGTCTCTTGGGGTCCTGTTACTCATTGCTCCAACAGAAGGGGCTGCGAAGAAGCAGTCAGGGTATGCACACGGTGAGCTGGTGCAGCTCATGTTACTTGTCTGCCGTAAGTGCTTGAGAGTTCTCTGGCTTGACAGAGTGCATGGCGTGACACACCTTGGCGGTGCTCTGGCTGGAGACGACGTCCTCGATGGTCTGCTGCAGGTCCTCCCTCTGCCGCGGGGGGCGGACGCCCTTCCCAGTCAGCCTCAGGCCTCGCGCATCCGTTGTCACAGACTCCAGCACCGCCTCTATCACTTGGCCCTCCTGCAATGTGCCAAGCCCTCCATTTACACAATCATCAGAGATGGCTAATCAGAACATGATCAGCGCACCAGAACTAGGGCTCTGTGACCAGAGCTCTGCAAGGACTCTGTCCTTGCGCAGCCCAGCAGTTCTGATAACATGAGCAGCTTGTATCAAAGCAGACTGTGCCGTCAGGGTCCAAGGGGGAAGACACATGAAGGTAAGAGTGTCCCCTGCACTGAGACGTCAGCGGAGGCTCCCAGCTGCACAGGTGTAAAGAGGCCAGACGAGAAAGCCTTACCACAACATCGGCAATGTCGGCAGCGTCGCTGTGCAGCAGCCCAGGCACTCGCTCCAGCCTCCCATTGTCAAGCTCGACCTCAAAATGCAGGATGACGTATCTGTCTGTCACATAAGCAGCCACACCGCTGATGACCTGGCCTAGATAGGACTGCAGCACCTGCATGCAGTTAAACGCTATTCCACCCCGCAAGATCTTTCCTTGCAAGCGCTTGATGTCAGATGCGTGTATGAAGAAAAGCCCGTTTGAGATTGTAGCGTGACACCAAGTCCTCTGACGTGATGTCACCACAATCCTGATGCAGAATCAGGACTCACGAAACATTGCTCAGCTTCTGCTGGCAGTGAGAAAGACATCGCATGACTCGCGAGAGAAGAGCGGCTCCTGTACATGCACCTTGGGCAATCTGCTTACCTTGGCTGCTGCTGCAGAAGGGGGATTGGTGGGGCCAACGTGGGGCGTGTCGAGCTCAGGGGTGACCTCTGAGAAGACGTTTCTGATAGTGGGCTTGCTTTTGCCCTGCTGAGTGGGGTCCGGCCTTTCTATCACCTGCACATGCAGCCATGTCAGTTCAGTCCGTGAAAAACATGCCAAGCAGCATGCCAGCAAGGCGGCAACTGTGTCAGTCATATCTCCTGTCAGGAAAGGTGATGTGGACGATGTTCTTGCAGGAATGACAGGTAGAATGAGAGAGGGCATGCCTTGCACGAGATCACATACACTTGCACCCGCTGCGACACCACGACAGCCTGCATTGTGTTGGCAAATGCTGCTCTGAGCTGCGGCACCTGCATGAAGAACAAAAACCCCTTTGTGTACCTGTTACATTCCCATTATGGGCTTGGACTGTCTGGCATCACAGAACACGACCAGTGTCTGGTGAGTGCACAAGCGCATATGGAGAAATCGAGGTCAGTGGCAGCTGTTGTGAATGACCAGAAGCATAGCTGACGCCCATGAGGTGATACGAAGGAAGCAGGCCCCACCTCAAGGTCTTCTGGCAGGCCTTGCACGTCAAAGCTTTGCCTGATCAGCTCCTGCCTCTCTGGTAGCATCTGCGCAAACGGCAGGAAGCCTGCATGTCCACAGCAGCCCTGACCACAGGCAGGTCAGCTAGTGATCTACCAAGAACATTGTGTCCTCATCTAATGCAGAGATGCTTTGCACAGCCCAAATCCAATGTACTGGAAACACAAGGTGGTGCCCATGCTGCAGAGACCACGGCAACCCAAAGCAGATTGTATATGAAGTACAATGCTTGTCGTCCTACCTGAGATGAGATCTAGCATGTCCATAGAAGGGGTCTCGGAGCCTACCTCTGATTCCAGCGTCTGCTTGAACCATAACACCGCCATACGAGGCAGCAATCGCCTTCCCAGGCAGCTTGTCCAGGGACGCCATAGCCAACTGAGCCACCTGCAGCTGGCCCTCCAGCCAGGGATTGAGGCCGCCTGGAGTGCTGGCCTGCAGCCAGAGCAACGCCATGCTGTGTCACTATGTTGAGATGGGTGAAGGACCTGCCATGGGTTGGCCTAGTTTGGCAAGGTCACTTACCGGCCTGGAGCGCAGACTGCGTGTGGCCGATCATGTCTGTGCCTGTCAGGGCATAGCTGGGGCGGGGTGGATTTTGCAATCTCCAGCCTCTGAGAAGCAATCACAGTTGAAGACGGCAAGCAAGGTGTGCCACATGTCAAGCTGAATGGGAGCTTGAGGATCAACCTTGCCCATCTGGTCAGGTTGGGCAGCAGGCAAGGCTGGCTTGGGCAGCGCCATGGGAGGGGCGGGGAGCTGCATCTCCAAGCCAGATCCATCCTCTTGTGGCCTTGTAGCTGTTTTAAGCTTAACGGGCGCTTCAGTGCTGGCTTCCGCTGTCTCGGAAGCTGCTGCAAGGGCACTGTCTGCTTGAGCAGGCTCCAGCTGCTCTGCTGCCTCTGGCAAAGCTTCGGGTAACGCCTCTTGATCCTCTACTGCAGGTGCGGCTGATCTCTCTAGAGCTGATGTGCTGCTAGTTGCGCTGCTGGATGCCTCAGTACCCTGCGAGGTAGCAGAGCTTGGGCCTGCCTCTGTTAACATCACAGGGGGTTTGGGCCGAGTTGGCCGCTGAGGGGTAGGCAAAGGTATTGGAGCCACTATTGGCGCTGCAGAAGCAGAAGCTTCCTGATCTGGCTGGGCCGGGTCCCTCTCAGCTGCAACAGCAGCCTGGCTGATTGCATCTGTATCTTGAGCGTCTGGTGCTGATTCCAAATCTTGCACACTTTCTTTGGGTGAAGTCTGAGGCAGAGCAGATTCAGAGGTTGCTGGGTCCGCTACCTGAGCAGCAGACTGCTCGACTGGGTCTGGAGACTCAGCAGCTGCAGTTTCTGAGTCTGCAGCTTGTGGGCGCGGCCGAAGGGGGGCCTGTCTGAGCTGTGGCAGAGGCTTGCTCTCGATTGCTGAGTCTGACAGAACTGCAGACGTTTGCTCTACTTGGGCTGCAGAAGAGGCTGCTTGGGATGTCTCTGCAGCCTGCCCTGCTGGCCGTGCTGGAGCCTTCCTAATCTCTAGTGGCAGCACGCTATCAGACGCTGATCTTGGTGCAGCAGGCTTCGTGCTCCTGCTAGCAATTCTGTCGGATGGTTTCCGGCCTGGCGCGTTGTCTGAAGGAGCGGCTGCCTTGGGCAGCTGGGCAGCCTCTGTGACCGGCGGAGCTGGCCGAGCAGGGGCGCGTGAAAGTTGCGGCACCGGCTGGGGAGCAGGCTTTGGCTTGGGCTCCTGCACCCCAGAATGTTGTGTCAGCTCACAGTCAACCAGGCACTAGGGTACTGAGCCTCAAGCTGGCAGATGCACTAAGCAGCACAGACGCATGTGCTGGGTCAAATAAACACCACTTCTGTCATCTCTAGCACAGCTCATAGCGCCAGCAAATGTCTCGAACATGCGGGCATAGCCGATTTGGATGGGGCAGTCTGTCAAGTCCTCTTTTGCATGCAGGAAGATTCGCTCGAAACCTCGTCCGCTGCATCCAGTTGAGAAAGTAGGTGGAATGCATCGGAGAAGGCCCTGGACATATTTAATCGAAAGGCGCCCAGGCAACGGGTTTCTTGGAGTCTGAGCTCAATAATGGAGCCTAGATAGCAGCGTCGCCCGTCGTGGAGGAGATGGGTCGCCTTCTGAGCGGCTTTGCAGACTGCATCTGCTGTGGCAGGGGGAACAGATACCAGAGCGCAGATGCGTGGATGAACCAGCCCCTCAATATCTTCCAGCCGCGGAGTACAGCGACCTTGGAGGACCTGCTCGAGAAGAGCAGCAGAGCGCGTGAAGCAGTCTGGCAGCAGTTGGGGTCTCTCGAGCCCTTGGTTCTGAGTCACCTTGTCAGCCCCACACTCTCCGGCGGGCCAAAGTGGCCAGCACTCCGACAGGCTTTCAGGCTCGTACGGAGGCCAAATGGCAATGTCATCCTTGCCTCGGATGGCTTGTCTGATCCCTTCGACGACATCACCCTGGGTACGTACCACATCAGGCCCGATGCGATGCACTCAAAAGGCAAAGCTGCTGGATCTTGGTAGTCAAATTAAAGGCATAATGCATGCCGAGCTGCCAATGCCTGCAGTAAGGTTCTGCAAAAATTGTGTCATTTGCCAGTTGTGAAAGAGCAAGCCCTGCAGGCGATGGGAACGTCAATGGCTTTGGCTTGGAGTTCTACATCGAGACCCCTGGCAACGAGATAGCCGAGACTATCCACGATGTGAAGAAAAGCTGGCAGTTCCAGCTGCTCTACACCGTCAGCCAGCTTGCCGCAGGTAATGCTGGCTCAGAAAGCAGCAGAATTTGCATCCAAAAGACACATGTGTTGTGCTGCTGCGCCTGATGGTGCCATGCAGCTTGTTTCACAAGCCCTACGCCCTGAGAATCAGTACCTCTGAAGCAACACCACGCTTGCCAAGCTGAGAAGCCCTTTTTAATGCAATTCTGAGCTAATGGCTCGTACGCTGCCTTGGCAGGGCATGGAGGCATCAGAGCCATCATGGACGACATGAAGCTGCTGTCCACGGAGGCCGAGGGCGTGAATGAGGCCATTGCAGAGGAGCACCGGAAAGCCCTGGTGAATGGGGCGGGCCGGGTGGGTGCCCTGCTGGGCCTGCAGAGCCCACAGGACAGCTCCAGCGCCTCTGCGGACAAGGAAGCAGACAGCACAGGTAGGCGCCCACGCCTTCTGCCAAAGCAGTGCGCAAAGTACCGGCTATCCTCTACCCAAATGTGCTTCAAGCAAAAGCGCCTCGAGAGAAAAACAAATAAGTGCATTGAACCATGCACTGCGCCCATCCAGTAAGCATACCTTCCGCCAAACAAGGAGCTGCAAAATTGCAGAGACTGGGCACGTCATATTCAGCAGCTTTGCCTTTAGAATCTTGGAGCAGACCTGTAAGCATACTGCAACTGTGCAGGCGTCCCAGAAAGGATTCCTGACATGCCTCTGACAGAGGTGAAGCTGGTCAACATCAAGCTGCTGACACTGGCGGAGCTGAAGCTGATCACCGACAGAGGGGCTGAGGGCCGGAAACGGTTCAGCGAGCTGTTCGCAACACCCGAGCGGCTCGTGTCCTCCTTGCACCGGCCGTCTGCTGTGTGAGGAGCGCAGCAGCGTTCCTCTCACGTGCAGGACAGCAGCTTCGGGACTCTCAGGGAGGTCTCCGGCAAATGAGCTGCTGTGTGAGGAGCAAGCTGAGCGCCCCTCACACAGGCAAAATGCAAGCTGCTTGAGGCTCTGGAACAGAACAAGAGAGATCTGCGCCATGAATGGCGGGTGACTGCCACATGCAGCCAGTCTCAGAATACAGCTGCCATCTGTTGCAAGGCAAGATGCAGGGCAATCTGCGAGTGGCCTTTGGCTGGCCGTTTTGCTTGTAGCTGACCTTCTATTTCATGTGGTTGTGTTGTCTGGTTTAGGATGCTTGAGATACATGTTTGCAGGTCTCCACCAGGGTTGTCCACCTGCTTTGTCCCTGAGTCAAGAATGTCCGTGGTATGCACACAAAGACCAATCTGTATGTAGCACTGACCTCCAAAAAGCAGCAGGATCCCAAGAAAATCTCATGACTTGTGTGCTTGACCCGAGAGGTAGGTTGCAGCCCTCGAAGACGACTTGAAGCCGATCTTGCTGCAGACGCTGGGCAATAAGTGACCCCTCCGCATAGCCATAAGGACACATACTAGAAGCAACACTGTAAAGTCTGGGCCCCTGTAATGAACTGCTCGCAAACAGCCTGAAAAGGCTCTCAGTAGTGCCTGACACTTATGGCACTTGAAATGAGGGAAAACCTCTCACTGGCAAAATCTCGCTGCAGTGCCCCGAAAGCTGCTGCAGGTGTTGCATGCCCTTCGATGGGCTCCAGTACAATGTCCATATGCATCCTTGGACGGAGTGCGTACCTCTACAACAGGCGCTCTGACAGAGACCGTTCCGCGCTGCATTGCATCGAGCTCGTTGGAGAGGCGAGTCGCCTGCTGCACCTCCAGGCGACCCTTGGGCTGTATCAGGGGAGGCGGCGGTCCAAGATTGGCTTTGGGCCGCGCAGGCTCCGCTACCAGCTCCCCAGAACCTACTCCTGGGCTCTGAGGCCTGACAGGGGCGGCCTGCTTTGGCAGCAAAACCACCTCATACACTGCGCTGACAACACAGAGAGCATGCTGCAGATGCTGTTCAGTCTTGAGATGTTAGATCACCAGTACACGACTTAGAAGAGCAGGAACAGGCCACTCCCTCTGTACAGTCATGAGCAGACGGGCCAAGCAGACGCAATATTCAGGTCAGAATGTGGGGAATGGCAGTGAGCTATTACCTGCTTGCCACGTGGCATAACCAGAGCAGGTACGGCGCTAGCAGAGGCCTCCGGAGAGCTGCTTGGCCTCACAGCTGCTGCAGTCTTCCCGCTTGGCATCACCAGCTTTGGCACCTGCAGGGACCCATACTACTCACTGTGCTCGTCTCAGCCCTGTTTGCCCAGACTGATCATGAACACAACTGCTTCAACCCCCTGCGGTCACGCTGGCAGCATGCACACTGCCGTTGCAGGATGCACTGACCAGGTAATCTGGCGCATGCAAGAACCGGCAGATGTCTGCCTCCTCTGCAAATTCATCTCGATGATTGCAGGCTAGGTATGCTGGCACTGGTCATGACGCATTCACAACTACAACAGTCTTGCTGACAGGGAATTACCAAGCAGGAGAACCATTGCACTGTACATTATGAGCGGGTGCAAAGTTGAATCATGCCTGCTGCCCTCCGGAGGGCCTCACAGGCTCAATGAGGTCCATGCCCATGCTAGCAGCTGCTTTACGGGGCTTAAGGGTATTCTCCAGTAGCTCTAGTAGCGTCTCACGCCTCTGCGCCTCTGTTATGGATGGCGCCATCTGCATCATCACCCAGCACTCAGCCTCCTTGACATCTAGCTTGTGTGAGCATGCAACCTGGTCCCGGCTACGTTGCATGTCGTGGTAGAACGGTGTTGCACTGGACCATGCAATGACTGGGACAGCTTGGCGACGGGATGGGTGAATGCAGACCCTATACCCAAATAAAGTGACATGGCAATGAGGTGAATCTTTGCATCACACTGATATCTGGCCCTGACAGGCACCTACGCATTAACATGACAGCCAAACTTGGATTACATGGGCATGGTGGATGGATGCAGCACCCTGGCTTTGGCCCTGATGAGCGCCTGCGGCTGGGCATCCTGGTCGTTGAGGGGGTCAGACATGGCCATGTCGAATAGCCGCTCCAGCTTCTTGTAGCTTGCATCATCTATCTGCCTGCAAGACATACAAAACCACTTGGTGCAGCTCGCCGGCATGACATGAGGAGCCAGCATGTGGGTCAGGATACATTGTTAGCAACGTGCATTGTGCTGTGAAGCGGTGTCTTCCTGCGCCCTTGATCTATTGAGAGGCATTTTTCGAACAGAGTCCATTCATGCAATGGTTTCCTTGCCATTCCTAGCATGATGCAACATGCAATTGCAGTTGAGCTGCTGCAACATGAGAGGCCCCTGCAAAGCGAGGAGGCACAGCATGTGCCCCATCAAAGTGATGGGGCACCTTCTTAATCAAGCTCAAGGCTCTAGTTTGACAGGAGGGCGCAAGGCGCACACCTTTGCTGTGGTCTTTGCCGCTGTGCGGTTCTAGCCTGTGAGCTGCTCGGTCGTTGGGTGTCCTGCTCGATGCCAAGTTTTCGCTGCACTATGCTGGCCGTCTCTCGAGGGGCCTCGCCCAGGGCCCTGCCAAATTGCTGATATGCAGCCTCGAGCTCCGGGTCTAATTTGGCGGCCCCGCCTGCTCCAGGCCCATACTGCTGCTTCTGCTTCTGCACGAACGTGGGGACAAGGCTGTCACATGGAAGCGCAGGACTCATGTGGATGACGTCCTACATCTGCAGGACCTTTGTATGGTCAAGCCCTGCTTGAAGCATAGCGTAACACGGTCCTTAAGGCATTATTACCTTTTGTTTTGCGTGTACCCTTACGATGTGCCTGCCTCTCCTCAAAGTTCTGACATGCCATCGATGCAGGAGCGATGTCGGAGCGTGCGCTCTCCGATAGCCTTTGATGTCCATCTTGCCCTCCTGGAGGCGGCTAAAGTGTTTGCTTATGTCTATACCATCTGTACTAGACAGAAGTGCCCACTGGAACAGCTTACTAGCAGCATACAGCACACATGTGTGGCTGTCCGGAGGCTATCGCACATCCTCAAATGTGACGCATTGACAGCCTCGATGAGCTGCCGCATCGACAGCGTCACTTTCTGCCCCCTTTTTTGGAAAGATCGAGGGGCATTCAAGGGAGACGGCGCGACCAGAGCAATCCTGAGAAGCTGAGCCCAGTTTGAGGGAAGCCACCCACGTCACAATAACTCACCTAAAGTAATGCTGACTGGGCACACGACACGGAAGGTAAATCTGGGCTGCACTTTCCCTGCTTACAATTTAGTTACTGTTTCGAGGGAGTCTTCACGTCGATGGAACCGGTAGCGTCAGAGCCCCGTCTGTTTGTGGGACAGGTAAGGTCTCCCCAGCCAGCCTCCTGCAGCTGCCCTGCGTTGCCAGCAGTAGATTCAGCGTAAGGCGGGGCCCGTACGGCCCGTGCTGCATTTTTGTGTTCTTCGATGCAATTGAGTGCACAGATCGTGAGGCTGTGCAGCAACGCAGCAGTGCTTAAATTTTGCATAATCATGAGGGCGCTCTGTGATGAGACCTTGACGTGAAACGCCTAGGTTGGTTTCTGGGTGGCTCAGGGGGCCGGTCCCGCCTGGGGTAGCCTACCCAACATTAATCGTCTTGAGGGAATGTTGTGGGGCGCCCTGTGCAGCCTGGCGCCTTGATCTTGTCCCGATATGCTCACTTCATTTCATTGCCACGTAGATCCCGCAGAGTGCTAGAGAGGAGGACCTTTTTCCGCTCTTCACGCCCTACGGCAACGTCAGGAACCTGCACTTGCTCAGAGGGAGCGATGGGAAGCCGCGCGGCTGCGCCATGGTGCTGTTCAGCCGATGGGCAGAGGCAGAAGCTGCCTGCTCCTTAGACGGCTCGGTGGTCCTTGAGAGTGGCGGCCAAAGCAAGCCGCTGGTGGTGCACTTCGCCAACCCCCGCAGGGCACCTCCGGGTCAGCCAGCTGAGCCAGGAATAGCCCCTCGCAAGCTGTTCGTGGGACAGGTGGGCCCGCCGGGACCGCCCCTTGTCGTTTTGTGTGCTGCAGTCTTTAGTCAGGGTTAAGTGGGGCCCCACCGGCGCCTGCTCGGCCCGGCGTTCGCCTTTGTATGCCCATCGGACAACAAGATTTGTCTGGCAGCCAGTGAGGGTGTTCGCGTGCGTCGGCGTTTGGCTTGGCAGCTGGTTTGGATGTACATAGTGACCCCGCTTCCAGATGCACATCGGGATGCATTGCTTTGCGAATTGTGTGCTATAGTGCTTGTATAACATCTATGCAGCTCACGTACGTGGCATAGTGTGTCTGAGGCAGTTGAAGGGGCTTGTGTTGCAACATCCTTGTTTGTGCAGGTGCCTAGGGACATCACAGAGGAGCAGCTTCGTCCCCTCTTTGAGCCATATGGAGACATCGAGCACATCAACATCCTCAGGACACATCGTGGACAGAGTGCAGGTGGGGCACTGACTCATAAACAGCCCCCCATGCAGCAGTACAGCCAGAGCAGTGCATGGGTGGAGCACTGATCAGCAGCAGTCACCCAGGTGTAACGGGTTCAGCAAAGCACAGCTTTGTGCAGACCTTGTACACAGGTCTTGTAGAGATCATTGTGCAGCAACATGACTGTGAGTTGTATTGTCATGCCTACATCTGTCATACTCATGCATTTCCCGCTAAAACCCTGCTGCACCCCAGTCCTGCTCTGACTTGTCACCCAGTGATATGATGGGTATTTCCTTGCCAGCATAAGTCTGCAGATGGGAATAGGAGGATGTTGCAGGCTGTCTGTGTAAAGACGTGTTGCAGATGGTGGTTCAGGCTGCTCTGTTTGACTTGGCGGGACATTGCAAGACATCAGTATCCTATCCAAAACTGTGCAGGGCCCCACAATTGTGCAGGGGCAAGCAAGTGATCGTGTGCGTGCGTCTGCAGGTTGTGCGTTTGTGCAGTTTGCCAAGTGGAGCCAAGCAGAGGCCGCTATGGAAGCACACAACAGCAAGACGCGGCTGGGCACCTCTGAGGTGCCCCTAGTAGTGAAGTTTGCAGATGCCAAGCGCAAGGAGCCCTCTCCGCACCATGTGAGCTACATTCCCCTGCCTGTACTGATGAGCATGTCTGCTTGCAAGCACCTGGGGATGGCCCTACATCTTTCTTGTCTCCGTGCTGCTTTCCCACAGTCTGAGGCTGCTGCAAGCGCACATGCCTGAGCTGCAGGCAACCGTACTTTGCAAAATCTATGCGACAAGGCAATTAAGCCTCATGCTGGTTTGCTGAAGATTGTGCTTGTGTACTGCAGTTGCAAATGCCTGGCGGCTGGATGGGCGGACCGCTGGGTCCCAGACACCTGGACGCGTATGGCAATGGGCACCTGGGCGCGCTGGGCAATGGGCTGGGCCTGGGAGGCATGGGCGGCTACCAGCATCTGGGCGGAGACATCATGGGCGACCATGGTCTGCTGAATGGCATGGGCCTGGGCGGTGGCATCGGGTGAGCCTGCTGAGAATGTTTCAGTGCTATCCCTGTGCTGTCAAGTGTGTGGCAGCTCCTTGAAGGCTGCCTCCTGGCTGGCGGGGCTCCTGCTAAGTGACATTATGGGCGTGGGCTGCAGAGTACCCGTGCCTTTGGCATAGCAATGGCACAGGGTTTCTTGCAATGATACTTGAGTAGTGGCGGACACGCTTTATGGGGCAGCGAGGGGCATTGTGAAATGCCTCTTGGAGGTGGCATTTTGATGTGCGTTATTATACTGAAGGACGCTGCTGACAGGGATGCTACCTGTAGGGGCCCATATGGTGGGCAGGACCCAAACCTGCTGGGCAACCAGCAATTCAACGGCAGCCTAGCAAATGCACTGGCAGACAGCCTGGGGCTCAGCTCCAACCTGTCAGCTGCGCCGCAGTCCCAGAGCCTGCCCAGCGGGCTGCCTGGCAGCAATGGCGGGCTGCCCTTCAACATGAATGGGCTGCCCAACGGCGGTGGCAGGCACCCCATGGACTCCCTCTCTGCAGTGAGCTTCCGTCCCTGGCTGCTGCATTTACATGTATGTGTGCATGTGCCCAGGGTAGATAATCTTGACCTGCCTGGTGCAGCAGTATACTGCCCTGGGTGTCTTTAGCATGGCGAGCAGGTTGCGGCGCATGTCAAATCTAGCAAAGTTCTGTACAGTCAGGGCTGAGCCGTGTTTCTGAGTGTCGCACCATACAGGCAGCGCCTGGCATACATAGTCTTCCTCTGTTATTGTGCTGAGAGGGTAATCAACGTGCAGAGCTTTGGCAAGATGGGGCTGGGCCCGCGGGGAGGCATGCCAGCGCGGCCTTGGGGCCAGAGGATCGGCAGTAATGACAAGCACAACGAGTGGAAGCTCTTCATCGGCCAGGTTCCCCTGGAGGTGACTGCCTTGCCTGAGCTCAGCTGCAGTGACCTGTCCGTCTCCTTGAGTACAGGAAAAGCATGCCTGAGCTTATGTGGAGTCTCTCAGAGCGCTTCTACACCTTATAGCATTGTTAGGACTGGCTCAGCAGAAGGCAACGAAGCTGCTGCTATACCGTGAGGGACCCTGATTATGGTCCTTTCGAGCTGGAGACCTGCCGCATATGGATATGTGTATGACCGGTTCCTGGTGTCACGGCAGGCAAGCGAAGAGGAGCTGTTCGGCCTGTTCTCCCCCATTGGCGAGATCCTGGAGCTGTACATTCTGCGGAACTCCAATGGCAAGAGCCGCGGCTGCGCTTTTGTCACCTACGCCAACAAGTACCTCGCGCAGCAGGCCATCACGCAGCTCAACGGCAAGCAGGTGTGCACCTAGACACATCATGTGAGCAGTCAGCATCGCTTGCCATTTTGACAGGGGCATGACACCAGGATGCACAGTGTTGGTACTGCGGTGAGCAGCTCAATGAGTGCGCCGGTGCCTTTTCAATAGCGCTGTCCTGTCCTTTTCTGTCTGTGACATTGAAGTTAGAGAGAGGATCGTGGAAGAGCTCACCAGAGCAAAGAGCTCAAAGATAAAGCTCAATTGCCAATAGATATGCTGAGGCTGTCGTGACCTGCAGGTGCCCCCAGGAAAGACGCTGGTGGTCAAGTTCGCAGACAGGGCAAGCGCTGGGCGCACCTCCCAGCGCTCAGACGCCAGCGCGGGCTACCTGCACCCGCAAGCTCAAGCAAACGGCAATGGCAACGGTAACTACGCCTACATGTGACACCCGGCGCGGCAGCGCGCCATGCAGGCGGCCTGTTGAGGCGCCTGCACAGCAGCTCGGGCGGAAAGGCGGCGGGTGGTAGAGAGACCATTACTTGCTGGAACTGAAGACCCTTGGCCGGCTGCGTCATCGGCGAGGGATGCATTGCCCGGTGACGTTGTGGCATAGTGATGAGCGGAAGCAAACTGTTTGCAGCAGATAGAGGAAATGCAGGGCTGCCCCATGAGCCCGCTGGGCAGCCCAGATAGGCTGGGCTGCCCAGACTGGGCAGTTCTGGCAAGGAGAGTGCTCCTGTGAGCGCTACAGAAGAATAATGCGCGAGGTTGCGGGCAGCAGCTGACATTGCGTCAAGAGGCCCGTGCAGTTTCACAAGCTGATCAAAGACAGCCAAGACTGTGAGCGCCGAGCACATGCAGCTAGGGGATGCGCTCGCCAACCTGAACAGCCGGCCACTTCAGCAGGTGTTGGCAAGGCTTTCCATGAAGTAGCAATCCAGACAAGCTAGGCTGAGCCAGCCTGCTTGTTGTCCTGAAAATGAGCAGGCACTGATCCGCGTTCGCAGTTTGAAAGGGAGGGAGCTGGGAAGTGCTCCTCAGCCCTCAATTCCTCGCCGAACCATCTTTGTGCTGGTGCAAGCGCAGTGATTCGGCCTTCAGCTTGTTGCCCCATGGGACGACAGTCAACAGCATTCTTCCTGCGGTCATTTTCGGGGACTCCAGAGGAGTCGCCAGATCTGGTGTTTTGGGTGCATTGTTGCGCATGACAAGGATACCTCTCTGCTGTCCAAGGACAGAGCCAATGGTTCAGCGCCGTCTGGTACATTGTACAGGTTCAAGCGTAAAGATAGCTGTGTGGCGTCGTTCAGTAGCTGTCAGGACTTGAGCGACCGGGGCAGGTTGCTCAGCATGCATCCCTTACCAACTGTGTGTACAGATCCCCGGGATATGTGTGGCAGACCAATGAACAGGACCGTTGCAGCTGATCCTGCCCGCTGCAACGCGGCATCATCAGCTCCCCAAGCAAGAAACCAAGAAGAGGAAAAGGCAACACCCAAACCCTTTCGTAAAACACAGGCTGAAACTATGAAGGCGTCTGAGGTCACCCTACAAATCAGGACTTGCAGCCAGGCCAAGTTTGTCTCGGTGCCCAATCACCAAAGGGTTTCTTCTTGTTCTATCTGCTGCAGCTGCTGACTTGCGCCTCAAGCTTTTCTTGCACAGAAGGCTCTGTGTCTGCCCATGCGCGACGGCAGGCCCGAGCTGAAATGCAGAGATGCATGTCGGAGACCAAATCAGGCAGGCAGGCTGGTGTCAAGAACATTGAGCAAAGACGCACCTGCTTTACAGAGTCTGTCCCAATTGGGCGCTGCCGCTGCTGAGGGTTGCTCATCTGAAGAGCAGCCTCCAGGGTTGGCAGCGTGCCAGGGTGGAGAGGTAGTGGCTGAGAGTCACCATCATGATCAAATGCGCTTGCAGCAAAAGCATGTGTGCACCAGTCTGTAGCAAGCAGGCCACCCGCTTATGCACAGGGCGTAAAGGCAATGCTCGGGATGCGAGCACATGCAAAGCTCTTGGAGGGTGCTTGTACGTATATCGTCAGTGTCGGTGCTTATAGCGGGTCATTGCTGCCCAGCCGAGGTCCCGGGGCGATGCCTACCAATTTTGGCAGAACTGGCTGTGTGAGGCAAGCGCCAAAAACGGATGAGGATTGCTGTGCATGAACAGTGGCATGTGGGAGGGACAGCAACAGGCCTAGGGCTTCTGACCGGTATGGAGCTGCGCAGTCACTTGTGCACACTCATGTGAGGACACAGCGACATGTGGACATCCAGGATTCTGCGTTCAGCAGCTGTAGCAGCCCCTCCAATTGCAATCATCTTCTTGTGCAAGTGCTTATGATTGTGATGGTAAAGATATACTTTGGCCACCGCTGCAACGCTATGACCCTTGAGGCCTCTCTTGCAAAAGTCACATGCAGAGTTCAATACCCAGTCTTCACCCTCGTTGCGTGCATCACAGATATAATGGAATCTGCGCATGCGCTTCCTGGCTTTGTGTGAGCAGCAGCAGTGCAGGAACTTTCATTTCATTTTACGATGCAGGGTCTATGTTCTAATGCTCCGACCAACAAATCCATGCATCTGGAGGATTCCACTCATGATATTTGCTCGAAAACCTTCATAGCCACTCCGCAGTGCTGGGTTGCAATTCTCGATGTCACATTTGCCACCACTTCTTGTTGGCCTCCCGGTCGCGCAGCTGCTTGGCCATGGATGCGAAGCCCTCTGCGTCGCTGGACATGGCCTCCATCTTGTCCTGCAGCGTGCGCAGCTTCTCGCCGCGCTCCGCCAGCCGCGCCCTGTTCTCGTCCATCACCCCGCTCAGCCCCTCCACTCTGCGTGCATACGCTAGACCATGAGCTTCAGATAGAGATCTCTTTGTGTACCTAATGCCCCTCTCAGACAGCTGCGCCTTGAGCATGTCCATTGCCCTGCTCAGCCCATTCACCAGCATGCACACACTTGATCGCAACACTTGATACGACGCTGTGCCTGCCTGAAAAGGTTCAGCAACCTGCGCAGCTCGCCTTTCAGCGAGCAGCTGCTGGGAAGCCCGATTAGGTAGGACCTGTCTTGTTTTGTTGCACTCAGCAGACGCACGATGAGCTTGAGAAGGCCATGCCGGGGGCGGCTTGCTGTGCATGGCCAGACAAATTACAAGGGCGGCGCACCGCTTGGTGGTGCTGGGACGTCCGTATGCAGCCTTGATGTCTTCAGCTGTGCGCACGCCTGGGTTTGCGCCTGCGTGCCCCTTGCCAGCGCCTGTCTTCGCGCCCTTGAACAAGCCCGCCCTTTGCCCCTCGTCCTCTTCAGACCACAGATGCTTGGCACCTGCAGCAGACAACGGACGCCTTAGCTTATCTCAGAGAGTGACTCTCAACTGACATAACAGACCTGGTCAAACCGCAGAATATGTGACTTCTCCCATCCAAGGCACGCCGATAGGTCCTATCGGATGGTGCAAGACATAGACCAGAGTAGCCTCCAGGTCTCCAAGCGGCTGGAGCTACCCCAACTCCTGTATGGTAGATGCCAGGGGTACCTTGAATTACGCAGCTACTGGCGTGAGCATGTAAGAAGTCTTTACAGCCATGTGCAGGTGGCCCATTCTTCCTCACAGAATACTTTCACGCGTACCTGGCTCGTCTTGCGCTGGCTTCCCGTGGGTCTCCTTCCCGCCAAATAGTGCGCCGAGTGCTGACTCAGCTCCAGTCTGGGGACGGGCTGCCCGTTTGACCTGGCTGCCCAAGAGCTCAGACCTCTGCGCTTCCTCATCCGCTAGCTGCTGCTTGGCAACGGCAGCGCTGGATGCAGCACTGCGCACACAGCAGTCACATCAGAAGAGGTTGCCTTGACACGCAATGTCTCCGGTTGACAGATTTGTTCCACACCCCACCAGAAGTTTGCTGTACTCATGTACATGACTCTGCATAGCTATGATGGCTGAGACAGACGTATATGATGATGCAGCTCCTGCCACTTCGCATAAAGAGGCAGGAAACATCGAGACATCCATCTGCCCCTTGAATGTTGCTATTGTAGACAGCGGAGCATCACCTGCTATCCATTGCACCTTGTGCATCAGGGCTCCTAGCCTCCGGCTCGGCAGACAAGACATCTGCCAGACTAGGCGCTGTCTGCATGGAAGTCCTGTCTGGACCCACATTCCCCCGCACACCCAGGATGTCAAGCCCCTGCAAAACGAGAGTCAGAGATACAGGTCATGAAGCCTCGCAGGCACCTTTGCCAGTGATGCGCTAGAACATTCAGGAAGGACATCTAAGCTACTCACAAATTCTGCAAGCATTAGTGTCAGATGTATCAGGAGATGGCTGTGGCAGAGGGGCCTGCCTGGTTGAAGTTCTTGGATGTGTCATCCACGACGCGGCTCGCAGCGTCCTTGACATGGCTCAGGAAGCTGCCGAACCCCCTCCTTCCTGGGGCAGCAGCTGCCATAGCTCCCGGAGCTGCCTGTGGCTCTGCAAAGCATGCACCCATGATTTCAGCAAGTCAGTTGCTTGCTCAGCTTTGGCTGTGCTGGCATTAAGAGACGGTGCCTCCCACTCCGACCATACAGAAGCAGAACAATTGCAGATGTTCATGTCAGGGTAGGACTTTGCACAGCCATCAGCAGCGCACCTTTTGGCTGCGGTGATGGTTGCTGAGCTGGCCTGCTCTGCGCCAGCAAGGCGTCCAGCTGGCGCTTCACCGCATGCGAGGCGGCCAGCGCAGCAGTGGCCAGGTCCCAGTCATACAGAGAGGTGGCCGCGGCCGGCTCAGGCGTTCCTGCCATCAAGCCAAGTCTGGCAAGCTCCCCACAGGCGCTCACCTGCATACCAGTGGAATACCTGTCAGATCTGTGAGTTGTATCCAGCATACCTCTCTGCTGTCTGGGTATGCTCGCTGGTACACAAGTGAGCATCATGCGCAGACGACAGGATGTCACATCATCCACTCAAGACATCAGAGTGGTCACGCAGTGTTCACCATCGCCAGCTGCCCGTCTTGGGCAACAGCGGCTGCCCGAGTGAGCTGCGCCTGTTCTGGCTTCCAAGCCCAGGGGAAGGTCAGGCCATCCTGCAGCTCCTGGCACAGCAGCAGCTCCAGCCCTGGCAGCGAAAACACCTGCAAACGAGGCAGTTGCTAACACATCCCTCTATATCACAGCGCCAAAACCTGACGATGTGTGGCGTAAAACATCCACCGGCCTTCTAAAGCCTGTACTGCAGACGGCAGTCATGGCTTGCCCTGCTCGAGTCACGGACGCAGTGTACAGGCCCAGCTGACAGGTATAGACCAGATCCAAGTCCGAAGGGGCTCTAGGAGGCCGCCATGCTTGCATAAGAGTGGATATCTCAAGGAAGAGCTCGGGAGTGGAGGCCCTGAGCAGCTTACGTGGAGGATTCCTGTTGGAGACAGGCACGCGAGTCCGGGCCCACGCTGAGATGCGAAGACGCCAGCAAAGGCGATCGGCTGACTCAAGTCGACCTTCATGGCAGTGGTGCGATCCGCCTCCCTGACATTCTCAATGGTGTAGAGCCTAAGGTGGTTGCTGCTGGCCTGCACAAGCACACAACCAGTTCAGGGTGCCGCTGTAAGTGGAGAGACAGACGATCGGCGCCTACTCGATGTAGACAGCAGTACTCTGCGCGACACTCAGCAAGGAGAATGTGCTCTGAGGCACAGGGGTATTGAACACACCAGCACGACATGTGAGATGACGCCTGATGATGAGGCTTCCGACGCCTCATTGTGTACATGCGCAGCCGCAAAGCGCTCATGCGAGTTGTCGCTGACCGACCCCCTGATGGCAACCCTAGGCGCTGGGGAGGGCAAGCCTGCAGAGAGCATCTCGGATAGGCTCATTGCACCAAGTTTCTGCCGGCCAAGCAGGGCAAACAGACATGTCAGAACTGCGGATGGCCCTCTAACACGGCATGCCCCTATGATGCACCTGCAAGGACCAAGCATTCAGCTTAAGGGTGAGAGTCCTCCAACCTCATGAAGGTGCGAGGATCGTGGAGCATACTGAGGGCCAGGGAATCCTCCTAGGGTATCCTCTGGGAAGACAAGAATGGTCATAGCTGCTGACAGGTGGTCACCTGTGCTTTGGGTGGAAGACATTGCGGATGTCTTGGGAGGGAGGGACGAGCCGCTGGAGTGTTCCTGCCCCACAGACTGGGTCTGCCTTCCCACTCCTGCCTTTGAACCATGCAGTGGCGCTGATACGCACTGCTCTTCCTGGGAGCCTGCTGAGATGCCTGCATGTGCATGGCCCTCGCTGGGTGCAGGCTGCTCTCTGTCTTCCGGGGCTGCACTGGGCGCAAGGGCTGCCCGCCTGCCCGGAGAGGGCTCACTGGCGGGCACGTCGGCAAATGGGGTGTGGACAGGCACTGCGCCTGCTTTTGCTGAGCCCTGGCCATCTGGCGCCTCACTGGCGGGCTGCTCTATGCTGGGAGCATTCGCTGCCCTGCCCTTATCTAAGCTGGACCTCACCCATCTGCCAAGCGCCCGCTGCACACATGTAGCATAGTCAGCCACAAGAAGATCAGATCACACTCATTCAAGGCCAGCAACATATCAGGTCACCACCAGAGGTGCATGCTCTGCTGGACCATTGGCGTCCACAGACAGCAGGTGACCTCAATAAGACAGGCATAGACATTCGCGCCCGGTGCACAGGACATTTCACCTTCTGCTGTGGCGAAAACTCTCGGCCAGGTGTGCTTTCCCGCCGGGGATGATCCTTTGCCTGCTGCTCTGTGTGAGACTCCTTGCGCTCCTTGTGAGCGTCCTCCTTCTTAGCGGCCTTCTTCAACAGACCGAACCTGGCACAGCATGAGAAATGATCTTCCCCAATGCCATAGATCATCCCTGATCGTCCTTTGAAGGGTCTCCCCTGATAAAGAAATCAACTTATTGTTGCCCTGTGCATGCCCGTACATACCAACCATGGAGATGCATGATAGCCAGGAATGCGAGGTGAACTTGGGAAGTGGCAAAGGACAGGGTGTCACCTCTTCTTGCTTTTCTTGGATTCCTTGTCTTCGGCCTCCACTGCAGCAACGGCGGCTGACAGCAGGTCATCATTGTCATCATCATCATCCTCCAGCTCATCCGCTGAGCTGTCTACCTCGCCGTCTACCTCGCCGCTCACCCAGGATCCCCGCTTTGAAGTGACTTGGATATCTGCAGGTGCGACGCAAGAGATCTCTACCCATGCCATGAAGGAGGATCCTGAATGGTGATATGATTTCAAAGCCGGCTTCTGTCCTCCGTCTTGTGACGTCTACTGGCTGGTGAATTTGATCACAGGCAGCTTAGGGGACCAGATATTGCTTGCTTGCACTCTCTTGCAGACTGCAGGCGGATATTGCCTATTGTCATGCTACCTGCAAGGAACTTTGAGCGAGCTTACGAGTCACTGCAGGTTAGCACCAGACTGAGATGTTTCTCACCTGCAGCATCCTGCCAGTACTTTGGGCTGTCCAGCTCAGGGCTGCCCTGCTTTGTCACTGCAAATGCGCGGGCGCCATTGTCCCGGGCAGTTGGGCTGCCCTGGGCGCTCAGGCTCATGCGCAGAGCATCCAGGCCGGTGCCCATGCTGCACTGGCTCTCCGCTGTCTCGCTGTTCACCTTGGCAGCGAGCGCGTGCCACTTCTGCGCAGGCTGCTCCTCTGCATGCCGCTCTTCTGGAGCCTGCTTAGGCTCTGGCTTGCCAGTCCCGGCTGTGGCACCTGTGCTGCTGGCCTCAGACTCTGGGAAGGAGGTTGCCTCCTGGAAGCCATCGGCTCCCCTGGCATGGAAAGTAGGGGAGTCCCATGAAGATGTGTCCTGGGGAGGCATCTCCCCGCTCATGCTGCTGTGCGGGTGCAGTGAGATGCCGTGCGTGTCGCGGGTGTTCTGGGCCCAGGGCAGCACGCAGTCGGCAGGTGGCGGGCATGCGGGCAGCCCAGCGGCGTTCAGCAGGAACATGCCCAGCGCTGAGTCAGCGTGCCTGGGGCGCAGCCAGGCCTCCTTGCTGCTGCTGTTGATCGGCTTGCCTGATCTGGCATCCAGCACTATCAGGCTGCAGTCCGCTGCCTCCACACACAGCACAAGCCTGTGTCACACACAGCCGGTCAGTGCAGCTGTGAGCGGCCTTAAGACCAGAAGGACGAGTTGTATCCAAGCCATCCCTATAGCCAATGTGAGGAGTGGGCAGTACTCTAGTCTTGCCGTGATGTGCCCTGACAAGGGTCCTGTCATAGTGACTCATAAGAAGATGAACCATGACTACCATGGTCACACCTCTCTCGGTCACATAGCTTGCACATGAGCAGGGGAATGCACCTGTCCTCGGCAGACGAGTCTAGGGCTTCAGCGCGCTTGCTTCCAGGTATCCGTTGCGGTTGCATGCTGTGGGTGCCAAGGCTGAGCGCTGTGATTGGCTGCTCTGCCAGCTGCCGGGTGCACAGCACTGTGAGCCTGTTCAGGTCCACCAAAGACAGGCTACCCGCGTGGTCCGCCAGCGCCAGCAGGCCTGCCCCGCTGCACAGCGCGGCTGCTGAGATGGCGGCCTCGTGCAGAGTCGCCTTCAGGACAAGCTGGAAGCCTGCTGGCTGCTCGCTGGATGACGTCTCAGGTTCCTCCCTGCACATGCAGCGGGCTTTGTAAGGCCAAGCCCTGGGCAATGAGTGTTTACCGCAGCCTGGATCCCAGATAGAAAAAGGTGGTATGCCCGTCTCTCTACAGGCACAACATGGACAGCCAAGTTGCCAGTGTCAGTGATGGTTCAGGCCAAGCAGTCTAACACAAGCCATGAAGGAAGCTTATCCCACCTTGACTCTGAGGAGATGTCGGCTGATGTGACATGCTGCGCTGTGCTGCTGTATTGATACAGGCGTGCCTCCCCCTTTGCATGCCCAACAAGCAGCAGCCCAGATGCCTGGCAGACCTGCAAAAAGCAGGTACCAAACACCTTACTCTATGCTACATCTGGAGTGGACAATGTTGCACATCGATCCATTCTCAGCAGCAGCACATCAACTCTTGTAAGGAAAGAGGTGCACCTTGATGGTGGAGACTGCCTGCAGGCGGCTGCCCGGGCCGCCCATGTCGTGGGGCGCTGTGCCCAGCAGCCTGGGCACCTCGCACGCCATGTCCCACATCCGCACGCGCCCATCCCTGTGCCCCGTCAACAGCAGCGGCTGCGCCTGCATGCACAGAACAGGAGTGAACCACTTTAAAAATTCTACCTCAGTCTTCAGTGGCAAGCAGTGTAACGGGGCACTTGTGCAGGGTCTACAGCAGAGCATTGCCAATCTCCACCCTTCCGACTTGCTCTGTTTAATGTAGTGCCATACCATCCCAAGCAGAATACGACAGTATGTGCTGCATGCAGGCACAGGAGAGATGCGCACCTCGCTCATAGAGTCCAGGGCGGGCAGCTTCCCGCCGTTCAGCATCCAGCGCCAGCGCTGCGCTGCGGCGCGCTCCGGCGATTCGGCGGAAGCAGCGTGCAGAGCACGCAGGTCTGCAGCTGTGAAGGCATGCGGCCGCTCCTCGTCCTCCTGTATAGACAGCACTTTACATCACTCAGCAATCCTCAGCCGATGAACTTCCATCATGCTGCTCATCTCTTGCATGGCCAGCCTGACGCAATACATGCATCCTCCATGCTCTTGGACTGGACTTCCCTCACATAGGACCCATCCTATTGCCCAATCACGGCCAAAACCAGCAGACCGATATTGGACTCTTCCAGTCTCAAAGCAGTGTGAGGCCCATGTTGAGGAGTGAGCTCGCTGTGCCCACCTCTGGAGGGGGCGCTTCGTGCAGGAAGGCGGAGGCAGTGATGGGAGGCAGCTCCTGGAGCGGCAGGAACAGCGGCAGGGGCTTGAGGGTCTTCATGTCGTACACGATGAGCTGGCCGCCCTCGTTGAGGGTCATGAGGGCTGCCGGCTCGCTGCGCACGTCCAGGGAGTGCTGAGGTGGCACCAGCACCAGGCCCTGGATGGCCCCAAACCAGGGCAGGGGATGCTGCTCGTGCTCCTGCATGGTTAGCTGTACTGTTTGCCACTGCAGTTCCTGTCCAGGCAGAGACGCAGCCATCATCTCACTTACATGTGAGATAGCGACATGGCACGGCAGAGTATTTTGTGCACAGCTGCATCATGTCGAGGAAACCTTATTGCATGTGAGCGGTCATGATGACTCCACCAGACAACAAGGCGACCCTGGGCCAAAGGTATTTGGCTGACTATGCTGAGACATGGACTCTGCTGACTCAAGCTTCAGAGGGATACGGTGTTGAAGCGCATACCTCTGCATCTGTAGGAGGCTCCAGAGGCAGGACATGGAGCATGTCTGGCTCGTCAGCGCCCTGCCCTCCCAGGATGAGAATGCTGCTCTGCTCCGAGGCCTTGCTGCCCGGCACGTGCCAGACTGCCCGGATGGGCAGGGCCGCCTCGGCGTTCGGGCAGGGCTTGAGCTCGCGCTGCAGACTTGCCTGAGTTGGCACAGCTGGCGGGGCTTCTCCTGCACAAAGAAGCTATCTCTGTTGCATGGCAACCCGCAGAGCCTTAGGACAATCTGGCAACATGTATGCACAGGAATCAATCAATGCAAAGGAGAGAGCCTTGTAAAGCATGTATTTCATGGCCTTATCAGAGCATTACGTTTCAGTGCTGCTACATGGTAAAGGCCAACCGGGAAATATTATTTCCACCCAGCAGATCGTCTCACAGACTGTCCTTATGAATTCAGAGCAATACACTTGGTGTGTAGCTCCTATGTGCCATACCTAACGCGGCATCTGGGATGCTGTACAGACGTACAACCCCGCTGGTGTACCCCACGGCAAAGAGGTCGCCGCGGTTGCTGAGCCAGCAGGCGCACGTGGCCGCGTCCTGTTCAGGCTCTGCTGCCTGTGTGCGCGCCCTGGGCCGCCAGCTCATCTTCCGTGGTGCGGTCGGTGCTGACTCAGCCTGGCTGGAGGCAGGCAGCAGCACGGCCTCTGTAGTGACCACCACACTCTTGTACCTGCACAATAACAGGCATGTCTACACCTGTGCACCATTGCTGTTGATGCCAAACGGATTTTCGCCAGCTGTGTGATCCGCTCTTACAGCTTACTCAGGGTGATCTCCATGAGAAGAGCTCTGTTGGATCGAACAGGATTGTCTTCTGCAAGTTATTCGGCAAGTTTAGGGGCTTGCCTGAGGTCCCACACGAGAGGGCTGGAGCCCGAGTGCACCACAATGACTCGATGCAGGCTCCCAACGCTGCTGCAGGCGAGCGCCACAATGCTGCCCCTGGCTCCCGCCATTGAGTCCGGGGAGACTGCAGAGGCATTTTTAGAATAAGCAAAGCTTTGTTGTCAGAGGAGGCAGGAATACACAGCAGGGGGTGCCCTAGCACTGCAGCACTGTCAAGTCTGAAGGGGACCGCAAATGTGCCCTCACTACTCACTCCTGCTGCGGGGCTTACCCTCATAGGGTAGCTTCTGCAGGGAGGCAGCTTCCCGGGCACCTCCAGCTGGGCTCCCAGACGAGCCGAGCAAAGTGGCTGCCTGCAGTTTGCCGCTCTTGCAGCCCAGCAGGACGTAGGGCTCGTCAAAGAGGGGGCAGACTGTGGTGATCAGGTCTTCCTCTGGATTTGAGAGGCTGTCCACAAAGCCCCCGGCTTCAATGCCCCACAGCTGTGCATCCCCGTCCTGCAGAATGACGCATGTCAGGTACAGAGACTCCCCTAACACTGGACTTGCAGGCAATGCCAATCTGCGCAGGTGAAGAGCCGGAACCTTCATGTGACTCTGCATTGGATTGCTGTAGCTGTGTAAGGCTATGTGCACATCAGTCTGCAGGAACAGCCGACCATGCCAACATGTGAGTCAATCGCAAGGGGGTGTGCGGGTGCTTACTGTGGTGAGCCGCAGGAGAGCGCCCTTGTTCTCCAGGAACTGCAGCTGCTTGGTGGCCGTCTGGAAGGGCGATCTGAAGGTGCTCTCTACCCCGTCGCTGCCAAATACTTTGACGCGCCCATCCCTGGTGCCCACCTGAGCATTCCGGACAGTGGGTGACAATGTATACTCATCACAGCACGCACGCATTCGCCACTGGCATGAGGGATCCCCATTCACAGCTCAGGCAGCTTTGATAGCACAGAAGTGGAGTAAGCCAGGGACATACAGCTAGAATTCTCTGCACAGCATCGTAGGCGAGGGCATCTGCAGCCTCTGGGAATCCGGCGTGGCCAAAGAGGCGGGCTTCCAATGCTGTAATAGTCAGCACGTCGTCCGCGAGTCTGTCATTGGCTGGCTGGCCTCGATGCAGTCTTGAAGCCTTCATCGCGCTTTTCTTGGATGATCTAGTCAGACTTAGATCACCGTGCCGTTGGCACTAGAGTGATGGCAACTGCCAGAAAGCTCGTACACAAACATACGTTCCCTCCTAGGGGCTGAATTTGCTGATGACTTATGACTCCAACATATTGCAGTTAGCGAAGCCTTGCCATATGTCCATCAACCCCTAGCACCCCGAAACCTGCAAAAGATAATCTTGAGCTGCAAGAGTCCATCTGCTTATCCGTGCTTGCAGTGCCAATTCTTCGTTTCAGATATTGCTTGACGTAACGGCCTGCAGGACAACAGAGCTAGTGCATGGACCCAGGCTTGTCTGACGCCAGGCGCAGAGACATATCGTCAAAAGCCACAGCCGGATCCAATCAGCATCGCAAACCCCTTCCAGAGACGCATATCTTCCTGTGCCCTGCTTTGCAGTTGCTCGATGTTGGCACGTGCATGCAGACGTCATCGCATTGATGAGTCAGTCCTTCATGGCTTTGGGAGGACAACCGCACCGTGGGGGCGCACATAGGACAGGAGGAAACTGTGAAATTATAATCACGGCTCAAGAGCACCATTGAGGCGACTCGCTGGCTCAGATCGAGCAGATTTGCTTACACGTACGGGGCGTGAACATATCGCAGTCTTGCTGATGGTGATTTACGTCTCGTAGAAACATTGAGAGAAAGATGCAGCCTCGTGCTGGAATTTCCAAGTCCTTAAGGCGCAGCAGCAGCTTGGCAAGCCTCAAGCCCTGATCTGCAGTTACCGAGACGCGCCTTCAAAACATGGCACAATGAGCAGGAAAGGCACACAACATGATATCACAATGACTGTGAGCATGAGGCGGACCCTCAGCAGCTTTGTGCCTTGATTATGGGCGTCCGTGAGGTATACACACACCTTATGGCTCAGACTAGGCTTGCCAAACCTGCAATGCAGCTGTGGTAGCATCTAAGGCCTTGCAAACCTTTCAGGCGTGGAATGCCTTCTGGGAACATGCCAACAAGCACATCAATCGATCCTTTGTGAGCCTCCCCTCCTTCTGCTTATACTTTTGGCTGCCTGTCACTCCTATTGACACCCTCAATGCTGAAAGACAATATTGTGATTGTACATACACACACAGAGGCTCAAATTACTGTGCTGCCAGGTCGGAAATTTCTTCCAGCTTGAGGAGCGCAAGTCCTGCTTTACCCAGGAAGTCAGAGCCGGGACAGTGACCTTCCTCACGGTCTGGCCCCTTCTCTCGCCCCTGCACCTCAGCAGCACCTGTCAGCTGGGTCTCTGTGTACTGATGTGCATAAAACTCCATGCTGTCAAGCCCTACTGGAATGCAGAGGATCTGTGTGCTGTCCCTGCAGATTGTGTACATCATCACGGTCAATGCCCTGCTCATCACAGAGTCCGGGGGACCCTGCGGACCACAGAACTGCTCGGTGCGCTAGCCCTGACCCTACGACAGGCCACAGTCTCATCACAAATCTCTGCTGCATATCAGATAGACATGTATCAGCAAGCTCTTAATGGTAGTCCCATCAGTCGAGATTTACCTTGCATGACAGCGTACTTCATGCTTGCGCAGGGCGACTCATATGGAGACCCAAACTGTGTGTTCCCAGATGCGGATGGGAACACCAATGATGGCTATGCAGCATGCTTGGTGAGACCCTGCTGCCTGCTATCTTATTCCAGTGTGATCCACCATAGCATCTGCCTGTCTTTGCTGACACAGGGAAGATGCTTGCAAGTTTTCCAGCCACCTGACAGCTTCAATGGCCACCCTCTTTGGTGACTCAGTTGGGCAGAGTTGTTGCTATGAGGGGCAAGCTCATGACATGGGTAGCCTTGCATCAAGATTGACCCACTCATGTCTTCCTATGCTGCAGGATTCTGTGCGGAAGTCCCTTGTGACAGCCACGGCTGCGAGCTCCTGCATAGCATGCGCGCTAATGGGGCTGGGAGCCAACATGCCAGTGGCTTTGGCGCCAGGGATGGGGCTGAATGCCTACTTCTCAGCTGTGGTGGGATACCGGGGGTCAGGCACGGTAGGCCCTTGGATACACCCCTTGCAGTCCTAGGCAATTATGCGCCAATGCTCCATGCCTTGTCAGTGCACAACCCCATATACCCTTCTTCTTGATAGTGTAGAGCAACACTAGGTGAGTTGAGCAGAGGCTATGCTGCACTCTACCGTGTATCCCTGAGTGTTGAAAGCAGGCCTTGCAGAAGGTGTCAGCGTATCTATCGACCCACAGCATGATGCTGTGAGGCAGCCACTCGGGTGCCCACTAGGTTAGAAAGGGGTGGACTACTGTGTTCCTCCACTACTGGCCTGGTGTACTGAGCGGATTTCTCACAGCGCCACGCTATTCCACACTTGCAGGTGTATGTATGCTCTTAGCCATGGGCTTGGGCATCCTCTTCAAGCCTTTCCATCGTGGCTGGACACATTATTGATGCTGAGCGCCTTTGCAGGTGGCATACCAGACGGCACTGGCTGCTGTGTGTGTGGAGGGGATTCTGTTCATCATCCTGGCGGTCACAGGGCTGCGGCTGCGCTTGATCAGGCTGGTGCCCAAGTCCATTATGCTCGCCACCTCAGCAGGCAGGCGCCCTGCTGCACCTGCCCCTTTCTACACACAGTGACGCTCATGTGCTTGGACAGCTTGAGGGGCATTCATATAGAGATATTCAGGCACAGTGCAGTAAGACTGTGATGTGGAGGTCGTATAAGGCAGACATGTCTGCACAGCAGTCCGGACCCTGTAAACATGCAGGGGTTTGCGCAGAACTTGGCCTGTTGATTACTGATGTTGCAGATGCATAAGGAGTCTGGCATACAGAATGCACTGCAGCAATGCTGGTGCCAGGCTGATATTTGTGAGCATGTAGGGATTGGGTTATTCCTGGCGTTCATAGGCCTGCAGAGCCAGGAGGGCCTGGGAATCATCAGCTATGACGCAGGAACTCTGCTCGCCCTAGGAGGCTGTCCCGCAAAGTCGCAGGCAAGCCAGCCGCACTGCACACTGTGCTGACCCAAGCCTCTCCCGAAGCTCTCTAGACAACTCACCACCTTGCCTGACACTTGCATCCCTGGCCTTGCCTGCTATGGTCTACATGTGTCAGCGAGAATGACCATCTGACAGCAGAGGTAAATGGTATTGGTGAGACTGTGCTGCCGCAACTTCTCATCTGCTTTCATACAGAGAATGGCATCACTCTCGTGGCAGTCCACATTGAGAATTGACAGCCGGTGCTGGCTGCAGGCGTCAGTGTATGTCATAGATGACGGCGACCAAGTGTGCACCCTGGTGGACGGCATCGTCAAGACGACGCTGCCGCCAGCTTCCATCAACTTCACGTGCACCGACTCCAAGATGACTAACCCCAGCACCTGGCTGGGCATCGCGGGGCTCATGCTCATGGGCATCCTCATGTCGCGCAGCTTCAAAGGATCCATCATCACAGGTGGGGCCTCAGCACCGCACCTCATGCCTGTGGTTCTGGGCACCGGCTCATGCTGATGGTCAACGTCATACGAGTGCTAGTGAAGATGCAGCAAACTGACAACCACTCTCAATCATATTGAGATTTTGATTCGGCAATGCAGGCATTGCCTTTGTGACCATCATTGCATGGATCCCCGGTCATGCAGCAACATACTTGGGCAGGCACTCCCAGATCCCGGGTCAGTTCTCCATCGTGCTCACCTCATACTTGGCAGAGCTCCTCCTGAGACACCAACATCATATGCATGTGCCGGATCTTGGTTTTGAAATTCAGCCTGCCCTCAGGAGGTTGGCACGAGGGTTGGCAATGGTGGTTTCCACATCAATCAGTACCTACAGAAACCATGGTTGGAATTCTCTGACTTGCTGACAATCTGCTCTGAGAGACTGGCAGCCGGAGCTCTGCTGCACAGGAGCTACAATTGTGGTACAATGGGCATCACTGGGAGGTGCAACTGTGCAGGAGGCGCAGACAGGCTGGATGAGTTCAAGCGTGTGGTGGATCTGCCCACGCTGAAGGCGACGGGTGGCGCCATCTCCTTCAAGGGGTTCAGCTCTGGGGAGCTGTGGATAGCCCTTGTCACTTTCTTGTACGTGGACTTCCTAGATACGACAGGCACCCTCTTCTCTATGGCATCCTTTATCAACAACTATGTGCCAGGTGTGCTCTCAGCCCTGCCTCTTTCAAACTGCCGCATTGGGGACCTTACCTTTGGAGAGCTGGGAAGGCTCAGAGCTTGTTCTGGCCGGCACAATGAGGACCTAGTCAGTGCCTTGTCTATGCTACACACCAAGAGGCTGATTGAGGCAAGGACTGGATGCCTGACCGGGGTGCACCAATGCAAAATCCCTGTGAGATATGAACGTCTTTAAAAGAGTGGAGGCTGGCCTGCAGGGTTCATGAATGCCAAGAAGGAGTTCCCTAGGCAGACGTTTGCGTTCTGCGTGGACGGCCTGTCCAGCATCATCGGCAGCTTTATGGGCACCTCGCCGATTGCAGCCTTCATTGAGAGCGCCAGCGGGATCAGGGAAGGCGGCAGGTGAGGCCTGGCAGTGTAGCATTGAGCATACGCAAAGGCATGCAAAAGGTTGGTGTCATGATAGCCCAACATTCACGAAAGCATTCGTGTGGTAGCCTTATGCTTGAGGAGCATGTGCCAGCATCTATCAGGAGCGCTGCTGCAGCATCTGAAAGCACGCTAGCCTCTCTAAGACTTGGTGCTGCGCCGCTGCAGGACTGGTCTGACAGCTCTGACGGTGTCGCTTTGGTTCTTTGTGTCCTTATTCTTTGGTCCAGTTCTATGTGAGTCTCCAGAGTCTCTCCTGATCTAGTGCAAGCTTGACCAGCCACGCTCATGCCCTCCTGTGCACGGTGCCTCTGTCTGTATCAGGCAATGTTGCGGCATGCTGAATGCGAGAGATGTCTCTCGCTGCAAATTGCAGTATTCCACCACAATGGAGGGTAGCTTTGTCATGTCAGTGTGCTCAAGCAACCTGACACCCCAGCAGTTCTGACATTGGTATTAAACGACATCCACACATGCCCCTTTATTCTGAGAGCATGTGTGTTCTGATGTGCTGTGGGTTGGTGCAGCGAGCGTTCCGCCGTACGCCATCGGGCCGGCGCTGATCACAGTGGGAGCGCTGATGATGATGAACGTGGTGCGCATCAAGTGGGAGCAGGCCGCCGAGGCGCTGCCCGCCTTCATCACCATCATCCTCATGCCCATGACCTACAGCATTGCATATGGTAAGAACCTTCCGTGAGCGCATCCCTGCGTCAACCCCGCATGGACGAAAATGGGCCTGTTGTCATACACTGTCACTGGTAGGAGTAAGTTTGTCCTTCTGAACACAGGCCTGGGTTTCCCGTAACCAACGCTGAGTCAGTGGATACTGCTGGCCTGTGCAGGATTTAGCGGGCTGCCTATATACATGGCTGTGAAGAGGTCAAGTTATTAGGCTTTGGTGACCCATGCAGGGATCATTGGGGGATTGCTGGCGTACATAATCATCAATGGGACAAACCTGCTGCTGGACAAGGTGGCGGAGTGCCTGCACTGGTCCATCGCGGGGAGCGATGCGCAGCCTGCGCTGAGCGGCAGCGCCAGCGGCAGCTTCATCACCCGCCTCCAGTCCAACACCGGCGGAGCCGCGCAGGTCTGCAATGCAGCTGTCCTCATGTTCCTCTGGTTGTCGTGGGTCATGAGCATGTCGCAGCAGCATGTGAGTGCATGTGCATGTGCATGACCCAGCTGCCAAGGCCAGTGATGGTGGCATCGATCTCCTCGGAAAGCGGTCGGGGCATCATTCTGAAAGGTATGAGTAATGGCATTGACGTCATAGCCTCACACGCCTCCCCTAATCCATACCAGCTGCAGTGAATGTTTGGACTTGCCAAATCGCTCAACGTGTGGTGGTGTGTGCGCAGGGTGGGCGCCCTTCCCCGGGAGCAGTGCTGAGGGCGGTGACGGCGGCGGCGGATGCGCGGGCGAAGGGCGTCATGGGCCGGCGCTCGGCCACTCCCTCGGGCACTCCGCCTCCGCAGACCCCGGTGCGCTGCCGTCCATGAATTGACCTTTCCCATCCTCATCCGGAATGGCCATGTCTCCCTCTCTCTCAGCATGCCCAGATGCAATAAGAGGGTGCTTGAGCGCTAGATGGAGGAGTGCATGTTATCCGCTGTACAAGCACCACTTCTGCAGCACTCGTATATTCACTTAGGTCACCAGTGCTTGCTGAGCCTCTGTGCCAGTGCAGGATGCGACCCCGCCCATATCTAGGAATGCGTCTACACATGATACAAAGACTCTGCAGATGTCAGGGCGGCCGCCCCTGCATTCCAAGGACGGCCGAGGGCCCCAGGATGGAGCTGACAATGTATAGCACTGTACCAATGCATGCTTCTGTGTAAGCATGAGGAAGGCCATTGCATGCATCTGTACTGATGCGCGAATTGTGAATTGCTGACAGCTGACTCCAAGTGTGACGAGACTGAGAAGTGATGACCTGCTCACTGACTTTATTGAGGTTGTAGACAGTACCTGGTGTGCTTTAAAATCACAACCCTAAGGCATTTACACTTATGACCTGCGAGCTCCTTCAGTGGCTGTGAGTGAGCTGCTGTGGCAAGAAGTTGACCAGCAAGCTTTTCAGGGTGTACCGTGATGTTGGGTATTGCTGTCAGCCAGGCTAAGTGAGCCCAGCAGACTGCCCTAGACAGTTGATAGTGCAGCAAAGTTGCGTGTTCTAGCATCTGGCTGGATCAAAATCTTCATCTGTTATGATGTGCATGCGCATGCCAGCAGACAAGTGCAAGCCTTGCCTACAGCCGTAGCTTCAGTGCACTTGGCTCTGTACAGCCTAGGATGAATAGAATATATCTTGTGCAGGCTGCAGCTGGCAGCCTGGCACACATGTCAGGGATTAACGCAGTATACTGTCCATCTACCAAAGCTCAGATTAAGTGAGCTACTATGATCATGCGTGCTACCACAGTCTCTCAGGCAGCTCCAGCGCAACACGGCCAAACGCCATGTTCCTGAAGTCCCTCAGAATGCGCTGCCCAGCCCTCTCTGCGTCCCCCTGAAATAGCTCATCGCCCAGCTGGTTCACATAGTCCTCGCCTGAAGCACACGTCAGTGCATTTTCATTCTGGTGGCAATGTATGTGCTCACTTCCCACATGTATGCTCCATGGCCACCTGTGATCTGTGCCTTGCCAACTTGCAGCAGCCAGAAGTTGCAATGAATGCAGCTGCATCAGCACCTCGCCTAGTCAAGAGGCCTCCATAAATCATTTGCCAGGCCTGAAAGACGGTGGGCAACATACCTGTCATGGATGGTCCCAAGGGGAACTTGAAGCGCAGCTTCAAGCGCTCATCGATTGCTGGGAAGCTGGGCAGGTCGCGCAGGACCTGCAGGAGTGATGCGGCGATGAAGCTGTCTATGTAGGAGGCCTCCCCAATGTCGTTGCACATGGCCAGGCGCTGCGCGGCCAGCTGATCTGAGAAGCTGGCCGGAATCACACCTGTAGCGCACAGAGTCATTTCTGAGAAGGGTGTACATACAGCCAAAGCTGCACAATGTATACCCATGAACAGGGCTGTTTAGAGGGTCACGCATGTCAGGCCTTCCCCGTGCCTTTGCATAGAGGTAAGCCAGACCAGTCAAAAATCTTCAATCTGATACCCAGGTGGGATATGGAACTTTTCAGAGATGCAGTGCTGACCTGGAGCATCTAACAGGTCCAGGTCGCCGCCAAGGCGCAGCCACTTTAGGTTCCTGGTGACGCCTGGCTTGGGGGCGCTCTCGCAGACGCGCCTGTTCAGGAGCCGGTTGATGAGCGCTGACTTGCCCACGTTGGGAAAGCCAATCACCACTGCTCTGACAGGCCGCGGCTTCAGCCCTCTGTTGTTCCGTCTGGCGTTGATCTCTGCACTAGCCTCCATTGCTGCCTTCTTCACCTGCAGAGAGTGCTGCATGCATCACGTTTCCCAGGCTGTTGTAAGCCCCCGCTTGCATACAATACTAGGACAAGGGTCCAAGTTTGCAGGTGTGCGTTGCGGCAGCGGTGAGTCCTTCCTTCTTTCCCGCCCTGCTCAGTGTTGCATGCAAGGGATGCCAGGTGCAAGGTAGGGTGAGCTGCTAAAGAGACTGAGGGTGCTGACCTGTCCTGTGCCAAGGCCTGAGACGCCATCTGTCCAGCAGACATGTGTCCCAGCAGCGTTGAAGTGGCGCGTCCAGGACGCCTTGTCCCGCTCACTGACCATGTCCACTCTGTTCAGGACCAGCACCCGCGGCTTGTTGCCGCACCACTTGCCTATCTGGGAGTGGCAGGTCGACAGGGGTATCCTGCACACCCACCACTTGTCAGACCTCTTGCAGGCTTGGAGATCTCTCCTCTCGTAGCACAATCAGTCCAAGCGTCATCTGCCAACGCATAGACTGAGAGACACTTGTGTGGCCTTCAGAGTAAAGTGCTAAGCAAGCATGCGTGGTATGATTGGGAGCATACATAGACTTTGACATGTGCTAAGAGATGGGCACATTCGGAACTTACCGGGCATCTCTGACTTCCAACACAGCATCCACTTGGCTCAACTGCTCCTGCAGGCGCCTCTCCGCCCTGGCAATGTGTCCCGGGTACCACTGCACTAACCTGCCCTGCCCCTCGAGCAGTCCACCCTCCCCCTCAAGCACTTCCTGGTCGAGAGCTGCCGCACGAGCTGCAACCGACCGTGCCTGAAGGTGGCATGACCTCAGCACATATTTGTGATTAGATTAAGGTCACAGTTGTCAGGAGGATGTTGCATGAGCAGACAAAGGTTCCCACCTGCTGTTCATGCATGCCACGACCCTGCCAGCACTGCAACATAGTAGAAGGATGCTGTTGGCATGCTGGAGGCCCTCGAAGTGCTGCTGCTGGCAGGAGCGGGATGGCAGACGGTGTGATGAGCTTGGTAGAGCTGTGTAAGCCACAACGCCCAAACATCCTTATTGTCAATAGCAGCGAGCCTCGTCGCATGCAAGAATGTGTGGAAACGTAAATCTGCTACATCCAGGGTGACTTACTAGTTCGATGTGACTGTGTGTGCAAACGTCTCACACTGCTGCTTGTATAGTAACGCAATCCAGACCCCACGTTCTGCGACACTGGGTAGTATGCAACAATTATTCTTCATGTAGTAGCTGAACTTGTACTTATACGCAGCGATGTATCACTTGGGCTGTCTGTGCGGTGCAGTTGTAAGGACTCCGGTACCCGTTTCGGAGACTCCAGATTAGGAGCGCCGTCCTATACACATGTGGCACAGCTCCTGGCAATGCTACCCATCGCCTGCTTCTCGCACAAGAGCATCTGCCAAAGTGTATTATAAGTATCCTCCAGTCACCTTGGCACCGGCTCACGACTGCAAGCTGTAGCCGCTTTCTTGTTTTTGGTTGACTCTATACGTCGCTCACTGTACAAAGGTGGTGCAGTCAGCTCGGAGAGCACGAGGAACAGAAGTGTTGGGCTGTAGTGGGCTAGTGTAGAGTAGTTGATGTTGCGTGGAGCTCTAGTACGGGCCTCCAGAATAAGCAGCAGCGCAAGGTGTTTGCAAAGCGTTGCAAGCTCGTCAGAGAGCCCTTCCTATAGGCATCACAGCCTCCCATGCAGATCAGCCGATAGCGCTGGTCAGTACAGGCCAAGCCTCAGCTCCCACGGGAGTCTCGCAGTCAGGTATGATTTGAGACCTACCGCATACAAGTGGAGGGTTGCAATGTCTTCGATCGCCTACCTGCCTACATAATTCTCCCAGAAACTCACCGCTGTTACGCTTTTGATCTGGCTTAGTAGTTAGTTCAGCATATTGATCACTTGTGTCTGTGTCTCTGATTGATGTCCAGAAACCAAGTGAAAGACCTCTGCAACACTTTACTGCGCCCTCCAAGGGTGCCTCAACTTACTGCATGGTGCTGGAGTGTACATAAGCATGTGTTAGTGAAGGCATGGTTGACATTGATAGTGTGCTTTGCCTATGATTAGCCGGTGTTGCAGGTGGTATGCGGCAGCACCGGACCCTCTAGACAGCGAGCCTGAACAGGAGCGGGAGGTGGGCAACCCCAGAGTGCACGCACTGGTGGACGAGATATGCAGCATGAACTTGCTAGAGATAGCAGACCTCACAGAGCTCCTCAGGAAAAAGCTGGGCATCTCGGCCTCCCCGGGCATGTATATGGGTAAGGCCTGTACTCTGCACCTGTGCATGGTCTACTCAGTCCCATCGCCTTGTTCTCAATGACCCTGCCCATGCACCAAGTTCTGTCAACCGCACTGTCTCTCCTTAGAAGTCGCCACATCTGTAGGCATATTGCAATTTTATACGCCCAATGGAGGTGATGGACAGGTGCTCAGCTGCACCAGTGGCAGTGCCTGCTGGCGAATAGATGATGGCATGGAGAGTGTTTATTTGTGATGTATTCTCGAGTGTATCGTGCATGATAGGAGGGGTGGTCTTGTGCAGGTGGTCCAGCAGCAGCTGCGCCTGCAGCGGCGCCTGCAGCCGAGGCGCCCAAAGTAGAGGAGAAGACCGAGTTTGATGTAAAGCTGGCAGGCTTTGATGCCGCTGCCAAGATCAAGGTCATCAAGGAGGTCCGGGCCATCACCAGCCTAGGCCTCAAAGAGGCCAAGGAGCTGGTGAGTCCTCCTCCAGACTGTGACAGGAGCCTCATCCTTGGTTCGCGAGGTTTGTTGACTTTAAGCAGCTCACTGGCTGCGGGTTAGCACAGCCGAGTGAGGGCATGCAGGCTTGCGCCAGCCATGCATTGAGGAGGCTGGTATTGCTTCTCATGAGGAAACAGCTTCCAGCCAGCAGCTTCCTGTCATCAGAAAACAGCTGCCTGTACAGGCCGCAGGAGCATGCAAGTCCTCGTGCAAGTTGCGGGCGTCCCTGTGTGCGTGCTGATTAGTGTGTCATGGCACAGGTGGAGAAAGCACCCACCGTAGTTAAGGCAGGGCTGAAGAAGGAGGAAGCTGAGGAGTTGAAGAAGAAGCTTGAAGCAGGTATAGACCCTCCTGACCTGTGCTCTGCATGCGCTGCTGAGCCCGTGCTGACCTGCAGGTTAGCGAACTTTGCTATGTTCCAAGAGATATCCAGCATATGTCATGCATGTTCTGAGAAAGTGAGTGCATAGCCTTTGTACCTGAGCTTGTGTGAAATTAGTCCTCCTATGTGCAGCTGGAGGGAAAGTGGAGCTGGAGTAAGCAGCATTCCTGTTCAGCATGCCTTAGACACCCCTTTGCGTCAGCTGCAGCCATGCTTGGTAGCCATGGATGGCCAGGCTTTGCAACGTTGGGGTGTGCAGTCTGAGTCATAGAAGCTGAAAGGGAAGTCAAGCGAGGCTAGTGGCGCTATGCATATGCTGACAGCGCTTCCCCTGCCTGGGCATTGATTAATGGCCATGCGGACTGAGATGCGCATGTGATATCCCTGGTGTAAACTATCACTATGATCAATGAGGACCAGTATGTTGAGGCGTTTGGGCTCTACAGACAACATGGCGCCGCAAAGGGTGCAATCCAGCAGCAATTCAGTCACCGTGACATCATGGATCGTCCACCTCGAAACACCTGGATCGCTCATTGGATTCCCTAAATGCTATAGACTCCAATGATAGCGTGCTTCCAGCTCATCAAAGCCACCACTCAGCCTAGAGTCCAGCTGCCAGCTCTTCTAACCGGCCCCGTTCGTTTCTGCATACTGCCCCTTTAAGACTCTCCATCTCTCAGGCTGTGCTTTCAGGCCAGCTAAGATGAGAATTCCTCATCCACATCGGGAAGTGGCAGCAAGTGACCCCCTGTCTCAACGTCGATGGGGATGATGTAGTTCCATGGAAAGTAAAAGGGGTTCTCAAGGTCGCCATCATCAGAATCCGCCATAGTCCCTGTGTCAGACTCATCATCCTCCAGATCCGATGCGTCCTCGATGCACATGTGGCCATGATTCGAGTCCGGACTGCCTGAAAATGCAATACACATATATTCTGAGCTCTGTCAGAACACAATTCGCTTCCCCTTGCAGCAAGAGCTCCCAACCTCACGCTACTGGACTTGACATTTGCAGAGGGTTTTGCGCAGGAAGCTAGCTCTTCTTCTCCTGCAAAGCTGCCCAGATGTGTTGTGTACAGGTTCTGTGTTCTACCACTGCTTTCGTCCCACGACCGGCTTTCATCTCAGAGTGGCTTAGCAGAGCATTTATGGTCCACACAGCGCTGCACTCTGGCACTGGCCATGGGAAACCCTAGCCCGAGACACTCTGAGCATCCTTGATTGTCACGATGCAAGGCGTCTGGGATCCTACCTGGCTGGAAAGGGCAAGGCAGGCTGCCCACCCAGGGTGATGCCTCGCAGCCCTCCTCCATGTGTGCCATGGGGGCGGTCATTCCCAAAATAGCAGGGGGGACTGCGCTCCTTGTGTCGGCCCCGCGCATGACCATAGCGCCTGACTTGGCGAGGCATTGTGAGCAGCACATGCAGCTGCAGTCCCTGCGACAATGATACACTTGACTTCAGGATCTCAAACTTTCCATTACCGTGGTATCAGGACTGCCGCTGTTTCCAACATTGCAGGGGTGAACCTCAGAACTAGGAAACCTGGCAGCTGCATATGCCCTGAAGACTGTTGGCATCTCATTGACATGCACCAACGACATCAGTGTCATGCCTCTGCAGCACACACCTGAACCAGCAGGTGTCTGCATCAGGCCTTGGACTGCTGCAAACATGCAGCATTTGTATCTGGCAAGAGTAGACCTTCATCAGCTGGATGTCCCTCTTCTGCAGCCCCCTCTGCATAACAGGCGGGTTTCCAGTCACAGGAGTGACCCCCTGAGTTATAAGGGTGTTCTGAGCTCTGCCAGGATTTTTACTGGGGATACACAGGACACTAGCTGGCTCTAGGCATCACAAGTCAGAGGTCACAGTGTAATACATGCGAAGGCACGCCTGGTGCTCGCACGACTCCCTGAGGCATGCAAATGCAGGGGTCCCTGTACGCATCCAATCAGGCTCGCCGAACGTTACTTGGCGTTGAGAACTGCACCTGCTGACATGCATGGAAGCTGCGCAGACAGGTCCCACATCTCAAAGAAGGCAGGCATTCCTTGTCCGACACTGCAATCCGCACCTGGAGAGCATCAATGGGGTCTGGATGCAGCAGGCAGCTGCAGGCGATGTCGAAAGCGCGCAGGTGGCGGGCAGTCTCCTCAGCGCTCTCGAAGTGCAGGCACAGCTTGTTGCGGGCGCACATGCAGACCCTCTGCAGGCGCAGCGCGGCCGGCAGCGTGATGCAGATGCTGTGCGCGACCACTGTGAGCGACGTCAGATGCCTCAGCTGCTCCCCTGCACACCCAGGAGCGACATTATCACCTTTACTACATGCCTATGTAGTCAACATAGCGCCAGAGCAGTCTGCCGCCACCCTGAAATTTTCTCTATGCATGATTGTCAGCCTTAACAGCATATCTCTTCATGTATCCCTTGCATCTTCACAACCCTGACTGGCCATGCTCGTGTTGTACCATACCCTTTTCCATCCCGCAGGACCATCACTGTGAGGGGAAAGCTCCCTGTCAGAGTCTGAGTCGATACAAGGACACTCTTGGGGAGCCTCGCCAGCATGGATACTGTTAGGAGGACCCCTATATCCCGCAAAGGCAGTGCAGACGGCTGCGATGTCCTACCCGGCAATGAGTGCACGTAGAGGTCGTTGTACATTGATGCTGCCCCTGGATCGGGCAGCTCGAGACCCATGTTTCCAATCACTTGGCGGCCATCCGTGGCAATCAGCGTGAGCGCCTCCAGGCGCGGCAGGGCGCTAATCGAGCGATCATCCCATTCAAAGCTCTCGCTGACCGCGTGTATCACCAGATGCGTCGTAGCGGGGCGCAGCGTCTGCCAATCCTGCCTGCAGGGGCAAACCCACATTACAATCTCCCTTCATGTCATGCTTTCATCCATCATGTGCGTCACCACATGGGTCACAGCCAGGCACAATGTCTGCCCGTCCTGCTACAGGGATGAATACCCTCCAGCCACAGAGGTCTGATCATCCGTCTGTGTCCTTGAGGGTCGCTGCTGTGACATGCGTCTCATCAACCTGTGACAGATCGAGCAACCCCACGCAAGTCAGCTTGCCACATGACCTCTGCCATGCGCTGATGGGGATAAACCTCGAAGGACGCAGACAGAGGCTCACAGTTCGGAGGTGTTGTCCAGGCAGCAGGAGAGCCCTGTCACAGTGACCCGGCAGCTGGAGGGCGGCTGCAGCCCAATGGGCAGGATGTGGCGGAGGCACAGGGCCTCCAGGCTGTCAGGCAGCTGCATGAAGCTGGTGGTGTGAGAGGAGCAGGACAGCTTCCTGCTCAGCTCCAGCGTCTTCAGGCAGTGCAGCTGGGACAGGCACCAGGGCAGACTCCTGCAGTGACAACACAAGCACCTTCAGCCCGCACAGGCGTATTCAATTGAGGCACGGGCGTGGTGTTGCAGTGTGAGAGGCTCCTATACCAACTGTGCTCACAGGTAGTGCCGCATGACAGCTTTATCTGTACTATGGTGCAAGAGATTATATATCCAGCACTGGTGTTACCAGCGTGATATGTTGTCCTGGGCATCAGCATGCAGGGGCTTTGCATGCACAATTTGCAGATCGCGAGGACTTGAAACCTGCTCAAGCTGTCCACCGAGATGCTGAGGTGGCGCAGGTTGGCCATCACGGGCAGGTGGTCTCGCGGCGGGAACGCAGTCAGCTTCAGCTGCAGGCCGACCAGGTTGGGTGCCAGCTTCAGGATGCCGATCATCCACAGGGACCACTCACGAATCCTGCGCGGGAGTTGCGGAATGTTCATAGGAGTCGCCTGACGCAATTGCGGCGGCCTCCCAGCACACGCACAGCCTCTAGGGGCATCGCAGGGTTGTCACCTTTGCATGAGCTAAGCACGTCATTAAAGCGCCAGAATGTAATGCATTGTCTCAGTGATGGCGCCACAGATGGATGCAGCATGTCCAGCAGATTATAGGGCTGAGTAGCGCACATGTCATCGATCTCCAGGCTCAGCATCTGAAGGTTTGGGAGTGTCCCGCAGCCCTGCTTCCTGATCATGTCCAGGTCTTTGTGTGGGCGGCATGTGAACTCGTGGAGATGCTGTGGCAGGTGCTTGTAGGTCACCTGCGAGGATGAAATGCTACAGTGAATGAACACACAGTATAAGCCACCCTATCATAGTATGCTGCTTCTCACCTTCAGACGTCACTCAAGGCTGACTCCCTCCTAAGTGCCAGCCAGACAGACACTTTTACACCTGCCACGCTGGACAGCAAAGCCACTCTAGACATGGGTGGGATCCCATGCGACCTGTACACCGCATTGGGTTTGGGCAGAGAGTATGGGGGTCTCACCTGTGTTGCACCCTGCATATGCTTCATCAGCCAGTGGAATGACAGGCGGGATGTCGACTCTGAGAGGCTTGTGGTGAGGCAAATGGAGTCCAATGGGAGCCTGCAGTCCAGAAGCGACAGTAAGGGAGGGTACATAGGAATCAGTGAGCAGGGGCCAAGGCAGCATGAATGGTGAAAGCATGCTTGCTCACCCGTGAAGCGCCATGCAGCTCGAGCTGAGCGATTGAACCACTTCCTTCATGGTCAGCTTATCGCATATCTTTTCCCATATCTCCCGAGGTAAATGGGGAAACTGTCCTTTGCGGACCTTCTCTTTCTCTTCACGAGCCTACAGGCAGAGACTCTCATGTCGAAACAGGGACTGACGGCTCAGTGAGGAGCAGCATGCCTGAACAGCACGCCAGACAGTGCTACCCCCTTTGCCTGGGCGGCTCCCTGAAGGTCTGAATCGAGTTGAAACTGCTATGTTCTGGCTCGGAAGGAACGCAAATGCTTGGGAATTGCCTTGGGGTGGCGAATGCCCCCTTACGAGAGGTGAAACAACAAGGAAGTAGGGAGGGAGGCATGGGCCCTCTAATATATCATATAGCGCATTCTCACCTTTCTCCTTGTCTTCATGGCTGTCTGCAGTCACTCTCGCCCCTTGTCTGCTCGAATAGCGCCTTCCTTGGTGGTCGACCCTACCGGGAAGCCGGACTTCCGTGCTCCCTTGGCGCCGCTATATTGGAGCTTATTGGCAAAAGAGCCAATATTCAATGCGTCCCTCGACATCTGCCAGTGCAAGCGGGGTGGACGGGGGCAGTGAAGCGGAGGTGAGCGCCCAGTGATGGCACTGGGCAATACGGGCTTGCCGGGTTGCCCGATATCCTCAGCAAGAACATATGTCACGGAAAGGTCTCAATGGCAAGGTGTATCAGGCTGCGATTGATTCCCTGATCCATCTCGCTCCAGGACACTGAGGAGCAGCAAGCCTTGTCGTATCATGTCCTCCAGACCATTGTCCGTGTCAGACTCCATCTAGCGTTGTGACTGCCCATTTCCGGCCTTCTTACTGCATTCGCTGCCTTCCTAGCACCCCGGGGATCCCTCATATAAACAGAAGCACTTGGCTTCTGCGTGCCCTTCATCAGTCAGAAGCTTTCTGAGCTCCACCGTACCCCTTGATTAGCTCCTGCCAATGCTGGCATACCTATCTTTTCAGCGGGACAACACCTTCCTCTTGTATGTCGTACAAAGAGATAATGCGGTTAAGCCTACAGCATACTGGCACGCACGTTGGTACAGGTAAACAGTAAGTGTACAGGCCAGAAGAAGTGTATAGGCTGTCACTCATGGGCAATGCACCGGCAGGTGTCTGGTATAGCAGGACCGCAAACTCCTCAGCTGAATGCTGTCTCCTAAGAGCCGAGAAGGTCTGCACCAGCGCTGTTGTGTGCTTCAGACCCCGCTCACATTCCCTCTGCTGCTGCTGCTGCTGCACTTCTTGGCTCTTGTCGTGCTTTGAAAGTCTTTGAAGCACGCTTGTAGCAGGCGACTCTCCTGCCAGTTGCAATTCTGCATACCACTTCCTGGTATAGTCAACGAAGATCATCATTGCCATCGCTAATATCGTCGTCAGAAGAGCCCTCCCCGCCGCTTCCAGAGACTGTCTCCCATTCACTATCATCTGAGTTGTCATCATCCCCTGAGTCGTCACCCTCTGAATTGTCCTCCAAGTCAAGATCCTGCTCCGCTGTGTCAATACATAGCTGGCTGTGGGGTACACTTGGACAGCCTGCAAGCCAGGCCGACATGACCTGAGGAACTGGAATACCTTGCCACCTTGCCAGTGTATCTCCACCTATGATCTCCGGTTGTAAACATGCTGATCCACCATGGCAAAGTCCAAGGCGTTCAAGGTCATACCTATAGAGTCCACCCTGCCGTAAGTCATTGGTATCATGCCGGGCGTCCAGGGCTTGGTCCAGCGTAATGCCTCCTCGTCACCGTTGTCCATGTACACCATGGCAGCAAGGTAGTTGCGGAGAAGGTGAGGAGCTGCGGTGTTCAGGCCATCTTCGCTGTCGCCCTGCCAGGCGGTGACGCCTGACTTGGCAAGGCACTCAGGGCAGCACATGCAGCCACACTCCCTGCCACAGGACACACAATCTATAAACCTAGGGACACATTAGAGGCGGTGTGGTCGTGTGGCATGCAGACCCTCCTGCGTTGAGGCAGATGACTTTAGGGTGTTTCAGCACCACCGTGCAAAAGCTTCCACTATACCGTGTTGATGGCACAAGGCGCCCCGCTTTTCCGGAGCAGAGGCATACACATGATGATGCAGACCAGGCCAGAGCCTCAAAGCTAGGCAACTGCATGACCAGGACACACCTGTACCAGCAGGTGTCTGCGCTAGGCCTTGGGGTGCTTCAAATATGGTATAGCCCTAGAGCGGCGAAGCACACCAGCCCAATATCCTTCTGCCGCAATTCCGTCTGCACAGAGGTGCACCGCTCATCATGACATCATACACACATGTAGATACAAGCTGTCCTCATGGGGCCATCTGTAACCTGTCCAGAGATGTGCACTTCCCCATCGAGGGTAGCAAAGGACTGGCAGAGACCGTTTTTATGAGATCTAAAGTCACTGGTATGACACATAAAGTGGGATGCCTGTTGTCCGGAATCAGTTTATGCTCAGGAGCCATGCAAAGGCAGGATTGCGGATAGTCCTCCAAGTTTGGAAGAGTCCTGCTGAACTGCATCAATGGGTGCCAGGCAGCAGGCGCTGCAAAGAATAAGCAGGTCGCCCTAAATATCTTCTATACCCTGAAGCCAGGTAGCTGTTGCCGGGGACTGCGATGCACACCTGGAGAGCACTGAAAGGCTTCTGATGCAGCAGGTATTGGCAGTGGATGTCCAGAGCCTGCAGGTGGCGGGCAGTCTCCTCTGCGCTCTCAAAGTGCAGGCACATTTGGAGGCGCGCGCACATGCAGAGCCTCTTCAGGCGCAGCGCGGCTGGCAGGGTGATGCAGATGTCCTCCGCAAGGATTGTGAGCGACGTCAGATGCTTCAGCTGCTCTCCTGCACATCCCAGAGCTGCTAAGCTCTTGCAAAACTGGAGCAGGCTTGCATCAGACTGAGTCGCCCTCAAAGCAACGCCAGGGTATCATTCAATTTGCGCTGGATGCTTACATCTACGTTGGCTGTCATGAGAGTGCACAAGAAACCGTGATACATGCGTATGTGCGTCAGTCTGTAGAATGCCTCGGAATCAGACTAGCTGCAACAGTCAGCTCCTTTGGGCAAGCCTGTGCACGTCTGCCACTAAGCCCATCTTTCTCAGCACATATACGCATTAGAAGTGACTGTAAATGTCATACCCGGCAGGAGTCGCACGTGAAGTTGCCGCAACAACGGGGGTGCAGGCACGCCAGGAGCCACCTCATATTTTAGGTGCACCTCCACTGGCATCAGGGTGAGCGCCTGCAGGTGCGGCAAAACAGCGACGACGCTGGACTCCCAGTCAACATGCTCGCCCGCCATGTGCATTATCAGCCTCGTCACAGCCGGGCGCAGCCCTGTGCAATATTGCAAGCACAACCCCTACAGTGACTTCGTACAAGCTGGTGCATAACCATGCGAGTGAATGCTGCATGGTCTCAATGATGAGGCCTAAGATCTAGCTCAGCATGCCTGCAACCGGAATTGGCTGAGTGGATCCACTCACATATCATCGAATAGCTCCAGCTTGAGCTTTTGCAGATGTGGAAGTTTCCCGCAGCCCTGGTACCATATGATGTTCAAGGTTGCGTCCGGCTGGTTCATGAAGTCGGAGCTACGCTCTTTTGAGTGTATGTATGCCACCTGCACGATGCAATGCCAATCAGAAGAGGCCCACAGAAGGCCTCTTCTACAGCAAGTGTGCTCAAATGTAGGGTTCCTCTCTCCAAAACACAGTCATCCCAAGAAGTATCAGCCATACCAGTCCTCAACTTATGTGTGCTGTCACGCACAAGTATTGAGGTATGGGATGATGCAGGGAGCACCTCTTTTGCGCCATGCATGTGTTTCATCATCCACTCAAATGCCAGCTGCGAATCGGATGGTGCTGGGCTTGTGGTCACATGAATGGACTCCAATTGAAGCCTGCAATCCCAGCCAGGACAGTCATGGTGGAGGCACTGCAGTCAGGCCTTATGCAGGATAGACTCATGCAGAGAGGTTTTGGAAGGCATGGGAGCTCACCTGTGAAGTGCCCTGCAGGTTGGGCCAAGCGCTCGAGCTACTTCCTTTGTAGTGAGCAGCTTGCATATTTTCCGCCATACCTCGCCTGGCAAGTGGGGAAGGTCCCCCTTGCGAAAAATGCGATCCTCCATCTCAGTCTGTGGGAGAAACACGGTGATGTCGGGGCGAGAAAGACAAAGTCTCGGCAAAGATGCGGTCTGTCCGAGACGGTCTATACATCGAGCTACAGCTTGCCTACATGGCCTTCACAGATTACCAAACCCATGAACACTGTGGCGTGCACCGGGTGTGCTTATACGATATTAGCATGCTCTGTATTGAATACCCATGCTTGGGACTGTGAATATTGGGACAACTAGTACGAGGAATGTAGACGGACAATCTTGGCCCTTATCGACGGCTTTCCTCACCTACTTTGTTGTTTCCGTGGCTATTTGCGGCCAGTAAGGCTGCTACGCGCTCGAGGTGCGCCTTCGCCCCTGAAACGCACCAGGATGCCGGACCTCTGTGCTGCCTTGGCGCCGCTGCAAGGTAGCGTACTGGAAAGTGATGCACTATCAAGAAATGCTTCAGTCTGTTTCTATGCAGGATGAAGAAGAGGGGTGGTGGAATGGTGCCTGTTGTCTAAACGTTCTGGGCAACATGGGCTTGCCGAGATGCCCAAAAGCCCTCAGCTGAGCCTCTCTGCGCATGTCGCGAACTGCTTGGAACCTCATGGCCCTCTGCCGTTACATGAGGTATTCTGTTGTGCTGCTAGTTAACCAGCTTCCCTTGCATTCAGCCCCAGCGCATCAAGGCATAGTAGGCCTCAAAGCTTCGGTATATAGTACGTACTCACTGGTCTTAAAAGGACTGAAGTCACCACATCATCTAACAATGTAAGCATTACCGCTAATGTCCCCCGCTTGTTAGCTCACTCATGTCAAATACTGTGCATGCAGTCTGCTCATGCCTCATGCTTGGCTAGGGCTGCGGACACAAGGATGCACCTAAAAGTGCTCACGTCGGCATGCCAGAGTCTCTCACAGGCTGTTCATCTGCAGGCTCACCAAACCGCTTAGGGATATGGCCATGGTCTTGGTGCGCCTGGCTAGCCACAGCTTCGTGCAAGGTGGCATTTGCCAAAACCCCGCTCTTCTGCATCCTAGGCTGCCCCCTTGTGCAGGGCTGTCGGGATGAGGCGCATGCGCTTACTCTTGTGCCTGCTTCAAATCCTCTTGTTTTGATGCTGCTGCTGCTGCTGCACCGTGCCTCTTGATGTCATGTTGCGTTCTGAGAGTCCTCTGGGTATGCTTGCAGGGGGCGACATGTCTGCCAGCTACAGTGTTTTTTAGTACACCTCCTCGCTGACCGAGTAAGTATAACCGCTGTTATTGCCATCGTTGGGTCCAGGATAGTCGTCATCGAGTCCAACATAGTCGTCAGGGGGGCCGAAGCCGCCGTATTCATCGGTGTCATCCCAGACGGGATCCAATTCTATCGTGTCACTGCACAACTGGGCATGGCTTGGGCTTGGACGGCCTGCAACCAAGGGCAACACATCCTGAGAGCATGTCATAAGATGAATGGCCTGCCACCCTGCCAGCGGGTAATTTCCTTGCATGCTGCTGGGCCCTTTCAACTTGTGGAAGCCGCTGAGAAGGGTAAGCTCCAAGCCCGGAGCTCCCAGCCATGAGATGACATCACAACCAAACAGAAACTGGCTGGCTCACAGTCGACTTGATAACAGCAGAGGCTTTCTTGTGGTGCTGAGCGCTACATATCTACCCCCAACCTCTCAGGCTTTGAGCCTCTGTCAGTGACAAACTTTGAAACACCTGGCTTCAGCGTGTGATGTCCAGCTTGCATGCCACTGTGGAGCGCGCTCAGGGGTTCTCACGTGCAAAGGAATCCTATGGAGTGTTATGGACTATGGCTGACTTTACGCTCACACAACACGCTATAGCCTGGCACTTACAGATGAAGATCTTGTTTACAGAGATTTGATAAGCAACCGGGCAGAGTGCAAGGCATTCAAGGCCGCACCTGCAGAGCCTCTGCGGCGGATATCAAGCTTCCACGTCCTTGCCTTCTCGCAGCCGTTCTCCAAGTACCTCATAAGGGCGAATGATTTTCGGAGAAGACGGGGTGCTGCAGTGCTCTTGTCATCCCCATAGTAATCGTGCCCGGCGCTGACGCCTGATCTGGCAAAGCACTCCGAGCAGCACATGCATCCGCACTCCCTGCCACAGGACGCCGAGTTGCTTAGGCATGACTCGCATCCTTGCAGTGGATACACTACATTTTAAACGCAAGATGGTCATGTGGTATGAAGCATTTCTGCACCCATGTGACATCATCAGCGTCTCAGTGCTGCGGTGCAACAGCTTTTGCGTGAGTGCATGGCACAGGGACCCGTGTTTCTGGAGCAGAGGCTTGCACTTGAACGATGCAGACTTCGCCAAACGCACAGACTGGACTCTATGTATCGCGAGCGCTCATGGGCATGAGACATCATCACTGAGGCATACCTGTACCAGCAGGCATCTGCATCAGACCTGGGGTGGCTCCAAATGTGCTGCATTTCTGTCCCTGCGAAGCTGACGTGCAGCAGCCGAATGTCCTTCTGCTGCAGTGCCACCTGCAAACAGGTGCACTGCTCATGAGAAGTCCATGCATTGGTATACAGATAAGCTGCCCTCATCAGACCATCTGCCTTTTGTCCCAGATTGCGCACCCTCTCCTCGAAAAAGAACAGAAGAGATGGCAGGGATCAGAGACTGACCAGACAATGTGAAGCTGCTGGTATGACGCATAGAGAAAGATGCCTGCTCACTGCTCTCACACTGTGCTCAAAAAGCAAGTAAAGGAAAGTTTGTCAAGGGCCCTTCGGTTTCTCAGGTACCCTGCCAAATCGTACCAATGGGTGCCGGGCAGCAAATGCTGCCGAGCAGTAGCAGAATGCCTAAGACATGCCCTCAGCCAGGCACCTAGTGCTTGAGACTGTAAAGCACACCTGGAGAGCACTTAGGGGTTCTTGATGCAGTAGGTGGTGGCAGGTGATGTCCAGAGCCTGCAGGTGGCGGGCTGTCTCCTCTGCGCTCTCAAAGTGCAGGCAGAGGTTATGGTCCGCGCATATGCAGAGCCTCTTCAGGCGCGCTGCGCCCGGCAGTGTGATGCAGAGGTTTGTCGCGACAAGTGTGAGCGACGTCAGGTGGTTCAGCTGGTCTCCTGCACACCCCAGAGCTCAAGTTGTGGACTGTCACAGTATGCTCTCAAAAGATCTTCCAGCTCTCACATCGCAATCACCTCAAGCTGGGGTGCCATTTCCTCTGCGCTGGATGCTTGAATATGATTCAGCTGTCATGCAACTGCACAAGGCTATGATTGAGCCTGCTCAGGATCAGTCCAACCCTAGCAAACAGCTCCCTTCGGCAGGCCAATGCACAATTGCTATGGTGACTCTCACTTTAATCACACAGTCAGTACAGTTGGCTGTATGGCCCTACCCGGCAGCGATCGCACACGAATATCCTCCATCGCGGGGTAATAGGACATGTCTGGAACCCCAGGCGAGGTTTTCATCCAGAGCTCGGGGGCGATCAGGGTGAGCGCCTGCAGATGCGGCAAAACAGCGGCAACGCTGACCTCCCACTCAAACCTCCTGCGCGCCGCGTGCGTCACCAGCTTTGTCACAGCCGGGCGCAGCGCCTTCCACCCTTCCCTGCATGAGGGTCACAACAGCGTCTCATGAGCGGGTCAATGTCCTGAGACAGTGCATGAAGCGCGTAGTACCAATCAGCACATCAACTCCTATAGCAGACAGCTCGAGAGCCAAAAAAGCGTATCTGGAACATCTGCTGAAGCAACAAAAATCAATCATGGGGTAGCTAAACACACCATGCTAGGCATCAGAGTTCTAACAAACAGGAGGTTCGCATATCTTCCAGACCCAGGCTGAGACTCACTGTTTCTTGTCGTCGTTTAGGTTGCTCGCTTTCCCGGCGAGAAAGACCTGGCACCCAGGCGGCAGCGTGACCCCGTTGGTAGGCAGAACGTGGCTGAGGCACAGGCGCTCCAAGCTGGGGGGCAGCTCGAGGCTCACGTTCATGCCTCTGGGGCAGACTGAGGTGCCCCTGAGGCCCAGCGTTCTCAGGCTGTGCATGCTACTCAAGCCAAAGGAGAGGCTCCTGAGCAGATAGCACGGACAGTCAGTGCCGCTCCCTCGATGGATCAGGCAGTATATTAGTAATCAAGTGTAGGCAATCGAGAGCAGACATGATGGGGAAAGCCTTCATGCAGGGTATGCATGGGTCCACATGTTCATGACCACAGCGCAGCGCCAAGCTCGTTCGCTGTGCAGGGCAGCCAGAAAATGTGCTCGCACGCCTTCCAAGCAGGGTCAGCATTGCTCTATTCGTGCCTGGGCAAAGCCTCACCACGTGCAGCAGCGCGCAGGGTGCCCCACATGCACAGGTGAGGGCCTAGGAGCAAGGCTGACCTGTCTGTGTCAGCAAAGGCGAGGTCCAGGTGGCGCAGGCTGCCGTAACGGGGTAAATCTAGCGGGCACGTCACCAGCCTCAGCTCCAGGACGATCAGATTGGGGGCCAGGCTCAGCATACCCTCGAGCCATGTGGTCCATGCATGAGGCCTGCGCAAGAGTCTGCACTTTGTCAGGAGTGCCCGGCGTAATAGTGCCAGGCTGCCTAACACACTCACGGCCCCTTGCATCACTCCAGCTTTGCTCCCTAACATGATGGTGGTTCCAGGCTGCCAGCAAAAGCAGGCCCCTTGCATCATCAGCCTGGACGATCTGATTTCGCCTTGCTCAAACATGCCAGTAACAGCTGCTTAGCCTCAGTGACAGGCCTGCGATATAGTTCAGCGTGCCCAGGAAAGGGAGTTGGCTGTCCAGCTTACTCACGTGTTGTTGTCCAGCTCCAGCTTCAGCTTCTGCAGATTTGGAAATTTCCCGGAGCCTTGCTTCCGGATGATGTCCAGGGTGTTGTGCGGCTGGTTTGTGAACTTTGAGCTATAATGAGGTATGTGTTTGTATGTCACCTGCAGGACCGTAGCCACAAATTAGGACAGGCATCAGGTGGGTTCTCTTTCACACCTCTGTTTCTGCAGGTGCCTTGACCAATACATTGCCCATAAGCTCGGCTTGAAGCAAGTCTGCATCATGCAGAGCTGCCCAATGGAAAGGAGCATGTGGGGCCTGATGCAGGGAGAGCTGCACCACTGATGCGCCATGCATACGCTTCATCATCCAATCAAACGCCAGGCATGATCTGGCCTTTGTTGGGCATGAGGTGACATAGATATAGTCCAGTGGGAACCTGCAAATCAAACGATGACTGTCATGGTAGAGGCATCGCGCTGAGGCCTCAGGCAGCAGCAGGCCAGGCAAAGCAGTTCTGGAAGGCATGTTGGCGCACTCATGAAGCGCCATGCAGCTTGGGCCAAGCGCTCGAGCTATTTCCTGTGTAGGGAGCAGTCTGCATATTCCCCGCCATATCTCGCCCGGTAAATGAGGAAGCTGTCCTTTGCGGAGATCGAGATTCTCCTTGCCAGCCTGCAGAAAGAATAGGGCGTCTGGAGCTCGGCATATGGGCATCATGCCGTACAGGAAGCCACGCGAAGCCTTCAACTTCCTTGCACTGACCACTAAGGAGAATGACAGCACATGTGTGCTATCGATGTGCACTGGCTGTGCCCATACGATGTAAGCATGCTCTGAAATAAAGTCCCCCCCTTGGACAGGATTTTCACAAGGAAGGAGACGCAGCGCCTTGGCCTTTCTCCATTTCTCACCATGACTCTCCTCACCTTTCTTCTTGTCATCATGCCTTATTGCAGCCACTGGCAATGCTCTGTGCTTGGAGCGCGCGCCTTCGCCCCTGACGCGCGGTATCAGGTTGCCGGACCTCCGTGCTGCCTTGGCGCCGCTTTAGTGTACTTTACTGGCAGGAGAGACGGAACGACGAAGAGAACCAGCACTCTTTGCGCACAGGAGTGTAGAGTGGGGCCAGTGGATTGATACTGTGCGTCAGCTGTTGGCTCTGGGCAATGTGGCCTTTCTGGGCTACATCTGCCTGAAAACCCTCAGCGACAACATTCCAACGCAGGTAGTGCGCATATCGCGCCGTAGGACGCTCAATTGCAACGCGGGTATCTGCTGTATTGCATGTGACCACCTGGTATATGTATCGCTGTGTTGGATCCAGCTACGGCACGCTACAGCGCAGCAAGCCTTGCTTGTCTCACAGCCTCCAGGGCATCAGGGCCAGATCTATTCCTGTCAAGAGCTGCAACCGCCAGGCCACCGCCACCTTCCCTCTTACGCTGCCTCCTCTGCAGGGCTGCTGCCAAGGCATCCGCCTCCAGCTCCCTTTTGGACTTCTTGGCAGCTCCCTTGGCTGCCTTCTTCTGAGGCACTGCAGCTCCCTTCTGTCCGCCCTGCAGCAAGAACGTGCCCCTAGTTTCAGTTTAAAACCCAAACCTGGCTGTTTAGTCGCCTTCATCTCCTCGCATGATACAACAGCACCACCCCTCGTGTGAGCCACACAGAGAGCACATGTGAGCATGCCATACAGCAGCGGGTAAGATTGCCGCCGGCGCAAAGCACAACATCTCGATGCTGAAATCACTGATTGTGAGGAACAGCTTTCAGCCAAGGTGTCATGCATGTTGATGAGAGGAAGAGTAGACGGCACCCTGGCATAGCGGCAATACTGCAGCAGGAGGGCACCTCCCTCACCTTGGTGCGCTGCCTGCTGGCGGCCAGATTCTGCGCCAGGGCGACTGTCTGCTTCAGACCCTGTTCCCGCTCCCTCTGCTGCTGCTGGTGCTGCTGCTGTGCCGCTTGGCTCTCCTCTGGGATAGAGTCAATAGCAGCTCCTGCTGCAACCTCCGCCCCTGTTTGAGCGTCTTCTGCAGCAGCTAGCGCTGCTGCCTGTGGCTGTGCACCTGCAAGGCCCTTTGCAGCAGGCTTGGTTGCAAGAGATGCTGATGGGACGCCAGTGAAGAACCTCCTACTGAAGGCTGCCTGCAGCGGCTCTGCCAGCAGCTCATCCAATTCCTGCGTAGAGGCAAGAAATATTCGTGGGGTGGCTGTCTATAAGTTTATTTCATCTTATCAAGATGGGCTCAAATTCTCAGGGCACCCAACGGAGCTGTTGTCATGCTAGAGCTGCCTCTCGTTGTGCCTGCAATTGGTATCCTGGGCTGCTGAGGAGATAGCATGTGAGGCATGGTAGTATCTTTCACAGCTGTGCTGGTTCCCAGGACTAGGTGGTGCTTTGCCTTTTACAGGACCAGGGAGTAAAGTAGGCTGAGGCTGTCAGCTAATTGCCACCCTGGACCAAGATAGTGCTGTGGGGGAACCTACCTTCTGCATCTGCACGGCAGAGGAGCCGTCATTGGCCTGCTGCCGCCTCGACTTCTTGGCTGCAGGCAGCTCCTCAGCATCCTCATCAGAGGATACCTCCATGTCCATTGCCTCTGCATTGCGCTGCTTCCAGCTCTTCTCTGCATAGAGAAGATCACGCACTCAGCACTCAGACCCTGCTTCAATGCCACCTGGAGTGGTCAAGCTATCGCCAAGTGATTCTAGCTCCCAGAGAGCTAGACGGTGGGCACTTGTCATATGCTATGCATCCCTGTGGGAAAGCTTGAGTATTGGGCTCAGGAAAGGTAGACTCAAGAGGAAGGGCGGAGTGCGCAGGCGCACACCTGCATGTGCCTTGGACTGCTCTCTGAGGATGGCGTCCAGGCGGACAGCGAGCTTGACCCGCTGGCGACAGGCTGGCAGCAGCGCGGCATTGAGAGGGAACGCGGGGGGCTCTGGCCTGTCCAGCGCCTGCACAGGGGTGTTCCTCTGCTGTCAGTGCAGGCGATGTGCACAAGTACGGTGTTGGCAGGAGCCAGATAACCCCCTTATTTGCAAGCATCCTCAAGCTGGGCCCATAGAGCAGCCTTGCAAAGCTCATCACAGAGCACGTTGGAGCATGCGTATGCTCCTCCGGCCACATCAGATCAGTTGCAAGCATGCTGGATTTTGAGCAGATACTCAAGGACTTGCCCAGTGAGCACCATGTGCCGGTGATTGAAAGCACTTTTGAAAGTGCTCAGCATGCTTTATGTCCTGTGCGAAGGCAACAATATGGTCACCTGCTGCAGCGCAGTGTATCGCGGGGCCTCTTTTGGCGCCACGAGCGCAATGGCAAGGCCGTCAGCGTCCCCGCGCGCTGTGCGCCCGCTGCGATGGACGTAGATGTCCACAGAGGCTGGGATCTGGTAGTGAACCACGCAACGCACTCCCTGCACCCCCCATGCACTGTCAGCCAACGCTCTTGTCTCCCTTGTTGGAGCGTTGTTGCACTATTCCACCATTGCGTCCCTTGTAGCATACTGGCATAAGGCAAATACAGTAGACCACAGTGCAACTTGAAGTTGCCGATATCATGTCTAGTGCCTTTCAGGAAGCATCTAGCACCTAGCACACAGCCATTGTACCAGTCATCGTATACGAGTACAACAGCTGAAGCCTGAGACTAGACTGCAGTCCTGTGAAGCATACACACAAGGAGCGGTGGTCTCCTGCAGACAAGCCTGAGTGCACCACAACGCAGCTGGAAAGCAAGATTGATGGGAAAGAGGGCTCACTGTGACGTCAAGCCCTCGAGCAGCCACATCGCTGGCCACCAGCACAGCGTTGTCATTGCTCTTGAAGCGGTCCAGCGCCTTCAGACGGGCCCGCTGCTGCATGCCTGCATGTGCGTGCACCTGCCTTTCACAGCGGTGTGACATCTCTCGGCCCGCTGTCCTTCATGCACCACCTCCTTATGCGCCCAGGGCCTGGCAATGGGCTGGCCCATCATGTGCATCAGAAATGGGATACCTAAGCAGTATCCAATCCAGAGTATGTGAACTTGAAGAAATGCACAGGCTAGGCCATGTTCATAGATAACAGATCCAGCCCTCAGAAGATCCGCCAGCATGGATGCAAGGGCAGCTCGACTGGGAGACCATTGCTTGCTCAGCCCTGACGCAAAGGGGCTCACCAGCATGCAGCGCAGCCGAGGGGAGCTTCAGGATGTGCAGCAGAGCCGCAATGCGCCGCGCAGTGGAAACAGCATTAGCAAAGACTAGCGTGCGCCCTGGATGGGCTGCCAGGATGTAGTACAGTAGCTCGTCCCGCTCCTCGTCTCCACAGTGCAGCGTGGCCTCCTCAACCTGAGTGTGCAATCACGGAGCTTTAGCTGAAGTCCCGGGCTCTCATGCAGTGCTGCCCTCTAGGGAGCTCCCTACAGCCGTGCTGATGCCTGGGCAATAGCAGCTCACAAATCGGGAAAATTCGCAAGAGGAGCACTCCTCGCATTGCCTCAGCCTCAGCAGGTCTCTCTCTATGCAAAGACAAGTATCGCACCTTGTCAGCGAGTTTGCGCTGGCTGGTCAGGTCGACAATTTTGGGCTTCCCCCTGAACTGAAGCTTGTCCATGAGGTCTTCCAGCATCATGCTCCCGCTGGCGCCACCGCCTGAACAGGCACCACCTTTGCATCAGAGCTCCAGTACTGTGAATCACTCTCAGACCCTGCCTTTGGAGAACGCAAATCCTAGAGGTGAGCAAGTGGCGCGTGAGGGTGCTTGCATGGGCACAGACTCTGCGCAGCCTGTCGAATGAGCTTCACATGATGTGCGAAAGCCCACCTCTGCGGAGGCGTTTCCTGAGCTTCTGGGGCAGGGTCAGGGTAGCAGAGAATACAAATGTCTGCAGCAGCCCTGCTGGGGCTTTCCCGCTGCTGATGTCAGCACCCGCTGCATCAGCGTCCGCGTCCTCGTCCTCGTCATCTGCAGCGTCCTCGTCCAGGTCAGCATCGTCAGCTGCTGCGCCAGAACTGGCGCGCTGACTGGTCAGCGCCTCCAAGATGTTGGAGAGCTCCTGCACGGCACAGAGAATCTTCAGCTGCTGCATTGACTCAGAAGCCCCAGAGCCAAATAGGCCTTCACATGCTTTTTCACTTGCAAGCCTTGGTGTGCCAGACTGAATCAGCAGTGATACAGTCGCCCTGCTGGACCACGCAAGGCTTTACCAACACCGGTGAGATCACAGAAATCAGCTGTTCAGATAACCAGAAGCCTCGTGATAAAACATCTCATTCCCTCTGCCAGGGCATCACCTGGAAGTGGCCCTGCTGGACCATGCGGTCCGCCTCGTCCAGGACCAGGAACGCCATGTGCGAGAGGTCTGCCAGATGAGGCTCCCCCAGGCGCATGAGCTCCCACAGGCGGCCAGGGGTTGCCACAATAACCTGCGGCTGCCGCCCTAGCAGCCGCGCCTGCTTCGCGGGGGAGATGCCCCCGACGATGGGGGCCACCCACACTCCCAGCGGCTTTGCCACCCTCTGCATGTGCTCGCACACCTGCAGGCAGTGCCAAGAACTCAAGCATAACACAGTGCACACTCAATGCTAATACTGTTTCAGGCAATCCAAGTCCCCATGTTCCTCATGTCACCAGTCTGAGGTGGGGCATGCGGGGTGATGCAGGGCAACCTGCTGTGCATTGACTTGCGGTCCAAGCGTTGAGTTGGGATCACCTGTATGGCGAGCTCTCTGGTTGGCTCCAGAATTAGCGCCTTCAGAGGACTGTGTCCTGGCTTCACAGAGGCATCCTGATGTCTCTCAGTCTCTGCAGCTGCCTCACTCTGCCTTGAATCTGCAGAAACCGGGTCACCAACCGCAGCAGGCGCCTCGCCATGCAACAGCTGCAGAATTGGGAGGCCGAAAGCCAGGGTCTTCCCCGACCCCTGCACAATAGAGATCATGTGATGCTTGACATATTGCCCATAAGGTGCCACTTCCTAGACCTTGCTGTAGCCCTACTTTCAGGGTAGAGGTAGAGGATTCATAAGGCACAAAGCGCAGCGGCTGTCACGCGCTCTCAAACCATGGCAAGACAATTCTGCATGCATATGATTTTGGTGCAAATCACCGTCTGGGCTGCTCCAATAATGTCTCGGCGGTCCCTGATGGCTGGCAGCATGCACTCCCGCTGGATGGGCGTGGGTTCATCGAACCCCAGGGTTGCAATCGCTGCGATCACCCTTGGGCCCAACCCTAGGCCCTGCCATGCCAGCATACCATCTGCAGCTGATGCAGCCTGTGGTGGCGCCTGTACTACTGCGGCGTAAGCCTGTTCTGGCCCGCTCTTCGGTGCTCCCGCTGCTATACTGCCCTTGGCCTTCTTGGCTGGCACTGTCTTACCTGGCCACAAAAAGGAAGTGTGGTCAGAAGAAGGAGCTTAAGCAAAGGGAGGTAGAGATCTACATACAGCAGGTGCAGCATCCAGTTGCACAGCTTTTGCCAAAGGATCTTTCAAATTCAGGGCAGAGCTAGTGATCGTAGCGGAATGGCAGAGCTGCTACAAAGAGAGACAAGCCCTTGTGATGTGACTGGAGTGCTGAGGAAGAATGGGGACTCACCTCCCGGCTGCTGTGCCCTCTCAGCCGCCCTCTGCTTGCGCGCCTTTGCAGACAGCTTCTTGGCATTGCGCACCTCCTTTGCCTTGGCTTTCTTGGCGGCCAGCTTGCGGCTGCGCGCGCTATTGGGGTCTGCCGGGATGTGCTTCTCCTGTTTAGGCGCCTCTGGCTGCTCGGCCCTGCATGTGAGCACATGCAGTCAGAGCATGAGCAGGACTACACTATCACCCGGCTGTAACACCGCAAGCAGGCAATGCACATGACTGAGCGCGGCTTCTAGTCTGGCTGCCTGACTTGTGCGCTTCCATCGAACAAATGCCAACAGGTGTTGCAACGTCTCACTTTCTGAGAGCAAAATACACATGACATCACGAGATTGCATACTTGAGGGCTGCATTCTCTTGCTGCAGCGCTGCAATCTTGGCCTTGAGATCCTCTACATCTGCAGCGGCTCCCTCGCCCTTGGAAGCGTGCTGTGTTCCCTTCTTCTCTGCTTTCACTGCCTTTGCACCGTCCGTGGCAGTCTGCCTGGAGCCATCATCTTTTCTCCCCTTCTTCTGTTTCTTCGATTTCACCGCAGACGCCGTCCCTGTGGTTCTATGCTCAGACACAACATCAGCTGCTGCTGCCGCTGCTGGCTGTGAGTTTGTTGCAGCTGGGGAAAGCTCCTCCAATTCCAGGAAGCCGCCCTCCTCAGAGCCAAGGAGCAACTCGTCCCCCACGTCGATCTTCTTCCAGCCCTCGCTTGCCAATGCTAGCGGGACGTCTACCTTCTTCCTTTTCCTGGTCTTCTCCATTCCTGCGATGGCGTTGTGGCGAGAGGGATCTGATGTGTAGGCGACAACCAAGTCTTTGTGTTTTCCCTCGCTGCCGACGAGAGGTAGTCTGGATTAGCCTTATGTCCTTATGTAAAAGTTCCCAGACGTGTCAGGTCTTGACGTGAAGGTTTCACAGGGAAACACCGCTTATGGCTGGGCCTGAGTACTAGGCCAGGCGCAGTGTTGTTCTCTCGGCCTTTTCGCTGCGATGCCACATGGGGGACCTTACTTGCACGCTGACACTATGGCATACTACTACTTGAGAGCTAAAAGCTATACATTGGATCTGCTCGTGTCGGAACCTGGCTGCCCAGAGTGCCCTCATTGCCCCCTCCCATTCCGGAACTGAGATCAGCTGCCAAATGCCGGCAACTGAGCCACTGTGTGGATACTTTGGGAGTTGAGAAGGGATATCTACGGAAGGGGGCATGACTGTCCTTATCAGCGAGGCCGTTGACGTGCCGACGCTGCTTGAATATCCAGCTGAAGCCCTGCACCCCGTAATGAAGCATCTGAAAGGCTGGGAAGAGGTGGGCGTGTCCACCGCTTCTTTCCCATGCGTACGACTGTTGTGTCCTCATGCGTGAGCCAATTCGGCGCACTTTCCACCCTACTCACCGAGTACTCCGAAAGCAGTGGTGCCTACCCAGAGCCTTTGGATATGTGCGCAGGTCGCTGAGGAAGATATCGAGGCATGGCAGATATCTGGGGCCATGACCAACATTATCTTTCGGTGCCAGAACCTCAGAACCTGCCAGGTCAGTGTCAGCACTATGCTCCCATAACTGTGCCCTGTAGGGAAGCTGTACAGCAGCACTGACCATCCAACACTACTACAAGTTGGGGGTGGACCACAGCAAGAGGCCAGTCCGGCACACTGTGCCATTGGACCTAGCTGTATATTTTGTCTAAAACCACGTTCCTCTCTGGTCTGCAGTATGTGCTCGCGAGAATATTTGGGACCAATGACGCGCTCTTCAGCCGTGATGATGAGCAGCGCATTTTCAGCCAGGTTGCAGAAGTCGGGCTCGGTCCAAAGCTGCTGGTACGCACCTACAACTCCAAGCTCTCGCTGTTGCAGCCCTGAGCTGCAGCTGGTAAATGACCATAGAGCGCCTTTTCCTTTCCACATGTGCAGCAATGTTCTCATAGCTGCTCAATGCAGCACCTTCACCACCATTGACACAACAGAAGATACCAGTGGCATGCTCGGGATAAGGATAGCAGAGCAGCTTATTTTGCCTATCCCGTGTTCATTGATTCTGAGTGCAGGTTGTATGGCCGCTGAGTCCTTCATTGCTTTGACTGCAGGCCAACTTTGCGAATGGACGCGTCGAAGAGTTCCTGCTCGACCAGGCAATCAATGCCGAGGACATGCAGAGCGGTCCCATCGCATTCTGCGTGGCGACCGCCATGGCGCACTTCCACTTCAGCCCGCTCATCCTCAGCAGGAACGGCGTCGCCCCGAAGGCCATTCTGTGGGAGAGGACGAGAGCCTGGGCCAGGTCTGTGCAGCAGCACTACAGCGCCGTAGAGCTAAAAGCCCTGGGGCTGCACAATGTGCTGCAAGAGGTGCGCTGCTTGACGCACATGCACTGTGCAGTCAGACAGCTTTCTCTCAAAATATGGGAGTCAGCTGCTGTGACGTCGTTCTGACTTCGTGGGGTACTGGCGCATCACAGGCTGTGACGTTGATGCTGCCTGGACTAACAGCAGGCTGAGAGCACTGCTGTGACTCTGAGGAGCACTGCTGTCAATGGTCAATTGTGCGTGAGGACCTCAACGATTTGAGAAGGACATCAACAGCACAATCTGTCAGCTTGCTGGGTCTTGTGAATTATCAGCCTGCCTCCAGGCTTAGATGTTGCCTGCACAAGTTCAGACACCGACAAGTTGTTTCAATCGCCTGCAGATTGAGGCCTTGGAGCGGACCCTGACAGCAGACTACATCAGCCTGTTGGGCTTCTGCCACAACGACCTGCAGTACGGAAACATGCTCCTGCACACAACCGCGCACCGCTCGCTCTCCTTCAACTCCCTACGATCCCACTCCATTGAAAGGGCTGTCCGGGGAGGGTCCCCTCCCCCGCGAGCAGGGTCCATGCGGGGTTCCTCCCCGCCGCCCAGAGGGGGATCCCCAGCGTTTGGCCGCTCCCCGACGCCCTTCGATGTGGAAGGGTAAGACCAATCACGCCTGCCTATTCAACCCCCATCGCTGGACAATCTTGATGTATCAAGAGTGTGTAAGGCAAAAGCTGTGCTATCTTGACATTCAGAATCCATATAGCCTTTCAAGTGCTGCTGTCAACCAGCGCTGGTGCAGTCCTCTGGCAGTGAATGCTACGGTGTCTACAATGAAGTCCGTGCTATCATGCAGGATGTCCCCGAGGAGCAGGGATCACATGAGGATGGGCCTGAAGGGGTTTGCCCCAGACGAGCTGGAGCCGCGGACGTCTGACGGCGAGCTCGTGGCGGACCTGCTGGCCAACGCCGGGGCGCAGTTCGAGAGCGGCAGCCACCGCTCCCACGGCAGCAGCTCCACCCGCAGCGCCAGCTTTGGCGCGGCACCCAGCGCAGGTGTAGAACCCTCAGATCCTCGGTGTGACTAAGGTCCCCTCAAAGCACCAGCTGGATCCAATGCCTGCCGGGAGTGATCCAGAAGCTTGTTGCAGACCGAGGCCAGGACCCCCCACAGCCTGCTGTTTCGGAAACCCATGCTGTTTCAGTGACCCATCCCTGGGCCGTCATGGGCATAGAGAAGTCCAAACATTGATGAGCGCGGGTGTCTTTATTTCATCTTGCCTCCCCCAGCTTCATAACAAAAACGGACTGGCTACCTGCTGTGCGCAGCTCACACTACCCATTACAGTGGAGCTTTGTGCTGACGCAGGTGCAGGGGCGTCACCAGCAGCTGCTGGGCCAGATGCACGCCATGTGGCGGCATCCACCTCCAGCGAGGACGCCAGCTCAGCGCCTCCTGAGCAGCACAGAAGGTGGGCTACCCCTCACGAGGTGACACAAGATAGTCTTGTACTACATTGGTTCAGCATTCAGCATTCCTATGTCATCTTAGGCGTAGGTTGCTGCCGATGAGCAGGACGCCTGATCATTACACTGCAAGAGACTCTTGGAGAATGTCAGGCCTCTCGTCATGTGCTGCATCTCAGCAGGGCAGCTGACATTGACACGTAGAAGAGGCTGCTGGAGAGTGTTAGGCCTCTCACGCTGTGCTACATCCCTGTAGCTCAGCTGATGTCGACACATGGAAGAGGCTGGTGCAACAACTACCAGACTTCTCATGAGGGTGCTACATTCCTACAGGTCAGCTGACGGCGACGCCGGGAGGAGGCTGCTGGAGACTGCTTGGCCTCTCATGATATGCTACCTTCCTGCAGGTCAGCTGACGGCGACACAGGGAGGAGGCTGCTGCTGAGTGTCAGGCCTCTCATGGTGTGCTATCTTCCTGCAGGTTAGCTGATGGCGACACAGGGAGGAGGCTGCTGGAGCATGCAGGGCGCAGCAGCAGGGCTCTGGGGGCGCCGCGGCTGTCTGTGCGCCTCATAGACTATGAGGTACACTCCTAGGTAGCCCATGAGACCCATTTCCGCCTTTCCGCTTTCTGTATTCAGGAGAAGGCTCTCTAATGTGTCGCATAGCCTATGAGGTACACTGCCGGGTAGCCCTTGACACTACATCTGCCTGTCCGCATTTTGTAGATGCAACCAAGGCTCTCCTGTGTAGTTATGGCTGAGGCATGGGCTGAGTGCAGTATGCGGGACCGAACCCGGTCGCATTTGACATAGCAAATCACTGGTGCGAGTATGGGGCGGACTACCACACGGATCTGCCCCACCTCCTCGACTACTCCAGAATGCCGCAAGAGCATCAGCAGGTGCGACTTTGATCCTTGCAGCAGAGAGACGCCGTCTGGTCATCACAGCAGGCATGGCATCCCGTGTGCTGCATGCCTGTAAAAGGGGACCAGAAGCCTGGCTCACGTGATCTGCCATGTACCATCCTGCAAATAACATGTATCGGAGCATGTGCATACTTACGTAATAGCTGTAAGGCGTGTTTACTTCATGCAGGAGCGTTTCATCAGGGCGTATCTGGAATCAGCGCTGGCGCTGCAGCACTGCACAGGCTTTGTGGCTTCCGAGCGCACAGAAGGCGCAATGGAGGAAGCCGCCACACAGCTGCTGCAGGCCGCCAACGCCTACATCCCCATGTCCCACCTCATCTGGGGCCTCTGGGGCTTGCTGCAGGTGTGCCTCCAGAGCATACACACTTGAATTCTCTCCCTTGCCAGGCCTGAGCCCTGAGTTTGTCCCAATCTGAGGAGCTGTTCGTGCCCTGAGATGGATTGGCGCTTGTCAAAGCTGAGCCTCACGTGGCGCATTTCAGACTCTTTCACAATATGTGCATTGCTTTCTGAGGCTGACACAACTTTCTGTACATCTCAGAGTTTTGCGCAGTTTGGCGGAATCTGAAGCGCCGAAGCTGCCAAGCATCAAAGCCTCCAGACCAATGTGAGCTAGCTTGATGTGGCCTGGCTGCTGTTCTGCGCTTGCAGGCGCGCACCTCAAACGTCCCAGACTTCGACTTCATGGTGTATGCTGAGCAGAGGCTCGAGCAGTACCACGCTCTGAAGCGCCTTCCGAGCTCATAGCAGTCTTGAAGATCAACACCTGCCCCTCCCAGACAAGCGCTACGTCACGCGAGACACCAGCACTGAGATTGTCACATGCAAGGTGCTGTAGTCCGTGCACCTTAGCTGTCACATAAGCACTACTCAAAGTGACTTAGGGATGTGCACAGCCTTTCCCGAGTAGTTGACTTAGGGGCTTGCCACTCCAGATGCGTCAGGCCTTTGCCTCCAGCTTTGGACTTTGGCAAGACAGTGCTTTCCAAGTAGAGGTGAAGTATACAAGTAGGCAAGTGGAGACATACTGATCAGCTCAAACACAGGCCTTTCCAGTGGAAAGTTTCCAGCATTCATGGGCATGGTTGGGGCGTGCTGCATTTCCATGTACCGCATGGAGATGTTGACCTGCAACATGGTGGCACTAAGAAAGGGTGCGACAGAACATGTATACTGTGCATGAGGACAGGCAAGGTGTGGGAATGCTCATGACATGGCAAATGAACTCTACACCATTGAGCTGGCCAGCGCTGCATCACATCTCCTGTCTTCAGCACTGGCACTGGAATCTGTACATGGGCCTAGCTGTTCGTCTCTTTACCTTCCATGTTTCTGGCAATCACAATATTCCTGGTACTGCCCCCTCGTTGAATCTGGCATTCGCACAGACTGGGTCTCAAGACATGGGATCAGAGCGCATGCAATCAATCGCGCCCCAGCTAGACATGGCGACCTGTCCGCTCAAGCAGCTTCTACCAGCAAGGCACACACGGCAGGGAAAAGAACCCATTCCTTGTCATCAGCACACTCCTGATAGAGCCACAGGAAGCTTTCGGAGCAGGCCCTCTATTCAGAACCCAGAACGGATAGAGAACTCCCCTATCAACACCGACCCCTGAGTTCCTATCACTGCAGAGTTTAAAGTACAGACCCAACCCTGGGACATCAGTATGCTGTCCTACATATCTGGCAATCAAAGGAGGAGTTGTTGTTCCTAGGTGCATCAAGTGTATGCTTTCGCCCTTTGCAGCTTGCCTTCCTAGACTTGTGTCTCCCACATTATACTGCCTGCCCAGCGCCCCATACATAGGAGAGACAGTCTAGCCCAACTGCCCCCTTTCAGATCAGAATCGCTGTCGCCCAAAGGCAGGCTCCGCATCTTGCTAACTGGCAGCAAGGCCAAAGCGCGAGCACCAGGCGCCCGCAATGATCAAAAGCCCCTAAACGCGTCATCGCCTTGCGATGATAGAGGATGTGGTGCGCGCTGGGCATTCTGACACTTCCATCAATGACCAAGCTCAGATCCCCTGCCCATCTCCAACACTTGCAGGCCAGAGCTTGCATGCCGCAGCCACGTTGATCAAACCCATCCCAACCCATGAATCCATTCCCGTCGCTCCCTGTCATACCCAGGAGAGGCATGAAAACCCCGTCCTGAACTCAATCCATCTACTCTGCAGCAGTAGGTGCCTCGGTTCCTCCAGGTGCAGTGGTGGGCGCTGTTGCCAGAGTAGGCTTTCCCGGCGGGGGGACCTGTGTGAAGAGGATGGTGGAGAGGGGGACCGGCCCTCCCGTGGAGCTCTGTGCGCTAGTGGGCGCCCCCTTTGGCTGCTTGAAAACAGAGTGGGAGTACCGATCCGGGCTGGCAACAGCCGCTGACACTCCTGTACCTGCAGGTAGTGTTGAGCTCAGCCAACAGTCTCAGAAAAGCATGCTCTTGCCAAGATTGCGGGCATCAGGGGCCAGGCCCTGCACCCACCAGTTGCATGACATCCTGGCAGCTCAGAGCAGACGGCGAGAATCCTGCTATCAGGACAGCAGGCCTCTAGAATCTTGCCAGCCCCGAGAAGCTTCACAGTATGATCAGCATAAAAGTTGTGAGGAGATTCACCTTGTTCCTGGTCCTGCTCCGACAACCTCCTGCCCAAAATACTCTCCAAAGTCTGCAGGTTGCAACAGATGTGTCTCAGCCTGTTACCCGTATGGTCACGCCTGGAAGCTTGTAATGCCAAAGCTGACACAGAAAGTGCTGGTGAGTGCTCAACTTTGCCCAGGGATCATGTTAATGCTAACGGCTTGTGTGGCACACCAGCACGTGAAATAACAAGGCAAGAGGGCGCACTTGCGGACCTCCCAAACCCTTGCTGCTGAGCAAGACAAGAGCTGTAGTCAAGAAAATGGGGCAGAGTTCCAAAAGAGGGAGCAAAGTAGATGCAGCATCTTACCGGCACCTCTACCGAGCTCACGCTGGGCGCGCTTTCGCCAGCTGGCGCTGAGCTGGGCGCGTTGCCCTGCGTCTGCGCCTGCAGCGTCGCGGAGGAGTCTTCGGGCATGGGCGCTGCAGATGCCGTCACACGGGGCCTTGCCGCGAAAGCTGGCGCCTCTGCAACTATTGTTGTGGGCCTTGCTGCGAATGCTGGCGCCTCTGCAATCCCCACTGTGGGCGCTGGCGCCTCCGCAATCAGCGCTGTGGGTGCCTGCACAAACAGCAGTGTCAAATACACTGTCAGGGTGACTACAACGGCAGCTTAAGACTCCTCATCCTGAAACCTGACATCGCAAGGTGACCTCTGCCAGCAGGAGCAGGAGTCATGCTGAGGGGCTGTGGGCTGAAATCTCGCATTCCTGGGAGGGTGCTCGCAGCATACCTGCGACGCAGCAGGCTGCTGTGTAGATTGCTGCTGTGAGGCCAGTGACTTCGCGCTGCTGCTGGCTCCACGTCCTATGGGATCGCTGCCTCGGGTGTCTGCTCCTATTGGGTCCTTGCCCCGAGTATCAGCACCGATGGGATCCTCTCCCCTGTAGTCGATTCTGAGATGGCGGCCGTGCAGGGGCAGGCTGCGCAGGTCCAGGAGGAACCTGGCACTGACACCTGTGTGAGACAGGACAATGCAGTCAGTACCTCTGGTACTGTACAGGACCCGAAGTCATGCTGCCATAAGGCCCTCCGAAACTCACGTCCTGGCCGCAAATGTGCAAATTACTGCGCGTTTGATTCAGCTATGATGCTCTCTTGGCAACTCATGTAATTCCAGGATGCCATGATTATGACTGCAGATCCGTGCAGCGACGTCCCAGTGTACGACCCAGCAGACTAGACACCAGTGTGTTTGCGAGACAGCTGCAACGTATCGTGAGGACACTGCATGGCGCTAAGGGTCGCACGCGGAAAGCAACCTCGTATCTTCACAGATGCGCAGCAGGTTGCCGCGCCATTTTTTACATTACACACTATAAGCATGTTGCACGTATGAACACGATAGATAGAAGCATACATATGCCCCAAGTGTTTTGTGTCCGTTTTGGACCCCTGGAAGGCCGCTCTCACACTGATCAAGCTATGGCCAGGTAGCAGATCAGCTGCCCACCTGTGCTCGTCTGCAGGGCCAGCAGGCACACCAGAAACGTCAGGACGCCTCTCATCGCGTCTGCTCGGCTGCAGAACCCTTTCCCGAGTGTTCCCAAGCTCCAGCACCCTGTTCGTCTGCCTGCTCTATTTCTGAATGGCGCCAAGTGGAGGACGTGTGTATATCTCATCTCCCTTGCCCGCCAGCTGTGCCTCAGTAACGCCCACCTGTCACGAAACTGCTGGAAGCTGCATCGAGCCGGCTTCCGCAGCCTCCCACGCGCGTGGGGCGTCACCGGATAATTCGATAAGTCAAGACGTGGAGGGGAATGGCGAAATTGAGCAGCCAAAGAGTGAGCTAGCGCATGCGAGCCATTCATTACCCGCCTCATCGAGACAGGGAGACGGAGCCGATGGATTACAAGTCCAAACATTGATGAGGATACGATGGATTGGGGACCTCCAGTAATGAGTGTCGCCTTATAAAGGCTCGCTAAGCGCTATGCTGGCACTAAAGCATGTCTTCTTCCAGCTTCAGGCTGACATCTAGCTCCTGGCCGCCTTGTGAATCACCCGCCCCTCTCTGCACTTTCAATGCCACTGTGTCTCCTATGCTGTAGTCATCCAGGGCAAGGGCCAGGTCCCCTGCACGACCATGGCCTCTCGATCATACTCCATCCGGATACAGAGGCAGATGCCGAGTTCATCCTTTCCGCTATTCCAGGCATGCCCTGGCTAGCGCATTGCGTCAAGAGCCAAAACCCCAAGTCCACTCAAATAAAGCAGAAATCTGGCTGCACAAAGTTCCTCAGTGGCTCCAGGAGCAACATCATCGCAATTTAACATGACAACGCACTTTCAGAAGCAGTGATCCAAGAGGCATGCGGGTAGAAGCATATGCTGCTGATACTCAAGCAAGATAGAGCGCTCGCCTGGCTTGACGACCGGTTTGCCGTCTATTCTGACAATGACATCGCCTGCCACGATGCCCGACAAGGCGCGCCTCGTTGGCAGCAAGCCTGCTTTGGCTGCTGCAGAGTTGGGCGTGACTGCTTGAATGACTGCCCCTTTGTTGACCCTGAGCTGCCTAGCTACAGCCTCAGAGGCCACCTGCAGCCAGCAATATGCTGTTGCTCATCACCAGCTTCATGGTGACCCGCTCATGACACACACCAGATATAGCCAGCATGCAGGCTTGTTCAGAAGTTGACACAGAATGGATGTACAAAGGAGTGCAAGTATTGAGCATACCTGGATGTTGAGGGCAGGACGCACTACTTTGCCTGTCGCAATGAGCTGAGGCACCACTCGCCGCACCGTGTCTATGCCAATAGCAAACCCCACACCTGTGTACATGACTGCTATGAGTCTCATGAAGCATACATGCTACCTATATTTGTGCCTGAGAGGCATGAACATCATCCTGTTGAGTCCCAACCATACTGCATTTTAAGGTGTCATAGCTACCCTGCAGCTTGCCTGCTGCTGCTGAACACCGCAGCAGCATGTGCAAATATCTGCAAAGACATGCTATGCCTCGCAAATATGGCCCAATATGACCTGTTGCTACACTAAGTGAGCAGGCTGGTGTCGGGACAGACCTGCAGACAGGCCGGATGCTGTGAAGATTGCTGTGTTGACGCCAACAACACGCCCAGCGGAGTCCAGCAATGGTCCTCCAGAGTTCCCCGGGTTGATGGCTGCATCAGTCTGTATGGCGCCTCCTATGCTGCCCCCAAGTTGGCTCTGTATCTCCCGCCCAAGCCCGCTGATCACTCCTGCACAAGTACAGCACAGCATAACAGTCTGGCAAATGCAGTTACCCCTTGCCCTACAAAAAGACTGCATTTGTAGAGGTCTGCATGCAGATGGAGCCACGAGCCTGCAAATTTCATGCACACAGCAGCAGGGGCTTATGATAGATACCTGTGGTGAGGGTGTGGTCAAAGCCAAAAGGGTTGCCGATAGCCAGGACCTGCTGCCCAACCCTGAGTGCCCGGGAATTGCCCAGCGCCATCGGGCGCAGCAGCGCCTGAGGAGCGTTGATGTGGAGGACGCAGAGGTCCTTGGCGCGGTCAGCGCCTACCAGAGTCCCGTCAAAGGTCTGATTGAATCCGTCCTTCCCTGCACAACCCCACCACTGAGCTGTGAGCAGGAGCCTTAGGCCAGAGTTGATCATATCTGCTTACAGACCTGGTGGTAGGCTTGTAAGGCCCAGAATCCCAAAGCAGCTGCTACTCGTCATTTCCGCTGGCATGAAGCGTGCCCATGAGGTCGCTTGCCCTATTTTGCCTATGGCATGCGTCGTTATGGGCACTGCTGGTGCTCTAAAAAATTGACAAGGCTGCTGTTAGAACAAGCTCACACCACCAGGCATGCAACAACCCTAGTTCTGATGTTCACCTAGGAGAGTGATCTTGGCAACCACAGGCCTGTTCTGGGCGGACCGCTGGGCGCCCGGGCGCCTGCCCATGGCAGCCAGTGCGCTTTGCAGCACATGGTAGTTGGTCACCAGGTTGCCCGAGTCGTCCCACAGAAATCCAGTGCCATTGCCTTCCGGCTGCAGCTCGTCCTGCCCAGAGGGGCGCGCCGTTCCCTGCAGCAGAGGACCACCTGCTGACATACAGTATACGTATATGTCTAGTGACGCCTTCCCTAGCACTTTCCTGAAAACAGCAGATCTGCCTGTTCATTCCTCTGACCTGCCGCCCCTGAACATCACCTCGGTCCTCCCAGCTTCTCTCCAGGAGGACACCACCTTTCACGCTTTGCACAAGGTATCCATGATGCATATCAGAAAGCCATGATACATATCAGGAAGCCCAAATGCTGAGAGTTTGCACGGTTTGGAGGTGGCCCTGTACCTGGAGGGTGACGTCAAAGATGTTGACGACTGCGTTGGTGTTGTTTTCAAAAACACTGATGATGGCCTCCTCCCTGCAATAATGACGGCATCCTGAGGACACATGGACAGATTTCCCGCATAGTGGCAAGCCAAATCTAAAACCTCAGAGGTGTTGGTTCATGGTTGCCAGTGAAGGGCAGAGGTGTAGTTTCTGAAGAATGCCATTCAGCAGATGGAACTTGTGCTTGTGACCATCTGCAGCACTGAAAGATGCCAATTCACACCTGGCAGATAGAGACACAGGGGGAGCTATCTCAGGCGTGACTTCAGCTAGTGTCAGCGCCTGTGCCCCTGGCGAGCGTGCAAGTGATGCGAATCCAGCTGAAGCCGCCACCAGAGCGTGCATCTGCCGCCTCGTGCATTCGGACGTCCCCTTTGTCGGCACACTGGAGCAGCTGAGCAGGTCTATCCTCCTTTCTCGACCGTTCTGATTCAGAGGCTTCCTGCATACCTGCAACCAGGGGGTCCTCCTATAATATGAGATGCGCAAGACTGTTTCTTTACCTTGCTGTGCAAGATTGGATGTGTACCTACCTTGAATGTTGGGCGCAGACCAGTGAATGGCCGGTTTGATGCCCAGATGCCGCACGAGGCTGAAGAGGGCTGATCAGGATCACTCGACCGGTCTGCGGCGCGCAACATGCCGCAAACAAATGTTTAGAAGATTTTATGTGATGCCTGAAGTGATATCAGGCGCTCATATACGAGCTGCAGCTGTGTATATGTGTCTGTGCCAACAGTGCAGGCAGACCTTAAAAGTTAGCTGCTTAGGGGCGTGAATGTGTTCTGCCCATCAGATATTTCCAAGCAAAGTATCTGTAAGTGCAGAAAGAAGACAGATGTGGCAGAGATGGATCCAGAGAGAGGGCCCAGAGAACAATGCCCAGGGATGACGTAATCGACCTTCTTGCCATGCGCGGGTCCCCTGACATGTCGTCATCTTGGGACGCCATCGATATCCTTGAATTGTCAACGAATAACTGGCAAGACAGGAGACCGGAGGCAGCGACCATGTGGAGACAAACATTGTGCGCGCTGCTGCTGGGAGCGATCACGCTCGCAGTACAGGCCTCTGAGGACCCTACAGAGTCCTTGGCTGGAGTGCACGATCTTAGTAAGTATTCAAACGTCCCTGTGGCCCTAGACAATCGTGACGCTGATCACAGTGCCTAGACTTATGTCCCACAGGCTGGAGTCTCCAGAGTCTTCTCAATGTGCATCAACTCTGTACTGCTTTTGTTGCTGCAAATTCTTACTTGCATGAGAGCAGTGTAGCGCTTGCGTCTCTGGCAGCTAAGCGCTTTCGGCTTGTCACAGCTTCACATAATGCTCCTTGATCTGGAATTTATGATATGTCTGCACCACCCTGACGATGCTGTCCTGCTGCAGCGCCTTCCGACTTCGACAAGTACGTTAACGGCGGAAAGCATGCACTCGTGGAGTTCTACGCTCCTTGGTGAGCTGAAGCTCACCTGTAGCACCCTGTCTCATGTCGACTATCTGGACCAGCTTAAGTCTACATCATTTTGCAAGAGCCTGTCTTGCCTGCGCCTGCATCAGTTCTACGCCAGATGGCACAGCTTGCAGTTATCCTAGGTACATCAGGAGATCTTGAAGACTGCAGGCAAAGAGGATGACATGAGAGAGCCTGCTGTGCCTGGCGCAGGTGCGGACACTGCAAGCACCTGACCCCAGAGTACAAGAAGCTGGGAGAGGCTGTGGCAGCCAGCCCCAAGCTGAAGGACCGGGTGGTCATTGCCAAGGTCAGGCCCAAGTTCTATTTTGTCACTCACGCCAATGGGTCTCTGGATGAAGGCTGGGCCAACATGCATGTTCAGTGTAATGTCAGTTGCTACGCAGCAGAGTCCAGCTTCTGCTGTGCAGGCCTGCTCACTTGCCCCTTGCTTTTGCTGTTCGATGACAATCAATAGCATCAGGCACATGACTGACATCTGCATCATTACAGTCAGTGATGGCCCTGCATGTTTTGGGATTCTAGAGGGACCTCTGCAGTCTAGGGACCTCTGCAGTCTAAGTCCCTTATGTTGCCAGGAATGGAGATTTGTGCGGACTTGGTGCGCAGGTGGATGCGGACGCGCACGGATCCCTGGGCGAGAAGTTTGGCGTGCGCGGCTTCCCCACGATCAAGTTCTTCGGCCGTGGCAAGTCGACACTCTCCCCTGAAGAGTGAGGCTCTTTTCATTCTCCTGGAAGCAGCCTGGGATCACTGGTTGCTTTGTATGCCCTGTGCCAACGGCGTGCAGCAGGACCTCAACGCTGTCATGACATGCGCTCTGCTGAATGACAGACTTCACCTGCACCAGCAAGCTTTGCTAGGCTGGTTGACAGGGCGCATCGAGGTTTCTTCCCTGTCTTATGCACAATGGTGAAAGGATTGTCACCTACAGTGCCTAGACCTTGCCCTGACAGCAAACTCATGCCATTGTGCAGCTACTGCGGGGACCGCACATCTGAAGCTGTTCCGCAATTGCTGGTACAGAAGCGGGAGCTGGGCCTTGCGTGCACCGAGCATTGAGGTCAGCTGGCGAGCGCCTGGATCACCGCCAGCACTAAGGCTAGACATGCGTCATGGTTGCGCCTCTGCTGATAGCACTTTGTGATACTGTGCAGCTACTCTGGAGGCCGCACGTCTGAGGCGTTCCTGCAGTTCCTGGAGGAGAAGCTGGAGCAGGACCGGGGCTTCGCGCGCGTCGAGTCCCTGGACCAGCTGGCGAGCGCCTTCCTGACCGCCAGCGACAAGACCGGCGCCTCGGCCGCGCTCAAGGCGGCCGCCGAGAAGCTGGACGACGTGCAGAGAGGCGCTGGAGAGCTGTACGCCAAGTTTGCCGAGAAGGCTTCCACCAAGGTGTGCTCCCTGACAGTGTAGGAGATGTCATTCGAGGGTTGTCTGAGGCTGACTGACTCCGGGACACTATTGCCAAGCAGTGGAACCACGCATGATGTACGGTGCAATGCCGAGCAGAGGGTACTGAATTGGAAGAGCAATCTCTGCACGCCGGGTGGAGGAAGGTTGTCAACTAGATGCTGAGCCCTTGCTGACAAGAGGGATTGCATGCAATGCCTCTGCGGCATGCATCTAGCAGGCCTGCGGCACTCATGGAAGCATGGGCAGGAGAGTGGGAAGCCAGCCTGATAGGTTTCCCCCCTCTGTGGGAATGGTTGGTGTGTGCTGTGATGCGCCAATGTCTATGAATGAGCGCGCATGGTCCAGGTGCATGGTTGGTACGTGCAGGGGTCAGACTGGTTCCAGACAGAGACGGCCAGGCTGGAGAGGCTCCTGGGATCCGGCAATGTTGGCACCTCAAAGGCGAGCGAGATCAGCAAGAAGCTGTCCGTGCTCACAGCCTTCATGCCCGAGACTGGCAAGGATGAGGAGGAGGAGGTCACAAAGGCCGAGGAGTAGAAGGAGCTGCACAGGGTTAGCATAGATTGAGAGACAGCGTATCGCGTGTTGACCAGCTGCAGGTGCAGCTGAAGGTGCAGCTGCAGGTGCTTTCCATTGTCAAGATGACCAGAAGGAGGTGCCTGGTGATTGAGATTTGCCATTGAACATGACTGCTCGGCAAAGTTGAACTTAAAACTCACCCGGATAAGCACTTGGGCGATGCCCAGACAGGTCAGAATACTCGAAGAGGGGACCTTCCGTGACCCTGGAAGCTGTACCCGGCATCTTTTGAGTTCAAGCTGACAGATGCTCCGCTCGCACTCGCTCCCAAATCCTACCAGAGACAGCGTCTTCGTCTTCATATACGTCCCGGTCCAGCTGTGAATACGCGACAAACAGGCAGAGCGGCTTGTCTGAGCCAAGCTTAGAGTGTGCTGATTCCGGCACCCGACACCAGCATGAGGGGCGTCCTCATCGCCCTCGCGGCTCTGGCGGCCGCCATTGCAGCAGATGCGCAGACAATCACCGTGTCCACTGCGACACAGACGACCAACCAGCAGCAGGTCACCGTCACAGTCTCAGGTAGGCAAAGGTATCACAGCGACACGGATGATTGAAGCCTTGTTAGGGCACCATTCTTGCAAAGGACGGCCTTCACAGTCGCTGTGATGTATTTACACACCAGAATGAGCTGAAGAAACGCCCGGATGGTCCCGGCCTTGGCAGTACATCTTGCTCTATGGATGGCACGTGAGCTTCAGGGCCACCCTCACAAGCTCCTATCTGAAGCATATGTCGCAGCGAGCCTTCCCTGCGATAATCATGTCACAGACCGTGGAGGGCGCTCAGCAAATATCTCCTTCCTGCAACAAAGCTTGTTGCAGGGACCCAATCCATAGATAGATTCCTCCCTCCCCCAGCAGAATGGCAGATGTGTCGTTGAACACACAGAAGCCCTCGAGGCAATATGGTACTGACATTCTGGGCCTGTGCCTGCGCAGCCCCAACCGCTCTAGTCAGCAAGACAGATGCAGTGGCCATGTACCCCGCCTCGCAGTCCAACTTCACCGTCAGCCCGCCCCTGAAATACAAGATCATCACCTACACCGTGTCCGGAGTGAACTCGGTTGCAACACTCACGTGCGCCTCCTTCCCACCTCCCTGTGCTTGGGCCTCTGTGGCCGCTAGATGACTTGTTGCGCTCTGGTCCTAGCAGGGTACCATGAAGCAAAGGAGTGGGCAACATGTCTGCCATATATGAAGACTGCGGGGATGGACTTGGTGGCTGCCTGCAGGTTCAACCTGCTCAACTGGCGCCAGAACACTGTGTTCTACTACTTGGGGGCCACCACAACGCCAGTCAGCGCTGGGCCCGGCGTGGAATCTGGCTTCACTGTCCTGTCTGGCAAGAACTTTGGTTCTGTCACTGTCGCGCAGGCAAACCCGTTCGAGCCTACACAGGCAAGCACCCTGGCTGTCTACAGCCCTGCAGGGACTTTCTTCGGAATCTTCTCTAGCAGATGTTGTCTTGGCTTGAAAGGGGGCTGTGAGAAACCTCAGGCAGAGTAGGCAACTTTGGTGCATAGCAATTGTCTTCCATGCATAGCAGCAGTGATATGTATGTATGAGTGATGCTGTTTATCCTGAACAGGGCTGATTTGTGGGTCATCATCATTTCTGTCATTGTGCAGGTTCGCCTTGCACTGGCGTCTGACCCCACGTGAGTTTGCAGACATGCCATCTTGTCGACAAGGCTGAGTATTGGGATGCACTTATAACAGTGGTTGCAGGGATTAGCTGTGCAGCTACAAGTCAATCCCATGAGGCTTCACAACTGTGGCTAAGGCAGCTGCTGAAGCTGGCCAAATTGTGCAGGATTATGACTGTCTCGTGGACAACAGCTGAGAACCCTCCACCGCAGTACGTCCAGGTATGCATGCCCTCTCGAGCTGCCTGAGCCTACTTGTTCAGCATATGCATGGGGTGGCACTGAGTACCTGCTGCATGCTGCAATATACCTCACACATGGCACGGGCAGTAGCCATGTCCTGCACGGACAGTATCAGAACTGCTACCTTCTCACCAGTCCTTCTCCCAAGTTTGACCCATGCCAAGGGGCGTGTTTGAAGCTGACAAGAATGACCATGTGGCATGGCATCAGTAGCGTAGCGCCTCTTCTCTCAGCCTCTATGTCCGCAGCGCATCGCACAGAAGCCGGGAAGCTGGGGTCGGCTGACAATGCATGCGTGTGCCCTGCAGTTTGGCAAGACCAGCGGCAACTACACAACCACCGTGCCCGTCAGCCAGACAGCGACCTACCCCCAGGCCTCCATCTGTGGCGGCTTCGAGGCGACCTACACCTACATCGACCCTGGACTGTTCAACAGCGCCAACCTGACCGGACTGACACCTGCCACCAAGTACTACTACCGAGTGGGAGCCCTGGTGAGTCCTTGTCCTCTCTGCACTCAAGGGCAACATAATTTGATCAGCAAGATTTGCCTGTCCGCCGGTGGCACATGTAGATGTCCAACTCTGGCTGAAGGGGACCTTTCTGCCAACCATGCAGTTGTTTGTCAATTTCTGTCCTGAGTGGTGGCTGCAGTTGTATCAGAGCGGTGTTGAGTGCGGGGCTTACACCGAATGCAGGCCACCCTCAATGGCGCCATCAGCCAGGAGTTCTCCTTTGTGTCTGCCCCCGTCACGAGCGCAGCTACCTCCGTCAACGTAAGCCCTTCGCTCTGGCATCAAGCAACTGACAATGCATGTGACCATCCTGCAACATCCAAAAGAAGACACATTGCCAGATGATGCTTATGCTATGTATAACAAAACACATTGCCATGACCAGTATTGTGCCTTTGTCTGTTACGAGCCTGTATCTTGACACCGAGTTGCGCCTAAGGCGAGCCACTGACGGCTGATCAGCTCTGTGCAAGTGCTAGCACTTATTGGGCGGAAGCCATCCCCACACTGGTGTCCTGTGTGGAGGGCCACGCTCGGCACGTCTGAGCAGGGTGTGCTGCATGCAGATCATTCTCAGCGCTGACATGTCGACCAACGGCGCAGACGACGGCTCCAACCTGTTCCCGACCTCCCGCCAGAGCGACTCCCCCCACAACACCATCGTGGGCATGGCCAACGAGATCCAGAACAACGGCTACACCATGGCCCTCATGAACGGCGACCTGGCCTACGCTGAGTACGCCCCGGTCATCTGCTGCGACAAACATGCTGAGAGCCTCCCCTAAATTCCCGGTCTGTGCTGCTGAGTCTTTGGTTGCTTTGAATCGCAGTGGCCATGATGTGACAAGGCCCGGAACCCGATATGCTGCACCGTGGTGGCTACGCAAGCGCCTGATAGGGAAGAAGGTACCTTCAGGCTGACGGTTTGCTTGATGCGCGCACAGCCAAATGCATGACGAGATCTGAGAAAGGCAGTCTGCGTTGCAGCGGCTACCTGAGTGTGTGGGAGCTCTTCTCCACCGACATTCAGCCCTTCACAGCCTACGCGCCCTTCATGATCATCGACGGCAACCACGAGAGGGACTACCCCCGGTCCGGTGCGCCTGGCATCTTTGCACCGCATGCGACATGACATGGCCCTGCATGACGCAGCGAGCAGGAGACTCCCGGCTGCTGTCCAGTACAGGCTGCGGCACCATGTCCCACATCAGGCCGTCACCAGACCAGCGCCCTTGAGTAACATCTAGAATCATACTATCCTGGCCAAGAGGGTATGCTTTGTGAGGGGATTATGCGAGTTTGTACTCCTTCCCCTGCTTACACTGCCGAGCCTTTCACATGCTGCAGCACTGGCAGAGAGTCAGACTGTGACGCTGTGGTGCTTCTCTTGCAGGCGATGCATTCTCTCCCAACCCTGGCAACAAGGCACCCCAGGGAGCCTTCCCTGTCTGCCCCGCTACCAGCGCTCCTTACACAACAGCCAACCCCTACTACGTCTGCGACTCCAAGGGTGAATGTGGTGAGCCTCAGACCTCAATCATTGGGTGCGCAGTAGGCGACGCGCCACGTGCATCGCCTCAGAGGTGCCTGCGGCCTATATGGAACAAATCAAGCAGTGCTTGCTCATCACTGCAGCTGATGGCACTGGTAGCCCTCATGCATGGTGTGCTTGCAGCATCCCTCCTCCCTTTGCGTTCAATCATAGAGAATGCCCCAGAGGCTGCTGCCCACAGGATAGTAAGGCTCATGGCTTAGTGCATGGGCAACATCTAGGTGCATAGCAAGCCTGAATCAGAACTGCTCCGCCATGCTCTGACGAAGCTGAGGGGCTGTCCATGCTGCTGCAGGATCTGTGACATCCGCCCGGTACAGCTTCCCCGGCGTTGGAATCACCACACCCACCGAGGGCACCACCTCCGGCGGAGCCAAGCAGAAGTTCTACTCCTACAACTATGGTGAGGGGCCCTCATCACGCCAGTGCTGATCTGGCATACAGTTGACTGGTCAGCTTGAAACAGCGCACCATGTGACCTGGGAGCGGACGGCCGAGGTCTGTTGACTGTAGCAGGATGATCTCTACCCGCACCCCCCCGTCTCGGCCGAGTGCACACAGGCATCTGTGTCAGAACTCATGGCTCGCAAAGTTTGATGATAGTAAGGGCAGAGGCGGCCACCTGCATTGCAAAGACAGAGAGCATGTAGCCATGCAGCGGGATATACAGGATGCTCTGACAGCCTGATCATCGTTTGTGGCTGCAGGACCCATCCACTTCGTCTCCTACTCCACAGAGGAGCCATATGCTGTCGGTTCTGCCCAGTACAACTTCATTGCCGCCGACCTGGCAGCTGTCAACCGCACAGTCACCCCATGGGTCATTGCAAACGGCCACCGCCCTGTGAGTCCACCCCATCCTCCATACACATGCCAAAGCCATGTCACCCCGTCTTGAAGATACGTCAGTCAGTGTATCGTGTCCCTCCATGATGTGACCAGCTTTGCAAGCTAGAGTGGCTGGCAAGGGGATTCTGTAAGACGGCTAGTCATTGGGTGTCCACCATGTGACACAGTTGTTCTGACGGTACCCACACAAGCAAAGCTGCTGCCAAAGTGAACACCTCCGCGCTGTGCAGTTCTACGCTGACACCACCGACTTCACCGGTGTCCCTGACCCGTCCTTGGGCGGCGCAATCCCTCCCAACAGCAACGGCACTACCGACGGCGACCAGTACGTCGCGCTGGCGCAGCGCCAGTCCCTAGAGGCCCTCTTTGCCCAGTACGGCGTGGACGTATGCCTCTGCCCTTGTGCTGTGTTGTCACCAGACTAAGCTTTTTTGCGTGATGCCTGAGGCCCTGCCCAGCAAGCTGCAGCCTTGAGTAGATGATTAGAAGGGGCCTCTGAGATAATAAGCGCTTGCCCTGCCCCACTGTGGCCGTGCTGTGTCACCTACAAGTCACATGCCAGCAGGTCACAGCATAATGCGCTAATGCAGCAATCCCGTATGCCATGACGTGCACGACACATGCCAGTGTGGGAATGCATTGTTGACACCGAGTGCGAACCCAGCGAAGTGTCTTGTTAGTCCAACATGATGGCAAGATCAAACCGCCTCGTCTGAGGGTGCCGTCATCGCATGCAGCTGTTCTACAACGGCCACAAGCACACGATGTTCCGCACCTGCGCTGTGCGCTTTGGAGTCTGCGCCACCCAGCGCAACCCCGACGGCTCCATCCAGGGCACTGTGTACCTTACCGGAGGCAACGCAGGTGATCCCGTCACCCGTCCCGCACCCCTCTTACCTGCATCAGATGATGGCTGCCCCTAGTACAATCGCTATGGCCATCAATGATCCTGGCACAGTCCAGCAGACCCAGCACGCTCTCACAGGGTGATGTGCACCATTCCGCGCAAGATTTGGAACCGTTGACAATCCTTAGTACTCTTGACTGTTGAGCTGTCTATATCGAGCAGATGCCCTGGCTAGTAGGCCAAGGGTGGCTGCACAAGCTGACGGCAGGAAATGGCCAGCATGCAGGCGGCAAGGTGACATGTGCCCTCACATGCAGGGCGCCAGATGACCGGAGGAACTGCATACCCCCTGCAGGAGCAGCCTGCATACGCGCCCGTGGCAAACCAGGTCTACGGAACAGGCCAGGACCCCTTCAACCTTACCCTCGGCGGATACTACGTGTCGCCGGCCTCCCTGCCCCAGTACCCCGGCGAACCCACTCACTACAACGCCTACGGTGAGCACCATGCTTCAGTCTCCTCCGTGAGGGTCACAGGCTTGAGCACTATGCGTCATGGTCCACAGGAAGAGCCTTCTTCCACTGGAGGATGCACACTAAGTACAGGCATGGCCTGAAGATACTCCCTCTGCAGCCCCACTAGCGGCTGCAATGCAAGATCTGTGCAAACAAGCAGCTTGCGGGAGCCTGCTTGTTTAATGCCTGGACTTGTTGATGGCAATCTGCCTACCTGATGCAGTGGCAATGTTAGGGCAGCCGCTGCAATGCACAGGACAGGGTGGCCCAGAGTCGCTACAAAGCGTCCGGCGGTGCTCAAGGCAGTGCGCCGGCAAGGTGCAAGTGTTGTATGTACAGCAGCTGACTTGTGTGTGCCTGTTGCAGGATACCAGAGGCTCTTTGCCAACGCCACCCACATGATTGTCCAGGTACATTTAGGTTGACAAGCACAGAGTCTCAGCGCATCTGCTTGTCTTTTATCTCCCTGAAAAGGATTCATCCTGGCGTACAACAGGCTCTGTCATCCCCCTGCAAGTTGTAGACTCTTCACACCAGAACTGATGTGCGCTGTCTTGCCCTAGAAGCTGGCTTTAGCTCTGCAGCTATAAAGCTTGAATTCTGAGCTGTAATTGCACTTGCAGCCCATGAATGTGACCACCATTCCAGCGCAACCCTTCTTGGACGCCAACGCTGCATTCACACTGGTGAGCCTCACAGGCTTCTGGCAACTCCTCATGTCAGAAGCCACAGCCTGTGTGGGCACTCTGTCTTGAGCCAGCCCCCTCCACCCCAGAGCTCATGAGAGACCATACAGGAGTGCTTTCTGTAGTTCCAGTGTCTGCAAGCACAGCACATGACTGTGTGGGCTGTGCTCTGCAAGTCGCACATCAGCGTGCAGGTATCTGAGATTGGAAGGGTGTGTGATACAGACTCGCATCCCTCTGGCCACAACAGCACCCCCGGCCACAACAGCAGCTCCGGCTACTACAACTGCACCTTCTAGCAGCACAAATGCACCGGTCATCACAACATTCGCGCCCCCGGCCACCACCACCGCGCCTGCAACAAACCCTCAGGGTGAGTCAGCCCATAGTCATGCTCACCTGGCACAGCGCATCCGCTCCCCTCTACTTCGTGATGTTTTTGTTGCTCCGGTGTCATGTTGCAGGCTTGCTTGCAAGCACGACTGTTTCACTGGGGGTACTTTGGTTTTTGAGATGCTTCAGGATGCAAGATTTATCAGACGACCGCCAGTGCGGCAGAGCATTGCAGATGTGTGTGACTGTGTCATTGCTGCGGTGCAGGCCTCAAGCAGCAGATCGATGCCGCTCTGGGCATCCCCGAGCTCATCAAGCCCGGGCAGATCACCGGCATTGCTGGGCTGCCCTTCGCAGCCGGCACGCCTGCGCAGGCCAAGCCCTGATTGGGCAGGTCCCGAGGCACCTTTTGATAAGGAGCCGTCACCCCAGCAGAGGGTGTCAGGCAGGCGATGATGCTACGCTCATCATAGCGCAGCCTATTGGGTATTTGATTAGCGCAGAGCGGACGTTCTCAGAAGAGTCTAGAGATGTTTGAGGCAAAGGAGACAGCATCATATCATGCTGCAATCCTCAAGCCTCAGTCCTTTCTCGTCAGCAGAGGGTGACCCTTGTTGTTTGAGAGCAGTTGTCGGTACGGTTGTGAATTCTTGCAATTCTGGAAACTCAAATAGGGAGGATTTGCCGCAGTTGCAGACTGGCTCCCCAAGCTGTGCCCGTGCTTCGGGCAAGTAGTCTGCAACCTTGACACATGCCAAATCAGGAAGGTCAGAGGAAGGGTGTGTGGCAGCCATGTGCATGAGCAGCCAATTAAAGCTCTGCTTCGAGGGCATGGCACCAAGCAAGTATCAAGAGGGTGGTGTTAAGAGAACTGAAAATAAGAAAAGTGACGGCTGAGTATTTAAGCATGCAAAACGCATGGCAGGAGTCCTGCAGCCGCATATTGTGCAGTTGAGAGCGGCTGCAGTGACCGTTGATCAGACGATTGCCAGACGCTTCCAAGGCTTAGCTATATGGAAGGTGTTGCGTTGTGAGAGAGCAGCATGCAGACAATGACACCCGCTAGACATTCCTAGTGCAGAGTTTGGGGTGGCCAGCTGGTCCGCAGAGTCTGGACATGGCCACCATATTGATCTCAACACTGTTCGTGGCACGTTTCTGGTCAATCGACTAAGAGGTGCAACCTTTTGAGGACAGTTGAAAGCACGTGGCGTCTGTCTAACCATGGAAATGGCAGCGAGGCTGAGGATTGGGGGTCATGTTGAGATGGCAGTGGTGGGTATGACATATTACTTAGATAGTCTTGCAGCTCAATATGTACCGCTGAGAACCACTTGTAGTCGAAAGAGAGGCTGTAAATGAGCTTTTGGCCGTCATTCTCAGCACCTTGGCCAGTAACAGAGCTCCCACGACGCTGACTCTGTGTGTACGTGTCGCGGGTTAATGCAGGCTGCTGGAACATAAAGTAAAAGGAAAATTACCTACTCGCCATAATATGCATTATTGTCATATCACTGACAAAACGCTCATCAGAAGCAGTAGGGCTTTCTTGGGCACTTTATCTGACGGCCGTCTGCGTGCACACGTAAAGCCCTCGAAAGCAGTAGGCAGTCAAGCATTGCCGGCACGTCCGTTCTAGGACGTGGTCACACTGTGCGGACCTTTCGCCTCTTGACAGCGAGAGTAGCAGCGCTCGCGGTCAACGCGGGCTCCGAGACACCGCACGCAAAGCATGCTCGACACCTGGCCGGCGCCAGTAATTCGGGCCCGAGCTCGGGCCCGGAACAAGTTTGACTGGGCCGTATACCCTGTTTAGTCGGGTCTGTGGATCTTCGACTTGTGCAGTCCTCAAAAGTGTGTCAGAGCGTGTAAGAATTGAAAGGGTTTTGAGTGATCTGCGACCCATAGTTTCCGAAAGATCTTGACCGCGAAAAGCGGCACTGTTGTGGTCCCACGAAGCGCAAGGCTTGTAAGAAGCCCATGTAATACGTAACGACGTGTATCGGGTATGCCTGGTCAGCCTGTTGAATTGCTGAGTGTCTGAGAAGCAGACTTGCTGTGCGTGATCATGACTTCATGCCTGACTCCCAGCTTGTGCCTCTGCTATCGCAGCATGGGTGCTCCTTCCCTGACGGAAGGGAGGCGTGCAATGCAGGTGAAACAAAAACTATCACAAGTTGGGTGTGAGGGATTTATGGGGCAGGGACAGGGTATCAGGAATGAGCATGAGACCTCGAACAACATCCTGTTCTTGGTGCTCGCTACCACCGTATGTGCAGCCGCGAATGCAACACACCTGCAACATGCCAGCGTTGCTAGTAAGCTCGGTGAGGCCATCACTGCACCCTGCAGGATGTCAGACTACACATTCAGCGCGCCCGCTCGTATCTGTATGCCTGTGTCATTGTGGAACGGTTGAGGTTGGGCTGGTATGGTGAACTTGAAGATCGGTGCTGCAGTTGTGAGAAGGGAGCTGCATGGGGGTCCCGGGGGCGGGGGGCCAGGTCCTAGGGGCGGACCACTAGGACCAGGGGGAGGTCCGTGCTACCTGCAAATGACATCCTCATGTCTGCAAGCTCGGCCTTCATGGCTGCAGTCCTCACACAAGGACGTTTCACCATTGTCCCTCCGTAGCTGCACCAGATGGGGCCTTTCGCTGAAGTTGCCTAGGTGCTTTGGGACTGCAAAGCTCGTCGCTGACTAAGGGATGTTCAGTGCAGGTCCAGATGGTGACATGAACAACCCAATCTACCCTTACTATTACTTTCCTGGCAACGGGGCTGTGGTTGGGTCTGGCTATATCCCAATTGCAAGTGGTAATACTGCTAGCAATGGCAGCCCCGCAGGTGTACACACAACTCCGCTCCTTGTCTGCTGCTGTTCACCCTTTGGAGGTGAACCTCCCCTGTATTGGATGGCATCATGCTTTCTTCACAGCAGAGCTGCTGCTGCAGGGGACTCGGCAGCAGCAGGGTCTCCTAGTCAGGCAGGCGCTGGGTCGGGAAGCGCTCCAGCACCCGCGCCAGCGCAGGCGCGCGCTAGAAGCGCTGCGCTCCCCAGTCAGGCACCGCCTGTTGCCTCTGGTAGGGACCCTCAGTGTATCAGTGTATGAGCCAAATGCCAGTGCAGATACAGCAAGGGTGTTGTGGATGTCATCGCATCTTGGAGCACAAGCATGCTGGCATCCATGTTGAGCTGCGGAAAGCACATCAGGCCAGCAACACATGCCCAGCTGCCTCTAGTTGCCTACTGAGAAAATTGATCCTCTTGCAGGGTCCACATCTTGTGACGTCAATGGCCCGAACTGCTGCGCAGACAACGTGAGCAGCCCGTCAGTATCCTCTGACAGCTTGTCTTGACATGCCTCTCCTACCTTGTTTTATGCGCCCATGGACAAGCAAGTGCACGACTCACAGCTGGGCGCAAGCTGAGACGCGCTGCAACTCGCAGGGCCTGAACAGTCGCCTGGTACCGGTAACAAGCAATGCCACGCTGACAACGCTGGCAGCAGTGTTCATCAAAACCGTGCCCGCTGGTGGTGGTTTTGTTGCAACGCCAGTCACACCGTCAGGTGCATCTCTTACTCAGCAGCCTCTGCAGTGGTTCTGCTAGACACATCCCCCAAATTCACCACCTGTCAGAGCGTCAAGCTGTCGCTCTGCTCAGAATTATCGGCATACTCCATCCCCTGTTCAATGATGGTCACACATGATCTGACCTTGCTTTTGTAGACCAGGAGTGAGCGAAAGTTTCCTTAACAAGGACTGCAGCATGCCATCTCATACAAATTCTCATATGCAGGCAGCTTGGCGTCCTCGGGACAGATCAGGGTGAATCAGACGCTGGCGGCCGCCCCGCAGGCCTTTCTGAATGCTACCATCAACCTAAACAGGCCGGCCGCCGTTCAGGGGCCTGCTTATGTCTTTGCTGCGGGCAGCCAAGTCTGCATCCCCAACTTCTTCTCAGCGCAGCCAGCTGCCGGGATGGCTGCAGCTTCCCAGCCGGCTGCAGCTGCAGGTGGGGTCAACTAATCCTCAGCATCAGAAGACTCCTGTTCTGGCTTACAGCGATTCTTGAATGAGCATGCTACCTTCGTGAAAGGTCCTGCCAGCATTGGGAGGCGTCTTGCTGTGGTCTTTCCTGAAGGGACTGGCTACCAGTCAATACGCTGTGCAAAAGGAATGCCGTTACATAGCCTGCACACATGAGAAGTCATGCTCTGGCAGGTGCCCAGCCATCGATCAGCAGTGGTGCAGCAGCCGGGAGTACACCTGTGGCAGCGAGTGGCGCTGCGCAGGACTCAACTTTGCCAGCGGCCGCGGCAGCCACTAGCACACCAGCCTCTACTGCCACCCCAATAGATGCTGCAGGTGAAGTCACTCCCATGCCAGCCGTGAGCCTGATGACTGCTCATGTGAAGGCAGCACCACCCACTCAGGGTGGCTGCTAGCTAGGAAGTGATAATCGCAGATGTCACTCATGGCAATGGGCAGTACTCAAGTGTTTGGCGGTTGACAGAGCGTATGCCGCCTGAGCAAGATGTGCTGCAGGTCGATGATGGCATTGAGCAGGACAATCTTCATGCATGTGCAGGGACCTGAGCATTTCCAGGGATCTTCAGGCATAAGGGGTCATGCGAATGGTCAAGGAGCTGTGTTTCTCAATAGATGCACGTCGCAACGGATGCTCTAAGTGCTTTAAGACTGCCTGGTTCTGCTATGGTACATGACATGCTGTAAACTTCGCAGGACTTATCTCTGAGATCGTGAAGTGGAGGCCAAGAGCTATACACTGTTTACTCTCTGCAAAATGTACTGAGTCGTACATTTCCGTACACTGACGCTACCTCCTGGAGGCAGCTTGCCAGAGTCTCGTCACCCCTGGATGCTGTCAAGTAGGCAGCTCGATTTGCGTACCCGCTGCCTGCACATCTTCAGCGTGCACATACTACGCCACACTAGCTCGTTGCTATACCATCTGCTGGCTGCTGGTGACATGATGAAACCCAGGGCGCCAGTTGTCGCGCAGATGCAGCTTGCCGTCCGAATCCGGCAGCTGCACCTGCCTTCTAGCTGGCGCACGCCCTGAGTCAGGGCCTCGCCCAGCAATACAGCCCGGTTGACGTCAGAACACCATATAAATACCGCCACTGGCCATGGCCAGGGGCACCTTCGGCCCCTCCTCCTACGTGACGGCACTTGGGCCGACCGCAAGCAGTATGGACAAAAGGTCTTCCGGCGTCACATTTGGTTGCGATGAAGCGGCAAGTAGCAGCAAGCGGCAGCCCTGCCTCAGGGCCATGCCGAGGGTGCGCTTCCCACCCCTTGAGCAGCGCTGTGAACCTACAGGCGAAGGGGCCGATCGTCCATGCAGCAGCGTCGATGTTAAGGTAGGGTGGCAAGCGGCTCTGTACCCTGACAAGAAGAATTTGCGGTGTAAGCACAAGCCTCAAAGGAGGCTGCGCCAGAGCATCAGTAGGCGCCTTTCATATTGTTTCACGCTGTCTGAGTGCGACATTAGTTGCGTGCCTTGGGGATAAGTCCTAGCCACAAAGCGCTCTGCAGATAGATGTCAGCAGCGACTTCATATACCACCAGCTATGCTCAGCGTACAGTTATGATGTAGGCCTGTATAGTATGCGGGATTACAGAGACGCCTCTCTGGCGCGCAAACGACATTGACGGCGAGAAAAACCTTTGCAATGCGTGCGGCGTGCGGCAGAATAGGCTGAAACGTGCAAGGCGCGCGGGCGATGCGGTGCCGCACAGCGTATCCTCAATTGGGCATATTCACAGGCGGACAGACGCCAGCTCGCTATCACCTGGGGCCACCAAGCGCGCAGCTTCTGTGAGCTCCCATCCTGACAAATAATTACAAACAGCTTCAGTCCAAGAGGCCGGTGGCCTTATCTGCACACGCCACTGTCTTGCGTAAGCTTTCATGAGCCTGTCTAATTGCTGACCAGCTCTACGAAGTCCTGGTGTATGTAACACAAACACTACTCTCATGTACACCAGCTGCAGCCTCTGAATGAGAGGAGTGGCCCCTTTGGCGCATGCCTTCCACCAAGGTCATGTATCAACACTTACACTCACGTGCAGGCAGGCGAAGACAGGCTGCCTAGCATGATGAGCGGCGCTACGCCCATAAGCAGAGCGTGGAGCGTGGGGCAGCTGGATGACGACCTCATAGGGGACTGGAGCCCCCTCTTCGACCCACACGAGTGCCACTCAGACCCCATAGACTTCTACAGCACGCGAGGCACTGCCTTTGCCTCCTTAGAGGTGTGTGATTCAACAGTCCCCCTGCTGAAATTGGGATGCATTCTCCGAACTAGGGCCCGGTGCTGGAGAGAATGCGGTGCATCAGAGCATGAGCTGTCACAAATTAGGAAGTCTTCTCACGGCCGTTACAAAGCTCACAATGGGCTTGGTACAACTGGCATGCACTTGCAGACACTGCACAAATCAGGCAGCCAATAAATCAGACCGACGGCTACGTTGGCACATTGCGCTGCTCGAGCGCTTGCTGATGTTTGGCCCGTGCTGGCAGATGATACTGATCAAGCATGTGCTGACATGTCGCCTGTGCTGACCACATTACAGGGCACAGCTGTGCGGGGGGAGGGCTTCCAGCTCAGCGCTAGCAGCAGCCGGCAGGTGGATCCTGATCTGGATGCTGGCCTGGACCCCTTGGACCCCAGGTTCCTGGCCAGGATCCATGATCCGCACCAAAAATGACATGGCAGCAGAATTTGCAGGCGAGCCTTCCGCACACCCACCACATCACAAATACGTGCATTTGTGGCATAACACGCATGCCTTCATACCCTGAAGCTGCATGGCACTCTCACCCTCACACACATACCAGCTGAGTGCCTAGGCCCGACACATACGCCCATGAATCTGAGACGAAGTGCAAGGCATCCTCGCAGACAATGTAAGTCTTGTGAGGGCTTTGCAAAAATGTCCAAGCGCAGGTCGAGACTTGTAAACAATCAAATTCAGGGAGTCATGACGTGAATGCCGTACATCTCACATTCAGAGCGCTCTGCATGTCTGTGCAGGGCTTTTGGCCTACCGACAGGGAGAAGAACATCACTCTACACAACAGGAGCGCAACCACAGCATAGACATCCACAACACTGCAGATACCGCGGCGCGAGATCTCTTGTAGGGGAGCATTTGATTTGGACAGAGTCTCTCGCACTGCCGAGCAATACAATGGATGACCAGCGCCTTGGCCAGCACAGCATAGCACTGGGCATGGTGACTCTCCATTCCACCAACGTCCCAGGCTTGGAAATGAAACAGGCGCTGCCACTGCTGGCAAGCCCAAGCCCATTTTAGAAATGCTCAGGCTCTGTTGTCAACTTGCCTGTGCGGGTTGACTGCTTAGCATGGTGCCTAAACGAGCCGTCTTCCACGGGTCAGTGGGCACCGAGCCGTCCTGGTTGGAATTGGCCTGCACTGCGGGCAGCCATTTTACATGGCAGCCGCATCTCGTGAGTTGGCAAGTCACATGAATGATGTACGACCAGCATGCAAGGGTGCTCTGTCACAGCACGTGGGTGCTAAGGAGGCAGGCAATCCTCTGATGTTCACAGCCGGAGGAGTCACTTTGCAGTTCGTCGTTGCCTGGCGACATCAGAGGGTTGTTCTATGCAGCATTGCGGGTCGGTGAGATATATCCCATGAGGAGGTTCTCCTTTGAGAGTACGCCCTACATGGGTAGGGACAAGGGGATGCGTCTGAAGTATGGGTAGTCTGACATGTCAGCACATCCATTATACAAGTCCTCTAGCTTGAGCTGGTGATTTGAAATACTTGCATGGAGATCCGCAGCACTTGGAGGGCTGCCTACATACCTCAATCATCAGGGCAGCCCTGGGGCAGATCCATAACAGGCCATCAATGCTAATGGCGGCACTTGCAACACTTCAAGGTTGGTGCTTGAACTTTTCTCTTTTGAAGGGACTGCAATCAACGTCCAGGCACGTTGACGATCAAGGTTGAGCCTGCAAATTTTCAAGGGTGCAAGACTTCTGCCTTGCACCTGGAGCCATCATCTCTTATTTCGACAGATTACACCACAATGTGTCTTCTGAAGCTTGCCAAAGCCCTGGTCACTGGTGCCATTTTGTCCAATGGACTGGCATGCAAAGTGCAGCCAAAGATTGGTCAACATTTTGCCAGTGGCCAACCTTCATTGGGCGTGGCATGATTGGGCATGCTTCAAATGAGTTCCTGTCTCAATGCATTGCAAATGGGATTTGACAGGCCTTCTGTCCAGGATGCTGGAAGTAAAGATCAGTGGAAGTGACACGTGATTCCGGAGAGCTTCACATGCTGCTATTATATGAATGAGCTGGGAGCTAGGCTGGCTTGAAAGTCAGCCTTGAAGTTGAACCTTCAGATCATGTCCATGCCTCAGCATGCAGCAGAATTGTTTGGCGAGCAGCATGGTGCTAATCAGAAGAACTCTTTCTTGGGCCTGGAATGCAATTGCAGAGCAGTCCTATCACCATTCTCTTGTGAATCTTAGGAAGGCCTGTCTTATGTTATGTTGCTCAGCATGAGGGCATAACCTGTACAGGCATGCAGCATTTTAACAGGCGGACCTGCTAGCAGCGCTGGTTATGAACATGTTGCAACAGACAGGAGTGCGAGAACGGTGAAAGCTCACAGCATACCTTGCATCAATACGCCGCAGTCATACATACCCGGAAGCGAATACAGACTACAGTGATGGGTCTCATTCTAGGGGGTTTAGTTGTGGGGCACTTTTTTCAGACAGATTAGCACCTGTACAGTACTACATAGTATGCGTATCTGCAGCTACTGGTACCGTAAGTGATATGGGATCATTGGGCTGGCAACCTCTCGCCTAGTAATAGGAGGTATCACTGTTGTGTCACCAGAAGCAGCTCAAAAGCGGTGTTGCCTTCTCAACATCTCATCTACAGATCCACTTGAGTCACAACGCTTATCCTTCGCTGCGTCATAAATTATCTGGCATTGACAAAGGCTTTGCTTGCCAGCTCAGCCCAATACTTGCTGGGGACGCCAGCAGCCTCTAACTCCTTCAGCTTCCTTTGCCGCAGCGCCTGCGCATGGCGCAAACACCTAACTGATGCCACTGCTATACCTGCAAGATCTATGTGCAGGTTCGGCACTTGGACCAGGTGATGGATGTGAAGAAGGGGTGTCACACGGTAGCAAGGCTCTCACAGCTTGCTTCATCATGATAAACGTCTATTAGTCAACGTGACAGCTGGTCTGGGCGGCAATATGTGTACACTGGCATGCGTGTATTCAGATCAGCTATGGCATCCGCTTGGTGACTGACCTCTACCAGGGCCTGCCGGGCAGCCTCAGCTGCCCGGGCGTCCGCGCCCTCGCTCCGGGCAGCTGCCCGCTTCTGGGCAGCACGCGCCTCTGCGGCCTCGATCTGTCTGCGCAGCTCCATGGCGTGTCTTTGCTTGGCCTCATCAGCCTCCTTAGCCTGAACCATCAAAAGCCATGACTGTTGACGTTTATGCCGAGAGCAGCCTTTGCTTCAAACATGACTTCACTGCCAGCGCCAGACTGTTGGGCCCAAGGGCCAGCAAGCAAGGTGTCCCTGATAAGGACGCACAGCAATCATTCTCCTGAGCACTTGCCAGTTGCGAGCTGTGTTGAAAGTGCTACTTCAGCACGGACAGCAAGACACCATGTCCAGAGGGGTACGTCCAAGGGGTTGTACCTGGCGCTCCTGCACCGCCAAGGCATGCTGAGCGGAGGCTGACTGCGCGGCAGCGTCCCTGCGCGCAGCTTCGGCTGCCGCGGCAGCTGCAGCTGTCCTGTCTGCCGCCTGCCTGGCGCGCGCCTCAGTCAGGTCTGCCTGGACAGCTGCCTTGCGCGCTGCAGCCGCCTGTTCCTTTGCCCGCCACTGTCTGTCCGCCTCTGCTTGCGCCCTGCAGGAGGCATCCAATCAATGTTGGACTGCCATTGACTTATCTGCCGTGACCCTGCTATGACATTGTGATCCTAGGTCTTCTGTGGTCAGGAGAGACCTTGTACCCCGCATGCGCTCTATCGGTGCTGTCAGGGTGCTGGCAATGCTCGAGGCAAGCTGCAGACGCTAGAATTGACAGTACCATGATCCGAGCAACTGAAGGCGACAGAAGCTGGTGTCTGGATCCAGGGTGATGCTGCTTCACAGGTCAAAGTACGGGAACAGTGCAAAAGGAGGACTCATGCATGTGCGCCCACCTGCGAGCACGCAGCTCATCCATCTCGGAGCGCCTGTCCAGGATCTTCTCCTGGGCTGCCCGCAGACGTGCCACCTCAAGCTCCCGCTCATGCGCCTGCCGCGCCTTCTCCTCCGCGAATGCCTGCTCGGGATCACAGACCGGCTCTTTGTCACCGCAGACAAAACATTGCATAAGCAATATTGAACGCGTATCCCGCAGGCGCTTGCTTAAGGAGGAACGTTAGTGCCTTGTACAATTCAAATTAGACCACAGCCTGCCACACTGATGCTCTGGTGTGTAGATCTGTGTTCTGGGACGGCGCTGTCGGCGATGTAGGCGCGCGCACTTGCTGAGGCTTCACCAGCTGCGATGGCAGCACCTTGTGCATTTGACGCAGAAAGGAGCAGATGGCAGCTGCCGCAGAGAGGGAGTCCTGCGCCTCTCAGGGTAGCTTCTGGGCATCACCGCCCTAGCGGTGCAGGACTCGTCCTTGTGAGACAGCATGCCTACACTCCGCCTCACACGCAGCTGCCCAAATCGCTGCCACAAAAGCTGCCAAAGCCTTGGCCACTGGGCATGCCTTCAATGCATGCATGCGCACGTGTGTGTACCTGGTCCCTGGCAGCCTTGTCAGCGAGGTAGGCCGCGATGCGCCTGTCCTCAGCCGCCTGCTGCGCAGCGTCCGCCTTCTTACGCTCCAGAAGCTCTGCATTGGCGGCCGCCACCTGTGTCGCACCCTCCCGTCAGCAGGCAGTACTCTGACCCAGTTGCATGAGATTTGCCTCTTGCCACGCAGCATCATCCCCTACGATGTCCCAGGACCTCCTATCATGCTGGTGCTGTGATGCAGCTCGATGTTAGGGTCTCTGCCAATCCCACATACTCCTCAATTGGGATTGGGGGCGAGGCAAGCAAGGTACTGTACTGCTGCTTATATTGGGGCCACAGCAGGAAGGGAAGGAAAGCAAGGAAGAGGGACGCACGGATCTCATGAGCGCTGCAGCAGCGTCCTTCTTCTTCTGAGCGGCAGCAGCCTCCTCCTGCTTTGCACGCTTTGCCTCCATGGCAATCCTCTCCCTCTCCTACGCAGTCCTCCAATGACTCTCAATAGTCTGCCTGAGCTTATGAAGTTTGCCTGCCAGAGGGTCTGTGACACGGTTGTAGTGTAGCACCAATACATGACAGCTCCAAGGCATAGCGGCACGCCTCTGGCAACTTCTCACAAGCACATGCTGCATTCAGGGCACTGGTCCAGGAGCCTTGCACGCATGGCCATGGTGGGGATTTCCAAGTCTGTTACTAGCATAAGATGCAAAGCTGGTTCCTGCCAGTCTCTTGTTGTACACTGGCAGCCATGTATCATAGCACTGATAGTGCCTACCGCTTCAAGCCTCTCTTCCTCAAGCATCCTCTGCAGCTCGTGCTCTGCCAACTGCTCTGCCAGCATGGCAGCGCCCTGTCTGCGCACATCGGCTTCATGCGCTTCCCTCGCCTGAAGGCAAACTCCCCATATGTGTGTGTGCGTACTATATCACATAGCCAAGACATGGCAGCACCTCACTCCGCAGCCTCTCTGACTTCTCAGCAGAGACTCTCAGCAACCTGTGCCCTGTTTCTTGGGACCATGCAAGACGCAAGTGTGGGCATGGTGATGAACCTGATCTGATGACTGCATTCAGTGATAGTGAGGCTGCAGCTGCTTGAGCATCTGGCACTTCCGCTTGACGTGCGATGTAGAGTGAGGACGCACCTGAGCTGCAAGCACAGCCCTCTGGCGTTCCCTCTCCATGCTGATGTCAGCCTGGCGGGCGGACGCTGCTTCCCGGTCCTTGAGAGCCTTCTTCTCCAGCATCTGCTGATCCCTGCATGCATGGATTGAGCTCATGCCAGGCTCTGCATACTCCGTTCTTACTGTGCTCCTTGCGTGCTTGATGCAGGTCCCACATGCTTAAGTATGCATGGATCAGGAGCCGCCAATAGGATTTCTCACGTCCTGTGCCAGCTCCATGCTCTCTACCCACATGACCAGAGCATATCGACGTGTCGTATGATGTGCGGTGCCTGCTTCTATTGGAGCAGGGCCGACTGGCCCTGTTCGTCAAAGCTGCTTTCACAACTGGGGGTGCAGAGCGTAGTGATGAAGATGAGGCCGACCTGATGGCCATACACTGGCTGCTCAGCACCATCTGGTTCATGCGCTTGGCCTCGTCGCTCTGCTCCAGCCTCTTCAGCGCCGGCGCGTCCCTGACCGCCGCATCTGCAGCAGCTTGCGCCTTCTCCTCATCTGTCAGCTTGGCCTTGCCCGACCTCTCCTGCTCCATCTGCGCACGCCCAGAGAGCTGCACAGTATGTTCCCCGCACCAGCACACTTCCAGGCTGTTTCAGCGCGATTGTCCGCATTGTGCTAAGCACAGGCACATTTGCAAGCAGTGCTCTCTGTGCTCTCCTAGCCTCTGGGCTGTTCCCTCCCTGGCAAAGAGGACTTCCCAAGTCTGACGTCTGTCTGGTCTGTGTGTGCCCCGGGGCGGCTTCCACCTGCAGACGCAGAATAAACCAACAGCAGCTGTGGCTTCACCCGTTGTACACCAGGCATGTCTGTGCCGTGCCATGTAGTGGAATGATGTTTCATCCAGCTCAAGTGTGTAGACAGGCCCAGTTGAGGAACAAGATGCAGTGATGCTCAGGGCTGATTAGCTGACCTGCAGCATCGCCGCCCTGCGCTCGTCAGCCGCTGCATGGCTCCTCTCCCTTTCCAGCGCGGCTGCGCGCCTTGCGGCAGCTGCCTGCTCAGGCGTCAGCACCGGCTTGCGCATGCGCGCCAGGTCACTCCTGCGCATCACACGCCTCCTTCACCAAAGGTGTTACTCCGCACATTGTGAATCCCTAAAGACTGCCAGGCACGCTGAGCTCAGTGTGGTGATCCATGGTAATTTGGAGTGCGATCAGGCACAAGACATACATGCGCTTATGTGGCCATGATGTCAGAGCGGCTGCTTGGACCTCAGACTTGTTCCGGGTTTTGCAGAGGACATCGGTGTGATCTCCATGCATTGGGAAAGCTGGGAGAGGAGGCAGCGTACTGTTTGATGGTGAGCTGGTTGGGCCCCAGTTCTTTCAGCACCCTCTGTCCTGCACGAAGTGTTAATCCACTTTCCAGAGGATGCTGCTTCTGCTGCTCTGACATCGACGAGCCTTTGGCGGGGCTCATGAGGTTGACGCTGGACGTAGATGGCATGCGCCTATGCGGCGAGTGATGTGCAGCAGAGCTCGTCCCTGTACTCCTTACGGCTGACCTGCCCATGGCTTGCTGATGGGCTAGATTGCCCAGAAGTGAGTGTGTCTAGCACTGTAAACTACGCACTAATACGCATTCTTGTGCTCAGTCTGTTGACTGGCGCTCGTCACTCCCAGTGCATAGGACATCGAAGGAAGATCATGTTCCCAAACAAGACGCTGAAGCAGATGCGGAGCACACCCCCTGACCGAGGAATACTGGGTATGCTATATTTAGACCTGCCAGCACATCGGACTTCTAACCCACCTCATGATGTGTGTGTACATAGCCGACAGGGGTAGCAACAGCACCATATCCTACTGCCACAGGCAACGCTGCAGCTTGCTGTTGATGTCCGGCGTCACAAGCCGCAGTGTAGCACCCTGCCCACTGCCCGAATTTACCACTAGGTATAGGGTACCCATAGGGTCCTCCCATTGCCTCCCTCGTTCGAAAGCGGAGCTTCCCTGACGCATCAAGCACTTCTGCATTGCAACAGCAATCCCGCAATTTCTTTTCAGTTGTCCCACATCTGTTTGTCCTGTTTCGATCATGTCCGGGAAGAAGGGGCAGTGCTCGGCTGACCGTATTGGCAGGTATACCTCTCACCTAGCGCAGCTCACATACTGTCTACCGGCTCAGTGGGCGCGTAGTTGGATCGATCTCGCAGAAAATGGCCGACGCAGGCGTACTGCGATCTTTGCGGTCATTTGTTACGTTGCTTGCTTGCAGAGCACCCAGTGTTTTGCCAAGGTGAGAGCGCTGATGTTTCTCTGCACGCAGGGCTACGATCCAGTTTGTATGGTTGCTTTCTCTTACACTGATAGCGCTGTCGAAGGACTGCTTTGCCACTGACCGTCAGAATAATACAAGTAGGCTCCATGCACATGATTAGCGAAATTCCTGGATTACTATCAATTCCACTGCTCTTGTGAACCTCCTGCTCATAGCATTTGGCACGCGCAGGCTCCGAAACACTTCAGAATGTAGGGCAGGCAATAGAGGTGAGCTCCTGCACATCCGCATTGCCATGTGCCGAGCTCTTATGGAGCAGCAGTGCCCATATCTCCGGGGTGTATGCACACACTTTGTGAGTGGAGTGGTCACTGATTGGATCAGCGCCCTAAAGGAGAGAATGATGTTTTACATTTCATTATTGCAGGCTCAATTACGCAGTGTGTTGGTGCAGAGTGCCAAAGTGACCCTTGATGATGGACTGCTCACAGGCATTGCACAGGGTGTGTTGCCCTTTGCCGTTGAGGCTTTCGCAGGCTGTTGTGTGCCCCTGTGCATTGGATGTCCGTGGTCTGGTCTATTCCTGGCCTATGCACGAATGTCAAGCATTCTGCCCTGTACACTCTTGCATGCTGCCTCCCAGCTTGCTTCGGAGGTGGTATGTTTACATTCCGGGTGCCCCTTGCATGGCACAAGCTGCAAACATGCCCTCTGCTGGTGCGCAGGTCCCCACCTTTGGAACAAGACGGGTGCTTTGGGGAGCTCGGGCCTGTTGGGCACGCTTGTGCCCGGACTTATTGGCCCGGCCCGCTCAGCCCTGTCAGGCACAATAAAAGCCGGTCCTGGCCCACATTTCTACGATGAGTATGGCCGGGTACGAGGCTACTCAAGCTTCAAGAGCTGCCACATTCTGCTTGCGTGCCTGCGCCACAGATAATGCCGCCATGTCTAGAAAGGTGCCAGGAACACTATCTACTTCAAGGCTGAGACGGAGATCTGTTCTGTCTCCATCCATTGGTGCAGGGGGCCCTCTAATGTCAGCGAGTCATGTCAGGCAGAGCCCTTATGTGTGCAAGCAGGCGTACACGCCAGATCTGCAGGCGCCCCAAATATATGATAACAAGGCGGTGCATGTGGTATTTGCAGGTGGTGATCATGCGAGGCCTGAATGTGCTTCCAAGTGCCAAGGTGCCAGACTTTGAGCCTATTAAGAACCTGTCCACACTGGACACTATCAAGCCCTATGGCGTCAACGCTGTCAGGCAAGAATCTCATGCCCAGCAGCTCCCCAAGAAAGTGGGAAGAGTCCTGTCACTACGTTGATATGTCCCATGATATCATTACTGACCTGCTCTTCCTTCCGCCTTCTTTGCGTGAGGACGTTCTGATCCTAAGATGTCCCTGATGAGCAGGCCCATTGCTCTGTGCAGGCTGCTGTTCATTTGGGAGGCCTATGAGACATCCCCCAACGTCCATAATACATCCTATCTGTCGTACTATGACGGTGTCATTGAGTACCTGTGGAAGTCGCTTGGCATCCGCTCCATTGTGGATATGCATCAGGTGTGACGACTTCTGTCTATGTCTCCTGCATGGGATCTGCGGTGAAAATGCGCACAGCATAACACTGGCCAAAACTGCCATATATGTGAATCAATGCATGACCCATGTGTCACAATCTATCTACTGCAGCATACACAGCACTACCCACCGGGTTTGCATGCCACAGGCTCCAAGCCTCAGCTGGCAGGCGATTTCATTTATCAATGGGCCGTACAGTGCGATGCAGTGAGGGTTGCGCTTGAGCGCGCTGTGTGGCTCTGTCTGCAGGACGGCCTGTCGAGGTATCTGCTGAATGGCTGCGGAGACGGGTTCCCCAAGTGTTGGCTCTTGAAGGCCATTGCTGAGAGCCAGCTGTCCACGCCCGATAATAGCAATGCTTGCGAGAACTGGGTACGGCCCACCATTGGCAGCAGAAAGCGCTTACATCGGCTGCAGGTCATAGGAGAGAGCTGGAAGCAGGCCAAATGCCATGCCCTGCCACTACGCTAGAACGCCTGAGGTTGCCGTGCAGCTGATGTGTCCTCATCATCTGCCTGTGTCCACCATGTGTGAGGTTGTGATGCCCGCATGGCTTGGCGCCAACCTGTTGACAGTGTGAATTGCCTGACACAATGTGTGCCTCCCTGCAGCCACTTTATGAGAATGCGCAGGCCAGGGATCCATTGAGCCCCCTCTACATTGTATACCAGGTGCGTGCGTGTCAGATCATAGTCCTTGAAGGAAGCTTGCTCAGCGCATCTTCCTCATCCCCTGCTGATTATTTGTGCAAGCCAAGGGTGCTCAGCAATGCATGCAATTTTTGAGTGGGCTAGAAATGGTTTCATCGATGAGAATATCTGGACGGTCAGCGGCCCCCAAATATCTGCTACTGGGCTTGCGTGCCCTGAGACCCTCGCTAGCATGCTCTCGCTTATGCAGAGCTTCTACACCGACCACAACGGCATGAAGGAAGACTACTTCCGATTGTGGGACAAGCTCTCCAGCCATTACAGCAACAATCCTGGCGTCCTTGGTTTTGACCTATTCAATGAGCCTCTGTAAGTGCCGGATAATTTACCTCATGACCATAGGCAGTATTGCCAGTGACGTCAAGACGCCACGCCACCTCAGAGGTTCCATGCATTGGCGTCCAGTGTATCGGTGGCCATGGGGCAGCTTCCGCGGCTCTGGCCATGTAGTGCTCAACATATCCGGCGGGCATCATTCGTTAAGGTAAGTCGCACAGTCTGTGTTGGATATCGCATCCATGACACTCTTGGCGCCTGCAGGGAGCTCCCTAAGAACCAGTCCATCATTGGGGTCTACGATGAGGTTGTGCCGCGCATCAGGGCCAACTTCCCCACAGCGCTCATCTTCACCTCCCCTGACGTCATCACGGGCCTGTGAGCGCCCCGCCCAGAACTGCACTTCGCATCCACACTCACTCTCACCCACTCTCATTGTCATATCACATGCGATCAACAAAGCAGCATGCCAGCCATGCATAGAAAGCATGCGTGATCAAGGCCCCAAGCAGTCTGTGATGTGAGATGCCCTGTGCAGGGGGCCCATTGATTACTTCCCCACAGAGGTCCCGACATATAGCAACACAGCCTATGCCGCGTGAGCACCAGTGCCCTTCTTTCCTTTTGTCTGACTGCTTTCAGCTATAAGCTTACAGGGATCTCCATGGGGCCTGGATGCACACGTCAGGTATGGGCAGAATCGTTCTGCTACTCTGCAGGCACTACTATGCAAATCAGGCTGGCGTCATTGGGAATGCAAGCAAGGAGTGCAGCAACCCCGGGATCTTCAATGAGATGAATGCCACCAAGTATGCTGCGGCAACCAAGTGGAATGCGCCCTGGTTCGTAGGCGAGTATGGCATTGCACCGACCGGCTGCCTCGAGAATCCTGGGGTGCGCCTCGTTCAGTCCAGCGTCCGGATCTGCCTCTCAGACACCTGCCCCCCTCTGACTAGCCTTGCCCTTTTTGGTCATCACAAGCAGTCATGTGAAGCTGCGCATGAGCGGCGTGAAGCATCACCCTGTGAGTCTCAAGCCTCACGCAGGTCATGGGTCGAGTTGCATGTCCTCGTCAAAGCTGGCACTGACGTAGCTTTGGCATGCACATGTACCGGCATAGAACAGGGTTGCATGCTGACAGAGCGCTGCTCCTTGCAGGGCGCCACGGCGCAAGAATACATCCAGAGCTTATACACAACCATGAATGACCTGCTGCTCAGCGGCACTCAGTGGGATTGGGCATATTGGACGCCCGCCAACAAGGACGGCTTTGACGGCATCAATTTGTCTGTTGTTGACCAGGACTTCAACACTCGCAGCAACTACGCCGTCTGGCCATATGTCCAGGTGAAGCACTACAACAGTGCTTGTGCCACACAAGTACTACAAGTCATGGGTTCAATAAAGCAACATTACTTCACTGAATCAAAACACCATTATCATCCGCAGCGCTTATACTGTCATCTGGCCATGTGTTTCGGTATTGCGCTGCACCATGATCCATGGCAAACCGCTGTGAGTTGCGTAAGCATACAGAAGGGCACGCCCCGTTTGACATTGTTGAGGGTGAACATGTAGGTCTGCCGCCCATGGTATCAAGCGTGCACACCTTGCGGCACGGCTAATCCTTCGGCATGCATAGCGCTCTTAGCAGATCGTAGAGAAGCGGAAAGCCTCTCATGTGTCTCAGTCCCTGCACAGATGCTTTGACTGACGACTTGTGTTGCCTTGAGGAGGAGTCACATGTGCTGCAGGCATTTGGCGGTATGCCTGGGGCCATGCGTGTCGACGCAACAGCACTGGTCTTTACTGCATCCTGGACGGTGACTCCTCACCCATGTGGCCCCTGCGACACCTGCTACAACTGCGTTGCACGCTCCATCACGTTGGCTGGTTGTATTCAGAGATTGCAAGGTCATAGCTTGAGGCTTGTCAAATGTGCGCACTGCTGCAGGTGACACCTAAGCTGTATTTGGCTGGGGGACCGGCCATTGAGACAGGCATCTTCGTGCCTCAGTCCTTCTTCAAGGCCACGAGCTGGGCTGGCGTAAAGATTGACGGAGGCTCAGGACTCATCTGCAAAGCTTGCGATGACCAGATACACGTCACATGCATTCCGAGCCGGCCTGGCTCATTCTCATTGACGATTTCGCCCGCTTAGCCTTTGCCCGCTTAGCTGCCGCTCCCTGTCGTTCGCAAGTGATTCGCCACTCTTCAGGTATCCCAGGTGCGAGGGAGTCCTCCACCATGCCAGCTTTGGAATAGAGCAATCTCAGGTAGGTCCAGGCCAACGCAAGATTGGCTGCATTCGGGGTCTCAGGTGCTAAGATGGTCTCCTTTTAGATGCGTGGCAATGCTTCAATGGCTTTGCCTAGCACATATTGAGGATTGCCAGCAAGGAAGGTACAGCAAGAGCTTTGCTCCTGTGCAGAGCCAATATTCTCTATGACCATGAGTCACAGGCACATTTCCCCACTTGGGTGCCTGCAGGAACTATTGGCATGGTCTGCCCTTGGGGCTTGACGGTTAACGCAACTTGCGCTTGAACCCGTGCTTGTGGTTTCAAAGAATCCCTTCCAGTACCTGTTCTGATGACACGTGTCGTGCTTTGGGTTGTGAAGTTATAGCTCTGAATGATGACCTCTCGGAGGAACCTTTTGGAAGTTGGGAACAGAATGGACCTTGCAGCAGCCACAACGACGCGCATGTGACCTAGTTGGCGTGTTTAGACTCAAGGGACAAAATGCAGAAGCCTTTGAAGTCTTTGAAGTCTTCAGGATAATGTCAGTTTTATCAAGCTGGAGAAACGCCCGGTGTCAAGCGAGGTGCGGGGCCTTTATAGAATGCTACTACATTGCATGGCGGGTTCGGTCTTGCATGTGGGCAATCGTCCATTTTCTGGCTGGGTGAGGGACCATCTTGCAGTACTGATGTAACACCTTTGAGCTTTAAGTTTGCAGCTAACAAGTATTTACCGTGGGCGTGGCAGTTGCATCCACACCATGTGCATATGCGCAGCTCCTTGAGACTATCACTAGTGTACTTGAAGGTTGAGCTTGAAGAAAGGGAAAACCTGAAGGAAGTACTTGAAGAAACAGCTGCTGTGCCTATTTCAGCTGCGAGACTGCTTGAAAAAGCAATGCTATGCTTGAGTGTCACTGTAAGACCATCACATGCAAGGCAGCATGCATATACGAGCAGTGATGTGCTTCTGCTTCAAGAGGCATGCATCCACTTGTGCCTTAAGCTTATCTGGTTGCTCTGTTCGGGCGTGTGCTTGGCAGCCTTGCAATACACATATTTCTCTATGTTCGCTGCAGCACATCCTCCGTGGACTAGTGAATTTGCTGCCCAATGGTGTACAGAATCCTTGTGCCATTGTAGTGTGTACGTTGCCACAAGAGTGTTACACAATCAAATCCAAGTCTAGCCAATAAAATCTCAAGCCCGGATCAATCAGAGGCGCCATTGAGGCACTTTCTTGAGATGCACTTTCACTGTGACACTTCAGTCATGTGTATTGCAGGGTTGACAACAGTAGATTGGAAGTCTCTTTTTCACAAACTCACTGCGTGCGTGGCCATGGGCCTGTGGGCCCTGCCAGCTGCTGGAGGGTGAACCCTCTGTATGCAAGGAAGGTAAGCCAGTACCATGTCTACTCTAGAGTACGCTATCACGCCAGGCACTGCCTGCATGGTGTCGAGCGGCAAAGACACATCGTACTTCCAGCTTGTCACTTCAACTTTGACGGCTACTTCAAGTGACTGCTGGATCGTTGCCCGTGCTGGCACTTGCTATATTCCTGTCCCGGAACACTGCCACAGATTATGCAGCTTCTTCTGCATGGAACTCCTCAATGAGGCAACTGCTCAAAGAGGCATCTGAGCGAGTGGGCTGCTGCCATCTGAGCGAGTGGGCTGCTGCCATGCCGCAGCGCTCTTCTGCTCTGGAATTCAGTAGGTTGAGGGATTTTGCTAAGGTAGCGCCTCTGCGCTGCACACAACCTTCATGCTTGCTGAATGTCTACCAGGAGCTTCCACAGAAGCTGCATCTCTATCGGCGCACCAATGTTGGTGGCCGCGGATGAAGGGCTGACTAAGCTCTGCACGCTGAGGTGGCGGCTAGCATTCTGCATGCCAGCTTAGGCGGTGCGGGTGACCAGGCCTCCAATGAAGGGCTGACAGGATCCCAGACGCTGAGGTGGCAGCATGCATTTCGTGTGCCGACTTAGGTGGTGCGGGTGACCAGGCCTCCGATGAAGGGCTGGCTGCTGCCGGATGCTGAGGTGTCGGTTGAGCTATGTGTGCCGGTCACGAGCTGGCAGTTGCCGCTCGGGGTGCCGTCGTAGGCGGCCGAGCTCCCTGACTGGAAGTTGAAGGCGGAGCAGGTCTTCTGCAACAGCATGCCGAGCCAGGTTCAGAGGGGTGTCCTTCACGCCAGGAATTCCACACAAAATACAGCGCTATGATCATGCAATGCTCAGCAGCCTCCTGGCACTTGCACACCTTCAGCAACTGGCTGACAGCGCTTATCTGAATTTGCGGAGCGTAGGTGCGATTTTTGCATATGTACAGGCCTCTGTCTACACTTGCCAGCCTGCTTGGGGCTGATGTTTTGCCTCCAGGACAACAGACAGGTGGATTTTGGCTCACAGACAGACTTCAGGCTGAGTCTCTTAGACGGATGAGAGGCTTACCGAGGCCAGGCAGGCGGTGCAGCAGACCAGGGCGTTGCTTGCGGTGCCGCTGGTGCTGCTGAGCAGGGAGGAGTCCAGGGGCGTGCCGTTAAAGCGCGCGTTCTGGGCGTTGCAGACCTGGATCAGGAACTGCTCCGTGGGGGTTGGCCCGCTGCACAGACACACCTCACGCACTCAGGCAAGCGTTGCAGGCTGCGTTTGCAACAGGTCTGTGTGCACCGGGTTGTGCAGGAGACTGACAAACATGGTGCTGATGTAGCGCATGCAACACTCTAAGACTGCGTACAAAGTAGTCATCACCACTTATTGGTGGGAAGTAGCATGCACTGCACTCTGCAGGATCTCATACTTTCTGGTGTTACTGTGCAAGCTTGCATGGTTGAGCATGTCTCAGGGAGCTTTGACCGTACAACTGGCTCCCAGGTAGCGATCACTGTGCATGGCATGTATCTTGGGCTCACCTGTTGCAGCTGCCTCCAGATGATGGAGAAGAGCCGCCCGATGATCCGCCTGATGAGGAGCCGTCTGACGATCCACCCGATGAAGATCCACCGTTGGAGCCTCCACCCAGCAGGGCAGACCCAGAGACCGGGCTGCCCGCTGTGCCCTGCCCAGGCCCGGCTGCGATGCTCCCGCCCTCAGCGCTGCCGCTGTTTGCATTGTTGTTGTTGTTATTGTTGTTGTTGTTTATGATGGTGGCGGGAGCTGTGTTCCCGTTGGCATAGAATGGGCCCTGCAGGCACAGCCACTGTCAAGCATGCTGTCAGGACAACCATGCTGCAACAAGGAACGGCCTCTGACTGTCCCCTGCCAGCTCAGGAGACAACCATCCTGATGTGCAAGCACTCATCAGCCACATGCGAATACAGACGGCTTTTGACCTATGATTAATCGGGCGGGTATTGGGCAGTGCACAGAGCAGCAGGCTGGTGCCATACCTGGCCAGTGTAGTAAGGCCCATTGGGGTTAGGTCCCTGTCCCACAGGGTAGTAGTTGCCATCCTGCAAGCAATCATCAGCAGATAAGCGCCTTGGCTATCAACACAGTCTGCATGGCATGTGTCGAGACTGCAAGGGCGCCGGTCTTGCTGACACGTGCTGACAGGGCCTCTGCTCATCGAGTATCACGTGCCTGACGGCATGAATATATCATATGTCATCGGTCATGGCAATGGTGGGCGCTCATGCACATGCCAGGCCATCAACAATGATACACACATGGACGCCTTCTGCAGCGCTAAGGCTAGTGACACAGGCAACATTGCCAGGGCAGCACTGCTGCAACAAAGCTGAAGGAGCACACTTCCTCTCCTGTGCACTGTACACAGGGCTCTGATCATACAAAATAGACATGTATGTGCATGCTCGATGTTTGCCAGAGTGTGAAGGAGCATAGAGCACTCACGGGAGCCTCATAGTAAGCGGCCTGTGCGTAGGGCCCCTGGCCGTATGCATAGTACTGGCCGCCGGAGAAGTACCGCCGGCGGGACTGGTCGCGCGGGTAGCCATTCTGGTTGTTGTTGTTGTTGTTGTCTGCACAGCATTGCATGGGATCAGCGTCGGCTCTCAGTGCCTTGCAGCTGTTCCTGATATCATCACTCCAGCTACACAAGGAGTCCATCGTCTCCCAAGAGGCAACAATCAAAGGCTGCAGGCCACATCCGACAAAGTACATGGGATGGAAACTTGGCAGAGCATATGGGAAAAAGGGAACTTCAGCCTCATATCACTCACTAGAGGACATACAGACTTCTTGTAGAGCGCCGCGTGAAGTGTACGCAACAATTTTGGGCCAGGAATGGCGACTGACATGGTACACTTCACTACTACGCTCTACAGAAGCCTCTACGTCCTCTTTAAAGTCGCTGCCTGTATGTGGACCCCTATCTTCTTCATGAGCTACCGAGCATGAGTGGGAGGCTCACTGTTGTTGATGATGGTGGTGGCGGTGTTGCTGCCGGGAGCGCCTGGGGTGCCGGGGGACCCGGGCGCGCCGGGGGACCCAGGCTGTCCAGGTGCCTGCACAGGTCATGTTGTCAATGTGAGGCATGGGATCATCCTCACCGTACATGCTGCTGTCTGATTACAGCATGTCTGCTGCCGTAAGGCTATTTCTGCCCGGTCACACACTGTCAGGTTACAGAGAGGGGTGGCTACGCCCATTCAGGGGGTTTGTTGTGAAGGCTACACTGCTGGGGCTCTTACAGGCACCCAGCCCCTGTAGGGGCCAGACGGACAGTATGGAGGTAGTGTTATGCGTTTGTGTGAATACGAAACGGCAAGACGTAGGGGCTCACCAGAGCAGTGCCAGCAGGTGCCTGCGCTGCGCTTCCGGGTGCCTGAGCTGCGCTCGTGGGCGCCTGGGCGGCATTGGTGGGCGCCTGAGCAGCATTTGCGGGCGACTGGGCAGCACCAGCGGGTGATTGGGCAGATCCTGCGGGCGACTGGGCTGCGTTGCTGGGCGCCTGGGCAGCTGGGCTGGTGGATGCCCCAGGGCTGGGGCTGGCAGATGTCCCTGCAGCAGCTGCTCCCGGGCTGCGGGATGCACCTGCATGGCGGAGAGCTCGAGACGTGGACGATAGCATGCGTGTGAGCTCTTGCTATGTCGCAGGATGATACCTTGAAAGTGCTTGCCTCAGACTATGCCAGCCTTTGCAACAGCCACAGGGAACAGTATTGCACGTCGGCGTGCAGAGTACAAGCAAAAGATGTGGATCAGAATGACCACGACCTGCTGCAGACAGACCCACAAAGGGACACTTGTACTGAACGGCATTCACCTGTCACTGCTGGTGAGGCGCTGGTGCCAGCTGCCGGTGAGGCAGAAGATGCGCCTGGGGACGGGGACTGGCTGGAACCAGCTGCGGGCGAGGCGGAAGTTGTCCCGGAGGCAGGGGACGGGCTGGCTCCAGCTGCAGGGGAGGCCGAAGTTGTGCCAGATGCAGGCGAGCTAAAGGTTGCTCCAGTTGCAGGCGACGCGGAAGTTGTGCCGAGCGCGGGAGAAGTTGATGTGGCTGCGGCGGATGCCATAGGGCTCTTGCTGGCGCCGGACGCTGCTGGAGATGCGCCCGTGGCTGCCGGTGATGCGCCCGAAGACGCAGCAGGGCTCTGCACACCCAAGCACTGAGTCAAGGTAATGTAACAGCCGCATGTGAATGGTCATCCAGAGGCCCCACGTGACATGATGCGTACTTTGACAGAGCTGAAGTATGTGAGCGCTGCAGTATCCCACTGCAGACTCTGGATGCACACACATGTGGGCAAATGCGTCATGTGTACCCCGGGCTAGTTTGCCTGCATGTCACATTGCATAGCCACTGCAGGCAAGTACCTTCACAGCTGGGGACGCTCCTGCCGCTGGTGAGGAGCCTGCTGCAGCTGGGGATGTGCTCGCAGAAGCAGGCGATGTGCCACTTCCAACAGGAGATGCACCTGTCGCCGGTGAAGCTGCAAGCAAGAGAGACAGATCATATTGGAAGTCCCCAACTTTGTATGCAATCGTGCTCAGATATACACCTGTCTCCCCACTGCTACACCATATTCTGTCACGTTCGCTGTGCCCATGTTGACTCATAGCTCCAGGCATGAGAGCACACACAATACTTGAGTCGCCGCCCCGGCATGAGCTTTCATCCAGCATAGCGATGCAGAGCATTCCAGACAATGCAGCAGAAATGACTCACGAGACTGCAGAAGGTGTCTGGAAGAGGCGTCCGCAGCTGCAAAACAGGCCAAGGCTACTGTTGCCACCGCGATGACTGCGGATAGCCGTACCATCTTAAACCTGCAAAGATTGAAGTTTCTTTCTAACAGCCAGCAGAACTGGACCAGAATCTCCCTGAGTCTGACCGATGACTGTGCCGTCTGCGATCAGTGCGGACCATCAGTGCAAATGGCACCATGAATATAAGCTTGCAGAGCCAGCACGGTGCCAACACACAGTCATTGACACATACTTGATGCACAGAAGTCGGTATGAGCTAAACAAATGCCTGCAAGAGATCGAGCCATCCGGCCACAGGCGTGACCTGAAAGTATCCCAAGACATAATGGCGCAATCCACCAAGCTTGCATCTTGTCAGAACAGTCATTGTGACCTAGAGAAATCATACAACAGCGGTGGTGGGCCCAGCATGAGTGAGGCTACGGGAGACTGGCTCTCGCCACCATACCTGATTTAGCACAGACACTCGCGGCAGACCTCGCTCGATGGATGAGCTGTGGAAGAAGTAGTGCAGCAGTACAAATCTTGCTCTCAATGTGGCGAGGTGCAAGCTGGTAGAGTAAAAGAGATCGAAACGCCCCGCCTTATGTGCCGCTTCCGAAGCGAATCTGCAATCGCAAGCCGACACCTGGAGCCCGAAGAGTGGGCAGCTGGCGACCCTTCGGGGTCTGACATCGTTCCGGAAACGTGATTTTCTCGATATCATCTCGTTTGTCCTTAAGAAGCACCAACCGTGCATGCCACCTCGAAACTATGAGCAGTTAGTGCATAAGGGCACTGCCGCCAATTGGTTTGTCGTATTGAAGCTCCCTTCGGAGTGACATAAGGCCTGGTGTCGAAGTGCCCCTTTTCCGGTCATGGCAGAGCAGGGCGATCCCTGGGTGAACCTTACTCTCGTTGTCTTCATCCATGCTTCGGCAAGCGATGGATATGCATCGGCCAGACCGCTTTGAACATGTTCAAATGCGGCCAAGACATATCGATGCACCCGGACAGCAAGTAGCCACATAAGTGAGCTTGGCTTCTCTTATCTTCAGGATATGGTCACGTAGCGTACTGATGCTGGTGCCCCACGCATCAGAAGCGCTGCTATGATTGCATAACTCCTTACACTTGGCAAAATTTTCAGCCGTTAACGGCTGATCTAACGTTAGATGACAATAGACATCGCCCATCCTTGTGGTTTGATCTGAGCACTCTCATTGCCTGGACTGTCTCAAGCTCCAATAGGACTCCTCGGAGCAATGTGATTGTGTCTAGCAACGCTCTATTGAGCTGTAGCTACACGCAGAAGGAGCCCACTCACTGGTGCATCAGTGTCTTGGGCTGCAAACAACAACTGTACTACAGCTAGTAGCTACACGAGGTCCCTCTCTACTGTACATGCACTCACTACAAGGAAGGCCTCTGCAAACCCTAGCTAGCATGTGGCACCATCATGGTGCAGGCTCCATGGCTAGGGTCCCGTTTGGTAAGGCAAGCCTTCTAACCCAAAGCCATGCCTTCTCCATGGGCTGGAGATTGCAGCAGCTTGATAGTGGCATCCTCCTGCCCACACAGCATTTGGTACGCCTTGCATGCTACCTTGGCGCATGCGTTGGCATTGCACCTGCTCCTTCCCGGGAAGGCGACATGCTGTACCTTGCTATGATTCACCGCGGTACACCTGAAAAGGAATTACTTGTCTTCTGCTGTGTACACTCTGTGCCTGGTCCCTGCTTTCAGGCTTTGCCTTGCTTGCTAGGTTCTGCACCCAGAGCTTCCCTCCTTGTGCCGTCACCCTTTGGCAGCTTGAACCCCTCGCCTTATCTCTCTCTGCCATCACTCGAGTGTCTCTGATGATCGCTCAGGTATCCCGGCTCACATGCTCTCCACTCCCAAGCTCCCTCATGCATGTACACCATCTGTCCTCTTGGGGACCTGTATGTCTGCAATTCTCCTGATCCCTCTCTCGCCAGCTCTACTCTCTGCTACAAGGGGCGCGCCCTGCGCTGCTGTACGGACCCTGCTGAGCCCAGCTGTGCCCTGGTCTCTGGGCAGCCCTGGAACAGGCTGCAGCAGTTCTTGCTGGAGTCTTTCCCAGACCAGCCAGTCTTGGACAAGCTGTCCCCATGCCTGCGCGCTGACTCAGGCCGCGGTGATGCTCCTGCGCATGCGCACGGCCGCATGGCTGTCGTCGCTGGGCGCCGGCGACAGGTAGGGCAGGATTCTGGGCGCCCGCCTCCTGTTGCGCTCTGCCGCCTGCATGCATTTCACTCACTTATTCTCACAGATTGCTTCTGTGAGCCACAGCCCATATGAATGACCTGTGCGATGTCAATATGAGCATGGCATAGATGGGCACCTGCAGCTAGAGATCATGCGAGGTGTGATGTACTTCATAAGCAGGCTGTCAGGTGTGCGGGACCCTTTCTCAAATGCATGCAATACCCTTGCTGCTGGAAATTCCTCCCGCGTCCTGCCAGCTGTGACTTTCTATCCAGCCTCAGAGGCACCGCCATAAGGCGCAAAGTGCGCATACAACCACTTCACCACAGCTCACAGCTCTGGCACACCCACGAACAGGCGTGCATGTCGTGCGGATGCACAGGCGCCTCACCTGGTAGATGGCAGGCTGGGCGCGCTCGCAGGCCATCTCCAGCTGCTCCTCGAAGTCCCCCAGCGAGAAGAAGTTCACCCCACTCTTTGGCGACCTCACCACTGTCACCCTCCTCTCTCCTGCACGCCACATGCTTGGCGTCAGCCGCAGCAGCAGCGTTCTGGCATGTCAAGGATATCAGACAGGTGCAATTGCCCTCCTCCTTGCCTCCTCTTCCACAGAAGCAGGTGCACATCGCTGTACGCATGCTCTGAAATGCCACTGAAGGCGCTATTGCCACCCTCTTCATGAGGCCAGGCCCCAGCAGCCGAGGCTGGCACCTGCAGCTCCCCATGCAGATGCTCAGCTCGGGTCACTACATAATGGCCTGCACTGCTGCATGCAGGGCCCTCTCATAATGTCAGGGGGGGCCCACCAGTCGACTCCACATCATCGGCGCCGCTGAAGCCTGAGCTGCGCGCGATGAGGTGCACCAGCGCGGGGGGCACGCCAGCGCCCTGCTGCACCCGCCTCTGCCTCCACGCCTTCAAACCCGTCCTGTCATACAGGCCCCCATCCTTGAATGGCCCGCTCGTCTGGCCTGTAGCACAATTTGACATGATTTATGTAACACGCGTGCCAAAGCGCACCACATGCAAGGCGATCCTCTGTTGACAAAAGTCCTGGATAGGTAAAGAGCAACACAGGCACAGAGGAGACAGCTGCATCACTGCGCAGCTCATGCCAGCTGCAAGCCATGCGAAAAAATCAATGGACAAAGCAGAAAGGCGTGAAGGCTGACCTGGGACATTCACAGGCTCAAAGACGAAGGGTATGGCTGCGGAGGCCGCAACGGCTTCTGGGAGCGCCCCGCTGTCGATCAGCCTGTACTCTCCATTCTTGGACACCACACCGACCGCAAACTCCTGCACCCGCACTCGAGTCTGCTCAGGAGTGTGGCTCAGACAGAGGACCCTCGCATGCATCAAGCCATGGGCCGCAAAATTTAGTGTGTTGGTGAAATTTGTCATTCCAGCAAGAGACGAGTGCCAGCAGGGCTGCTGTATCACGCAAAGGCTAGCGAGCAAGGGGTTCAGTGCAAGGACATACTGTATTGAGGTCCTCAAAGGTCGGGGGCAGCAGGTCCTTCAACCGCTCCACGACGGCTGCCAAGGAGATGACACCGCCGGTCCAAGGCACACAGCTGGGCCTCAGCAGGTAGATTGGCGCCACTCTGGAGAGCTCCTCTGCCACCTGCACAACATCTGGCGCCTTGCCCAGCGCCCAAACCTCCTTGCAGAAGGTGACACAAACCCTGCCAGGGACATGTGTCCTTGTTTGGCTGCGTATTAGTCATTCCGCCGGCCTATGAAAAGAGTGGAACGATGCGGCTGCTCCCTTGAATCTTTCATTGCATGGCTGATGGCTGTGTGACCAGACTGGTTGCGACACATGAATGCATGCACGATGTCTCTGTGTCAGCGCGAGTGCATCATTCAGTCCTGCTCCAGCAAGGCAGCAATCTAGCTGCTTGGTTGTGTCATTCTGTACCTGTTTGGGGCTGTAGCCTGCGCTGTAGAGGCTGCCGCTCAAGGCTCCGGCACTTGTGCCCATGACTCCGCCAACATTTATCTCCGCCTCGCTGACAGCCTTCAGAAAGCCAGAGTGGCTGGCAAAGGCAAGGAAGCCGCTTGAGAGTACCAGGTCAAATGTGTTGTCCAGCCATGCGGTTCCAGGGCCTGCAGGGCAACATGCCTTGAAGACTGCCCTGCTCCACAGCCATATCAAGACCTCCCAGCAGTGTTGCATGCACACTCTCTTGCATAGACATCGACATCTGAACCTCTCCTGGGCAGCTTCACAGGTCCTCAAAATTTGGCGACGTGAGCCTGTAGGAGCATTTGCGTAGAGAATACCTGTGCCAAAGTACGGCAATCCACCGCTCAGGTCGGAGAAACAGAGGGACGATGACCTTTTGCCATTTCCTGCAACAAAGCCGTACGAGTGGCTCAGGTCCAGCGGACATCAAATGGAAAGTAGGGCCGAAACATCGCTTGCGGACATGAACGCGCGTAAGACAGGCAAGCAGAACCCAGATGCCTCAATGGATCAGGCGATGATGTGGGAACGCTGACAGAGCACAAAAGCAAGTGTTGCAGAGCCTTGGACGCCCATGCAGGCGTACAGCGCCTTGTTTCTGCGTATGCGCTGTTGTGTTTACCTGATTTGAAGACCTTTGCCGGTCCTGTGGTGAGACCCCAGCAGGCATGGCCCAAGATCACAGGGGAAAAGAGCGAGATGCAGTCCAGAGCCAGCCGCAGGAAGGACGGTGCTGTGCCATGGGATTGTCTGGCACTTGACGATCGGCAGGGATGCCTAGGGGAACAATTGAGCCCGGCACTCTTGCCTTGCTGAAGGCTCTGCATGGGACTTCAGTACAGCTCCCGCCAAACCACTGGCAGTGGCAACCTTTGCCTAGGCGTTCCTCAAGATTCAAGGTGGAGCTCGTCCAGGTCAATTCGTTCTTAAGTCGGATTGTTCTTACTCTCAAACGGTAGCGCACAGCATGTCAGCATTGCGCAGTTGGAATCGGCGCAAGGCAGGGTCTGGCCACAGGGTCTGCAAAAGGGAATTTCCCCTTTTAGTGACTCGGCGTAGCCGAAGTGCCCAGCACCCCTTACTGTAGAGTGCTTCTAGCTTGTCGAGGACAACGACGGAGTAGCGATACTCTCAGGGCCATGGGGCCATCATCTGGGTCAGCGACAATGACATTGTGCGAGCTGGAAACCTGCCCAGCAGACACACCAGCGCAGGAGCTGGTGGTATTGTGCTCTGGATACAAGCAGGAATCGCACAAGGGCCTCGTCTGCAGATTCAGCAATGGGGCAACGAGCCCAGCGCACTTCGACACTGAAACCCAGCGCATCTCATGCCCGCTGCCACAAGTGAGTGCAACACTACCTGGTGTTGCTTGCAGGCTTGCATGCGAGCTGACAATGCTCACGCTAGTGCTGCCATTCGTAGCCCTCATCGAACTCATCATGCTGCGCAGAATATGGAGGCTGAGACGAGGTCCTTCAGGCTATTCTCAGGGGAGGACCACATCATGGACTGCAAGCAGGGCGACACTTGCCAGATGTTGCACAGGTGGCATTCATAGCTGAAGAGCTTGCCCTTATGCTCATGACTAACTTGACAGGCAAGGCCGTGGCTCCTCAAGCATGTCTGCATGCGCTTGCAGTTGCGCCAGTGACAAAAAGGGAAGCCCCTTGGAGATCGGCGAGCCACATCAGCCCACGGATGGCGACAGCAGCCTGACTGCAGTTGGTACGAATCCTTGCCTTCACAGCGGCCCCTGTCCTGAGATCTGCATGGCTGTACACAGAACTGCTCCCTGCATTAGTTTCTGAGCATGCCACTGCAGGGAGCGATTTCTGAATGTGCTTCCTTGTTGGCACAGGTCTGATCAAGAGCTTGTCTTTCCTGGACCGGTACCTGGCTCTGTGGATAGTGTTGGCCATGATTATTGGAGTTGTGTGCGGCTATTTCATCAAGGGCCTTCCTCAGGCATTCAGCGTCGTGGACGTCCAGGGCACATCCCTGCCCATTGCGTTTGGCCTGTGGTTCATGATGTGGCCAGTCCTGTCAAAGGTGAACTGCTGACTCAACCACGTGATATCACACACAGATCTGCTCTTGTGCTCCACTTGCCCTGACACCACAGCAGAGCACCAAGCCTCCGCTGTGATGGGTTGGCATGACGTAAGGAGTGTGTGTGGCAGGTCCGCTACGAGATCATGTTTGAGATGCTCAAGCAGCGCAGCCTCTGGTTCCAGCTGACTGTGTCACTGGTGCTGAACTGGATTGTGGGGCCGCTGTTGATGACTGGCCTGGCATGGGCAACATTGCCTGATCTGGACCACTACCGCAATGGTAACCACCTCCCACAAACAGCTGCCACTAGAGCCCGTAGCGATCAAATCGTACAAGATCAGTCAGTACCATGCGCCATCTGTCTTACATCTGTCTTACATATCACTCACGTGCTTGCTGACATGCCCTGCCAGCACATGCTGTGCTGAGCTGGGTGTGGCAAGCTTGACGCAATGTCATCTGCACAGGAGTCATCATGGTCGGTCTGGCGCGCTGCATAGCCATGGTCCTGATCTGGAACCAGCTAGCTGCCGGCCACCCAGAGTTCTGCGCAATCCTGGTCGCTGTTAACTCAATCCTGCAGATCATCCTGTACTCCCCATTGGCCCTCTTCTACCTGAAGGTAAGCCTCCAATATACACCATGTGAAGAGTCTGCTGCCTGCTAAGTCTTGTTTGCCTGACATGCAAGCACTTGTGTCGAAACGGCATTGTAGCATGGTCAAATGTGCGCTGCTTTGACCACACTGGCTGCTATGCAGTATAGGAAGCGTCTGTAGGACTGAGCATAGTGTGCTGCTCGCAGGTGGTATCTCACCAGTACACAGGGGCTGGTCAGTTTGACCTGAAGTTCTGGGACATCCTGCGGAGCGTGCTCATCTTTCTGGGCATCCCTCTGGTGGCTGCAATCACCACCCGCTACTCTCTCATCGCGCTAAAGGGCCGTGAGTGGTATGACAAGAAGTTCATGCCCTACTTTGGCCCTCTGGCGCTTGTCGCCCTGATCTACACCATCTGGGTCATGTTTGCCCTCCAGGGCCACCAAGTCATTGCAAACATTGGCAGCGTCTTCCGCGTGGCTGTGCCCATGCTTCTGTATTTCTCCATCATGTGGGTCGCCACAATGCTGTTCTGCCGGGCAGTGGGAGTCAGCTACGAGAAGAGCGTGACCCAGGCATTTACTGCCTCGTCCAACAACTTTGAGCTGGCCATTGCAGTGGCGACAGCTGTCTTTGGCATCACCTCGCCTGAGGCCCTTGCAGCTACTGTTGGACCGCTCATAGAGGTGCCTGTGCTGCTGGCGCTTAGCTATGTGGCCCTATGGCTTCACAAGAAGCTGAAGTGGGCTCCTTGAGGGCATCTGCATGCACTTGCCATCACCTCAGGCATTAGCGAAGTACATTGAAGTATGTGCCAATAAACTTGAAGGGAGAGAGATAAAAAGAGAGCTGGAGAGGAGAGGGGCAGATCGCAGTCTCTTTAGCCGCATAGGCTTTTGCAAATGCCTGATCCCCCTCAGGGTATTGCTATGACATTTACTTTGATGATGAGACAAGCAACAATAGGTGTGTGACTGAATTTCTTGGGTCTGCATCTATCGGATTGGGTTAGATGTGAGGACAAAGGAGGAGTTATAATCTTACCTACTAGGTAATGAGGCTGTTGGAGCTCTCCTTGAGGGTGCATGACCTGTAATTCAAGCAGCCCGACATCCTGAGAGTGGCAGAATTGTCCCCTGGGCACCAGCATACTGAGGTGCTGCGTGCCTGTTAACATCGTTGCAATGAACTCAATGTGGAAGAGCTGGTCTACAAAGATCTTTGGCTGAGCACCAGTACAGCGCATGCGCCGTGGACACGGCTGTTTGATGCAGTGTAGTGCAGCTCCTTGATGTGGAGGTCGTGTGCACGCAACAGTGCATGCTCCTGTGGGTTTGGTCCAAGTAACATGACCTTGGAAAGGGTGGATGTCGTAGGGAGATTGACCCCGCAGATTGCATGTATTTAGCATACTGGACCGCAACACAACCAGTCCAGGCAGTAGTCTTAAGGACAATATCTTTGATGTTTTGCAGAGGTCCACAGTCGGCCATGGTGTGTCCAAGAGCTCGCTTAGCCGTCCCACAGGTCGGGGTTTGCAGCACACGTGTGGGGGCTAATGTGAGCGCCCTGCGCCTTCCTGCCCGCAGCAATCGAAATGGGAATGCGTCATATCGCCATCTGCTCGTGAGTGCTTCAACGCGGGCAAAAGGGTGGGCGCTTGCTGGCTTATCTGACGATGTAGCAATGAGAAAGGCCACAGATGCACATGAATCACATACAAGCAACGTTGATTATGATGGTGTTCTGCAAATCTCCAAGGTCAGCCCCTGCTCTGGGCTAGGAATGCTATAGCTGGGCGCCTTTCTAACAATCCTCTGAACATGCCATGCTCAGGACACAGCAGGGCCCTGGTGCGCAGCGTCAGGAGTTTCTGGAATGTGAGAAGATTGAGGTCGCTTTCTGGCTCCATCGCATTGGAGAATATGAGACGTCTTGCATGCTGGGACGTTCCCTGCTTGTTCTGTGAAAGTACAACTGTACTATGTGGGCTGCTTTGTTTTACCTGAAACTCACCTGAAGGGGCTGTGTGATCAATCAATGGATGCCAGCTCAAGTGCGGCGTTGTTGTGAACGCTCTGAGCCTGCTTCAAGGGAGATCCTGTGGCAATGCAGCTGTTTGTCTGCAGATGCTCGATGCTGAAGGATTGGCACTCCAAGCAATGCGCAACTTGTATCTGACGGAGTCTTCCGAGCTGGCAGACAGGATGAATCTATTGAAGATCATGACACAGGTAAGGTCATCCTCTCAGTATGATGCAGCTACACCTCTCAATGTATTGCTTGCAGCACGTCCAAATGCTGAGCCTACAGTAATGCGGTGACCACTGATGATATGTATTCCGCTCACAGCTCAGGTGCTGTACAGGTGGACAGCAACAAGGATGGTCTCGTGGACCTTAAGGAGCTCACCACAGCCTTGAGCAAGTGGCTGGCGCTGTCTGCTGATCCAGGCTTCAAGGATCTTGCGCACCCCTTTGCCACTGCGGAAGACACTGCCCTGGACTTTTTCATCCTTATGAATGAGGACCCTCGCAGGTATCCAGCCTAGCCTTTCAAATCGACCACCTGACCAGTTGAAGGTCACTGGCACATAGGAGCATGTGATTCCAACATGATGAGACCTCTGCATCAGCAGAGCTATGAGCCTGTGCTGTCATCCTGAGTCAGGATGACAGCACAGGCTCGTGTGAGGAGCAGGCACCTGCTCTTTCACACGTACAGAAAGCCTTTCTTCACAGTTTGATGCGGGATTGTGAAGGTCATCTCAGGCACATAGCTGTAAAGACAATCGTTGCGGAAGGGACAACTGACATCCTATACTGTATACAGGGGCTTGGACCTGGATCAGCTGCACCTTGTGCTGCAAGCGCTGTGTCTCACGAGCCGCACGCAGTTTGGCTTCATTGTGGACTCGGTGGACGACTTGCTGCTGCTACCAGACATGCACCTCAGTGAAGCGGTGTGCCAGTCAGTCCTTGCAGAAGAGCAAGACACTTGTCTGCAATGTTTGGTAGATTCCTCGTGCTGGTATATGACATGACGGGCCTTGCAGGGCAAGGGACCACACCTGATATCAGCAGGGTGCTCGAGCAGCACAAGCAGAGTTTTTCCCGAACATATCAGTCCAAGTCTGATTGTCTGACGCCAAATCACAGAATGCCACCACACAGGCAATGCATCAGTGGATGGGCCTGAGGCCATGTGCAGCCTGTCTGCTGCAGTAGTAAGCGTGGAAAGTAAGTGCAGGACAAATTAGCAGCACACGAGGTAGATGCAGCAATGCATGCAAGCGGCTCGGAGCTCATGAATGGCCTGCTGCAGCGGCGCAAACAGGCAATGGCCTTTCGGCTGTGGGATCCTGCGGCCCGCATGTGGATTGGCAGGCGGAGGTTTGCACTGACGCTGCAAAGCTACTACTGGTAAGCCCAGTTGGCTGCTACATCAACTGCCTAGCCTTCAAGCAGGGACACACATGCATGTGCTGGGAATGCCATGCAGACGGCCTGCACAGCACTCAGGAAGATACGGTGGCAGGCCATCTGGTCACTGTAACGTGGGGCGCTGCATGCTGTTGCACAAAACCTTGCTCTATGATGATATGACTGCCAGGTGAAGTTGTCATGTGCCTGACATTAGCAGGCCCAAGAAGTTGAAAACAGCTCCGCTGTGTAGGAACTTACTCAAAGCACGAGAGAAGCAGCCCTACGCGAAGAAGCACACAGGAGCTTATATGCACATGTCCTCGAGCAGTAAGAAGCCCACAGCAACCAAGAACATTAGCGAGGCAGACCTGCAAGCACATAGCGAAAACCAGAACACAGACCAGAAAGTTGCAGCTGGCTCAGACAAGGGACCTCACAGAACATCAGCCTCTGAGCCTGCTGCAATCAACCAGCAAAAGGGATTCCCTAAGGCAGATGCAACAGAGCAGGTACTACCTAGTAGGGCTCCCTGAAAATTCTGTCTCTCATGTACCAGTGACTGCTGCCAAGGTTGGAACCTCCCATTCTATTGCACAACATGCAAGACCACCGCAGCATCCAGGATTGGAACCACAGGCTAGGCCTGCCTGACTGCAGAGACAGCAGCAAGCACCTGGGCAGGCAGGCATATGCTATTTGAGATTCTCCAGTAAGTGCAACCTTCATATAGAGTGGCCTAGCTTTCATTCGCACAAGGATCAACATTATCAGCGCTTGATGAGGGGTGCAGTTTTAATTGCACCTCATGGTATGCATTGTGCCGGAGGCCATGTACTCCAGCATGATGCATTCCTAAATCACGCCCCAGACCTCGACAGGGCGCCTATTTTTTTTTTATTTTCCAGCGGTTGAGACACTGCCTGTGCTGCAGGAGGATGACCAGAGCGATGCCTCTCGTGCAGAGTGCCAGGTGCTTGCCTGGCTGGAGGATCAGGCAGGGAAGAATCCCGCACGGCTGAAGTACAAGGGCTACCAGAAGCTTGTCAGGGCCTTCTCTGAGCATGCTGGTGTGCCAGCAGAAGAGGCAAGCAAGCCTGCACACACCTCCTAAGCTAGATCTGGATGCACTGCTCAGAAAAGCCTGTTTGTGGCTGTCATAGGATGGGTGAACTGGTTTGAAGATACGACAAGGCTCAGCTTCAATTGGGCTATCTCCGCTTTTTGTGACGTTGCCAGCCTAAGCCTAAGAATATTGCAGCAGTGCTTCCGAAGTCATGCAACTCTCTTTCAAAGAGAGTTGCATGAGGCAACCCAAATCAAATCGTTGCAGTAAGCCCAGAGCTACTGGGACAACCCTTGCTGACCGTCTCCCAGGAAGGTGAAAGATGACGTTATGTTGCCCAATACTTTCCCTATTGTGCAGGTGTACGACTTTTTGCTGAGGATAGCTATGAGTGGGATCCCATTCAGAAACAACCTGGACATCCTTGACAACATTGCCTACCTCAGGAAGCAGGCAAAAGAAGCCTCTCAGGCAGAAGGAACAGCAAGCTGAGTGCAGCTGGGAGTAATCACCACGATGGTAGCACACAGTGGCAAGCCTGCAGTCTGAGGAACCATAAAATTGGCCATAGGTAGCAGCCTCAGGCTGACGATGGGAGTTGTCATAGTGACCATACTTTCAAGCTCTTATGCACATCACAGTATCATGGACTGGCACTCAATAGATCCTACATTGCCTGCACGCAAATTGACTTGTGCTATGTACAAGTGAGTGCATGTATGCAGCCCGGCAGTACCACAAATGCTCCTAGAGATCAGGCGCAGCGAAATATCAGAACATTTGTTGAAGTAGCCATGCGTTGCTACATATGTCAGCCCTGCAGCTGGTAGAGCGGAAGGGCACTACCAAGAGATAGTCTGTGCCAGGCCTGAGGTTTTGGTGATCGTGCATGCCCTAGTCAGGAGGGAGCCAAGCTCACACTCAAGGGGGTTAATCATTAGGGGCATTCACCCCCAACATACATCACGCATCTGACCGCGATACATACGAGACGCAAATTTGTGCAGTGAAAAGCTTCATAGCTATGCCTGTCATAGCATCTGGAGGTCCTCAGTTGACCAGAGCTGGTCCAAGAGCCTGCTCAAGCGTCCCTCAGATCGGGGTTCACAGCACATATGTTTCGCCAGTTGTGAGGCCTGTGCGGCTTGCTGCACCTAAGGCACAGAAGAGGTCTGCTTCGAACCGACATCTGCATCTGTCTGCATCAGCAGAGGCAGAAGGGTGCGCACACGCTAGCCTCTTATTGACGACTCGGACATGAGTATGCCAATGATGCGCAAACAGTAATGCTACTTGAGTCCTGCATCCCTGCCAAGTCTGAATCTCATTCTTGATAGCGCATTATACCATTGCTCAAGAGGTTTCTCACGCTGAGGTGGTCATTTACTTTTCAGGACACAACAGGCCCCTGTTGCAGAGCATCAGGAGAGCCTGGGGCGTGAGCCAACACAGGTGGGTATCACATCTTTACGCAGCTATTTCAGGAGCCTAGCACGCTGTGTGTGTCTTGCATGGAGGCATAATGTTGAACCACGTCTGCCAGACCCAATTACCAACAGTAGAGCCCTTTGCTTTAGAGATCACCCGCTGAAAGCCTGCAGGAAGGCGCGCGCATGCAGTATATGCCAGCCATGCTGCGGCTTTACAAGTACCTTTCTTAGGCCTCCACGGAATGTTCTGAGGCAGAAGAGTTGCTCCTCTGTAGGAGGAGGATGCTGAGAGCCGCATGCTGCGCGCTCTGCGTGGCATATTTGCTGCACAGTCTGTCTCGCCGGAGGCAGTAAGCAGCATCATGGACAAGGTGACGCTTTTCCTGACCAGTATGAGCATGTGCAGGCATAGAATGCTTCTGCTGTCAAGAGCTGCAGAGTGCCTTACATGAGGTCAGAGACCTGGGAGGCACTATTAACACTGGTCTTACCTGAGTTAATTTGCAGGTGGACAGCAACAAGGATGGTCTGGTGGACCTGAAGGAGCTCACCACAGCGCTGAGCAAGTGGCTGGCGCTGGTTGCCTACCCAGGCTCCAGGGACCTCATACACCCCTTTGCCACCGCCCGAGACATCGCCCTCGACTCCTTCATCGCCATGAAGCAGGACCCTCGCAGGTCTGCTTCAGCTCAATTACTGGTCTTGAGCCATCGCAGTTGGCTGAAGGCCTACCCCAAAGCACCAGATTCCCCAACGTCCTAATGTTGAGGAACATGCGCATAGCCTCTGATTTACTGACATTTCAACATGTACAGACAGTGACCAGCAGTGTTCTGCTCACTGTCAGCCGTTGAAGTGGAAGCAGCTTGTAGGCAATGCCGCTGAACAGCCAGCCCCGTACCAGGTCCAAGATGCCTCTGTCAGCCCTTCGCATTTGGCTGCAGAAAGTCTTCTCAGATACAAAGTCTGATGGGGCAGGCTTGGGTGACACCCTGTCTCATTTTTGCAGGGGTTTGGGACTGGCGGGGCTGCAGAGCGTGCTGCAGGCGCTGTGCCTCACAGCGCACAGCAGCTTTGACGTCATTGAGGACTGGGTGGAGGCAACGCTGCTGCTGCCAGACCCGCGCCTCAGTGAAGCGGTGTGCCCCTTCACAGGATACGCCGTGAGCGCACACCCATGGACAGCTCTCACTGCAGACTTCTGGTGCATTCCTCCTGGAGAGAAGTGTCCACAGCACTCCACACCAGAGCTGCCTTGAAGGAAGAGTACATAGCACAGAAGTAAGCGGCACTGCAGGGAACGGGGCTGAGCCTGTTAACGGCCTGCCTGCTGCAGCAGGCGAGCTTCAGCTTCGAGCGCAGGACGCCTTCACACAGCTGAGCGCTAATGCTGCGCTGCATGCGAATGGTGCAGAGCCTGCAAGCGGCCTGCCTGCTGTAGGGCGTGAATATAGGCTCTCTGTGCAGGACACACTGGCGGCGCTGGAGATTGATGCGGCGCTGAATGCAAAGGGACCAGAGCTCATGCGCGGCCTGCTGCAGCGGCGCAAGCTGGCGATGACCTTCGGGCTGTGGGACCCTCAGGCGCACGGGTATGTCATCAGGGCGGGACTTGCTGCAGTGCTGGAGTTCTACTACAGGTATGGCTTAGCTCCTGGTTCACAGACACCTCTCCTCCGCGCAGAAAAGCATCCATGGGTCCTGATATCCCCATGGCAAGGGCATAGCGCAAAGTGAAGCACTGCACACGCCTACGCTGTTGCTGCATCTTGAATTCTGACTTGCAACCCAAGTTGTCATGCTCTGCTGGCAGGGTGTTGGTATGCCCAGGGGATATGCAGATGGTCTGCCATGCAGGTGTATTGTCAAAGTAGCAAAGGAGAAGCAAGCAGCAGAGAACAACGCAGGAGCAGGACTGGACATACCCTTTGAGAGTCAGGAGCCCAGGGCACCAGAGAGCTTCAGGGACGCAGACACTGCATCATGCAGCGGAAAGCAGAGCACAGCACAGGAGGAAAACACTGACACAGACAAGGGGGCGCCTGGAGAGCAGCACCCTGATCCTGCTGCGAGCATGTCACATCAAAAGGGGCCAGCCGAGCAGCAGCAAGAAGCATCCTCTGCGCAATCTGCTGGAAAGGAGGTGAGGCTGCAAGTGCTCAACCTCCTATGCCCCAATCAACAGCCACCAGGCTCAAAGCCATGATTGCAGCCTGTCATGTAGCTGTACAGAAGGCATATCTCACTGAAGCAGGCGACTGCATAGCCCTTCATGTCTGTACAGCCCTCCATGTCTGTATACATGTGGTTGCCGCAAAGACGAGACCTCACCACGTAATCTGGCAAGCCATATGTCAGACATGATTAGACAAGCTGATCGGACCTCTCGCTGTAAGACTGTATTCATGCCCGTGCCATGGGATGTACAGCAAGCGACTGCCTGCATGTGCTGCAGGAACATGACAAGGAGGGAGACAGTCCCACAGAGGGTGACGAGGTGACTGCCTTCCTGGAGGAGGAGATCCGAAAGGACCCTCCGCGCCTGGACTTTGAGGGCTTCCAGAGCCTTGTGCGCACCTTCTGTGAGCGTGCTGGCGTCCCTACAGAGCAGGCAAGCCCGCAGACCTGGTGCAAGCTCATCGCAGGGCAGCCTTGTAGTAGGGGTTGTCATGGGATGCCTGACATCGATTGAGGCCCTGGGGCTCTGTCTCAACACTGACACACTCAGGCAGAGAGCGCACCAACAGCTTGAAGGCGCATGAGTGGCGTTTCCGCAATCTTATCAACTCCTGAAGAGATGCATAGACACTGGGCGTCTGAATCTGACAGCTCCGGACGTCAAGTGCAGCGAACATCTCCAGGAACAAGAGAGGGAAGTCGTGTTGCTAGCGGGATGTCCTTAATGCACGCAGGTGTACGAGTTCCTCCTGGAGGCAGCTCTGCATGGGGCCATCTACCTCCGCCCGAGCGCAGAAGGGAACATTGCCTACCTGAGGGATCAGGCAGAGGACGCCCTGGAGACATGAAGGGTTGGCATCTTTAGCGCGGCTTGAGGAGCATGGCTAGAGTGGCAACCTGCAGCCCACAGCCGGGCATTGAAAGCAGCCTCTATGGGGGTTGGCACAGTGCTATGCTAATTGCTAGATAGCAGACAGCAATATTGGGAGGTCCCAAGCTGCCTCGTGAGTTGTACGTTGGAGCAGCTGAATGCGAATGCATGTGCCATTGAAGTGCGCTTGCTGATGTTGTGCATGCATCCACACGGTTGCTTGAAAAGGTGCACATGTTGCGCAGTGTAGCATCCTGATGCATGAGCCATATCTCGTTAGCCGGCATCTTGACCCAAGGAGCCATGATTTGTCTGACTGCTTGCTATGCTGGGCCTGCTCACCTCCTGCCTGGCCAGTCTGACTTGGTGTGCCCAGACAACGAGCTCGTGGAACAGTAGTGACGCAGCCAGCTATGAGGATAGGGTGTAGTCGAGCCGTTACATACATCGACGAAGCAAGCCCTGTGGCTGTCAGGTCTCAGAAAGGGAGTGCGTGCTGTGCATGAAGCGGACACGTGTAAGTGCTTGCGCAAATTGGCCAACTGCGCAGACAGCCTCCGTCCTTCCCCAGGCGGGATACCTCTTCTCTCATTGTCCTGATACTGTGCTAGCCAGCACTTGAATTGTCAGGTCAAGTCGATCTGCAGCTGGCAAAGCAACCGTGCGCAGATCGCGCGCGTCTGAGGAGCCCTAGGCAGCGCGACCACGGCAAGGTTTGCCGAGGAGGAACTTGCAAGAGATACTGGATTGAGGGTCAGGGACAGCCTGCAACGCGGACACGAGATACCGCTGGGTAAGACTCTGCATTCTGGGCATTGGAGGCCTGGCATGTGCTTGCATAGACTGCACCTGCAGCTCCTGCCTGTGTGGATGGCCCAGCTCCGGTGTTATCTTCAAAGTGTGCGCATATATCTCCTGCTTAGCTCGCATAGAAGCTTGTGCAGGAAACAGGCATTGCGTGGGAATGCAGCACGCTTGCTTTTGTGTGTATCCAGTTCATTCATCAGCGGGCTAACGAGTGGCCATTACTGCAGCATCAGGAATGGAACAATGCTCATGATGGTACACCCTCGGCGCTCGAGCATGCGCTTCGGCGTGCTGGTCTCGTTCCTGTTCTTGTTAGCAGCACCCACCTCCAGCTTCCATGCTGCCGCCTCGAGCAGCCGTGGCCAAGCATACCGAACCTCCAGCTTGAGATGGAAGCAACGAGGTGGGCTTGATGCTGTGAAGCTCTTGAAAGTCCTAAATGACCCTGTTGACAAATGGTGTGGTGTCACACCACAGAAATCTCAGAGTGGTGGGAGGCACTGCAGTTGCTTCAGAGACAGTGCATAGCAGTGCTGTGGGAATCCCAATAGACGCTGCACCGTATTGTAGCATATCCCAGCACCAAAGCCTGCTGATGCTGGCTTCAGGCGTCAGGGCGCTGCTGCAAACACCAGTCACGGTGAACAGCTCCAATGGAACAGGGCCCCCCACCTCATACAGCACCAGTGTGGCCCCTTCAGGGGCTGTCATCATCAACATCAACAACAACAATGTAAGCTGCTCTAGTCCCTGTGTCTGCATCTATTTAAATCTGCATGCTCTGTTGACATCTGCATTGAAATTCCACGGCCATACAACCCTCTGTTGTGGGTTGCTGTCTTAAGTAAGCGACAGTAAGTTTGTTTCCATGATTGCAGAACAACAACAATAATAATGCGCCAAACGCCAACAACAACAACCAGAACAACAATGGGAACGGTAACTCCAGCCCTAGTCCAAGTCCCAGCCCCAGCTCGAACCCTAGCTCAAGCCCCGGGGGTGATGGTAGCGTGGTGCCTCTGGCGACTGGTGGAAGCTCACCGCCACCCAACAACAATAACAACAACAATAATAACAACAACAGCCCGAACGGCAACACTGGCGCGTTGCCCAGTGGAGCGCCCCCTGTGCAGCAGGGCACAACTGTGACTCAAGGTGAGGTCTCTTCCCTCACGCCTGCAATGCAGAAAAACGCCACGCTTTAGCTGACATACCTACGTCTGCATCAGGCAACAGGAGGGTGCGGGCAATTGTACTGAGAGCAAAGCCAGTTGCATCCAGAGCAGCGCAACAAGCAACGGAAGGGCGAGGGCAAATGTATCAAAAGCACTTGTGCCTACAATGGCAGTAGGGTGGGAACACTGTGAACAGCACCACCCAGCAGGCCAGTGAGGTGCAATGTGATCTGCAGGCTCTTCGTCACAGTGCGACATCAATGGTCCAAACTGCTGCTCTGACCAGGTAACCTGTTTTTTCCCCAGCGCTGTCAGCGTACCCAGCAGGCTGCAATGCGCTGCTTCTGCTTGATGAGTCAATAGCTCCTTGCCGTTGCTGCAAGCTGCTCCCTCCCCAGCCCAGCATGCTGCAAAGCATCAGCAGAGGCACTGACCTTATTGAGAAAGCGCTGGAAGCCTGCTCCATAAGCAGTGTGCTGTCATGCAGGGCCAAAACAGCCGCCTCCTCCCCGTGAATGGCGACGCCAGCCTGGCAAGCATCGTGACCAGCATCTACAATGCAGTGCCACCTGGCGCTACATACAGCCCCCCCTCGTCAGTCAGCCTAGGTATGTGTCCTGAACAGACCTTCCTCAAAGACTGCACACTGGGTCACCAGTCAATTGTATAATCTTCAGGCTGGCTCCACCCGCATGCTTGGTGAGCTGGTCATGTCACGTTCCTGCCAGCAGCTGAGAATGCAAGCTGTAGATGTGTGATTGATGAGAAATGCTCTGAACAGGTTGACTTCGAATCTGTGAATCCAGCTATGCTCCAGCGGGCTACAGGCCTCTATCGCCACTCTAAAAAATCAATTGATGTGTTAGGGTACGGGACAACCGCTGGCGCTAATGGGCGCGTTGCCGTCAAGGGCGGGTCCAGGGGTCTGGACGCCTTCGAGGCCGCTGTGCTGGCGCTGAACCTGCCCGCCTCCTCCGCCGGGGTCAACTACCAGTTCACCCAGGGCAACTACATCTGCGTACCAAACCTGTACTCCTCTTCAGGTGCGCATGCAAGTTGTCTGTGCGCCCCGCCTTTATGTTGGTAGCAGCGAGACTGCACATGGCAGCTTGGGACTGTGTGTCTCCACAGCATATCGACAGAATAAAAGCAGTATTGGCTCCTTCCCTCTAGAAATAGCAGGCGCCTGGTTCCCACTCATGTTTACTTGTGTGCCATGATACTTTGGAAAGGGAGCCCACCACACCTAAGCCATGAATCGTCACTCAGCATAGGTTCCGAACTGTGAGTTCCCACAGTGTCCAAAAGACGTCATGAATTTCGTGGGAGAAAAGGATATGTTGTTGCTTGCAGGCGCACCAGTCCTGGTTCAGCCTACGGTGTACAGCAACGGATTCAACAATGCCGGGGTCAATCCTGGGGTCGCCAACCAGGGCTTTGGACAGCAAGGTGGCTATGGGCAGCAAGGTGGATATGGAGGCAACGGCTATGGAAGGGATAGGTATGGGCAAGGCTGATGAGATACATCACGATCTGTCCATGCAGAAAATGCATGTGTGGAGCAATGCTGTGCTTGCTGAAACTCGGGAATTCTTCCAAGGCCTAGTTAGACCCTGGGGCCCCGCAAGTACTGACTGGAGAAAAAGAGAGTAGCTGGGTACCGTTGGTCAGTACTGAAGCCGTGATCAAGAGCTCATGAGCTCATACAGGGCATGGGCGTCAGATTTGTAGACTGGATAGGCAGTGTAGAGTGTGATTGCCATTGTGGTCACACACATTGCATATTGCGATGTTGTCGCACCCCTGCATGGTCAGGTGGTGACAAGCTGCAATCTGGCTCAGGTTGCTTCCTTGTTGCTGATGTGAATCTTACCAGTGCACGTTAAGAGAGCCTCAAAGGGCTGTTGTAAAGTTTTAGAGTCTGATCTGGAGTGCCAGCTGTGACATGTGATCACATGGGTGCCAGAGTTTCGATAAGCCTCAGATATTCTTGTGGTCTTCCCTGGCAGTCTTACAAGGCAATCGGGCTGTCAAGATCGAGCACGCATTACTGCACAATGTCGCTCCTATCTGGTCCCTCAAGCTTGCCAGCCTTGCATAGCTCAAAGGCCAACGTATCGAAAGCCGGTCAGGTGATACATAGAAGCAGAGCAGCAGCCCTGCACGTCAGGAGCGCTTCCCAGGTTGGCACAGAGGTTGCTAGCACCAGCGGCAGAGAGAGCGATATTCCTCCATGGACAGGTGCAGCACAGATCACCTAGATCGAATGGTGCTCTTCGTACTATCATGTCAGGAGCCGCAGTCACTGTACAGATACCCTAACGCTGGCAGAATAAATCCATATATACCGTGCAGGAGACTCAGTGCTTTCGAAGGTTGTCAACACACTCATAGGCATCAAGCCCATATACTCCATCATGAAGGTTGCAGCCAAGCAAGTGCTGGTAGACACAGCCAACAAGAATGGCATACCGTGGAAAGAGACAGTCAGGGAGCTGCAGAACAACCCCGCGGTACTGCCATTTTCTGCTCTCCATATGCTTCGGAGCATCAAGCAAGGAACATGCTGCGATTTGTCAACCATACACAAGGTGGCAGGGTACAGTGCAAGGGAAGTTGCTTCTGCTGCAGGTGTATGCATTGAAAGATGCGGTGGAGAACAAGGCAGTAGTGTATCCAGAGTACTACCTGCAGCCCTTTCATGCCTATCCCAAAGGCAATCTGGACTGGCTCCCAGCCTTTGAGGTGGAGTCAGCTACTATGTCCATGGCTGTGAGGACCTTTCCAGGCACTGAGCCAGAAGCAGCTCAGCAGCGCTTGCGAGGCAACATACATGCAGCCATCAAGGTGCTGCACGGCTTATGCTGCACATGTGCATCTGGGCGTCTTGTGCAGATATGGCAAGACTCGAGTAGATCTGGGCGTGATATGAAGCTGGCCTGCTGTGGTGTCTGCAGTGATGTTGTATATAGGATTGAGGGAGATCATCATTTTTCAGCTTTTGAGGCTTGGGCAGTGGTATCAAGTGAAACGGGCCAACCAGTATAATGAAGCTGCCAAGGACACGCAAGCCTGTGCAATGCAGGGTTTTGCAGAGCAGCATGGCGCACGCTCCTTTCAGGATATTCTGGACATAGGCTGCTCTTCCGGGATTAGTACCCGCGCTCTGGCAGAAGCATTCCCAGATGCAGCCAGCTTGAGAGGCTTGGATCTCTCTCCGCACTTCCTAGCGGTAGCAGAGCACAGGGAAAGGTGAGAGGGCGCCTTGGAACCGATAGCGCTGCACCAGATATCTCTCAATTCAATTCTGCCCATCTTTGATGTGACACAGAGGATTGTGAGCAGCTGCGTGCCGCAATGGTGAGCGCTCACTGCAGGCGGTTGTGCAAGCATGTGCCATGTATCCATGCATGCCAGGAAAGCTCCTGCCGTGCTGCACAGGACCAAGCGGCAAGGAGCAAAGCTTCGCATCCAGTATATGCATGCCCCCTTTGAGGCGACAGGGCTGCCGGATGAGTCATGCGACCTGGTGACAGCGTCCTTCGTCATCCATGAGTGCCCCCCTTACGCCATCAGAGGGCTCATCCAGGAGGCCAGACGACTGGTGCGGCCGGGGGGCGTCCTCATGCTGGCAGACAACAACCCCAAGTACGCAGCTCCTCATAACTCATGCTTGCAAGGCTGGGCAGAGCGTGATCTAGTGAGGCGCTGTTTGCTCAACGCAGCTCATGCTTGCTTTCTCTGACATCAGCAGCAATGGCAGCTTTGCCTGTGCGCCTGTATGCCAACAATTGCCATTAAGTAGATGTCCTTTCTGAGACATAATTACATTGTCTGAGAGCAACAGTCACACGCTGAAATTCTCCTGCGGCTCTGCAGGTCAAAGACCATACAGAGTCTCCCGCCTGCCCTGTTCACGCTCATGAAGTCGACAGAGCCTCACAGCGACCTGTACTACCAGATGGACATCGAGGCTGCCATGAGGGACGCTGGCTTCCAGTATGTAGTCACCAAGGAGGCTGACCACAGACATAGGGCTGTTCTTGGGCTAGCGCCACAGAAGTAGTGACAGCTCAAGCTCAGGCTTGGCTGACAATGCATTGGTATCACCCGACTGGCCATCTTTGGTTCCCAGGCAGACCAGCAAAGCAACATCTGACTGTCGTGCTGATGGTCAGCCCAAGCAGCATGACAAACAGATGTCATTGGGCTGGCGCCAGAGAGATGATGAGAGGTCATGTGTATGTGCTTCATGTAATCAGATGCGGCTGTCCCACTAGTAGTCCAGAGCCTCATCTGATAACGGCTGGCCAAAGTAGTAGGGGTGTTCCTGGCCCTTGCGCCACACTGCTGCTCCATATTGTGAGGTGCTGGCACACTAACAGATTTGCTCTCCAGACGCGAGGGAGCCTTCTCAAGCAGTCTGCCAGTATATATTTGAGTGTCCCTCCACTCTGCACAGCATTTATCAGGCTCAGCAAGCTCTTAAGACAATCTGACTCGCCCCGCAGGAGTCGTCATTTCTAGGAGAGTTAACTATTGTGGCACGTGAGGTGACATTCATACTTTGGCACCAGCAGGCTGACTGTGTATACTCTGCACTCGCTTTTGCAGTTCAATATGTGCCCGCAGCACTCAGCCTTACCGCATGCATCTGGCTGTGTTGACCACTTTGCTCTGAGGTGCAACAGATGCTCAGCTGTGGCATGACGGCTGGTAGCCGCTCCCTCTATGGCGTGGTGCCTGCAAACCTGCCTTCACATCTGCAATGGCACAGCTGCCTGAGGCTGAGCAGCTGTTGCATTGTCTGGTTGTGTGACAGCGTTGGGCGTCCTGCTACTGGACCTCCTCTGGAACCACAGTGTGAACCTGTATGCGGCTAGACACGCCTGCAGCACCACCCGCCAGCTCAACCACATGCCTGCCTGCTCGAGCACACTTGCAGCCATGCGCTGTATGATTACCATGCCGCTACAACTGTCTGTCACATGCTTCAGCGCTTCTGAGGAGGACCCCTATAGAAGCAATTTTGGCACTGACGTCTTTCCAGCTATAAGTTGAGCATGCACACAGCAACTGTTTGATCTCCTTGCTGAATTCTTCTTCCCTAAAGCCCACACATGAACAACAACTCTGTAGCCTTCACAGAGCACTTGACTGAGGCATGATCTGGGAGAAAGATATGCTTTGCAAGACCTACCAGTGTAAGGACTGCAGCATTCAGCCAAAACCCCCTCCCAGCCCGGGCAAAGTCCTCTGCAACCACTTCATCTACCTGCAAACATTCGAAGTTGAATGAGCAAGTGCATTCTGACCTACCCAGGACTTACACCACCATGCATGGGGATTCCCTCGAGACCTTCAGTGGGGATGTGCCAGACATTTCATCAGTAACGCCCACCACTACTGTAATAAGAGGGAAAAAGATTTGATTGGTGAGAGTTGACAAACCTGCTCTTTGCAGCCCAGTAGCGCTTGAGCTCCTTCGGACTGCAGCCCCTCAACAGGCCCTACTGGCGAGACGCCCTGCATTCAGATGCTCTTATGTGTTGCCTCTTGATGCGTCCAGCTATGGACCCACTGTGAACAAGCGTGACCAGAATACTGTATGTGTCAGCCTTGAGATAAATTTGAATCATGCAGAAGAGCTGGTCTCGGATGTAGGGAATTGTCGCAACTCGCCGTCCTAGCTTCTATGGTGTCCACAAGATCCCTCAGGCTCTGCTGTCCATCAGCCACATACCTCCGCCCCTGTAGCACCAAAAGCGCTACATCAGCAATGCCTGAGATTGCCATCAAAGCAGAGGTTTGTGATGTCAGTACCATCATGATACATGCGTGTTCCATGAGGTGCATGCACAGAGGGCTTGCCTGGGAGAAGATCCGGAATGCTGGCAGGTTGCCTATCCTGTGCTGCATCTGCTCATTGATGCTCATATCTTCGTACTGCACAATGAGGTACACCAGATCCCTCTGCCTATAGAATCTGTGCAGGCCTGCACATAGCATATGACTTCATCTGTGGAAGAGGCTCTACACTATCCTGAGCTCGTGATGTGCTTCATTTCCCTGCTAAGTGCTCTCCTGAGCCTGGCAAGTGCTAGAATCCCAGAGATCTGGTCAGTTGAGAAGCACATCAGGCACTTGCCATCGCAGAGGAAGCTCAGAGCAAGGGAGATGAAGGTATCCGAGAGCTTGACAAGGGTCTAGAAGAACCGGCAATCAGTAGCCGGGGGCATACACGCAAGTGTGCTGTTGAGCATAGAGCGCGACCAAGGGTCTTTGTCTGAAACATAGGCAATCACCACTGCATGCTCTGAGCTCTGAGAGGAGGTGGCATGCTTCGCAGCAACCACCTCCCACACGCTGCACAGGCAGGACCCATCTGAACACAGCAGTCACACTGCAAGCCTGCTAAGGGAAAAAAATTTATGCCAAGCCTCTATCCCACACCATATGCGACACTTATCCTTCTGCAAGGTGTTCTTTGTCACAAGCGTTGCCTCACCTCTCAGGAGCAAGTCTGTATGCGTAATTTGTAGCAGGGAATCGTGCCCGAGGACATGTGCGCAGGCTGTCCTCCTTCAAAATGTAGCGGCTAGTTGTGGGGACCACGATCTGGCTGATGGCCACGATGCACAGTAGAATTGTCTGTGCTGCAGGCCTATACCGTCTTGACATGTTTTCGTAAACCCAGCCCCCAGATCACATTCTGGCTGTACTAGGTAGTCCTGAAAGCGGATTGTCCTGTCCTTTAGGGATTTCTGGAAGTCTAGGTGAAGGCTTTAATGGCCATCGGCTAAGGTACATGGCCTATAGACATCGCTACCATCAGAAAATAACTTCCAAGGATGATGATCTGGGGTAGGCAATCACACTCTCAAGCGTTGTCAGCGAAGTGAAGCACTGTCATGGCGCTATACGGCTATTAGCTCTTATGATAAGGCTCCTCTGCAGTAATTCAGCACGCCAATGATATGGAAGGTGCTTCACATGTGAATGCATAGGTGGAACGCCTCCTGACAACTTGGAACTGCATGCAACAGCTCTCTCTTTACTGACCTGTCGCAGAATAGCAGAAGGTTGGAGGCATTCTGTATAAGAGTTGATATCGCGACCAGTCAGCAATTCTGCATCGCAGCCTGGTGGCTGGCCAACGAGCAAAAGTAACAGCCTCTTGCAGCCCAGTATCGCACCAGGAACAACCAACACACGCACAAATCGAATACAGACACTATCAGCCTTTCACCATGGCGAGCGGACTGCTGTCCAGCTTGCCGCAGCCGGTCAAGGAGTATGCTCCTGTGTCAATGAACTCTTCGCCCGAGTCCACCACCACAACGCTGGTGTCGCAGACGCACTTCGAACCGCCTCCATATGGATCAGCAGAGCGCAGAAAGTTCGTCCCCCGGAAGCCCAGGGACTTCGGCGATGGAGGTGGGTTTTCCTCTCACACACCCTCCTGCCGTCCGTCTTCATCTATGTACTGCCCCCTAGATGAACAGCAATGCTTGCAATGAAGGCATCTATATTGTGGTTGCGCAGCTACGTTCTGTGTGGAATACGCAACGACTTTCTGTCTCACACACCTGACCACCTTTCTGTTACACAGGGGCCTTTCCTGAGATCCAGGTTGCACAGTACCCGCTGGAGATGGGCAAGTCGGACCAGAAGAGCAGCACCAAGACGCTGGCCACCACTGTGGGAGCGGATGGCAACATCAACTTCGATGCCATCGTCAAGCAGGGGCGCAATAAGGACAAGCACATCGCCAGCAGCCACAGCGCCATGGTGCCCAAGCTCGACAAGCTCAAAGATGATGTGAGGCTTCTCTCACGCATCAGTACACAGAGCAGCATGCATCTTCTCGCAAGTCCTCAGCTTCCCATGCAGATCTGACGACATGCCCTTCCACCCAAGTCAGCACAAGGCATGCTGTAATGGCCAACACGGGCATGGTGTTGCCCCATGTATCCATGCGTGCACTCATGGGCAAAGCTTGCAATGATGGGCACTGCATGAGACTTGCTCGAGGGTTGCCATGAGACTTGTGAGAATGACTGTGCAGCTGGAGCGGCCTGATCAGGAGGAGGTGGAAGCCACGATGAAGGAGACGCAGGCCGCGCTGGACCAGCTGGTCAGCGGCAAGGTGATGGCGCAGCAGCCCAAGACGCTGCCCCAGCAGCCCGGCGCGCCCACCTACCTCAAGTACAAGCCCCTGCACTCGGCGCCCCAGTTCAACAGCGGCGCCGAGCACCGCATCATCAAGATGCAGGACATGCCCGTCGACCCCATGGAGCCCCCCAAGTTCCGCCACAAGAAGGCGCGCTCTCCTCATTCACACAGCTTGCTCAAGGCTGTGGTAGCTCCGAGCTTTCTGAGCGCAGGGTGGGTCCCTTGCTCTTCATGGCACTTTCCTAGGTACCGTCTCTCAGGGCTGCACCTGTGCATGCTCTGCGGGAAGATGAGGCGTCTTTCAGCTCAAGACTGTGCGTTCACATGCTTGCAGGTCATGCTGGCATTGACTTCTGTCTGCCAAACATTGCCGTGCTTGACGGGGTTGCCAGATTGTGCTGACTGAGTGCTTCCTGCTTGATTACCTGCGCACACACATGTCAGGCCCAGAGCTGGCAGTGACTCATGTCTGCCTGTGTAGGTGCCGCGCTCGACGGGCTCGCCCCCGGTGCCGGTGATGCACTCCCCGCCCCGGGCCGTCAGCGCCAAGGAGCAGCAGGACTGGAAGATCCCGCCCTGCATCAGCAACTGGAAGAACGCCAAGGGGTACACCATCCCCCTGGACAAGCGCCTGGCGGCCGACGGGCGCGGCCTGCAGGAGACCGCCATCAACGACGGCTTCGCCAAGTTCACGGAGGCCCTCTACGTGGCCGAGCAGAACGCCCGACAGGTGCGCAAAGTTCACCGCTCTGCCAAACTGTTATTGCCACCTTTAGAAGGACGCGTGCCTGTCAGCTGTCCTTGTGTCAGCTGAAAGGCATCCTATATTCTGTGTGGGCAACAGATGTGTGGGGAATCTACACTGCAACACCTAGCGAGGTCTGCATACAGATCGTCACAAACAGCCCACTATGGTGTGCTTCTGTCACTTCTGGGCAGTCGTGGGTATAGTGGCTGGAGCATGACGATATGTATGCTTTCCCTCACATCCTTCTGTATCAAGCGCAAGGTCAGGGTCACACAAGTCGAGACCTGACAACTAGGGCTGAGGACTGACAAACGGGGGTGAGTGCAGGCGGTGGAGCTGCGCTCGCGGCTGCAGCGCGAGATCGCGGCCAAGGAGAAGGAGGCCAAGGAGCGTGAGCTGCGCGACCTCGCCATGCGCGCGCGCATGGACCGCGTCGGGGGCGGCACCCACGCCCCCGCAGCCTCACGGGGCGCTGGCACTGCCGCTGCAGGTGACATTCCAGAACCTCTGACTTGCACAAGCTAGTTTCTGGTACTATCCCATCTGAGCAGGGATAGCTCAGCACCCATGTAGGAAATAGTCAGGTCTGCATACCATGCATGCCCACATGAAGATATTGGCGGTCCTGTGGGCGTGGCTGGGCGGCTCCCAGCATGGCACTTCCAACGCAGGTGGATGCCACAGGCACCGTCACATGTGCTACTGCGCCATGGACTTCTGTTGCTCCAGGCATTCAAGTGTCATCTACCTTTGCACCAGTACCTCTTACTCAGCTGCAGACTGAGTTTGCGCATATCGTGCACAGGAGCCACAGCCAGGGAGGAGGAGGATGAGGCGTTGCCTCCGCCACCACCGCCTGGACGGGAGAGGGAGAGCAAGGAGGAGCGTGCCGAGCGCATGCGCCGCGAGGAGATCAGGTCTGTCCCTGCCTGCTTGATTTCTGTAAGCCCTCACACCCTCTGACCAGCCCTCCTGGGTTCCAGCGCAATGTGCTGTCTGTTGACATGGCCAGAGCAAGAACCTTGTCAACAGCCAGCAGAACCGCAAGAGAACCCAGGAAGGCTGTTAGCACTCGCATCTTTACTCACTGTGCCATCAGAGCCCTCTTTCTGCCCACCAGGACCCTATCATGGGGTTGCAGCAGGGTGCAGGAGATGCAACCTGCCTGCTCAAGCAGCTTGAAGAGACACGGATTTCACAGGGTTTGGTCTTGACTATCACCCTTGCCTCTGCAGGGAAGAGAGAAGGAGAGAGAGGGAGCGTGAGAGGAGGCTTGAGGCCAAGGATGCGCATGGGCACAAGAAATCAAAGCTCACACGCGACCGCGAGCGTGACATCAGCGAGAAGATTGCTCTGGGCCAGGCCAATGTCCGGTCCCAGGGAGAGGCCCTGTATGACCAGCGCCTCTTCAACCAGGTGTGGCTGCCACCTTATCCCTGAATTGAAACAGGGAGCTCAATATGACGATCCGCAATTTTGGCCAGTGCTCCCTGGTCCTGTAGGAGCTGCTGAGTATACCTGTCATCATTGCATTGGAGTCTATAGCTTCTGAGGTCATGTGGGGGAAGGATCACATGTGTCCTGCACAGCCTATGGGGGGTCCGCTCTTCCTTTGGCAGGACAAATGTTGAGATGACCATGCTTTGGTCCATCGCACCTCTCCAACAGAGCCTGCTGACCCTCCCAGCCGCAGCAGTGCCTGATCGTCTGTTTCTTGGGCTGCAGGATGGAGGCATGGACAGCGGCCTTGCAGCAGACGACCAGTACAACCTGTACAGCAAGCCGCTGTTTACGGACCGCGGCTCCAACCTGTACCGCCCCAACAAGGCGCAGGATGACGAGCTTCACGGCGGCGAGGGCGCAGACGACAAGGACGTCCGCAGCGAGCGCTTCAAGCCCACCAAGGTCAGCCTTTGAGTAATGTATAATAGCTGTTCGCCTATGAGCAGCAACAGGCTTGGCTCTTATGAGGGAGTATATCCGCGGTGACATGCACTTGTTGCTGATCAGCTTTCTCATATTAGCCAAGCCCACCCCATTTCGGATTCCCACGTCTTTACCCATCTTTGAGAGATCATTGAAGTTCGCCAACATGCCTATGATAGCGATACGGGATTTATGGACATGGAATACGCTTAAATCAATTTATGTGAGGACAGTGCCGAAAAAACTGTTGCTGTGCAGGGCTTTGCTGGTGTGGACTACAGCACAAAGGACCGCAGCAGCGGTCCCGTGCAGTTTGAGCGCGACCCTGCGGAAGCAGTCGAGGCCGACCCCTTCGGCTTGGACCAGATCATCTCGGAGGTCAGGCGCCATCCTCTGCTGCATGATCCTGACAGTGCATCCCTTTTCACTGAGCTGAGAGCACAAGCAGAGACTATATTGAGAGGTTGCGACTTGTGCTGCATGTCCTAGTCAGTAAACTGCATAGACTGCCTGTGTAGTCTCATGAGAGGATACTGCAACAGCATAACTTTGCAGGCAGGCATGTGGCACCGGCAGCGCCGGTCTCTTGTATGTTGATGCTCTGAGATCAATCAGGCAAGCAAAGACGGCCCTGGTAAGAACATGCAAAGTCCTGAGAGGGCTGTGCTGCATGGCAGGTGGCCGGAAGCAGCAAGGGCAGGAAGAAGCATGCATTGGATGGGATTGGCGGCGGTGGCAGCATGAGAGCATCCGGTGGCGGTGGCAGCTACGAGGACTATGCTGGGGGGTCCTCCAGGTCCCGCATGGACTTCAGGAAAGGCAGCGACTGACTCTAGCCCTAGCACTGGCAGCTCCTGCAGCCGGGCCAAAGAGGGGTTTCAGGGAAAGCAGCAGCTGAGTGTGATCTCGGCACGTGGGATCATGGCAGAGGCGGCATGAGGGCTTCTGGTGGCGGAGGCAGCTACGAGACTATGCTTGGGGGTCCTCCCGGTCCCGCATGGACTTCAGAAAAGGCAGCGACTGACTCTGACAATGGCTGAGGGACAGTTGCGGTTGCAATATGCGGGGAATCAGGCTGGTGCTCCATCAGGACTGCTGCAGTCAATGATGTCTTCTTTGGCCTGTGAGCAGCTGATGGCTGTGTGCTTGGGTACCGCAGCAGAGACAGAACTTGGCCCTTCCGTGTGCATGTGCGTGACTCGCTATAATAACAGTGCATGTCACAGAGATTTGCAGGAGACTACAAGTGAGGACTACTTTGGACCCAGAAGGCAAAGCCATACTCATGACCCGTGAGAATGTAAAGACAGAATGACCTGATGAAGCATAGAAACATTGCCTAAACTGTTTCAATGTCAGCTTAGCAAGCCTTCACACCGCCCCACGGTACATATTATCAGAGTGATTGAGTCCATGCCCAGTCCCCATAGATGCCATTCTGTGTACCGTCATCGCAGAATCTTTATGCGCGCGAACCTGGTGCCCCGCCCTCTCGTCTCCCTTGCAGTCCGCAACTTCTCTGAGCACCCCAGCAACGGAAGAGAGGCGCAGTGTTGTTGCACCGTGTGGCTCACAGTTGCTCGGACTGCAAGCTATCGCAGCAGATCAGCGGCGCATTTGGGATTGCAATTGTCGCAGGATACAGCCTGTAGACGAGCAATTACACCCCCATTGTCTCACATTCTCCAATTATAGCTGTCGCTTTCAGCATCACCATGATGTGGAGGCTCACTGCCGTCCTCTCAGTTGCGATCCTGGTGCTACGACATGACATGGTCAGGGGTCAGGGCGGGGAGGAAGCCGAGATCCAAAGGCGAAAGGAGCGGCTGAATATGGCAGCGTGGATACAAGCCAATGGTGGCCAGGTGCGGCAGCGGTCGGCGTAGGCAAAAGAACATACTAAGATGGCGCTCAGCCTGCTCCATCAATATGGTCAACCCTCATGCAGAGCTCCATGGCAGCTTGCTGAACTCCAAAGCATAATCGTCACAACTGGGCATGCAGATGGGATGGATGGTGGGCACAAACGCACAAGGCGTTCGTGGCGCGCTGGCCACACACAGCTACAAGCCTGGCGACATCATCACTGTCGTGCCTCGCAACATCACTTTCGATCTCGGCCCTCAAGAATGGACAGCACCTGTGAGACCCTCAGCCTGCTGCAACCAGCCTGCACTGTGCATCAGCCTCAGGCACCCTGGGATGGCATGGGGCAATCTTTGTCCTGCAAATCATCATTGCTCGTGGACACCACTTATGGTCCACTATACAAATGTTTGTAGACAGCTAATACATGCACTCATGCACTCTGCCATGGCGCATGTGAGCTCAGACGCCTGACAAATGCAGAGCAAAGGGCTCAGACAAAGCATGTGCCCTGCTGTGCAGGAGCTGGCGGTCAATCTGATGGGCGGCAAATTTGCCCATGCCGCCAAGTGGAAGTTCATGGCGCCCTACATCCAGGCCCTGCCAGACTCAACTGCCCTGTATGGGAAGTACACCTTCATCCAGGAGCACGTCGGCCTCCTGCAGGATGACAGACTGGTATGTCATTGGCCCTCTGTTTCCCAATGATTGACAAGGACAACGTACAATTATTGCTTTAGCCAGCTGCTGTGCCCGGAATCATCGCCCTTCTCCAGCCTTGGAACCATTTGGCTGGCAAATGACTCATCAGGTCAGATTGAGAGTGCAACATTTTAGAAGGAAAACATGCAACTGGAGGATGGATGAGCCAGTTTCGCCGTTAGGACGCACACCTTCCTGGCTGACAGAATGCACAGGACGCGCCAATGGGCGCTCTGCGCATCAACGATGGGAGCTTGGGACTCAGGTATTGACGGATGGCTTGTTGTGCGGATGATATGGTGTACAGGATGTGCCAGGCCCCTCTGCGGTTGAGGAGGGAAGTTTGCAACTGAATTTGTTGACAGATGACGTCGTGTGCAGGCCGACATGGTGTACAGGATGCGCCAGTGGCTGGAGTGGGTCTTCACGGGAGAGAATGATGCAGTGCCTGGGGAGCGCACAGTCCCGGCTCTCATCAGGGCCTTCCCTGACGCCGCTCAGCTCACCTTCAAGGACCTGAGCTACTGGACTGCTCTGGTGAGCATCCCACTGCTGTCAGGGGTCTCCACAGCAGTTTACTCTGACCTGTTAGGCACCTACTAGCGGCTGTACGGAGGGCAGTATCCCTTCCCAGATGAATGCCCTCCTTGATGTCGTACAACGTGCCTCTCAGACCTGAGCTACTGGAATGCTCTGGTGAGCGTCCTGCCTGTAACCAGACATTTCCACTATATGCTGTCCAGACTTCTGGTGGCACACCGCAGAGCCTCAACTCTGTATACGCAGGGAGCAGGGATGTTTCGATGTATAAGAAGACACGATGCATAGCAGGCTGCAGCAAATGCAGTGTCTGTAGAGAAGCGAAGACAAGCTGGTCACTGTCTGCGCATCAAGACATATGCAATGGCCGCCAAATCAGCGCCTGGACTTGCTGTGCAGGTCGACATGTACTCGTTCAGCTTTGAGCACCCAATCAGCAAGGACTTCCACCGCTTCCTGGTCCCTGCGATGGACATGGTCAACCACGAGTTTGACGCCAACACGGAGGTCAGGATCACACGCGACGGCGAGCTTTTTGCGGCAAGGGCACTCAAGCCCATCAAGTAGGGCGCCACTTACCCCGCCAGTCCTGATCATACTTTTACCCCCCTATAACGAGCCATGCCAGTTACCAGCTTTGCGCATCTCATGGGCTTCAACAGCGGGGCAATGCTGGTAAAAAATTGTGAGGTGTGAGGTATCTTCAAGCAGGGGTTCTCCAAGCGTCTGCAGATGGTACGCTCACAGTTGCAGCAAGAAGCGGGCAATCACCCCATGCATACTGATGCGACAGCGCTTATCTGGCAACATGCATCACACTGGCAAAGGTTGTGAGAAGAGTGTGTGCCGTGGCAGGGCGGGCGAGGAGATCACTCACCGCTACAGCTGGAGCATCGAGCGCAATGACAAGTCGATGATGAACTACTTCTTCGTGCACCAGCGCAGCCCGCCCCGCCTGTGCGCGGCGGATCTCCCGGGCGGCAGCGTCTGGGACGACCAGGAGCAGACCCCGCCCGAGGACGATGTGGGCAGCCCGGATGGCATTCCCGTTAGCGAGGTGAGTCTCTAGAGAGCAAAGTGCACAGCTTGACCTAGAGGCTCCCCTAGAGAGCAGCCGACCAGCTGCCTTTCAGCTGCCCCGTGTGCGCCAGATAGCGTCACCTGCTGTCTGCTAGATACGTTGATTGATTGCGGGTGAGGAGCAGAATGGACGTGGCTGCGCACATGGGTAGGGCAGGTTGGAGGTACAGACACTGTTTTGCAAGGTTGAGCGGCGATCAGCCTGTGTCTTCAAGGTGTGGTCCTCACCTGCAGGAGGAAGCCGAGCGATTGAGGGCCATTTTGGAGGCGTTCCCCACCACCGAGGACCAGGACAGGACTACCTTGGGCAACGGCTTGGTCACAGACTGGCGCGCGCGGACCATCATCGACTTCCGCATTCGGAGGAAGGAGTCCCTCCGGCTGGCCATCGAGAGGCTCGAGGCCGCACTCGCAGCTGGCGAGTCTGCTGGTGGCAGCACTGAGAGTGTTGGAGCTCAAGACAGCGCAGAGGAATTCGCAGAGAGCAGCCCAAGCAACCAAGAGTCACAGAAAGCATCAGGGAAGAAGAGGGCAGCGGTCACTCCTGTAGAGGACGCCAGTGAGGACTTGCAAGACCCCAAGTTCATCAAGATAGGCAGCGCTGCAGTAGACGAGTTGTAGAGATCAGATGCGTAGGCGTCATCTCAGAGTCATCACAGGATTGCATGCGGAGTCAGCTCCAAGATGTTTTGACACATGTTGAGAACCATGCCAAGCGCACAAGGGCTGCAGCTGCCAATTAGCGGATGTGTGCCCTTGAATTGTTGCTGACATGACTGGCACAGTTGCGGCAAACTTCCCCAAGATGTTTGAATTGCCGCAGCAGGACATCTTCTGCTGCTGCCTGAAGGCCAGCATCCGCATTGCTGTACACTATAGTACCCTTCTCAAGGCTCCACTCCGGGCTTGGCTACAGCTCCTAGCTTTGCAGAGTGCATGCATGCACTGCACTGCATGAATTGAGCATCCCCATGGTCACGTCAGGTCTGCAGCATGGCCTCCAGCCCTCTCTGCAACATTTTGCGAGTCCCCATGCAGCTGCGCGATATGCCCTGGGAGCCCACCTTGGGCTGCTCTTTAAGGACTTTCTCTCACGACAGCGCTGCCTGTTCAACACCCACCAAACTGGTATAGCTGAGTTGTTGGAGGTATACTGTCAAGATGGCGATCACGGCCACACAAGGCGTTATGGCCGTTGGGCTGCTGTCAGTGCTCTTCGGAGGAGACCTGATGACCATGCTTGGGTCTAAGGTGCGTGCTTGAAACTCTTCAAGCTTCCTAAACACATGAATATGCAATCGAGCTTTGGTATGACGTACGTCTTCTCAATGCAGGGACCCGAGTCTTCAACAACCCAAGGCCCTGTCTCAGATCAGCTTAGCGAGGGTGGCAAAGTGCACATCAGCTTCTGCAGCTCCTGAGGGTACAAGTAAGCCACTACACGACGTGCTGTATCACTCCTGCCCTCCCCTGAACTCCGTGATGTGAGAGCTGAGGCTGCTCGCTCTTTCGCAGGGGGGCTTTCATGCAGGCGCAGCAGGTGCTGCGACAGAGGTTCCCCGGCATGGAAGTCGTCCCTTCGACCTATCCTGTATCAGCTCAGAGGGTGGGCTATCTTCCTCGCCCCACCCAGCTCTCACCCTCTGTCCCATCCAAGCTTGCCAACTTTTGGCTTTGCCAGGGGCACCAGGCTGATAAACTGAGAGGATGCCTCCCACTAAGACACTGTCGAGCTGCCTGCATTCATCAACAGGCTTGAGAGCGTGTGGCTTGGTGCAGGCAGCCCTGGGGAGGGTAGTGATGGGGCTCCAGTTTGGGGGCATCGCAGTGGTGCTCGGGGGAGACAGAATATTCCCCGCGCTGGGCATGGAGATGCCCCAGGTGCTGGCGCAGATGCGCGAGAAGAAGATGGGAGTGGTGATGGGCATCTGGCTGCTGGGCAACGCGCTGCAGAACCAGCTGAGCGCCACGGGAGCCTTTGAGGTTTACTTTGACGGCAAGCAGGTACCGCACCCTTTCTCTTTGGTCATGAAAATCAGCACATCCCCATTTGCATGCATCTGCTTCACACCACCTGCACTTCCGAGGACGGATGACCAAGACAGCTCATGCTGGGCTGTCCCGGAGGCCTGCAAAATCATTGCAAGGAATCTCATTGCAAAGAAGTCGCAGTCCTCTCCTATAAGCTCCGCTATGCACCTGCTGTAGCAAACAAAGACAGGGGAATTGAAGCCACCTTGCTCTGTTACCATCAGTCCGAGGGCTGACTTATGTGAGCAGTTTTCTGCGGAGTGCTGTCAAGGCTGGCTTGTCTGATATTGTGGCCTTGCTGCAGATGCACAGCAAGCTGGAGACAGGGCGCGTGCCTTCCATGGACGAGCTGGTCAGCTCCATAGAGCTCGCAATGGGCGCCTAGACAGGCGTCATGGCCCCCAGCAATGGCACGCGGGCACCCCTACAGCCTCCTTGAACTTCCTGAAGCATCCACTCTGAACCCTCCCCTGGAGCGCAGAAGCAGCAAGGCACAGATGACTCTGGGTGCTGGCGCAGCAGTGCGAGATATGACGGCTGAGCAGTAAGCAGCGATGAGCTGTGTGCAAGCCTGAGATAAGCATTCTGTGTCAGCCCTAAGAGTCATCCAAAATCAGATCAAGCGTTCCTAGAATGAGAGCTTGGCAGCACATGCTGGCTCTCATCTGATCATTTTCCTAAGTGCATGAGATCTGTGACAAGTGAAACTGAGGATTCAAGGCTCATTCGGAGGGCAGCTCTCGTTGACTTGTGACTATCACGCACGTGAACTGAGGTGGGCTGTGCGGGCCAGTACTTGAGCACAGCTGTCTCACAGCCAGCCTACAGGGAACACTTCTGTGTGAGACCGAAAGTTCTGTACCTGCATGGGGAGGTTTGGGACCTTGCAAGGATAGTAGGTCAATGGCGTGGCATGGTATGTACAAGCTCTGTACAGGACATGTCCTCAATGGATGCATTTGTGCTCTGGGTCGGGACGATCCATGCCATCAATATGATGCAAGGTGTGGACTCAACTTGAAAGCTTGAAACACGCTGCATGTAACAGCTAGCTGCATGTAAGAAGTCAGTCCAAGCATGTATTTACGGCGTTGCTTTCTCTAACAGTACGACACCTTTACTGGATGACCTCATGCCAGCCTCACCATGCCTAGAAGTAACCATTTGGATTTGCCAAACATACACAAGCTGAGAGCTCCTGTTAATCCCCACAAAGCTCCTCTGTCCTTGACGCTTGACCTTCAAAATCATGTACCTGCAATGGTTCTCACAATAGTATTCGTTGTTGATACACAAAGTCCCGAGCACATTATCCATACAGCAAATGCTTAAAACTCCGCCATCTATTGGTTTGACCCGACTCCAAAGAAAGTCCCGGACAGACCGACTGACATTTGCAAGGCAAGACGCAGGTGATTGAATAGCAGCATCTCGAGAGTTTTCTACAAGCTACAAGGTAAGAGGCCCAGGGACATTACCAAAATCTAAGCCTTCTGCCAGTGCCAAGAACAGATCCCTACATTCATACGTTGTGCTTCCTAGCGCGTCTGCGCTGCTTTGAAGCAAGCAAAAAGTATCCTCACGCCTGTACAGAGGCTGAAGTGGATGCCTGAAGGCAGTGCATGCCACAAGACACAGGATCCTGCTGATATCCCCCAAAAAGGATGGTGCCACTCCGAATATGCTGCACCTCCTATGATGTAGCATGTGAGTAGAATTCTAGTGCTGGGTATGTCGGCTGTAACCCGCTGAGTCATGCCGCTGCTGCAGCTGCGTGCTTGACAGTGTCGTAGAATGGCCTTGCCTGCGCACACATACACATGTCAGCAGAGCAGTATTCCCTGGGACTCAATTGCTGTAAGGCGCAGATAGGCTAGAGTGCCGTCATGGTGTGTTGCTACATACTCTACGGTACTGTGGCACAGGAGTTGCAGCACAGTCTGTTGGGTGCAATGGTGTGGATGATCCCAGTTTTCAGTAGTGGATTGAGCATGATATGTGACTACAGGAAACAAGTGCAGGAGCTACCTGGAAGGCCTGCCGCCTCAGAGCATGCGCTGTCTGAGAGAAGTCCTGGACGAAGGGAGCCATCAGCTCCTTCAGCCTGATCAGGCGGTCGATGTCTCGCCGCCGTATGTGCCTCTTCAGGAGCTGCGCTTTGGGTTCCTGCAGCTGCGCTATGATGGGGCGCAGGTGCCGCTCATTCAGCTGCTGGAGCCTCCTCATCTGCGCACACAGCAGCGCCTCAGAATGAGCTGAACAGAGACTGTTCTGACCTCTTCCATCTGCCATATACAAGGCCGGACCCTGCCTTGTGACTGATCATCTGACCACCAGTTGGATCTGATGCACACGAGACGGTTCTCCTGTATGACATTAGCTTTTTGCCCAGGCAGGAATGAGGAGCCTTAGACAGGCCAGTAACATAGTCTGGACATGCAGCATATATCACCTGCAATCCTTATACAGGGGGTGTCAGGATGGTGCTTAGAGGAGGTGGGCATTTGACTGAAAGCTCAAGAGGCCCAGACAAATAGGCCTGCAGCAAAGTGCTCAAGGCTTGCGTCTGTGACATACCTCTTTCTGTGCAGGGCTGTAAATACCGCAAAGCAGCGTGCAAAGAGCCTGCATCTCCAGCAGGTCCTCCAGATACTGGTGCCTCAGAGCACGCAAAAGGGTCATGTAGAGCTGCGTGAGCAGCTGCATCTCACTGTCGCTGCTTGCAGGACTGCTGCATTGCCGCTGAATGGCTCCGCTGATATGCTTCGCGCCGCTGCTGCTACTCTTTGTACTGGCGTGTACCTGCAAGAGAAGGGAGGAGGGAAACGTCAGCATGGAGCCTCCACCATTTGAGTCTGGCTGTTTTTATCCAGACGCCATGCAATGCCCGTTAGACTGCAACAGAGCTCCGGGATAGGCCGGCTCAGCTTTGGGCCGAAAATAGAGGCCTAACAGGTGAACAAGGAAGACCCAATACTTACGACCTCGGCAGGCTGCAGACGCTGCTGAAACTTGTCTCAAAGTGCTTAGGTATATCAGTTTCTCTTACCTGTCCGAAGCAGGGCGTGCTCCCAAACTCAAAGGCCGTTGACATCGTCTCAAGCGGATGAGTCGCCGGTCCCCAAACTCTCAGGTCAACGGTGAGTACCCCACAGAGGAGTGTCTGATGCTTGACATACAGTGTCTGCAATACTTGCAGCCAGAGACGGCTCTCCAACAAGCGCCTAGGACCTGCCCGCCCTTTTCTTCCCGGACTACGGCCTGTGTGCGGCGGCAGCAGTGCAAACTAAAGGGACCACCCAAAGCTCCGGACCCAGCCTGTTGCAACTATACGTTCCGCTTGCCTGCCTTCTGGCGTTCCTGTGCCTGTTCCCTTCCCTCGTTCGTCTGGATGATTCGTCAGCAATGCTGAGTGGACCGAGATCCCGGCTCCTAGGGTTTTGGAAGGGAATTGTCCTGATATCCTACCAACCCTAAATTCACTAGGGCCCAAAATTTGCCAAGATGCCCAGAAGCCCGAAGCATGTCGTCACATGTAGTAAGGCCTACGAGAGAGCAGTACGGAGGAGCAGTACCAGCCTGCTCCTGAGGTCGATCGGAAGCCCAGCCTGCAGCTGGACAGGGATGCAATGGTCGCCACTACGAAGGACAAAGATGAGAGGGTCGGGCCTCGTAATCTTATCGAGGGAAGCACCCGCAGGCAGATGTTCTTCTCCATATGGTGAGCTGACTACTGGAGTATGCAATATCAATGATAGCATCACTTCTGGCATAGGCTGTCCGGCTATCAGCTGTAGGTTTGCAAAGGAGGGCCACGTCGCCTGATGCATATTCTTGGACTGAGATTTTGCTCCATTTGATGCTATGTGCTACTGCAGCTCACTTTTCCGATGCTCTCTGCGAGTACAGATGCTGTGAAGAGGTTATACCATCGTTTCTGGGTAGCAAGCATCTATACCTGCGTATGATAAAGGGGGTCAAAAACATTTCTGCAGGTTCAACCAGACCTACCAAGGAATCCAGATTACTCTAGCGTACAACATCTCGGTACGCCACTGCATCTGAAAGGCAGCAGTCTCTGTGTTTGAGCTTCACTGAAGCCTGGATGCCAAGAGACCAGTGCGCCCTGTGTGCATGCGCTGACAGCAGAGCCTGATGACAGGTGTATCTTGTGAGGCACTTCAGTGCTGGCGAATCAGAGGAGCGAATTGGTCAGCTGACAGGCATTTTGGTGAGCTTGGAATGCCCGTCTAGTTGTATGAGTCTGGCAATCATCGGCTGCATGGTTGAGGGTGCCTACCCTATAGGAGTTGCAAGATGAAAAGGGTCAGCACACACTAGACAGTAGTGATAGATTGTGTTGCCACAACATCATGCTATTGCTTTGGCTGTACACTTTTTGTGTCTGCAGGGTTAGCATCACAACTGCCATAGCATCTTGTTTCTCGGTCGAGCACATACAGACCGGTCAACCTGACTTTTTGTATTGGTTATCAGGAATGACATGTGTGCTGTCTGCCGCAGGCCAGCGCTTTCAGCTCTGCGCAGTTCTGCACATCATATGGATGGGGCCTAATCACAGGTGCAGTGCCTTCAGGCTTATGCACCAAAACGTCAACATTTACATACAGACGCAGCCCTGATGTCCTGCACAATATGGTTCAGTAATTGCAGCCTACAGAGTACCAGATATGTACTCATGGATGAGCGTTTTGAGCGTCGTGTGCAGCCAAGTGTACTCGAGCCTTGCGAGAGACCTGTTGTGGTTGTGTAAATCCAGTCCAGGCACCTGCCATGCTGGGACCAGGGCCATTGACATGCCTGATGAGGCTGGCGCCTTGTGGCTTACCCTGATACATTCCAGCTGCTGTGCAGACAAGGTTGGGCGGAAGCCGGTGGTTGTGCTGGCGAATCTGATCATGGGCATTGCCACATTGGGACTGGGCCTGGCTCCCACATACTGGCTGGCTGTGATGGCCAGATGCCTTGGAGGCGCGGCAAATGGCTCTGGAGTGTAAGCCACCCTACATACCTGCTCACCAGATATGCTGAATAGGCCATTGATCAGCAAAGGGGCTTCCCTCAGGATTGAGATGATGGTACTCAAAATGGGCTTGCGACACTTGATGTCTTGCCATGAGGGCTTTTCTTGCAGGGCAACACACCAGGAGCTGTAAGCTGGCACTCAGTGACTTCATATCTTCTGCAGGGCTATCAAGACTATGCTGGCAGAGGCCTGTGATGCCACCAGTCAAGCCAGGGGCATGGTGAGCTGTCTCACCTGCCTGGGAGCACTCACATAACGATCAGCAGTGCATGATCTTCCTCATTGCCATTGACACAAGAATTAGCACCTCACACCAAGCAATCTCATTTGTGCTGTGCAGGCCTTCTTGAATCTGGGCTGGGGCATGGGCAATATACTGGGTGCGTGCTGACTATTTTCAACTTTGCCTCCTTTACCACTGACAGCATGCAGACTCTGGGAAGCAGTTGGGTCTGGAAATTATAGGCTCTGATTTGTTTTGCACTGCAGCCGGTATGTGTGCAGCGCAGCGTCTTAGTCTGACATGTGCACTTTCTGTGCAGGCCCCATGATCGGAGGCTTCCTGTCACAGCCCTGTGACCGCTGGCCCAACTTTCCTCTTTGTGACGGTGGCAATGGCTTGTTTGCCAGGCAGTGAGTTGCCATTATTTCTTATCTCTGGCCTGCTTCACGCCACTCGGCACATCCGGCATCCCAGATCTTGCCCATATGCGAGTTCAGAGCTTCTTGGGGAGGCGGGAGAAGCTCTGATTGTGCTCTCTCAGTACACATCCAGACACCAAGTCTGCTGTCAATTTAATGGCCACTTGCGCTTTAGTGAGATGTTGACAGAGGTGGTCATGGCGCAGGCCATTCCTGCCGCCCTGCCTCGTTGTGGGGGTTCTGTCCCTGCTCGCGATGACTAACAGCGCGTTCATGATGGTGGAGACGCACCCGCGCATGCGCAAGCTGCCAAAAAAGGCGCCGGCGCCCAAGAAGGCGCCCGCCGTTGCCAGCATCGAGGATGGCATGAGCGTTCCGAACAGCGCTACCGTTGAGAACGGCATAGCGTCGGAAGAGAAGAAGCCGGTCAGCATGTTTGCCAAGTCAGCCCAGGTGCCAGACGGTAAGTCAATAGCATCCTGAGCATTAGCAGCTCAAGCATCTTGCTCCATGCGGTGCTAAGTCCCTCAAGCTCCAGCTGGGCAGAGCGGCTCAGAGATACATCCTGGGACAACATCTGATATCTTCCTAGCCGTGACATGTTTCTCGTGCCATGGTGTGAAACGGCTTTGGGACCCTATTCAGGCCTGAGCCTGGATGTGCGACAAGGCCCCATGATGTCTCGGCTGAGCAGCACGATGGGAATTGGGATGGAGAAGCCTCTGTAAGAGTTTCCAGGCTCCTCCAATGATGTTTCGTGTGTATGCAACACTATTCATTCCTATGCAGGGCCGGGGAGGCCGAGCATTGATGAGCCAGCAAGCCCCATGATGTCCCAGCTGAGCAGCGGGATCGGGGCGGGGAAAGAAGAGGCGCGGCAGCTGCTGCGGCGCGCCTCCAGCCGCTTCAATGGCCTCCTCAGCGGCTACCGCAGCCTCTCCGTGCAGAGCGATGACCTGGACCGCCATGAATACAGTGCGCCCCTGATTGACTTGGCCAGCCATGTGTGGGCTGTGGTCTTGAATCATCTATCTTTTCATTGCCATGAGCATAGTGCGCCCCTGAGTGACCATTCACCTGGCCTAGAGCAGCACATGCAGTGGACGGGCGACTAGGCTCTTGTTATAGGTGCTCTGCTCAGAGTTCCAGCGTTGCATCGGCATCTGCTTGTCTCTGAAGTAGCAGGGATGTACTGTCTTCCCATGCAGGAAGTAGAGCAGCCACACACTGACGGGCAGGGGTGCCATTGAAGTGAGGACAAGTACTGAGATCTTTTGCTCGTGTTGCAGTTTTGGAGATGTCAAACACCCGGGAGCCTGAGAACAGCGCCAAATCAGGCTCAGGGTGGGAGGACAGACAGGGCCTGGTGCCCAATGAGCACCTGCAGGCGCCTGAAGAGGCTCCTGGCAGCCTGCCGCGTCTTTCAGAGTCCCCCAAGAAGGCGGGGGATCCCGGTGCAGCGCCAGACAGCCTCACAGCGTCACACCGCCGCCACAGCCTGGGGGGCGCCATGACTGCATCAAGAGCCCCCAGGACCCCCCGATTCTTCTTCGGCCGGTCGAGCAGCCTTCAGGAAGGTGCAGAGCAGGCCGAGAGCGACAGAGCCTCACAAGGCAGGAGCATGTTTGGCGGCTGGAGGCGAAAGGGAGACTACTCAGCGCTTGAGAACCAGGTGCTGCCGGCCTTCCAGACGTGTCTCTTGCAGGGCCATCTCAATACTGGTCGCGAGCTCTCATACAATGTAATCATTTCAGACAAGCAAGCACTTGCTCTAGCTGCCATCCGGTTGCAGTTTGATTAGCTGGTCCTGTGCGGATGGAGCCAGACATTGACGGTCACACCTCCTGACTGCTGAGATCTGTGCCACGGCATGCTGAGGACACCTCTTCTGGTGCAGTGCCTCTCAGCTCTCGTGATCCTGGCTGGAGGATCAGCCTGCCCATGCTCAATCTGTACTAGGTACCCTGGTGCTGAGTCCAGCCACTCAGCTCGCGTGTTCCTCTGCAGGAGGACATCTGGAAGCATGCAGAGCGCAGACACGCTGCAATGAATGAGGACTTCAGAGCAGACAGCAGTGACGAGGACGAATTCCGGGAGGACATGCCCATGCTGCAGCGCAACGGCTCGGCGGCAATCAACGCCAAATTGAGCTTCGAGCTGCCAGGGCAGTCTGGCCTGCAGGTGTCTGTCCACAGCCCCCTATGGTCGTCATCCACCTGCATAGTATCTGCAATGCACACGCAACCTGATTGCGAGTACCAAGGATGTCACTGCTGCAGTGACTGGCCTTCGCAAATGTGATCACCTATTTGGGCATTCCCAAGGAGTCCCTTTCCTACAGACCTGCAATTGCTGAGGATGGAAGAGCCTAGACTCGTCTGCATGTCATCATCTTGTTCACAGGGAGCAGCACCCGGCCTTGCGTGGGCTTAGCAATGTGCCGTGCAGGATTGGGTGGGCGGCGGGCAGGTTCCGGTCAGCCCGCGGCCCTCTGGGCGGCTGCTGTCCGGGCAGCTGTCCAGCCGCCTGTCGGCGCACCTGCCGAGCCAGGTCCCTGCGGAGCAGCTGCAGACGGCCGCGTCCAAGCCGGAGTCATCCTTGGAAGAAGGCGGGTTAGAGCCGCGGGTTCCCTGGTACAGGCAGCGCAGCCTGCAGCTGGTGCTGGCAGGCTATGCAAGCATCGCCTTCCTTATGAACTTCTTGGAAGAGCTGACGCCCATCTATGCTAGCGCACCCTACCGCCTGGTGAGAATATCTGCTTATTGCCACAGTTGCTGCTGGCTTGAACGATCACAAGGCAATAGCAGACATAGGCATGATGCTTCAATTGTATTCACGGAGGACACAGTGCGTATGAAGGCCCTTCTGGCGCAAGCCTCGACTCATTTTGTCTGGCTCTGCGTGAGCTGTGGTGAGTGCAATGCCCAAGAGAAGGTCTCAGCCGACGTGCTGACCCCGGAACCTGAGCGCTGCACGTGGCGATTTTTCGCGCTGCATCTCCCCCACAAATCCATGCTCCTGTGTGTAGGGCGGGCTGAATCTGACGCCGGACCAGATCGCGCTGCCGGTCAGCTTTGCAGGGCTGGGGCTCGTCTTCTTTGCGCTGCTGGTGTACCCGCGCGTCCAGAAGCGCCTGGGCTGCATGAGCTGCGCCAAGCTGGGGCTCATCCTGGCCATCCCGCTCGCCCTGGCCATCCCCATGTCCTCCTTTGCTGCGCCACAGTGAGTCAGCCTACTGTAGCTTGTGGTTGACCTTTGCTCCAGATGGCGATTCAGCATGTTGATGTTACAGGTAAACAATCATGTCGAGCCCCCTCAGGACTTTGACGGCTGATTCTATACTGCAGCTATGCGGCAATCCAGGCATGTCTTATACCTACCATGGGCTTCAAGGTAAAGCATCTGTCCCCATGAAATGTCCATAGGACATCACATCTAGGGTGTTCTTCCTGATATTTAGTGGTAGCGCACTTGTGTCTGCATCTCCTCATGCGTCAGCTGTTATAAATCTGGCTATGGACATGTCTTGAGGTAGTGTATAGAGCCTACTGATGTGCTAGAACTGCCTAGTGGCCACCACAGTGCTTTTTTGAGTCCTGTTTTTGCTGCAGGCAATATGCTCCATCATGTGCATGACATCAAGGTGATTGCCTGCAGCCAAGGCCCCTTCAACAAATTGCTCATGGCTTGTTGTAGTCTGGTTCACTGCTTCTGGCTGGCACAAAGTAGAACAAGCTGCCAGCCGTATGTGCCACATATGTGCCTATCTACATGTCTTAGGAGGACTGAGCGGGATGTTTTCTATGCAGTATGATTCTGGTGAACCTCACCGCACCGCTGGAGGACATTGGGCCGGTCAATGGCTTCGGGAACATGCTTGCGGCCGGGATGCGGGCACTAGGACCTGCCCTGGCTGGGCAGCTTTGGGCGCTGTCCCTCGCAGTGGTAGACAGCGGTGCGCAGTTCGTGGCGTTTGGGGTGGTGGCCTCAGCCTTCCTCTGCACTCGGCTCTTGTACGGCCGCATGCGCATTTGAGCGCAAGATAATCTCAAGAGAGGCATGCAGCAGCGAAGCACCCCACCTGGCATCCCTGCAAGCTGAACTTGATGTTGGCCCATGAGCAGGCGCTGCATCAAGCACTGGGGCCGGGACTCGAAATAAAACCTATTTATTGCACGGCTGAGGTTGTCTCATAGATAGCGTAAACGCTTAGCTTGTGTGCAACATGCAATTGCTGACACCTCTCAGAGCGCACAATCTTGCGCTGGTGTGCTTGAAACATCTGCTCTGGAATCAAGTGAGCTGTGACTCATGGTGGCAGCTTGCAAAGTCTGAGCTGCACAGTTCTTGACATAGTTGGGGAAGCCCGGCAAGCGTGTAGAGCATATTGAGCCTTCAGCTTGCTAGTTCAAGTCAGTCCGGGAGGTTCTGCCATCGGCACAAAGTGGTGATTGCGGTGATTGCTGCAGAGCACTATTCAAGCCCATAAAATAATGCTCGCAAGTTTGCCTAGGGAGCATTCTCATGTTTGACAGGAGGACATACCAGGTTGGTACATGCAGTGTTAGCCAGGAATAGGCTGCAAGCTGACTGGCATGGTGCTTGCTTCAACCCTTCAAGTTGAGTAGCTTATGGGACTTTCCTACACATGGTAGTCTCAAAGCGCCCAAGGGCTGAGTAGCGTGTATCGAGAGACTCTTTTGCAGCACCTGTGTGCAAGATGGTCGCCTTTTTGTCATGAAGCTGTGGACAAGCATCAATCAGCATGGTGATTAGTTACGTTGGCGGCCTTAAAATTTGATTTGTGGGAACCACCCCTTACGAGGGCTTTCAGTCTCGAAGGGTGTCAAGATACAAGAATACAATTTGTATAGTGCAGAGTATTGCTACATTGCGCCAATGGAAATCCAATCAATAGTAATTCAAGGTTCTCGAGACGTATCCGCGGGGATGTTACAGTGCTATGGGCAAACTTCAAACACATATATGCTTACGTGTCACTTGTGCAGCCCTCATCAGATGGTGCCCAACCTCATATGCGCAGTACGTGCATCGATCAATAGGACATGTACTGCATGCGCTCATTGTCAGGACTTTCCTTCGCGCTGCCAAAACATTCACATTCGTTCGGTCAATGCTGCAAGTCTGACCTGTCTGGCACAAAGCCACTGTATGACATACTGATACACAGATCTGCACAGAGGAATATCTACAGCTGCACATTGAAGGCTGCAGTGAGGGCGGCTCTGTTCTCAGCACCGAGAACCTCTGCAAGAATGGGGTGTAGCTGCGCAGCATCCATCTGCACAGCATCTGTCAGATTGACCCACGAGGCCTCGTGATGATCATCCAGCTTGGTAGGCTTGAAGGTGGCTGCCGAGCCAGCAGCGGCTGACGTCAGATACACTGTATGCAGCTTGATCCCATGCTTCCCCTTCCTGCATAACAATCTCCCACTGTTGCAAGCGTGCTGCCAACAGGGTAGATCACTTTCCAAGCCTCCTCAGGGATGGTCAGTTCACACACTTATGCTTCATGCTTGGGAGCTGAAAGTTTACATTGGCTAAATGGCCACTCCTTCAACGCAGCCTGAGGGAAGATGGCGTATTGCTCTGTTTCCTCTACAAACACGACACTCAGCATGTGTATGCAGGCTTGATTGCATTCACAGCTACGCAGCAGGCAGGGTGGAGGCACCTTCTGATAAGGATCTGGCCCTTGACCTCATGCTGGGGCGGCTCCCCGATCTCACTCCTGAACTCCCTCTCCGCAGTCGCCAGGCTGTCCACGTCCTTGCTGTCCTGGCTGCCACCTGGCATCCCCCACTTCCCAGCCCCGTGCTTCACCTTCCGCATCAACAGCACCTTCCCCGTGTCCCTGCAGGACATGACCTAGAATTTCATGGAGCGGATCCTGCGCAATCTGACAACCCGCGCCTCTACGCAGCTTTCCGGGAGTATGCCTGATATTCCGACTATCCCTGTATCCGCAGGATCGTGCTACTGGCGATCTCCCTCAATTGCGATAAGCGCTGCACATGACTTGTATTTGACGGGTTATCCAATCAAAGGTATCTTCAGCATCCAATCAAATGGGCATTAGGACACTCTGCTGGGCACTCTGAGCAGCGTACCCAAGAAGCATGCTTGCGCTGCGCTTCTCGATCGTCTCATTGTCCAGCTCAGCGGCCGGGCTCTGGGCACGTGTGCCCGCCGCCAGCGTGGCATTGCTCGCCACCTGCACGCCAGGTGGCAGAGCGCTCGCCAGCTGCCTCGTCAGCCCTGGATCCTGAATCAGCAGCGCCTGCGCAAGGGTACACATGGTACGATGCAAAGCACACAAACAACAGCACCAGGAGGAAGATGAAGCATCTCACCAGGCAGTGCATCTCCGTCCTCTCGCTAGAGAGAGGGAGGAAGAAACATGACATCTCCTTCAGCTGCCTAGGGCTGATCAGATGCCTAGGACCCCTCGGGTTAGTGTCATGACATATTCCCAGACAATCTGTAACAGCAAAGCCTCCCATGGCAACAGCAGCATGCTGTCATATGTGCGTATGTTCAGGCAGGGCCTACCACGACGGGATGCAGCTGCTGTGGGGGAGGCAGCCCCTGCAGGGGCCACCACTTGGCCTCCCTGTGCTCAGAGTTGAGCTTTGGCTGGAATGCAGCCCTTGCGCCAGCGTCCACCTGGCACACCATCACTGTGTAGTGCTTCTGCTGCTTCTTCCCCCGCCTGCACAGGGCAGCGCTGCTTCGTGCACTGCACCTTCTCGGAACACTCCCTAGCCATGGCAATAGAGCACGATTCTGTCTCCCGTCACGCAGGAGAGCTACCACGTGTGAACAGCATCAGCTGCAGGCGTACGGCAGTCGCCAGCCCTCTGTGTTGCTCCAATACCTCTGGGTTTGGGCATGCTGGTCTGCGCTGCGGTACAGTGTAGTAGTAAAGCAAGTGGATGAGGCCCCTTACTTGGTGAGGATCTGCGCAGAGACATTGCATGGAGGCACGGTGCCCATCTCTTCCCTGCCCTCCCTCTTGGCAGTCTCCAGGAGGCTGGCATCTCCTGACTCAGAATTCCCTCCTGGCAGGCCCCAAGTGAGGTCATTGTGCTTGCTGTTGCGCAGGAGCAGCAACACATCTGTCCCAGACCTGGGCAGCGCACTCCCAGTTCAAGATCACATCAAAGGGGTTGCAGACAGCGGTTCTTGTGCGTGGTGAAGAGCTTTCAAAGCTGGATGTTAATGATGTGGGTTGTTGGCCAGCAATAAAGGAAGAACTCGACAGGCTAGGGCAAGTTGGGCGTCACGGGGGACGGAGACTTACACAAGGAACAAGCCTGCTCCCACTTTCTCGGCTCCATCGTCAACGTTCATGCCGTGATGGAAGACCAGCGCAACAACAAAGATGCAGGCTATCGCCCCAACAACCACAGCAGCGGCACACACCGCGGTTCGAGCAGCTGTGAGCTTCGGAGGGGGATCCTCATAAACAGCTTCTAAGTCATCTTCCTGCAGAGAGCCACACATGAGCCACGGTGTTATAAGAGGGTGGGTGCATGACAGAGAAGTACTCCTGCAAAGAAAACTGTCTAAGCAAGAGAAGTCTCGTTCGCAGACTACAGTGTCCTCACCGTAATTGGTGCGTCATCTAGATCGTCTGGTTTCTCTGTCTCGAGGCTCTTGTACGCAGCTGTGCCTGCCATGTTCTTGCTGACCAGAACATGCGTCTGGTTGCCCTCACATGCACCTAGTGCCCAAGGAAAAAGCGCAAATTAGGAATACGTCACGAATTGGCTAGGACAAATGCCCGTCTCCCAAGCTGTCTTGCATCAAGGCATGCATGAAAGCCCTAATGCCAGCGTGGACCAATGTTCCGGAACTCCAAATTTTGTTGATACACCTCATAAGATCAGACAGATGAGTGAAACAAGCTCTTAGATATCGTAGGTGTTTCTGAGAGCGTTGTTGGGGAGCTAAAAGTCAGAAAACTTACCTTGGACGTGAGAGGCATCGACTTCCAAACCGACTTCTACAGACCCCGTTCCGCCTGGCAAGCACATTGAAAGGGGATGGGAAGCTTGAAGTAAGTAAAGGAGGTCGATTCAGACTTGATAATGCAGCAGAAACTGATGCTCAGCCCGGCCAATTTTGCGGGTACTGTGAGGACCCTGCGCCCCTGTGCCAGGGCTTTATATCAGCAGCCGCGCCTGACGAAGGCAGCAGTGGTAGATAAGCGTAACAGCACACCACTTGCAGAGCTCACCGCAGCATGGGAGGAGCACTTGAAGCACGAATTCTCCACAAAGGACACTGAGGAGACCATCAAGACAATGGTATGATGCTGCTCACAGTGCTCATCCTCCTGGCATGACCTGTTGTGAGATGATAGCGGCTCTTGTGTTTGTGTTGGCATGCCAAGAACTGTGTGTGTACCTGGTGCAGGTCCCACATGCTTCTGTCAACCATGTACCCACGCTCACAGGCGGCAAAGGTCATGAGGAACTGAGAAGGTTCTACTCTCAGAGCTTCATTCCTGCTCTCCCAGGTTAGGCACACTCCCTGACGCCCTGGTCGGCCATGCACACTGTCGGCTTGTTCTCCAAACACAATGCCGGGCTGTTCATGCGGTCTGGCACGTCAGTCCTCTGCAGAGAGAGTACACTATGGACTACCCTTTTGAAGGTGACACGGTGACAGCTCTGTGCAGCTGATACAAAGACAACGCCTGTCCATCGGATGATTGGGAGCTCGGCAATTGTTGATGAGATGATTGTGGAGTTCACGCATGACCAGGAAGTAAGCACCGTCCTGATCCTTTCCATCCTCTGTCTGTCCTCTGTCTCTTAGGTGATCTGTGGGTGTGCATGCAGCTGCATTGCCTGAGAGCTTCTCAGTAAGGGTGGCTGACGCTCAGGTGGCCTTCATGCTTCCTGGAGTCGCGCCTACTCACAAGAGGGTGTCCATCCCGCTCATAGTGGTTGTCACCTTTGAAGGCGACAAGGTTCGCCCTCGCTCCCGCCAGACATGAGTAACCTTGTGTCTTACAGCCGTCTTCACAGTGCAGCTTGATGTCAGCGGCGTTCCAGAATGCTTCTTGCAGCTTTGTCAAAGAACGGGAATTCCAGTGGCGTGTGCCTTGAGTGAACCTCGACATTCTGATGGATGCTGAACCCACGCATGGAATGTGCAGCTGGCATCAGAGCGCATTTATTGGGACCAAGCAAGCGTACTGGTGCAGCTGGGGCTGCTGGACCCCAAAATGCTGCCTGGGAAGCCTGTCTCTGGAGCAGAGCAAGCTGCAAAGGTCCTTGACTTCGACTCAGTGCCAAGCAACAGGGCGCTCGAGATGACATGTGATATGCGTTGACAGGCCATGGGACAGTGCGAGCATGAAGCAAGCGCACGTCCAGGTTTACAGGCAAAGCAATATATGGATGTCAGACCCTGGCATCGCAGTAGGCGCCATGCAATGCAACTCAGATGGCCTATGGTTATGCATCTTACAACAAAAAAACATCCAGAAAGCCATGCTCTTTCCCCATATAGGCCAATGGCCATGGGCTCAATGGCTTGTGTCAGGTTCCCGCCCAACCTTCCCGAGGTGGAGCATCCTCTGGTATATTCAAAGCAAAATCATCTGTCTGAACAGACGCTGCTCTTCCTTGCTGCCGACCTGTTCTTGTGTGTCTAGCACGAAGTGATCTGGCTGCCACTCAGTCCCGCAGTCCGTACTTGGCGTTCGTGCACATGAGCTCCATAATCATGTCTGAGGCTGAGGGCGGGTGCTGCGGCTGGGTCGCAAACACAAACATGGAGCGGTACTGCTGCACCACCTTTATCTTCTCCTGCACCACCTCCTCATCCAGCTGCACACCAGCACAGAGAGTCAGACAGACTCAGCAAAATCACATCACGCCGGCATTGTCCTGGAAGCGCTGCAACAGCTACATCAAGTTGTCATCAACAGTGGGCAGGTGTGATGAGGTATTGTGAGTCAGCATCAATATCACCGGAACATGTCACCCCAAATAATACAGCGCATACCAGGTCTCAAGCCACTACATAAACATGAAACCAGTCTCTCTGAAGTACACTGTACGTGCTCTTCCTGATCTTGGAATGACCTTTGCATACCCCGAGTATCAGTCGGGTAAGGAGGGTCAGCAATTTCAATGCTTGAATGCTTGAATGCCCTACCTGTCTCAAGAAGGGGACCACATTCTCGAGCTTCTTGATGGATCCGATAGCCTGCTTTGGCACGTCCGGGAACCACCAGTGCGGGCTGAAGCGCTCGTACACCGGTGTGAGCGCCTCCAGACCGGGCGCCATGCTGCCCTCCAGCTGCCACCAAGGCGCTGAGTCACCGTCCTCGCTGTCCGTGGTCACGTTGAGGAAGATGCCCACTGCTGCGTAGTCCACCTGCGCAACATGATCAGTGCATATTTTCACGTCCTTGAGAGTATCCTGATGAGCAGGCACAAGTCAATGCTGTCCTGTCTCTGTGCAAGCCCACGGAACTCCGTCCCACGCCCCAGCAGTGCTTTAAGGCAAGCTGTACAGGATCTTTGAGCTGTACATGTGGGCATCAAATCTATACGCAAGGCGCAGCAGCCCTGCCATGACTTTTACCAGCACAGTGAGAGCAGTATTGCACCTCAGTGGAGAAGGGCAGGGTGTGCCAGGGGGGTCCCAAGAACACCGGGATGCAGCCGGCGATGAAGGCCTCCGTCAGGCGCTGACTGGACTGGCTGTTGCCCGGCATGATCAGGCAGAAGACGCTGCCGGCCATGCCCTCCAGCATGCCCCCGTGCGGCTGCACCTTCAGCTCGTTGAGATGAAACTCCTTGTCTGTGCACGCCACCTGCAGGTTTCAGCAAAAGCTCGAGAAACTCCTTATCCATGCATGCCATCGCAACTTTGCCGTCATTGTATGCTGTGACTGTGTTCAGCATGCATGCAGCCCAGACACCAATGTCTGCACGCCTTGAGCTGACTCCGGATTTCAGTCGTGCTGCTTGCAGCGTGACCGGTCACCCTACAGCCGCTGTTCATTTGGGATCCCGGATACAATGGGCACGCTTGCCTTCTAGCACACTCTTGTGCATAGACGCTTGTCCAGGGCTGACCTTCACTTCACCATGATCCCAAAAAAGACTCCCGTAAAAATATCGGCAGTAGGTAGCTGTGTTGTCACTACAAGGTGTCTTCAATTGTCACTGTGCTCTCAACCCTGCAGCAACAAGGAGTGATACCTCCTCCGCAGCAGCACGGCCATGGCAGCACATGTTGAGGTCGTCTCCCGAGGCGTCCGGGTCGTACTCGTCCGTGTCCGGGACCATGCGCTTGCTCTCCTCCTGCTGCACCCCGCGCAGCGTGGCCACCGTCCGCGCCCGCATGTACTTGCCCACGTTGGCCGGCACAGGCGGCTCGCAGTCACCCCTGCGCATGCATCACACACGCATGAGAGATGTAGCCCGCGCATTTCCAACAACACCCGACCTTGGCTCTCCTCTTCCCGCACACCCCGCAGTGTGGCAGCCGTCCACGCCCGCATGTACTGCCCACATTTGCCGGCACGGGCTGTATCGATAAGCAATAGTGCGCGCATTAATGCCACTTGGAGAGATCACCCTCTTCACAGCGGTTCGCAGTCACCCCTGCATGAAAGTTATCGTCACGATGTCGCACAAGCTGTTCCTGTGGAATCACAGATATAAAGCCGCAGGCTGAAACATCAATACCTGTACACGCTACCAGAGGCCAGGCCATCCGATCCCTCTTCACAGCACTGTACGCTGAGACATTGCATGGCGGGTTGCAGTGCGCATGCATACACTGTGACCAGCCACGCTCATCGTGACCGTCTGCTCAGAGGCGGGCTGCAGATACATACCTGAAGAATAAGAGGGTGAACTTTTCGGCCTCTGGCAGGCTGTGCACGACTTCTGTGGAGCTGTATGGTGCAATGACAGTCGTCCGGGGCGTGTAGGTTGGGCACCGCCATCGCTGCATCTGCTCTATCACTACCATGGTCGCCCACTGCATGCATGCAGCCTGGCTCAAACCATCCGCTCTCAAATGAAGTTGTGCAACATGCTGCACAGATTGCATCTGGAAAGCATGCAGAGGCCTGCAGGAGTAAGACTGAAATGACTGGCATGGGCACTTGCATCCCAGCTGAAATGCATTGGACCTGTCATGGACTTCCACCTGGAAGTCAGTGCAGAGCATCTCCTGGTACTTGTTGGTGATCTCCAGGCTTTCCCACTCAAAGCCGGAGTGGGAGTGGTAGAATGCAAAGTCGCGTCCCCCGCTCCTCTGCCACTTTGGCAGCGCCATTATCGCCCTGCAAGCCACGGCGTAGATCACCTCTCGATCAAGCTCAGAGGCATAAGGCGACTTTTACTTCATCGTCTCTGGCCCGCAGGCTGCATCCCTTCATGCGGAGCATCACATATGGATCTGAGCTCTCTGACCAGAGCTGCATCCATAGAGTTCAGCAACTCAGGTCAGCTCCATGCTCCTTGCATTGATAGGCATACTGGCGTCATGTTCTACAGAAAGCATTTGCCGAGAGATACCTCATTCAACCTCCTGAGCTGATCAGAGCGCTGACAGGCGAGCAGACATTGGCATCACTGACACCACCGCAGCCTCAGCAAGCTCCTGCCACGCATGCAATGCAGGGAGATGCTTGCCTGTAGATGGAGAGCAGGTTCCTCCCAGTCCCAGAGGGGGCCTCGTAGTTCTGCTTCAGCCACCAGTGCTCCCGGGCATGGTGGTCCGACAGAAGCCACATGGTGTAGCAGTAGTCGTACACATACACCACATCCGCCTCGTCAATGGTTTGCACTGCATGCTTGCTGTTGCGCAGCGTGTGGTACACATACCTGCATGCGCAGAGGATAGTGAGCCCTTACTGGGGGGGGTAAGACCTCTACATGCTTCAGGAAATATGCACCTGTACACCAAAGATGGCAACAGGTGCTTTGTAATGGCCAGACACCCTGGCTATTGCCCCCAAGCCAAATCACCGGCACCATCTACTCAGATGCTTCATTGCAATCAACAACTTGCCTTTCTAGCAAGAAGGCACACATGGTATGTGGACTGGGATTGGGAGTCAAGTCAGCAGGGCCCCAGTCAATGTCTGGAGTGCACTGGCAGCCCTGCAGATCCTCTGCAGTGAGTCACCAAGTGATGTACCCCGCAAGGTCAAGCTAAGCGTACTCACCAGGGCCCCGCATTCTGGCTGTTGTAGTGTGGTGCCACTGTGTAGGGGTAGATCCACTCGTGGTCCTCAGGGGCTTCTGGAATAGTGACATTGGGCGCAACAAACTTGGGGTCTGGCAGCACCATGCCTGTCTCAGGGTCTGTGGACAATCGGGCCTGCAGGGAGCAGTCCTCAGTGAGATGGTCCCCTGCCAGACCTCAGATGATGTGGTGACATGCTGAGGGTAGAGGAGAGCTGCCATTTGCACATCATACATGCAGTCTCTCCTCTCGAGCTTGGGGAGCCATACTGGATGCACACAGTGATCGCGCAGAACTGCATAGGTGCCTTCGCGCATCAAGGCACCGTGTTTCATGTACTATGCGCTTGGTAGGCTGAGAAGGTGTGCTCACCTCATTGCATACAGGGAGGCCTAGCTCTTTGGCGATCTCTGACACGTCCAGAATGAAGAATTTGCATGCAGAGGGCGCATCCCTGCCGCTGTCAAATTGGCAAGCGTCTTCTGCCCCTGACAACTTGGCTGCTTTCTTCTGTCCTCCTTTCAGTAGAGGGCTGTTCCTCGTCAACTCGTTCACTGCACACACCAGGACGCTCTGAATCAAACGCTCCTTCACCATATACACAGCGAGTACTCCTGAACTGTCGGGCTCCCAAGTTCTGGGTTTTCCTCTGTCATGCATTGACATGGGTCAGACTGGAAAGGCAAGCGCAGACGCTGATCTGAATGGATAGGTGCAAGGTTTGCAAGGCAGGCAGGTGGCATATGGCTCAGACTCACATAGGGGCTTGGCATGCACTGTGCTGATCAGCACAGCGATTGCCACTATCAGTACTAGGTGCTCTCTTCTGCTCCAGGACCATCTCATGCTCCGTAGCCTAGCTCTTCGAGGCTGCTGTTCGTCTTCACGCCTGCTGCAACTCCCATGTTCGGATGAGGCTGAGGCGCACTGATGAAATTCTTCCTCCTCCCTGATACTGTGAGCACAGCAGGGCTGGAGGCTTGCCTGCCGGTCTGCCATCGGTACAGACCGACGTACCCAGCCCTTTTACTCTAGAGACAGCTTCAAGCTATTCTGTCGTATTGTAGTGGGTGGGTGTAGACGCGCATGCGCTGATGTGCGCTCGTTTGTTGCACAGAGGGAGCTGGGATAGAGAGTTGCAGGTCCCACTAATATGTTGCACCCGATTGGTACTATGGGCTACTTCAGAAATCTCAGAACACTCGTTGCTTGCAAAGGTACAGTGTGATAGCATCATCTGCTTCCGAACCCTTCTGACTACTGTTCCGATCTGCTCGTTCGGTTGAGGCATACGTTTTCATACCAGGCCGGCTCAAGCATCGGAGACGCCTCTATATACCAGCAGATATGTGTGGACGGCTTCCCTGGGCCATCGGACAGAGCAAAAAAGGCTGCCAAGGCTTGCTCGATGCTGGGTGACTAAGCAAACCTTCCGAGTCAAACGTTGACCCCGCCCTCCCCCTACGATTCGGCCTTTCCATGCCAGTGAGCACTTTCATAGGGCTGCCAGCGTTGCGATATCTACCCTGCGACTTCGACGTGCATTCGCGTTCTAACTTGTAATGCCCGGACAGGCCTTCCTGCGCTTTTACATCTACGATCACCTACGATCTTCTGAGCCCCTACAAGCAACTAATGCTCGCACCCGTCCCGATTATGCTTGCAGGATAGTTATTATGGTTCAGCGGACTGTGGTATGTCAATGCAGGAGCTGAGCTGTCCACAGAAGTACAAGCGCTCTTTTGCATCACCTTGATCAGTAAGAGGAGATTTTGGCATTTCTATTCCATGCTTGCAAGCTGTAGCTCTTGGTGGATTACTCGCCTAACTTTGCAATGGCTGCTCTCTCCCATCAAGATCATCTCCATCACATGAAGTGATGCCGATCGAAGTCAGCAACACCAGTCCTTCACGCATCGCCTCAGCCTAATGCAATGTGCAACCTTGTCTAGTACTCTCTCCTGCTGCAGCCCCCTTATAAGTATGAATTGTCACCCTCATATGGAAGATTTCCAAGCCCAGCTCTTGCTCTCCTCGCTCGACCTCACATCCATTCCACGCGTCTATATAAGAAGCACTCAGCATTACCGGGAGGCGACTCAACCAAAATCCAACAACAAGGCGACTAGCCTTCCCTTCCCCGAACCTGTAGATCCTCGTCATTATTGTTTGGCTCACTTGCTGGTCCTTGCTCCCTCCTCTTGCTGCATGGCCAAAAGTGTCTGTCAAGCACCCTCACGACGCAGCATCAAGCAACAAAGGGCGCTGCTACAAGTCTACCTATATGTAGAGCTGCTTACAGAAAGTGCCATAACCAGATGCACAGAGCCTGCAGATGTAGGATCAAGCAATCTCCGGCCAATGGGTAGAGGGCCATTGCCACTCGACCGACAATCCTTTCTTCCAGAGGTACAGGATGTGCACGTCAAGACACAAATGCGCACAGCAGATTGAGTGTGTGTGGCATACCCGGGTGTGAGAGTTGGGGCTGTGATCTGCGCAATGCAAAGAGTTTTTGTCAGTTCTGCTCGAAGAGAGATCGTTGCATGTGCGCAATCTGCGCTGTGTCACAGCGTCCATTGCGGATCCAACTTGGCTTAACAGTCTTACATTGAGCTGCTTCTGAGTATGGTGATGCAGCTTGAAGACGTACCCTCTCCAACAGCATAACCGCTGTCCTCGAAGGCTGACTCTGCTTTGCCCGTGCTCTTCATGTCCTCAGCTGCCTTTGCAAGCGCTGCACGCCTCTCTTCCTTCCTGCGCACACTGGAATGTTGGAGCTGGCTCGCATACAGCTAGTGCGGGACATGGCTCTGCTTTGAGGCAGATAACTGGTACAGCAACATCTTCGTGCAAGATAGGGACTCACGCTCGGGCTGCTGCGCCAATGTCCTTGGCAAGAGCTGCTGGTGCAGCTATCAACAGGCCAGCACCCAGAGCACTGCCAATTGCTGCCCTGCATGTAGCAAGAGCATGCTTTCTGAACCTTTATAGAAGGAACTGCAGCGTCTTCACCACGCAGGTGGGTTGATTCCCCATCCGCCTGAAGATATGCTCGGGCATGCCATTGCTGAGTAAGCAACGTTCAACGCCGGCCTAGCTCTGCATGGAGCCCTACAGGAGAGTCTTGCTTCGCACCTTCTGTCCATTTGTGGGCTAGCCAGTGCTGCTCTGCACGAGACAGAGCGCTGGCCGGGACGGGTGGCAGTGCCTGTTGCGAGGCAGGGCATGGCGCGGGATTGCATGCAAGACGCCATCACGGCTACGTGGGTGAACTCAAGATACAGTTTTGCAGTCAGCAAGTATGCTCCGATCTCTAGGACGCTCCCTGTGGCTTCCGTATGGCCAGACAGCATCGCCCCATTGAGTTATCGACCCTCTAGCTTCCCAGGTGCCTGAAGCTGCCAGACGCTCTAGAAGTGGTAGAAGTCGGTCCATCCCCGATTGGGTGCTGCTGTGATGCAGAGGCACGGTTGAAAGCACCCGCTGGATACCTAATCAGTAATAGGAGACACCGAAGAGGGCAGAAACCACTGTAACAAACGCCTGAAGCCCTGCAAAGTGTTCACTGGACAGGCATCAAGATGCTCAGGGCATCTCGCAGCCCTGCGCTGCTCAGCACAGTAACGTTGATGCGTACAACAGGCAGGGGCCCTTCTTCAACTTAATGTCTCCGGTTTTCGCATGCATGTAACCGCTCCAGCCCGGCTAACGAGAGACCTTGCTTTGTCCCAGGCAGGTGCCGAGCGGCCGCGTTGGCTGCCCTGGAACACATCAAGGATACGCAGCATCAGCACGACGACTATGGTTGGCTTCTTGGGCATTGGCAGCTCCTTGCTGCATCCGGCGTCATTGCTTTCTCACTGCCCATGGGCCAGGCCTTGTGTGAGCCCAGCAGGGTAAGCTATGCTGCTTGCAACTGCCAAAATTTTCACATCTCCAGAAGAACATCTTCCACAGATCTTCGCGCACTTGCTACCCCAAAAGCAATAGATTCTCAGTGCACCGGAGAAACACTTGGGTATGCATGTTCCCTGCAGGACGTTGGTATGGAGCAGTCCAAGGGCCAAGTCATCAACGAATGGGACATCCTTGATGAGAACCTGCATCGACAGGAGGCTGCCATGCCCTTCAGCCAATTTGCTTCCAGGTGATAGGGTTTTCTCGCTGTACAACTCCTGCTTCACGGGGAGGCAGCTGCCTTCTTGCTTTGGAATGCCTGTGGTTCCGCAGCCTTTGGGAGCTGCTTGTACAGGTTCGAGACCCTCTAGACTGTGCAGGGCCCGGCCGCCTTCAGTGCGCTGCAGCAGCGAGCAGATAGTGGTGCACATCCCGGTGCGCTCGGGCATTGACCTGGCGGCAGTCATCGCTGACGTGGCCAGCTCCTTCAGCAAAGGCTGTGGCGGAAACACTGTTGCAAAGGTGTGCGGTTCCTGACCACGTTTTTCCAATGAGTCAAGCTGCTTTTCCAAAAGAGCAGGAGAGTTCTGGCATTTCCTCCTCGATGACTAGGAGGATATCGGGGGCTGCCTCTGATGTCACACGCCTCATGCAACGTGACTGCACGAGCTGATGCAGACAGCAAACTCCTTCTCAACTGTCAAGCTTGTTTCTGCTGCTGTTGCGACTATCCACAGCTTTGCATTGCGTCCTGAGGTGCTTACAGCCACTGTGGGAGCTGTCATTACCTCGAGCAATCTTGTGTAGCTTTATAGATTGCTGCCTTGATGGTATGCGGTGTAAGATGCATGCTGCAGCATGTGATAGATACTGTTGTGAGAGCAGATGGAGCCAGCAGGCAAAGCCTGTTTGTGTCAACCTCTCACTCTCGGGCTGCATGCAGATCACAGAGGACGATGAGCAGCGCACCTTCCACTTCGAGTGCAGCAGCTCTGAGGGGCCACTAGGGGGCCTGCAGGCAGACATTGTGGCGTCCAAGCGCCGCGCTGGCGCTGCAGAGGTGGTATTCCGCAAGGACGCGCCCCTCACCGACGACGACATCGCTGCCATGTCATCGGCCATGCGCACAGCCAACACCCTGATCAAGCCGGTGGGTTCCACTCTAGCATGGGCAATCAGAGCGAGGGGGTTGTTACAGACCCCTAGTCATGCATGTCGTGCAGACATTCCGTGCTGTCAATGCGTCTCAGCCTTTGCACCGCTTCATACGTGCTGGAGCTGGTTTAAGAGCTCTAGCTATCAAAGCCTTCTTTGCTGCTTCACCTACCATTCCTGAATATGCTGCAGCTTATTGCTGGCAGTCAATAGTATCAGTAAGCTGCAGCCCTGATCAGGTCTGAGAGGTCAAGCAGCAAGCATGAATACGACAGATCCACGCAAGTCCTTACTAAGCTGTTATGCGTGGCTACTGTGTTTGCAAGCTCAGGCATGTGTCTGCAGGGCCAGGGCTTCAGGCGGGTGGAGATCTTTGAGGGCAGCATGGACGACATCCACAGGGGCATAGAGGATGTGATGCGGGAGCTGCAGGGCGCCTTCAGCTTTGGCTTCGGCATGTTCCCCGAGCTGGAGGAGCGCATGACCGGGGAGATGAGGCGCCTGTTCAGGCCAGACGCCAGCACATCTGGCAGGTGGGCACTACTGACTACAAGGTCTTACCCTATGGCTTCCATGGCAGGGAGGGCCCTGTCTAGTGCTCAGAGGCCTTCAAAGGCAGGCTGTAGGGGATGCAGAGCGGATAGATTAGCTGATCAGACTGCTGCTCTGCCCGGTAATCAGCGGATCAATATGCTGAGTGTGCCCTACAGCTTGTCTTGACTCATCGCAGGGTAGTTGTGGAAGCCATTGAAATAGAGCAAACTGGGGTCAATGTGGGGTCCTGTGTGTGCAGGGAAGAGGACTTTGCACTGCCGCCACCTCAGCGGGGGTACTCAGAGCGGGATCTCTATGACCGGGATCCCTATGAGGACTACGATGCGGAGCAGCAGCGCATCGGCCTTGGGAGCGCCCCCAGCAACGGGGGCAGCTACGGCAGCCCGGAAGCTGACAAGGCAGCTGCGCGGCTGCAGCAGCTGGGCGTCACGGTCAGCCCCCCAGGGCGCAGTGACTCTGTTGACTGGCAAAGCCTTGCGGGTACCTCTCTGGCCTGAGCAGATGTGACCAGTCCGCAGATTTATCTATCTGTTCAATCTGGCAGGAATCTATGCATCACATAGAGACTTGATGCATGGGAGTCAGTCCATTGGTATTGATAGGCCCAAATAAAGGCACATCTTCTGCGCTTGTGCGCTTGTGTGTGGCATAGTGAATAGCGTAGTGAGGCAGAGCGCACAAATCATGCCAGCTTAATCTGTTGGCGCGGGCACCTCTCTCAAATGAGCAAGCTTGTGTCTCAGGGTACGACGAGCAGAAGAGGCAGATAGAGGACACGGTGCTGCTGGCGCTGCTGCACCCGGAGGTGTATGAGGGGGTTGCCAAGGGCACCCGCAAGTTTGCAGCGGACAGCACGCGGCCGCGCGCAGTGCTCTTTGAGGGCCCTCCCGGCTGCGGGAAGACCACCAGCGCCAGGTATGCCCAGAGCCCGTGTGTGTATTACCCACATTGATGGGCCCAAAGCGTGCTGGGGCCCTGTTGTCAGCGCCTTCAAGGCCTGTGGAGCCTGAGAAGTGCCCAGCAGTGCATGAGGGGTTTTAAAGGGCATTGTAGCACATCCTTACAGTGTTTTATATGGGTATTGCACACTAACTGCCAGAATGCTGATGCGGCATGTGTGCTCCAGGGGTATGCAGAGCCAAAAAACGGCAATGCATTGGGCTCTCAACATTGTCAATCCCTTGCTGCAGGGTGATTGCGAGCCAGGCGGCGGTGCCGCTGATCTATGTGCCGCTGGAGGCGGTGGCCAGCAAGTGGTACGGCGAGTCGGAGCGCAACCTGGCCGAGATCTTCAAGGCGGCCGAGCAGCTCGGGGGCGCCATCATCTTCCTGGACGAGATCGACTCCCTCGCCACACACAGAAGGTATCACACATCATGCCCCATCTTGCTCACGCAGCAATCCTTTCCAGGCTATTGCTGATGCCATGCAGGCAGCATACCCTTCTTTTTGGCAGCATATGGATGATTCCAACACCACTGCGTACTGGAGATATCGTGCTTGATGTGTTAGTAAAGGGAGGAACTGCTTATGGACAGCATCTGCGCGGCGCTGCTGAGCAGCATCCTGCTGAGGAATCCTTGATGCCCCAGTTCCTCTATCTCTGACTGCTGGATGTTCCTTGCAGCTCCGAGATGCACGAGGCGACGCGGCGGCTGCTGGGGGTGCTGCTGCGCCAGCTAGACGGCTTTGGCCCCCAGAGCAAGAGCATCGTGGTGGGAGCCACCAACAGGCGCCAGGATCTGGACCCCGCGCTGCTCTCCAGATTTGATGCGGCCGTCACCTTTGGCCTGCCCTCTGAAGAGAACAGGTGTTTTCTGCATCCTCCCCTCTAGGCAAGGTCAGACTATCCTCGTCCGCAGTGTAGAATGGATTAATGCCCTTCCTGAGGGCGCTTTCACGAGCTGCGCCTGCTCAACATCTCTGTGTGAAGCGCGAAAGCTGGGCAGGGGGGGATGCTGTGGCTCTCGTGTATGGGTTTCTAGGACAGAACCAGTGTCAGCGTGTGCTCTGTCTCAGAGTGCTGCGGGTATACATGCTCAATAGCACGTGTGCCTGGGATAAATGGCAGACAGACATTGTGCACAAAGAATGTGGCCTTGACAAGAACGCCCTATGTGCAGGCAGCAAATTATGAAGCAGTACGCCACACATCTCAGCGATGAGGACATTGCAGAGGTGGCCAGAGCAACAGACGGCATGTCAGGGCGGGACTTGCGGGACATCGCGGAACAGACTGAGCGTCGGACCGCCTCCAAGGTAATGGGCCAACTGGTCTCAGTTGAAGCCATGTCCTCATCAACATGCTTTCTGGCAACTTTCATGTCACCACTTTTGACCCTGCTGGTGCAAAGAGGTTTCTTTGCTGTTCTCTGCTGCCTGTCAATCCTGGCATTCCCACGTTGTCACAAGATCAAGTGGGGTTGCCAGGGTCATCCTGTCAGCCCAGCACAGCAGAGCAACCTTATCTACTACAAGCTTTGGCCAAGGTTTTGTCGCAAGATTGAAGCTTGCTCTGTTTTGTGCAGATCGTGAGGGGCCAGGTAGAGAAGGGGACACTGCCCAGCCTGGCAGAGTACATGGAAGCTGCTGCAAAGCGCAGGCAGGAAAGGAAGACAGCTCCCGCCGTTCCGTCTATGCGCAACTTGATGTCAACAGCTGTCCTTTAGCAGACGCCCAGAGATTGTAGGAGGACAGCAACAGGAGTGGTGGTCCTAGCCGACAGAGTGGTGGTCCTAGCATACAGCCTAATGAAGGCATGATGCAGCAAAAGTTTCATTGGCGGAGAACATTTGATGGCAATACAGGAAGCCACACAACATTTGAATATAAGCGTTGATGATACGTTCAGTGATTGTAAGAGATTCGGGTTATTCACAGTTGTTCTGTCTCAGTACGACTTTTGCCGTGCAGCCCTTCTTCTCGTTGTTCAAAATGTAGAATACAGAGACACGCACAGGATGAACCGCAGCACCAGGCCATATCACTGGCAGGGAAGAGTGTGGGGAGTGCGAGATGCCCGAAAGAGGGTTGCCCGATCAGGCAACAGTCTGACTAGACAGGGCCACTCATCACATGTGACTCCTTGGCCTCCTTTCAGGCGCCCCAGAAACTTCTCCCTTGAGCATCTTACCATTGAGACCCTTGTCGAAGTGCCAGGAGGAAGTAGTACTGCATAAGTAGTATCGTCAGGGCACAGAGGCGCAGGATAAGACTACAGTAGAGTCAGGCTGCTGCACGGAGAATATGCAGGACTCTGGAATCCCCGCTCGCGCTGCTGGCAGGCAACAAGTCTTGCTGAACCATCTCAGACCGGTAAGCGGATCGCCGCGCGGGTGGCCATGTAGGGACAGAACCTGTAACGTGAAGGATTACGCAAGGACTGACCGCCTATTTCTTGCTCTTGTAGGCTGAAAGCGGCGTTGAGGCTGCTATGGCAGCTGCACAGATTCAGGTGACTTCTCACCCTGCCCATCACTACTCCGCTTTGCTCCCACTTCACAGATGATTTCTAGGCTAAACCCGCCTTGCTTGTGAAGGTACTCGTTTGCGTGTGGCTGAATGTGTTTTTGACATGAGAAGAGCATTCCATTTATTGGCTTCTTCTCATATCTTGGGACGGTGGCCTGACGACCTGTGTGAGAGTGTATCGAGCCATTCTTGTCACCTCTATATGCAGGCTCTGAACTGCTCAGCAGGAGACTCTGCTGCCTATGAGCGTCGTGGAGCAGCACAGGAGGACATTGTCATAGTCAGTGCGCTCAGGACTCCTATCACCAAGGTAGACGCCCCTGGTCACAGCTCCACCTGGCATCCCTGCTTACCTTGAGGTCGGCAGCAGCTTGCCACCCACTGCGCACACGTCAGATCCAGCAGAGCACCCATGGAGCTTGCAGAGATACCCGAGTCTGCAACTTCCATTGAAATTAGTGCACAGGCAGCACCTCCATGCTGAAGCAGAGCTACGGGCGTTCTGGGAGCCATTCTTTCAGAATGGCGCGCAGCTCTGCTGCTGCATGTAGGACGGCCAGCTTTGTTCTGTGTCCCCATAGCTATGGACAGCAAAGCTCCTTTTTGTACCTGGTGTCTTCGAAGGCTCACATTGTATAGCCATTTCTGATGTGCGTTCTGCTTATTGTGCAGGGAAAGAGGGGTGGGCTGAAGGACACCCTGCCCGACGACATGCTGGCGACTGTATTTGCAGCCACCCTGCAGCGCACCGGCATCAACCCTGCAGTGAGTCTCCTCTCCGAGTGATCTCAGGCGCTGGCTATGCGCCCAGTCAATCCTGTCCAATCCATCAGCTGCTGGGCAGTCCTTGCTGGGCACCGCGGCTTGTCAGTGGCTGGCACTGTGTGCAGACCTACTTTCTGGGCCTTCACCTTTTTTGGGCCTCACCCTGTTTGAGTCCATCTTGCACAGCGTCTCGATGTGTTGGCCTTCATATTGCCAGATGTCTGGGCCCCTTGAGGAGTGCAAGCTGTGGTGCAGGACATTGGAGACATCGTGATTGGCAGCGTGCTGGGCGACAGCTCGCAGCGCGCCATCCAGGTCCGCATTGCAGGTCTTCTGGTGGGCATCCCCGAGAATGTACCTGTCCACACCGTCAACAGGTGTGTGAGATACACCCCAACAGTTGAACCCTCCGTTATGGTTCCACCCCAGCTTTCCTGAGTGTGCATTGGAAGTGGGGTGGTCTGGCCAAGAGACTGTGCAGAGGGCAGGGAGTCAGAGCCTTTTGAAGGCTCTGCAGGACAAGTTGTCTGTATGCTGTATTGCCCAGGACTCTTATGTAATATGAGAGGCGTAACACCTTGCTATCAGGAGCTGCAATAAGACTTTCCAGCCAGTCTTTGTGTGCCGAGACGTGCAAGCACAGTTGCCTCACGTGACAGTTCTTTGCCCGTCTCAACAAAAACCCTTTGGCTTCGCAGGCAGTGCTCCTCAGGCCTGCAGGCCATCGCCAGCGTGGCAGCGTCTATTCAGGCAGGCTTCTATGACATTGGCCTGGCTGGAGGCGTGGAGTCCATGAGCACCAACCCCATGGCCTGGGACGGCGGCGTCAACCCCAAGATTGCCGAGAACCAGAAGGCCCAGGACTGCCTCCTGCCCATGGGTGAGCAGCCCTCTGATCCTGTTCTGATGTTGGTAGGAAGCCTTACTCTCTTCTGGTGCCCAGCCTTTGTGCAAGAGGTGTCAACTGTGGGCCCGTCATTTCCTGAGCATAGACATGTGCCATGACTTCTAGAGGGTGCTGGGATGAGCTCCTTCAGGGTTTGCGAGATGTCCTGCAGAAGGCCTTCCATGCCTTTTGGATGGATATCACTTAGCAGCGCAGGCATCTTGTAGTCTCTGATCGATCTTACCTGTAGCCCAGCAGTGTTATGACCATGCACCCCAGCATGATGATGCGTAAGCGGTGCCTTCCAGCCTGCTCTTTCTGCAGATGATGACATGCTGTTGCCATGTGTTGAGAGTCCTAATAATAAGTGCAGGTGTGACTTCTGAGAACGTGGCGTCCCGCTATGGGATCTCGCGCCAGCAGCAGGACGAGATGGCGGCCCGCAGCCACAACCGCGCCGCCAAGGCGCGTGCCAGCGGCCGCTTCAAGGACGAGATTGTCCCCGTCAAGACCATCATCAAGGACAAGGAGGTGTGCTGCCCTTAATTGCTTGTCCGTGGTACAGTATATAATCAGGCGCCACCCGCTCCAGCCTTGCAATATGTTGTGATAAGTAGTGAAGGTGAGCTTCCTCCAAGGGCCAATTGTGTGTGCACTACTGGCCATCTAGTCTCACATGGACACAAGGCTTGTGGCCTGCTTCAAAGTGCAGACTAGATGCCTTACTGTGTCTACACAGTTGGTTCTTGAGAAAGTTGACAGCTGTAAGATAGGGTTGATCAACAACTGGGCCCTTTACTGGGTACAAGAACTTTCAGGTCACTCAGCGTCTGCCCGCCCAGGTGACGAGAGCTGTCTTGACATTGCCATTCCGTGTGCAGGGCAACGAGAAGGACATTGTGGTGAGCGAGGACGACGGCATCCGCCCCGGCATGACCCCCCAGGCGCTCGGCGCCCTCAAGCCCGTCTTCAAGAAGGGCGGCACCACCACCGCCGGCAACTCCTCCCAGGTGAAACCCCAGCATGTTCTTCCGCATACATTCTATCACTCCCGAGCAGCCAAAGTCTGCCTGGATTGATGCACCATGGCAGTGCTGTGGCATTCCGCCTCCGCAGAGGTGTCAGCCTGACCTCTCATGTGTATGTTCTGACAAATACAGTATCCTTTGGGTCCGCGTGTGGCACTGGCGTCGACCTTGCTGCTACAGAAAGTGGACCCCCATATTGACTCATCAAAGCTGACAGGTAGATAACGTCATGCAGATCAGCGATGGCGCGGGCGCGGTGCTGCTGATGAAGCGCAGCGAGGCGCTCAAGCGCGGGCTGCCCATTCTGGGCATCTTCCGCTCCTTCGCGGCCGTCGGCGTCGACCCGGCCGTCATGGGCATCGGCCCGGCCGTCGCCATTCCCGCGGCCCTGGAGAAGGCCGGGCTCACCACTGATGACATCGACCTCTACGAGCTCAACGAGGCTTTTGCCTCCCAGGTATGTCATGCGCACTGCCATTTCTGCACAATGGACCAACCCTTGGACTAGGTGAATGTGTTGTGCTGCAAAGTAGTGAGTATGTTGTATGCTCCAGAGCATTTCATTACACGCTTTCCGTCCTTAGATCAGGTGCCTTGCAGCAGACATTGCATGGCAGCCCTCCAGGCTGCCCCGTGCCAGGAGAGTCTCCGAGAACAGACCTCACTATGCGCTATTGGCGGGTGGCAGGTCCGGCACTGAACGGGCTGTGTGCTGTGCTCTGTCACCAACTTATGCTCATCTGAGTTGCGGCATGCAGGCCACATACTGCGTGGAGAAGCTGGGCTTGGACCCCGAGAAGGTCAACCCCAACGGTGGAGCAATCGCCCTGGGCCACCCCCTGGGATGCACAGGTATGTTAGCCTATCTGCGTAGGCTGCTGATGCTTGTTCTCACAGTAGGCTTCCAGAGTCTCTTTGGAAAGCAGCTGGGGGAGCAAGCATGAGCAGTGCGCAAAGAATGTGGTGCACCTGTAGATTTGTTTATGTATGATGTCAAGCCGCGTCTGGGGTTTGCAAGACACATGCCATGCTGGCAACCCTGGTGGTCATCCAAATGTCTGATGGTCAGCGTGATATGATGTGCAGGCGCACGTGCCACGGCCACGCTGCTGCACGAGATGAACAAGCGCGGCAAGTCCTCGCGCTTCGGCGTGGTGTCCATGTGCATCGGCTCTGGCATGGGCGCTGCGGCAGTCTTCGAGCGCGGCGGCGAGGTGGACGCCTTCCGCAACGCAGCCCCCACGCACGTCCAGGGCTTCCTGTCACACGATGCCAGGGTCTGAGCGGCCACCCATGCATGCCCATGAGTTCAGCGCCATGGATCAAGACCATGGCTTTAGGGGGTCTGGCGGCAGCACCGCTGACATAAGAGATTCTTAGGCTACTTCTAGACGTATCATGGCTCAGAGGCATGAGGGTGATATTGCCTCTGGTGACACTCTCCCTCACACAGTGTACTACTTATACTAGAGGTACAAGTAGCTATTGGGATGGTAGCTGCCTGCTGCCTGAGCACTTCAAAGCATGAGTGCATCTCTTTGGCAAGTTGGCTGGAGCACAATATATGGCAGACTGATGTGTTGGAGTAGGACTGGGTGATACCATTAAGGGAGGCATCAACTATTTTCAGGAGCGTACGTGACCACAGCTCTTATAAGGGAATACACATTGGCACAATGCGTCACGTGTGTACACAGTTCAAATTCCATTCTGAATGCATGCTCGCACTGAGAAGATTGTAGGTGTTCTGTAGAGGTGTTAGGATATGTGGGTTAAGCAACTTATGACCAGGCTGGGGTTTGTGGTCTAGGGTAGGACGTGTGTAGAATTCTAATTCAAATATACACCAGGAGACTTGCCTTGCCGGCAGCACCAAAACCATTGCAAGCACCTGCCAAGACCTTTTCACAAGTACCTGTCAAGCATGCCGTTGTTAACGCCCCACGTCCGTAAGACCTCTTGAAGCTGCAGCTTCAAATCATCTATTCACATTATAGTGTGAATCCACTGTATAGAAGGACCACGTGCCAACTGTCCCGGACACAAAGCTGTGCTAGACAGGCTTGAATTTTCTGGCTGCCTTCATCTCGGCAATACGGCGCTTGTCCTCTGCAAACTTCTCCCTCAAGTCCATCAGCTCTGCAGCAAAACCACACCTCAATCTTATTGCAACACTACTTATGTCTCCTTTGATCGAGAACGCCCCAGTGTGCTGGCAGGGCCCACTGCAAGGGCGCTACAAACTACTGCGGCAAGCCAGAGCAGCAGCAGCAAAGGAAAAGGGCCCTGCATGCAAGCATCACTGAGTCTATGCTTACCGCTTCGCCGCTTCTCCTTTTGCTGGAACCGGTAGAAGTTTGTTAGATGCTTCTCCTGCACAGAACATCCCTTTCCTTGGATGGCTGCACTGAGGCGAGATGCTGCAAGCAATGCCAGATATGTGCTGCCACTAGGGTCCTCAGTAGGTTTCACTCATCGGCTCACAAGACTTCCCTGAAGGCAAGTATGCTTACAGCCCTGTGATGAAACAGCGCAGCAACAGAAGGCCAGGATGTGTGAGACTGAAGGACACAGCCACCTTCTTTCCTGCAGCAATGGCCTGTGCTGCGGCCAGGGCAACACCACCCACTGCTGCGCCCTGCCCATCTGAGCTCTTTCTCCCTCCCTGCATAGCAAACCACTCCCTCTCAGCCTTCAGCTCCTGTCCCCAGGCTTTGCTGAGTGAGCTTCATAGGCCGGCATCACTCTTGCGTCTCAGTCATGCATGTGTGCTGGCGCTGCACTGAGGGCCGCCTCTCCTTCACCTTCGGGAACCCCTTGCAATGGCTGCATACACAATGCTCAGGCAGACGCAGCCACCTCATTGTACGTCAGCCATGGAAAGGGTATGCCAAGAGGATGATCTGGGATGGCATGGCTCACCCCTCTGCGCTTGACCACAGTCCAGCCCTGCTCCTCCTGCGCGGCTGCAGCTTCCCTCCTCTTGCGCGCCTCCTCGGCCTCAAAGTCCTCTGTCCAGTCGTCCAGGCGCTTCCTCAGCACTGCATTGCCTGGGAAGCATGCTTTGTGCGCCTCCACCAGCCCTGCGCACAATCACTTCAATCTCATGAACCTCGTGAGAGTAGATGGCAGGCCATTCGCAGTGAATTGGGATACCCCATCCTGCATAGCGACGCAGAAGCCTGAAAGTGCAGACTGCCATATAATTTCGTCAGGGCTTTTGACAGCCCCGTCTTTCGAAGATTCCCAGGCTACCCTGTGACAGACATGACATCCTCTGCTCTGAATGATCTCAAGGTGGAGAGTTTCCAGCCAAGCTCATACTTCCGACACCACGCTAATCCAGAAGCATGAGACAGTGCATGCATGGCACATGGAGAATATTGCGCCGCAGCAAGATGTGGTGGTTCACACCACTAGGAGGCAGCTACAGGGTACCTTTCAGGCCATAGGCGCGTTCAGGCTCCTGCAGCTTCAGCTGTACCAGCTGCTTTGCCTGGGCTGCATCTAGCACCTTTTGTCGGGTGGCTGGCTTCTGAAACACCACTACTGCGCTGCTCTGCACAGTCAGCGCCCAGCTGTCAGTAAAGCTTGTCCCACAGGGCAGCCATACACAGCCTTGAGCAGCTTGTTTTGGAAAGTACTGATGGGCATTCGGGACCCCTGTAGGGCTCACACCTTGGAAGGGTGCAACACTACGTCCCTGACAGGCCCGAAGCCTTCAAACAGCTCCTGAAGAACACCCCTGGTGTCCTGATGGAAGAAGGGGACGCCTGCCACGAACAGGCCTGAGCTCTTTGCACCCTCTGCCTCGTGCTGTTTCAAATACAGATAGCGCTGATACGTAATGCCCTGGAATGTACAGAAGCAGTGTCCTTGTTTTTTTCTGTCATTACACGGTGTATGATAGTGTCTCAGCTGGACCTCTTGAGGCATAGTAAGGAGGCACCTCGTACCTGCGTGATTTGTAGCGGCAATGCAGTGAAGCCGTCCGCTATCTCTTTTACCATGCTCACATCTCTTCAGAGCCGAGATCTACACCTTCTAAGACGGTAGTCTGGCTCGCGCTGCCCTGCCGCTATGTGCAAAGTACCCGTGCAGTTGCCGTGAAACGAACAAGTACTGACAGGCCTTAATGTATTAAGATCCTAGGATGCCTTCTTGTACTCACAGCACCGCTGATAGTGTGCAAAAACAGTAGAAATCGGAGAAGAGCCGTGTTGCCCGTGACTGCGCAGAATTGGGCAGCTACCCCATCATAAGAAGCTGCGCTTCGAACTCTCTCTCACCCGTGCTGGGTGTCTTCTCTGCATCATGTGCAGGCGTTTAAGGAACCAAGTCTTTGATCTAGTGATGTGGAGAAGCCTGATCCAGCGATCAGCGCACACCTGTCATACATGCCCAGAGACGTCTGCCTTGCTCCATGTCATTTCCCCAGCACCTAGACCCTTATGCAGACATCTGAGTAGCGCAGATAAGCTTAAGACCCGCTTTGCGGCCCTTTCGAGTCATCTTCCGGCCACTAATACCAGTTATGGGTTTAGACACCGCGCATGCAGAACAACAAGACGAGCAGGGCTGCGATGTTACGCAAGCAGCAGTGACAGTGTCAAGCACAGGGTCGTCTTCTTGGGAACACCTGAGGTACTTTAAGCAACCTTGTGCCGTGCTGCCTTCCTATGAACCCACATTCAAGAATAGCTTGCTGATGCTCTTTCTGGCATCTCAGGTAGCTGCCTCGGTGCTGCAACAGCTGCATGAGGCCTCCTCACAGGACACCGCCAGGTTCCAGGTGATGTGTTTCTGCATGATGCCTTCAATTTCTTGACCGTACATGTCTGCATGGGAGACTGAGGCTCCACAAGAGGACTGAAAAGACACAATGAGCCACAGCTCTTTCAAGCATCTTCATTGGTGAGCAACATGCAATCAATGCAGATTGCGGCAGTGGTGACTCAGCCGGGCCGCCCTAGGGGCAGGGGGAATAAGGCGCCCCAGCCCTCCATCGTAGCGGAGAAGGCCGCAGCTCTCGGGTATGCTGAGGAGCAAATCCTAAGTCCTGTGAAGGCCAGCGAGGTACGTCCTCCATTTCCAGAGCTTGCTACTTCCCTTCACAGTGGCAGCTTCCCAAGCACATGCCACGTCTGCCTTGTCAAGTCATCCTGTCATATGCTTTACAGCTTAGAATATTGAGATCTGGAATGATACTTGCTACAGAGAAGCATAGGGATACTACCACTGAGAGGTATGATCGTTTTCAACAGGGGGACTTCTTGAAGCAGCTGGCAAGCCTGCAGCCAGACCTCTGCATCACCGCTGCATATGGCAACATACTGCCCCAAAGATTCCTGGACATCCCGCGATTCGGGACCCTGAACATCCACCCAAGCCTGCTGCCCAAGTACAGGGGCGCCTCTCCTGTCCAGCGTGCTGTCCAGGCATGTCACTGCCCCTACAATCTTTCAGAAGCTCAACCCCTCAGCTGCTGTACTGGAAGTTATTTGCTCATCATTTGCTCTGGCAGCAGGTTGGCAGGCTGTCCCTAGGAATCAACACCCCTGTCTATGCTGTCCCTTTACCCTGCTCACAGCTCTCATGTGACGTCCCAGGCTTTCAGCATTGCCGCTGACACATTCCATTGCCTGTTCAGGATGGCATCACAGAGACAGGGGTGAGCGTGGCGTTCACGGTGAGGGCCATGGACGCAGGGCCAATTTTGGCTCAGGAGCATGTTGCTGTGGACGATGCCATTCAGGCGCCAGAGCTGCTCGACGACCTGTTCAGGCGCGGCACAGAGCTCCTGATCAGGAACCTCCCCCTGGTGTGGGATGGCCGAGCGCGGCAGCAGGCCTTGCCCCAGGTCAGTCCGATGCCGTGAACCCCTCTGGCAAACTCTTCCAGTTTATGCCAGAGGGAAAAAGTCCACCTGGCTGGCACGTCAGCGCTTCACAGACTGTGGCCACGCATACAGCATTGGGCTGCCAAGCAGGAGCTAAAAAAGGTCATTGTTGATCCTAAGGCGGCGGAGTGTTCATGCAGGATGAGGCAGCGGTATCAAATGCATCCAAGATAGAGAAAGCTGAGGGACAGCTGGACTTCAGAGAAGGAGCCAGAACTTTGCACAACAAGGTCTGTGTGCCTTCAAGTCTCTACAAAGCAAGCTCCAAGTCTGTGCCCTGATGTTCCATCTGACTCTGATGAACCTCACATATGCAATCAAATGATCCGCACACGTACCAGAGATGCAGTGTTAGCACAGCGCCAGTGAAGCAGCTGCTATGCAGACTGGTAACACGCCTTTGCATGAGACAGCGGGTGAGGGGTGACATCTGGGTTGCGCTGTAGGTGAGGGCATTTGCGGGCTGGCCGGGTACAGCAGCCACCTTCCAATTGGAAGCCACAGCTTCTGAGGCTGCAAAGAGCCTGGGTGTGAAGATCACCAGGACTCGTGTGGCATCAGCTGCTGAGCTGGACGCAAGCGAGTCAGCGCAAGATGCTAGGACAGAGGTCTGTGTCGTGAGAGACAGGCTGTTGATTCCCTGCATGGATGGTGAGTGCTTGGAAGTGCTTGAGCTTCAGCCGACAGGGAAGAAAGCCATGCTTGCAGGCGCATTTATCAATGGGCTCAAGGGCAGACGCGTCTTCATTGAGCCCTGAGTCTGCTCATGCTGTAAAGCGCTTCTGTTACATCTCATGTCTACTAACTAAGTGTTGTGAATATGAAAGTTCATGAGCGCTCTGCCAGCAAAAATTGCTGAACTGCAGTCTTAGTTCTCAGCGTATATGTATGTTGCACTCCAAGCTGTGACAGTCCAAATTTGCAAGCCTGATCAACTGCACATCCGCGCATTGTCAGGTCTTTGCCTCGTTTAAGTCCACTGAGCTTGCAGCCAGAACGCAATATAGCCTTTTGCTGCCCTCTCGGCAGCCTCTCACACTGCTCAGTACGTGATATAACTCAGCTTTCTCCTTTACAGTCCCAGCTCAGCTGCAGCTGATCACCAGTCCAGAGTCTCTCCGGTGTGCTGGAAGTAGCCGCCCGACTTTTCGGGGGTCATTCCGTCCAGGAGCTTAATCTGGAGCTCCACGCTCTGCTCGGTTGTCCATGTGGGATGCTCCTTTGTCTTCATCAGCTCCTGCCCCTGCATCCCCATGTCCGTGGCCACCCTGCACCAGCATTTGACTCTCAGCCCGTCTGTAAATAGACCATATGGTCACCCTTCAGTGGTCCGTTGCTGAAGACACGCCAGCCACGTTGCTCTCTGACTGTGTCATGCAGTGAATCCATATCCCTCTTTCTGACAAGTTGTATTTAATTTAAGTTCTGACTACTCCATGCTATCTCAAGACAAGCACGGCTTCTGGCTCTGCATATCATGTCACCCAATTTGCTGCAGCGAAGCTCCTCAGTGGGACACTCACCAGCCAGGACAGTAGGAGATCACAGTGAAGCCTTCGTCCTTAAGATCTGCTGCAAATGTGAGGGTCTCTGCACAGTCCAGCACACAGCTTATGCCATCACTCACCACAGTCTCAGGTGGTACAGGGACTTAATCTGAGTGCATACGGCTCACGCAAGAAGCAAGACACAGGTCATGACGATGCAGCTCAAGTAACATGCACAGAGGAGAGACTCACGCATGTTGAGGGCAGCCTGCAGGCAGCAGATAGATGCTCTCAGCTTCTGGGCGCATTTTATGATGACTACAATGAGGTCGTTGCACGTACACTCCCCAGATACACAGCCATGGCATCTCTGTCCTGATTTCAACAAACACTTGCACTGCATCATGTATATGGAGGTGGCAGGAGCTTACTTTGGACTGCTTGTATGCTAAGGCCTGTGTTGCGTATGGAAGGGTCTTTCTGATCTCTGCGTCCTCTACAAACTTGACTTTGCCTGCTAGGGAGCCTGCTCCTGAGCTGACATTGGCTACCTGCAGGCAGGGACACCTCGTCACTCATTCTGATAGTTTTCAGCACACCTGCACCCAAAGAGTATGCTGCTGCGGCCTCTTTAGACATATTGAACTGGCGGGGGGGACCGTCTCAGAGCTTTGAAAGGGACATTAGAACAGAAATGATTGGCAACTCACCAACTTCTTGCTCCCCTTCCGCAGCAGGGGCAGCATTGCTTGGGTGACCAGCATGGGACCCAGCACATTCACCTTGTGGACAGCCAGGACATTCTCCACAGTCCTGAGCCAGTGGTGGACCTTTTAGCAATGAGCAATGGAAGTTATGCCATCAGCTGACGCAATTGGCTGCACATTGCAAATACAATAGTCGATGCTCACTCTTGTGAGCACTGCAGGAAGGACCCACTGATGCCTGCATTGTTAATCAGCACGTCCAGGCCTCCAGGGAATTGCTTGTTGAGACTGTCAGCGGCAGCCTGCGAACAGCCACCCAATAAGGACTTGACCGGAGCGCAGGTCGACCTTTCTCGGAATGAAAAGTCATTGCTTTTGTCAGAGCACACCTTTATGCTGGATGCATCTTCAGCGTCCAGCTTGACCAGATGAAGCTTCCCGGAGTGCGAATTCTCCAGCTCTTTGAGATTAGCAGCCTTCTCAGGCGTCCTAGCGGCAGCGATCACAACATCGCCTCGCGACACCAGCTGCTTGCAGAGCTCGAATCCGATACCACGAGAGGCACCTGTGACCAGATAGGTTGACATGACGGTGCTAATGCGACTAGTTCCTATCGAGCAGTACCTCGGGATGGGCTTGTCGCTGTTCGTCCGTCTGACAAGCTCAGGAAAGTGACAGTGTCGAAGCTAATGTCAAGCCTAGCATTCCTTGGTTATTACTTGAGTGAACGAGGCGCGCATGAGATCCAAGGTCGTCGTCAAGCCCTCGTTATATGAGTGACGTGAGGCTTATTTAGTACCAGCTACCGCAGAACCAAGCCTAGCTTCCCTTTCAAGCCTTCACCGTGTAAATATGGACATGGTGCCCTAAGATTTTAGCTAACTAATTATGCTGACCTTACAATTGTGTTGAAAGCACCTTTTAAGGCTACCCCTACAGTCATGCTATAGTTGCACTGCAGGATGCATTTGTAATTCAGCACTCTGCACATGCATGGGTTCCACTTACAAACACTGATCATCGGATACATGGACATCTGCAATTTTTTTCCCTTCTCCAGAGCTCCAGGTGCAGGCTGTTAGGCAACTCCTAATTCAGGCCAAGGCAAGTGCAGTGCAGAGGGCTCTCATCTGTTTCAAGTAGCTCTGGGGATGCCGCAAACTCTGCAGGCATCTCAGCCCGCAAGCACTCAGATCTGACATCAGCGTAGCTGTCACCATGTGCAGTTCAAGCAATGGTGCCATCATAATCGAGGTGCTGTACATGCAAACGTTTGGCAAGGCCTATCACAGCGCCTGATCAGCCGTTCTGCGCTCATCTGAAGGACGGCATCACAGCCCTCCCATCCCGCTGTCAAGTGCTTCACACCCAGAAGGGTCAGGACTGTGGCTGTGCACACAGGCATACAGAGCTGCTTCTGCTCATCTCACTACTCTGAGCAGCGGCGCCTCAGCACCTAGCTTCTGTTGAATGGACCCCCCCCCACGCTGAAGTCTAAGTGTACATGGTTGAAGGGCCAAGGGCCGTTTGGAAGCTTAGGTGCCCACACTCTTCGCCAGGCCCTCAACGTACTTGGCAGCCTGTGCCATCATCACCTGGTCCTCTTGTGCAAATGTGCCATCCTCCTGCAGCTTCGTCCCGCACTGCAGCCGCAACACCATATGCATGCTCAGCCGATACCCTTTTCAAAGTTGAGCAATAGCAGCAAGGAGCAGCACTCACGAGCAGGAGCTGGAGCATGGAAGCTTCTTGGTACAGGACTGGCATGCGTGTATCATCCACAATTCACTGTCACTGTCTGAGCAGATGCTGCCAGGGGAGCCTGATACAGGCAGCCCCTGCGCTACTTCTGGGCACAGCATGCACAGCAGGGGGCAGCTCACCACAAAGCAGCCTGTGTCCAGGAACTCGCTCCTCCAGGGGATCCTGTCAACCCTTGACTTCTTGGGAGTGAAGACCTCGACCTCAAAGGGCACCCACTTGCTGCTCCACATTGCCCCTTTCGACTTAGGCTTGAGCCAGAGCACATCCGCCTTCGTTTTGTCCTTTCGCAGCCTGCATGCCAGACAGCATGCTTGGCCTTCCATGCCTCTATGCAGGTCCATTATCATTCACGCAATATGGCAATATGAAGCAGTGCGCAGGAGCAAGCAAAGGCCTCACCTGGTGACTTTCCCAACAGACCAAGGCTTGTCCCAGCCCTTGCTGATGTTGTCCTCTTCAGTGCGTATGAGGAACGCATGGCCGACGCGCAGGTCCCTCTTGAGGTCGAACTCCAGCAGCTCGGGCTGTGCTGCTTCCTGTTCAGGCTGCTCTGGCTTGGGCGCTGGCTGCCCTGGGTCTGCATTGCCCCGCTGATCGTGCACCTGCTGCCGCTGGCTGTCCACCTGCAGGCATGGCGCTGACAGACGGGGGCGCTTTGGTGCGCACGGCTTTGCACCAGCGCTCTGTACCGCTATGGCGTCGACCCAAGCGCCGCCTGCTGCCTGCTGCTGGTCTGCCCTCTCGAGCCTCGCCCTTGTCACGCGCACTGTGGGGGAGGCTTCAGCATGCCGCTTGCCTGTCGCGGCTGGGGCACTGCCAGCCTTGGCAGCTTCCGGTGGGTTTACAGCGTCACTTGAAGCGCCCGCTGCTGGCTGCCGCTCACCTCCCTTCTGAGCGCTCGGGGATCTCATACGTACTGTGGCGGCAGCATCAACACGCCGCTTGCCTGTCATGGCTGGGGCACTGCCACCCTTGATCGCTTTAGGCAAACTTGCTGTATCACTCGAAGCGCCCACTGCTGGCTGCTGCTTGCCTGGCCTGTCTGCGCTCTTGCGCTTTCTGCTCACTGTGGCTCCATCGTGGAGGCTCTCAGGACCAGGTTGCGCAGATGCTGTGGTCTTTGATGAGCCCAGAGGTGCAGAGGCATGTGCTGCCACAGCTGAAGCATCCTGCGCTGGAGCCACTGCAAGCGTACGCTGGGGAGGCAGGCTGTCGTGCTTCTCGCGCCGCCCGTCTGCAACGCTGCAGTCTTGCGGCTGTTCCGGCACTTGGGGCTGCAAAGACGCCGTATGCCTTGCATCTGCCTCATCAGGCACGGCACCAGCTGCAGCCAGCTCCCCGAGCTGCGCAGCTGTCAGGGCTGGTGCGTCATGGAGGGCAGCAACGGCTGCCAGCTCCCCTTCTGTGAAACCGCAGCGCCTCAGAACCCTCACTGCCGCAGGCAGAGCGAGCACAATGGCTGCGGCAGACTGTTGGCCAAGTGCCCCCACCCTGATCAGGAACAGCCTCTCCTCAGGAGTCGCCCACCTCTGACCCCCCTCTGCATGGAAGAGAGAACTGCATCTCAGCGCCCGGAACTTTGCACACCACCCTTTGACAGCTTGCTGCAATGGATCAGAGCAGCCTTTTGCACGTGAGGCTGAATGACGCTCACCCAGCTTCGCCGCACGATAGAAGGCAATCTCCGATGGAAGCCTGTCAGCAATGGTGGTGAGGAGCTGCCTCATGCACAGCGTTGACTCCTCAGGCCCTCTTATGACCGCCATTGCCCTGGCTGCCATGCCTGGTAGCTGCAACTGGGCTTGCAGCAGCACGGCTGGGGCACAGCTGATCTTGGCAGCTTCAGGTGGCTTTGCAGCATCACTTGAAGCACCCGCTGCTGGCTGCTGCTTGGCTGGCTTGTCTGTCCTTGCGCGCTTTCTGCTCACTTTGGCTGCTTGCGCAGGCGCTGTAATAGTGTTAGATGAGCCCATGGGTGCAGAGGCATATGCTGCCACAGCTGAAGCATCCTGCGCTGCAGCCACTGTGTGCTCATGCTGGGGAGGCAGGCACCCGTGCTTCTCGGGGTGCCTGTCTGGAGTGCCGCAGCCCGGCAGAGGGAGCGGCACCGGCTGCATAGACGCTACTTGCCCAGCTGCATCTTCCTTACGAGTCCCTAGAGTCTCGTCTGCATTGTCAGGCACAGCACCGGCTGCAGGCAGCTTCCCCAGCTGCACAGCTGTCAGGGCCGGGGCCAAATGCAGGGCAGCAATGGCTGCCAGCTCCCTGTGTGCGAACTGGAAGTGCCTCAGCACCCTCAGTGCTGCTGGCAGAGTGAGCACTGTCGCCGCGTCAGTGTTCTGGGCGAGCGCTCCCACCCTAATCAGGAACAGCCTCTCCTCAGCAGTCGCCCACCTCTCACCCCCCTCTGCACGAAAGACCAAGTGGCAATTTAGCGCTTGTGTGTCTGATAGCCCTCTGCATGGAATAGTGACTCTCGTCTCAGCAATTGCTGTCTGCCTGCCTGCCAGCCACTAACAACCTGCTGCAATTGATAGAGCAGGCTCTCACACAGGAGTGATCACGGTGCTCACCCCATCCGGCCTTGCGAGAGAGGGCCCTCCACGAGGGAATCCTGTCAGCAAAGGTGTCGAAGAGCTGCCTCAGGCACACGGCTGTTTCCTCAGGCCCCCTTAGGAGCGCCACTGCCCTTGCTGCCATGCCTGGTAGCTGCAGTTTGACCTGAATCAGCTCCTGTTGCTGCTGCTCCTGCATGCCCTGGTCAGGCCCAGGAGCCATCTGCAGCGTCTCTGAGCCTTTCTGAGCGTTTGGACTGACTTGCTGGGAGCTAGGCGGCAGCTGCATTGATCCTTGCTGAGGGGGCACTTGGGTCTCATCCCCTCGCTTTGCTGCTGGGAGGGGAGCTGGAGCGATGCCTGCGCCGACAGCAGTGCTGGCTCCGGCCTGCGCAGGATGAAACATTGTCAGGCGGCGGTCAGTGCGCGTCCATTCAGCGAAATGAGTTGCAAAGAGGACGCATTTTGAGCAGATGCTTATGCCAGACCGCATGTTCTGGGTCTAATGCTCTTTCCCTGATCAGAAAGAATTCCTACAACCCAGGAATAGAGGTCCTGGGAGAGCATGCGACCAGATCATCAGAGACTTTGGAGGTAATTCTGAAATGTGACATACTTGCAAGACCATGAAAGGTCAAACTCAAGCAGTGGCAGGCAATGCTTCAACCCTGTTCATTCTCAGCCTACAGTAGGGGACTTGACACACCTGCTCATCAGGGCCAGCCTGCCTCTGGCTGATCTCCTGCATGCTTGCTTCATATTGTCCAGGCCACACATCCTTGCAAAAATCGTCCAGGCCCCTCCTGCAGCAAGACACACAGATCTGGAGAGCACTTTCTGTGCCAAAATCAGTATTTTGAGGCATGTTCTGGGTCTGAGTACAGACCCCACAATGTGTGCGTGGGTCATCCCTTTGCAACTTTATCTGCATGCAGCACATGATTATACAGCGCAGAGTGATGCTTTTGGGGAGTTGGGGATTCGTCGCGAGGCGTTCCTGCCTTGCCCAATCTTGGGAAAGCGCCTGAGTGACAAGTGTCGCGTTGAGCAGGTGATCAGCGCCCAGCTCACCTCTGCATGTCTGTGGCAAGGAGATACAGTGTCTGGACATGCTCCAAGCCCAGCAAGTAGTGAGTCTTCAGCGGGCGCCTGATGAAGCATGGCAGGCCTGCAAGGGCGTCATGCGGGATGCCCAGCTTTTGAGCCTTGGCCCGGGCCTTATGCCACAATTTGATGCACAGGTCCCTGGTGCCTTCCTTCGCCCTGACCTGCCAACCCACAGCCTGCATGCACAAGGCACGCCTGAGGCGCTTTGAGACCATTTTGAAGGCTCGAGCACTCCACTACAGTGCTCACAAATCCACAGGTCCTCCCTTGCTGAGGTGGGCTAGAGCCCCCAGCCGGAAGGTCCTGTGCACTCAGTTCATCATGGTGTGCCCTGTCGCACCTCCTTATGCAGGTGTCTAAGCAGGGCCTTACGATTTGTGAGGCAGCTGAAGACAGCTTAGGACTCCGTGCGACAAGCGCACAGGCAGCTGTTTTGGACAGATTCATCAGGGTGCCATGACGCACAATGTGCGCGGCTTATGTGGAGATCAATGTATCAGGGGAAACCCTTCAGGACAGCAAATTGTGTGGGCAAGGTCATGTTGGTGTCAGCACACCTGTGCCAGCTCCCGAAGCTCCAGCATCAGCCTGCCATCACGTGCACGGAAGACGGTGCGGGGATGTGATTGGCCGTCCTTCCCGACGATTGTGTCCTGCCGAGACAACTCGCACCCCAGCGTTATCTCAGACATCCCCCTCCTCAAATCTGCAAGGAAGAGGTGCAGAGTTGGTCAAAGTCTGTTGCTGATGTTGTGGCAGGGACAGAGCAACCCCGCTATGCAGAATATGCTCAAGAGCTTGTATGTGGAAGAGGTAAAACTGCGAGGAGCACATGAAGAGACACATGGAACTTTGGGCACCCTACCTTTGCTCGCAGGGACTACAGCTTCCGCCATGCTCTCTGCAGCTGGGCTTGGGCCTGTTGCCGGGGCGCTTGAACGGGTGGGTTTCACTTCGCGTCCTGCATGTAGTCTATATCATCAAGCGCATGCATCTCCATATGCACAAGGGGTGCACTTGTATGGCTTGAAGGCAAAGTGCTGAAAGTGAACACCCCTCTGGCGGACAGCTTGCATAGACCAGTAGCAAACTTCAAAGCTTTTGGGAATGCCGACCTGGTGCTTGCTTGTTGATGCTCTTCTCTGCTTGTTCCTTGGCTGCCGCTACACCCTTCGCTGGTGCACTTGGGGCTGGATGGACCTCCTGTTCTGGTGCTGACGTGCCCCCTGCTGCAGCCTGGACGCATGCTAGCTGCTCTTCTGTCTCTACTGCTGGCTTGCAACTCTGGTCCTGCGCCAGCTGCTGCAGGCCCTGATGCTGAGAGCTGGCTCGAGCCTCATGGGTATCAAGCTGAGGTGGCTGCCAGGTCACAGCACAGCGAGCGTCTGCCTGCGGAGCTGGAAGGCCAGGTGGCTGCAGTACTTGGAGTGCAGCTGCAGGTGCAGAGCCTCCCTGTGGCTGTGTGACTGCAAAGTCAAGATGCGCCCCAGTCATGACCTGGCTTGCTGCACTGGCGCCGTCACTGAGTGCATCTGCTGCTGTGCTTTGCACAGGCGCCCATGCAGTCTCAAGCGCAGCATATGTTGTGAAAGCCTCCTGGCTCGGCTGAGGCGCTCTTGCAGCCCCAGACGCAGCCTGTGTTGCTAAGACCAACCCCTCGCCGATCTGACGTGCGTACAGAGACTTGATGCCCCGAGTGCGCGCTGGCTCTGCCCGCTCCTGCCCGATCTGCACGGCGCCCTGAGCCTCATACGCTCTGACGCGATGCATGCTGCACTCATAAACTCTGTTTGCCCAGACGTCCTTGCAGAATGCGTCCAGGAGACCCCTGCAGAAACTTCTCTGCTATCACTACCTGCTGGGGAAACATAGCATCATGATGCATCAGTCCTGCAGTGGGTGACGCCAGGCATTCTGTGGGAGCTACTGCATTGCTATCAGAATCACTGCGACACTGAGGAAGAATGCCCGATCAATCACTCCTCTACCAGAGTGAAGTGCATGAAGAAGGCGTATAGGAGGGAGATAATCACCTCTCCTGTTCATCAGAGATCCAGTACAGGGTCTGGATATGGCTCAATTGCAGCAGGAAGCGTGCTTTGTACGCTGGCGTGTAGACCTTGCGCTCTGCAGGAGCTTCAGAGAGGAGGAAGGGTGGAGGCCCCTCCCGTGCTGCCTGCTGCCTGATTAGGGTCCACAGCACGGAGCACATGTCCCGTGTACCGACCTTGGAGCTGAAAAAATGGGTCCATCCCACAGCCTGCATCATGATGCACAGAAATCAGCATGCATCTCATCAACAACAGAGTCCTGTGGGTGCTGTAGAGCTCACAACATCTGTCATGATCAACAGCTGCAGATGCACAGAGTTCTCAGAGATTGGTCCGTGTTACAATAAGTCAAATGACTCTGAAGCATGAAGTTGGATAGACAAAGTGTCACCTTCACCAGTTCCTGCAGGTCCAGCATGCGCTCTGCGCGGTCTTGCTTAGTGGTGTAGATGCTCCGGGGGCACAGCACCCCGCCCGTGCCTTCAACTAGACCTGACTCCAGGAGCACAGCTTTTGGAAGGCCCTGCCCACCTGCACAAGTAGACGAAGGTCAGTAGTGGCCTTCGCAGCTGTAGCAGCATGCTCAGGAGAACATGTAATGGCACAGCTTTGGGACACATCAGATTAATGGCTTGGAGGAACATGCTGACCTTGTTTCTGCTGTGGCGCCTTACCAGGCTTCCGCCGCGGCGCAGGCTGCTCTGCTGACGGGGATACAGACATGATGTCGATTTCTTCCTCGTCCTCATCTGGGTAGATACGCTCGTCCGCGGGCACGCCAGGTGTGCTGGCCAGCGCGGCCTGATATGCCGGCATGAGGGTTCTCTGCAGAAGCAGGAACTCCCTCTCGGGAGGCGGCAGGAGAAAGGAGCTGGAATGCGCCACAGGCATTGCTGACGAGCCTGCCTGTGCCTGCTGCACATGGCTGCTCGGAGCTCGCATGGGCGTCAGCCCGTGCGGCTGCTGCTGCCCTGGCTGCTGCAGCTGCGGGATGATGCCGTGCTCTGCTGCCACTGCAGGGGGCGGCAAGGCTGCTTGCTGCTCCTCAGCAGCCGCTGCCCGAGTCTCTGAGAGGTTCTGAGGCCTGGCCTGCTGCACAGCTCGCGCTCTAGTCATCCTGGGCTGCCTGAGCGTGCCCGGGTGCTGGGCACCCGAGGCCTGGGCTGCGTCTGGAACAGCAGCTGCCTGCTGGTCGAGGGTTTGGTGCTCCACATCGCTGTGGGCTTCGAGACCTTTGCTGGGGCTCAATGCTATGTCAGCTTCAAAAGACACTGTGCGCTTCTTTTTGGGCACCTGCTTGAACATTGGGCTGCCCATGCTCAACGGAGTCTGGGCAGCTACATGACGTGAAGGCTCCTGCGCGTCGGACAGCGGCTGCCTCGAGTCCTGGCGGCCTGCAACCAGGAACGACAAACTTATGTTGAACCACAAACTCTTATAAATCAGATCCCCAGATCATTCTGTCATGGATCATTCTCTTTCCTTAGACCTCTGCAATCCTATCATGTACACACCGTATCAGAGGGTGTAGGTCTTCGCTATCATTATCAATTTGTCTCCAAGCTCACCCAGCATCATTTCGCAGTGTCGGTGTCAGAGACTCATTGTGGAAGTCCCATAAAAGGCAACGTGGTGGCACATGCCCCTAGCACATCAAAAGTCGCAGCATCATGATCATTGTGTTCAAGGACACAGGTCCAGGATTCATTTTCAGGATCATGCGCACCCGAAGGTTGCCCAGTGCTGCCCTCGCTGCCCGGAGCCCACTGCCAGGTGGCCAGCGTCACAGCCAGCACCCATGTGCGATGCTGCAGCTCCTTGTCATCAGCCATCTTCTCGCGCAGAATGCTGTGTAGGATGACGGCGCGAGAGGCAAAGACCCCGTAGACCAGCCCCACCATGAGAGCCTCTACCTGCACATGTGCAGGGCAATTCCTTAGCGAGGGTAGCAAAGCCTGCATATGGCTTAGGTGGATGCAGGGTCAGGGGAGGCATCATGCATCTAGCTTGCATCTCGAGTCTGTTCATGTCCGTTCTCCGTTGCGTGTCTCAGCTCATGCCATGCATGCAGCTGTGCCTTCAGCCAGACCTCTTTTGCAGATCTCCAAGAGCATTGTTGGACACCTCTCATCTGCTGCCAGCCACACTCTCGCTGTCAAGACAATGCCTGTTTGCACTCATAGCCTGACCACGCACTGCTGCCCTCAAACAAGCAGGTCAGGCGTGGAAGACTTCTGTCAACAGGCCTGCAGGCTGTGCACACCTTGCTGTACTGCAGCTTTCCTGCTGGCATCAGCCGGGCAGCCAGCACGACCAGAGGGCCAAGCATACGCAGCACCGGCATCAGCGCATCCGTCTGCCTCTGGAGATGGCTCAGCGCATGTCCCAGACCTGCGCTCGCCTGCTTGACCCACTCCGACCCGGCATCCTTTGCAGGAGGTGTCTGGAAGGCTGGCTGCAGCATTCTCTGACCATGCTCTCCTAGGGGGGATGCATGGCTCGGCGTGGGCTGTGCGGCGTCCCTGGCGTAAGCTTCTTCTAACTGCCTGAGTTCCTCTTCGTCGCTCATCGTCACCTCCTCATCATCTGTGCTGTCAAAGTGGATGTTTAGCTCCGGTAAGCCAGGGCTGTAGGACGCTGGCATGCCTTCTGGCGTCTCTACTGCAGATGCCGCAGGAGCGCTGCTACCCCCTGCAGCGGCCTCTGTGCTGAGCTGACCCTCCATGAGCTCAGTGGGTGAATTGAGCAGCTGGGCAGCGGCCTCTGCGCTGAGCTGGCCATTCACGTGCTCAGCGGCCAAATTGGGCTGCTGTGCAGTGGCCTCTGCGCTGAGCTGGGCACTCATGGGCTCGGCGGGCATGCGGCGCTCTTCCTGGGCGCTGGGCAGGGGACAGTCGGGCAATCGGCCCTTACTGTAGCGCACGCCGCAGGCATTGCACAGGGTTCGAGGCCCTCCGGGGCCGCTGCGCCATTGGGGGCTGTACTGCGCCCCGCAGTTGCTGCAGCCCTCGCGGCTGAATCCCCGAGCGCTGCCTGCAAGCGCACTGAGCCTTGATCAGGGCGCCCTCACTGGTAGCACTCTGCTGACACAAGCACTTCAACATGAGTGCCTGCAGTGGTATTCAGTGCAACAAAGCACTTGGCAAAGATTGAGCGCACCAATAGCTTCTCTAGCTTTCGGCTTGATGATATCTGACCTATACTCTGCCTTTCTCGGAACAGAGTGTTCACGTCCCTGTCTCACATTTGCCATTCGCTCTGCATCATGAACGCTGCTGAAGCACCCTGCAAAGTGTGGACACTTACATGAACAGCAAGGAACTACCCTTTAGAAACTTCATAGGCTCTGTGAGCCATGCAATGCCGTGATGCGGCGCAGTAGAACTTTACATACATTGACCATGGGGTACACTTTTGCCGTACTTGATCGGACGCTAAGAGACAACAAGCGGCCTCATGGACGTACACACATATCCCAGAAAACAAGTTTCTCTAAGCAATCATGAGGGTAACGCAGGACATGCATCCTGTCAGTATGCAGCATGATGTAGGTGGCACTGTCAAAGCAGTACCTGCGCCTCCCGCAACTTCGATCGCCCGCAATGTCACAGCAGACGTAACTCGGTTCAAGCTACGATACTTAATTACTAGAAATGGCAGCAGGGGTTGTCCAAGGTGAGTCACTGGCATCGAAACATTCGGGCCATGTGATGGCGGCAAGCAGGCACGAGGCATAAAGTGGGACTTCGGGACACTTCTGGTAACCTCTAAGCCGCACTTACTTCGAGGAACTGCACATTATTCTCGAGAGCTCGTGGTAATTGCAACAAGGGCGCGTTGTCAAGCGTGACCCCTAAAGGAAGTTGGCCCAGCCAGCAGATCCGGTATGCATGCATGGCAAAAAGCCGCTTTGAGTACGTGAAGGCATTTGAAGCTCACGATACTTTGCTGTCGCACTGCTGGATAGTGATAAGAGTCGACGGACATGGCTTCAGCAGGCAAGTACCCACTCCCATCTCACCCTCCATGAGCATGGAGGGAAGTCGATAAGCCTGACGGAACGGTGGATGCAGGTTTACAACGGACCATGGCTTCGAGAAGCCTAATGATGCAAGGGCTCTCGATCTCATGGACAAGTGTGCAATGGCAAGCCTCTGCCTGAGCCATGCATGACATGGAAGCCTTGCAACTCTCTGCAACAACCACTCAATCCCATTCAAATGAGCTCTCTGAGAGCTACGTGGTGAAATTATCAGGAATTGAGGGCTGCTCTTCGTGCGCAGGAGGTCATGCAGACTTTTGTCGACATCAGAATCGCATATGGTGAGAGTGATGAGTACAGCTTTGTATTCAGCAAGAGCAGCAGCCTATATGGTACGCTCTCCAAAAACATTTGTCACACTCACTTCCCATAACTCAACGTGTTGCACAACCCTGAGGGCTGTTCTGCCCTGTCTTGCCTTCAGCAAAGTCATTGCTGTGGTAGTCAGTAATCTGTGAGCATCAAGGACGGTGCCCTAGCGCAAGGATGCATACATGCAGAAAGGCGGGCAAGCAAGCTTGTGTCCCTTGTGACATCCTGCTTCACAGGCAGCTATGTCCGCTTCTGGGCCACTTTCTTCCCCGACAAACAGCTGCAGTGGACCCCCATGTTTGATGGGCGAGCAGTATGCTACCCAACAGACGCCATTCTGAGGGATTACTTGGCATGGAGGCAGGCTGACGCCCACATAAATAATCAGGTGAGTGGGCGCTCCCATATAAGACCGCGAACATGCATTATGCAAGGACCTCACTACATGTTACGAGATGGTGCCTCGGAAGCAGCCTTGGCTGGAATGCGGTGTGAGGTGAACCATGGACATCACCCACGCGAATGATCAGTGAACTTCTGACCTGGCTTGCAGTACAACACATGCTTCTGGGCTCTAGTGAAGAGCGGCAAAGACAGGAAGGAAGCCAATAAGCTCTTACAGGTATGCCCTAGATACACTTGCATGCGCGTGTAGGCAGGTGCTGCTTTTTCACTTTGCCCTGCGCTATCTAGATTTCTGCCCGAAGGATGGGTTCGGTGAGGACTCACAAGTGATGGTACCTAGCAGGGGACCCAGACCGCACAGAAGAATGACTTGCTCTTCTCCTTTGGCATTACTTACGCGAAGCTGCCTGCGAGATTCAGAAAGGTGCACCTGCCTCATCTACCATTGTGTGACCTGTTTGCGCATGAAGCTTAGTGTACTCCTGGCATTACAGGTCCCACAAGAGAGCCCAAGCACTGCATCAACAAGCAAAAGTGTTGCTCTTGACTCCAGCGTGGCTGCATACATCTAAGAGCAAGCTGGGATAGTGTGTCCAAACAGCGTGCAGTACGTGTCATAGCACCCTATGGGGTAGCTACAACCAGTGGCTTCAGGAAACCATCTTAGAGGGGTAGGAGAGTCATGGCAGAAGCCATTGGAATGTACAGAAAGTCCAGCAGCCTTGCGATAAGACGGCGGCAGAAAATGAAGGAACTGCGACTGCTCAGCAGCTGCAGATTGCACATGCAGGGCTCAGTGGTTCTGCGCACTAAGCGGACGGTGACAGGAGATCTGGACAATGGCAGTCTTAAGGAGAAAGAGGTCAGCATGCCTAGCGTATGCCATGATGACATCATTGGCGACAACTTCTGGAAGGAGCACCCCGAGCTGCTGGCCTAGGCACCCGCGGCTTGCAAATGGATGCGCGAATGTGCAACCAGTCAGAAATTGGCAACACGGTTGGGCTTGCTGCAAGTTTTGAGGCTTGAGTGCAGACTAGTCCAGTACTGCTCCAGTGAATGACACAGGGATCACCTCCGAAACGCTGGCGCACGAAAGAATGTGTGTCTACTTGAAGCATGGGAGCATCATCCTGTACATATTGTACCATCTGAAGTCACTTGAAGTTCTTACCATAAGCCTTTCTTTTATCATGCATGCCCGCAGCTCACTCCATGCTGCTCGGGAGTCCAAACACTCATGTCACAACCGCAGCAGCGTCAAAACACTCATGTTGCCTTGCAGAAGCAATAACATCAATGTGACATACATGCCCTATGGGTCATTGCATGGACATGACCAGCAACAGAGTCTGTCACACTAAGAAGTGCTTTCGTTCATGAAGTTCGTTGATCAATTGAAGGTCTTGCAAGGTCTAATACCGCCAATGCTGCATGCTATTGGAGTGCAAGCATGAACAGCTCATGGCAGCTGCCTCCCAGTGCTGCCAGGGTACACATATGTACACATGAAGCCCTACTGGCCCTCTGTAACCATGTACCTTTCCTTGTCCCATCAGTGACGGGTGAACCCTCTAAGGCTCTTGGTAGCTATTGCTAGATCTATCCCGGTCATTGGAAAAGTGTAGGTACTGTGCCTGTCTAAGCTGTCATGCATGCATTCCTAGTCACTACACACTGGTGATGGAGAGTCTGAACGCAACAGAGTTGATTGCTCAGTATGGACTCAACACGAGTTTGTGCAAGCAGCGCTCTGATGCGACAGCAGCTGCTGCCCATGTTTATTGCCAAAGGCACACAGTAGGTGACACAGGAACATCGTCATGCCGGCCTTGGTTTGCGCCCAAAAAGAGCGGGTAGCAATCAAATCAGTCAGGTCATCGGTCGGCCCTGACCATTGTAAGAGACAACTGCTTTAACAGGAGCGGGCCGTTGAAGGATGCTTGCCAAGCGGCCATGTCAAACCATTGCAAAGCAGCAGCATATGCTTCAGGAGCCAGCCTGTAAGAAAAAAGGTACCTTTCTGGGTCTCATTGCCTGTGGCATGTCCTCACACAGGTCTCTTCCTATGACATGTGGATGCTGCAGATCACAACGTCATGGCGCTCAAAGTGAGGGGTAAGCAGGCATCACACCCACTCTCCTGTCTACTGTCCGCATAGTCTAGGCCAGCTCATCTATCTATGCAAGGCCGCGATATCACGTCACACAGGGCAGTCGTGGTCTAGGGTTTCCTACAGGACCGCAGGGCCGGCCTCGGTTGCCATGGGCACAGCAGGCGCTGGGCCGGGCAGCACCGGGCCGGCAGGGCAGTCCACGTGCATCGCCATGTGCACAGTGGCGCTGCTGCCCTCTGCGGGAGCGTCAGCGCTGAGGTGGCTGTCCACGGGCATGGGCACGGGTGCGGCGGGGTCAGCCGGCAGGGCGGGCTCCGGGGCGCCGGGCAGCGGGGGCAGGCTGCCCTTGGGCACGGTGCAGATGAGCGGGAGGCCCTTCTTGTAGCGCACACCGCAGGCGTTGCACAGCGTGCGGGGGCCCTCGGGGCCGCAGCGCCACTGGGGGGTCTGGTGCGCCCCGCAGTTGCGGCAGGTCATGCGGCGAGTGCGCCGTGTGCTGCCTGCAAGTGCACTAAACTCTGCTCAGACTTCACTTGCCTTATGCTTTGCTGACATCATTTGACCGTGACAAGACACACCAGAGCTTTGCTACCAAGGTACACATGCGGCAGCTCAGCAACCCCAGCATCAAGACTTTCAAGGTCACAGCATGCTGGGAGAAGGCTCGGCTCTGGGAGGGTAGGAGCGCACCTTTCTTGGCGCCGGGCTTGCGCTTGGCGACACCGCTGTCTGCCAGCATGCTGTCGGCCTCGCTGTCGGTGGCGGACACGCTGAGGCTGTCCTCAGACTTCAGTGCCCTGCGCACCTTGGGCTTGCCAGCCTGCACCTGCATGCAATCCAATTGACTAAGCACATGAGGTCCTTCACCATCCAAGCATTGTAAAAGCATATAGCACTGCCGCTTGGTATGTGGACACCAAGAGATAGCACTGGACGTAGTCTCAAGGGTTGTCAGCATGCAGACGCGGACTGAGACATTGCAAGGTGCGTGTGCAGGTTTGTGAGTCACCTTGCGGATGCCAGAGGGCCTCGAGGGGGATGGCTTGGGTGACTCGGATGCCTTGAGGGTGGTTCGGATGGGCGGCAGGTACATCTGTGGCTCCAGCATGGGAGGCAGTGTCAAGGACATGGCCCTCTCGCCCATCTGCATGCCCTACATTTCAAGATAAGCCCTACAATCAGCCTCTTGGGGACATAAGCCACTATCTCCAGCCAAGCAGTCAGGTGTGGAGACAGCGTTCCTCACCCGCAGCGTTGCAACATGGCAGGCGTGCAGATATCAAGCTATATCAGAGCAGGGAAGTGCTAGGGGCTCAAGGGGTATCTCAGTGGCAGGTTGGGAGAAGGTAGGGCGAGCAAAGGTTTCTGCTGCGCACGGGAGGGCCATACCTGGACGGGGGGTGCGAGGCGGGGACCCTGTGGGCTGGGCTGGGCATGCATGGGCAGGGGCATGCTGTGCGCGCCGCGCAGCGAGCAGCTGGCGCCCATGAGCGAGGACCCGGGCGAGTTCTGCAGGGACTCCAGGCTCATCTGCTGGCTCCCGTAGCGCCCGTACGGCAGCTTCCGGGAAGGCGTCGTCTGCATGTCGTCACATCACATGTCAGGACGGGGCGCGTCAGAGGTCTGCCACTCACAGGTCCACATGTGAGAAGATGCCAGTGACCCTCGCACATAGCGTGCTGATGGCATTGTCACAAGGAGGCTGTGCCTGTAATTGATGGCATAATGCGACAGACATCCAGACCACATGTCAGCAGTTGTACAGTGTGAAGGTGAAGCCCTATACCAGGCGTGGTTTCAGGTCTGAAACAGGCGTCTTTCCAGGGTCTGGGCAAGGCATAATTGTAGGTCTGATGAAGAAGAATTGGGTGAATCACCAGAGGGGGTGTGGGGGCCTCGGGGAGGCACTGGTTGAAGTGGTTGTGCATGAGGAGGTCGGAGGTGGGCGTGACGGGGAACAGCTGCAGCGGCGTGTCCGGGCACGCGGACATGTCCGAGCTGGCCTTGTCCAGGTCGTCGAACAGGTGGCTCAGGTTGCCCAGCTGCTGTTGCTGCGCACGCAAACAATCACATTTAGTAATCTCATGAGCTGCCGTAGATCCTGCAGAAGTGGCTTCGACTACCTAGCTGGGATGTCACATGCCTGTGCCAGATTTTCAGCATACGAGCATGTTTGTGCTGCGAAGGCCACACAGCGAGGGACGACAGCATAGTGCGTACTCGACCAGAGATTTGCATGGCGATGCGACTCCACAGAAGGGTAGCCCCAGCCGAGCAGGCAGTGGGAGCATAGGCAGAGGGCTGTGTGTGTGGTTATGATTCAGGCAAGTGCTTTGGCACGTTGTACACTGCTTGACAGCCCTCCAGTGGCAGAGCAGGGATATGGCTCTTGTGGAGCACGGCCTGCACAGCTCAGGCAGCGGGTGTGTAGGTCAGGGAGTGGGGGACTCACCAGAAGCTTAGGGGACAGGGTGCCGCCAGCACTGAAGTCAATGCTGTTGAGGGCATCAGCAAAGGCGCCTGAGCACTCTGAGCGCAGGCAGAAACTCTGCTGAATATCCCTTGCTGGCAGAGGGCCCCCTGCGTTGACCACCATGTCGAAGACTGCGTGGCTGTTCTCGGCGCAGGTCTGCTTGATCGCTTCGCATATTCCCGCTGGCTGGTAGGCCTGTTGGGCCTTGCAGGCATGTTCCAGGGTGCCAGCGCCTGCCATGCTAAGGGTGCAAGCTGCTGCCTCGAGGGAAAGCGGCATCTCCAGGCGCGGCGTGAGAGAATCAAGGCGCTCTACCGCAGCTATGGGAGCGTCCTGGAAGTCTCCGCGCCTCAACGCCTGCACTTCCAGCGGTACGACCTCAGTCACGCTAGTATGACGCCCCGCACGAAAGGGTAGAACGTAATGAGCATGCACGGCCTATAAGACCACGCTAGGCATATCATAGGTGCCTGAGAAGGGGATGAAAACGCCTTTGAGGGTTCAAAGGCGCAATTGACCCTCCAGTGGCGTCCTCAGTAGAAGGGTAAGCAGGGGAACCGGCCGGCACACGCTCACCTCGCCGAGCTTGTCCTCGTCGCTGGTATAGTGGCTGTCCGAGTATGTCATATTGGATATAGTACGCAGAATTTGCCCCTCTTTCAGTCCCTGCACAATATCTCGAGAGTCCCCTCTCGGAAGCTTGCTACGTGTAAATCTTCCGGAACGCAGCACCGCACACATAGCCAGGCCGAAACACGTTTGAGTGTCACAAAGAGCTCACCGGAAAGTTCCACGAGTCTCCACGGAAGAGCGTCTGCACCGGATCGCTCATTGTGGGACTACCCTGCCTTGCGTCAGGCTTGAGGCTTGCAACCTTCCAGGGGTGCCCTGGCGCCGAGAGTCGGCCTGGACTCGTCCTTGAGGCTATTGCATGGCCTCTTCAGCTAGCTTAGAGAGTTGAGGAAGCCCCTCAGCCGCTTCGACAACTATCTTATGCAGCTGCTGAAAAAGCGCATGTGCAAAATCATGAGGTTCTTACTCACTCATGACTATTGCCACGTCACAGACATGTTTGAACACCAGAGTGGTTCGATGCCGCTCTGTGCCTTCCTGGACATTGCTTCCAACGGAAGGGAACTGAGGTGTCTAACAGGTGGATTGCATCAGGCGCATGCTCCAAATATGGTGTTCTCTTTGAGCAGGGCTTGCCTTCAGATCGGCTCGGCATGTGCATATCGACACACCGGTGACAGCCACTTCCATCGCTTCTTTGGGCCAGAGCTGCCTCCTAATTTCCCTGTGTCTTTTCAATGACCGTGACTGACAGCAAGGACACGCAGGATCCTCAGCCAGGCGTCTAGTAAGCATCTTGCACCTGCGGCAATCAGCTCCTCTGACCCACTTTGCACGAACCACGCCACAAAATAGAATGCAGCCGCGGCTCTCCAATCGTGCGACGACATGCATGGCGCTCACAGTAGCTGCCAGCCTTGCCACAGAGAGAAATGACATCACTGAGCTCCAAAACCTATCAGTGCAGAGAGTGCCCTGCTTATCGGTACGGGCCTGTACCCGAGCTTGGAGAGCCTATAAGCCTCCCGGACCATTACTTGCTATCAGCCATGAGCTCTACTAGCACGAGAACTCAATACTTGCGCAGCCCTTCTGGCATGTAGCCTGCAGGTGGCAATGGCACAAAGCAGGTGTATTTGAGTACGTTCATGCTAGGAGCGCTTGAAAGGGGCTACGCTAAGGCGTTCACCTTTTGGCCCCTTGCAGGACAACTATGTTTGGATCCTGCAAGAGGCGCACTCGGGGAAGGTTGCCATAGTGGACCCTTCTGAAGCTGCGCCAGTGGCAAAGGCCCTTGAGCAAAGGTGTCAAAGTTCTCCAATCAGCTCCAAATGGACTTTGACTTGTGAGTAGCTCTTGCGCAAGACCTGCATTCGACGCCCTTGCTTTTCTCTCGTGCCTGCCGATGACAGTGGCATTACTGCCCCCACTAGTGCTCGCTGCACATGTTACATCCACTTGCGGTGCATGTCGTCTTTTTGAGCGGCAATCTGGCGTGCTGTGCATGTGCAGAGGCTTGAAGCCGGACTACATCTTGAATACTCATCATCATTGGTGAGGGTCTTCATGTATACCTGCTTCTCTTTAGCGTTATGTCTGGAAACATGGAGGATTCTGCATTGGGAGGAGAGCTGTAGATATGTGCCAGGCTGTGCATGTACCGCAGGCAGCAGTTGATGGCAGCTTGATGTAGTGTTGCACTGCAGGGACCACACAGGAGGCAATCTAGAGCTGAAGGACAGGTGAGGATATCCCAAGGCGCTGCTGCACTTCTGCCATGCCTCTGAGGTATTTAGCAGCTCCACCTCAGCTCAGGTCTGGTCACCCTCTCTGCCTAGAGGTTGATTTGTCATCCAAACGCAGGTACAAGCTGACCATCGTGGGTCCCAAGGCAGATGAGGAGCGCATACCTGGAATAGACGTGGCGCTGGCAGACGGGGAGACCTGGCAGTTTGGGGGGCTGACCATGCATGTGATGGACACCCCCGGGCACACGCGCGGCCACATCACGCTGTGGTTCCCTGAAGCGGACGCCCTCTTTCCAGGTAAGCATGGTCGCCACACATGCTGGCCTTCTCATCAAAATGCTGCAGAGCAGGCAGATTGCAGGCCTGTCCTATGATCTTGGGGCGCACTACACAATAACAGTGACATTGCCATGGTTCATATGAGAGACCAGATCCTCACACCCAGGAAGGGTTGGTGGTCTCCTCACTTCTATGGTTCCTCACTTCTTCGGCAGCACAGCCACAAAGGCTTTTCATGGAGGCATGTGGGAATGCTGTGAGACATCAATGTACCAAAGGCCGCCTACTGAGGAGTGCTGTGCCGTAGGCGACACGCTGTTTGCGCTAGGCTGTGGGCGCCTGTTTGAGGGCAACGCCAAGCAGATGTGGGCATCCCTGTCCAAGATGCTGCCCCTGCCGCGCTCTGCAACCGTCTTCTGTGCGCATGAGTACACACAGGTGGCAACCTGCCCGCCTCCTGTTTACAGCTAAGTTGTGTGTAGGCTTGATAGCATACACTTGGACCAGTGACCTTGAGTACATGTGGACATGAGGAGGCACCGATGCTGTGAGCGGTGCAGGCATTATGCAGATAAGGCATAGCTGTGTTGAAGCGAATCCCTGCTGTGCAGAGCAACGCCAAGTTTGCAGCGGCGCTGGACAGGAGTAATGAGAAGTTGCAACAGCGGAAGGATGCCATCGATGCCTCAAGACAGAAGGTCAGCAGCACTGCAAATCAGTCTCCAACATTGAACAGCATCATGCTAGCATGGTGATGCAAAAGCTATTGCATTGCGGTACAAGTTTTGGTCTTTAATTGGGGACACAACACTGAGGGCCGCTCGACACTTTCCGTTGGGGATGCAGGGTGAGGCAACTGTGCCAAGCAATCTAGGGGATGAGTTTGACACCAACCCTTTCCTGAGACCTGGCAACCCCAACATCAGGAAGAGCCTAGGTGAGCACATACAGGCATTGTATAACACCCCTCTTGCTCAGGCACATATTTTGACGCACAGGTCGAGTACTGCAAGTGGCGTGATGAGCTGCTGATTTTACATCTTGTTACCCTGCCAGGTGTCCCTGAGGGAGCATCGGACGCCGAGGCGTTTGCAGCCATCAGGAAGGCCAAGGACAACGCCTGAGCCCGCAGCTTCTTACATGAGGCATTGGCCCGCATATTGTGTTGTGATACATGTGCCCAGCTTAATGTGAGGCGCATGCGTATTTATATCAGTCAATAAATCGGTTTCTGGAGGCTGTTTAAGCAGATGCACATTGCACTGCTGCTGCCCGTACTTTTCTGTAAGCAGTCGATTGTGTGCTGGATGACTGTCCACTCACTTTACCGCGGAGGGCTCTCCTGGCTAGGCCTACATCACAAGGCGTTCCACTCCTCTCTTTCACAAGACGATCAGCAGCATGCGCAGCGCCTGGAGGCGCTGGCTTGCATCTAGGCTGCAACTATCCCCTCCGCTTCTGCTGCAGGATGGCTGGGTTGCAGTACTGCCTCAATCCCACAAATGCTCCTGCAGAGAGCCACTCAGAAGTATGAGAGGTCAGGCTGCTCTCACAAGCACATGCCAAGAACCTTCATGCACCTGGTCTACAGATCGGAAAGCGTGTAATGAATGAATGAATGGATGCACACAGCTGTTGCCACTCTGTCAGAGAGGGCAGGAGAAGGGGCTCTGCACTGTAAGGCATAAGCAGGGCAAGAGCAACAGAGTGCCTTACCTGCGTAGTACCACGGCCGCATGCCATAGTAGTGGAAGACGAGGCGGGTGGCGCCGCTCTTGACCGCGCCGGCCTGCTTGCTGCAGCAGGCGACGCACTGCGGGAAGTAGCGCTGCACGCTGCGGCTGATGCGCGCCCGCGACTTCCCCCGCAGCACCTGCCCCAGCTTCTGACTGCAGCCATGACACGCACATGCATGAATTCCATTGCGAGCGCGCCACTGGTGGCATGAGGTCATGCCCACACTGGCTGTATACAGAAGCAAGAAAGGCAACACCCTGCATCACTGCCATGCTGGCGGACCACAGTCCTCCTGCTACTCACATGCTCAGCAACACGCAGTAGCAGGAGGACTGTGGCTTGCAACATACTGAACATGTCACTTGCTGTCCAATGATGGCCGGAAACCTGTGCAGAGGCCCTGGGGCTCACAAGCATGTTTGTCAATCGGGCTTTTAGGCTGGCATTGGCCTGAGCACCCTCTTGCACAATCTGCGAGGCTTCTCCTCAGAAAGTCACCTCAGCTTCCCCAGAGGAGGGACGTGGGTGTTGTTGGTCACGCCCAGGCTGGCAGTGATCTGCTTGATGGCGCTGTCTGCTGAGCTGACGTACTTGTTGGGCGGGATGTGGTCGCCTATGACTCGGCCCATCCTCGTGCCGCAGTGGTGGCAGCCGTCTCTGCACGCATGTCAGCCAAGATCAGCGCTTTCCTTGATGTGTAGCTCGAAGCAATGCATGCACAGCCTCCTTTCACTCCGGTGACATGTAACCTGAGCTCGCGCAGCATGCACAGCTGACAATCTTGATGTCCCCCTATCCGGCATATCACGGCCCTACCCAGCCTGTCTTTCTTATGAGGGCAGTGCAGGCAAAAGGGCTCTGCGCGTACATCCGGGAGGTGCGGCGCAGACCTGGCAAAGAGCCGCCTGAGCTCTCCCTTGGCTGCGTGGGAGGCGTACTCGCTGCCAGGCGCTGGGAGGGACTCAATGGCGCAGGCGCCTGGGTACACAAGGTTGCTGGGCATCACGCTGCGGAATCTGCCACCCATCATCTGCAGCCATACGAACCCTCATATCACTTCAGCAAAAAAGCCCTTGTGGTGCTGCTAGACCATGCAAATGGGCACCCAAGGCAGGTCTTCAACCGCTTCCACTTTTACTCTGTCTATAAAGTATTGGCCTTCCTTTGAGGCATGGTCCGCATGTACAGTCTCAACCTTGATCACAGTACTGCCTCCCACAGCCAGAATTGCAGTGTCAGGAACATAGTGGCTGTGGTCTGCCCCATGATCTAATGCTGAAAAACCTGGATCTGTGTGACAGGTGTGCACAGGCAATGCCGGCCCACCTTGTACAGGCTCATGCCAAGCACGGCATCCAGAGCCATGTCCCTGGCGAGCACCTGCATGCTCCGGTGCTGCTGCGCGCCTCTGAGGCGGGCGCCAAACCTTCGGGAGGCTTCCCCTGCCAGTATGGAGGAGAATCCAATCCCCGCCATGCCCAGAGCAGAGCTCAGCACAGGCGTTGCGCAGGAGATCCGCAGCGCATAGCCTGCAGCCTGCAGCCAGCGCTGCAGCCTGATGATATCGTGATGGAAATGCACCACTCCAGGCCTTGCCCATGCAACACCCCCAACTCTGCTCTCGTGCTTACAGCTACATGCTGCATGGCCACCAGATTGATATATGCCAAGGCCTGGCGCTCTCTGCTGTGCGGCAAATCAGTACCCTACACACTGAGCAAGCAATTGTAGACTGCGAAATCGGGAGTGCACCCTTCTGGAGACAGCCATCTAGGCTGGACAGCAAGGCGATCTCCAACCTGGGACGAGGTGCTGAAACTTGCGCACAAGGACTGGAATGTGTTACCTGAGATAGCCCCATTCCGACAGTAAAGGCTGCAGCAGATGTTGCTGCATGTCCAACGAAGGGCAAGGCAGGCTCAATGATGACAGCCAACTGCTTGCCAAATCGCCTACACAGCATACTGAGATATTAAGAATAGCAAAATGAACAAACAGGGTATCTCTCTTTTTGCCGGTGTATTGCCGACACGTTGGATCGCCAGAGCCTCCTCTTACCTGACATCACCCATAAGGGTTCCGACAACAACTTTCCTTTGCCTATCCCTCTTCCGGGTGGCCTGGGCTGTACGCAGTCTTTTTACTGAATGCTGAGGAGATCTAAGTACACCCATACGCGTTTGAGGCCTTGGTCGATCCCATACCAAGCTATTTTTGCAGTACATATAACAAGATCTCCGCCGGTCCCTAACGGCCGGCGCCGGGCCTACCGTATGGCACAGATGGTATGCGTGCCATCATGGCCATTGGTAGAGTAGAAACCGACCACTGAGCCGTGCGATCCACTTTCACGAGTTCATGCAGTGGTGAGAGGTGCATGCACCTATTTAGGGCCTGCTGAGGAGAGTATGGCTCGGTGATGGAGATTGGTGTCAGTTTTGGACTCTACACCGCACCCTGTCGAGCGCAGAACTTGCTGACCAGCGACCCAGAACATTCCATGTCCAAATCAGTAGTTTGTTGGTACTTTTTTGGCTGATTGGCCATACCAAGACCATGACCAAGACCATAGCTGAGCTGTTACCTGTCAGTGGACCTTAAAGTGGTCATGGTGTGTCACGCCAGGTGTATACAAGGCCTCAAAGCATTCCTGAGGCACTTCATAGATCATGCTATCCAGCTCCTAGGCTGGCGCAGCACTTCGAGCATGGCAGCCTCCGGAGTGCCCTCTTCAGGCTCCGCTGCATGCGGCCATGCAACCAATGGCGGGAATGACACTGCCCATCCAGGCGGCTTGGTGCTCTGCTTGTTTCCGGCTGCTGCCTGCTTGTTGCTCTCCAAGCCTGCGCAGAAAGCAAGCAGGTCAAAGAGCATGTGAGAGTGCGTGGCCTGGAGTCTCGCAACTGTGCGTTGAAGATGACGGCAGTCACCAGGGATGCCCGTGACAGAAAATGCCCCCAGCATGCTGCACGCATTGGGAACTCTTCAATATGCACAGCAAATCAGTCTGTCAGCAACTTGTGAATGCCTGTGTCAAGACCACTCTCATGCTGCAGCTAAAGTATGGCAGAAGCGACCTCCATACCAAATCTGACGCCCCGGTCATACAGCAGGTTGAAGCACACATAGGCGCCTCGCCTCTGCAGCTGCCACTGCCTCTGGTGCTCTGTGTACGGCTGCTGTGCGCTCCGCTCTGCTAGGTTGCGCCAGCTGGGCATGAAGCCCTGAGCCACGTCCCTCACAAACTGCACGCACCCCATCATTGCTCATGTTTCATGCCTGCACCACTCCAATGCCCTGGCAAGTTTACTTTTCAGCTACCAGGCAAAGCACACTGGCTGCTGCCATAGCACCGCATCTGCCATGACCTTAAGATAGCACCAGGACTCCCAATGCTGCTATTGCTCAGGAAGACAATATGACGCTTTAAATCTTGGAACAAGTGAAACCTGCTCACCTTCTCTGCATCAAAGCTGGCCTCGCTGCTGGACAGGTCATCGAAGAAGATGCCTCCCACGCCTCTGTGCTCCCCCCAGGCAGGCAGGTAGAAGTACTGGTCGCACCACTCCTTGTACTCCTCATACAGGCCGCCCTGCGAAGCGCAACAACTTGCTTCTGCAGGAACCCAAAATGCTCAGTGGTCACTGGAGGCTCTTTGGCTTGCACACAGTTGCCGCGCCAGCAGTCATGCGAATGAGATGGGAACATCCCTGTACAATATCTTGGAATAAGGATTTGTTCTGATTTATGGCTTGCCAGACATAGGCCGGTCAAAATCAGGTATGTGCAGAGGCTACTCTCCCACCCAGGACCAGGGAAATTGGCGCAGCACTGAGACACAGAGGAGGGCAGGCTTACCTTGTGCTTCGAGCAGAGCTGATGCCAGAAGGCGTGGAACTCTCTGGCGTCCTGCTCGCACAGGTAGGCAGGCGTCAGGTCTGCGCCGCCGCCAAACCAGGCTTGCCCCTCCACCTGCACCAGCGTCCTGTAAACAGATCTCAACCGTTGTGGGAGTGGCCAGCATGTCAGCAGTCCCAGCACATTGGTATACAACAAGGTATAAGTGTGGAGGGCTGGGCAGGAAGGTGAATGGGGTCAGCAATCACTGCCGAGCAATGCCCCATAATTTATGCGAGCATGCCTTTGTCTGAAGGTTGAGCAGGGACTTCATGCCCACATCCACAGGCGAGCAAACGCAATGAGTGTGAGCATGAACCTCCTCACAAGCTGCAGACGAAAGCATGCTCAACTGTATGGGGCACTTACGTGAGCAAGCAAGCCCAGCCTGTACCATGTGGTAGTGAGTCACCTCAAAGCGCCTGACGTCCGCTCTCAGGGTGGGCACGAGGGGGTGTGCCGGGTGGAACACCAGGCTGAGCGCTGCTGCAGTGTAGCGCTGGCCGCCCTCCTGGTCAATGCTGCGCCCCCGCGAGCTCATGGCCTTCGCGCGCTGAGCTGAGAGTGTTCCTTGCACAAAGGTCGTGCTCACAGCAGCCTGCAATACGTATGTGCCATGCAATATCTGTACAGGGCCCGCGAGTACATCTCTAGATTGTTTGTGGTGTCACCAGGCGTGTGGGGATTGGCTGCAGAGTGCAATGGCTGCAAGCATCCATAGGAGCAGATGCCGCTGAAAGATGAGTAAAGGGGATTGAGCGGTGCTGACTGCTGTATTTGCTGTATCAGAGCGATGTGGCAATCATTGGCACACCTTTTCGAGCAAGCTACCCCCTTCCAGCACAGCTGTGATGCCATAACCAGGGTTGGGGCTGCCCTCTGGCCTGTCCCATGGCTCCAGCTTGAAAGTACTGCCTCCATCCAAGCCTTCAGCAGCCTGTACAGGCAGCTCGCTCTGTGATGGGACATTATCTATGAAAAATGCATCCAGTCAAGTGTGAGATCTCAAGCTATCCGTCTACTGACCTGAATGATCTCCATCTGCGTGCCTGCCAAGAAGTCCTTGAATAGCTGAGCATCGGCATCCGTTCCTCCATTGCTTGCTGCACGGGTAATATGGCTCCTCGTTTGTACTAATCGCCATGTAGGCGGATTTGTTTCTTTTCTGGTGCACGCCAAGGCCTGCACCTGCCCATACACACATACAGGGCGCATGTACCGGCCGCAGCTGGTCAGGTGAGATTTTGATGGACAGCCCGCATTCGCCACATTCTTTGTGCTCTGATGAGCAGCTCACAGATTTCGCTGTGAGTGCGGAAGCACATCCGCGTTTACTTGTCAAGACATCTGCTACATTTCTGTGAGTGTGTAAGTCAGCTTCTTGGCTGGGTGAAGCCAAGACAGGACCCTCAAGGACTCATACAATCAATCAGCTCTCCTTTGTGCACAGACAAAGCAGCCAGGGCTGGATGGAGGAGGTACAAGAGCTTGTATGCAAGAGGCATGGCACAGACAAGCTTGTCCATCAGAGGGACATCATGGATTCAGATGGGCTCATGCGGCAGCAGCACAGGCCATTGGCAATCAGACGTGCATTTACTCCTTGCACAGGTCCTGGAGCACTGAAACTACTGAGGAGCAGGCATTTCATGCCATGAGGCGGCTGCAACTGTAATGTACTACTGTGGCATCTGCCACTCTGTGGTCAGAGCCCCTAACGCACCGTAGCGACTTGCATGAATCAGAGGCCCAGGCTGCGATCCCACGGTCAAGCACGCCCACTCAGATGCTGCTCTGTAATGGTGTAGTAGGCTACAGCATGGTGTTAACCCCTGCAAGCTTCATAGCCAAGGGTTGTAGGACTGCAGCGGATCATCCTATGATCTCAAGCCTACCGTGGCTGACTTTGTCTAGTTCCGAACCTGAATCATGTATGTTATGTATAAAGCTGCACAATACAGCCGTCCCACCCCTAAGCCATATTCTTTATAGCTGCGTGCACTTGCCAAGCACGGCTGAGCAGCTATTTGCATATTGGCAGTTTGAAAGATTGACCTTGCCATGCCATCTAGAAGAGAGCATCACTTCAGTCGAGTGAACAGCTCATAGGCCCTCCTATCCTCCAAGATGACCTTGGCTTTGCTTGCTTGCTGGACATCCTTGAGTGAGCTCAGCACATTTGGCAACCACCTGCCAGAATTTAGCAGAGAAATACTCTGCAGAGCTGGCAGTTGGCAAGTATCTTCAATCCGCTCAAGATTCCTAGAATCCCAATTAAGTGTGAGGTACCGGATGTTCTGTAGGCTGGCTGGTAAGCGTGGGGGCAGGGCATCACTGTATAAGACAAAGTCCAATGTCTTCAACATGGACATCTGAGGCAGAATGGCATAGAACCGCTCTTGGTCGTCTGCTCCAATAAATTGACACTGACAATAGGTCAAGCCAAGAAGGTTGCTCAATGGAAAAGCCTCATGCACTTCAAGGTTGGAAAGGCCTGTCCAAGACAGCTCCTCAAGGGGAGCTTGCAGAGAGAGCCGGCCCCGGAAGAACCAGCAATGCTCCAAGGTAAGGCTGCGCAAATTGGGGCAATTTAACTTCATGTCACAGGCTGCAAAGTCAGCCATGTGCAGATTCCTTAGGCCTGGAAGATCCATGCCATATGAATAGTGCTGGATCCTATAATACCTGTTAACACAACAACGGTAGCCCTGTATCTTGAGACTGGTCAGGTTCTTTAGCTGGGTGAGCATGTCAGTCCGTATAAACGTATCTGCTCTTGGATACGTCTGCTGATGCCCATACTCATATTCAACACCTACCGTGATGGAGAGCTCCGTCAAGCTGTTGGACAACCCAGCCCAAAATCTGGTCTGGAAGCAAGATCCCTGCTCCCCTCCGGATCCAGGCGTAGGCATGTAGTAAGCAAGATTGCTGCCGGCATTCATTGCAAGGAGGTCGTTGGTCATGTCTGCATATCATCCATAAGAGATTTGAAGGCCTATCGCAAATGATCAACAGCCCAAAGGCAACGATGCCACAGCATGCGGCGTCGATTGCTCACACTCATCACAGCTCATTGGGTTGTACATGCAGGTGTCGAGCAAGCTTGCTCATTGGATTGGTTGGGACTCAATCAAGTGAATATACCTAACTTCACTCTATATCATATCCTATCATAGTGTGCCTCTGAATTGTATTGCGCGTACCTGAGGTGATAGCCAAGTGGAGCTTCTTGCTTAAGTGACCATTGCGGCTAAGCTCAGACAGCTGTGTCACAAGCCATGCGGCAGCTTGTGCGGCTATCTTTACCTCATGTATGCAGCTCACAGGGCCGTTTCGCTGATCATCATAAAGTTGACTGACTCGATCACCAGGATGATGATCAATACGATGTATGTAACGGCTTTCTGTATTGCAAAGCAGGTGTGTAAACCCTGGAAGCCTTTTGGGAAGCCACCTGCATGTGTCCGAGCATCAGAGGTACTAAAACAGACAAAAATGACTGAAGAGAACAATGCAGAGCGGCTCAAGACACAACTCGTATGCGTTCTTTGCATGCCAATCACCTCATGATACTCTCTCTGTGCAGCTTACTATCGTGCACATAGCGTTCATTCAGTCTCAGGTCGGACATGAGGTCACAGCTGCCCCATAGCCCCTCAGATGGCACAGGTTTGCTGAGAAGAGCATATAAATGGCGGCTCATGAGCTCTAAGGAGAACTTCTCTTTGAAGCTGAGCGGTCGAATGATCTTCTTCAGGATGTCATTGGGCAGATCGCACAAGGTGCAGCTTCTTTCACTGGCTGACAGTTCCCTCTTCTTCCGCATGGTGGCAAGGATCGTTGCAAAGGACGTCTGAGATAGGTAATACGTCAGCTTGTTGGCCTGTTCTGCATCGACTCGTACTAGGGGCTTCTGTGCTCAGGCAATCTCTGAGATGCCTACGCGTGCCCGCCAGCAACACCTTCTCTACACGATGATTGCCTGCCGCTGCCCAGACGATTCCGGGCTGCCCGACTAGCCCATCTAGCTTACAGCGTCAGCACTCACATTCACGGACTTGTGCAAGCATTCAGCGTCTCCTTTCTGCATGACAAGGACTCAGACTCAAGGGCTAGCTTCAGGAGGGTGGGTGCAAGATATGTGTCACCGTATGAAGCTCTCCTAGGAGTGGCCCAAGCGGCACCAAGCATGACGCTGTAACAGCACATGTCATGATGATGTGCATCCTCTGACACTGGTGAGGGGCAGATATTTAACAAACACACTGTGCTTGGCAGCTGGCCAAAGTGTCTTCTCTTATCTATCGAAGTTGAGCTCGGCTGCTGGACTCCAGACCTCAGAGGTCTTGCATGTCATGCCATGCCGTACATCATATGAATTGGCATTGTCAGTAACAAACATGTACGTGGTGCTTCAAGACAAGTCTTCCTTGATCAAACCATGAGCTTGCAGGCCCCAGGGGCTATGCTTAGACATGTAGGTACTCCACGGAGGCCAGCAGTGCTTGTGACTAGTCCAGAGCTCCTCACATGATGTAAGAATGCCGGCTCTTAACATGGATTGGCAAGCTCATTTACATGTACCCCAGTCGGATTTGCTATATATGGACTGATGTACGAGGACCTTCACGATCATCTCCTTTGATACTCCTGTGTAAAAGCGTTGATTTGACAAGTTGACTTTGCTGTGCTTTGCTGTCCCTGGGACAAAGGCCCTAAGAAGCTCCGAGGGAAAACAGCAGACCCTCCAAAAGCATGCAGGGCTCGCTACATTGCAATGCAGCTCGGATGATACCAGATCATCTGAGGATCTGCTTAATCATGCGCTTCAGTGCTGTCATCGCAGGGCCTGTCTCAGCCCAGTGATTGTTGGTGATGTCCATCTGCACACAGTCACACCAGGCGTCAGGGAGCTGCACAAACTTTAGAGAGAAGCAGAAGTACAGCATTGCCAGGAGGTGCTAGCTTGTTGGTGCATGTTTAGGCAAGTTGGTCATGGGGTTGTGGTGCATCGAAGCGTGTCAGGCCTGGCAGGCCATGGTAGATCATATGTGACAGGCACATGTCTGCAAACTTTCCAGAAATGGACCACTGAAGCATTAGCGCTGTACTTGTCTTCAAGATCTAATGACATGCTCACTTCCAGGTAGCACTTAGAGGTGCAGAGCATCTCTCCTGCTCTTTCTCTCCCTAAGGGTACAAGCCAAGCCTCCAAATGGCATCACAAGGGTGCTAGCCGCTGTCAAGGTATTGCCAGACTGACTGGCAGGTACCATGCAAGGATCAAGCGCTAGCCTCGTCTAGAAGCTGGCTGCCTCCTCGGCGTTGCTAGCTTGGACGGCAGACTTCAGCAAGGATCCAAGAACGCCTGACCTGAATGCTGGCAAATCCCGGGACAAAGCTGAAGTACTTGGCAGACGCCGTGCCAGGAGCGAAGGCTCACCTGCATGCTGATGGCTTGCTGAGAGTCGCCAGACTGGATGGCGGTCACCAGGGCGCGCAGCTTGTCAAGGATCTCCGGCTTGAGCTCGCCAGCATTCATGCGCCAGAACAGCGCGCCGATCTTCTTGCTGTTGTCCTCCGCCTCGCGCTTCTTGCCTGCGCTTGGCCCCGCGTTGGCGATGATGCTCCGCACCAGCTCGCGCAGAGCCGTGACTATGACCTGATACTCTGCCGGCACCTGCATTTGCAGTTGACTAGGGCTTCGAGCTGTCTCATGATCGCGCAGCATCATGCGCAAGCCCAAAAATGACAGTGTGCTGGCACAGCCACGGACAAGCCCACACAGTCCCTGTCAACTTAACCACTGAAGGGTCAAGTCACATGGCATGCCAATTGCACAAAGCAGCCCTACATGCATGCCATGACTGGGTCACTTGCAAGGCGAAGTAACACTGCCTGGGGGCTGAGTCTTGCACGTGCAGCTCACAACATTCATGCGCTGTCGGTACTATGCAGCCCCATCTTCCAAAGCCCTGCGCACTGCAGGACCCATAGTCTGTGCCAGAAGGCGTCAGATAAAAATGCGCACCTTGGAAGTATCCGTCTCGATGTTGACATTCGTGGGCGGACCGGTGGGGGCAGGCGGGGGAGCCGGCTTGGGCGGAGTGACCGGCCCGGGCTGCAAGGGCTGCCCAAAGGGCGTGGGCTGCCCGTAGCCGCTGGGCGTCTGCGCCGGCGAGGATCTAGGCATGAAGGCCGGTGGAGGCGCCTGCATTGGCACACCATCCTCTGCACTTGCTTCCCTTAGGTCTCTTTTACCACAGAACCTGCATGACCAAGTTGAGGGCCCATGCAAGCCCAAGGACTTGAAAGGCTTCTGAAGCACTCCAGAAACCTACAGATGCTGCGAAAAGCAGGCAGGTCATGTGGCAAGGGTGGTACAGGAGGATGGAGTGGGTGTAAGCACCTGCTGGGTGGCTACAGGGGCCAGGCCAGAGGACTGAGCATGCATGGGCGCAAACATGTTCTGCTGCTGCTCAGGGGCCTGCTGAGGCTGCCAGGAGGGAGCCCTGGGCGCAGGCGCGGGCTGGGCAGCGGGCGGTGCGGGCTGGGGCTGCCAGGCGGGCTGCGCCTGCTGTGCAGGAGCTGCGGGGGCAGCCTGGGGCTGCCATGCAGGCTTAGGCGGCTGGGGCATTGCCTGTATGGAACCCCACCCAAGCTCATGCACTGTATCTCCTACTACATAGCGTCTGACCTCCTTCAATGCCACCGTCCAACCATTATCTCTGCATGCAGCTCTCCAGATGCCACTTGCATGGTATGGCCACAAATCAATATGAGTTACTGCTGCGCAGATGAGAGTCGACAATTTCAGGACACCAGCTGCCCGCCAGCACCTCTCAAAGAGCCCTTCTCCAGGTCTAAACTCCTGGGGCAAAGCTTGACACCCTATTATCTTGTCACAGCCCTCATCCATCTGTCTCCTTGTGTGGAGATTACCAGATCCAGTCAGCATGCTCACCCTGCTCGGCTGGGCGGAGTACGCGGGCGCCTGCGGGACGGGCGGCGCAAAGCCGCCGCCCATCTGCGAGGAGAACGAGGCCGAGCCGGGCTGCATGGAGCCCGAGGACTGCGGGGCAAAGTGGGCCACGGGCGCGGGCTGGGGCGCGGGCTGGTACGCTGCGCTCTGCTGCTGCCCGAAGCCGCCGCTGTAGCTGTTGTCGTACCCGGTGCCGAATCCCGCTTGCTGCGGCGCCTGTAGCAGATCCAGCCCATCAGTGTGCGAAGCTCGGGCGACACCGCTTGCTGTAGAAGGGAAGTCTGGGGCATGCTCTGCTGAAAACGTAACAACAGGGGGCAAGGGACACATAAATTAAGACAGACATCCGCATGAAGGGCAGTGAGCAGGTCATGTGCCGTTTTGCCCTGACCTCATAGGTCACCATCCACAGTTCAAGACACCATGGACACTGTGAGGTATGTTCACTGGATAACAGCCCTAGCTTAGGGGTATGTCTGAGAGGCGAGATACCTGCTGGTTGCTGTAGGGAATGTTATAGCCGCTGTTGTCATAGGATGGGCCGCTTGGCTTGTTATAGCCGCCGTGCACGTGGTACTGGTTGCGGATGTAGTAGTCTGTGCCTGTGTGCGCTGCCGCCACTGGAGCTGCAGAATGTACATCATGATCAGACAGCATGTCGTCCTGTAGCTCAGTGGCAGGTCCAGTAGCAGTCACAGCCTTCAGCAGCTTCAGGGAAGTAACAGCCTTAGCTTCTGTAGCTTAGTGACAGATCCCAGCAGCGCTTGATGCTAGTGCGCAAGGATTGCACACAGCGACTGAGGGGACCCCTCACGTGTGAGCTGAGACAGGGAGACACAGATGACGGGCGCTTCTGGAGCTCTCATCCTCTTGCAAGTGTTAGTGCACACGATCAAAGGTTCTCTGGCGCACGCAACCGCCATACGAGAGCGCAGCTCACCTGCTTGTGTGTTCTGAGAGTAGGCTGCCTGCTGGGGGTATCCTGACTGCTGGGTGTATGCTGAGGACTGCTGCACCGCGCTGGGGTCCACAGCGACGTCCTCTGCGATGAAGGGAAACATGGGCTCGGGGCCGACGTTCACGTCGGGCGCGCCGCTGCGGTGGATGCGGTCCTTCAGCTCGGCCACGTCCGGCGCCGCGTCGCCCGGCACCAGGCTCAGATACTGCTGAGCCGCCCCCATGCGCCCCTGCACAGCGCAATGCTTCAGTTCACCGGAATACTGCAGGGCTGCAAGGTTGTGGAAGGTCCGGCGCCGCGTCGCCCGGCACCAGGCTCAGGTACTGCTGAGCCGCCCCCATGCGGCCCTGCACGGCGCAACAGCTCAAACACGTCAGCCAGGAACTTCAGAGCGGCTGGCATGCAGCCCTGCGGAAAGCACTGACTTGAGCATGTGTATCGTATGCTGCAATGAGGCTTCCCCCATGCAGTCCTGTGCAGCGGGCTTGTTGGATCATATCAGCGGTTCGGCAACGCTCAACGAGCACTTCCTGTGACGTGCTCATTCTTCGCTCAGGATGTCAAGTGGCAAATGTGGAACACACTATGCAGACACCCCCACAGTAAGGACAGGGGCCTGATGAAGCGCTACTTGTCATAGCAGATGCTGACAGGGATTACCTGAGCTGCCAGGATGCCGGCGTACTGGTTGACCAGGGCGGCGAGCGCAGCGGACGTCTCCTCCTTGTTTGCGCCATGGCCCAGCACCACAGCGCGCTCCACAAGATTCTGCATGCAGGGCCTACCTTCTCATCATTGCTCCCAGGGGTCTGCAACAAGCCCACTGCTAGCCGCAGTGACCCTTGAAACACATTTCCAGCCCTCAGAGACCTCTACAGTTCCTCTGCACAATGTGTGGAGTTTCAGAGGATGCAGACTGTCTAAGAGAGGCTCAAGGAGCGGGAAAACTCACCTGCAGAGCCTCTGCAGAGGGCTCGGGCGAGGAGGCCTTGAGGTCGGAAGTCCACTGGCGCACGGCCTTGTCCACGTTGGCGGCGCAGATCCAGGCCAGGGTGGCCGGGCCATGCAGCCCCGCGCCCGATAGGCGCTTCGCCAGCATGTCGCACAGAGCGTGGAACTCGCCATCCTCGCCGTAGGCGCACAGCAGCGCCAGCGTCTCCTTCCACTGGTCCAGTGGCCGGGACTTGACGAGACCTGATGCATGCCAGCACACAGTTCAGCAATAGTCTCAAGATGTATTATTCTCCTCTGCTGTTGGCAAATGCATGGGGGCGCAGCTCCAGAGATGCCATGGACACGCATGCACGATTGGTGCCGGCTGATGACAACTCACATATACCATGCAATGTGGGCACTCTCTGTTGGTGTCTCGTTCACGTGGGCATGTCGGCTCTGTGAGCTGTTCATGAGCATGACACAGTGCAGCATGGCATGAGCAGAGGTTAGCTTGAGGGAGAGGGCCACCTGAGAGGTTGCGAGACATGATGGCGGACACAATCTTCATGTAGGGCCGGGGGGCGCGCCGCATGTACTCCTTCTGGGCCCTCTCAAACAGGTAGGTGCCGCCCACAGACGCTATCACGAGCGCATCTGCCATCCGCTCCGCCTGCACATAATAGTCCTTCCGTCATGTGAAATTGCTCGTGACTCACTCTTGGCTGGGGACTGTGTGTAACTCTGCCAGCATGGAGAGAAGTTGCAGACAGGCGCACTGCAAGCCGCCCCGGCACTGAGACATTCCCAAGCAGAAGGGGCAACCGCGCACTGGCACCTGCCGAAGTGCCGAGCAGGCAGGGTGACGCCAGACAGAGGGATGTCATCGACTATAGATTTGCTTGCACCATGCTATGCATCTGGGTGTACCCTCACCTGTATGCAGGTGTTGACGGCTGCCTCATAGTTGCCCACAAAGAGCGCTCGCTGGATCTCGGCTTCGCTCTCGCCGGCCTCCGCATGGTGCTCTTCGGACGTGACCGGCCTTGGGCTAAGGGTGGATGTCCTGGACACCTGGGGGTCTGCCTGCTGCAGGTTCTCGAAGAAGGACTCGCCATCTGCAGCAGCAGGGCACACGTGATCACCCAAGCATGCCTGTGGTGCGTGTCAGCAGAGACTGATCTCTGGTTGACAGCGCTATGGAAGGTGCCAGCAAATGAGAAGAGGCGTTCGCAACTTTCAACGCCTACTAATGCGCTTGGCTTGCTCGCATGTGGCCTTGAGTGCGAAAGATCCACTTGCAAAGCTGTGCCTGTTGCATCACTGATAAGTCTATTTGAATGCAACATGCATGCAACTTGAATGCAACAGTGAATCTTAAAATCAAACGCCATTCGTGCTTGCAGATGTGAGTATTGATAGTAGCTGATGATGAGTGTGCATGGGTACCTTCTTCTTTGAAGGCATTGCCATTAGCCTCGGGCATGTGCTGCGGGGGCGACGTGCCCGGCGCAGACCGAGGCGATGTCAGCTGCAGCGCGTCTGCATGTGCTGCCAGGCTGGCATCCTCTCCTGCCCCGTCTGCCCCGTCAGCCTTAGGCATGATGTCCTGGAAGCCCAGGTGCTCCAGGAGATGCCTGCATAAAATCAAGAAGCAAAGTGCATTCATAGCTTCTTCTACATCCTGAAGCCGGGCTGACACTGGGCAGGAGTAGCAATGTTGACGCTGGATGGAGGACATAATGTCCCAGGGAATTCAAGCACGCAAGGCATGATTAAAACTGCTGCGAGTGACCCAGCATGACTGCAAGGGGTTGACCCACTATATCAGGCTTGCGCTGGAGAAGGGGCGGTCCAGCACCTGCGTGAGTCGTTCTCGAAGAGCATCTGCATGAATGCCCAGGACTCGCGCTCCTCGGGCGCAGCCTGCCCGGCCTTGCCGGCGCAGAAGTCAGCGAGCGCCGCCTTGTCGTTGCTCATCACTGCCTGCTCAAGAGCGCCTGACTGCTCTACCAGAGCTTGTTCTGTGACGACCTGCACTCAGCCCCACTGCTGAGCTGCTTGGTATCAGTGGTGCATGGCTTGGGCGATTGCATATAACTCTTGCATGCAGCCACCTTACACAGCATCACCTTCAAGTGGATGCATGCACTGCTGTGCTCCCTTGAGAAAAGATGAATCTCAGGAGGGTGCATAAGATGCAACGCATACACTGCTGGTTTATTCTGGTGACATGCAGCTGGCCATGAACACCGGACATGCAAGCTCCATGTCTGGTGCCTCCATGCAAGCTCCATGGAGGATGAGACCCACTGCAGAGATGGTCTGCATGGTCGGGGTTACAAAGTCTCTTGCCTACCTGGCGGATGCTGGTCACCACTGACTTGACCTGTCCGGTCTCGTTCCTGACAGTCTTGAAGGCCGCAAGCTTGCCGCCAAAGCCAAAGCAGGCGCCAGCGGGGCGCTTCATCCATTCAGGGGCGTGCAGGAGGGGCGAGGGCACAGCTGGGCACACCCAACAACATGGAGTCATTGTACAGACCCGACAGCTGTCACACTATTCCACGATGGAGTAGGCATGGAGGCCCATCCAGATAACACAGCCATCTTTAGAGGAGCACGATTGTCTCTACAGGATGGGTTGCCCAACAGAATGTGCAATCAGCGGCTGATCAGGGGACCAGAGGACGTCTATGTCAGACAGAGGATTTGGAAATTACCTGCAGGCACTCCTTCCTCTGTAGGGCCAGCCGGCTCAGTGAATGACTTGAAAGTGTGCAGGGACACCTGCATGCACGGAGTAACTTGCTTCATCTGCATCCGTTGGCCTGCGTGAGGCAGAGAGTGCCCCATCTGTGTCTCAAGTCCTGCCTCTCATGAACAAATAAGACGGGAAAGAGTGAGCTGATGCTTGCAGCATTCCCACCTTGTTCTGCCCCTCAGGGCCGCCTAGGGTGGCGACTGCAAAGAGGCCTGGGTGGTAGGGCGACCACATGACCTCATGGGCGTATTCACCGGGCGGCCCTGCAGTGAAGGATCCCAGAAACGTCCCCTGAGAAGCATTCCAGAGCATGATCTTGCCGTCCTTTGAAGAAGACAGGAGGTAGCTGGGCTCATGCCGACACCAGGATAGGCTGGTCACCCCCTGCATGTGACAAACCTTCATGGCACCCAGAGCTTTCAATGGCTGCTCCGGCATGAGATACATGGGTCTGCGAGACAGCACAATCCATGGAACGTAAGCGTGAAGCATCGGTTCAAACCCTGGGGTTCTCTGGTTGTACTGACAATCTTCAGGCCTGTTTGGGATGCCTATGTGGTAAGGCACTGGCTCAGACATGACAAAGTGTACAGTTTGCACTACATGCCTTGGTCACAGCTTTGATACTGTCCTTGACCACTCAGCACTGGCATAATAAGCAAGCCAAGGATCTGCCAGGTGCTTTAGTGTGATGCTAGCAGAGCCTCATGCGAAGGCTGTACCTGCTCGTGGCCGAGCAGCTCGAAAGGTGAATTGGCTTGCTGCAGGTCCCATCGAAGCAGCGTGGGAGACAGGTGGTGGTCACATGCCCCCACTATGTGCATGCCCTTGAGAGGGTTCCAGGCCAGAGCTGAGCAGCTCTTCATCCGCCTAAGGGACAGACCACTTTGCCTCAGAGAAGAGAAGAAGCATTGGGTAATATTGCATACACCCCGTTTCAATCCTGCTGACCAGGCATGCCCAGTTCCAGAAGAGCTGGGCATGCCTGGCCAGCTCCTTTGGAACTGTGTGAATGGCCAAGCAGGGGGCACACATTCTCCAAACATGGCAAGGTCTCAGACCATGCATGATCACGAGACAATGAGCTGTTCTGAATGGTAAGTGTCCCGAATGTCAAAGCACGACGCTATGTTGCTATGCATCCAGCGAGCTTACCCCTGCTCATCGGTGAGGCTCAAGACGAAGGCCATCTTTTTAAGGTTGCAGATTGTCACGTGCCCAGCTGAAGTGCAGGTGGCCAAGATGTATGCGACATTGGGATTCCATGCCAGATTAGAGATCTCCGCTTTGGGTCCCTGCTGCTCCCCCTGCTGCAGGACAACGCAGAGCGTTCTGGAAGGCCCTCATGCTGGAGTGCGCACTAGACAAGTTTTGATCCTGAGACACACTGCATGTGATGCATGGATGCGCTTTGATGGGGCTTCCTGCTGTGGAGCTGTGCCCAAAACCAATTGCTGCCGCTGCACAGCAATATCATACTGCATGCAGGCTAGGAAGGCTAGCACAGATGGGATCGTAATTCTACAGTGATAATTTACCTTTAGAGGAGGGTACTGCTTGGGCTGCCGGGGGTCAGTCAGGTCCCAGATGGCCAGCTCACCATCTGCTCCGGCTGAAGCCAGCAGATGGGGCGACTGCGGATTGAACTGCAACCCCTTCACCTGCAAGCACGGATTCCAGACTCTCAGCGTGGATGGCAGAATGATTTGGCTGATGGCAGAGGTTCTGCCGGCTGGCAGTCCTGGCAAAATGCCTTCCTGTTTGTCACCCTAAGCCGGGAGAACCGACAAATGGCTTCCGTGACGAGAGGCACTGTTTGCCAAAGGCTCCCGAGCATGAACAGCACATGAGGTCATGACAAAAGGCATAATATTACTCTAACAAGTATACCATCCATGCTGCAGATTCTATGTTGCCCCTCAGTCATGCAGCAAAGCACGATGTGCACTGAACAACGTTCACGAGCTAAGGAATTTTTGAGTTGCACATAGTTTGTAAAAGCGTGCAGCAACGTGTGGGTAATGGTGGCTAAACTGCCTCCTGTCAAGCGCAATCACAGTGATGCAGGACAGCTTTGGGACTCGCACCGGGCCCTTGTGCTTGTCCATCTTTGTGATTCTGGCCGCCTCTCCCTTGCCTGCTGCCAGCTTCGCTGGATCCCAGATTTCTATGCTGCCATTGGCAAGCCCAGCTGCAATGATTCCCTCCTGCATAGAAAGCATTGCTTGTAAGGATTAGCCCTGCGCATGCATGGAGTGCACCAGGCACCACTGTTGCTAGAGCCGGAGTTGGTGCTGCGGCTGAGCAGCAGGAGAGATACATTGCAGTGGACGTCATCCCAGGCTCACATGGAAGAGCTCGCTCCGCGAAGTCCCCCAGGAGAGGCGGTGGAAGCGATCAGAAGACGGTGCACTCCCCAGCCGTTGCAGGTTCTTTGCAGCGTGCTTGAAGTCCAGGGCATAGATCTGCGCACGTATCACAACCTTAGAACAAAATCTAAAACCGCAGTGCTGGCATCTAGCTCAAAACGGCAAGGCTATGCGAGTTTGTCCTGTGTGGAGTAAAGCATCACAGCCCATAAATATACATGGGAGTCATGTGCTTCAGCACTCAATGCCTTACAATAAATTTCATAGTGATTTTGTAGATCGTCTCAGATAGGCACTGACCTCCAGCTGAGAGTCATTGGAGAAGTCAGGGTCGATTGATCCTGCAGCTGTGCCTACAGCCAGGAGGTTGCGAGGTCCAAATGCCACCACTCCAGACACAGAAATTTGCTTGACAGCTGACATTGCTTCGTTGAAAGGATGCAAGGCAGAGCCCCTTGTGTTGTATATTGCTGCACAGCTTCTTTCACGTTCTGGTGACAGCTGGGGCCTAGATGCTCATCAGAACGGCCCCAGTACTCCCAACTCAGGCAGTTCCGCTTTCATTTCTTTCTTCGCCTGCTCGTTACACACCGAATTTTAGCGTGTGCAAAAATGCATGGAGCTTTGCGCCTTTTGCTCTTGGCGAGGGTTTTGATGATCATCACCCTCTCATACCCTAGTGTGCCACCTTTGATGTTGAGCTGAGAGGTATGTTGAGTCAATTTTTGCAGCACAAGAGGTGCAATCATCCCTAAATTCTGGAGAGTTCACAATGCCATGTGGCTCTTGCAGTTTGCAAGCAACTAGTTGCAAGTACTTGGACATGCGATGGGCAACCGCAGCCCACGCAGCGGCTGTAGCCATGTGTGTAAGCCCCACTACGCAGCTGGAACGCTCAGGACGAGAAAGATTTTTAATGGCAGACCTTCACTACTAGCCAGCCTAGCCATAATCCTATGCAACCGTGTACTCAATCTAGTACCTCGTACTGTTCTACTCTCTGTCTGGGCTTCTCTACACAATGCCTCTGTGCCATATACAGATGCAGGTCCTGGCATTCAGGCATGCAAAAACGCCATCGCTACAAGGTGGCGCTGTTCCTCTGCTCCCCCAGTATGGTGCCCTCCGGGAGATCTGTAATCAGGGCTGCACGTGCTGCCTCCAGCTGGCCCGAGCTTTTGCTCTCCAGGGACAGGATGATGCCTGTGCCATCCTGCCTCCCCTCCACCTGCGCATGCATACTGCCTTGTCAGGGTGTGTCTCTGCCATGCTGTGAGAGATTGCAGCAAGGTGGAATGACAGGGGTCATCACCAAGCTTTCAGCTATTTGGGTGATGTCTATACCTGCTGAGCCAGTGTGAGGTGGCCAGAGTGAAAGCTTGTGGACAAGGCAGGCAACCGCACAGGGGAGGACAGCAACTGAAAGTGACAGGGGCTCACTGGATAGGACCCTATGCCAACAGAGCCCTCAAACTGGGTGCTCAAGCGCTTCAGGGCTGGGGCAACCACAGTCTCGTCTCCCGTGGACAGCCTCAGCGACACTGAGCGGAAGGGCCGCAGCCTGCCTTTCACTGAAGCCAGGTTGCCCTTGACAGCCTGCACAGCAGCAACACCATGTGTCACACCCGCATGCTATATCTATCGCTGATGCGCCAGACTCAAGCCGCCATACACACGTATATGAGTAGCATTATATCAGAGAGTGACACGCATCTATGCAATGCCACAGCAGCGGCATCTGCTAGGTGTGCCATGGCTTGCAAACAGGGGGGCAAGGTTGTAATCCTGACATCAGTCCTGACTGCAAGCATTTGTTCTGACGGATGAGTAAAGGAATTTGCAGTGAGGACAGCTGCACATGCACAATGTAAGCTGCTTACAGCAGACAGGACATTTTTGGGTGTAGCTCACCAGCCACTTCTTGCGCAGAAGGTGTGGAACGCCCGGAAGCACATACACATTCCGGCACTGCAGCACAGGGAATGGCGACTGTGAGCCGTCGTCCATCAGGCAGTCGATGGCTGTCACCTCTCCTGCAAATGTCAGACATCTGTCAAGCTCTGCATTACAAGAGCCTCATCCCAGCGCCTGCTACCCATGCTATCTTCAAAGAATTTGGCATCCCACTCTGCTTCAGAAAGCTCAGGTGCAACGGTAAGGCGTGCTGGAAGTGAGCAATACCGGCAGGAGCCTCTGCCATCTTTAGATGGGACTGCGTGACATTTGACCCAAAATACCTACGCAAGCGATTTTCTAGGTCCTGGTCCCTGTATGCAGCACACAGTGTCTTCAAGGAAGCACAACGCCAGAGGTTGCCTTTGCCACGAAGATGTCTGCAGGTGCTTCAGGGTTCCGCCTGAAGCACAATCTACAATGACAATTCTCTGCAAGAATGTGTCTTGCCTGATCAAGAGGTGTCCAAATGCTTCGGCCACCCCTGCCATGGTAACATCATCTGGGGTGGGACCCAGGCCCCCAGACGTCAGCACCACATCATGTGCTTCAGACAATGCTCGTACTTCTGATGCGATGGCATCCACCTCGTCCCGTATGCACACGACCTGTGCAAAGCTTCGCTGCTCAGACATGTCTGTTACAGCTCCCCTCATTACGGGATGCAGAACAAGGGCAGGAAGATATGCGCAGTCTCCCTCAGCACCCCTCACAGGCTCTCAACAACGCTAATGTTTTGCCCTACTGACTGGCATGACAGATGCAGCCTTGACAATGCAGGTGCAAGCGAAAAGAGTGCTTGCCTTGACAACTCGCCAGCCTATGGCGTAGAGCTCCCTACAAAGAAAGCTCGAGTTGGTCTCCTCGATCTTTCCTGCCAGGATCTCATCTCCAATGATTAGGAGCGCTACTGTGAGAGCAATGCCTGCAGGAGTACCATAACACTTGGTGCAGCAGTACCAGGATGCTCAGCATCTTCTTCTGTACGCAAATCTAGTCAACTCTCCGCATGTGATGGGCGGCTGTAATGAGACTCTCATGCTTTGTCACACCTGTGGGTGCAGAGCGCACATCCTCGCAGATGCTGTTCCTGCCAGACCGCTCCATACGAATGTCATACAGCAAATGCGCAGGCGCGTATGATCCGTCCTCTTTCCGCAGGGCGCTGCATTGAGAGCCTTCATTCCTCAAGAAGCACATCCCACCATGCAAGGCAACCTCATCAAGTCTGTGTCTGGCAAGTTCCAAGACACGCCTCCTGCCCTATGTGGTGACCTGTCTCATGTGCTGCTCAATGTTGACCTCCCAGAAAATGCAATGCTGCTGTGTGGTGATGCTTCTCATGGGCCGCAAGGCAGCCAGCGCTACCTGTTGGGCCTGGTGTTGTTGATGGACCCCAGAGATGTGAAGCCATGGTCGTAGAGGCTGCAGTAGGGGACCTGCGTGGCTTTGAGGAAGGCCCAGACATCTGCGTAGGTCCACCCCAGAATGGTATTAATCCGCATGAAGGGCGGCCATCCAGTGCTGCTTGGACAAAACTCGTCCTGGCCGCCAGCATTAGGATCGCCCCTGCAACAAGACGCAAAAATACTTCTGCTCTGATAGAGTCATGTCTCACGTTAGATAGCTTCACGAGGCATGATGTAAAGCGCTGTGAGATGAGCTCGCAAGCAGCATGGCCCAAATGCTGCAAGTGCCCAGCAAGAGTGACGAAGCAGGTCGACTGTTGCTGGAGCGTGTGATATCACCTTCTTGTGCCGAGAAATATTGCTTTGATGCCCCTGTCATTTACCAGGTGCTCAACTCCTGCTTTAAAGTCACCATGCATGGTCTGAAGATGCAAGCTATAGCGAGCGTCCATGTCCCGAACAAACTCACGGATCTCGCAGAAGTCATCAGATCGGTCAAAGAAGAAAGTGAGCATACTTGCAAGCCCTGTGCAGCACAGAGGGGTTGCTTCAGCTCGTAGAGTGAGTCCGGCCAATGTCCTGGGGACTGCTGCATGAGCCCCTCTAGTCAAGCATGCATGCATGGTCAGGGCCCCACGCACCGCTGAGAGAAGCACTTGATGGTGAGCTCTCTATGTGTTGGGCGTGCTGTGCACAGGCTGCCCTCAACAAGTGGAGGAGGACCGTCGAGTCCTTGCCACCATTGAAGCTGAACGCTAAGCTGGAGGCCCTGTATGAGGCCGATGGATGAGCTGAGCGCACTGTGACGGTCATAGATGTGCAACAAATAAGATCAGGCCGGCTAGTGGTCCGAAGCGCACCCATACAGGTCAATGGTGCGCTGCACAGCTGTGACCGCCTTCTGGCATTTGTCGCGGAGATGGACATCATGCAGACCATTGATTGCCTGCAATACCTCCATTGCGCAATTACTGGTCGACTACAGCACCCTTAAGTCTCAGGGTCAATCAGTGACACGAACCAAGGAATCAATGCATCCGCATGCCATACACAACGTCCGTTGATGCCTTCGCATTTTGCACATAACGCGGTCAGAAGTGTTAAGACGGCGCGTTTGCCATCTGATGTCACGCGCAGCCGATATTGAGGAAAGAGCTTTACGATAGTGGTACGGATTGGTCAAAGTCCATGGGATCACGTCACCCCTGCCATTGCCCAGCACGCCTGCACAGTCAAGATGAGAAGCTCCTCTCGGAAATTGGTGCAGGCACACTAGCCATATACGGCTCATATCAATAAAGCAAGCCACTCATGGAAAGACGCTCAGCGCAGTCACAGCAAGTGGCCTAGTATGGCATTTTACTAGGAGGCGTCAGACAACATACCTCTGTCTCGATAGGCCGTTGTTTTGGGATCAGCCTGATTGAGCCACCATGGGGATCCTTGAGAAGTGCGATCCTGCCTGATTGTCGCCATTTGGATAGCGTAGTGTGCTCAGGTCCGTCATGTCCTGAGGGTTGCTGTGCTGCAGGATCAAAGAGATCGAAGATGAGATGCAAAGGACGCAGAAGAATAAGGTGCGAAGGTGTTGAATGTGCCGTCATGTACTGTGCAGAGACAAGGCGTGAGCAGGGCATGCTCCCTTGAATGGGGGAGATGACACTCCTCTGCTTCTGCAGGCCACAGAGTACCATCTCGGACAGCTCAAGGCCAAGCTAGCAAAGCTCCGAACGGAACTCCAAGCGCCACCCAAGGTGCTGCCAAGCTTTGATCGAGTCTAGGCCAGAGTGCCTGATAGATTCTGAGCTCAGATTGCAAGCCCGCCCGCACTGCATGCATGGTCATGTGCCTAGTACTGATGCGAACTGCTGTTATGGATGTGCAGGAGTCCAAAGGGGGTGGAGATGGGTTTGAGGTCCAGAAGTATGGGGATGGCAGAGTGGCCCTGATTGGTGAGTACCAGCTCATACCCATCAACGTGTGATGGTGGGGGATGCAGGCGTATCAGTGCAGTCTGCCTCTAGTCACAGACCATTTGGCTATCTGCATGCCTCACTTGTGCAGCGCCAGCATCATTGAACAGACTGAGGTGCCGCCATGCACGTTGTTGAGCCTGCAGCATCTGCAATGCAGGGTTTCCTTCCGTGGGGAAGTCCACAATTCTCACAGTGCTGACGGGGACGACGTCCGAGGTGGCAGCCTATGAGTTTACAACTCTGACCTGCATCCCGGGCATCATCCACTACAATGAAGCCAAGATCCAGCTGCTGGATCTGCCTGGAATCATTGAGGGCGCAGCAGAGGGCAAAGGTGAGGGGAAGTGTGTACCTCATGCACATACAGCTGTAAGCTTGTTTGTTCACCGAGTGAGCAAAGAGCTCCGCTGTTTGTTGGCTGCTTGTCGCCCTGCGTGATGTCAGAGTCACTGAGGCTGTCCTTAGAGCTGTCTAGCTGACAGCTCTCTCGAGGTCTCTCAGCAGCAGCCGTGGTCACCTGCTGAGAGTCCCATGAGGGCTGCAAGCTAGACAGCTCTTGATCTCAAGAGTTGCGTTGTAGGGTGACCACTCAATAGCAGTATGTCTCGGATGTAGGGTGTCTGAGCACTGAGGATGTGTGCAGGGCGAGGGAGGCAGGTCATTGCGGTGTGCAAGAGCGCGGACCTGCTGCTGATGGTCTTGGACGCCAGGAGCTACTGGCACTCATGTGCAAAGCGGAACGAATATTCCAGCCACAATGTCACATGACTCTGTGAGCATGATGCCACCTGCAGGGCGCGGGCGGCAGGTCATTGCGGTGTGCAAGAGCGCGGACCTGCTGCTGATGGTGCTGGACGCCAGCAAGCCACACGCGCACCGCAAGATCCTGACCGCTGAGCTGGAGGCGGTGGGCATCCGCCTGAACAGGCGGCCCCCCTCCATCTACTTCAAGAAAAAGAAGACCGGCGGCATCTCATTCAATGCCACCATTCCCCTCACGCGCATGGATGAGAAGCTGTGCCAGCGCATCCTGCAGGTGAATACTCAGGCTTAGAGATGTCATAATGTCAGTCCCTGACTGCATCGGCAAATCGTCACACATCCCTGTCCCCAGTCGCTTTTCGTCGTCTTTGGTGCCGCCCTCCAATGCGCACATTCTGTGACCTTGTGTGCGTGCGGCCATGTTATCTTAGAAAGTGGTGTAGGTTGAACTTGTGGTTGTGAGTGGCAGCACGTAGAAGGGCTTCACACACGCGTTCTCATTGCGGCCCTCAGGGCAAGTGCGAAGCGATGATGAGCGCAAGGTGTTGGTGTGTGTGCAGGAGTACAAAATCCACAATGCAGAGGTGCTCTTCAGGGAGGACTGCGACATGGACGACCTCATCGATGTCATAGAAGGCAACCGGCGCTACATCAAGTGCTTGTGAGTCTGCTGCAGCCCCAATCTTCTCTCAGATCTGCCTGACACTTTGCCATTCTGTTGGTCGATGTGTGAAGCCTGCGCAGTCAGCCTGCCATTGAATTCCTTGCAGAAGCAAAAGGAAGCAACATGGCTGACTGTCTGACACGCGTCATTGGAGAAGCAGTTGTCTTCAGGCAGGCATGCGGAAGGTCATGCTGAAGTCAGAGTGCCTTGCAGGTATGTGTACAACAAGATAGATGTCTGCAGCATAGAGGAGGTGGACGCCATAGCACGGATGCCAAACTCCACTCCCTGCTCAGCCTCCCAGCAGCTGAACATGGATGGACTGCTGGAGCGCATGTGGGACATGATGGCCCTAGTCAGGGTCTACACCAAGAAGGTGCGACACACTTCCATGCTGCCCCTTACAGCTTTAAACCATTGCGTCATGCATCCCTGTCGCCTCTCCTTTCTGCCAGATCGCGTCACAGCAAGCTGTGCCTGTGAGACGCAACACTGCTGTGCTGCCACCCTACACGTAATCATAGGCTATATACATGCTCAGGCTCTGCCGCTGCAGATGACTGGCTCCTCTTACACGAGCTGTACTTCATAATTGAGAATGCACTACCCTGCCACAGCTGCAAGCCTGTAAGTTGAACTCAATATCATGCTGGAGTACACCAGGTAAGGCAAAGGCTGAAGTGTGTGTTCGCACATGCACCAGGTGGGAGGGAAGCCGGACTTTGCAGATCCTGTGGTCATGTCAGCGGACAGAGGGGGGACCACCATAGATGCGCTGTGCCGGCAGATCCACAAGACGCTCATCGCGGACTTCCAGTACTCCCTGGTGTGGGGGACCTCCTCCAAGCACTACCCCCAGAGGTGACTCCCTGATCATGCTGCTCCAGATACTTCTCCATCAGTCTGTAAGCACTCTTCTACTCTGCATTTTTATGAGGTTCAGAGGCCCCATGCAGATTGGGCTGGCACGGCTGCTTTAGCTGCGTTCTCAGCAAGATTTTTGTAGGACAAGCCTAGACGTATGTGTTCTTGTGCCCGACCTTGCAATGGCAACGTGTTTTGCGCCTAGTGGCCTAAGGTACCTAGGTATGGAAGCATGCGGCTGCTGCCTGACATCCAGAGAGCTCTTCACACGCCGTAGCTTGGACGAAACCTGGACACTGTGCAGGTGTGGCCTGACACACCCCTTGGAGGATGAGGATGTGGTCCAGATAGTCAAGCAGAAGGTGACAACAGGCGGCGAGGAGGGCAAGGGCAGATTCAAGAGCACCAGCACAAAGGGGCCTCAGCGCATTGCCGACAGAGAAAAGAAGGCCGCGCTCAAGACATGATAATCAGCACGTGGCTCAGTGCTCTGCGCACAGCTGCAAGGTGGCGGGTGTGCGATGTCCTGACTCAGGGGAGATTGTTTCTGCGCAATCCTTACCTAGCAAAGCTGTGCTGAAGTGATGCACCTTGGGCAGCAACTCAGACCATTACATGTGAACCTTCAATGAACTGTGCCTACCAAAATGCAACAGTTGAACGTTTTCATGGCCTACAATCCCCCTTGACAAGTTGTATACATTTCAGGATCAGTTGTAAAATCCAGCTGAAGGTCTGATGTTGTGAATATCATAGCTGCAAGCTGTGAGCTGCATGTTGTTCACTGATAAGCGCTTCCCGATGTGCTGCACCATCTCCTTCAGAGATTTTCCAGGAGAACCCTCTAGTCCAGGATGACGCAGTCCTCTGTGGCGTCGCAGTACACGGCAATGCTGTCACTCTCGCCTAAGGCGTGCTCCATGGTGCGCAGCAGGCAACACTGCATGCACTGAACTGGCGCTAGTCCAATATGAGTCGGTCCTCTGTGGGGTCGTAGTACACCTCGATGCTGTCGTCCTCGCCCAGCCGGCGCGCCATGGTGCGCAGCTGCGCCACCGTGCAGGGCGTCCCGCCCAGGAAAGGCTGCAGCCGCGCATGCACCTCCGGTATCTGCACACATGACTTACAGCATCGCATTGCAAAGCTTGGCACGCAATATCCAGGAAGTGCAGTCCCTGGGCCGTCTGGACACTTTGCATGTTTGACTGCAGATCACATGAGCGGCAGTGCGGTGAATCAGACGGCGCCACAGACCTTTGCGCTTTTCAAGTTGACCGTGCAAGTAAATGTGGCTCATAAGCAGAGCTCCTGGTATGGCTAAGGTAGCAGAGGCCAGCTCAGGCCGACAGCACGTTTTGGGAAAGGGGAGGCTGTACCGTAGAGGCAATGGTCAGCTGCTGCGCGGCTGGTGACATGGAAAATGCTCCTAGTGCTTTCTGCATGCACAGCAATCCTTCTTGAGGGCTGCGAGCGCGACAGTGACCTCACATGCACCAACCAGACCAGGATCCTTCCTACTCTGCTCAAGATCACCCCTTATTGATAAATGCATAATCAAGCCGACCTGCCAACACTTTGGCATGCTGAACTCTCACGGAGGCGACAAAAGAATTGAGGACCGATGCGGGTGAGCGAGAACTTGCGCACCCTGATGCGCCATGCGTGCTCCTCGTCTAGGCCTGCATCAGGCGTGCGAGGCCCCAGCTCTGCTTCATATCCATCCTGCTGCTTTGCTGGCATAGCCTCTGAAGGGCCCTGCAAGCGAAAGCTTCACATGTCAAGAACACCATGCTATCTCAATGTGCCTTCCCTTCACTGTCTGGAGAGGCTTGGTCTTGAGCAGGGTGGTACCTCTGTTGCTGGCGTCTGGCAGATAGTGGGCGCTGCCTGTGGGAGCTTTGCTGGGTGCGTTGCAGGGGTTGCTGCCATGGCGCTGCACACTGCTGCCTGCCTCACGGCCTCTTCCTCAGCATTTGCCTCCTGCATGGGGCCTTGTGTGAGTGAGCCCGCTGCAAGCTCCTTCACATCCAGTCCTACCTCTGTGAATTACATTGAGGGGGCCTGACATCTCTGGCAGGCATGCCAACTAGTTCCACAGAATCGCCACGAGCACAATTCCTGGATGTAGGCACTCTGCAGCAGGGAGGTCCATGTAATGTCAACACTCTGCTGGGTCCAGATGGTTTGCCCCATTGTAGTGTGAAGCTCACCCTCAGTGTGCGCCTCCTCTTCCGTCCTGTGTCTGACGCCCCCAGACATATGGGCACACCAAAACCGTAAAGCTGCCTGCAAGCGATCGGGCGTCTCATGTCAGCCAAAGGTGTGGCAGGGAAAAGGCTACATGGGCACATTCGTTTCCGTGGTGCCCCGTTCACCGGTCTTTGAGGAATTATCTGAGGTTCGGTATTCAATGTGACTTTGGGGCAGTGAACCAAGAGCTATGTGAGTGGCTGTCCTTGCACACCTTCCTCGGCGCTTCAGAGCAAGCAAGACGTCCATCACTGTGGCAGTCTGACGCCTGGAATGCTCTGTGATGATGACTACATCGTGAATGATGCCTTGCAGGAAGCATCGCAGTGCGGTCCTTGCCTCTGTGGACACCTCGCCAGACATCCTCTTCACACCTGTACCATAATTACCTTGTTCAGATCAGCAGGGAGCACGAAGCTCCAAAAGTTACCTGAGAAGACATCCGGTCATCAGTGAGCGGGCATCAGTACCATCAAATTCCCATTTATACATAACAAGCATACTGCTAGGAAAGGCTTCCACTGTTCCTCGCATGAAAGCAATCGTCAAGCTGGTGTTCGACCTGCTTTACGCGCCAGCCTTCGGACGGCATTTTTGCAAATGTGTCCATTCTGCGCGCTGCTAAGAGCTATTTGGGCAAATCGCTTTGGGGTGCGAGAATTCTTCTGAGACCACTTTGTCATCCTGCAGTACCCTTGATGGCCAAAGTAAACAGAGCTCTTGACTATCTAAGGATGTTTTAAGTATGCAGAGCCCATACACACCCCTTTTGCATGTAGCTGTCGTGAGGCAATTGCGAAACGTTGCTCCCGCCATCAGTATCATCAACCCCTGGCCTGGCTTCATGCACAGAAGAAGCTGGCTGCTCCCTTCAGATCAGCGAAGAAAGCCATGGGGTGTTTTATGATCTGTGATCCCCAATCAAGGCATCACCTCGCAAGGCGTCACGATGTGGTAACGACGGCTGTTCGCAGCCACCTGAGGGGAAAGTTTCCGACATATAGATGCATTTTGTACACGTGAAAGGGCAGCCACCAGGCAAATTTTGTGTCCAAAGGGATCTTATGACCCCCAGCAAGGCCATAACGGAGAGAAGTCCATGATGCACATGCAGCACGGGCTGGTACCTAGAGTCCTATGGTTCTGGTGTTTCACAACACCAACACCTCTTTCCTATTGCAATGCAAGCAATCTCATTGGGGTGGCACACTCACAACCTCCACTTTACTACACATCATCACAGAGCTCAGCGAACATGCTGAGGTGTCCAGCAGCCTTCTCGCTATCTGCACCAAACACGGCCACGCTTCCCAAATGGATGGGATCTAAGCTCATGCTTGTAAGATAAGTGCCTTCACGCAATGCCCTCATCTCCTGGCATGCCACTCACCTCCCAGAGATACATGCCTTGCATGCATTCAATTAGCACACCCCTCTCTCCTCCTTTTGATATTCTAGCTCTTCAAACTGAAGCGCTAGCACGCTGTACAGGCTCTGCTTGCAGCATCGCACAGCCGTTTGCTGGTCTGTCAAAGGGCATACGAACTCTCTGTAAGCTCTCTCAATCCTTATCAATCCTGAATCACCCCACCGAGATATGCACTGCTCTGCTTGTGCGCTGAAGAACGGCTCACTACTCATCCTGCATGCGTTCTTCGTTCTGCTGGAAGCTGCCTACACAATTTTGCGGATAGGCCAGAGCCACTCTCATCTATGGGCAGCTTGAGGGCCACACCGCACCCGCGGAGAGAGGGCCACCATCTCACTGCCTCTGTGCTAGCAGTACGTGGCAGCCTTTCTCTTGCAGCCACCACCTCAAGAATTGGCCGGGTGCCTTCATACAGGGTCAGCAGATGGGGGAGCTCCGGCCATCAGCCATCGCCAAAATTGCTCCGTGCCGGTGCTGCTCTGCAATGGCTGGGATCTGCTCCACAATGTGCCGTGCCTCCGCGGCCGACAGGCACGCCCCCGGACGGGAGATGACTGCGCTCGCCACCCTGGCGCTGAAGCGGCCCATGCTGGCAACGTCCAGCCCGGACAGGAAGCCGTACAGGAAGCCGGCTGTGTAGGCATCCCCAGCGCCGCATGTGTCCATTGGCGGGTGTTCCCTCCAGAACGGCGGGATTGACTGCAGATGCAAAAGTGGTGTTAGCTTCACCCGTTGCAGCTACCCAGCGCGCGTCAAGCATATGCGAAGAGTCAGCAATGCGAGAATGATATCTCACAGTGAGCCGTAGCCCAATTAGCACTGGCAAAAAAGATGTGTGGGACCTGACAACAGCGGGGATTTTGACATTGCGGCTGCACCGTCAGCAGCCTATGCTGCATACAGAGACCAGTTGAAGCAGGCTCAGCGGGAGTAAGCCTACCTGCAAGCGGCCAAGGGCTGAGATGTAGGAGCCATTGGGTCCATCTGTGATGGCAGCCACGCTGCACAGCGACCCCAGCTCCAGTGCAGCCTGTGAGGCTGCCACCTCGCGGCCCAGCAGCTGCTCAGCCTCTTCCCTGCATTTCACGCAATCTACTGTGAGCGTCCTGTCTGCTCGCCTAAATGGATTGTGCCAACATCCCCACGCAAGGTGTGCCGGGCAGTCTTTGTCCTGGATCCTGCATGGGGTATGCTCAGGTCCCTGTCTAAAACCTTGCTACTGCGCCACTGTCCTGTTACATCGCTGCCATGCTGTTGGGCGTGTACATGGCTGACGTGCTCAAGTCCATGACAACTTTGGACAAAACAGCAGAAAAAAGAGACAGAGACAACTCAAGGACTGCTGCATGGGTACACCCTGCACATGGGACAGCCTTGCAACGATGGGCGCATGGAGTTTTGGGGATGGGATGCACGCAGCCCACCTGTTTGCAAACAGCACATCCACAGAGCCGCTGTCAAGCTGCTCCCAGAACTGCTCTCTATGGCGCGCCACCAATCCAGGGTCCCCAGTTGTCAGCACAACTGTTGCCCCATGCCCACGCGCTATGCTAATGGCTCGCCCAATCGCTTCCTTTGCACCCTGAGCATGACCAGGAAAGACTGAGCATCACTGATGTGCCTGGAGGCCCCTTTGGGGAGTCTCTGCAGATACCTAACATCTGTGCCAGCTCCTTGTGCAACCTTGCATGCTGTATGCAGACTGGGGTTACGGCCTGACTTGGGCAGACTTCCATGCATGGCAATGCTAGCTAGTTGGGCACCTTGAGACAGCACGTTCTAGCACACGCATTTGCAAGCAGATATCTGGGCACGCTGGACGGATGTGTCTGATCAAATAGTCTGGTGTGATGCTGAAAGGAGGCACATCCAGCACACCTGCATCTCCCAGAGGTAGCCCTCGATGATAAGCAGTCGCGTGCTGCTGATGGCTGCTTCAGCCTCCGGGGTCAGCTGCAGCTCTTGGGAGCTGCCTAGGTAGGACATGAAGGTCCTGTTGGCATCGGGGGTGGTCATCACAATGACTGTCCCTGTTGCACTGCCTGGACAGGGGCTAGAGAGCAGCTGCACTCCCGCCTGCTGCATCTGAGCATTGTGGAAGGCCCCCTGCGGCATGAATGCTCTTCAGAGGGCACAGCTTTTGCCATCTGATCATCCATCAACAATGTGAGTCAGCTTTGACTTCAACAGCTGAAACATCAGTATTCACTACAGATGCGGGACTTTTGACAACTGGGCTGCCACATGTCTGTGAGTGCATCTCGGGCAGCTGAAAGTCTTGGAAACAGCAAGAGGGTTACAAGGCGGATAGCGCCGTTGAGGGTCTCAGGAGGATGATCTGCTGTTATCAGTACATGTGCACCGGCAGTGAGCTCTAAAACGCCTTGCAAGTGACCAGGCACAGAGCTGCACTGATGCTGAACTTGCCTTGTCTGATTGCGATGCATCTGACACATCCTCAGGCAGCTGCCAGGCACATGTAGGAACAGGCAGCAAGCAGTGAGCACCCCACCTGAGCATCGCTGCCAGCTACTGACAACATGCCGATCCTGAGGGGGCCGCTGTTGGTGAGGCAGCTGTTTGCCACACCCATGCGAGCAACTCCCACAATGCTATTTGATAGGGAGCCCCCAGCGCTCACCTAAAGGCAAATGCTATGACTTTAGGCCTATGGATTCCTTGGGTGCATTCCACCACTTTCGGTGAGGAAGGATTGCATTAGAGACATGCGCATGGGGTGGAAAGAGCCTCACTTGGTAGGAGCTGCCGTCTAGTGCTTCGAGCAGCTGCGCCCTCTCTTGCACGTCTATGATCCTGGAAGAGCACATTCTCCGACTCAGATTCTTTCACCGGAAGCGTGATGTAGGGCTCAACTTCTGCGGCCCAACTGCAGAGGCCTAGTACAGGGTGGCTCATTACCTTCTTCCGCCTTTAGCGACACCCATCTCCTCGATGAAGGCATCGTCAACATAGGCGCTAATGTCCACCATGGACTGACCAAGGGCCACAACATCCCATTCTGGTGCATCCACAGTGGCCCCAGCAAGGACAGCACGTCTACTTCTTTGAGACCGCCTGCTTTGGGATACTGGTGGCGGCGCCGCACTTCGCGGGCTCCAGTCCCTCAGACTGGTGAGTTCGCATGCACCAGGCAAGGTTCTACGCCATGTTGGGCAAGCTGTGGCATTGCCAAGGTGTGCCAGGGATGGCAAGCTTTGCAATTGGCACCCCCCGGGCTGCACCGCAGCAAACATGTTTGCTACTTATCGCAGTGTGTATGCAGGCCTGCTTTGTATGAACTGCTCGCTGCATCCGCGCAGCGTTCAGCAGTGATTCCGAGACTGCCGCGTTGAAATATTGCCCCTTGACCCTAAGCCTCCACCATCAGGGTTCGAGCACCTCTCTGTGTGTATGCCACTCATCAATGCAGTTGTGCCGGCTTCAGCCATCTCTCTTCTCAAAAGGTCGATTTTCCTTTCCGGGGGAGCCCGAGGAGAGTTCATATATATGCCGTGCGGGCACATGCATTCGTTCGTTGACCGAGGCACACTTGAAGTCGATCCCACAACTGCACTCTCTATGCTGCCACTTTGCAGTATCAAAGGTGCTTTAAAATGGTGCATTGTTCTGGGAGAGATAGCTAGGCGTCCCCATCGCAGTCAACACGTTAGTAGCCGGTCCAAGGTTTCAGGTGCGTGCTGACACATATGATGGATGGCCAATCAATGCTGTACGTTACCCCCAGCTATCCTGAAAGAGTGTCTTGTGACCATGTCCTAGGCGGCAGTCTGGAAGCAAGCACCTTCTTCAAACCCTGGTGTTTTGCAGATTTCCTATAAGTGTAGCCGCTGTAAGCGGTGCTACGGAGCAATGGCAGCATGAACGCATCCTCTAGAGAGGTGACCGAGGAGATATGTGGAGAAACAGCCGAGACAGAGGGTGTTGGTGTCTCCTCAGGAGGATTGCAACACACATGCAGCTTGAGCTCCTATAGCTCCAGCAGAGTCAGTGATGCAGCATGCAATCGATTTCACAGACTATCCTCACCCATTTCAGCAAGCCAGCATCTGTGAGGGGTTTCCTGAGCTCCTTCAAAGCCCTGGCGATGGATCAGCAGGCGAAGAAGGAGGGAATAGGGCCTCAGAGGATGATCCATCAGGCAGGAACGGGCTGCTGGGCAAGCTGCAGAGGAACTTCTCGTCCTCTCTGTCCCGCATCTCAGGCATCGTGCCGGGCCCAAACGCTTCCCGGAGGAGAAGGTCCTCTGTGGGAGTAGATATGATTGCAGCTGTTGCAGAGGCCGGCAAGGAGGGATGTAGTGCAGAGGCCAGCTCTCCAGCCCTGGACGCTCTCATGCCTTTCGTGCCGCTCATGTTCAGAAGGGACCTGTTGCTGCCAGAGCCCACTTTCTCGGCAATGGAGGTGACGACCTATGCCCTCCCTGATCTCTGAGAAGTAATTACCCAAAGTGTGCATACAGAATGATGATGCGCTCACATGTTCAGGGATAGGCTTTGAAGGCTGTGGCTAGGATGTAGCATGCATGCGCACACACAGCAAGCGGGCATTCCAGCAGACGCAGCAGGCACGGTCATGATTGCAGATGTCACACTTAACCACACTGATGTAGGACCTGGGGCGCTGGGACATGCAGAACGCCACAGCACCATACGCTCACATACATGTGTGCGGAGACTTACATGTGAGGGCATGTGCGCGCAGGAGCCATGCGTGCAGACGCACCAGGGTGCGGTCATGATCGCTGACATCACAGGCTTCACCGCGCTGACAGAGGATCTGGGACGTCAAGGCGCTGCGGGAGTGGAGCTGCTGACGTCCTGCATGAACAACTTCTTCACCCTGGTCATTGACCTGGTGAGTCGCGGTGAAAAGATCTGTCACCTTCTACACAAGCGCTGTGATCTGCAGTGCGCTTTGCTGCATCTCAGACATCTGCTGGATGTTGCCGTTCCACTAGAGTCTGAGCACAGGTGCATGGACAGTGTGTGGCACTGCAGCACTAGCATGGGCACACGCAGTCTGAGATGTATCAGGCTCTCCTCCCTCTGAGGGCCTACCACATGGAGGGCCTGATCAGGGGTCTTCCTTGTCCACACAAGACTTTAGGTGCTAATTCGGGCTCATCTCTGTCTCGTGTGGGTGCAGGTGTACTCCCATGGCGGGGATGTGATGCGCTTTGCGGGAGACTCTGTGATCTGCGCCTTCCTGCCAACAGCTGAGGAGGCGGATTCTGAAGACAAAGGCCTGGCCACTGCCACACAGCGGGCCGTGAGATGCGCTGCAGTGCTTGCCAACGACCTGGGTGCATCCCGTGCTCACATCTGTCAGTTGAGCATCATGGCTGGGGCGTCAGGAGTGCTGCATCCCACGCGGGATTGTATGGCTCATGGGCAACATGAGAGGGCCATGTCAGGTTGCTTGTCGTGTGCCTCGTGCAAGAGGATATGCTTTAAGGAATGGCTGAGGGTGGGATATGACATAACAGATCAACAATATTTCTCAGCATGGGTGTGGTACATTTGCAGGGTCGATGCGGATGCTCATGGATGGGCGGCTGGTGGCGTTGCCTGAAGAGGAGCGGCGCCTGATGCGCGCGGCCGCTGCCGCAGCCAAGAGCGCGGAGCGGGATCTGCAGCTCGATGCGCAGCGCGGCAGCGCCGGAACGGCCCGGGCCAGGCGCATGCACCGCGCCACAATCGACTCGCAGACTCCCTCGCCCACGCGAGGCGCCCCGCGAGTCTCCGCTTGGCCGCGCCCTAGAAAGGCAAACAGTCTCGATTTGCCAGCCAGAGACCGCATGCTGATCCAGCAGTCGGAGAGCAGGTGCACAGCCGTAATGTCTGCCTGCCATCTGAAACACAGCAGGGTTGATATTCAGCAACCTCACAGATCACAGTCCTTATTCAGAAGTTCGTGAGTCGTTGATAAGAAGGCTGCTTGGGCCATGCAAGTTTGCGGCGGTAAACACTCTGCACCCTATGCAGAAGTACAATACAGGATGACGATGCAGCACTGGACACCACAGAGCCAGAGCCAGTGACAGCGCTGCATCCACACCCGGCGGCGCTCTCACAGTCTTTCTTGCACAGGCTGTCGGGCATGCGCAGCAGCTCTGCAGGTGTGCGCAACTTCTGCCCAAGAGCCTGTGAGACTGTACTGACCTCCTAATTTCCCTCACAGATATGCTGACATGGAACCAGAGCTTATACGCAAGGTTCTTCAGCGCATGGGTGTGAAGATTACACTGAAAACAGACCTGGAGCCCACTTCAAACACTGGAGATGTGCAGATCACAGATGGTAAACGGAAGGCATGTTGGACTGTTGTGCAGGGCTCACGTCCATTGCGCACAGAGTCAGTTCTGGCAGCAAAAGCCTGGGGAACCTTCTCTCTAGCCTCTCTCGCACACAGAGCGAAGATGAGGCTGAAATGCCTGACAGGGTCAAGTCAGCTGGCGATGCGCCCCCACGGCTGGTCAAGCCCAGGCGTGCCACTTTTGGCTCAGCAGAGTGCGCTTCAGCTCTCCGCTCCTGAGCCTGGCTTGACTTGGCATGCCGCAATGAAGCTGCACACCTTTCAAATGGTGTTCATGCACCTCATGTGTTGTAGACTCACGTTCTTCCCTCTCGGATGACAATTGACTCTGGGACACCCATTACCCTCCTAAGTGTTAAGACAGATCGCTGTATGCAGGCCTGGGTCTGTCAGGATAAGGAGCCAGGGTGAGTCGCGCCTGCGCCGCAACATCAGCATGACGGCCCTGGATCGCGCGGCGGCTAACGGCGTTCCAGATCAGCACTCTCCGCAGAGCATGGGGCAGAGGCTGGGGCGGACCGAGAGCAGCGAGCTGGGGCAGCGCATGTGGTCGGCCTCCACCCGCAGCAACAGCCTGCTGGGATCGCCCCGGAGGACAGACTCCACAGTCGGCCCCTATTCAACTGACATGACGCTCTCTGAGCTCGCCCGCAAGCCTCCCACAGGTGATGAGCGGGCTTCACCTGTTTGGCACATTGATTGGAGCAGCGTACTTTGTATGGGCCATATGAGCACACATCTCCATGATTGCGGAGCATTGAAACCAGGTGTGCAATTCCTTCTCTTCTAATCTGCTCTTGGATCATCGCTCTGCAGGAAGGCCTGGTCAGGCAAGGCCTCATCATGGCATGCTGACCACTGTATCATCAGAGCACAGCCTGACGCCCTCCTCTACAAAGGAAGCAGCGCATCTGTTCGCCACGGGAAAGCTGAACAGCCTTAGCATCAGGACGCACGCACAGGAATCTTCAGGTGACCTCGGGAACCCCAGCTTGCTGCTAATGTGGGGCTCCAAGAGGACACTAAGACTTCTAGAAGACTGCCTCACTGTACAGCATGTCATGGGCTAGGGGTCAGCAGGATCTGTCGGTGCATCCTGCACACCGCAAGAAGGCTGCGTGGCACACAGCTTGCGTTCTGCATGCATCAGTGACATGCGGGCTTTGACATCACTCGAGGCCAACATGCATGTCTGATAAGTTGCAGCAAAACCTGTGCATAGCTGATGAGACTTACGCTCGGCTGCTGATCATTGCATCTGCATTGCATGCAGGAGACTCACAGACGCTCGACTCCTATTTCAAAGCGCAGTCCATTGGAGCTCACCGACCGCCACACATCCCGGCCCTGCGCATGCTGCCTAATGTGGCCAGTGCTGAGGCAGCAGGGCTGCTGGGCACTGCCGGGCAGGCGGGCAGGGCTGCTCTCGGATTGAAGGCAGGCGTGGGCCAAGACCTCCGCTCTCAGCTCCGGGCTTCCTTCAAGTGGGTACATCTTTATGCATATGAAAGGACGAACAGTGCAGACTATGGGCATATTAAACTGCACTTACGCAATTTGTTGTGTCTTGCACTTGTTGATGTCCATTTGAAGGCGGCAGCCCATGCAATGACTCGTGGCTCATCTCAAGTGTGAGACCAAGCTTACTCTGTTGGCAGCAGGAAGATGGAAGAGCAACCATCTGGACAGAGTTCAGAGCAGCAGAGTTGTGCCACAGATGACATGACTCAGCCCTCCGCAAGTCCAAGAATACTGGACGGCCGTAGGGACGCAGTCCTGCAACCCCAGTCTTGTGCCGCGACCAATGCCACGCGTATGGATTTGCACAGGGTGCGCAGCCGCTCTGCTGAGTTTCTACGCGACAAAGGGCCCATGGCGATGCGGGCTCCAAGTCCAGGGGCAGAAGGCAAAGAGTTGGCAGAGCTGAGCAAGCTTGTGAGCAGCAACGAGGACACAACAACAGGGCTCAGAGCACCTGCTTCAGGCTGCGCAGAGCAGCTGGATGCAAAGCAGCCTTCTCAGGAAAAACAGAGCCGCTCTGCTGACATTTTCTGTGACAATACGCCGCTGGCGGAGCAGAATCCAGGTCCAGGGGCAGAAAGCAAAGAGCCGGAAGATGACGCGTCCCGTCAGCCCATCAGCGCGGCTGCATTCCGAGCAAATGCAGCCTCCTCCCTCATGATGGGTGCCATGGGGACTCCCAGAAGGGCCAGTAGACTGACAGGCACTGCAGCAGAGTTAGGCCCGGCACCGAGCAGCAGCATCATAGCAGCATTAGGAGACGAAGAACACCTTTCGGGAAGCACGCAGCAGCCGCCGAGCAGCACGACAGCAGCTGTGGGCGAGATGAGGGAACCTATGAGCAGCAGCGCGGAAGCAGCAACTGGGTTCAGAGCACCGGCTTCAGGCGACGCAGAGCAGAGGCCCAGCGAGAGCCAGGAAGCTGGCCATGGCTCTTTCAGATGGCGCAGCATCCGCGGCAGCATCCGTGGCAGCTTCCTGGAGGCCGGGAGCCACTTCAAGAAGAGGCGCTGGAGCCTCCTCTTGGTGACACTCCCCCCCACCCACACAGACATGTACCCTGCTCACGAAGTGCTTCCTGAAGTTCCACAAATTAGTTACACAAGCTTCCTGCAAGGTCATCTCACCCAAGTCAGTCAGTGCTGAGCGCCATCTTCGGAAGCAGAGACTGAATTAACCTCCAATTTGGCGTGAGGATGCTCGTGTGTTCTCACATGAATTCCCTGATTCCCAGTGACCTTGGGACTGCCTGTAACAGATGGGCAATAAAGGACAGGACAGGCGCTTCTCCATGCCCACCCGCCGAGTGCAGAAGCGCTTGAGTAATGACATCGCGCTCAGAGACCGGCGCTGGGCCTCCATCTTTGGCAAAGCGCTGCCGGCACAGCGCCAGGTATGACCACTGGCCTGTGCACAAAGGAGTGCTTCAAATGTGCCCAATACAGATGCATATTAAAGCCATGGAATATGCAATCTCGCAGGGTATAGCCATAACCTTTGCCAGAGCAGAGCAGCTGCCGTGTGACACACCAATCTGCAGTTGTGACAGAGGCTTCAGGGACTACAGTAAATGTTGCTTCAGGTAGATGGTGCCAGGCATGGCAAGGTGTTGTCTTGTAACAATGAAAAGTGACGTGCAGGATCCCTTCTCCGTTGCGAGTCGATTGGATGCTGCCTCAAAGCCCTCGCATGTGTCACACTCAGCTCACAGCAAGCCTCCCATCATGGCCCAGCAGCTAAGACACACCCACATCCTGTCATTGAAGGTCCGCGCCTCAATTTCCCTGCCCTCTCTGTGGCGTGCTCGCTATTTCTGCCTGGGCAGGCATGCCATTGTGCGGCTGTCATTCCACTTTACTACATGACACTGTCAACTTCAGGGCTTCTGCTTTCTTACTGAGAACACGCCTTGTCTTCGCCTAGTGCAGATCAACAGGGATGGCCTTGCAGGTCTAGCTGCATTAGCTGTATGCTATGATCAAGAACGCGGCATGTAGATTGTGCACATCCAGTGCAGGTTGCTGTCGGATGCGGCAGCGTGTGCACATTCCACGTGGGCGGCGCGCCAGATGGCGAGACGTCAGCCATCTGCCGCTGGGAGTTCTTCATTGGGGACCGGCCCCACTGCACCAGCGTCAGTATTGACGACCTGGCAGCTGCAAGGCAGCCCATGGAGCAGATCAGCTCCATAGAGCACTTCCTGGATCCGGGCGAGGTTGCCGTCAGCACTGAGGTTGCTCAGCAGGCAAGCCCGCTCTCACGGGTACACTCAGCCGAGATGCTAGAGACAGGTCATGTACTTGCAGTGGTGGCAGGAGCCTGCATTGCTGTCAAGCAGGCCTCTCCCAGAAACCAGAGAAGGCTGTTCAAGAGTGTAGTATGAGAACATTTTATGCATGCCTTGTTGCCCTAACACTCAAAGAGCATGTATGGCATGTCTAAGCTGCTTGGCCTGGGCATTGAGGAGCATCAGCACATGCAGGTGAAGGGGCTGTGGGACTTGTGGCCCGCTGCCATGGTCTGGCTTCAAGATGCAACCCCTGCAAAGTCCACCTGAGGTGGGTGCTCCTGTTCATGTCACCTGCTCTGGTCGATGTCATTCCCTAACCCTTCTGACGCAACTATAACCTATAGGTGGGGAGCCTGTCATGGCAGGCCTTCTGTGCATTGTGTCCCATAATTCTCCTCTGAGGATTACTTCATACTTAGGATACTTGAGCTGAACAATCTGCCCACTCAGCTTTGTCTGATCTGCACTTTGTGCTCTGCAGCCAGGTGGAGATGTAATACACCACCCAGGACAGCCTCTGCACAAGGGCATCAGCCAGGCAGTCGTGGACAGAGCAGAGGCCGTTCTGAGGGCGCACCTACCTGATGCGGTGTCAAAGCGCATCGAGGCAGGCCTCAAAGACTACATCAACGAGCTCAGGGTCTGCACGGTCCTGTTCATAGGCTTCCCTTCTCTCAAGGTATGCTTTCCTTTCCGGGCATGACTCAGTCTGAGAGGTGCTGTTCTTCAGTCTACAAGGTTGTACTGTTGCACTGCTGCACTGCTGCACCACGCCTTGTTTGCTGTGGTGACGGAAAGGCTCTCATATGATCAAGTGCATCAGGTTGGCATTACTGTCTGCATGTTGCAATCGCCAGATAGACATGGATCACCTGTTTGGTAGGCAACATACAACATGAGGGACTTCGCACAAAATGATGGTCCTCATTTCCATAGCAAAACGTGAAGTTTTGACAGTGTGCAGGTTGCCAACCCAGCCAGCAATGGGAGTGCTGAGGTGACAAGCATCCAGGCAGCCACAATGATGGTGCAGAAGTGCATGCAGCAGCACAGCGGCTCCTTCCTGCAGTTCCGCTGCGATGAGAAGGGCTTCGTCTCGATCTGCGCTTTTGGCCTGCCCGGGAAGACGCATGAGGATGACCCGAGCCGTGGCGTCCGCGCAGCGCTGCACCTCATTGAGTCTCTGCAGGACGGGGTATGCATCCTCCCTCAGAATGAGAGCAAGCAACCTCCGCTCATGCATGCATAGTCTTGATGAAATGTGTACACATCCTCCCTTGTTCTGACAGGAACTGACCTCATGTCATGCGTGCATGGGCCTGGTGGAGGGGTTACACATCCTCCCTCACACTGATGAGAAACTGACTCCATGTCATGCATGCACTGTCCGGGAGCTGGCCTAGTATGTAAGGTTGCAGTCATGATGGCAGGAGTGCTGTGCACGCAGGCAGTGGTGGGAGTGACCACAGGGCAGCTTCTGTGTGCCTGCGTCGGATCTGCTACGCGCTCTGAATACACAGTGTATGGGAACGCCATCAATCTCAGCGCCAGACTGATGTCTAAGGCTACTGCCGGGGGAGGCAGAGTCCTTTGTGACTCCACCACGTACCTGCTGGCGCCTAAGGCTGCGTCCTTTAAGAGCCTTCAGCTCCTTGAGGTGAGCTAAGGCACCCACATGCCCTGCTGAAGGGCTGAATCAGGCTGGTAAGATAAAGGTGAACAGAGCTGCACTGCTCCACAGTGGGAATGTGACATCTGAATTCAAGACACGATTTGGTCCCAGCCTTCTATGTCTGGCATGTTGCAGTGCCTCAGTCCATACAGAGAAGAGTTCTTTGTCTCTCAGTGCTGTTACGGCGATGGATTGCAACGCGTGTGACCCACAACGGCGCATATATCATGACCATGTGCTGCTCCTCATGAATGCTCTGTCCTGCAGATAAAGGGGAGACGGCAGCCTGTGTCAGTGTATGAAGCCTTCACCCCTGCGACGGCTGAGCCGCTTTCAGAGGTGTCACTAAGGCGCGCTAGGGTTCTAGCAGAGGACTCTTCAGATACCGACAGCATCATGCACCATGACCACTCCATGCCAGGCCTGCCACCTTATGCGCAGACTCCGCTGATTGGCGCGGACTACATATTAACTCAGGTGCCTGCAAACTGCACCTTGCTCGTGTGAGCATGATGCCCTGAGCAGCCACAGGCCTGTGTCCTGCACTGTACATTGCATGTGTGAGTACAAGGTATCTGGATGATCTATCACTCATTAAGGATCTTTATAGATCATGTCACCCAAAGTCTGGCGAGCGTCATGACACACACGCGCTATCAGCAATCTTACAAAATGGGCTCAAGCACGATCTTGCCTGCAGGTGAATGATCGGGTGGATGTCCTGGTGGGTTCCAGGAAGGGTGGATGCATTCTAGTGGAAGGCGAGGCCGGAATGGGAAAGAGCCGCTTGCTGGAGGAGATACAGCATTCCAGCCTCGGTGGCAAGGAAGAGGCGGTCTATCGTGTCCGGGCATCAGCCAGCACAGCACACCGCAGCCAGGTGCGAGTCATAACATGGCCCACCCCTTGCAGGGCCTTTGCAGACCCTCACACTTCCGCATCAGTCAGCACTGAGGGGTCCGGGGACCATGTCAAAAGCCTTCCTCCCCTCTAGCTCAGCCATTGGCGCCCTGAGGTCACGCACATGATCAGCCTAGGTCTGGCACAGAAGCCAGCCCCACCTGATGCCTTTCTGTGTCCATTCAGGCGCTGTACCCCTGGCGGCGGGTGTTCAAGGCTTTGTTTGCGCACGATCACTTTCACGGCCAGGAGCACACAACGCTGGAGCAATTCAGCAGAGGACAGCTGAGGGCAGCCACCAAACTTGGCATCAGGCTGCATGAGTGCGGCTGCGAGTGGCAGGAGTGGCACAAGTCGCTGTCTGTTCTCCTGGAGGTGCTCGAGGATGAGATGCCCGTCCTGCCCCAGAACAGCAGGTCATACACTGGGGTGAGCTGTCTGGCATGCTTGCTGAGTTGCTTCCTCTGCAAGAGTCCAAGAGATACCCTCTTTCTCTCATAAGCCGTAGTCATGAGAGGCAGCTGCACCGTCCTTCTCAACACTGCCTAAGGAATCACTTGAAGTTACCTCTGTTGACAATTGACAACATGACTGATTGGGAGACTGCCACAAGCTCAATCTGGTCATGTCTATTGACTCAGACATCTCCACTTGACGCATTCCTAACCTAAGCACTTTAGGTGGGTACCGTGCAATGTGAGCATGGGAACCCTTGCTGTGCTTGCTGCTCTGGGTATCCGGTCAAAAAGCTGTAGCTACAGTGCTGCAGGAAGCCTTGCCAGGAGACAAAAAGAAATTTGACAAGCAAGTCTCAATGGAAGGACTGGCCATCCAGCTGGGGTACACCTCAAAGTCTATGCCGACAATGCTACCACAGACTGCAAAGACCATCACACTGGCTGCTCCTTCAGTAGGTACGCTTTCTGCAACACTGCACTGTAGGTTGACCACGTGTGACATCCAGAAATGCATCCAATGACTCCCAGCAGCAGGACCCCATCTGGCACGAAGATGCGCGTCTTCTCTTTCAAGGCCTGCAGCAGCATGAGGCCACTGGGTTTGGGCACGCCTGGGAGGCGTGCCAGCCATTTTACTACCTCCCATGACTTCAGATTCAGCAGAATGACACTACGAAGCATGCAGTGGGAAAGAAAGCTTGCAGTCGCAGCAGGTGCTGACACCAACATCTGAATGCAAATGTGTGCCAAAGGATGACAGCAGCAAGTTGCACCTGCACCATACCTGCACATCTATTGCATGACAGGGCTTCTAAGGATTTTATCAGGTACTTAGGAAGATGGGAGCTTTCCTTGCTGCTGCTAAAAGAACAGCGCTTTGTCTACACAGTGGGAATTGGCTATAGCTTGGCATGCAATAGCATTGGACTGAGCCATGAGCCAACGCCTGCACGTAAGCAGTCTGCTGTGCTGGTGCATGCAGGCAGCCCATTCGCAGCCTACGCCAAAGCCATACCTGATGATGCGATGACTCTGGAGCACCTCAAAAGCACTGGTGACACCACACTCAGGAAGTCCTTGTCCGAGGGGGAAGCAGGAGAGATCCAGAAGAGCCTATTCAGGTTCATGCATCCTGAGACATCAGGAGAGCCGCGCAATCACACTGCTGGCGCCTCTACCTCTCCCTTGAGCTTACTCAGGTCTGGTGCAAGCCGATAATAGATCAGAGTACACACGTAGGTCCTCAGGTGTCAACAGAAGGCATGCATGTGCTTTGACCCAAGGTGTCCTTCCTGGAGCTCTGATGACACACACGCACATGTGTTCCATAATTCTGGCTATCACCAGCATAGAGCTTTCTGCAGCGCACAGACAAGGGAGCCTGCTCTGCCTGTCACGTCACTAGAAGCTCTCGCTCAGGAGGAGGCTTGTTAGTGGAGATGCATAATACGACTAGGCTGACAGTCTGTCTTTTGCAGGGGACCATCTACCAAATTGTCAAGGAGGCCTGACACCCAGTCACGACAATATGCACTGAGCCACCAGTCGTCGCAGCATTACAGCCTTGCCAGCCTGGCAAGCAGCATGCGAAGCGAGGAGCGGCTTCGGCAGTCCTCCGCGAACCAGATTCTCAGCCCCACTATGCCAAGTCAGCACAGGCTTGACTCACAGCCTTTTGGGAGCTTTGGGCAGCGTGCTGTGTTGCGGCAGAACAGCACAGACAGCCGCCTCAGCGCTGCCTCATCCACAGTCAATTTCTTGCACCATCATGACGATAGCGTGTCCCGGCGCAGCCAGTCCTTTTCTGGTCTTGTCTCGGACGGCCGGGCAGGCATGGGCAGCCTGGGCAGCCCCAGAGAACCGCAGTGGAGCGGCCGTGAGGGCATCATGCGCTCGTTCTTGGACAGCCAGCCAAATCAGGCAGCGACCGGCTCAGCGTTTCCCCCAAAGTCACAGGAGCCCAGCCCGCATGTGTCACCCGCCATGAGCTCAAGCTCCCATTCAGGGGCCCCTACAACACCTTCGCGCACCTCTTCAAATGGGCACCATGCACCGTTCGTGCCCATGTATCGCGCCCAAACCGCGCCGTTCACCGAACAGGCGGACAGGAGCAGCATCAACACAGCCAGCCAGGAGACTCCTGCAGCGCCACAGCGCAGGAGGGGCACGCGCCAGCTTTCCCATGAAACCCTGCAGGCCGCGTCCCCGTTCGGGTGGCATTCGGTGCAGCCGCTGATTCCCATCCGGAGCGGGGAGGTCGAGCTTTTTGTGCGCCACCAACAACTGCGCAATCCTGGCTCATACCCAGAGCCTGTCCCCGAGCAGGTAGAACTCTCGGATACTCAGGAGTCAGCAATCAGTTGGCAAACTTGTGCGTCGCCAGCCTGCGCCACGCCATGCCTAGGTGTGTTCGTGTACCAAATTTAGCATCCGCCTGCTTGCTATAGGCCTGCTCCAATAGCAGGACCTCTCAAAGGCTGAGAATTTCCCAAAATAGTACCCAGACAACTTTACTGGTGTGTCTTGGAGCAGGCATCGAGTACAGCCAGCTCCTTGAGCACGGCCAGGGAGGGCAGTGGCGAGGTGAGAGTGAGCGATGACTCATCTAATCACACGGACCGGACCACCTCTGCTACCTGCCCTGTATCAAGGAGGCGGCAGGGCATGGGAACGTTGTTTGCCTCTGCCAAGCCTAGGATCCTGGCAAAGCCACCAGAGGTGCATGTCCCTCCATGAATACCTCGATTGTGCCAGCAAGCCCACACTGTGCGACGGGTTACTTACAAGCTGCCTGACATCCCATACACATGCTGTCAGCCGTCACTGGCGAGGCCATGTGCTCTTATGTTTAGCGCAGCAAGCTCCCCCACTGCCAGTGCTTTGCATGCACATGCTTAGTTGTGTGCTGTGCAGGCGCTGCAGGCAAAGAGAGAAGCCAGCGCGCCAGCGCTCACACTCAGTTCAGCCATGCCACACCATAGTGCTCCGCCTGCTACGCCCAAATGGGCGCAGCAGGGCATTGGGCTTGCTGACCTGGACATGGCCTGTGACGCAGCCATAGCAACTGTGCAAGCCAGCGGCACTGAGCTTGCCACTGCAGGAAGCATGGCAGGTCAGTCCCTGCACAGTTCCCCAAGCTGTCTCTTTTATTTTGGACTCCTGTACTAGAGTAACGGTGTGCCTCTCAGTGCAGGCCCCACTTGCATCACAAGACAGTCTCAAATTACTAGGCAAGGTCGGCAGGGCCATCAGCAGCATATGTGCTTGCAGGCACCTCTCTGCCCAAGGCAGCAAAGCGAAGCAACACACAGGGGTGGTTCACACGCCGGAGAAGCCTGTCTCTGGATGGCGGATCTAGCGCTGACGTGACACCTGCAGCCCTTGGCATGCAAGGCAGGCCCGAGACTGCTCCCACACGACTGGCGGACGCAGAGAGCATGCTGCCCAAAGCAGCCCTGCAGAACTTGCGCGACGACGCTCTTGCCAGGTATGCCTCTCCTTCTTGTGCTACCACACATCAAGCCAGAGGCCAGAACATGAGGCATTCAGAGATACCCATCGGAAATGGAGGCGTGCATGGTTACATCTATCATTTACATGCAAGGCAGGTATGTTGCATGGACCAGAGGCCTGGCGCGCATAGAGTGAAGGCTTGCCCTCGCATGAGCAAGCGGCCCATCAGCTGAGAGCTTGTCGCATGCCAGGGCAGAGACAGGCAAGGAAGGTTCGGCTTTGCAGGATGCGCATGTGATCGTTGCCTTGTCTGCGGGATGGCATGGGTGACGTCCGTGAGTTCTTCGCTGTTGTTGACAGGTTAGCCGCCAGCAAGGCCAGGCAAGACGGAAATGCGAGTACGACGCCGAAGAGGCATGCTGCCGCTTCAGTGCCATTGCGTGGACTTCAGGCAAAGGACTGGGTGAGCACTCCCCTTCTCTGCGGAGGAGGCCCTCCTTCAAAGCCTGTTAATCTGCTGGGTATAAAGTGATGAGCCAGGCTTCGTGAAAGTCATGCCAAGGAGGCTGACCCTGGTGGCATATCAATGGCAACAAGAATGAATGCCTTGATGCCTACCACGCCTCGATGCCAAGCCACAGATGAGTTTTTCGTGGTCAAACGGCAGTTGTGCACTGAGTGGGGCAGTTGCCATCATCTGCCGTTCTCTGTGCTGTGAGCTGTCATGAGTGCTGCAGGATCCGAGCCAGCTGCAGAAGCTGCGCACAAAGAGCAGCAGCATGGGGCCAGCCTCCAAGATGCCTATGCAGGACCGCCTGTCCCAGGATGCTGCCTGGGCGGGCAGGCTGCGCATGGCCCCTGAGGCGAAAGCACTGAAACTGCAGGTCTATTTGCCCAATACAAAGCACAATCCCTTTAGCTAGCAGACACCTATGGGTGTACAAGACTGCTCTGTCACTGAGACTTGTGCCTACCTTGCTTTGCACATGCGAGTAGTTTTGCTGACACCAGGAAGTGTCTGCTGTGTTTAGCCGTAGGCTGCACAACCTCAACAGTAGTTGGGCAGCTGCATTAAGTCCAGCTCTACATTTTCCATGAAATGGCAGCGTAAATATATGTGCAGTACTTTTGTAGCAGTCATACACCTGCGCCACATGACGTTCTAGAGATGCAGCGCCTCCAGGCTGCTATGACGTCGCCTGGGGGTCAATGATCAATAATGGGACTTTCATTTGCAGGAGCTACTCCTGACAGTGCTGAGGGAGTGGACTCAAGTATACGGGCCACTGCTAGTGCTGCTGGACGACTTTGACAGGGCGGATGTTCTGTCTTGGCTGCTCCTGGCACGGGTGGCCGAACAGCCTGGTCTGGCTGTGCTGGTGGTGACTGCAATGAGACCCGACGATGGCATCTTTGCAACGCCGGGCATTGGCCAGGTGTGCCTTGATCCTTTCACGGCCCTCCCTGCTGCTTTCGAGCATCTTGCCTTCAGGCGTCTATATGCACCGCCCTTGCAGGGTGAGTTACATTTAGCTGACTGAATCCCGCTCACATTGAGTAGGGCGCAGATGGCCAGCCCCGCTCCTTGACTGGGGAACCCTGGGAGCATGTCATGACATTGTGAGATGCTTTGCAGGCAGCCAAGACAGCGGTACACTGCAAGGTGACTGCGCTTCACGAGGGCATCCGGGAACGCCCCTGCACGCTGCGCCTTCTCATGCAGCCCTTCACGCCCGAGCAGACCCAGACCTTCCTTAGGGCAGCCCTGGACGGCGTCCACATCAGCGCTGAGGTGGCGCTGCATCTCTGGGAGAAGACCGGTGGCCTTCCACTCTACATGGAGCAGGTCTGTTCCTCAGATAAGATGATATCATGCCTATATGAGTAAGGGTCCCCGTGTATGGTTCCTGCTCCTTAGGGGTCTCCCATATATGGCATCAGGTGATAGTCAGGTGCCTAAAGTAGTGAGGCTGGTGTGACTCGAGCATAGGCTGGTTTGCAACCTGTCAGAGGGAGTTGAGACTGCTAAGCGCGCTGTGCTGTGCAGATGGTGGTGTATATGCAGCAGCAGCAGCATGGCAGCAGCGGAGCGGATGCACAGGATGGTCTGTCCGCCTTCATACACAGCACCGTGACTGTCCACTCCCTCATCACAGATCGCATTGATAAGCTGCAGCCCGGCGAGCAGCTCACTCTCAAGGTGCTCAAGTCTGCTCCGTCATGCTCAAGTATCATGCATGCCCCTGTCTTGGTACAGAGTCTTCAGAGGATTGAAGCGTGACCTGTACACTTTAAGGTCAGGCTTAACCCTGCATGTTCTTGGCTCCGCATTCTGCTTCTGCAAGAGCATGGTGCCTGGGCGGTCTCGCAGATAGATGTGCACCGGGAAGTGACATCCTGGGTTGCACTGATCATCAGGTTGCGTTGCTTGTGCAGATCGCCAGCGTGATGGGAATGTCTGTCTCGGCACACCTGCTCAATGCAGCATATCCCATTGCAATCTCTGCCGATGCACTGGAAAGAGACCTGCTGGAGTTGGAGAAGGCCAACTTCCTCAGATCTACGGATGTGCCTGGCACATGGCTCATGACACAGGTCAGTGTTTCCTGCTTGAATCACATGCTGGCATCCGTACCCCCCTGTTGCCAGAGAGCAGTGCGTATGCTAGGATGAGAGGTTTGGTCGCTTACCACCGGCTGAAGAAATCGAGATCTGTGAGTGTGCTTGATCGCAGTCGTGCCACTTAGATTACCCTTGGATGGAGCATAGTGACATGTTGGCAGATCTTGTGCAACTCTTCGCCTTCTAGTAACAGGCGTGATGGTGACTCAGGTGCTTGCACGCGACGTGGCATACGAGCTGATCCCCTTCAGCCAGCGGCGTTCCCTGCACGCCAAGCTGGCGCAGGCGCTGGAGAATGACGCCAGCGCGGATCTGGTCCCGCCCTCCACTGTGGCCTACCACTGGACCCACTCCTGCGCTGGCGCTGAAGCCATGCATTGGCGCAGAGCCCTGCATGTACGTCTTCTTAACCCCTGTACCCTAGACCTGCCAGCCCTACGTCTGGAGTAGAAAGATGAGCAGTGGGCAGGACATTGTAGGCTTGGCTCAACCTGCACCCCCACTCGCTCAGAACCCTGCAGTGTCAAAGAGAACGTCAAAAGGCAGTCCATACCTTGATCGTGAACACCCACCATGGCACAGCCTATGGCAAATTGTGCCTGCCAGGAGCAGGGCGCATCAGAGGACTTGATCTTGACATGCTGCGCTCCGGTTTCTTTGGCCCTGAGCACGCATGTGTGGTGATGGCGCAGGCGGTTGACTGGTGGGAGAAGGCAGCACAGATAGCTGTGGACGAGGGCATTGATCCAGCAGAGGCCATCGGGCTGTTCCAGAGGTCAGAGAACATTGCCGGCATTCTGAAGTCGGCCTTCAGACTGGCCGCGGACCTCACACCGCAAGGGCAGTCCGAGACGTCCAAGACGTCCAAGATGTCCAAGCCCTCCTTCTGGGCTGCCCGCCGGTCGACCCCATCTGCCCTCAGTGCCCGCAGTGCCCACAGCAGCTCCTCGGGCCATGCTCATGCGTGCGTCCTCTTATGTATTGGCTCTACTAAGGACCCCTTCTAACGTATCTCATGACCCTTTCTAATGTATCTCATGACCCCACAATGACATTCTGTGAGCTCATGCATGAGTGCCTAAGAAGTGCACAAGCTGGAAGTCAGATGTAAGGGTGGAGCCTCACATCTGCAAGTGCTTACCCGGGTTTGTGCATACGTAGCAATCTGAATCTCAGGAGCCGGGTGGTCCACCCGGTCAGGAGGGCGCACTGGCAGCGCTGCATGGCATCCCTGCAGCTAGTGCAGGTTAGCTCCACTTTGCAGCCTGACTTAAGACCTCACCTCCAGAGCTGTATCGGTGTCTTATAGCGCAAGATGAAGGAATATCCAGCCTGTGGATGGCATGTAGGCTTGCCTCTATTCTGGCTTATGTGACGTGCAACAATGCTACACTGACTTTAGACGCATGCGAAGTGCAGTACCTTCTGACCAAGCTAGCAACCTATCCTGTTGTCACATCAGTGACATTGACAATGCCACAAGGCAGATTATAAAAGTTTGCGCTTTGCACAGGGCGACTTGGACTCAGCACGGCGCCATGGGCTGCGAGCACTGCATTTCTTGGGCGCTCCTCTGCCCTCCGGAGAGCCTGAGCAGGCGCCCTTCCTGGCCTGCGGCTTCTCCCTGGTGCGTAGCCATGCACTGTGCCGACGCCGCTGTATGCTTGACGCAAGGACAGGCTGATTGCATACTGGAGAAAGCAAGCTCTGCGCACCAAGCTGCATGAAGAGCAGCGGTTGCATGGTCAAAGCTACATTGGCAGTCCCAACATCCAAGATAAGCCTGCGCGCTGATACAGGTCTACGGTTTTATGTGTCACTTGCAACTTGACCTCCAATGTGCAATGTGGTGCAATGTTGGGCGATGTGGTGCAAGAACCGCATGTGCCTCTTACAATTGCAGCAGACATGCTCACGGCAACAGCATTGCATGCTGCAGGTGCGCCTCTCCTGCATGGGATGCCCTGGCCAGAGGGTCAGCGATGATGGCAGCTCCACCTCTGAAGGGTCCAACTTTGTCGACATGGCCACCTGGATCGCAGACAGCCTGCAATGGCCAGGTTGGCTCATGGGCCGTCCATGCAGCATCCTCATTGCTACAATCACGGCTGCAGTATTTGCAACCCTCGTTGGGGCTCTTGTATCAGTACAGATGGCTTCAGCCATGCAAGACGCTGTCATTCATCGTGTGTGTGCAAGAGAGGCTGCGAGTCGGCCATGGTGGCTGCACGCTAGTAGTGCAGGTCTGCAGTGTGAAGGGAGGCTGATCACTGTGTGACGCAGGGCAAGAGGCCGATGGAGAGAAGCAGCCAGCCAGCGAGATAGACTGGGAGCGCATGAGGCTGCAGGTGGCAGCAGCCGTGCTTGAGCTGCTTATGAGCGCCTCGCTGATGCTGCAGCCCATCGATGAAGACGCCCTGAAGTACGTCTGCACTACGGCAAGGCTTCTTCAGGTAATCTCACAGCTATGCAAGGTCGGTGCCCCTAGAACTAGTCCATCTCTGCTGCAGAGGTGCGGCAGGGTGTGAAGTAAATGCTGTATCTGCCAGCTCTGCTAAGCACAAATGCCTCTCCAAGGCATGGCCCATACATGTGACTCACGTGTATGAATTGAAATGGGTAGACTTCGAGGCATGTTGTTGATTATGGACAGCCAGGCAACGCCTTGCATGCTAGTTCTGAACCATAACTAGACCACCATCGCCAAAGCCCAAAATTGAGCGCGAGGAGTCATGCGCCTCTCAGGTGCCCTGTCAGCGTAAGCTTGAACAGCATGAGAATGTCATGGACATGTTTTCAGGGACTCAGATGGGGAAGGCACTTCCCCAAGGACAGCTTGCTGCTCCCAGTCGTGCAGAAGTGCAGGGCAGCTTTGGTGAGATAACCACCCGCGGTAGAGGCCATAGGGTGCTGTGTCATGCTGTTCGCTACGAGAATGGCATTCAAGTCTCCTGTGCATCTGGAAGATCAGCTTATATTGCTGGGTGGGGTCTGGCATTTCAGACAAGGGGCATTTGTGCATTGGTTGGTGTTTTGGAGGTGACTTGGGTATCTTTGCTCAGCAAAATTTGCTGGTGCACTTCAGACTTGCCGGTTGGAGATGTGAGTATGGTGGAAAGATTTGTTGGGATGTCTGAGGAGCTTTCAATAACATCATCACGCCGCTCTTAGGAAGGGAATTACCGATTCAGAGTTTTGACATGCACCAGTCCGGACACGGATAGGGAAGGGGAGACACGTTAGAGATCGATGGCGGGAACATGTCTATGAGATGACTTTGCATGCTAAAGGCTTCACAGTGTGATGCTCAGATGCTTAGACAGGATACATCCTGCGTACATTGTCTATCATTGGGGCCCTGTGACCAATCTGCAAGAGGTGACATGTGGAATGTCAGTCTCTAGGTGTTTCACGACCAGTCAGAGCACCCCTAAGTGCCTGCCCGCAGTCCCACACTCTCTTGTAAGCTTTCCGCACTGGGCACTCAGATGTACAGCGCTGCTCGATCTGACAAGCGTGCAGCTTGCTTCATGCTCTTGCACACATCGGCCACGAGATCAGGCGTCCCAGCCTGAGCGGCTATGTCTGCAGCACCTGCACATTCAAACAGCCCATCTCCTTCACTACATATCAGTATGCCCTAAGCGCAGGACTGAGCAATGCTCCACGACACACTGTTATGTGCATGAACGGTACGCTCCCTATTGAGCTGGTGTACAATTGTGGTCCGATGTCAATTGTTGCTGAGGAGCCGGACATTCACCAGGAGTATTGTGAGCAGGAATGCTGTGAAAGAGTGCGCAACAGAAGACCCACCAAGAGAGCTGAGGAGCCTTGTCAGGGCTCGTGCTGTGGCTTGAATGCAGGAGGAGTCCGGCATAGGCGAGGCATCCACAGACAGCAGCAACGTGGCAGGCCTCCGCTGCACCTGCACACAGGAAGCTCACTGTGTGACCTTCGTGAAGCTGCGGCGGAGATGCATCCTGAGGAGACCAATAACACGCCGTCACACTGACAACAGGGCACAATCATGCAATGAGGTAGGGCCTTTCTTGAGCTTCAAGCAAGGCTTGCCCGGCACATGTGCCAGCATCCATGGCCGCAGACTGTCCAATGGGGGCAAAGACAGGATCAATATTGCTGAATGGTGTTCTTGCCTGGCAGCAGCTCATTAGCGCAGCGGGCAGCCCGGAGACCAGGTTGCCTGTGGGCAGGTAGGGCAGCCCATGGGCACGGCTTCCTGCAGCTGCCGCGCTCTCCAGCACATACTGCAGTGACTCCTGCGTGGGATCCTCTGGCCCCAAGTACTCCCTGGCCTGCAAACATCTCCTTTCCCGTCAAGCTAAAGGTATTGAGCTTTATCCCACGCAGGCGCTACCTTTCTCTAAGATTCTCTGTGCGGGCAGGGCAAGGTGCACAGAGGTGGAAAGGTGGCTGACACCACACACCATGCCTTCACATGTAGCAAGAGGCTTCTAACAAGGCACTGTCAGTGGCACTAGCAGAGGCTGCGGCTGGCAAGGGAAGGCGCGCACCGGAAGAGAGGCAACAGCCACTGCGTGCTGGGCGTCAATGTGTGACAGCAGCCCCTCTACCCAGGCAGCAGCCCGCTCCGGGGGAATGGCGCTGCTGCAGAGCGCCACTACCGTCCTGTCTCGCGGGTTGAACAGCAGCTGTGTGGCTGCGTCCCTTCCGGTAGGCCCCTCCACCAGTGCTCTCAAGGCCACAGGCGCCTCTTGCAGTATCTCCGGCTGCCACAGGCTGCCCACAACCTGTGTCCAAAGTTCCACATCATACCATGCTCCAGGAGGTTCTGTGAGAGTGCAGCATTGTACACAAAGCATTGCAGTACCTGGCAGGAGGCTATCAAGCACAAATTAGAGCTGTGAGGATTCTGAGGATTAGGGGGAAAATCACCTGGGAGGTTGACTGCAAGCATCGCTCAAGCAGTGCGCATGCGGCAGGACTTGTTGCAACTATCAGGATGTCTGCCGGCAGGACCTGTCCTTTCAGATGTGCTTGGGCATCCTCGTGCCACTGCAGGCAGCAGGCATGTCAGACATTGGCTCAATGAGCAACGTGCAGAAGGTGTGGAGCACTGGTCATGTCCAGCAGAAAAAGACCTTGAGCTGCGGAGGCGTCGCGTATCGGCCAGCCCATTGCTGTGCTTCTCTCTCCTCCTCCTCGTCTATCAGAGTACGGCTAGGAAAGTGTCCTGCAGTGTCAGCTTTCCTCGGTGATGCTCCCATGATTACTGTTACATACAGGCAACCGTATAAAAACGCACAAACCTGTCAGAGGGTCTTCCATCTATTTCAGGTGTCTGGTTCTCCAAGCACGGTTGTCCCAGGACTTGCTCAATAGGTGCCTTGATCACCAAATAGAAACAGCTTATTCGAGGGCTGAAACGCTCCTGTCGGGGCAGTAGCAACACGATCAAGTATTCTGCATTCGCATTGCAATACAAGCCGGCTGATGGAAGCAGTCGCTGCGGTGTGAAGCATGTCGGGGACCTTTGAGATGACTCACTCATAGCACAGCACGCATCAGAGCGCATGGTGCCGTTTGTGCCTTCACCAGAATCATTACAGCTTGATTGAAAGCTCAAAGAGAGGCTGGTATACATACCTGTTATGCCTCTCGCTAAGCCCCGCGCGTACCTGCCGAACTGGGCTGTGGCCACCATCCTTGCAGGTTTCGTAGGAGGCACCTACTACTACTCTATGCGAGCAGTGGGCTCTGACGACCTGGGAAAAGAGCTTGCAAGGGAGAACGAGAGACAGCGCAGGCGCCAGGAGGGGGAGCAGTAGGAAAGATGTGCGTGTCGGAATATATGCCCATGCTCGACTCCATTGATGTCATGCATCAGCAGAGTCTCGCTTACCGCGGTTTTGGTATTCCACAGAGAATGGTGAAGACTACCGTCATTAGGAGAAGCAGTCAGGGCGCTCTCAGCAAGGAGATGATCAAGGCAGCATTCACCAAAAACAAGAGGCTTCCCACGCCTTACGAGGACCGCCTATACCAGGCAAGCATCCCTTTAGTAATATTCCAGCAATCGTGCATGACATCAAACAATGAGTGCAACATGCCCTGGGTCAAGCATATGCATCCTGGAGGTGCATCCAGTGGCTATGCTCCCAGTGAAGCCAATGCACATGGCGCATACCGCCCTCGTGGCTACATGCTGGTACCAGTGTTTTGGAGGAGCCTGACACACTAGTGGTTTTCTGGAGCAGATGTGTTCAGCGATCCCGCATGGCAAGGTGAGCACATATGGAGCTATGGCCAAGGCCCTAAAGAGCTCGCCACGCGCAGTGGGGCAGGTAATAATGCCAATCAATTGACCTGCTAAGACGCCATCACACTGCTGTGGTAGATGCTTAGCACATGCCTCACAGAACCCTGAAGAGCTGTGAGAAAATCTGCATCTGACACTACAAAAGCTGAGGGTCCCCGCAGACCCTTTCTGTCTCGTATCTTTCTGCTGTCATGTGGTGTCGGCAAGGCTCTCAGGCATTCAGTAAGTCATCTGATAAGTTTAGACAGGCCCTGAGGTTGCTCCTGCCTGCAGGCTTTGAGGCGGAACCCCTTTGCCCCTGAGGTGCCATGTCACAGAGTGGTGGCAGGAAATCTCGAGCTGGGAGGGTTTGATGGTGACTGGGTGAGTAGTCCTTCACCCCAAAAGCGTGTAGCTCTCTACACATGAAGCTGTAGCTCTTAGGCAGGTAGATCTGACTCAGAAGCTAACAGAGATTCCCTTCACAGACCTGCCAAGGCAGACTATAGCAAGTGAGCTATGGGATCCCGCTGAATGAGGTCACGCGTACGTGCAGGGACTGCACACAGCGAAGGTGAAGAGCAAGCGAGCGCTGCTCGTGGAGGAGGGCGTGCAGTTCTCTGGCACCAGGATCAAGGCGTCTTGCGTCCTGGATGCAGAGGAACTGCTTACAGTTGCTGCAAACGCGGCTGAATGACTCGCAATGTAGTCACGTCAGCTTATTTCGGCTCAAAACATTGCAGACTGCACCTGGTTCTGGAGTTAAGCCCCTTAGAATGGACGGTAGACAGTCCACCTGGGTACTGTCTGTAGCAGGACGTAGGCTTCAATGGTCTAGAGCCTGTATGGACGGCAGCTGCCGCACATGGAGGTCTGCGTTTATCCGTGACAAGAAGTGTAGGACTGAGCTCATGAGCTCACTCAAACCTGAAGCTGTAATGCTAGAATCAGGTCGTACCGGATGATGTTCGTATTGCTGCAGCAAGATGATCCGTTTGATCAGATTATTCAGATTGGAAAGAGAGAAAAGACCCCAGGGTCTGGTCTGATGTGTCAGCTTTACATGATGGTTAACATACATTTTGCTCCGCCCATAAACGGCAGGCAGCGCATTTGCGTGTTCTGCTGTGACAGTTGCGAATGGACATCTGTATTTACGTGTACGAGGAGGTTCAGACATTGCTATAGACGGCAGCTCAGCACATAGGAAGACATCCTTCACATTTACTATGCAGCTCAGAACAGGGGCCACAGCACGCCTCGCCAACCCTAGCGTGCAGCAGCGACATCAATATGTTCCAAAGCAGCTCAAATGTCGGTGAGATTGATCGAACCTTGTGCAGCATAGGAACATATTACACGATGACACTTGAAAAGCGCAGAAAGCATGGGCTTCTGAGCTTAGCCACCAGGGCATCTATCACAATGAATGTTCCGTCTAAGTTGTGATGGCCGCGCAGGACACAGCATCCTCGCTGTGTTGTCTTCTCACAACGTGCAGTGGCCACAGATGTTGGCATCTGCGGGGATCAATACATCATCTCCGAAGAGCAGAAGCAGGAGTTCCACCACAGAGGGTAAGTGCTTTAGTGTCTTGAGCGCATCGCTGCGCCAGCCATACCCCGTCAAGCATTTGCCAAGTATGACAAAGCTTTGTCTCTGCAGGTACATTCATCTGAGGGAGGTCATGACAGATGACGAGCTGCGAGAGACAATTGATCCTGTGAGGGACCTGCCCTACTGCTTCAAGCTTCCTCACAGCCAGTTGAAGCTCTCAGACCCACCTGCAAGGGCTTGACAAGCCTGAACCTGTGGCTCCCCATGAAGACATGAGCACCGTAATTGTGGTTGTGTATGAGGAGAGCAAGAGGCAGCAACTCATTGAGCGGAGTCTGTACAGGTGTACCAAGCATTCCTGGACGGGTCTATCCACGTTCCCGGAAAAGATCTGTGCGACATGTCTGGCGTCTCAGGGCGCACCCGAGAGGAGTACACAGTGTACAATGTGATGCTGCCGCGCAGATACCACCCCCAGTGGCAGGGCAACCTCTTTGAGCGCCGCTGCAAGGTGTGCTCTGCTCTCAGCAGCATATCTTGCTCTGCTTGGCTTCCTAGTGAGATGAGCAGGGAGCAGCTGCTGCCGCGAATTTGACCTGAGCAATGGGCAAGCCATGCGTGAAATCAACGTAGCGCAGGGTCTGAGCCTGAGCTTGAGTGTGCTGGGGAAGGGAGTACACAGGCTCCCAGTGGATTATTGTACTCAGCATGAGCGTGGTGCGCAGGCGATTGCAGATCAGCTGCAGGGCGGTGACATGGCGCTGGACTATGACCAGATCCTTGCAAAGCGGCCAGCCTCGGAAGACGCCATCTTTGCCTGGTGATTGCGCCTTGGCATCCTGCTTCCCACACATGACTGCAGCAGAGACTCGAGCCCAAGCAGGATCCTGGAAGTCAATCAGTCCCATCAGGAGTATCATATTGCACATGGGCACTCCTGCACCTCTTTGACCATGACCAAAGCAGCAACCACGGCTGCGTGCTGCAGGCACCAGGACATGGCGTACTGGCCGCCCTTCACCTCTGACACAGCCACAGCCACGTGCTGGCTGGCCGTCTCGGACGCCACTGTGGAGAACGGCTGCATGCGCTTTGTGCCCGAGTCCCACAAGGAGGCAGAGCTGCGCCACCATGCACCAGGTGTGCCTAAGATGTGCATCAACGCTGCAGTCTCACAATGCACTCTAGCTGCTGGAGAGTTAAGGGCTGCAACACTTGAGCATCAGAGCCACTTTGACTGCATATGCCCTGGATGTGTGATCCTGGGATGTCCACTCACACATATTACAATGTTGCGACCTGAAGGACTCAGGTCAATAAAGACCTGTGGCTTTGATATCTTGACTCGCCAATCTGTATATGAAGAGGTATGTGGATGCTGTTGCAGTGGGCGCCACCAGGGAGGAGTCACATGCGCTTGCAACAGTGCTGCGGGAGGACGACATCGTTGATCACAAGCCCATCCGCAGAGGTTAGTGAAGATCTTTACCGCATTTTGCCAGCTGCCTCATACCGATCCTTTGCAGAGCCCTTTGCCTTAGTCAAGCGCATGCAGCCATGAAGAGCATTCCACCGGGTTCCTTGATAAATAGTACCGTCATCTTGACGACGGAGGACTCATCATGCTCGGTGATTGCATGCAGGAGACATCACAGTGCACAATGAGAGGGTCATCCATGGGAGCGGCCCCAACAGGTCGTCTGGCTGGAGGCACGCGTACGTGGTGGCCTTCCGCAAGGCGGCCTGCATAGATGAGGAGCGCGCTCTGGGCTTCACCCACTCCCACAATGACGAGACCAACTGGGACGTGTTCCATGAGCACGGCAAGGAGTGACTCAGCGCATCTTTCTGCGTGCTTTGGAATTGCAAGTCAGCCAGCGTTGTTGCTGGTGTCCAGAACAGCAGTGGACCAATGTCGGAAATCAACAGTGTGAACGTCTTCAAGAACAAGAATTATCCATCGCTGCCTGGCGATATGCATAGAGCCGAGAGAGGCAGCGTAGCAGGTCCTTTTGGTGTTTCCGAATACATGTACATGCATGTCAGAAATTAGGCAAAGATGCACTCAACAACTCATTTGGCATCTTGGCTGCTTTGCGCAGTCGTGTGCTCAGCGTGGTTCAAAACTTTAGACGAGACCGCTGTAAGCTTGAGATGTGATCAACCCCCTACGTCAGAGGTATTGGTACCCTCAGAAAAAGAAGTGCGTCAACCCCCCTATACATATTGCTTAAGATGACCCTCGCAGCTTGGATGTGCCCCGTCGCGTTGAATTCCGCAGAGCCTCGTCTCACGGGCGCCACCATACGTCACTCAAGAGGCTCTTCAGGAGGACTGTGCCCTGCTTCTGCAGCAGTGACGGGTCTGCTGCTGTTCAGGGCCATCTGCAGAGCGCTGCCATAAATCACAGAGGCTGCATTGTTCCGGGGCCGCCCTCCCCTGTTCTTCTGCTGCAGCTGCTGCACGGGCTTCACCGCGCCCGAGCCGGGCTCGTAGGGCAGCGTCATCTCAGCCAGGAACGCTTGTGCAGCGGGGCAGTCCAGGGCCCCAAACCTGCATGCGACAGCAGGCGATGCTGTGATATGTGCGAAGAACATGCCTGATTCCTCTGGGCCTCTCTTTCCCTGCAGCTCTGCTTTACGCGTTGCTAAGACGTAGGTCCTTACAGCTTGTACAAGAACCCATCCAACAGCCCGCATATGACAGGTGATCACCAGCGGCAGTGGTCCTCTAGCACGAAAGGTGGCCACTTCTGCTCAACATGGAGGGGGGGATCTGGCATGCGCTCACCTAGCGGCTATCGAGGCTTCAAAGTAGGCAACCTCCTCCTCATAAAGCACGATGGGGAAGTTTGTCTTGGCAGCTCGGCCCTTCTCTACAATGAGCGCTCTGTCATACTGGCGAGCTGCCTCCTCCTCTGTCTCATGGATGCCAAAGGACACCTGCGCAGGGACCCATGAAAGTGAGGGACTGCTCCATTTCATGCATTGTTGTGTCTTCTAGACCTCCCCGCACATAGGGGGTGCCTTCAAGTTGCTCTGGACAGTCGTCGATGCAGATCATTGCAAGCCTGCTCTCGAAGGGCATGTGTGGTGCCATGTATAAAACAGACACTCTGGAGAGATGGCTGCAGATATTTGCGAGAGGAAATCTCACATTCTTGCGGTCCCCGAAGGTGCCTATCCTGGCCTCCCAGTGCCCGGCCTGCCCGGAGACGCCCCTGAAGCGCGACCTGCCGCGCGAGAAGGCGCTGCTGCGCCGCCTCACCCATGCCACAATCTCCTCCTGCACACGGCTCATATAACATGGCTCACATTTCATTTCACACTGCCGTGCTGGGCGCCATGGCATGGCGAGCCCTACATGTGCGTTGCAACAGGAAGCAGGCCAGGATAGCAACGAGAGCATCAGCAATGACGTAGAATGATTTGCCGTGGTTGAGTGGACACTGAGCAGGTGTCAACGCCAGGTCAGAGCAACCGCAAACATGAGCAGCACAGCGAGGGCTCACTCTGGAGCTTCCACCAATCTCAGTGAGGGACTCTGTGTAGCCCTCCACTGGGAAGTTGGTGGGCACGCTGAGGCCTTTACAGGCAAGCGCTGCCAGGTCATACGCCCGCGCGGCATCGTCCTCGTCCTGGAATCCGCCCAGGTACATCTGCTTCCCGGCGAGCCACAGGGATGCCTCCCACCTCTGTGTCAACCTGCACAAGATCTGCATTGAAATCCAAGCCCCTTATCTACAGGCCTGCTGTGACGCCAGAAAAGCCAGGATCATGATCTGGCAGGATGCATTGATGTCATCAGGTCTCTGGTCTTGAGCATACGCAGCCACCCTGTCGCACAGATGCCAGCCCAACATGGTGCAATACATGACTGAGAAGGCAGGCATCGGGTAAGAGCTCTGAGAAAGGCTCCCTTTCAAACAGGCAGCCGCTTGAATTTGGAAAGGAGAATTTATCTGAAGGGGAGTGGGTGCGGGCGACACCTGTGGCGGGAGACGCCCCTGTAGACGGAGGACGCTGACGCGCCCGGCTGGCGCTTCTGCGCTGCGCTGCCACTCGCCTTGGCTGACGCCCGGGCAGCCCTCTTGGGCGGGGGCGAGGCACTGCTCCTCTGACCTGCGCAGTGAGCGGCAGTGCATTGACCAGCTGCTGCGGGGCAAGGTGAGAAGCACACTGTGCCTGATAGTCAGGCAACCCGCGATCTAACACATCTCACTCACAGCCCATTTCGCAGCACCCCTGAGCTTGCTACCGTTCACACTCGGCACCACACTGCTTACACTCATGAAAGAATGGATTGATGAGGTGTGCGTACGCTGGGACTGATCTCGCTGCTCGGCATCCTCTGCAGCGTCGAGGGTGCGCTTTGTTGGGAGGTTGTGGCGGGCAGTGCGCCCCGCTGGCGTCTGAGGTGGCCGCTGAGGTGGCCGCTTGGGCGTGTGCAGGGGCGTGCCGTGCGCTGAACCCTCCACTTTGGGAGTGCTGGGGGTCGATGCACCCCCCTGATTCCGTGCTTTGCCGCCTTTAGCGCTCTCCCTGGTAGCTCTGCGGCTCTCCTGCACAACAGAAAACATGTCAGCGACCTCCTGTGGTTGTTGTCTCATCATCTCTGCCGCCACAGTAGGAATTGTCCCCTTGCCCTTCACTGACTAGCATGCCCATCATACTACCAGTTTCATGAAGTTCCAGCAATTCGATCAGGTCAGGATGGTGCAGTGTAACATGCCAAGTCGTTGAAACAGGTGACGCGCCTGGTCCTCAGGGATTGTGAGGCAGGGCTGGGGAGAGGGAACAGCGGGGCGCCTGCCAGCGCTGCGCGGCTTCCGTGGGGGATGCGCCTGGCTGCGGTACTGCAGCACCTGGTCCGCCAGGTCAGCGCCCTGCTGGCACAGCATGCTATATCAGACACCTTTATGGCAACGCCGCCACTTCCTGAGTACCTGTCCTGAGTTACATGACAATCAGCCAGGCCTGCCTGACAGCTCTCTGGTTAGACTTGAACGCTGCATACTGCTGATACAGTGTTGATGTAGGAGAGCACGTTACCGGCTGGCCAAGAAATGCAAAGGTGTGGCGGCCCGAGCTGGGTTGCAGCCAGGCAAGGTGCGGGCTGATGGGCAGGTCCTGGGCTCGCCACTGGGCCATCAGATTGTTCTGGGCAGACGTGCTACATGGGGACAGAGGCTCCCGCCTAGAGGGAGCTTCAGCGGCAGCGGGACCTTTGGGACTGTTGGGAAGACTCAACGCTAAGGGCCAGTGAGGTGGCTGGCCCCTGTCCCGGGGATCCAAAACAGGCCCCGGGACAGATGTTGCTTTCAGAAAGGGGTTCCTGCGTGCATCTTTGCGATTCAGTGCTGGTACCCATGCCTGCCTGCAATGCAAGTGATGGCTCGTGATGTGCATAAACCGAGGGCTGGAGGCTGCACCACCAGCTTGCTTGTTATGAAGCATCTGTCAGCCTACATATTTCATCAGATGCCATGACAAGGAAGACACAGGACCAAATGTACATGCAGCAGGTCGCAGCTGCAGCCTGGGATGGCACCTGACAGGCGCCCTGCATACAGCATGCATGCTGGTGCGTGCCAAGTCGGGAGGGGTTGTGCAGTCAGATACTGCTGCCCGTGTGCCAGCCTGCATACGCGCATGCGCCTGTTGCCTTGCATGACTGTGCTCCGCCCTTGCCTGCATGTGCAGTAGCCACAGCTCTCCAGGAGGCAAGAATCAGGCTTTGCTGTAAGCAGCCGGCAACACCCTGTGGATTCTGCGCTGTGCAGGTGGAGACAATGCGAAGCAAGCGCAGGCAGGTGCCCTTGCGACAACAGCACTGGATGCAGCATGCGCGTCATGAGTGAGTCCAGAAGCGCAGGGACCTGGTGTGATCTCCCTACCTGTTCTGCAGCACCCGGTGACAGAGGCGTTGGGATTCTAGGTGAAAATGGAGTCCTAGGAATGGTACCTGCAAGGCGTATGTGATCACGAAGAGGTACATGGCTGCCTGCTTATAGCAGCTTTGACAGATAGCAGCCCTGCGTTCACAATGTGCGGAGTGCATGTAATGCCAGTAAGCAGATCTTGCTGGCTTGGGGCCCACCAGAGGCGTTGTGCAGGCCTGCTGCAGATGCTGTGCCCGTTGCGTGCTGGTTTCCTTGCAGTCCCGGGAGCAGCCTCTCGGCCAGATTGTGCGTCCAACTCCCTTGCCCTGGCCCAACCTGAGATGCCACAAGCACAGGCTTTCACTGGGTAGTGCAATTAGCTTGCCCATCTGACCCATAAGCACCTTTGTGTCTTCTCAGCTATGGATTGTCTCACACCAGGTCTTCATCAAGAGAAAATGTAGCACCTGTAGGCGCAGCAAGAACTCCCAGTCCTCCTGTGATAGCTCGCTTGATCCATTGCCATCCTGCACCTCCTGGTCTTGGAGCATTTGCTGGTAGAGTCCCTCAGTGCAGTTGTGGGGCGTCCGACTACCCCGGGCATAGGGGATGCGGGACCGGTGACCTGCAGTCGGCGAAGATAGTACATATGTATGTGCATGTCCCCTCCAACACTTTGTAGCGTGTCCAAGGCGTCATATGCAGATGCCCGATTCCCTTTAGAGTGCTGATGCTCTGCTCACCTGTTCCGCAAAGGCCTCTGTTAACGCGGTCCCAAGCGCAGAAACCGACTGCTATACGTATATTCTGACCATTATAATGAATATTGAGCTCTCAGGGCAATGTCATGCCCGGTCCTTCTGACTGCTATTTAGGAAGTTCCGAAACTGTCCTCTGCCTGAGAAGGAGGCCACAGGTAGTCCGACACCGCTGAATATGCATTCTATTTCATACTAAGTCTATTCAGAGGGTCCCACGATTCAATTCAGCCGCATCGGCGCAGGCCCTTGAAAGTGTTGCGGGCATGTGGGCTGTACAACCCAGGGCGCAGGGCTAAGACGCATGGGTACGCAGGCCTCCGACCCACAATGTGCCGTAAAAAAATAGGCGCACACTGTAGGGAGTAAAGCACGAGTCGCACAGGATCGGCACGTTCCACGTGTGTGACCGTCCAGGAAAAGCGGTGCCTAAAGTGGATTAAGCTGCCGGTTTCAGTGGACCTCATTATAAGTGAACTCAGCACAACAGTCGTCAGCCGAAGACAGAACGGACGAGATGATCCATGGTCTCGACCAGTCCCTGCACTCTCAGCAGGTGACCTTTTCGGGAGGCCAGGCATATGGCACTGCAGTGCCATTGCAACAATAGTAAGCCTGCAAGCTCTTTATGCGTCATGTGACTGACCACAGCAAGCTTCCACCTCCTGGCATAGTGACGGTAGTGCTTGCACAGGTTGCTGCCTTTCAGTCTTCTGTTGACCTGTGATTTACAGGCTGTAAGGTGCAGCAGCGGTGTTTCTGTGTGGTGCTTATGTTCCGGTGTGTTTTGGTCCTTCTGCATTCCTCGCGCTCTTGGAGACCAGCAACAGTCCGTCCGCTGGACCTGCTTCCCTCAGCTGCAGTTCTCTTCCATTGTTTGATGGTCACTTGTCCACAGGGTCTCGGAACTCAGTCATCCACAGGAGTGGCTGATCCGTGTCAACAGACACGTGGCTGCTCGCCAATGTGTTTGACGTGCTCTGGAGGCCTTGGACCTCCAGTCGGGTGTTGTCTGCACATACACAAGCCTTCTATCAACAGCTGAAAGACAGCCCAGAGCAGCAACCTGTCTCAAGCACAACCCTGCGTGAGGATGTCCTGCCACCCGCTATCTGCCAACTGAGGCATGGAGCGCCACTCCAGCGTTGAGAACAGGATACCTGATATTCATAGATATGCTAGTCATGCTGGGAGTGGTCTGGGTGGGCTGACCTAGGTTCCACTTCAGGCCCCGAGAGGAGGCAATGGCGGGCGCAGCCAAGGCAACCAGGCCGCATGAGGGCCCTTCCACGTCCAGATCAGGCTCCAGGTCTGTGTGCCCGTGCGGCAACAGCCTGACTAAGTTGCCGTCCCCGCACAGAATGATCTTCTCCCCTTCATGCCTGTGCAGTGTGCACAGACTGGACAGCACATGGTCTATCCGTCCCCCAAATGCACCTGCACCATGCACACATGTAGCTCATGACACAGCAGAGGCTTCGTATCATTACAAGGGTGGCGACCCATAGCCTAGGGCCATATGGCATACATGTGGGAGTCTGGCAGCCTCAAACACAGAACCAGCACAGCCACCAAGCAACCAGTCTGCAGCGCAATTGCACGTGTTGGGATAGCATGCACTGCATCAAGGCTAAGGCATACTCAAACACCAGCCATTTGGTACCTCAACTCAGGCTATACACTGGGACTGGGTCCACCAGGCGCTGCTCATCGCAGTGCACAGTCCAGAAAGAGCAAAGCAGGGTGCCGGGGAGAACAACAACCTGCTGCAAAGATGCTGGCCCCCAGCAACTCTCCTGGTCTGCTGGCAATAAGCTCTTGAGCGCAAGCAATGCACTTCTGAAGGTCGGTGCTGTCCTGATCCCCTGACTCGTCTACCACTCTGCAACAGACAGGCAAGAGCTCACGAGAAACAATGGCTTAGGGCCAAGAAACACCTCGATTTCTGTTTTGCATCAGACGCTAAGCTGAGTGAGAGCGCTGCCATGTGAAACTCCTCAAGACAGGAGGTCAGTACGTACTGTGTCCCTAGCTTGCTGTAGTAGTCGAGCACATCTGGGCGTATGGAGTCAAGGTCTCCTCTGATGATGTCTGGCACATAGTCACTCCTGGACAGCAGTTTGTCCTGCTGCATGCTACCTTCTGACAGGGCATCATACAGCCTGTTGGCCCCTCCATCCGCTACAATTCTGACTTGAGCTGTTCAACAGGCCACTCGTCAGTACGGCAAACAGCACTTACAGTCTTGCCAAAATCTGCACTGAGATGACATCCACGTGCTGAGGACAGAGGGTAAGTCCTACCGTGTCGCCAGAGAGCAAATGTCACGGGTGGTAGGCGGAAGTTGAGGATGAGAAGGACGAGTCTCTGGTTGTTTCCTCCAACACTCGACAGAAATCGATTGCTGAGCATCCAACTGAGCCGACTAGCACATTCTGACCCTAAAGGTCTTCTGGGATCGACCAGCGTCACTCTACCCCAGAGGTTCAGCTGCGGTCCGAGAATTACATTTTATGCGCCACCATTGCAGGTGACGCCTTCAGATGTGTCTGCATAGCTTTTCAGGGGTGAGAATGGTCGCTGTAAGGATGGGCAGGGCTAGGGCAGGTCCCGGAAGCTTCGGCCTGGACGGCGGAAGCTGGACCGAGGATGTGTCTAAGCCTCCTCTGCAGAGTGCTAGAACTCATAATCGCCCTTCAGATACACAGGGTGTGTCGATTAAATTCTGGCAGGTCTCTCAGGGCCTCTCCAAAGTCTCTTGCAATATTTCGGCCGTTGCACTAGTAGTGGCACCATTCAGTGCCAGAGGTGCCATAAGGGCCTGATATGACATGCTCAGCCGCTTCACAGTAAATTCAAAGCCCTTACTGCGTATAGCTTGCCGTCACTGCCATTTGATAGCGCGTCCCGGATACTCTGCACGCCAGCAGAGCTGCCTTGCTGAACGACGAAGAGACTGTAGTAGAGAACTCCTGGAGGACAGGAGAGTATGTATGCCGCCCCTGCGCGCGCACACAGCCTCAGCTGGTAGGCTGAAAGGCTGCTCATGCAGATTTCAGGTGCCTGGTTAAAGAGAAGGAAGCTGCATCACAGCCAGCCTCACATGTCATTCTCCTGCAGGTGCGCAAGGCAAAGACAGCCTGGTGCTGGGCATTGAGAGCAGCTGCGATGACACTGGGGTGGCAGTGGTGCGCGCATCAGATGGCGCCATCCTGGGCCAGGCCGTGACCGGCCAGGTAGCTCTCTCTTTTCTATAAATTCACTGCTCACATGAGACGCCTTTTATGCATCATGCCATATGCATACTCAGTGATCCCTCAGGCGTACATCCACTCATTACCATGCTCAAACGCATGATGGGACATGCACTATCGGTGACATTGAGCATGGTAACGAGTGGCATTCATGGTGGTGTCTGCCAAGCTGCGCCTGGTAATGTGGTACAGTAGAGAGTTCCGGCGGGTGTGTTGACTGGGTTGCACACAAACACATGATGCAAGGACTGTGCAGGTGGACATACATGCGCCATGGGGAGGGGTGGTGCCAAAGCTGGCGCAGGAGGCTCACAAGAGGGCCATGGACTCCACAGTGAAGGCAGCCCTGCGAGAAGCTGGCATCTCCCAGGAGCAGCTGGAAGGCGTGGCTGTCACCATTGGCCCAGGCCTCTCCCTCTGCCTACAGGTACTACCTTTGCTAGTGGTCCTCAGCATTCTTGGAGAGATGTGAAACCATGACACCGGGAACCCGTCTCTGGACAGGTGTTGTGGAAGAGTGTATGCAGTCTCAAAAGCTGTACACCATGCTACTCATGCAGCAAGGCGCTGGGTGGATGTGCAGGTGGGCGTGCAGAAGGCCAGGCAGATTGCAGCGCAGCACGGGCTGAAGTACATCCCGGTGCACCACATGGAGGCGCATGCGCTCATAGCCAGGGCCGGCACGGCAGTGCAGTTCCCCTACCTGTGCCTGCTGGTCAGTGGGGGCCACAACATGATTGTGATAGTCGAGGGTGTGGGTGCTTACACCCTGCTCGGCTCAACCCTGGATGATGCAGTAGGTGAGAATCTCACTCTGTGTGACATTTTGACAGGGAGGTGTGTCCTCTGTAAAGTGATGACGACCTTCAAAGTGGGCCCTGGGGTGTATCACAAGACCAGCGATGGGCCCAATGCCGCCCTTATGTAGGAGTCTTCTCTATCAGCAGTGCTGTCAAGTGCTCTCAGGGATCTGAACGGCTCCACAGAGCACACATGGGAGGCTGAGTGGGTGAGAAGGTTCCTGGCCTGGTGCAGGGGAGGCCTATGACAAGGTTGCCAGGCTGCTGGGATTAGAGCTCAATCCCAGCGGGGGAGCAGCTGTGGAGGCGCTGGCCAGAGAGGGGGACGCGCAGCGCTTCAAGTTCTCTCGGCCGCTGATAAGGAAGCCCAACTGCAACTTCTCATACGCCGGGCTGAAGACGGCTGTGCGGCTGGCCATTGAGGCTGAAGTACCCGGCCCACCCTCAGCTGCCAACAGACAGGTCAGCTGCCCATTCACAGCTCTAATGCAGCTTCTTTGTCATCTTGAGCTACACTGTTCATACGGCCCCTCCTGCCCAATCTAAGGCAGCTACTAAGGTCCTGCAGGTAGGTGAAGTGCCATGTGGTGAGCGAACATTGCTCTGAGCATCATCATTACTCGATTATGCTGCTCATGCTGGTGTACAGTGCGTGGAATGTGGCCTCAAGGGGCCTCTAAGGTAGCAGGCTTACCTAAGGAGGAAGTGACGCTATGCGCAGAGGTGAAGCTTTTGGGTTGCATGCTACCTTCAGGTGCGGGCAGACATAGCAGCCTCCTTCCAGAGGGTGGCGCTGGAGCATCTAGAGGACAGAGTGTCCAGGGCAGCCACCTTTGCACTAGAGGACTGGCCGGCCATCAAGCATCTGGTGGTCGCTGGCGGTGTGGCCGCCAATCAGCTGCTGCGTTCCAAGCTGCACGTAGGCAACTCAAAACCTGCCCACATGAGATGAGCAGTCACCCGTGACTCTCCACGTTGGCACATGCAAGTCATTGCGCTCATCGTGCGACGCTGCAGGGATCTCCCCTCTGAAGTAGATAAAGTAGATGCATGTGCCTGAAAATAGACGAACTTGGGCAGAGATTGAGGCAGTGAGACGTCATGTTAAGCACAGGCGGTGGCAGAGCAGAAAGGTCTGGAGCTGGCAGTGCCCCCGCCCAAGCTGTGCACGGACAATGGCGTCATGGTTGCCTGGGCAGGCGTTGAGCGCATGCGGCTGGGCCTGTGGGAGCACCTGCCGGCACATGCTGCCACCCCTGATGAGGCAGAGTGGGTGGACGTGCGCCCTCGATGGCCTCTGACAGACAGGTACGGCTCACTGGCCAGCCTGATTTGGTCCTTGCCCTACTACCATACCTGGATGTCCTTCCCAGCCACATTGAGCGAGATGTTGGCCTGCTGTGCTCGGCCGCTAAAAGGCTCTTTTGCCCTGACAGCAGCAGAGTTGCTAAAGAAATGACTGCAGCATGTGTGCAAGGGGTGCTGAGGCAGGTGATGGTGCAGGCGAGACAGCAGGAGCTTGTCAGAGCCCCGCAGCGAGAGGAAGAAGCGCATGTACACCAGCCTGACGGAGCTCACCCAGCAAGCTCTAGAGGCAATTGACGGCAACGGAGTGGGCCATCAGAATGGTACCACCGACGCAGCGCCCCAGGAGGGCAACAGCGTTCCTGGCACCCTACAAGCAGAGTCGATGTCCAAGACCGTATCAGGCTGATAGCATCACCTAGCCAGCCCCGCTTCACGTTACAAATGTGCCGGATGTGTAATGTGTTGGACTATCAATTGAGAAAGTGAACAGAATCTGCGTCAGCATTAGTGCATTGTAAATTGCCTGTCCACGCTCTAAAGCATGCATTCTCCAGTTTCAAAATCGTGTAAGAGTGGCCGTCTCCCATCTCTGATCCAGAACATATTTACTATGTTGAAAAAGCAAAACACAAGGTCACTGGGACTTCGCAGGTGATTCCTCAACCCACTACTGCTCCAGCTCAACCACGCTTATATTACCGGATCGAACGAGACGGTGAGCTTTAGTGGTGATATGAACCTTGCATGCGGATAGCCCGCCTCATTAAAAATATATAACATCAGTTGGCATGGGATAATTGCCAGAAGGGCCGACGCTGTGCATGTCTTGGAGGTTCATTGACCAGACCACGCCATCCCCTTTTCTGCTGGCTCAGAGTTGAAGGCCGTATTCAACCGTTTGATAAGGCATGCGACTATCCGAGGGCTGCTCGGGGGCTCAGGGTGGCAAGAGGCATGGCCCACACGCAAAAGTACAGCATATGATTGTCACAATGCGATAGAGAGGCTCCTGCGCTAAGTATAATTGCGGTTCCAAGGTTACAATATTTGATGAGACATGGGTCTGCCAATTCTGAACTGACACTCCTAGCTGGAATCTGTTGGAAGCTATCAGATTGGCATTCAAGCACCACCTCTGTTGCATCCAAACCGTCAAGAGCTACGTGGTATCAGTTTGCAAAGACAGCAAGGCCTTACTTGCAGTTCACCTTCCAAACAGGACGTCTATGGGACGCCCTATTGCTTGTAGACCCTAGGATGCAGCATGTGCCACCCATCATGGTGATGATCTTGATACTGGATTGGATAATATTGGGCTGCCTGGTTCTGCGACGGTGATTGCTATCTGTACAAGCCCCCTAGAGCACCAGCTGCATGCCAAGCGCTGGCAGTCTCCAAAGCTGCGTGTTCCGTCACAATCAGACAGCCACCACTAGGACTCTGGGCCTATCTTGCGGCAAATGCCCCATCAGAGATGCCATCCTGACGCCTGCTGAGATTAAAGCGGACTGAGGACGCATGGAAGTATCAGGATCTCGCACGCATCCGAACGTATTCTGCATGCCTCTAAAACTCTGACAAAGCTGCTTGAGCATGCCTGGTTTAAGGCCTCTTCCGTCATGGACCATTGAAGGAATTCAGCTCAAGGGGTTCTGGCCTTGCTCAGATCAAGGTCCACCTACTGACAATCAGAAACCCACCAAGACGTCATGCCTGTGTCCAGGAAAGCGCCCCATCAAAGGCACCTTCCCGACTTCTGCTGACTTTGTAGCTGACTGAGGAAGCAGGCAACATCTCTCTGAGTCCTGCACGCATCAAGAAAGCCATCACGCTTGCCCCTAAACTAAAAGAGCTGAGCGTTTTTTCATCGGGCCTGCATTGTGGCTGGGATGCAAGAGTCAGGTTGACTGAAGCGGACCTCAGCCTGGCCGGCGTGCTGCTGAGTAGGTTTGGGACTGTGCATAGCTGTGGCGTAGGATGTCTCTGTGTCTTGACAGTCATCTCCTGTAACCATGAAAGAGCGTCTTGGTGCATGCTGACCGATAACAACCACATCTTCCAACACACACAGGTGCAGAAGATTGGCTGCACAGTCGCTCTTACAATACAGGGGAACAAGCCTGAGGCCTGCAGCAAGACATGAGCCGAGAAAGCAGCCTAGGAGCAAGCTGTCGATACCTACCCCTAGCATGGCTCTGACTGTTCTCCAGCACCTGGGGGAGGTGCTGCTTACAGGGTTCTGCACTGTTCCAAGCTGTGGCCTCATAGATGTCTTCGCACTGATGATCATGTCCTGCAAACATCAAAGGTGCGGCTTGGTGCTCACTGACTGACAATGAACACACTTCCCAGCAGACACACGCCTAGCTGGCTGCACAGCGCTATTGATATACGCTGGAGCATCCACAGGACAGGTGCAGAGGGAGCTGCACAGGAGTAAGCTATCATGACTCACCCCTAGCATGGCTCTGACAGTATTCCGAGGACTGTGTGAGGTGCCGCTGACAATGTCTGGCACTGTGCTCAGGTGTGGCCTTGGATGCATCTACCCACTGACACTCATCCCCTGCAAACACCAAAGGGTGGGCTTAGCGCTCACTCTCTGACACTGAACACATTGTCCAGCAGACAGATGCACAGCTGGCTGCACAGCCGCTGTTGAGACACATTGGAGCAACCCTGAGGCCTGCAGCATCCACAGGACAGGTGCAGAGAATACTGCACCAACTGGCTCTGCTGTGACAAACCAACTCAGAGCCAGTGTGCGCCTGCAGGAGGACGGGCGCATGGGAGTATGAGCGTATTCTGGCAGCAGGCCATCAACCACAGGGCCTGGAAGCCAGCTGCCAAATGCATTTGCATGGACACCCTCAAGAACAGGTTGACAACTGACAGCAGCTCACCCTGATCTGCTACCGATGAGAGGTCCGTTGCATGTTGGGGCAGCTTCTCCGGGTTCTTGATCAAGATCTCTGCAGGCGGGAGATTCTTGGCATCCACCTTGATCTGTTCCACCAGGACCGCTCCTCCAGGCACGTCTGCATTGATAGCTGGTGGGGTTGAGCCGCCTTAGCATTGGACAATCCCTACCCCGAGCTGTGAAGAGAAAGACTTATTTTATTCAGATCACCGGTCCTTGGTGTCTCTGTCTGCGCAGGCCTACAACATTGCTGAATTATGGGCATTGGCCAGACTGTAGGCAGGATATCTGACAGATTGTCACGTTGGACACCTGCAAACCTTACTGCGATTGCTCATGCAGAAGCCGGAGCTGCTCTGATGAGCTGCAAGACGCACCAACGCACCTTCCCTGGCGTTTCGCATCAGTAGGGCGCAGACACTGTAGAGTTGGTGCAGCAACATCTGGGACGCTTCCTGGTCTTGACGCACCGAGTCGAGTCTCAGCAGCCTTGCGAGATTTCTAGCTTCTCTCAGAGCTTGTATGAGCTCTGGGTTCCCTGCCACACCCACCATTGCTTACTACATCTGCAGGTGTTGACTGGGGGCCTCTGTACTGTGAAGAGGCCACACAATGTCAGGTCATCCCCATTCAACTGCAGGTGACCCTTACCTGCCAAGCTTGGGTAACTACGCACACAACAGGCCTCAAGGACAGCGTCCAGCACTATTTGTACTAGCGGCTCTCGAGAATTCCATGGTAGACATCTTCTGTGGAGATTTCTACCTGACTCCTCCAGGAGCTTGAAAAATGTCTCATGGAGCACTTTCCGCCTGTGCGCCGAACAGCTCTGTGTAGTATTGTATTGGCGGACGTTACCCTCCTCCATCCGACAGTCCCTTGTCCCGTCCTCCTCCACATCGCCTGCTCCCCTGCCACAAGCACCAAGGAAGCAGCTCAGCAAGATGATGGCCCAACCATCTCCCCTGGAGACACTCTGGTCGCACAGTCTGTCTTGCTATACACAGACAAGTATACATCAGTAACAGGCAGCAAATGCAACGGACCTCGAGGAATATCTGCGCTTCCTGGTGAAGAAGCCCTTCAGGATGTCATAGACATTCTTAGAGCACATGGTATCGTACTCATGTAGCTGCAGACGTGACATTCTCTTTCACTTGCAATACCTGCATTGGCGTTGAGGGGCTTGGATCAGATTCTATGACATTGCCAGTTTCGAAGCGGTATCCTGCTGGGAAGCTGCAGGAAGCTATTGCTAGCTAGTGGTTGCTTTGACCAAGATGCAGCCCTCAATTCCGAGAACCTTTGACATATGTGCATGCTTATAGACTGCTGTTCAATCACCATCTCTGTTGCCGTTGGAGGAGGCCGACTTTTCACACAAAACAGTCAAAGAGATTGACTCAGCCATAACATATTACCAAGGTATATGTTTGCCGTACTACTTCAGCAAAGCCCGTGTTTGCAGTTCGTTCGAACATAAGACACATGCATCTCTGAGGGGCTGCTCCAGCAGTGAGATGGCAAAGGCATGACCCATGAGCCCATGAGATGCTGTGAAGAAAGCACCTGCTATGGTTTCTCCGCAAGATTCCAACCCAGAGGACTTTGTCTTTTATCTGAGTTGCGACATATCGACACAGGTATGACAGCCCTCTCCACAGGGTGACTTTCCCATGCCTAGCTGTAGAGGGACTTGTACGTTTCACAGCTCCGAAGCTCGCCCAAAGCGACATTGGTGTGAACCTGAAAGCATTGAACATTGTTCTTCGGCCGCTTTGAGCCCGGGAAAGCGGATGTCAGCTGTGTTGAGCTGCGTGGTATGAACTGATCTGCAGGTGCATGTGCGCATCGACAGTCTGATCGGTAGCATATTCAACGGCAATGAGGGTACCAGATCTAGTGGAACCACTCCGGTAAACGGAGGTCACGACCCTGGCACCAGAGCACCCGCTCTGTATGTTGTGGGGCAGCTGTGTGCCTTTGGAGAGGTCCTTGGACTGCCTGCAAGAGCGCCTATCGTCCCTGCATCATCCTCAGGATGCAGCTGGGGCTCAGTCCTGTCCTTTCCCTTAAAGGTGGGCTCCAGGTTCCCACACAATGCCCGGCAACAAGAGATTGGCCATGCCCTGCTTTGACAAATGTAAGGAAGGCTGAAGATTGGCTGCGCCCAGTGGAAGATCGCCTGGTGTATGCCACAAGCCAATCTATACAATGCGCAGCACAGCGATGGCTACGTCAGAGAACTCAGCTTGGAGAGATAGTCTCATCCCCTTATAATGTGCCGCATGCTGGAGAATGTTCGGCCTGACATTGAGTGACTGGTCCCTGCCGTCTGATCCGCAGACTGTGTCTTGCAGTACTGCTACCTAGCGCAAGATGCACAGCTGGCGCTGACTGTGTGGCAAATGTCCCTGCCCTCTGATGCGCTGTCTGTCTGCCTGCAGTACTGCGACCTGGCGCAGGACGCGCAGCTGGCGCTGACTGTGTGGCAGATCCAGCTGGGCAAGCCGGTCACCCCGCTGGGCGCCGCCACACTGCGGCTGTTCAGCAAGAGGGGCCGCCTGAAGAGCGGGCGCCAGGAGCTGCGCCTGTGGCGCGGGCGCGAGGCGGATGTGGCCTGGCCCTCGGCCACGCCTGCCAAGCTGCCAGTCGCGCAGAGAGGAGAGCTCGGGTGAGTGCTTGCTTAGCAAGGCCTGATGACCGCATGCCAGCAGCAGTGTGATATCACTGAGATGGGATGTTCCGTGCTGCATGTTTTGTGTCTCATCCAGCGCAGCTCATCAAGCTTTTGCACAGACTCTAGTCCAGCTTGCATGCTATCAGAGGGACCGTGCGGGGGGAAGCCATGTGTGATACTGGAAGGAAACCAGGATAGATCAGGTTGCAGTGCTGATTGTGAGGGCTGTGCAGGAGGTTGGAGCAGCTACTGAAGCGATACAACAGAGGGGAGGTCGCCCCGGTTGAGTGGCTTGATCATCTGACGCTCAATAGGATCCAGCAGTGCCGGGCTCAGGTGGGCTACATACATGATCTTCGATGAAGCTGCTTGCCACAATCTTGGCAGCAAAGGCCTCACGTGGGTGAAGTCAGCTCCGCATTGGCTGTCCAGGCTTGGGCACCCTCATGTTCCTGTGTTGAGCCATTTGGACCTTCCTCAGAGTGAGAGTACCTCATCTTAGTTCCTAAGGTTAACAGCGTGGCTTGCAGGAAGCAAAGGGAGGGCAGGGCGATAAGCTTGTGCTGCAAGTGGAGCTGCCAACATTCCCTCATGCTGTGGTGTACCAGCAGGCTGCCACAGCCCCTGCCACCCCAGCTGACATGGCTGCCAGCTCAGATCGTGGAGGCCCAACCCTGCAGCTCATCCCTGACCCAGAGGTACACTGTTCTTCCCTAGGACCATGCAGGAAGCTTTGATGCTCTGAAGTTTTGATGCTGCGGTTGACCTGGTATGCCAGGACCTGCAACATTTGAAGCTGGCACAGACTTCTGGCTAAAGCATGCATTGGTGTGCAGGTGGGGCGGGAGAATCCTTCAGAGCTGAAGGCCGCTAAGCTAGCGCGTGGCATGGCACGGGGCGTGGAGGACCGCGACCTCAAGCCCAACACGCAGGAGCGTGCGCTGATAGAAGCTGTCATTGTGGGGCCCCCAAACAGGTATGCACCTCCAGCACAAGGAGCCACAGAAGACTGGGCAGCGCCCTTCCTTTCTTTCTCCTGCTTTGTGCTGAGTTTTTGCTGGCTAGGGCACATGCAGGTGATGTCGTGGAGTTCAACCTGCTAGCCCTGTATCACCCAGCTGGGCATTCGCTCTTGAACATGCCTCTCAGAAGGCGATGTATAGTGCTGTGGTCTTAACTGCATGAGCTTCAATGAGAACTTTGCCGTGCAGGCCGCTCGCGCCAGAGCAGCGCATGCTGCTGTGGCGGTTCAGGTGGAGCCTGGTGGGGGAGCCGCGCGCGCTGACCAAGGTGCTGCGCTGCGTGGACTGGGCGGATGTGCGAGACGCCCGGGCAGCCGCCGAGCTCATTGCCCGCTGGGCGCCCATCAGCATCGCAGACGCGCTGGAGCTCCTCTCGCCTGCCTTCACAAACCCAGAGGTGAGTGAGGACTCTTGTAGCACAGGCCAAGCGGTCAGGGGAGAGTGAAATGTATATATAAAACAGTAATGCATTGGGCGGAGCTGCGGCAGGAAGATATCTGCAGCCAGTCAAACCCTGATGCCACATCCAGCGCTCTAGAAAGGCCATTGCCGCAGTTGAGGCACCTCTGCGGTCGCGAAACAACCTGGAGCCACATGCTCTCCCCTGACCTTGGTACTGCTGATGTCACTCTTCAGGACCTGCAATCTCTGGCCTCCCTCAACAATGTCTGCACATTGGTAATGATGTGCTCTTCAGAGCCTCTGATGCATTGCAATGGTGCAAGGAATGGCTCTGCATGGTGCAGGTGCGGGCACATGCAGTGGAGGTCCTGAAGAGGACGGAGGACGAGGAGCTGCTCTACTACCTGCTGCAGCTGGTGCAGGCGCTGCGCTTCGAGGAGAGCAATGACTCACCTCTCGCGCAGTTCCTGGTCCAGCGCGCCGTCGCCAACCCCACCCTCGCATTCACCCTTCACTGGTGCTGCCCCACCCTCCACATTCCAACTCGCAGCTCATTCACTCTGGCTTGACAGCCCTGCAGCAGATGCAGCATTTACTGCATTTAGATGCGTCCTTGAGAGCAGGATGCTATGGTCAGGATCAACAGGATGCCTGGGTGGAGACCTTGTCTGTGCAGCCAGGTCAAGGGAATGCTGATAGCTGCTAGCGTGTGGACAGGTATCTGGTGCCGGAGTTTGAGGACACAGCCTTCGGGCCGCGCGCCAGCGCAGTGCACACGCGGCTGCAGGAGGAGCTGCTGACCGGCCGCGACAGCACATTCGTGCTGAGCGCCATCCCCAAGCAGATGGAGGTCATCGCCATGCTGCGCCACATCAACAGCGAGCTCAAGGTGTGTAGCCCTCCCCAGTATGGGACACTGCTGAGGCGCTGCCAGCAGCCCGGTGTTGCGTGCACCAACACCGGCCCTCTGGTGATATGTGCTTGGCCTGCTCTCAGTCTTTCTATCATCACTGTTCCGTAACATGACCTTCTAGATACAACAGTGAGGAATGTTTCAAAGATTAGGCAGACACAGAAGGGGCTGAGCTAGCCTCAGTAAGGATGCCGTGATAGTGTACCATGGTGACTTGGCCTTCCTAGTAGGTGGTAAAGGGCATCCTTTCCATGAAGATGCTTCCCGGCTGACTTTGGCCACTGCAATCTGTGCAGGGCACGGCCGCCAAGAGGGCCGAGCAGCTGAGGCGCATGGTCGGGGAGTACGGCCAGTGCAGCGAGCTGGCGCATGTGCGGGTGCCCCTGCCCCTGGACCCCGCAGTCATGCTGACGGGAATCATCCCGGAGGAGTGCAGTGTTTTCAAGTCTGCGCTTTCGCCTCTACGCCTGACATTCCGGACGGCTGGTGTGTCTCTGCCTGACACCAACCCCTAAGTTGCGCACAATCCTGCCACAGCAACTTTCTGTATAAATACCACTGCATTTGAAGAGCGTGCGCTGCGCCCCATTTTTGCCTGGCGGATGTCTGGTGTGTGTGGGAATGCATGGACATGGCGTTTAGACCACAAAGGTGCAAGGTGTGCAACAATATGACAGCAGCATGACCTTACACTGCAGGTCCTGGGACAGAGCAGAGGGGCCAAGCTGTGCCTGGCCCAAATGCAGAGGCGCTGGTGCTCCCAAGGCCCGGCGATGGCACAGCTGGCACGCTGCAGCGCTCTGCCTCCGCAGGTATCTGGGCAGCCCTTACTTCAAAGTAGACCACCCAGCTTCTTCATATGGTTTCTTTGATGTACCTTTGTCTCCCTGATACTGTCAAGCCCTCACACTCTGTACCTAGTGCTCTAGGTCCCTCTCCATGTTGGGAACAGAGGACCTTGAGCAGACGTGAAGGCGTGACCCATACTGCAGGGCAAGCAGGGCCACCGGAGGGCCGCTACCAGGTCATCTACAAGAAGGGAGATGACCTAAGGCAGGACCAGGTGGTGGTGCAGATCTTCTCGCTGATGGACCGGCTTCTCAAGAGGGAGAACCTGGACCTGAAGCTGACACCCTACAGGTGGGATATTTTGCATCCTGCTACTAGAAGGACTCTGGCAAATTCCCACCCCACTCCTCTAGCTTCTCTTCAGAGTGTATTGCGCCTCTCTCATGCTTGGCTGTGTGTGTGTGCGCACCAGCATACCGTGCAAGGGCAGATGGTCTCATGCAGCATGCAACCCGGCTCCTCTGATGCCTGCTTGTTATACTTCCAAGGGTTGCATGCTCAGTGAGACTTTTCGCTGGTGCAGAGTTCGTATGCATGCATTATCAGACCCGAGCATGAAAGGTGCGCACCAGACGGGGCCTGTGCTTCTTGACCAGGACGGCATCATCTGTGACTTAAGGCCTTCATGGGCTGCGCAGGGTGCTGCCAACATCGCCAGAGGACGGCCTCATAGAGTGCATACCCTCCTCAGCCCTCGCACGAGTCATTGCTGAGCACAAGTCCATCCACAGATACTGGGCGCTGTACAACGCTGACCCATCAGGTACTGTATGATACCCATCACAAATGTCTCTGAGCGCTGCTCACCTCTCTACTCTGTTCAACACCTTCTGTGGACACTTGCGTCATTTGTGATGGGATGAGCTCACATCGTGCTCATGGTCGTCATGTCGCCGCAAGTGCCCACAAAAGACATCGGGTTGTGCACCCGCACGAAACGTGGATGCCAGGGTGACAATGTTGTTGTGTGAAGCTTGCGAGCCGTGCAGGGCCCTTTGGGTTGCGCGCGGAGGTGCTGGACAACTTTGTGAAGAGCTGCGCGGGGTACTGCGTGATGACCTACGTCCTGGGCGTGGGGGACCGGCACAACGACAACCTCATGCTCACGCCTGACGGCCGCCTCTTCCACATCGACTTCGGCTTCATCATGGGTCCGCCCCTTGTCTTTTGAGCTGCCCTGAGCAGCGCAAGTCCAAAAGAGTCCAAACAATCCTGTTCCAATGTGTATGTCACAGTGTGGGGCCACTCAGTGACCCCATATCTGGTGTAGCCAGATGGTTGGCCATTATGGGCAAAGTCTTGGTGAAGGAGGACCAGACAATGCAGCAGCTCCCAAAACAGACTTGTTGCCCGCAGCTGCTTCATGCGCACACATAGCCACAGCCGCACAACTTCCCAAAACCTGATTGCCTGCCACTCAGTCAAACAGGGGGATGCTACAAGGCCTATGATGACCGATACAGGTGTCTTGAGCTGATTCTTGAAGATGCGCCCTCTGCTAGGCAACTTCTGACACAGAGGGTTTTGCAGGGCGGGACCCCAAGCCCTGGCCGCCGCCGTTCAAGCTGAACCGGGAGATGGTGGAGGCGATGGGCGGGGCGGACAGCGAGGGCTACCGCGCCTTCTGCGCGCACGCCTGCGAGGCCTACAACATCCTGCGCAAGAGCGCCTCCCTCATCCTCTCCCTCTTCCACCTCATGGCCGGCGCGGCCATCCCCGACGTCCGCGCCGACCCCGAAAAGGTCATCCTCAAGCTGCAGGTCAGCCGCGCCTCCCCGTACATGATTGTTGCAATGTCTTGTGATTGACCTACAACATCCTGCGCAAGAGCTTTCCCCTCCTTATCCTGACCGATTCCCACCTCATGGCCGGCGCGCCCATCTTCGATGTCTGTGTCGATCCCGAGATCATCCTCAAGCTGCAGGTCAGCTGGGTCTCACGCATAGCAACTTTGACATCCTGTGGGTGCAGTTGTGCTTGCTGAGAGTTGATTGTCATGCTGTTGTTTCTTAACGTGAGTTTCACCCAATACGGACCCCTGGGAGCAAGGGTCTTTGGCTGCTTGTCGACCTATCTATGAGCTCATGACATGCAGCCATGGATGATAGGCAAACACCAGTGCCGGATGGGGTATGTGAATCATGCATGCGCCTGCCGACGTAAGCTCAGGAATGGGTCGATTAGCAGCCAGTGTATCTGCTGGGTTTCATCACAACTCGTCCCCTTCGATGCCTTTTTATGCCTTGGTGGGTGCAGACATCTCCGTCTTTTGTTACTGTGAAATTGGGACACGTATTCCAGTGTGCAGGCGGAGCTCAACTGACAGTCCGTGGCCTCATGCAGGAGAAGCTGAGGCTGGGAGAGAGCGATGAGGTGGCCATAGAGTGGATGCAGCAGCTCATAGCCGAGAGCTCGAGCCAGGTCATGGCAGGCTTCATGGAAGCCACTCACAGGCTCGCCCAGGCTCTGCGATAGCTGTGCGGCGTGTAAGCTGTGGGGTGTGTGAGCAAGCGGGCAGGCACATTGTGGAGGACTTGTGATCTAGCAGCGTCTCTGTAGGAGTGGCAGTCAGCTCTCTGCTGGTGATGTCTTGCGATGTATACTAGGCATGAAGGCTAATGACATGCTAATGTGAGCTGAGATGCAGCTCTGTACATAAGAAGCTGGAATTCCAAAGGCAGCTGACGCTCCGGGCAGCAGGAAACAGCGATATACTGAGTCATGTGAGAGAGGGATGATGGAAGGTGAATGTATGCATGAGGCTCGTTCAGACTGCAACGGCATCACATGCATGAGGCATTGCCTTGCCTTACGGTATACCGGGATACAGAGTGCGCAGTCTGCGTGCAGCCTACTGTACATCTGCTTGCGCAGCGCCCAGCCTGCCCTGTGTCCTTTCATGATCCCTCCCAAATCATCCATCCTCACCTGCCTGATGGGTGGGCAGTTCAGTCTAGTCATGGGGGTGGATTCCTGGTTACCAGGCAGCACAGTAACTTCTGCCCTTCGACAGAGACCTTCTTCAAGCGCACGTCATAACGGGACGCTCAATCACTTCGAACAAAATTGTGGAGCAGCAGAGGACGGGTTTGTAAGCGCTTATTATTTTCCCTTCGCAAAGCTTGTCATGCAACATCGGCTGTCAGGAACGCATCCAAGACCTGTCTAGTACTCGCCTTGTATATCGGTAACGATGGACGGCCCTCCCGGGATGTTCGGTATGCCAAGGATGATGGGTCCTGGCATGATGGGTCCCGGTATGATGGGACCAGGCATGATGATGGGCCAACCCATGGGAGGCGACTTTCCGCCGTTCCAGGTGCGCCAAACAGTACTGTCATTTTCTCAGGGACATGAGACCTCCTGGAGGCAGTCACAGCCGCGCATCGAAGTAGCTGCTTTCATGAGATCCTGTGGTCAAAAAGTCGCACTTCCTTCAGCCAGGGCCGCAGGCTTGCACTCCTCCTTCTTGACCTGATTAAATGTGAATAATGTTTGTGAAAGGCTGCCTGTACAGGTCATGGAAGGTCCTGGCATGGATGGGCCAGCATGGAAGCGCCAGCGCATGGATGATGGCCCAGGAGGCCCTTCTCGCCAGGACTCCGTCTTCTACAAGACCCGCATGTGCCACAAGTATGTCCCTTCTCCCGCAGCACATGCTACTCGCTTTACAGCAAGCATTGTGAAGGCTGTTGGGCATCAACAGCCATCTCAAGCGATTGGACACTCTGTAAACCGTGCCAAAGCTCACCATGATGTGAGAGAAGACAGCTCTCATTTGTCTTTGTCTGTTATCGTCTTCCTGGCACAGACCACAATGGATGACAGCTGAGGCATCTACTTGTGCAGGTGGCAGGAAGGAAGGTGTACGTTTGGCGAGCGCTGTAATTATGCGCACGGTGAAGGCGAGCTGCGGCCTCTGCCTCCAGAAGGGTACGAGATCCTAGAGAGGTTGGAGACCCGCCGAATGCGCCAGGATGTAAGCACACCCTGCCAAAGGCCCCCTGGCACATGTGCCTGCGCTCTTGACTATCCCGAGCTGCATTGCGGTGACTATAGTTGCGTCTTGTTGTGACAAGTGCACCTCTTGCTGTGCTTTGTTGCAGCACATAAAACATCAGGCCCTCACTTCCCTGATCTGAGGGACATTGGTTGTCTGTGGGCTTGTAAGATTTTGGGTGTCTGAGCAAGAATGAGCAGGAATGCATTCCTAGCTGCAAAGGAGGCCTCACTGCCTTCCACTGGCTGCAGGATGACCTTGGACCAGGACCAGGACTAGGGCCAAAGCCCTTTGAAGCCCGCAAAGGACCTCTTCCAGATGTGAGCTGCTGTCCACTCTGTATTCAATGCTCTGGACAACACCGCTATTATTGACGCGCTCAGGCATTGCGGATGATGCCAGTGGAGATGGAGTTTGAAACCTGAAGACATGCAAGGGCAACAGCTGAATAGGTATTCTGATGTGTTTTTCCATGCAGTGTCTGTTGTGGTATTGCCAAATGTTTGAGGTTGGCAGGGGTGCTGCTGCAGGCGGCGCACATGCCCATGTACAAGACCAAGCTGTGCCAGAAGTTCATGCAGACGGGGCAGTGCAACCGCGGCGACGAGTGCAGCTTTGCGCACGGCTACAATGAGCTGCGGCAGGCGCCCCCCGGCGGCCCCCGAGGCCTGGGGGGACCTGCCCAAGACATGCCCGGCATGGGCCAGGGCCCTGGCCCAGGATCCATGGGCATGAACCCTGTAAGCTGCCATCATACTCCTCCTCCTTATACCAGCTCTTGGCCATGAGATTTGCAAGGATTGTGTCTGTGCTCCTCTTTGGCATCAGCCAAGACAAGCGCACATGCACAACCCCTGCAAGCCCATTGTGTACACCTCCTCAGCTCACTCGCAGTCAGAACGATAATGTCTACAGTAGATACTGCATACATCAAGGCGATTCTACCCAATCCCTCTCAAGATTTTCTGGTCTGTAGGAGGCGGGAATGATGATGGGCATGGGGATGATGGGGATGGGTCCGGGCATGATGGGCATGGGACCGGGCGGAATGGGGCCGGGCATGATGGGGGGACCCTCGCGGCCAGGCATGATGGGGCCCCCCATGCCTCCAGGCGGTGCGCCTTCAATTCTCTTACCTCATCCCTTAAGAGAAAGGGATACTGCAGTCTGCAGCGGCGGCTCCTTTAGCACAGCACCTGTTTGAGTGCTGGTATGCCACAACTACCTGATTACAGCGGCCGCAAGGATCTACCATGTGGAATCTAGTCTATACAGTCAAGGAGCGTGAGTCTCATGCTGCGGTGTGTAGGGCCGCGCCCGCCACCTGGAGCGCCACCTGGTGGCGTCCCATCCGGCCTGCAGGGCCCGCGCAGTAGCCAGCCGAGTCCAACATCGGCAATGCCTGCAGGTATCAGATTACAAGCCAGAAAGACCTGACCCTCTGCCATGAGACCATATACATTTGAGAGCTTCCCTGGAGAGATCATTAGGTGTACTAAAGCTATGCCAGTGTAGCTTCTTTACACCTCTGTGCCAGACGGGTTGACTAACTTATATCAATAACCACGCAATGGCCCTGCCAATGCTTCGCGTGCAAGGCCTTGAAGCAGGAGGCAGGGGTCATCTGACAAAAGTTGCTGAGCGCCACGCTGCACGTGCAGAGCCTGAGAGGAGTGCAGAGCCCTCAAAGCCGGTGCCAGTAGTAGCGCCGCTGCAGCGCATGCAGGCCATGTGCAAGCTGCTCGGCCTCAGCAGCGCGCCGGACAGGGGCGTCAGCGAGGACGCCCTACTCGCGGCGCGCGCGCACATCCGCTCCGGGGAGGTGTACCTAGAGAGCGCCTATGCTGATGGCATTGACGGCCTCCTCACTGCGGCATGACTGCTGTGGCTGAGGGCTCTATTGCACTGGACAGTCGCTCAGCTCTGCTCTGGAGTTAGGCACTGGTATCTGCCTGGCCTCTGTGTCAGTCAGGGATGGGACTGCAGACGCGCATTTGCTATTAGCACAGAGGTTCTCAGGACGGCGTTGCGGTTTGACTGTTTTGCTGACTAAAATTGCCGCCCTTTTGAGCGTAGGTCCCCATTGTAAGAAGCCCAGATGATGCAATCCCTCACAGCGTGGGCGACATGAGCACTCATACACCCGCCCCTGTCTGCAATACTGTATAAAGGCAAGTCTGGGATCTTGGAACAGGACAGGGGGACAATAGGGTAGGAGCTTCCCTCAAGGCAGAAGCTGCCAAGATATGAGAAGCTGCGCTGGCACGTCCCGTGGTCTACTGCATTTGTACACGCTCTGCAGCCATTCTGAGAGACTCGTGAGGGTAAAGGCAGCAATAGCTTCTCCCCTTGGTGACGCGCGCTTCCAAGCTTCCAATATGCAGAGTCCCTTATGCAGACATAACTCTAGTCAGGGCAAGGCCCCCTTAGCTTGCTTGGCTGCCTTCAAAGCGCACAGTGGTCTCCAAAGGAATGTACGTAGTCACAGCCATTCATCCGGATTCCCCTCGCACCAGTCTCGACACAGAGCACGAGGCACATATCGGAAATGCTTTTCGGTTACCGCTCAGCAGACACAGAGCACATTGACTAAAGCAGAGCAGAGTCAGCATGTCTACACGGCATCGTTACGCACAAGTGAAGCTCGAAAGGCGATCCGCTTCTCCCAAGCTAAGGATGGGCGTATCGTCATTGATGCTGTGGCTATTGGCAGTGAAGCGCAGGAGGTAAGTCTATCTGAGGCTTTGCAGTAACAAGCTCAACCATGCAACAGCAACACAGTCAGTCCTGTGCCCTCTGGACAACCCCAGCTGAGGAGGAGTGCATTCCTGCAGGCTGGTATCAGGCCAGGTCAACAGCTCCTGAGTATCTCAGACCCCATCAGGAATGATGAAGTCTGGAAAATCAGCATTGAGACAAAGCTGTCCCGGGTCCGCGATGCTCTCCAGTTCCGCAGCCCTCCGACAATCAATCTCCAACTCACAGAGTCCTCAATTGAGGATGAAGCGGGCTTCGTGTGGGGGTGAGTTGCTGCACATCACACGCTTCTATTCAGTTTGTCCGGCCCTTATATGCGACGGTGGACAATGTCATGTCCCTGCTTACGACCGCCATGCTTTGCTGCAGGTCAGGGGAGGCTTCAGCGCCAGGGGAAGCTTCAGCCTCTGCTGAAGAGTCTGGGAGTGAGCAGGATCTGCTGACCAACATCACAGGTAACATCCTGCTGGTCAAGGGAGCTATGGCAACTGCCTTGCTGCATATCTTATCTTGCAGTGAGAGCAAAACATTAGGGAGGCGCAGCCTTGCCATTGTCCCGCTTAGAAAGGCCTCTCACTACGACTCATCTTGCATCGCAGGAGGGGCTGGAGGGGATGATGACACTGAGGCAGACAGAGAGACATTGGCAGACAGGCTGGAACAGCAGCAAAGCGCTTGGAAGGTAGGTGCCTCTGCAGACACATCTCCCTTGCAGTAACTTTAGCCGTGGCTCTGCCGGGGCAGAGATGCGGCAGAGAGCGGCTTTTCTGGGCTGAAGACTTGTAACACACTTAGCATGTAGTGGCAATCATAGTGCCTACTCAGTCACCGCAGGTTGGGCGATGAAAGGTTTTTCGCAGCACTGTGTGGTGTGCAAAGGCCAGCACAGGGCCTGGCTATGGAAAGAGATATTCCAGCACAAAGCAATGTATAACAGTTACCACAGGACTTGTGATTGAAGAGCTGTAACAGCGCTGTGTGGTGTGCGCAGGCCAAGGCGACTGCGGAGGAGGCCAAGTACAAGGCGCGGGTGCAGCAGCGCCGGGACTACATGGAGCGCGAGAGCGGGCGCAACGACGGCCCCTTCTTCGCGCTGCTCTTCTCCTTCTTTGTCCTGCCTGCTGCGGTCATCCTCGTTGTGGCCTGGCAGACTGGCTACCTGGCAAGCCTGGACACCAACCAGCACTTCTGAGGGTGATTGAGAGAAGGGGCAGCTGTCAGATGGAGTGCTGGCTTGAGAAGTATGCAGAGCATGTCTAGCATGTGAAGCGTGGGATGCACATGTGAGGCGCAATTTTGACTGCAGTGAGAGGGCCAGATGCGCAAACGGCACAAGATGTGTTCAGAATGTCTGTGCGATACTGAGAGAGACTGCTATACACGTTACCAATCCTGGTTTGCGGAGCAATTGCCGGGTGTAAACTACAGCAGCATCAGTTGTGCAACAAGAGGAAGGAGCTCCGAGAGCTGGGTTGTAACAAGATAAAGGTTCAACTGCCAGCCAGTGTCAGATTCAACCAGGGCTGCTGAGCATCCTCAGAGGGTGGATTGCTTGCAACAACTGTGAGACCTAGATTTCATAAATTAAGCTTCAACTTTGTAAGTCAAAAGTCCACGATGAGTTCCTTCAGTTCCAACAAGTCGGTGGCAAGCCCATCTCAGCTGCCTGTTCCAGAACACTCCACCCCGGATTCCTGGGCGCCGCAGAGCGCATGGTAGAATACATTCCCCTCACTTCACCACCAGGACTGGCCGTTTGGAGTGATGCCTGCAAGCAAGGGCACATATTGACAGTGGCTATGTGTTGTGAATCCATTTGAATCACCTTGATGACACTCTGTTGTCCGCAAGACATCACGTGTGTGCCCTGGACTTGGGCTTGAGGGCTCCCTGGCAAAGCTGTAGCATCTTATCCCTTTCTTGCCATTTCAGACATGAGTAGCCGGCGAATGCCCCGGCATGCTGCCCTATCGACAAGACACCGATCCTGTAGCTTCCCCCTACTACATGGAGTGTTAGCGCTGCGTGAGGGAAATTAGCAAATGTGTTTTGTTCATGTGGAGAGCGTCAGAGCCGCATACGTGCAGAAGTTGGTGATGCTGCCCAGGAAGAACTCCTGCAGCCGGGACCTGGCTTCACAGGACACAATGATGGCCGCTGCATCCAGGCTCTCCGCTTTCCGGCACAGCACTGTCCCAATGCTCTCTGTGTCAACCTCTGCCTGCACGCACATGCCCAGGCTTGAGTATGCCTCAAGAGTCTATGCTGTGCATGCTATCCCAACATCATGCAGTTGGGCTGCAGACTGATTGCATGGTGGCTGTGCTGGCCACCATGGTTGAAGCTGCCAGACTCCCACGTGTATGCCCTATGGGTGTAGGCTACAGGGTGCCTCCCTTGTGATGTAAAGCACATTGCTTGCAATGAAGACATCGAAGGCAGCGCAACTCCATCCAACAGCAACACCTCTCATGCTGCGCATGCCCTAGTCATGATCTGCTCGAGACGGCAGCCAGTCCAGATGTTGGACTGGGCGCTTAAATAGCGGAGGTGGCCTTTTGCGGCCACGCCAGGTGCATCAGCAGTGGCTAACACAAGATGCAGTGTTATGAAGACATTCTCAGCAGGGCATACCTTGACAATGTGGACGATGGGGTGGACACGCAGGCTGTGCAAGGATGGCAGGAACCGGGTCTGAATGAACGTTTCTGCCTGCTTCACGAGCTGGTCATATGCTATTGGGTCCTGCTGGGGAAGGAAGTCCACAGGGGGCGCCCCAAAGCAGGTCCCCATCTGCAGCTTGGGCACGACATGCACCAGGTGTATCTCATCACCCTGCCTGCAATCCACGATCTCAGCTCAGTGTTCTGAGAGCAGCCACCCCTTGAAGCTCTGCTTGGTACACTGTTCAGCATATCACAGTCCTCGCTGTGCCTTCCTAGGTCTTCTGAGGATGTTACATTGTTTGGCAATTGGTCAAACCCTGCTATGGACCAGGGCAAGGGATCTCTCCGGCGAGCTGCCTCTTGTGCCGGCGTGCCTTTGGACACTTGCTGCACTGCCCAAGATGTTTGGAAAGATCTCGTCAGCATGTAGGGATAGGTGTGCCAGGGGGAGCACCCTACCTATACAACTCTTCCATCGTCCAGGATAGGGCTCTTTCGCTTTCGGGGCTGTCATCTACTGGTATCAAGAGCTTTCTCTTTGACAGTCCTCCAGCGTCAGCTGCTGGCTCGTCCTCCAGTATTGGCTGCATCTGAATGACGATCCGGCGACACACTCCGTGGCTCTGTGTGCTTATGACTCTCTATGTAGAAGCAGGATCTGATCTGTAAGACCTAGCCAAACCGCTGTAGTGCAAAGGAGTCCCTTTGTATAACTGAGAACGCAAAAAAAAACTAACGAGACATGTGCTTTGTCAGCATACTGGACGCCGTTTACCCATGCAAATTTCAGAGTGGTAACGCAGATGTGCTTTGGCAATCGTGATTCTATTCTACGCGCAGCAGTTGCGCACACATTCATAATATCTGCCCCGTGAGTAGCTCCCTGTGCTCAATTCTTACTGGCATAGGAAGACAGATACAATAGCTGCTCGCCAGCCAGCTCTCTGCACCTTGAGTAGGCGCAGAGAATCCTGACGTGTTACAAAGAACAGACGCATCATCCTTCTAAGGAATAAATCCAGCAGCGTATAGGTGCCAGTAAGTCCCATCAAGACCATCAGGCGGGACATGGCGCAAAGCTTGGTCTGCAATGACTGTGGGCTACAGCTGAAGAGCGTCAAGGAGGCCACAGACCACAATGAAGCCACCGGGCATGCCAATTTTGCCGAGTCTGAGGAGAAGGTATGGGCTCCTGTAATAGGAGTACAGAAGCTTCCAAAGCTGCTTATCCCTCGCAATCTGCAATCGGCTCATGCATCATATTTATGCTGTGCAGGTTGTCAACATGGTGTGCGAGGAGTGCGGAAAGCCCTGCAGAAACAAGACGCAGCAGGATCTGCACTCCAAACACACTGGCCATGCCAAGTATGTAGACAAGGTAGGACCACTCCCTTCTCCCTGATCCAACCTCAGAACAGTGATCAGGGCCACAGTGCATGTAGTACTGGGATGGCACATCTACGGCCTGATGTGCATGTGCATGGGTGCAGACAAACGAGGCAGCGGCGCCCATGGACACAGAAGCCGAGATGAAGCAGGTTAGAGCGGAGCAGGATGACACACCAGCTAAGTCCAGCGCTGCTGAGGATGCGCCACTGGTGAGCGCCTACAGGAAGATTGCTTGTTACGCTCTTGACATTTCATTCTCCGCAATGTTCTGTCCAACCAGCCTACTGACAAGCAAAGATCAAGCTCAGTCTGTGAGAGTTGTCGTGTTGGCTGCAGGTTGAGCCGAAAGTCAATGAGGACCTGCTGCAGCAGCTGCAGGAGATGGGCTTCAGCAGGAACAAGTGAGCTGCATCTATCACCATACCATGTTAGCCTGCTCAATAAGATGATGATAGGCTGAACAACCCATAGCTTGCTTGAGAATCACTGGGAGCATATGCAGCTGGCGCTCATGTCGAAGAGAGCTCAAGGTACAACCAGGGAGCTGCATGTAGTGAGCCTGAGATGGCATGCTGCAGGGCGCTCAGGGCGCTGCACTTCAGTGGGACGGACAACATGGAGCAGGCCATCACCTGGATCATGGAGCACGAGAATGATCCCGACCTTGACCAGCCTCTGCTGCTGCCTGAGGTGACCTTGCAGGCACTCACCTCCGTGACTCCTATCGTGCAGAAGATCAGGACGATCTGCCAATGCTCCACAGCATGTAGCATTGCTGTGATGGCTCCTGAAAAGACTGAGTGCGGCGCGGTGCTGCTGCAGGTCAAGGAGAAGCCCAAGCTGTCAGCGGAGGAGGCGCGCAAGCAGGCCGAGGAAGTCCTCAGGAAAGCCAAGGAGAAGCGAGAGGTAAGAGTCTCCCCACAGCCCTGCTTTTTAAGACCTGGGCTTTTACAGCTGCATGAGCTTTTCGAGCAGACACCAACCCGGAATTGCAGCTCCCATGGCAGCTGTGAGACTTTTGCATGTCATGTGCATTCAAGGGTGGGAGCTTGCGCAGCGTTCCTGGTCGTGCTGGCTGCTGCTCCTTGGGTGACGCTCCAGCAGACAGCACGCCTTCTCTGACCCTGTCCAGCTCCCACTCTTTAGCAGCCAGCTGCCTCTATCAGTGGTCATCTCATGGCACACTTGTTTTGCACAGACCACGTCCATCTGATCTCCGCAGAAAGAGGAGCGGAAAGCCAATAAGCGGCGCAGGATAAAGGGGTGTTGGCAACGCTGCGCATTGATGATGAGAAGGTAGCACTCTGTGGGTTTCTCATGGGGAGGATTCTGGTGACACCCTCTTTCATATTTGCAGAAGGAGGAGCGGGAGCTGGAGAAGGTCCGGGAGGCGGACCAGCGGCGGGCCACGAAGGAGCTGATGGCGGCGCAGCGCACCGAGGAGGAGCAGCGCCTGAAGCGCAATGTGGAGGAACGCCAGCGCGAGAAGCAGGAGGAGCAGCGCGCGCGCGACAAGATCCGCCTCAAGCTGGGTCCGTCACCGTCTTAAACATGCCTCTTCATGCTCTTCACAAGTGCACCTCTAGCCAAGGCTGTACTGCATACATATAGCATGCTGTGCCAGCACGGTAGCAAGAGGAAGCGTTCGCCCGGGGAGTACCTCCTTTGGAGCTCGATCCCTGTCTCGCTCACAGCATCCAAGTTCCTGTTGTGAGGCAGTCTTGGGGCTCTAGGTGGGCGGGGCCATGAGCAAAGAGCTGCTGATGTATACCACCATGGCTGTGAGGCCTACCTATGGCATGCCCTGCCAGCACACAGCAAGGGCAGGGCGCCAGTCAGGCAGTATCTGCCTCCAGCTTGAGCCATATGTCTTTCACAGCAGTCACACCATCTTCACTTTGGCAGGGCATGAGTGAAAGGTTGCGTGCGTGCAGAGGAGGACCGGAAGGAGCGCAGGCGGAAGCTGGGCCTGCCGGAGGAGCTGAGCGAGGAGGAGAAGGCGGCCGAGCGCGCACGCCTGGCCGAGAGCGCCAAGGCCAAGCCCAGCATCGGCCTCTCCATCAAGCCGGTCTCCCTGCTCCTACAGATGCGCGAGGCGCTGGTGAGGATCTTCCAGGGCAATGTTTGACCAGCCACTGTGCTGCAGATGACACCTTGTATCATGAAGCGCTATGCACACCAGTTTGATGGCAATGCCTCATGGTTTTGTCAAGGGCCGATTGGATGCAGTACCGCTCCACCCCATGCAGAGAGCTGTCAGTGCTTGATCAGGCCTACCTGTTTAGCCCTATCCACCTGCTGATGCAGTTGCGTGCTGCACCGCTGAGAGGAGGATGTTGCTGTTGGTCACCTGTCTGAGAGACTGTGGCGATGCTGCGCTGTGGGATTCTGCTAGCTTGCGTGCATTGGGGCGGCCCCTGTGTTTGGGTCCCTGAGGGTTGAAATGGATGTGCAGGTTGACATGAAGAAGGTGAATCCCGGCAAGGACGAGCAGCTGAAGACTTGCTGGGGCACCATGCTCAAGTACATTGGCAACATAGCCAAGGTGGGCCTGTCCCTGCATGTACGCCGTGCAGTGCTCAGTACTGGCCGCATGCTCGTCCAGACGACATGAATCATATTGCTGGACTTGCCTTCGTAGCTGGTCGCAAACAAGATTGAGACTATGGTGATAGAGGGGGTCTGATTGGAGCTTTAATACTGCTGCAGGATCCAAAGGAAGAGAAGTACAGGAAGATCAGGCTCAGCAATGCAGCGTTCCAGGCGCGGGTGAGCAGCCTGAACGGGGCGCTGAAGTTCCTGGAGATAGTGGGCTTCCAGCAAGAGGGCGACTTCCTGGTCATGCCTGCTGAGAAGGCCACTGCAGACACGCTGAACGCAGCCGGAGGAGAGCTCAACAACGCCTCCACAAACCCATTCTTTGGAGTGCTGTAAACTCTGCCGTAGAATAATTCCCAGATAGCTCTAGAGTCTTCGAAGACTGATCAAGCCTCATGATCATGAGGTCTGTGCAGGCATGCTGCATGCATCCATCAGGAACCTGCGTGGTACAGTGTGTACATGGAAAGCCCACATTGGATTGGCATCAGCGTTGTAGAGGGTTTCATTGTACAGATGGTACCCCTTCACTCTGACTGGCAGATGAATGTTCGAAGTTTTCGCAACGACCCTTGAGATGACCTAAGCGATCCGGCTCTTATCTCTTGGACTTGTTTCCCGGAATTTTGGCTTGAAAACTCTTTAGCAGCTATCAACTGACTTGAGACGATAAAGACTGTACAAAATGGTGTCTGCACTTGCTTCCAGCGTTAGCCTCAGGTCCGGAACAGCCTTCTCAGCACCTCGCCCGGTGGCAAGGAGAAGCAATGCCAGAACCATGCCAATCCGCGCATTTTCTGACACCAACCTGGTCATTAGCGGTGCGCATACATATTGGCTGATAAGGAAGTCCTGCGGGGTGTATCACGGAGCTCCACCATCACTGCAAGCACGCACTATTTTGCTGCATGTACACACCTGCACATGCTACAATGAGCCCAGCTCGTGACGTTTTAGAGCAAAGTGTGCCTTTCTTCTTGTGAACGAGTCATGTTATCATGTCAGACTCTCTTGGAATCTGACACAGCTTCATGGCTCCATTGCTGGCCTTGTGATGGCCTGTCAAGAATGTAGAGTGCAATTGCTTATGCGTTGTCAACCGCAGGAGCCACTGCTGCCAGCTTGGCCCTGGGACGGTTTGTCTTCCTCCCCTTCCAGAGGAAGAACGCTCAGAAGCAGGTACTGCTGCATCCCTGCTTGTCTTCTGTACAGCAGTGGCAATATTCAGCAACCTTCACTGCTGTTGTGGGTAGCACCCTGCTCCCTGCTTCTTCGAGGGGAACGCAAGGACTTTCATGTTGTCATAGGCGAATCGTATATGATTTGCATGAAGCATGTGAGTTTCATCAGACTCAAGTAGTGTACATGCGTGCAGGGACTCCCAGTTCAGAATGGCGAGACCAACCTTGAAGCAGGAGACAGACTCGCTGAGGTATTGATAGCTTCCTCCCGAGATGCAGCACATTGCAACCGTCATGCTTCTGGCAATCTCTGGCATCTCCCATCAAGGTTTAACATGCTGCTGTCTCCCGCAGGAGGCAAGCTTTGCCCTGAAGACCAACGACCCGGCTGGATTCAACATGGTGGATGTCTTCGCATGGTGTGTATCCAGCTCTCTGCACACCTGCTGAGTGCATAAGGAGCTCTGTGATCCCGCTATCTGAGTATGCGCAACTGCTAAAACCTGTATGGCATAAGTTCAGTGCACATGGGTGTGTGCCTCCTGGTACAAAGCATGATGAGTAGAGTGCTCATGCAGGGGAGCCATTGGCCACGCGCTTGCGTACTTCGTCCTGGCCACATCCTCGCTCAACAACACCCCCGGATTCGACCCCAAGCCTTTCTAGATCAGCGACTCGGAACAGATGCACGGCTTTTGCACTGGCCAGAGAAGATTGCCGAAGATTGCCAAGTGGTATAGATTATAGGTGACGTCCATGATCGACAGCGCAAAATGCTTATTCAGGCACAATTGGTGCCAAATTTGTTGCGCAAACATGTAAAATAGCTGAAGACGTTCATGAGACTCTATCTTTGATGCACACGCGCGCGCGCTACAGTCCACCTTGCGCGCATGACTGTCACGCTTGAGAGAGCAAGGTATTCAATCCAGCATCCATTGGAGGCAGCATCCATTGGAGGCTCTTACACATTCTTACGTAGCTCACTGCCATCATGCTAGTCGCTGCAGCACCCTACATCTGGATCCCACTGCTGTCAGCAAAAGTGTTCCAGCTCAGCATTGGTGCCAAGAAAAGTTTCAGCTTCCTAATGGGTGCCTCCCTTGGCAAGCTGTAACATGAAGGGGTAGACATCACTGAAGCCAGGCTCCTTCTCTGCTGCAGAAGCACAGGCCTCCAGCGCAGAGCGGATAAATCTCAGTGCCTCCTCCATGCTGTGCTGATCCAGCCACATTGAATACTGCAGATTGACAAGCAGCACAATCAGTTCAAAACCTGTGCCACAACTGCTGCTCAATAGATACCATAATAATGCAAGGCGAAGCCCACGCCCGTGGAGACAACATACTAGAGCCGCTTGCTCATGCTTCGCAAGGGGTGCCGTGCTGAGGCGCACAGATGCACAGATGCACCACACCATGCAAAGCAGAAGTCCCTACCACAGCTCGAATGACATGCTGAGGTGCAAGGGCAGTTTTAAGGGGAGTGCACCTGCGCGGGTGTGAAGCCAGATCGGGCGTGGGGCGACTGCAGCGCCGCTGGGGCGCGCGAGTACATGTGGTGCAGCACCATGGACGGCGGCAGCGCTGACACCAGCAGCGAGGACGCCAGCTCGGGCGTGCTCAGGAAGATGAGCGGCCTGAAGGCGCGCAGCACGCGGTGGGGCGCCCCGATGGCATCCACCGGCAGCAGGTTGTCCGCCACGGCAGACTCCAGCTCCGCCATGTCCTGCACAGGAAACATGTGCTACCTCCTTGACCTGCCCACATGGCGTAGATGGCTCGACCAAGCGCATGCCGCACAAGCGCCAAAGTTGACTGAGAGCCCATGATGCAATGCTCGCAGGAGCTGACGCTGGCGCCTCACACTTCGCGAGGCTGCAAGCCACATGTGATGCTCTTCCATGACGCAGCGGGCTTGGCGCAGGATGAGTCCTGATGCAGCTGATGGGGAGTGCCTACCTTGGCCAGCTGGACCTTGCCAGCCTGGGAGAGGGGCCGTAGCAGCGAGGCGTGACGCACGAAGAACACCAGGATGCGCCCGGCCATGCGCTCCACCAGCGCACCAGCAAAACTGGCGCTCGGGCTCGTCACACTGGGGCTGAACTTTGACAGATATTCCACCCTGTAGAACACACAGACATCTCAGCGGCCTGCTGCTGCGCCTGTGGGAACTCAGAGCTGAATTGAGCCTATGCTACTGCTGTGTTTGTGCTTTGTGGGCGCTCGACGGCACTACTATGACGGACATATTCACGTACACTGGTGCAACCATCCACGACCCGCTCTTAGAATGGTGTTGTACCATCAACATCGCTGGTCACCCGTGATACTGCCGTCAGCGTCTTTGCAGCAGCCTCAGACCTCTCATTTCATCTGAGCAGAACTTGTCGGCAGAGAGGAAACCACTGCCACATTCATGCACCTGCAGCCAATGCATACCACACCAGTTCTCTGTAAAGCCGCATTGCAGAACAGTCCTGCCATGCTTGAGCAGGGAGGGACACACCTGCAATGGGAAATATGGCGAACGAGGTCAGCCATGTAGGGCGAGGCCCCGGCCACGCTGGGAGCGTCCGCAGTGCCAAAGTCCTGGGAGTGCATGCGCAGGACATGCTGCTCGGCCGCGTCCACGGCTGCCCGGAAAATGGGCATCACGGCCTCCACCGCCACGCTCTGCACCGCCTCCAATGGCACCCTGCAGAGTTTACAGCAACTTCTCACAACTCTATCGAAGGCTCTTTAATTTCGCGCTGTTGAAGCCAACGTGATTCACATGTCATGTCCGCCAGCAATGTCCATGCATTCTGAGGGTGTGCCGGAGGTACGTGCTCAGCAGCCTGCAACGAGCGTGTCACAGCTTGCCACGTGGTCCATGAGTGCGCTGACATGGGCTTGTTACTTGCGACAGCACTAGTACTAGGGGGTTTTGTAATTGTGGGCGGATTGGGGACGAACCTGAGGTTGGCGGCAGCCTGGGCAGGCAGGCGCGGCAGCAAATTCATCAGGGAGCGGTGCACCTCATTCAGCTGGCTGCACAGCGTGATGTTGCGCAGCTGCGCGCTGGTGCATGCGCCGCCCACCTGCCTCACATCTGGGCCTGGCCACATCACCACCCCTTCTCATTCATTAAGACGAGAGGAGCCACACAAGCTTGCTTTCTACAGTAAATTTGTTGAGCACATACTCGGTAGCAACCATGGCCTTGACTGCCTTGCTGTGTGAGCATCTAGTATGGCACTGGGGCTGCGTGCAGCATGCCTTGTCTGCAAGCAGGCCCTGCGAGACAAGTGGGCACTGGCATAAGGCTAGGGGCGGAGCAGGAGGCCAGAGCTGGTGCGCGATACCTGTGGCAGCCATGTATTCGGCTTTCTCAGCCAGCAGCTGCAGGGCCTTGCTTATGCAGGAGGCCACCTGGGATGCCAGCCTGACACTGCCCCCGGCACTCTTCAGCTCCTCATGCATGCGCCTGCGGTGGTACAGCATTGTCAAGCTCCTCCTAGATTTGGTAGCCTTGGAGTCTCACAGCACTCGAGCAATGCGAAGGTTTGGTAAGCCTTTTGTGGCAGCATGAACCTCAGGTGATATGGCCGATGCAAAGACTGCCTCAAGCAGATCTCATGCCCCGGACAATGTCAGATGCCCTTCCGAACAGCTATGGAGGACCTCTTCGCACGCTTCAGAGGACTGACAATTACCCAATGAACTTCTGGAGCTCAGCTGAGGTTGGGAGGGCCCGGCTGCCGCCTGGGAAGGCAGCTGTGGCAGCGTCAGACATGCGCGTCAGGCATGCGCCAAGATAGGCCTGCTGAAAGGGGCCAATTGCTGCCGTAAGCCCCTCAGCCTCATCTTCTGTCAGCCCTGGGACCACCCCCTTCACCTGCCATCAAAGACCTACCCTTCAGACACTCAGCATGGCATGCTGCAATAAGGCACAACTCTGGCAGAGATCCCGCAACACACGGAAAAAGTCTCCACAAGCTCTACAGATTGTCCTGAGGCTTCACAGCTGTGATGGGAGGCCAAGCCAAAATGCTGCACATGCATCAGGTCCCTGTTCCAAAGCGCATCCATAGGCAGATGGACTCGTAACGCCGTCCCCTTGCGACTTGACGTGCTCTGCCAAACAGGGCAGAAGTGCACCTCGGTGTCCTGGACGAGGCGGGCGATGAGGTCCTCGGTGAGCTGCGCCAGGCGGGTGTACTGGGCGGTAATCACCTCCTTCAGCGCGCCCACGCGCCCGCCCGCGGCCGCCTCCGCAAACGCCCGCCGCAGCGCCTCCGTCATCAGCTCCCTGCGCCAGAAATCCCATCTCTCACGCTGCTTCTAGGATACTTTACCAGAGCACATGATCGTCATCCTCACAGCCCTTGCGATCAGCGCGTATGGCTGCTCCTGAAGTTCAGCAGGGGCCTCTCGTGTAGGGTGTGCAGTATTCAGATCAGTGTGCGGGATTTTAGCCATCCTTGTCAGCATTATCTGCAACAGGTAGTGCTCAGCCACTATGCGGCTACATGACTGGCAGCATGGAAGCCAGGAGGCGCACCAAAAGTGCTCCAGAGGGGTGTCAGCGCCAGCGGACTCCAGGGCGTCCAGGAAGAGCGTGTGCGACAGGGGGTCGCGCTTCTTGGCCAGGACGCGCTGCAGGTGCCACACCGCCACCGCCGCGCTGTGCAGCGCATCAAACGCCTGCCGCAGGACAGGGTGTCTCACGCAAGGATTGGATGTTTCCTAAAGCCGCCGTGGCGGTTAGCAGGGCAAGGTGTGCCGCAGTGTGCTCTGCTCAAGCACGCTGAGGCCTCAAGCCTGCTGAAGAGTCTTGTCATTGACTCTATGATATCAATCCCGTCGAGCTCTGGACAGGACCCTGTCCTTACAGTGCAAGTCCTGTGGAATCGTGCTGGCACTCATACCTCTGTGAGATTTTGCCAGAGGAGCTCTGCCAGCTTGGCGGTGCTGCCCACATTGCCCGGGCCGGGCCCGTGCCCGCCATCCCTGGCGCTCAGGAAGCCGCCGGCCGCTGCTCCCGCAGAGGTCAGGCGGCGCGCATCCAGCGCATTGCTGACCAGCTTGTCCATCTTTGACACGTACCCTTCCACCAGCTCCTTGACCGCCTGCTCAGCAGTACTTTGGTCCGTCAGCACACCTTCCATGCCATGCTAACGGGAATAGTTCCTTATAAATGCATGGCTCACTTCCAGCAGAGCTTGACTGGCTGTGCATCAGCAGAAAGCATTAGGGATACAACTTCCGAGACACAGGCTTTTCAGATTGTCCAGATTCTAGCCATGACTGCCCAAGGCCAAGTGACACCTACTCGCTGCTCAATGTCAGGCTGTATCTGCAGGATGGCCTGCTTGCACACCACGACAGGATGCTTGACCTGGAACAGAGTGTGGGACCTTCAGGCATACCTCTGGCAGGGTCTGCAGGTTGAAGAAGATCTGGAGCGCGCTTCCCACGTCCGCCTGGCTGAGCAGCGCCATGCCCTCCCTCAGGGCCTTCTTGGCCCTGCTCTGGACCTGCAATCAAAAGACTCACATTGTTCCACTCATTACCGCTGAAAGGCACCTCGAAGCCCTCCATGCAACAGGATGTAAGGTGCAGGGCCTTATGCATCTCGCCTTGCCATGCAGGGGCTCTGTCTGAGGTGCCCTCATGCACGCAGCACATTGTCATGCATGACATTGATGTGTGGCCAGCCGCCCTTCGGGTCCCTTCATCAAGGTTTCCAATGCCAATGATGGGGTTAGGACAAAGTGAGGGAGATACCTTCTGGGACACAGTCTCCAGGTACTCTGTGTCAGCTTCAACAAGGGCAAGGCCGGAGAGGTCCATCTCCTGGCTGACAGCAGCAATGTCAGTCAGCAGGCGCGCAGCCTTGGCCGCGTCCGGGATGGCGTTTTTGTCCTCCACGTCCAGATCAAGCGCCTGCATGCTTCCCATGTCAGTTCACCCAGGTCATCCTGCCTAAAAAAGCAGCTTCATGGTTGCGCCAACATGTGCAGGTGCCTTGTGACTCTGTGAGGGTCCATAAGGTACCCTGGATCAATACATACTATTGGCCAGATAGGTTGGGTCATAAAGCTTTGGGCAGCCTGATCTGCGACGCTGCTTGATGTGCTGTGTGTTGCAATGGGGAGGTCTGCATACATTTGCAACCCATGCTCATACCTTGAGCTTGGCAATGAGCTTGAGGCGGTGCAGCACATGGCGCAGCATGTCTGTGGTCCTGTGCAGGTTGCTCATCTGGGTGGTCTGCATGCGGATGGTGCCGTAGGGCTGCAGCACCTCTGATCTCACCCTCTGCATGGCCGCATGCAGGGAGTCCACAGACAGGTTCATGCCCTGCGATTGAAACTGACATTGTATTGAGAAACCCGCACCCAGCTGCATGTGGCGCAGATGCCCATGTGCATGCATGCACCAGAGACGTTACGCAATCGCAGCATTCCTATCCTTGATCTAGCTGTAAGACAGTTGAAGGCTGGACGAGCTATGATGTCAGGAAAATGCTGAAATTGGGGTCTCTGTGCTTGCCTGCATGAAGTTCTGTGCCTCCCGCAAGCACTCGGCTTGCTGCAGCAGGTCTTGCTGTCGCAGCTGGATCTCTGCTCTGATCTTGTCGTCCAGGATCTTCAAGCCTTGTTGCAGCTGTGCTGTCTTTGCCTGCAGGGAGGGACATGGGATGAATGCCGGTCATGTGTTAAGTCAGGTCAATCATCAAAGGAGTGTTAGCATTGTAAAGAGCACTACCTGGGCAGTTGCTGATGAGGATGAAAGAGATGTGCTGGCGTACTCCATCGCATCGAAATGCTCCCCAAGGAAGGGGGCAAACGTGGGGTCTGATGCGATGGATTGCTCGGTTTTCTGTCCACCCTTGCCCATTGTATCCGATCTTAACCGCCTTTGTAACAGCTGGATCCAAGAATACTACTGCGTCCCTCCGATACGTTCCTTTGGCTCACATCTTGTCCTGTAGCCTTGCTTCGACTGCTCAACGCATGATACCGATGCACTGCTATGATGCTCCTATGTAGTGTAGACTAGATGATAAATTAGCATTGTTAAGCCCCGCCCTCACACCTCTGTGTCAGACCATGATACAATGCATGTCCTTGACAAGGCCTGGGTCAATGGTGCCTACTTATGAGCACTTGCACGCGTACGTTCCTGAATCAACTGCTATGGAACAGATGAATCTGAAATGTGGGGAGGAAGTTCCCTATGATATAAAGAGTTGCTCTCCCAGTGCCAAGAGCTCGGCATGTGCAGCTTCCTTGGCAATGAAAGCAGCTGCCATCTGGGCTTTTGTGAAATGCAGGCTGTCAAGACACATTGAATACAACGTAAACGGACCTCATACTGCTGCATACAAGTGCTGGCCTTGCAGAGGCATGCCAGGGCATACATGATGCGACTTCATTCTGCTTCAGTCACTGGCACTGCCACCTTCATGATCCTCATCTACAGTTCCTGCCACTTGCCAATTGCGCACATAGCATGCTCAAGATCCAATCTCCTGCACATAGGCTGGTAAGGGGACCTTTAGCTACCCCTGCAAGCTGATGGCATCATACGCCTCAGCCCTAGCCCTGTTGTTTGCCGAGCATGGGTCGCACAGTCCGTCTCCTTCTATATTCAAATGATGTACCGCATGCCAATCAAGTGTACAAGATTCTTCTTGATCATGTCTCAAGGCTTACACATGCCAGTTGTTGGCACCAGCAGTTCTAACAGGACAGCATGCTAAGCTGCCATTCACACAGGCCTATATTACTCTGATGCTTCTCCATGAGAGCATGGTCCTGGCGCCATCAGATGCTCTATAGCATATCCCGCAGCTCTTCCTTTCCCCATTCACGAACAGATGGCTCCTGCCACCCGCCTCATCACAGCTTCTGGGGCATGATCTTTGATGGTACAGGCTCGCACGAGGCATCCACCCCGTCGAGGGGCACATGCTGCTGGAAGAAGGCCAGGATGGCGGGCCAGTAGCGCACGGACGCTATCTCATAGACGTCGTTGTGGTGGGCGTCCGGGAAGTCTACCCAGGTGATTTTGGCGTTCCCAGGTCCCCCCACCTCCTCGTACAGCGCCTTCATGTGAGCTGAGGGCACGATCTCATCCTGCATGATAAATTCGTTAATTTGAACTTCAACTGTCTTGGCTCAAAGCAGGATGCAGCCGTGCACCCTCAAACAAGACGTGCACACTGCAAGCGGGACGCATGCAAAGAGGGCTGATTGTCATCACTGTCGTCAGCTAGGCGTTTTCTGATTAACTCCAAGTGCCACTGTGTACCTGCGCCCCGCGCTGTACAATGCAGAATATGCAAGCAGACGACTGCGTGGATCAAGCTCTGTCATGCCCTCACAACAGCACACAGTGGCACATTGCAGAAAGAGGACCAGGGGATGCACACACCTGGCCTGCAGAGAGCATCAGCATGGGGATGTGCTGCAGCTTCTTGATGGCCTCATAGTTGCGCCACTTGTTCCTTATCAGGAAGTTTCCAAGCTTCCCTCGCCCCAGCACTGGTCCCAGAAAGGGGAGCATCTGTCATTCAAAACCCACATATCAGGCACACTCTGGGTAGCTCAAAGCATACATAGATGGTAACAGTGCAGGTAGAGCGGACACTAGACAGGGGTGAGGGTAGTCAGAGACGTCATCACATTTTACTATGCACGCCCTCCTCATGTGGCACTGGAAGTGTGGCAGATGCTGTCTAGAAGGACTGGAGGATACCTTGGGTGCTACATCCTCGATGGAGAGAAAGGTGTTTTCAATCACGACTGCCTTGAAGGCCTCTGGGTTGCTCGATGCAAGGTGAAGCGCCACTGCCCCTCCCAGGCTCTTCCCCAGCACCACAATCTGCACTCCCACAATTTGCTAGAGTCATGATGATATGCCCAGAAAGCAAATGCCCTGAGCTCTTCTCTCTGCCATGTTGCTGGTCATCCTGCAAGCCTTGTAATACATCCTCTGAAATGCAAAGGCTTCAGGCGTTTGCTACAAATAGTGTTATTGTCATAACCCGGCTTCAGGTTGCTGATGTTTTGGCGCTGGTCCGCATGCACTGTGCACATACAGGCAAGCATGCTCACCAGATCCTTGTTCACATCCTTCCTCTCGAGCAGATGCTCCAGCGCAGCCTGGGCATCCAGCTTGATGCCCGCCTCATTGGGCTGACCCTGACTCCTTCCATAGCCCCGGTAGCTGCAGAGCATGACCAAGTCCAGGTTTGCAGGCAAAAGACCAGAGTGTTGCTTATGTGGCGCCAGGAAGGAGTCACAGCCTTGACATTTCTTGTGCCAGAACATTGCTTGGAAGGCATGGGCGGCACCATCATAGTATTGCTTCCTGCAAGCCGTCTCACTGCTCCACAGGGAGAGCTGACTGCTGATGGGAGCCTTTGCAAGGCTGTCAGCAGCAGTATGACCTGCTGAGGGGCTGCGACTGCAGGGTACTGTATCCAGATCCAAGAATGGCAAATGGCATTTTCGATCAAGTGGGTCACAATGTTGGAGCAGTTGCAAGGGTGGCCTCAATCCCCATGTCCATTGATGCGCATGCCAGGCTATGGCATCGCTTAATGCTCCGGGGGTGGTGGCATAACCGGCAATCCCTCTCAGATTGCATACCTGGGCGCAAAGATGGAGCAGTCCAGGTAGCGCGCCAGCAGCTTCAGGAAGGGCAGGCGGAAGGTCATGTTGCCAGCGTTTTCCTGGAAGAAGAGTATGGTGGGCCGCTGACGCCTGGTTGCCTTGCCCCAGCCCATGGGGTGCAGGTACCAGGCGTGCAGCTTTGTGCCGTCCTTGGCTGTCAGATCCACATCCTGTATCGCAGTAACTCACATCCTCTTGTGCACCATCTCTCAGTTGTCTCGTGCAAAAGGACATCTAGGGGCCTGGTAAGTGTCATCTGGTGAGCCTTGCCGGTGGCTAGTGTGCAGGGTAAAGGACTGACAGCAGGGTCATGGGTTGCAATGGGGGGTTGTGTGGCAAGGACTACCTCATACTCAAGGTGGAAGTCGGATGGCGAGTACTCGTAGTTGCTGGGAATCCCAGGGATCTGGGGAATGTAGATCTGCACATGGTCAGGCAGCCTTTATGAGTTCAGGAAGGTCAAGTCTCAACATCAGCTTTGAGGGACACATGTTGAGATTGCAACGTACAAGCCGCTCCTGAAAGGCGTACAGCACTGCCAGTGCTACAGCTCCGATACCACCACCCTGCAGAGAACCAGCTCTCTTGGTGGTGCACATATACATGGGCATGCTCGTGTGTGCAGCACTCAGGCTCCTGCAAGACAGGGACACAGACATGGCTGCAGGCTCTATTTGCAAGTTGGCAGCATCTTACCCCAACGACTAGCCTCGTCAACCAGAGCATCGCCCATTCGTAGTCCACCATGAGAGGCTACAACGATGCCATTACACTCGGGCCTCAAGCGCAAAGGGGGAGGAGCTGTTGAGTATCAATCCGCACTGGTAGCGAGTATAAAACTTCCCGGTCTTCTCAGGTGCCTTCTTCCTGGGATACCAAAGCCCCCACCCTTGAGCTGCAATACTATAAAGTTCCACTCCACACGAGGCTTTGCTTCTGTCCGGTACGATATCCAAGAGCTCTGCGCAGTGCAAACGCCGACATAGACTCTTGCTGAAACTGGCTCTGCTGCATAGCAATGGCAGGATGGCAGCAGGCAGGACGACGTTGCCAGATTGCCCATGCACAGCATGGCATGCTGGCATCATGCTGCAATGGCAGCTGCATATAGGTGAAGGGCCCTGGCAGATTAGGAAGTTGCAAGGTGACATGCTTCTCTCTGGAACTCACTTGCAGCAAAGTATCAAGCAAACGATCTGTGGAAGCCCTTGCCAGGGTGATTAAAAGTCCCAAAATGACTGTTACACATTATGTATCTCACAGCGGGTGTTGACTCATATCCACTACAGCCATTAGCTGTCAGCCAGCAATGGTCACTGCGCCTTACTGCAGCCACATTCAGACAGCCCTATGTGCTCCAGATATCAACTATACAATATTGTACCCCACTATGATAGGCACGGATATCGCCGAGTCTTTCCATGCACCCTGGCCATACCTCTAGCCTTGCAGCTGGATTGACATCTTATGCAACCAATCAGTCTCGTTTTCTGCTGCTCCATCTAAACTTGACGAGCCCCAGTTATGACTAGCGTTGTTTGACCGCCTCTTTGTACATCTGCCACTGCGCCAGGGCCCTGCTAGAATATTCTAAGCCTTGCATCACCATGTGTACATTTCTGAGCATACCAGCCACGCGTCAGAAACACTGCCCAGCCTTGCACAGCCAAAAGCCATCAAGCCCATGTTACTTTGCCCCTCATGGTAGGCACAGCCATGCATCACAACACTCGAAGGCCAGGTCTTGAGGCTGCAACTATGATGTCTGCAAGATTGTATCAATCCATGCCCCAAAAAGGAGATTGGGCTCTCCCAGAGTACACTGTCTGCCAGTGTGCCAGCCACTGTAGCTTGCCCAAATGGAGTGGGAGCTGAGTGCAGCAGGGGAATCCCTGTAGCAAGTCATAAAATGCTGGCAAGGCTCATCGTATTGTGATGGCCTGCCACAGCACTGAGGGGCACCTTCCACCCGCCTGCTGACAGCTCCTAATTCTCACTTGGCAAAACATTGCATAAGCCCTTAGTACCACAGCAGGCTGGAGGTCACACAAATCTGCTACTTGTCTACCAGCTATTCTGATATGGTGCAAGGAGGTGACTGCAGCGCAGAAAAACCCCAGGGCGCTAAGGCTCCCAGAGTATGCTCACAGCCACCTCCAGGCACAGAAGTATGGTGCGCAACACAGCTCTGAGAAGGGTCTGCATGTGGAGTCGCATGGCATTCATTTGAGCTCCCTCTTTGGTGCGCAGCCTGAGCAACATCCAGAAGGAAGGTCCACTACTGCTGGTGCCCAACACGCGGGACGGTCAGCATGTCAGCAAGCATGGTATAGTCATACACACAAGTCTCCTGGGATAAGACACACCCCAGCCATGAGGAGGCAGCTCCCTCAAAGCAATTTTAGCATCATTTCTGTTGTCCTCTGCATGGCTCGCACACTGGCCGAGCGCCTGCAAAACCCCTTTCTCTCTCAATGAATGATCTGCTGCTGCTGTCTTCGCAAAAAATTGCGCTCCTCTGGGGTCTGCCAGCAAACAACTGCTCCTGCAACTCTGCCCGCGCTGTAAGGAGCCGGGCAGACCGCTGCAGGGCACTACATGATACTAAGAGCGGACACAAGCCGGGTAGGCCGCAATGATGCCCCCAATAGGTGGCACGCCGGGTGTTCACACTGAAGGTAAATAGTCGCATATATGAGAGCACAAGACCACTGGGACAAGAGGTGGTTTCTGCCAGCATGGTTAGCTCTGCACTGCTGCCATGCTGACACAAGACTGTCTTTCTCCTCAGCTGGAGGGTTTGCTGTGACAAGCAGAGCTATTACAGTGCTGTCTGAGCTCGCGTCGGAGCAGAATGCTCTCTGTATATAAAGTTCAGGGTGCTGACTTTGAACACCCTGTCAAGAACCTGTAAATTGCTGCTTTCGACTAGCTGCGTAAAGTTCAGGCCCGGCGCAGCAGAGACATGGGCGGAATTGGCAGCGCATCTGGCTTGGGTGACACGACGTAGCCGGGACCGGCCCAGCGGGCAGACTTTTGTGCGGATTGTCCTGGAGATGCAGGCCGAGGGGTAGCACTGTCTGTGGCTTTCGGACGAGCGGCATTGGGCGGACTGTTGGCCCTGCACAGCACCATTTGAGTTAGGATGCAACGACGGGCACCCCAGACTGACCCCAAAACGACCCCTTGAAGCCCATTTGTAAACAGCATCCTCTGCTGCAAAATATCTCGTACATAGCTGCCACCCGGACCCCGCCACCAGAGCCAATGCCTTACATCCCGACAAGTGATCAAAACGTAACGGCTTGGCAGCAGGCACAAGCGCGCTTCACATATTCCTCGACCGCACAGCTTGCCTCGGAAAGAGTATAGAAACCTCTACCCAACAAACGGAGGCACTTCGGAATAAAAAAGAGCCACACACCTGGACTTCTTGTCCTTGATCGGACGGTTCTTTGTTGGTGACGCCCCGTTGCCTTGGCGCTTGTAGCTCCTGCAGACCGCGTTTGGCATGACCGTCAGTATCACGGGTCAGGGTTTGGCTGTCAGTCCTCCCAAGCACAGCCCGGCCACGCGCATGGTCTGATCAAGATCCTTATGTCTTACCTGACAGAATTGCCGGAGAAGTCGGCGTCCGGCGCAAAGTACGGCTTCAGCTCGCGGACGCGGACAGGTGTGGTGGAGCTAGAGGTCATCTTGTGGGCGCTACTGGCCGCGATCAGCTGGTCCAAAAGCTCCTCACCGCCAGTAAAGGTCGGCAGAGGCTGTCTCCTGGCAATCATAGCGGTCATTCTGCTATGGGCGCTGAGAATGCGAATTTTGTGGAAGCACCTGTGAATATACTTAAGAGCACTGTTGCAACAAGAACCCCGGTCACCGAGGGCCTGCGATCTGATATTAGATCTAAGGCACGGACTTGCTACCGCACACGCTGGGTGTGAGCGCCTAGAATATGCCTGTACGAGCGGAGCGTGCGAAAACTAGAGTTCAAGGGCACGGGGCCGCGAGCCTAATCTGGCATCTCGGATCATGCCAGATCCTAATTGCTTGGGGCCCCGAGGGCCTGCAAGTGCAGCATGAGGCCTCTCTACGGGAAGAGGCGGCTGCGATGCGTAGCTGTCGATCATGATTGACTGCAGGCATGACTAGCATCAACAGGCACCGCAATGAAAGCCCTGATCGAGCCCTGTTATTACACATATCGTTTGCCAAGCTACGCTCAAATTCTTGGGACGCTAGGTCCAAGCGGTATGCATACGCAATTGAGAATATCCTGCTCTCCTTCTGGCGCTCTTCTCGCAAGAGCAGAGGTCTATCCTGAACAGTCATGACCCAGGTCTCCTGCGCCCGCCTGCTGAGCGCCTTGCCATGTCTGCTACCACAAGGAACACTCACCACTCCCCTGCTCCAAGTCCCAGCATGGCACCAGGTGTTTCAATGGTTCATCACACAGGGATCTGCCCACCACGCCCCAACCGGGTGCGCTAAACTGCAGACTTTCAACGCACAGGCTGCCAGAACTCCTGCCGACTTTCAGATTTACATTCTTGCAGAATACTATTGTACAGCGCGGCACACAGGGCGCGCCCCCCTCAGCACATCTGGTTCACATCTGCCGGATCTGAGAGCCGTCCCGCTACAAGGTCCACCATGCGCGGGTATTGCAGTTTATTGTCCAGCTGATTCTGGGCCCACAGCAGCAGCTTCAGGAGTGTCGGCAACCGCGGCTCCGCCTCCTGGCACAGAAGCATCTTCATATCATTCCACTTGTACGCACACACCTAGGGGGCCTCACACATGGCTGATTGGGGAATCGTATGGGTCGGCTCCATGCGCCATTCTGGTCTGCATGACTTGTGCAGAACACCACTCAGGGCGTGGCAGCTGCACTGCTTATGCGTGGCTTTTATGACAGCCTTGCAGGCACTGAGCAGGGTGCTAGCACAGGCGCGGCGCTCACCTGGCACTGACTGCTGAGGATAGCTGCGTTTAGCTCGCTCGCTGTCTTCTGCCGCTGGGAGATGTCCATCAGATCCGCCACTGGACTGCTGCGCGTGTCCTCAAATGCCAATAGGGCCATCGTCCGTTCTGCACCAACACATGTCAGATGAGTCATATTCAAGGAGACTGCCCTCAACTTCTGACAGAGGCTTCTGTGCCAGGGCCTGCTCCATGTGTTGGACACCCCTGAAGTGCGCAGCATGTGGCAGGCACGAGTATCCAGGGTTAGTTTGTGCATGGCATGACTTGAGGCTTCCAATACGACCATTGAGCCCCAGCACACAATCAATATTCTGCAGCCATCATATGCCTATAGCGGGCTAATGCAAGCAGATGCAAAGGGAGCTTCAGTCACTCAGTCTCACGCACCCAGCTCCTCTAGGAAGGCCTCATTCTCCTCGCCATGTGGGGCCAGGTACTCCTGTGCAAACTCCAGAGCATCCTCTGTCTTCCCCTGCCTAATCAGCTCTATCAGGCGCTGCTGCTGGAGGTGGAAGGACAGCTGATGGTTCTCTTCCAGTATCTGCACAGGAGGCAAGCCTCAGTGCTCGCATGCTAATGATCATTCTCAGACTCATCTATCCTCGCCAAAATGAGGAAAGCAGTATCAGTCACATGGTAGGACAGAGGATGGAAGACATATGTCTCTCCCAGCTGAGATGAAGGCATAGTGCACACCTCTGGATTCAGGTCATTCACACGCTCAATGGCCTCTTCCACATTCCCGCTCTGCACAGCTTTGCGGATCTCCATGCGATCCGTGATGGCTGCAAGGTCGATGCCTGGCTGCGTCATGGACTCCTGCTGAAAGGTCTGTGCTGCCTCCACATACCCCTGTGGCGCAGGTACATGTCGTGAGGCTGCAGAGCAACAGAAAATCATGATGGGTGCCACAGCCTTCATGCATGCTCCGCACCTCTGTGACCAAGAAGTTCATGATGAGCCTGTTCATGTCCTCCTTTCTGATCTTGACGGAGGCCAACTTGCGCTCCCAGTCGTCCATCAGAAGCCGCTTCTTGTCAAGCCCCTGCAAGTTGCAGATGGTCAACTGCTGCTACCGACCTGGGATGCTGTCCGGCAAGCCTTCTAGATAAAGAAGACTTACATCTCCTCGTCCCATCTCTAAGCTGCTGTGGGTCAACTACGAGGGCTATCCTGTGCATGAAGCTCCCAGCATCGAAGCGCTGCAAAGTGGCTTAGGTGCAATGCTCATAATCCGATGTCGAAACTCCTGCCTTGCACCAGCACCAGCAGTCGTGAGATGGTGGCTTTGTGAAGACGAGATTGTGCCTCAGGAGGAAAATCATGCAGCAAATCGATGTGGGCAGCGAGGCCATTGATGGGGGGGCCTGTATAGGCAACACCTGCAGTGCCAAACCTCGCTTCTCAGAAGCTGCTGCCTTCATCTTGCAGAATTCGAATAGGGCTGTGCAGGATTGCGAGCGGCGGTGACGTTGAACGGCTGACACCAACGTGAGCGAGCACCGCCTGTGGAACCCGGGCTTCCGCTAAGGCCGTGACTTATCAGCAAGGCACAACTCTCTCTGTGCTGTCACCTGTGCCGCCATCAAAACGCAGATTGCTAAGGATTTTGAAAAGCACGTTCCATCTGAGAGGGACTCAAGCAGCCGGGAAGCCGAAGGGTGACACCCGCGTGCCAGCTATGTGTGGCTGAGCACAGCTGACAGAAGAGGCTGTCAGTACCATGGATGACCTCCTGCGAGGCGTCAGGCTGCCTCCAGAGCTACAGGGAGCTCCAGGAAGACCACTAGAGGTGATCAGTTGCCTGAGCCTAGCATGCAACGCAGGTCTCTGCCAGCTCTTCAAAGACTGAGCCTCGAGTGTGCTGTTCAGGAGTATGTGCGTGCGCGCATCATCCAGTTTGCTGGAGCCTTTGCAAGGCGCGTCAATCCGAATTTGGCACCTCAGATCGTGCAACAAGCTGCCGCGGAGGCCATAGCCAGCCTGCCTGCGCCCGAGTATGGGCGAGTTGCAGTGGAAAACAGGGATCTGCAGCTGGTGTTCCGGCACGACTGCTTGTAAGACCTTCCATTCCAATTGATGTCTCTTACATCTTCTCTAAGTGACCCAGCAACCCATGAGCTGGTGTCTCTCAGGCATGCGCCTCGCCCTGCGCGTCCGAGATCCCAGTGTACGGTAGCCCTGTACAGGCCGATGCTGACTCCGCAGCCCTGTGTCACCATGATATTAATGTCTTTGCTGAGACATGTAGGGCATGAGACCATGTTCTGAGGCGAATGTGCTGTATCGGTGTGCTTGAACATGCGTTGTTGCTTGCAGGAGCCTGGGCTGCCTTGATCCACAGTGTGTGCTCTGTGAGCACAACCCTCACCGCCGCTGCAACGTCAATTTCGCCCCAAAGTATCTAGTCAACGACGTGCTGAAGGCCAAGTGTGATGCGCCCATCAGAGTGGAGATTATTGATAGGCAAACTGGAGTGCCCTTGGGCGAGGACATAGCAGATGTGCATCTTGAGGTGATATTCACCATCCTCTTCAGTGTCAAACACATGCAGCCCGACTCACAGAGGCATGAGCTGAAACATCATGTATGCTGCTTGATGCTGGAGGAGTAGCCTTTCAGTATGCTCATGTCTCTGAAGGCGTGCTGCAGCAAGTCGTGCACCAATGGTGCAATGACTTCTTGCCCTGCTCGAGGCAGTGTTCTGAGAGCTGCAAGCAGACAGTGCACCTCTGCTACCGCACCGAACGTTTCTACCTAATGCAGCCGTGCATCCTGGATTTGTGCAAGCCCTAGCGGGCGCGGGGACTGCTAATTTAAGCTCAGGCTAGGGCAGAGATGTTGGGTGCTGCCAGGCGTGTATGGAATCATCAGATCCAGCCAGCCAACTTTCCCCTGATGTGCTGCAGATGAGCATCCTGGACGGCAACGCGTACGACGCCAAGTGCCTGGAGGCTGGCCAGGAAAGGGATGAAGACTTGGAGGCCTGTTCCCTGCTCATCAACAACAAGCAGCAGGCGCTCCTGGTGCCCAGCGCGATTGCCTCGCACAGCCCCACTGCCAAAGTGATCGTGCAGCTCACGGTAGGCTGCACTCCCGGCCTGCTCCCACACAATCAAGTACAGACGGCAGAAGCAGGCATGCATGCTTGCATGACCTGGGTGACAAGATCTGAGCAGCCTGAGTGTTGTCAGCTGTGTTTGAGCAAAGCAAGTTCTTGTTCTACAGAGATGCTGACAGCCTGACCACAAGGCTTTCAGGATCTCTGTAGGATGAGCATGCCGTAAAGCTCGTGCCCCACTCTGGGTTTCTGATAAAGCAGCACTGGAGAAGGCTCTGAGAAGGGCGAGTGGACGACTGTGGGGATGACAAAGTGCGACGGAGTGTCATAGCTTCTGTATTGTTTGTGCAGAGGGGTATGGCGCAGTTGCCGGACCTGCATGTCTCGGACAGCAGTGAGGCGATGCTGAGCGGGCGCAAGCCGCCGTTCCGCCTGCTCGTGCGCGCGGTGGCCACGGACGGGCGCAAGGTCAACATCCGGCACGCAGTGTCCGAGGGCTTTGTGGTGCGCTGCCTGACCCCCTGCAACCTGCTTCTTTGTGATGCGCGGTGTCCTGTATTCCCCGGTGGTCTCTCCAGCATTTCAACTGTGCGGCTTCTGGTGTTAGAGGTACTTGGCTAAGGACGACGCTCAGTGTTATTCTGTGGGGTCCTTGATTTATGATACAGACGGTGGTCCTCTTCATCCTTACACATCCACGCCCAAGCGGCAGAGCTGTTGTCAGTGGGGCATGCCTGTAATTTCGAGTACTGAGCTAGGGTGTTCCTGCAGGTGGCCACAAGGCGCACACGCACAGCTGGCAAGGTGGAGATCCCCAACGTGGACGACCATGTGAGCAAGCTGGAGCACATGGGCAAGGAGACTGTCAAGAAGCTGCAGGACATCAAGGGCTCAGCTGTGCAGTCTGGCATCGACATCAATGTGCCAGACAACCGCATCGACAAGGGTGCGCAGACCTTCTCGCGGCCTGCGCTGGCCTCGCTGACCTGCCTAGGCAGATGTGATGCGCACGGTGCTCAGCCACACTCAACGCATCTTGACTGACGTCCCGCTTATCTCTGTACACGCTGCATTCCTGGGACCCTGAGAGTGTCTCAGCAGGCAGGAAAGTGGAATTAGCAAAAGGCTCTGGGGGCCAAGGCTGGCGTGTGTCTGTGGGTTTTGGGGATGCCAGTGTCTTGGTAATTGATGAGAGCATGACCTCAATGCTGATGCCATGTGTGCTGCGCTGCAGTGGACCGTTTCTGGATGCTGGCGCTGCTGGCGGCCTGCCTGTTTGCACTAGTAGCTCCATCCCAACTTCCATTCTTTGCCCTGCTGATGCCATGTGTGCCATGCTGCAGTGGGCGAGTTCCGGAAGCTGGCGCTACTGGCGGAGGCGGACGGCCACCTGCGCCAGAAGCTGCAGCAGGTGCTGAAGCTGAGCAAGGAGAAGTGGGACGATGCGCGCGACCACGCCATGCGCGCCGTGGTCGCGGACAACCGCATGCGCATCTGGTACGCCGACAAGGCCTCCATGGAGCTCGGCCTCCTGTTCACCTGCCGCCTGGGCAATGTGGACCTGGACCGCCCTGTGGGTAAGCATCATCCACACCCTGTAACATCCTATGATGCTCCCGATTATTGCCCTTGAGCCTGTACCCTGGATGTGCTATAGTGCAGTCGGTCCAGGTTTCCCCTGACGAGCAATCCCCCTGCACATCTCTGCATCGCAAATGTCATCTTAGCGAGAGCTCAAAACACTCTTTGGGGCAGAGGCTATTTGAATCATGAGAAATGCTGCTGCTGTCTCTGTAGCCCATACAGGCATTGTGGCAGCTGAAACCATATTTGGTGTATACGGAGGGCATGCTTGTCCCAATGCAAACTGGAAATATGCACAGGGCAGCTCTTGTGCACACCCCTAATCTCTCGTTGCCCTATTCATTGGGGCAATGCGTCTGTGCAGGCCTGCTGCAGAAGAAGTCTCAGGACGGGCTGCAGACGACGATGGAGGCAACGCTGATGGCGCAGCAGACGCCGGCGCAGCGCGAGCAGGTGCGCCAGCTGCAGCCGGGCGCGGTGGCCAGCTGGTGGCAGCCCGGGCACCCGGGCTGGGCAATCTACCCGGTCGACAGCGAGCAGTTCATGAGCACCGGCGCCCTAGAGAACGTCAATGTCACCAACGAGCAGATCGTGGCCCCTCTGCCCATGGGCTGTGAGTTCCCTCCCCATGCCTGTGCCGCAGTGCCTGCCCCTGTTTTGTTGACATTATGGTCTAGGGCACAGCTCCATAATACCATCCTTGATGCTGGCGTAAAGACACAAGAGAGTATGCGGAGTTGAGTTGTGGATTGGATGACAGCCAGACATGCTTCTGATGACAGCGGTGCTGTTCCTGGTTGCTGTATGATGCAGTCGATGTTTCATTGCACCGTATGATGGCACGTCACGCCAGCTCACAGCAGCGACTGAAGGTGCGTGAAACATGTCTGCAGCTGTTCCTGGCAACAGTGGCGGGTCCTACGGCCAGATGCCTATGGGTGGAGGGTACCCTCCCTTCTCGCCCGGACAGGGCAACATGGCGCCGCCTCAAGTCACGCCCGGCAGCGCCTACGGGACGCGGTCCCTGGGCACCGCGTCGGGGTACAACTCTGATGGCCAGGGCTCGGGCGGAGCGTACGGGTCGCGCTCCAGGAGCGCAGGAGGGAATGGTCCCCCGGCCCCGCGCAGCTCAAGTAAGTCATGGTGTCTCACCCCTCGGGCAGTGTGGCCGTATCTGCATCTGCTGGTGCCATACTGTCTTGCAAGATAGTATGGCACCGCGGCACCTGCATCCCTGGATCCCTGCCGCTCATTGACTGTCTGCCAAATACTTTCTTTGGTGATGGCTCTGCAGATGCACAGGCTGCTGGTGTCGAGGCTAGACTGCGAAGATGAGCCTGCACTGAAGAGACTGCATGGCTGTGCAGTGCGGCAGCAAGGGCAGAGCGAGGACGGGCCCCAGCCGCTGCCGCAGCCCAACAGCAATGGGCCTCAGGGGCAGCCCCCCACCCGGCGGCCTCCTGCCAGCTCGCAGGCCCCTGCAGACCAGCCCAACTCCTCGCAGGTGCTATTACTATCTCTTAGCTTGCTGCATCCATTTGGCCTCATGTGTACACCAGACAGGCATTGCAGACACATGTCCTTGTCCCTGCCGGGCGACGGACCTCTTTCATGTTGCAGGTGACCTGCTTTCAGGGAAGAAGAACCACCCAGTGTGTCCTAATGGTAGGCTGAGATGAAGTCTCAGGCTTGCTTGCGCAACTGCAGGCACCAGGCCGACCCTCCCCTTTTGCCAACATGCAGAGCAACACCAAGGACGGGCAGACCATGAACCTTCAGAACCTGGCCAGCATGTTCAGCAACTCCAGCACTCCCCTGACGGCGGCTGACCTGCAGAAGTACCAGTCTGCTGGACTCAACATGGCCAACTTCCCCTCCCTACCCTCGGTGAGTACCTGCCTGCACCTGTGCACCCGTCTTGGCATGCAGGAGCTCGCTCTCTCGTCACATGTGCATGTAGGCTGCAAGTTATGGCCTGAGGTATCCGAGGCCTTCCTGGCAGGGACCTTAGTCAGGTGCATCTGAAGCATAGAGTGTGCTGATTGACACAATGCTGCCTGGTGACTGCTGCCGCTTACAGGCGCTGCACAGGCGTTCCAGCCATCCTCATCTGCACTCCTTAGTATAGGGATCTTCTCATGGGTGAGCTCACCCTGTCAGGGGAGTCGGGAGTCCTGGGGCGCTGCAGCTGCTGCTTCTCATGGTATTCCAGTGCAATGTTGCGATTCTGAGCGCTTGCGGTGCGCAGGCGCTGCCGAGCGGGGACCTGGAGGCGCTGCTGCAGCAGCACCCGGAGATGATGGGCCGCGCGCCCTCCTTCGGCATGGGCAAGCTGGAGTCCATGGAGCTCCCCGACGCCGTGGCTGCCGTGGTGCGCCCTACGCTTGCCCTCATGTAAAATGCTGCACGGGAGGCTCCAGCAGTGACACACTGCAGTCAGTGATGATTCGTGCGCAACACAGCTGATACGTGCTGTGTGAGCTGTATCAGCTGTGTGGGGCTGGTGAATTCTCGCTGAGTGTGGCAGATGTCTGAGCTAGAATTCACTGTGACATGTGTGGATGTCAAGTATGCCCTCGCAGTCTGCAGCCTGCAGGGCACTGTGTTGTGCCTGGCGTTGCGCCTCCTACTTGCAGACGCAGAGCTTTCAGTGTTGGCAGGCAAAGACACCTCATCGCAAGGGGTGTGAGCCGTGAATGCCCTCAGGATTGCTGTTCTGGCATCGCCTGAATGGTGCATGTCTGCATGCAGGCCATGCTGCATGACATGGGCCCGGAGGCGCGCGCCAGCGCGGCGCAGGCGGCCGCGGACATGAACCGCGCCAACAGCGGCCTGGAGAGCATGCAGAGCATCGACGATGCGCTGGGCAACGTGGAGCAGGACATCATGGACAAGGTGGCGAATGACTGGGTGCAGACCCACCCGCAGGCTCACCCGCCCAAGCACTGACAGCCGGTGCACCAGATTTCAAGGTAGGGCATGTTGGCTCAAAATCTTCCCGAACCTCTCAAAGAAATAGCACTACTGAGTCCTGTGCCCAACGACCAGGGTACAAGCTGCTTGATCCAAGCGACACTGAGACTAAGGTCTGCAAGAGACTTCTGGAGAGCATTGAAGGGTAGGCCTGTGGGTATGTAAGAGCCCAGGCAATGAGGTTTGTATGCGATTCAACAAGGATGGCAGCAGCTGTGGATAGACTCAGTCTCATGCATTGTGAAGGCGCACATTGACGCTCGATGCTCATATTGCAGGTAAGAACGCGACCCACCCAGCAGGCCACCTCAGCTGGAAGCTAGCAGCGCCCACTGATGATTCCCACCAGCAGCCCTGAGCAGATCACAATAGGGACAAAACTTGCTGAGCGAGTAAATCTGAAGTGAGCACAATATCGTCCTCCAGCACTTACAGCGCATCAATGCCGGATAGTCGAATCCCTACCGCAAGCACACATCTCAACAGCTTCTCACAGGGAAGAAGAAGGAATGCAGTCGCTGGGTGCACACTGCCCATTTCCAAACAGGATTGCTGAGGACAGCAGCCTGCATGCATATCCAATGCGGCACATCAGCCGACATGGTTGCAGAGCAGGCGCATCCATTGGGTTTCTGGCAAGCTTCCTGTGGCCATCTATCACCAGCGGTGATGCAGAAGAGCTCTGAGAGGTGCACATGGCAAGCAAGCGTTTGGTGTCTCTTTCCGCATCAGCCCTGGTGGCAGGATGCACAATTGTAGCCCCTGGAGCTCCTTTTTTTGGAGATGAGGTAGGTGAGAATCGCCATCGTACAACGGCTGGTTTGGCTTCAGCAGGCTCGTTGAGCACTCCCAGGTGGACGCTGGAGTACAGGAGAGGCATGCAAAGGCTGCCAAGACTCGCACATTGTTTCTATCTCATTTGCTTTTCCTCAACACAGCAGAGAAGATGCAGAAGAGATGCATGTACACATTCCTCAGCTTTTGTTCACTGGAAAGTGAGAGTCCTACGATCAGCATTTGCTCAGGCGCGGGGCGTCGTGATGCAGGATGTGATGCACAGCAGACTGTGAACGTTGCCATGTCACCTGTGAGAGAGTACAGAGCCATTCCCCTGTGGCCGTTTGTGCCCTGAGTTAGTCCTCGTCATGCTTATCCCTTCCAGCAGGGACCTCAGAAATCTGAGCCTCTGCCGGAAGGGTTTCTGCTTGTGATGTCTGGTCTCATCCGCGTTCTTGAGCGCCTCACTCAACTTTCACACAGCAGGCACAGCAGCATCCCCTAAGATGTGCCCTTGAAGGGGAAGCAAGGCGTGACCTGTGCATGCATATAGGGGCTGGGCGGTGAGCTGTGGGCCACTGGCAAGGGTGTTACAATGAGTCCGAAGAGTCTTTGCAAGTGATGTCTGGGTCTCATGCCTTTTGATACATCTTGTGTAGGATCCCTGAGCGTAGTAAATCTGTGAGGACGGCCTCGTATGAAAGGATCTTCAGCATGATGATGCAGGGCGTGGGCGCATGACGTCTCTTTCAGTTCCTTGCTGGGTTTTGGGCTTATGATGTATAGGTGATTGCATTCGGTGTAAAGCACATGTGGCACCGGACACTGATCAGAACTCTCCCTTGCAAGCTTCGAAGGAATTTCTCTCTAATCTGGCGGTTCATCTGGGGCAAGGCTTATTGACCTCTCAACTTAATGCTGCTGCATTGCAGATGTGACCAGCTGGCGTTGATGTAGCCTTGATTCTAGGCATCAATGCAGGTTTGAGATATCCGTCCACATGTCAACCCCCACTGCAGCAGACATACGCAGGCCTCTCCTGCATCCCTTTGCCATTTGTATTTTTGCCATACATTTTGCTATGCAGGAGGCTTGCAAGTTCAGTAGAGGCTTGCATACTCTGCCAGCATTCTCTCTTGCTCAACTCATCGTCACGCCTCCTCTATTACTATTGTTGGGGCCCTGCCTACATGGTTACCGAGAGCACGTCTGGGCTGGATGAGTTCAGACTCTCACTGTTTTAATTATGGGAAAGTTGACTCTACTGAGTGGCCAACCAAGGAACAGCACTTCCTGGAACAGCTTTGCCTGAGACATTCCTGGCGCCGCAACACTTAGAGACGGGACTGGGTGCTGTTGGCTTTGCTTACATCTCGTCGTCCTGCCAATGCTCACAGAGACGATGAAGTCGACTACTGAAAGGTTGAGGAATGAGGTTGTGGCTGTCAGGAACGCTCCATGCTAGAGCTTCACAGCCTGCAGCTTCCATTCCAGGTCGTAGATGCCAATGGACTCCCCCAGCTTCTCATCATAGTCCATCCACTCCTTCTCGGACAGATCCACGTCCTCAAACACTGCCCCGCTGCTGCTCTTCACTGTGAAGCCATCCTGCAGACGCACAAACTTGTCTTGTGAGAAGTCTAGGAAGGCAAGGTGGTGTGCTTAGGTGGCAGAAGCTCCCTGCAGGGTTGATGTTGTCATGCTCATGACCTTAGGGGTGCTTGCCACCTGTCTGCAAGATGGTGGTTCCTGAGGAACTGCGCTCATGTCTGACGTGATTTCCAATGGCGGTGGTGGTGGTGGTGGTGCGTGGCTGAGGGTTTTGATCGCAGAGAAAGTGATGATGACAATTGCCCGGTCATCATAACAGAGGGCAAAAGCGAGAGCTGGCAGCCACCCTTGCAGATACTGCCATGCATAGTCACAGTGAAGAAGGGATGGTGTACGAAAGGCTTGCAACTTTGGGATAGCAGACGAAGCAGGTTACCTGCGGCTGCCAGTCGGTGACTTCCAGGCCTCGGCATTCAAAGCCCACAATGCCGATGAACTTGCCCTCATCCTCTGCAGTGTACGCTGCTCGGAGGATGTCCTTTGCTTTGGTCTTAGCTTCCTTCTGTATCTCCTGCACGTTCAGGTGCGCTGGCATCTTGCTGTCCCTGTGCCATCGCAGGGCAAAGTTGGCTGATCCCCTGCTGCCTGGCAGCTCTTCCTCGTGTGTGGACGTGACTTCGACCCCTTTTCGCTCGTCGTCTCCAGTGCTGTCTTTCACCTGGATGTACACATCCTGTTCAATCTAGGGAAACTCCATGCAGAAGTGCTGCCCTGCTCCTTCTGAGCTGTGCCATGGCTTCTCCTTTACAACAGAATTAGCTCATACAGCTTCAGCCTGGGCTTCAGAGGGCCTGTGCGTACCGTTATGGTGTATGTGTAGCCCTTGGGCAGGCTGAGCTCTGCCACATGCTCGAGGCGCGCCCTAATGAACAGGACGATCATCCCTCCTGCCAAGACTCAGGAGTCCCAGTAGGCCCTTGCACGCCTCTAATCGATTATGTGTATCACTTTAGGTCGAACTAAACCGTCACATGCATTCTCCACTGGTGATACCTGTGGCTGGCATGAATGATCAGCTCTTGAGCGGCACGCACGACCTACTTGACGAGCTGGCTCTAATGACGAGTCCGCGTAAGGCCCAAGAGAGATTCCAGGCAACTCTGCGTATAAGAGATTGAGGCGTGAGGGGCCAGAACAGAGACGTTGCATGCTGCAGGCAAAAGCGCATGGGGCCAAGATAGGCCTGCCACGCTGGCAGTCCGGGTCGCCCTGCAAGCCGCTCAGACAGGATCCTGGTCCTGGGCGCCTTAGCCACTTGCAAGCCGGTCCTGGGACCATCACAACTGTTTTGACTGCTCTTCCCTCGGCTGTGAGAGCCTTCAAGGGGCTCGAGGTGGCACAGGTGCCGGGATACCCCTGCGGCTCAAGCGGGGAAAGACCAGCCGGGGAAAACGGCGGGCTGCTCCCCTATGCTAAGAAGAGAGGGGCATACAACAACGCGTCTGCTACGTAATGAAGAAGTGCTTCAGTGCCAACTGCCTGCTTAGCCTGCAGCCACAGAGAGAGCATAAGAGAAGAGGTGTGATGCGCAGAAGTCCCTTTGAATTGTCATGGAAAGGTTGCAGCTTGCGGTCATTAATGTACAACAGCCAATATTACATGTTATTACCGGCACTTAGATCCAGGCCAGGAGATGCCATTGTGGTAAAGTTCTGAGCTTTGCGTGGCACACAGACCATACTGACGCGGCCCTCAGCGGTGGGACAGCAGATGGAGGAGAGGAGCACATTAACGCCGTAAGGGATGCTTGCGATGCGCCAACAGGAAGACAGCGGGGCCAGGCAGGCTCTCTTGGGTGAGCGTCCCCTCCCGGAATAGCAGGCGCTGTACGTTTTGCACTAGGGCTTCCCCAAGACACCCCTGAAAGAGTGGAGCCGTCCCAGGATAGAGCTTGAGGTACTTACGAGGTATGCAAAGGCTTGTACGGACACGGGTGTGCGTCGAAATAGACTGCTAAGCCCCTGGCATCAGGGTCCATCATTGCGTCACGCGGGCAGATCGCGCAAAAGTTACCGCCATTCCTGACAGCAGCCATGGACGTCCCAGTATTATGTTTTAGGGACTGCAGCAGGTCAGGCAGCGTCCTGCACAGGGCTTTGCTGGCCTTTTGGCTGCTGTGACAAATGCTGGACCTGCAGGCCCTGGGCTGTCAAGGCTCCAGCAGCACCTAGGAGGAAGGCAGGACCGACGCCAGAGGTAGACGCAGAGCTCTGGCGGCTGCACAACCAGTGGCGGGAGCGCCAGCAGAGCAAAGATGAAGGGCATGAGCCCTGCCGCGACTCTGCATCCTCCTTCGACAGGTGCTGTCCCTGAAGAAGCTCACCTTGCTATGCGCATGCCATGCCTCACTTCTCCTCACCCCTGCATGAGATCACACCACGCTCCTAGCCATCCTCCTTGCCACAGCTCCTGCATCATTAGGGCAAACATGGACATTCAGGCTTGACTATATCAAGCCATGAGTGCAGAATGCATGTGCGCCAAACTGCTGGAGGACACAGTGGCTTACAAGGAGTTTACGTGCGCAGGATCAGGCCTGCGTCCCATTCGGACTTGGCAAAGAAGGACTCGGAGAGCTCCAGCCTGTCGGATGGCAGCCACTGCAGCCTGAGCTCGCTGGCGGGCGCTCGCCAGGTGGCCTTCATCCGCAGGAGCAGGGACACGCCCTTCCGGGCGGTCTCGCTGCCCGAGGCGCTCGCCGACAGCGATGAAGGGTGCGCTTCTGATTTGTGCATGCTCTGCGTTCAGAAGCAGGCATTCTTACACTAGCTAGGACCTGTAGCTCATGCATCCTGCGGTCCAAGCCCCGGCATCTTCCCTTCACACCCTCCACCCCAAAATTTAATTACATTGTCAGGCATGGGTCTGCTGTTTGTGCTACGTCTGTTAGACGTTGATATGCACGCTTCTTAGCATGAAAGAGCTTTGCAAGGGGTGCAGCTGATCCAACAGTCGTCTGATGCGCCCTTTCATTCTTTGCAGGTACAGTTGCAAGAGCTCGAGGGGTTCGCACGCGGCGCAGTTCACGCGTGCACACAGCCAGCGCAGCAGCCTGGATTCTGATGATTGCTCGGAGATGGATGCAGATTGCTGCGGGGACTCCGGTGCGCCCTGCTCCCCTCCCTATTGCTCAGACTGCCCTGACAACCGCACAGAAATGTTTGCGGGCTGCATTGCCACCTGATCATTGCAAGCTGGTCAGTGGATTGACGCACATCCGGTCTCCTCAATAGGCACAGCTCTTGCAGTGTTGATGGACAAGCGTAGGTGACATTGCAGGGTTGAAACAGGTAGCGTGGAATGGCGAGACACACTTCAGTCTGAATTCTGCCTTTTATGCAGGTGCCATCAGCTTCAGGGGAAGCCGGTCAGATAGCCGGCGCTCTGAGAGCCTGAGCTCCGAGAGCATGCACTCCGACAGCAGCGGGCGCTTGAGCCACAGCAGCGCAATGCGCGCTAATTCCCTAAGCACGCTCTCAGCAGGCCGCGGCCACCTATCCTCAGATGAGGTGTGCCCCTGCTGCATGCTTCACTCTAATCGTGCAACACAAGCTGCCTGCATAGAAGTCTGCGAATTCATGACGCCCTCTGCAGCAGGCCTTCGCACAGCATGCAGGCAGCTTGTGTAAAGCATCCATGCTGAGTCCTCTCATGTCTCTGCTCCAATGTGCCTTCTCCACGCGCTCATGCGCTCAACGAATGCATGGGGGCTGATATGTGCATGTCGGATCACAGGAGAGCGACATGGCGTCGCCAGGCACGCCGCGGGTACTGAGCCGGTGGCACAGCAGCGTGTATGTGTCGGAGGGGCAGGCAGCTGTCGAGCTCTTTTTCCGCCTCAATCACGCGCGCCAGACCATGGACTATGTCCGGCACCAGGTGGCGCCCTGTTCATGCCTTGGGCACATGCTGCCATGCCAAGCTGGCTGTTCATCTGTCCCCTTTAGACAGGCTGTGGCAATGCTGGCGGCCAGGCTTTGCCAGCATCTGCTGCCCATTGTCCTTGGTGCCACTGTGGAATGACACCGAATACACACCGAATACAGGGCTCAATAGGAAGCTTTCGATTCTGTGTCAGGATTGGCATGGCCACCAGCGAAGATGAGATGCAGTCACCTGGAGCACATCCGATGCAATGCTTTGGCGTTCCGATAGTGCTTACTTGTGTGGACTGTACTTGCAGGCAGCAACATATGCAAAGCTGGAGAGGCGAGTGATGAGCGTGTGGGAGGGGCTGGGCATGCTGGGCACGCTGCGCGAGTACGAGACGGCGCTGCTGCAGGAGGAGGGGACCGACGCAGACATGCCCCTGGTGCAGCACGCCATGCAGACGGCCGAGAACTGCCGCGCGGCGTTCCCCGACCTCGACTGGCTGCACCTTGTGGGCCTCATCCACAGCCTGGGCAAAGTGCTCGCCCACAAGCAGTGAGCCCCTATCCCCCAATCTGTTGTTGCAGATGGACACCAGAGGCTGTTCTCAGCAACAAAGCACACCCAGACATATGCCATAACATGTCTTGGTGTGTGTTCCTGTACTTGCTGATTTTGACGTCCTGTGACAACTTCATGAGCATCCTTGGCGACACTCAGTATCTGGCCAAGAGTGAAGTCTCCTGGATCAGTCAGCGTTCTTGATGTGCATGGGATCCATAGCATAAGTCGAGCGCTATTTTGGCGTGTTCAGGATGGGGGCAGAGCCGCAGTGGGCGGTCAGCGGGGAGAGCTTTCCGGTGGGCTGCCGCTTCCACCCGGCCATCGCCTGCTCCCAGTTCTTCAGCGTCAACCCGGATCGCCGCCGGCGCATCTACAGCACCCCCACCGGCGTCTACAAGCCCAACTGCGGCCTGGCAGCCGTCCACATGTCCTGGTCCGCCAGCGAGTACCTCTACATGGTGAGGCCGGATTATGCTGCCCTTGCGATGCGCCCGTTGTGCGTGCCTGTTGGCTTCTTTATGGTGTGATACCTGCCCGCATTGCGTGCTGTCAATATCCATGCTGCGTGCTGACGGTTGCTCTGTATCATCACCTTGTGCCATTGCAAGGTATGTTGACATCCTAACTTGGGCTATCAAGCTGTGTCTTACTGGCCTTATCAGAGCCAGCAAGCCCTCAGCTTGATGCACCGCTTGGTTGTCAGGTCCTTGCAGCTCAGCCAACATGCACATCATGCAGGCACGTGTTGCAAGACTCAGTCTCTGTGTAGCTGTCTGAGCGGTGCTGCCTCATTGCAGGTGCTGATCCTGAACCGCACACGCCTGCCGCCGGAGGCGCTGTTCCTGATCAGGCACCAGCGCTTCTTCGCGCTGAACCGCCCCGGCCAGCCCTACTCCGAGCTGCTGTCCGAGGGCGACCGCCTCATGGTGCCCTGGCTCAGCCGCTTCCGGGAGCTGTCCGCCTACAAGCGCTCCGACGAGGCGCCCCAGGAGCGCCTCACCGGGCAGGCCTTCCGCAACTACTACAGCGGCCTGATGAGGAAGTACATCCCCAATGGGACCCTGCGGTGGTAGGGCCTCTCTGGAGCTGAAGCTTCACACGCGCAGCTTGCGCGCAGCAGGGGCGATTCACTGGGCGCACCAGCCGAGCCTTTGCCGCCTCCCCAGAAGACGCATGTCTGATGGCAGCTGCGCGCATAGCATGCTGCTGGAAGTTGTGAGCAGCTTCTGAACATACCACCCAAAGCAGGACCTGCCACAGCCACATCACACAGCAGGGCCCTGGGGTTGAGATCATTGTAGTGCAATCACAGTGACAAGACAATCAGCGACTGTGCGGACAGCTCGCACTCGAAGATACAAGGCAGAGTCAATAGGGAGAGTGACACATGAGAAGATGGACAAGAGAAGACAACATCAGATTCCCCAGCGGCTGTAGCTGCATGAGACAAGCCTCAAGCATGAGAAGTTGGATTGGGCAGTTGCATCACACAGAGGAGAGAGGAAAGGTTTCAGAGAAAAGGTCACAGCATTTCTGCAGCAGAGGGCGCAGCCAGCAGCATAATTTTCGCAGTGTTCCCCCCACAAGTCACTCCGCGAGTAACAGCGCAGAGTTGCCCCCCACGCGTCTTGAGAGGTACATTGCCAGGGCGTTCAGACGCCATAGGCTGCAGTCCCTCCGGGCAACTCTCTTGAGGGAAGGGCGTGCCCTGTGCCCAACCTTCCCTCAAGGCGTTGAGCGAGAGACCCCATTGCACCATCATTCTTTTGGACCATTGCTGTGGATTGCTTGAGCAGCATGCGCTGCTCCATAATCCCCCATCCTTTGCTGCAGAGGGATTTGGTCCCCTGGTGGTGCAGAGCACTGTGCCAGCGTGCAGAAAGGGGCATACAGCTAGGCATGGACATCCATGTACCACGCCAGTAGATCTTGCGATTGTACAAGAGGCACATCATGCCTGCCTCATGCCAGATGTCACGTCACACATGCCCTCAGCTGACATGCTGTCAAGCAGGCTCTCTTGATGCTTCAGGACTTGGATCTACAGGGCTTTGCTAGAACTGAGGGATACACAAGGGTCACTTAGCAGTAAAGGACAGCTGTATGTACTAGAATCAAAGCCGCCTCAGAGTACGCACTCCCGCCTGCTTAGCATAGGACTTCAAGGGCACATGTCATGGGCTGAAGATCTCCATTGCAGAGCGATGCTAATACAGGATTCTTTCTATGCCAAGAGGATCCGGAGAGTGTCATAAGACCTTGGCTGGTGTAGAGTGTTGAGAGAGGGACTGCCATGGGTGTTGCATTGGCAGCTCGGAGTTTTGGTCAGTGCAAATGGTTGCAGCCATGGCACTTCCATTAGAGGGTGCCTCCTGAAGGGGCAAGGTTTTGAGAGATGAACAATGGTTGGCGAGAGAGTTGTGCAGGGAGGTGTGCAAGTCCCTACATTTGTGTGTGCCGGGTGGGTACGCGCTCGGTTTTTGCAGGCTGCATGCCAGCATCGGTGCCACAGTGGTGATTACACTGTGGGGGGATGATGGTTCCAGAGCTTCCATGTCTACAACATTGATTCGCAAGAGCATAGTATCGCCGCCGTAAATTCAGACATGACAGGAAGGGGAGGCTTGTCAGCCGGACAAGTTTGATAGGATGTCAAAGGGAGGGAGGTGACGACCAGGAAATTGCGAGACACTCATTTTCATGGATTGGCCAGGAGTAAGGTGTGTGCAGCCCTAGCTAGGTGTTCCCTCTAGCATGCAGAGAAGCCTTGAAGGGGCCTTGCCAGCTGCAAATGAAAAGGGAGGTAGAGCAGGGGGATTTGTGGTTACCAGGAAGCACGAGGACTGCCAAGATGTAGGCGTAAAGGGTCTGGCTATACATGGGTAGATGACAGCTCTGTGTAACACATGATCGCGATTAACATTGTGTTGCATCTGCTGACAGCTCCAACGCTTTGCTAACTTATCATTGAGTTCATTCGACTGCCCCTGAGAGTGTCCCTGCTCACCCGACTAGCCGAGTGCAGTACTGAATGCCAGAGACATGAACATTAATACTGCGATCGTGGACACCACCTGGAAGTTGCATACAAGTGTGAGCACAGCACTCCCCTTCAAGCTCCCAAATTGACATACCTGGATGCTGGACGAAGATTGAAGCCAAGCCATTATGCTTGACAGCAACGTGGGTATGGCTACCTCGATGAGTTCTTGCACCATGTTTGTACATGCTTCATGCGTTTGCAGACCAGCACGGCTAGCAGTGCCCCTGATTAGGCTTGGATTGCAGACAATCTAGCGCTTCAGCCAGGTACCCCAGGAGCGGCCCGACTCCGCAGGCGTCCAGGAGGCATCCGGCTGATGGCTCTTGGGGCCAATCTTCATGAGGAGGCTGTCATCCACAGTGGCCAGGTACATGTCTGCCTCTGCTCTGAGAATGGTCACCTGCAGAGCATGACCCCAGCACTTCACTAGATGCGAAAGGCCCATTTAGCCCGTATATCTTGAGGCCATGCTTGTGGACACAGCCGGGTGGTGGCCTTTCTCAAATCTGCATTCTGTGACTTCAGTCTGAGGTGCTGTGCGTAGAGCGCTTCTCCTGTCATCGGCAGCGGGGTCCTAAACAAGGGCTTCAGAGAGAGGCTTACCTTTGACCTGCAGTGGATGCCAGCCCTCAGCCGCAGCGCTATGAGGCGCTGGATGGTGGTGGCGAGCTGCGGATCCTCCAGGTGGTCGTAGAAAACGCTGGGCGTGCCGGGGTGGGTCATGAGGTATGCATACCCCTGCTCCACGCCATTGGAGGGGAACCTCCAGTGCCCCTGTGTGCTGCCCTGCAAAATGTTGGAGACAAGGGTGTTAGCCTGCATTACATGCCCTGGAAGGCATCGTGGGGTTCACAACTCTGTACTGTGGTAGAAAGCAGTGCGAGGTGGCATCTATGCATGCAAGAGGGTTGCTCTTGTACCCTTCTCAACAGCCGGATGCCAATGACAGATAAGCGATGAAACCAGAACAAAACCATAGATGCTCATTGCGTGCACATACCAGTACCAACAGATACACCCACCGTGTCATGATTTTCCAGGAAGGTGACTGCCCGGGAGGGCCACCAGCCCATCAACCCGGGCGGCTTGCCCGCAGCGTCCCGCAGGCGCCAGAACTCGCTGCGCTCAAAGACCGCGTGCAGGATGCCCTTTGTCGTCACGTCAAAGGCCGTGGCGTTGCCGCGCGCGTCGTTGATCCAGTTGATGATGCGCTGCCTGTGAGCATCCTGCATGCATAGGCACGTGCATCAAACAAAGTTTTGGCTAGATTGTCGTGAACTCCCATCTGAGCTTGCACGGTATGTGCATGCATCACAGGAACCATGAAAATAAATGGAGCAGATCCCAGCATGATGTGATTATTCCAGAAGGGTCTATCGACAACATCAACTGGGCAGGGGCCTGCTCTGACCTGGTTGTGGTCTGGCAGGCCGCCATTGTATGCCAGGGAGTCCCAGAACTCCCCAACCACAAAGGAGGGCTCAGTTGCCCTGACATAGTCCCTCACGTGGCTGCCGTGGAAGCCTCTCACATAGTCCAGCCTGCGCAACGATGACAGTGCCTAACACTGATGCCCAGTACTTTCCACGGACGTGTCGCACACCCTCTGCTATTACATCAATCCCAGACGGCAGATGCATAGGGCGTAGCCGCTCGGCTGACTTCACATCATTGGCACTGTGTCGTGCATGCAAGGGCTTGTGCACAGTCCACATTGGACTAAGCTCATGTAGGGAAAGAGCTGCCAGTCCTTCCATACATGGGCTGCAACATGAGTGCTCTATGTGGGAAAGGTTGCTGCAGAGGGCTCACCGCCAGCCGTCAAAGCCCACATGGCTTCGGAGCCAGGACATCCATTCGCAGAGGTCCCTCTTTACAAAGGGCTGCGCATGGTCTATGTTGGGCGCGGCACTAAAGCAGTCCCCTGATGCTGGGCCTCCTGCAACACAGTTGTGGGCCTTGCTCACCCTCTGTACTGCCTCTCGCTCTGTGCCTCAGGTTCACAATCAGTATGACAGGCAATGCCTTGCAGACATACTGGACTGTGAGTCACAGGAGCGACCAAGACTGGGGAAATATCTCATTGGCCCTGGCAGCAGCCATATGTCTGCATTGGGGCAGGAGAGCGCCACAATCATGCACTTTGCAAGGCGCCCGCCACGCCTTTGGGGCTGCATGAGACAGCTCCTGTACACACTTTCGCCGCCGGAGTCATGTGTAGCCCCACTCAATGGCACCATCACCTTTTCATAACATGGCGTGGCAGGGAGGACGGCAGGCGTTGAGGGAGGGGCTTGCACCTCTGCCGCTAAAGTTATGGCCATATAGCACAATGGCATGCAATTCCTTGCATGGTATGGAGCACGGCCGTGCTTTGAGGGAGGGGTGTGCACCTTTGCCGCCAAAGTTGTGGTCGTCGCGCACGATGGCCCGGGCGTCCCAGTCCAGGCGGCCACCGTACTGGTTCCAGACGCCCTTGCCGTCCTGCTGGGAGGCGCAGCGGTGGTTCAGCACGCAGTCCCCCAGCACCTTCAGCCCGCAGCTCTGCAGCTTCGCCACGCACCTGCGCCCAGCATGTCTTGTATTTTTGAGACAGTACATGAGGCACCTGCATCCTCAAGACAGTGGATGTGGCTGCTGCCAAGGAATTTGCTCTGTTGCAACTCAGCACTAAGTCCCTGTCCCACACTTTTGCCACACACGTGCAGGTGCATCCAGGGTCCCGTCATGAACTGGGCTCTCCTCTGCATCTGTTGGACGCAAGGTCATACAAACAGCGGTAGCGCCATACCGGCGTAGGTCCTCCTCAGAGCCGTAGCGCGAATTGAGGTTGTACAGGTCCAGAGGCATGTAGCCCTGAGGGGAGACACTCTCTGTGAAGGGCGGCAGCCACACGCAGGTGATGCCCAGAGAGGCGAAACGATTGGCTTGCTCCGTCACCCGTTGAAACCAGTTCTGGTTGTGGGACTCCCAGTTGAACGCCTGCAGGGAGCGCAACCAGCTGAGGATCATTACAGAATAGGTTCTGGGGTTCCCGCCATGGGATACCAGCCATCCAAGAGAAATCACACACCTACTGGTGATCAGGACTGCACGCTTGAAAGTGGGATGCCTGAGCCCCATGTCAGCCTGCACCTTCCTGAGCCCCATGTCAGCCTGCACCTTCCAAGCGTGCAGGCATGCAGCAGCGAGAAGGTCTGTGATTTCTCAGCATAAAGAGAGGAAGCGTAATCAAAAGAGAAACAACAGACATCCTGAGGGCCCTGGCATGGGGGCAAAACGCACTGAGTCCACAGCAATACTAAAGCACAAAGTGCAGGCAAGTCAGGCTGGTGTTTTCGTGCAGAGGTAACAAGGTTGCACCTGTAGCAGGATCTCATAGCCGGTGCCCTCTGGGGCAGTACCCTCATCAACTACATGCTCTGTGGGAGGGAGCGGCGCCGCAGACAGGTCCAGCTCGGGGGTGACAACTTCCTCCTCCTGCCTCTCCAAGACCTGGGACATGGGCGTGCCCGGCCCAGGCCCGGCTGCCCATGCTGCCCGGCATAGGTCAGCCAGATCTGCCTCCAGTGCCTGCAGCTGACTCTGCAGCCGAGCAGTGTACTCCTGCAGCACCAGCTGAGCCCTTAAGACCCTTAAGTACTTACTATCTCTGGCTGGTGGCATGCGGCACGTAGGATGCCACAGGCACGATATTGGAGGAACTTATTGTACATTGCTGAAATGAGCAGCACTCTCCTAAAGCTTGCCTGCTGGCCTGCTGTATCTGGAGTGCCATGGTCTTTCATGGCAGATCAAATTGGAGAAGAGTGTCGCTATATTCCACAATAGTCCGTGTTGTGACAGGGACAAAGACAATTGCGGACAGTATACGCCCAGGATTTTCAGGGAGAGAGTGACCTTAGCATCTGGATGTAGCCGAGATGCTGCCTCTGCTTCCTTCACTGCTGCCTGTATCCTCTCAACTGCTGTTGGGCCCGTCTGCAAGCCATCAGGAATTTGCTCCAACTTCACTGTGATGTACATCCCGATAGGCTTAGCATACTTAAGCATGGCTTGCAGCATGCAGCAGGGATAAAGATATCAGCGAGTGAGCATGGGCTGCCACTTACCTTTCGTGCATACTTTTCAATGAGGGACCTGGGTCTCTGGACTTCTTCAGGACCAGAGGGAGCAGCAAACATCGCAGAGAAGTCAAAGGATGGGAATCGAAGCAGCTTTGACATTCCATTGCTATCCTGCCGTGCTGACTGCGTTGTCTCTCTGGCCTTGGTGCTTGCATATACTCTGAACGGGGTTGTCCTGCACAGGGCAGGCATTTTGTTTAGTTCTTCCTGTACACAGCCATGGCATAGCTTCACCTTCAATGCATTGGGGAGCTGGCACAGACGCCCCTTCAGGGCTCACAATAGACCAAATGTATTTGATGAGAAGAGATATGTGACAGGGAGTGGGCGTTCGGGCAAACATACCTGTGTCTGGGTGTCAACACGACCGTGCGCTGCTGCCCGCTATGATATCGAGGATGCGCGAGCTGGCCAGGTAAAAGCAAGCACGTCATGGTCAAGACATCGGACGGGTTCGACGAGAAGAGAAGAATGACTTCTCCATCTAGGCGCGCCTTGTGCTCTGCGCTTTAATGGATCAGTCATCGCCACCTCAGCACTCGCAAACAGGCCATACAAGATACTTGAAGCTATTACGGCTATTGTGACGGGCCCCTGAGGTTACCAGTCACATCACCCTCCGTGTAGGGCAGTAGAAAGCGCGGTCTGGGCGTGTTGTCGCCTTTATGCTGTCACCCATCTTGTTCTATTCATCATAGCCCCTCACCTCATCTTGCGAGCAAGGGAACGAGGGCGCCGAATGGTGGATGAGTGATCGGAAGGCATTCTCTGAGATTCTTGAGACGCTACACCGAGGCAGGAACAAGCCGGCAGAACAGCAGGGACAAAGTGGTATAGCCGCTGGCCCTCAGCAGAAGGGAGGATCGAGTTGTGCCCCTAAGAGTACAAAGCCTCGTTCGAAGACCAGCAAGCCTGGTGCCAGGGAACACGGGAAGCCAAGTACCGGTGCCACCGGCGATAAGCCAGGCAATAACACCCTAGACTCTGGCGACTTGGAGCAGCGCTACGGGAAGCTTAAGCTCACGTCGGTACCTCAAGCATGCTCTGCTGAGCTAACGAGCCCGCCAGCAGGACCGCAGCTCGTCCCTAAGTCGTGCAGCCCAATGCAGATACAGGCAAGCCAGGAGCTCACACCCATTAGCAACAGACAATTTCAGCCCACTTTGCGCTCTGAATTAGGATTGCTTATTCTGACGGACCTGCACATGCAGAGCCCAGATGGTGGGGCAGTGCCAGCCAGAGAGCTTTCACCAGCAGAGGCGTACAGAGCGGCCTTGGCTGCAGCCAGCAAGCCCCAGCCACCCACAGGTTAGCTTACTTCCAAAGTGAATTACCCCTTCATCTCTGCACACTGTGAAGACATCTCCTTAGTCTTCTCCCTTTGTCTATTACAACCCAGCACTCTGTACTCTGCCTCAGTCCCTCTGCATCAAGGGGCAGATGTCTGACAGGGCAGGCAGAAGCTGACCGTGAAGTTGTGTTCCAGGAACAGCAGGACAGCATAGCAACAGCAGCATTGGTGCAGGACTACCAGGCGCCATGCTCAGCCCCAGCGAGCAGGCTCAGGCTTCCGCTCCACCCGCAAAGGGCATCTCCAGCACAGCAACAGGTTGCAGACCACAGTGGGCGCCTCATGCAAGCCTGCCAGGCGCTTACAGGCCATGTATAGCTGCTTCTAGCATGCCTGCAGTGCAGCAGCACAGCGCACCCCAGCAGTGGGCATTTCCTGGATTGCCAGCGTCTGCACCAGGCAGCTTCGCACAGCAGGCCCAGCATGCCAGCTCAGCATGCAGCCGCAGTGGCACCAGCTCAGCGCCTGCAGCCTATCAGGCCTACCAGGCTGCCCTGTGCCCACCGGGCGGCCCAGAGCCCAGCTGCACAGGTATGAAATTGCACTGTAGGGCAGCCCAGGGCAGCGCCTGTCATCTGTCATTACTACCTGAAATTGTCACCATGCTTGCATCCCTGCAATGACCCCGCAGTAGCAGAGGGATGGATGCCTGCCTATGGCAGTACGTTTGGCTGTGTCCCAGTCTGCCAGCAACATTAACGTGAAAATTTGCATGTGCGCTGGCAGGAAGGCAGCGCCCAGAGAGGGCAGCGCAGCATGTCTTCCAGCGCTTCAGCCGGCAGCAGGAGGCCATGCACTTTGCAGACTGCATGAATGCAGAGCACAGAGCCCGCGCTCAGGTCTGACATGCCCCTCACCTGACCCTATGCGGTTGCTTGCGTGATTAGGGCTGGCCTGATTTTGGGGCAGGCTCATGTACTCAGAGAACAGCCTCACGATTACCAGTGCACCTTGATGCATGAAAGCACTGTCTGCTGAGAGCGCATCTGGCTGCCCTGCAGCCTGCTGCAGGGCCCTTGACGCAGCAGCTGGACTGCATGGAAGCTGGCGTCAAGGCTGAGCCGCTCACAGGGTCCACGGGAGCCAGTCCCCCTGCACCCTCAGCATCTAGCAGCCGACCCGAGGATCCTGTGAAGGTGTGTGCCTCTGTGAATGCACTCTGTGCCCAAGTACACAGCATTGCACTTTCTTTGTGTACACGCAAGTACAGGATCCCACTCTAGAAGCAGTCCTCTGCTGCCCCCTGTGCTTATCATGCCAGCTGTAGCTTGGAGGTCGTCCATAAGTCAGCAGGGCCGGTCACATCACATTAAGCAAAGTAGGTGTTGCAGAAACAGTGTAATTCCACAGTAATCTCACACCAACCCTGGAAGAAGAAGTGAGCCGTATGGCATGCATGGTCAAGTTGGAAGCTGATGAGGTGCTGTGGGCAGGTGTTCTGCCTAGAGCAGCCAAGCAGGGACGGCAAGTACTACCGCGGATTCCTGGCAGCAGACTATGCGGGGCTCTGGGCGTACCATGAGCGCGCGCAGCAGCGCCACTTCTATGAGGCAAGGCAACCCGCGCATGCACCCCTCATGGCCCTGCATCTGCCCATGAGACATCCCCATCCCTGACAGGAGGCACAGGTCCAGCAATGCTATCAGCATGTCATCGGCCAGGATTTCTGTGAGGATCAATGGACAGTGATGGCAGATCTTGCAAGCAGTTGGCAAGGTTCCTGTGGGAGCGTCATCCCCCAGGAGGCGCCTCCCAGCCTGAGTCGCTCAGTGCAAGCTGGCGGCAAGCTGGACATACCTGAAGTGTGGTTGTGAGGCTGTGGAGGCTTGGGCACATTCAGTTACATTAGCGTTGTGAAGCAGGTGGTGCGGGAGGGGACGCCTTGCCACCTGTACTTCGACTTGGAATTCGTCCCAGAGCACAACCCGGGGTTTGACGGACCGGCGGCAGTCATCACCCTCGTGGAGCTAGTCAGGCAAGGCATGCGGTAAGTGACTTTTTGTAGCCTGACCTGTTACAAATTTATAGGGAGGCGGACTGATCTGCAAAGCCCATCTACGACAATCAACATTACGGGAAGCAAGCCTTTAGCTTGCGGGCGCGTGCTTCAAGTCCTTGGGCCATGACCCTGATGATCAACTTGGTCTACCCATGCTCAGATGCAGTCATCTGTGTGTATCACGAATATCATGCACGAAGCACTGAGGCTCAGACGTATCACCCATGTGTATCATGGTCATCATGCAGGGAATCACTGCGGCTCAGATGCGACCAAGCATGTCCATCATGCGTGTCATGCAGGAGGCACTGGGGGTTGGAGCTGAGGGAGAAGTGGGTGTGGGAGCTGGACAGCAGCAGCCCCAGCAAGTGGAGCCGCCACCTCATCGTCGCCTGCCCCGGCCACGCCTTCCCCAACAACCTGGTCGTGGGCGACTTCGTCCGCAGCATCCTCAGCCCCGCTGTGGTATGCTTTCACCATCCTACTGCAAAGCGCGATATCTTCACCCTGGTCATGTACTGCCTTGGACGTCATGCTGCTGTGGCCCTTGGCATCAATGTGTTCCTAGCTGGTCTCCTGACGGCTTCAGGCAGCCCTTTGGTCTTACATTGCAGCAGATATTGGCCTCCAGCTAGCCCTCTAGGATGTCTGCCTGTCCACCTCACACAGGGGGTACTTCTTCACCAGAGCCCAGTCACCATTTAACACAGCTCACAGTGCAGCACAGGTCTCTGGTACCTTGCATGTGAGCACTGCTGGGTGCCGGTGCAGGCCGCCCAGTTCAGGGTGCTGAAGCCTGACGGGCGCCAGCAGGGGGACCGCTGCTACACCTGCTTTGTGGACCTGGCTGTTTACAGCAGGCAAGCTCCTCCCAGTATTCATTTCTGCAAATCCAGGCTGTGCTGCTAGACAACACCAACGCTTTACAGTGACTTCGGGATACTGTCCCCTCTGCAAGGCACAGCTTTTCTGGAATCGATACCCCGGTGTGTGGCAATGCATCGTCCTGGTGATTGCAACGTGGAGTATGTGTACTTGTCCTGTGTATCCTATGCCTCTGGTCTGACACAGGGGGGAGTCATGTGCGCATGGTGTGGGAACTGCTTCTCCTGAAGCACACATATTGTGCAGTCATCGGGAGTATTGATCTGATGGATGCTCAGCAAAGGTTAGATGGTGCAGGAATCGCCACTTCAGGATGGCCTGGAGCAGCAAAGGCGGGAAGCCCTGCCAGCTCACCCCCACAGACAGATACGCTGCCGCCACCGCTGGTGAGCAGAGGCGCACCTGCGAACCTGCACCCTTTTCCTTGCTCTGGTGTATTGACTCGCACTCTGCCTCTTTCCCGGGACTCCTGCTGTTTATCACACTTAGCAGAAAAAATGGCAAAGTGTGCATTACACATGACCTGGCAGATGCTTCTGGCCTGGCAGAACGGTCTTCCATAAGCTTGTGCTTACATGGGCACCGCAAAGCCACCATCTCATGCGCATGCATTGCTTGGCCTGCCGGCATGGGTGACATGGCGGTGCTGATGCAGGTCTGCTGCCTCAACAGCTGCTGCTGAGGACGCTGGTGATGAACGTGAGCGCCTCCGCGCAGCTGCTGCAGCTGGAGGCAGCGCCAGAACCGTCCTTTGCCTCAGCTCCTGCAGCTGCCCCTGTGTCGGACACTGCTCAGGTCAGTGTTGCAGTAAGTGCCAGCTGCAAGGCAGCGAAGGTCAAGAGACACCCGCCTTAGGCAGCAAGGAGCCATGTGTGATGCATGAGGCGCACTGGCACTGCATTTTGGGCTGCCTCTGGCTGTTGTGCAAGCAGCTGCATGGCTGGTGCCATGAGCAATTAAGTCGTGGCCAAAAGGGGATGGTTGTAATGTGTAGGTCCTGGAGGTACTGCAGAAGGCTTCCCAAGCAGTGAAGGTGACCTGGAAGTCTGACGACCTGGACAAGGAGAATGATGAGCCTGTGCCTGCAGCAGGTGACAGAGCCGACCATGACCTGCTGTGAGCTTACAGCAGCATGCCTGTTAGGCATAGCTCCCTCTCTCATCGTCTGAAGCATCCTGTCACCCCTCAGCGGCCTGTTGAGCAGTCAGTGCTGTGCAAGGGGTGCACAGGCACCCCCAGTCCCTCAATTGCCTTGATAAAGGAGGATTAGACATCCGACCAGGCACCACTCACACAGGCATGGCAGCATCAAGGAATACATCTTCTTGCCACACCCTGAGGGCGGGCGTACACAACACATCACAGGGTCTTCTGCCATGCAGACCTGAGACAGTGGGCAGGGGAGGCCATAAGCCTGCTGGAGGAGGTGGCTGCCAAGCGGGCAGGCGGGCAGCCCGCGACGGTGCGCACCGTCCGGCTGTGCGGCACCGCCGGCCTGGTTGCGTTCTCTATGATTGGTAAGCAATCTTACACCCATGCTCTCTGCAGGAGGATATTGATTGGTCACAACATTGCCAGCAATCTTCACCAACCTACGATTGGCACGTGCTGGTGCTCAGCATGATACTAGCCCAGATCAACTAGGAAAGACTAGGGCCACAAGTGCGAGTGGAGTGCCTCTTGGGCGAGTGCACGGGTGCATCATTCAGAAGCACTTATTACAACGCTTGCCTTTGTCTTCCCTCCTTTTGCAAAGCTGTGCGTGCATGCTGGCATGCTAGCGGAATCATGGCAAGTGTGTAATGGCAATCTTGACCGACTGTAATGGGTGTAGACATAGTATGCAAGTCCCTCACAGCAGGTTCTGACCTGTTTTTGGATACCTTCAGACGGTGGATGAGACTGAGAGGGTGGAAATTGGTGTGCAGGCCCTGGGGCGCACTACTGCGAGAACATTGGGCGGGCGCACTGCAGCAATTACATCTATTTTGTGGTGAACCTAAGAAACGCTCAGTACGCCCAGAAGTGCCACGATCCCGAGTGCGCTCATTTCCGGTCGGCCTGGATGCCGCTGCCTCGCGCATTAGTGCTGCCGTCGCAGGCGTCATCACCCGAGATGAAGACTGAATGAGAAAGCAGCTCACCAATGCATGTTGCCATTGAAGTTGTTGCGGGCCCTTGCCTGTGTTGGAACCCAGACAGAGTAGGTGCCAGAGCATTGTCTGCACCTTGAAGTGACTCACATAGGATGGTTTGTGTGTTTCACATTGTAGGATTGTGTGTACAGAAGCTACCTTCCCATTGAACACCATACTCTTTTACATGTAAAGTTGCAGAGCTCGCAGCTTCACCAACCACACCAGCCCCCTAAGTCAGTAAAGGTGCCAATCCAGCCAGCTCCAGCTGAGGTCTCAGCCCACATTCTTTCCCTAAGGAACATCGATGATATCATAGCCCTATCGGCCATACTCAAACTTGCATGTTCCAAGCTCCTTTTCTGCATCGCACAGGGCGATGCGTTCTTGTGCAAACTCATGCCTGTCTCTCTGCACTGCTAGAAACCAGATGCGCTGCATACCTTCTCCTGAACAGAAGGTGATGATGTCACCAAAGCGGCCTGCTGCATGTCGTCGTACTTACACCTTTCGAGCTGTCTCGGTCTGCAATGTCTTCTCAACTACAACACGTCCTGCCTGACTGGCCTGTCAGCTTCTGTCATCATGGGTTACTTGCTCTTTGCAGCTGGCCTCAGAATGGTAAGGTAAAGCTGCATCTCACTTTCTGTCTGCGTGGTATGGTCAGCTGCTCACATCGGGCATAGGTACCTCCTCGATATGACACAGCTTCATATCGCCCGTCGCTCACCCTCAGAGGCATTAAAGTGCAGCGCACGCAGTATTGCAGCAGCACGTCGATCTGCTGCCTTGCTCAGAGGCCACACACCGCGGCCGAAAGCATGCCATGAAGGCACTGCTGGCTGCAGGGGACTTGCGATAGGCCAGGGTTGGTGGATATTGCCTGGGCACGCCCTTGGCACACCTGTCCCATCACCCTGACTGTGGCAACGTCTGCTGACTCTTCTGTTAGATGCCCTCATGATGCTTGGCCTCATCATCGTTCTTGTGCACTCTGAAGGCCTCAGGCTCGTCAGGCCTGTTTCTAAAGGCAGCTGCTCCAACATCCCTGCCCGGACCCCGAGCAATACCAAGCAGGCTGTGCCACAATGGCACCAGCTCCTCAGGCAGACCACTTCCACTTGGAAAGAGAGTCCACCAGGGACTTGGGGATTGTGGGAGGGCCCCCGTTCTTGGTGGGGGACTGGTTCAGAGATGGGGGGTCTCTACTGGGCGGCCCAGGCGCAGTGCCAGTCAGCTGTGCCCGCACCGCCTCATACACCGCCCTGCACGCATCCAACCCCAGCGCATCAGCCTCATGCATGCCGTTGAAGATTGAGCTGCTCACTCTTAGATCCCAAGCGTTGAGTCAACATGGCCTGTGGCCGTATCGGACTCTATCAATAACCTGGAAACATTCATGTTCGTCTTCATCTCTCAACAATCAACACATGGGGGTGCAGCAAAAGGCCTTGTTCTGACCACAATAGGTTGGCATTCGTGCTGAGGGCAAAGGCGGCTGACCTCTTCTGGGCGATAGTTTCCAGGCGGCCGCCGTCGCGGCAGTGCACCAGGAAGCGGTGCAGCTCCTGCGGGGGCGCGTACTCCTCATTGCCGCACTGCGCCTCCATGTACACATCCGCCATGAACACGTACAGCCCTGCACATCAGCCCGAGTTGCTCTTAGCAACCAAAATTCCGTTCCCTGTCCAAGCGCTTGGACTTGATTCCATAGCGGGGAGGGGGGAGAATAGGGGTACACAATGAGCTGCCCTCGCCAGCAGGAACCACTGTACTCTCTCGGGGCTTGGGACAATGTGTGTATGCTGAATGTATCTTCGGAGCTGCCCTGATCACTCTGCAAAGGCCATGGCAGTCAATGCATTTGCCTTTGAATTTAAGGCACTCGGTTGCTGCAGATTACGACTATGGCTATTGGTCCCCATTGCCAGAGTCTGCAACATCTGAATGCTCCACGACCCTTCATGATAGTACTGTGCTGCAGCATGAGCATCAGGATGGCTGGGGCATACCCATGTTGGCAAGCGCGGCGGTGACATCGTAGGTGACGCGGGGGCGGCCGCGGCCCCCGGAGTCCAGCGCAGCCGTCACGCGCAGCTCTGTGCACGTCTCGTCGTACACATCCTTCACGTCGATGCGCACCGGCAACAGCACCGCTGCTCTGATTCTCTCCATCAGCTCTGCCTCAATCTCCCTGCACAATGCAGACCTCAGACACCCACAGGGAAGAGTTTGTGCATAGCTGAGCGACGACTGCAATATGGGTATCCCTGCCCTTAAACTGGCACCCATATGGCGCAGAAGGGGAGGACTGGTTTCTGGCAAGGCAAAGCTTCATGCTCCTAGACTGAGCACCCAGCAGCCAAGGAAACCAGAATACACAGCATCAGCCACCTCGACAGACTTGACATGGACAATACTAGTGCACTGTGGTCTCAATGTGAAGGCCTGCAGCTGCCAGAGCCTGCGACAGGGGTAGTGTACTCCGCCGCTCAGGCAATCGTTGACTACTCAACACCAGTGCTGGAATGTGGACACAACGCAAGTGTGTCTCAATTTGACTGCGTTATGAGTGAAAGCAAGAGATACCTGTTCTTGAGCCTCTGCTCCTACAACAGACTCAACATGGGACATCCTGGTGCATCATTGTCTTGACGTGAAAGCCTGCAGCTGCTAGAGCCCACTACAGGTGTACTGTGAGCAGGTAGGATGCACCTGTTCTTGAGGCGCTGCTCCTCCATGAGGGCGCCGTAGCCGTTGGAGCCGTGGAGGCTGCCGAAGGGCTCGATGCTGGCCTGCCGCAGCGTCATCGCGTGCGGCGTGCTCTGCGCCCGCTTCATCCGGCTGCGCTGCACAGGCAGCTGTCATACCGACACCCATGACAAGAGGGATACATGCATGCTGCACAGAAGTCATACCACAGATCGCATCCCTGGCAGGTTGGCACGCTGCAGTTGCAAGATACAGCTGGACCTTCTGCTTTGGGCCAGCTGGTGTTGCACTCGATAGACAACGTGCTAGGATTCCTGGACGACTCTGTGTAGCACCAGTACAGCTACTGCTACTACACAAAGACATTGCTGAAGCCGAACGCACCGTCTATCAGTGCAAAGTGCAGCCCGTCAACAGTGAGTCAAACTCTCAGACAAATGTCCGCAAACGCGCGTCCAGCTGAGTAAATGTCTACTCATGCACCATGGGCGGTTGTAAAGGCCCGAGTGGTGGGCTCTCACAACTACTTAGAGAAGGTAGGGGTGCAGACCTCTCTTTCATGCGCTGACCGTCAGCCTCCTCCACAAAGAGGTCTGTCTCTGCTGTCTCCCCATGCACCTTGATCTTGGCATAGGCCACACGCACATGGATGTCCTTGAGGGTGCGCATGAGATCATAGATGAGGCCCTTGCGGTCCTTGCACACGATGCTGACCACGCTGTAGTTGCTGGACGTGCAATTGTCAATCGTCACCTGCATGGTACACCGCAATTATTCAATATCATGCTAAAGTTGCCAGGCTTTAGCACTTGCAAAGGGATTCCCCTGACACTGATGACAGCAGCTTCCCCATCATGCAGTAGACTACTTGCATCACCGCAGGGTAATTGCACCACTTTGAGAGTGGGCTGTCAGTGACTGCCCTTTGGCTTAGACCATCAGGCTGGGATAGTCACAATATGAGGGGGTGCACAGGTTAGGCACTGCACCTGGACAGTCTCGGGGGTGCCGAAGTCGTCTGAGGCGGAGGTGACCTCCGCGCTGCTGAGGCTGCCGCTCTTGCCCGAGCGCTTGTTGGACAGAATCTTCCGCAGCGGCAGCACTGACGTCGCATCCTTGCAGGCTCGCCGCTGCATGCACATCGTATCGTGTCAGTCACTCCACACCACCACACCACCACTTTGACAGGTGCAATTCATGGCATAGCCAGCTACCACAATTCAAATTCTAGCCTGTGCAGAGAAGCCACTCCCACAGGTATGCATCCAGAAACTCAACCAGATCAGGACAAATGCGCAGAGTGGCGGCCGTCCTGGTCGGGCATTGTCGTGAATGCATAACGCGGGCTGCAAAGATGAAGTCAAGAGCACCCTGGGGCATGCCTGCAGGATGGTGGCTGTGGCGTCCTGGTCGCAGGTCTCTGGGGGCGCAGGAAGGATTGTGCAGTTGGCATCCCTCTGCTGGAGGCAGTCCCGCACCAGCTCTGTGATCTGCAGCACCCTGCACAGCAAGCGCCTAGCCTATGAGCGAGCAGTGTCAACGATACGAGGCACTAGCTCTTGATAGAGCCAAGGCAAGATGAGCTGTGAGGCGCGTCAAGGCATTGCTTTAGCCCACATTGAGGGATGGGAGCATCAAACGTGGAGGGCACTCCACATAGGAGCGCTGACATCATCATGGGCAGCAAGCCCACAAGCCACTGCTGCAGGGTGCAGCACAGGAGAGGGCTTTGCCACACACCTGTGGTTCTCGGGGAGCTCGCAGCGGTTGTCGTAAATCCAGAACATGTCCAGGACTTTGCCGCCGGGCCCTGTGGTGATGTGCGCCTTGAACACCACCACATCCGCCTCCCACAGCGTGTTCATGAGATCTGCACGCACAAGCGTCAGCGTCTCACAAAGCGCCAGTCTCACCCGATGTGATCCCCCGCCAGATTGTCCCAGGACCTGCCACCAAAGTGGACCTGTCCCAAGCCAGGTGGGCACCGGTCTGACTCCTCAGCAAGATGCCGCAGAAGAGACAGCGCCTTCCAGCTCTCAAGACCCAAGCACACATGGAGCTGCTTGAGAAAAGAACTCTCAAGTAGCTCCACTATGCAGATGAGACATGAGTCCTCAGGTCAGCATGCTTCCTCATGCAGCAGTGCAGGGTTCAGTTTCTGGTAGGAAGACTGATGGCCCAGCAAGAGCAGCGGAAGGGGTCAGGGTGGTATGCTCGGGACGCGTTGGGGGTCGATCAAAGAAGGCACAGAGGGCCGGAGAACAGGATGTGCATGAACATAGTGAACTCCCTGTGCTGGCCGCACAGGCATCCGGTACACCATGACAGGCTGCTGCCTGACTCGTTTTGCTGCACACAAGCAGGACACAGCAGCTGTGCACTGTGGACACCGCAGGGACGCACACAAAAGAGCTGATGTTTGGGGGGCGGGCGCGCACCGTGCAGGAAGCCGCGGCGGTCGTAGGAGGTGACCTGGAGGAGGAAGGGGTGCTGGGTGTCGCGGGTGCGGCTGGTGTAGCGCCACATGGAGTGGTCCCCGTGGGTGCTGGGGCAGATGGCCTCCAGGCGCCGCCGGAGCAGGCTCCAGTGCGGCGGCATCGCCTGCCCCAGCGTCACCTTGAAGATCATGAAGCACCAGCGCCCGTCCGTCGACACATCCCCTGCACGCACAGTCATGATTATCGTGCCATGCCATCTTGAAGCTCATGAAGCATCAGTGTCAGTCCATCGACACGTCCCCTGCACGTGCAGCCACAGTGCTGAGCTTGGACTCTGCGGCATCGCCTGCCCCAGCGTCACCTTGAAGATCATGAAGCACCAGCGCCCGTCCGTCGACACGTCCCCTGCACGCGCAGCCAAGCAACAAGGTTGGGATTTGCTGGGATGCAGGGAAAACATCAGTGTTGGCGTGGGGCAGGTCTGCTGACTGGCACAATGCCACAGGTCCCATCTGATCCAGCCATGGTGTGCTTTGTGGCAGGAGTCCCATGCTTTTATTGGCATAAACGGCTGTTGTTAGAGACCTCGTCTGCAGCGCAGCACGACCTCGAAAGGCAGGCAGGGTCTGCCGGGCAGTTACAAATGGATGTGCATCCTGATGGTGCTGTGCAGGAGTGGCTGAATGGCTCACTCACCATCCATTATTCTGAGCCCAAAATCCAGGAGCAGCCGCGCTATGTCGCAGCCAAGCCCCGTGGCATCCGGGCAGGAGATGCGCACTTCCCGATCCCTCTCCTCATTCGCCCCAGGTATGGTCCTGCATGCAGCAACCAGTCTGAGCCGTCACATTGCCACGAGATAGGGCTCCTTCCTTCTATTGTTGGACGTCTAACACCAGAAAAACCGCCAGTTGTGAGCAGTGGTGAAGCTGCACTGCAAAAAGGCGGAGTGCCAGGTCCCTGAGATGTGGCATGTGAGTATTGGAAGGTGTCAATGCAGCACACCTTACTGACACGACTTCCTCCTCGTCCTGGCTGGACGTTCGGGGCCTGTCAAAGCTGGTCTGGCGCAAGCCCCCATAAGCCGGGGCCTGCGCCACCTGTGCCATCAGCGCGATGTCCTGGCTGCCACTCTGTGCTCAGGGTTGATGAATCAACTCCATGACGCCATATCTGCGGCACGTCTCAATGGCTCTCTAACCATGAAAGCTTTGTTCTACATGGCGCCTTTCGGAAGTACTGCTCTGGCAGGCGCAGGATTTGCGCTCACAGACTAAGGTTGGCTGTTCAGGACCAATCAAGGCCCAACATACGTGGTACTTTGAGCCATCAGAGAGTTCTCATCAGAGGTCGCATTCATCATTTGTGTCACCTCGGACTCCTACCAGGGGTCCGTGACAAAATTGAGAAATCCGTGCTCCAGGTGGCCCTCTCCCTGCTCGGCCCTAACTTTCGAGGATCCGTCAAAGGATTAGCTTGTGTTGGCCGGAGTAGCCTGCGCTCGTCGGAGCGCTCTAGATGTAGGGATCCCGCAAATCTTCGTCTTCACTGCGTCACGTGAGGAGCAGGTTCCCGGAAGGCCGAAGCTGTGTGCGGGCTTGCATCATCTCAATACGCGGGATTGCTTTGGTGAACAGGATATGAGTAAACGCTTGCCCCCCATAGCAACGTTTGGAGCAGTCTGCCATACACACACTATCGCGATCCTTGCAATGCCCCTCAGCGGATTCGGGCTATCTTGACAAAATCCAGGTCGCCATCCTCCGCAGACCTTCGTGCATATGGAGGGGCGTAATCTCTTCACCACTCAAATGAGCTCATCTGCCTGTACACCCCGGCCATACAGCGCCCACAGCGCACACTCGCCTATAGATCTTATCCTATAGACCCTCCCATCTCTGACCTGCGGGCGTCTCAATGCTCGCTCTTATATTCAATTTATCCAATATCCAGCGAACAATAGTCCTATGTCTTGTCAAGCTGTATAGCATAGACGCCTTCACTGCTGTGTTGGATCTCCTACTGCACCTGCTTCAGCTCATAGATCTGCATGTAGGCTTCCGAGAGTGCCACCATCTGTGACAGGATGTCAGTGACCCTCAGATCATCCACCTCATACCATGCATCCTCAGACCTCCTGTGCACGTGTGCTCTGTACGCCCCTTCCCCGGCCTTCCCCTCATGGAGGATGTTTGCCACAAGGTCATACTTAGACGGCACCAGCTTCCCGTCCTTCCCTGTACGTCAGCAAGGCTGCATTAGCAATGAGAGAGATAGTGATGTTCTCTGGCACATGCATAAGGCACTCCTGGAGGAATAAATGGTATCCCCCGCTAGTCTGGAACACAGGATGAACAACTTCACAAGCAGTGCTTGATGCTTGATGCAGAGATGCAACATGATCTGCTCTGCTCTGATCTGATGCCATATTGATCTGTTGGCTGGCATTAGACTCAAGAGCTGCCACAGGGTCATGCGCCAGCGCGCTGTTGTCAATCTGGATGGCGGCAGGAGGTGTTGGGACATGCTAGGCACACGCTGGGGAATGGGGATGACTTTGCAGAGCTCCAGCTTTCTGACAGGGAAGGTTGACAAGACGAGACGCCAAAGACCTCTTGTCGCATGGGAAATGTGGCAGGTTGTGTGGTGGTATGCTGGGCCTACCCTGAGGAATGGGGATGACGTCTCTGAGCTCCAGGTTTCTGACGGGGAAGTTCACGATGGTGGGGTTCTTCTCCCAGAAGAAGTTGTTCTTGGTGAAGCGCTTGAAGTGCAGCACCAGGTAGGCCGGCAGGCGCGTCAGGCGGTACCTGCGCCGCCCGTTCTTGATGTCATCGTGCACCCGGCTCCCGTCAAACTTGTGCAGCAGCTCAAAGATGGGGATCTGCGCAGCAGCCAACAGCAGTCAGCACCCTGCAGGCGGCTGGGAACGGCCTCTGCCTGTTTGCCTACTCGCACCACATCAGAAGGACAGCCTGGATACTGACCGTTACGGCTGTTGGCGCATGATATTGGAATGCTAGCGCAATATAGCACTTGCTTGGTCATGGCAGTAGATACGCTGGGCTCCAAGGTGCAGGCTCTGACAAGAAGCAGGCGGATGATGGTACTACTGGGATGGCTCTGACGTTTGGGGAAGAACTACGGAAGGGCACCTGCGGGATGATGTCCTTGTCGAGAGCGTCCTTGTAGAGGGGCGCTGGGGGCAAGTCCAGCGCCAGCATCAGGAAGGGCACCCGCTCCACATGGTCATGCAGCTGCCCGTCGGGCCCGGGCTGGGCAGCTTTACCCGAGCCTGCCTCTGTCGTGATCTCCAGCTCTCCCTGCAAGCCGCACATACCTCAGCGACAGGCATATCAGAGGTCACCTGCACCCAGACCCTGATGCATACTTAGTCTTTTGGGGAGTGGCTCAGTAGCCACCGGCCTTAACAATGCAGCGCGGCCAAGATGTTGCAGGATAATAGCAGCAATTGCTTGCCAATTGCAGAGCTTCTAAACCAAGGCAATTCTGGCTGCGGTCAATCTGAGCAGGTCTCGCTGATCCTCCTGTGCCCTTAGTGTTCCTTGTTGCTGCAATTCCCACCATCAGCTTCCTCAGAAGCTGACAGAGGGACGCCGCATTGACAAGAAGCACTAACCTGACTCAGACCATGCTGAGTTGAGCGCACCTGGAAGCACTTGGAGATGATGGAGGGCTTCTTGCGCTTGCCGCCGGTGAGGTCGCTGTGGATGGTGTTGAGCAGCCAGGACAGGAACTCCACGGGGTCCGACTTCTTCTCTATGGTGAAGCGCTTGCTGCTGGCCGCCATCACCTGCTGCATGAACTCGTGCGGGCTCACCTGCACGACAATTAAGCTTCTTTGAACTTACAGCGGTTGACCATGACTGGACAACCTAGACTTTCACAGCTAAGGATTTGAGTATTAGCAGCTCAGCATATGCCTCAAGTGGCTACAAGCGCTTTATGAAGATCAGGCATGAGGCTCCACAATTCCCTGGCCGCAGAATGTAGGAGTGCGGGGGCTGGTATATTCCAATCAGGTCATGCAGTGTCAAGGATGATCCCATTGTGAGGCCTTAACATGCCTGAGAGCTATACCTGGCCCTTGAACTGCCTAGGGTTCCACATCTTCCGCAGCAGGGCTCCAAAGCGCTGTACCAGCACGGACTTGCAGCTGCTGTAGTTGTGCGGCAGCAGGAAGAAATTCCTGAGCGGCAGCACCCGAGACAGCGCCTGCGCGCGCGCACAGACATCTGCAGTATCACGCTGCAGCTTACACTGTCACCGTTGCTTCCAACATTATGCCTTGCTCAACCAGTCGGCTTCAGGCCAGTGACGCTATGGAGATAACCATCACAGTAAGCCACTCTTATGTGTGATAGTACCTGGAGTTCAGCGACAATGTGCTGAAGAGCCTGTGCAGAACTTTCTTTGACACATTGGATGCTGAGATACAATCTGCAGCATCTGCAGCACCTGCAGCATTTCAGCAGGTGTTGCAAGACCTCTGGGCTATGCAATGGGCAGAGGAGCACACCTCTACGATGACATTGACATAGTCATTCCGGCTCATGTTGTTCAGGCCCACCAGGCCCGGCATGTACTCGCTGCCATCCAGTGCCCGCATCCACTTGGAGTCCGAGTCCAGCTCAGGTATCTGCAGCCATGCCTGCTTTCAGGGCATTGCGCTGAAAGCACACGGTCCGAATTGTTTGAGGACTGCTGAGGGCACGCTTGATGACGTCTCAAGAGCTGCTTCTGCCTCCAGAGAGGCAGTCCCAGCACTGCATTTGAGCACTGGCAGAGTAGCACCTCTGCTCCCTGGTTTCCTGATGTGGTGTTCACTCAGGGATGGGCTGAGGGAGCGAATAAATATAACAATCACAGAGGAATAACTGAGTGCCGCCCCACTTATGATTGGCATGCTGAGGGTCTGGGCGATGAGGCATGTCTACGTAGAGTGTGAAGAGCCTGTTATTCTAGCACCCGCATCCCATTGTGAGTGCCCAAGGGCAAGGGCCAGAGGAGCTCTAGGAGGGGCAGCACCTTCTCGGGGGGGAAGGTGGGGTTGAGGACGTAGCGGATGGGGTCCAGGGACCTGTCCTCCACCTCATAGCCCTCCGGGAGGCAGTACACGCGGCCGTCCTCCAGCTTCATGAACATGTGGTGCCCCGTCTCCAGGGCGTGCGTGAAGGCATGCGTGTGCTGCCCGCGCCCCTGGTAGTAGCTGCCGCACACCTGGCAACAGACACGGAGGTAAGGCTGGCCATAGGAGTACCTCACGATGAGGTGGGATCTCCAGAGCCGCACTTCAACATGTGTTGTAGAGAAAGGTAAGACTGGCAACAGGACTGTATTGTTGGTGGGAGCTCCAGAGCTGCATCGGGGCATGCTCTGTACTGCTGGAAAAGAAAGAGCTGCTGTCGATGGGCAGCAATGTGCAGGGGGTGCGACGCTCACCAGGCATGCGTAGACATTGTGCGTGCTGCATGTCAATGAATCAACTTAGCATCCCTTGGAAGTTTACCTGACTCTTTAAAGGGTACAGAACTGGCAAGTTGCGACTCATGAGAGACTAGGCTACTCTCACCTGAGGCTCACAGAGCAGCGTGCTTCAAAGTCAAAATCCAAAGCCTGCAGCAACAAATTGTTCAGTCACAGCAACCAGCATGTGTCATTTGCTACTTCATGATTTCGAGGACTCGAGACATGGCTCTATATCCTATGCTGCTGATGTGCACATGTATCTGGCACCCTACCTGTCGTGAGACGGTGTCAAGGTAAGGGCACTCCCTGCCCAACCTCTTCTGCGAGCTTAGCTTTGATGGAGCATACGTAGGGAGATCATCGTCTTCCAACTCATCATCATCATCCTCTGTCCTTGGCTTTTTGCTCGATGAAGGCTGCTCCTCTGATGTCCCATTCTGAGCTTCCTCACCTGATCTTTTCATGAGCTGCAGAGCGCCCTGAAGACGTGTTACTCCGTCCTAACTAGAGGCTCTGAGTACAGGCAGAATTAGCGCGATATAAGGTTTTTTAAATTTCCCAGATCGACAGAATATGGTTTCACATGCCTGGCAGATCGGCTGCACAGCTGCACCGTGCACCTATGTACTGATGCCTTTCACCGGATCTGTTGTTGCTCTGCTGGAAAGACGCAGAAGGCCGCGATGGCGAGGGTCAGCCAAGACCTGCCCATGGGCAGCTGACCAGCCCAGACCAGTTAAACGCATTGGCATGCTCTGACGATTCGACCATCTATCGCGCAAATCTGTTGAGCAGTTCTCTTTTCTTCTGCGATTCACAAGCTGAGACAGATCTGTGATTGCCTGGTACCGCTATACGTGAGAGCTGATACGCCTGATTGGAGCTTATGGCAGTGATGCGTGAGATTCGGGATGCACAGTGGTGGCATGAAGTAAAAGGCAGCAGGTTCACCAGGTGATCAGTCTACTGACCCCTGGGCAGGATCCAGGGAATCGACGCCAGCGAGCACAGCAACAGCCGTTCTGAGCCAGACCGGCTTCTGTGGTGCTAAGACTGGGCTGGGAAAGGGCAATCTGTCAGCATACTTTGTCATGAAAGCAACAGCACTAGCAGCAGCATGCAGCTGCACATGGAGAGCTCCCGATGCAAAGAACAGTCCAAACGCCTCTGAAGCCGCCTGCAGCTTGCCTGCATGCAAGCATGTTGACATCAGCCCGCAGGGGATTCAGCTGACCTTGACATCGTGCTCAGAAGCTGCCCCAGCCCTCTGACAAATGCACATGCAACTCAGAAGGCCTGCTCCGGTGCAGCGGCTATGCAACTCCTGCTCTCTTTGGCAATCACACCCGCATGATATACAGAGCAATGCCGACAATGGTGGACATCCACATGACATGGCAGAGCAGAATCCGGCAGACACACAGCAGCTTGCACAGAGAATATGGCGTACAGTTTATTGAGCGTGGCTAGCCGGACAGGCAGGCACGGGCAGCCAGATCAGCAGCCACCTCCAAAGGAGTGCAGGTTGGCTAGGCTCTGTCCAAAGGCCCAGGGCGTGTAGGTGCCCACGAGGGACATGCAGACCAGAATGAGCGCCCAGCGCTGCACCAGGTGGAAGCTGCGCTGCCAGCAGGCGCAGCCAAGGCAGCAGGCGGCCATTGCGCCAAAGTACAGGTTGCCCCGGAAATCCAGCGCCTCATCCAGCATCACACGCCCCGCCGCAGGATCCTGCACCTGCTCGTGCGCCCAGCATGGCTGAGTCAGCATTGTTGATGCAGCAGCAGGCGCAGCCCACGCAGCAGGTGGCAAGCAACCAGCCAAGAACTTGGAGAGCACAACTACATGAGGCGGAGCATGACTGTATGACTACATCAGGCGGGGCTGAGGTTACTACTGTAGGAACCACGACCACCTTGTGTTGAACACTGCATCATGCATGGCAGTACCTTCTTCAAGGCGGCATGTGCTTTCGGCCAGCCCAGCACGCTCTCGCCCACCAGGAAGGTTGTGAGGGCGTCCTTTCTGTGAAATGCCTGGGTGCTGACTAGCGTCTCGCAGTTGATGCAACGCCTTGTCACAGGATCTCCTGAAACGCAAAGCCTGAGCCCTCGGTTGAGAATATGACATATGCCGAGACCACGATAAGATCTTGCCACATCATTTTGCTGAGAAACATTGTTCTTGTGGAAAAACACAGTGCTGAGGGCTTGCAACAGGCCCTGTAAGTATCCATGCAGGACATGTGCATAGAACACTCTCACCAGTGAACGGGCAGATGAGCCGAGTCTTGGCATTGTGCTGAAGGCTCGTCCACGGCAGGGAGTCAAAGTTGTCCTCCCACCGCTGTACCAAGGTCGTGAACAGAAGGACAAACAGAGTGACGCCCAGCATACTGGTGGATAACACAGAGATGTTGATCTCAGGGATGCCAATATAGTGGGCTCTCACATATTTCAGCCCTAGGCTCAAACCGCCGACACTCCCCGTGACAAACAGACAGGATGCTGCGAGTCTCCAAGGGAGGATCCAAAGCGTGGCAAAAGGCCCCAATATGACTTGAATGAGCATCCCTGCCAAAAGCGTTATGCACGCGGGAAGCGCGAGGCCACATCAGGAGTGGTATATAGCAAGATGGCCACTTCCGGAATGAAGCGTCGCAGCGTCGGGGGCGCCATCAGCACTCCCCCCTGTCATATCCCAAGATCTGCATGTGAAGAAGATGAGTGACATTTGCTGCGGGGTTTGAGATCGTGACGACCCTTCACAGCCCGAGAAGTTGCACAGTCCACGCCAGCACAACAGTCCTTCTCGGAGACTGCCGGCTCGTGTCAGGGATGTCAAGCAACAGAAATGAATGACCCAGCAATATTTACGCCAGAGTAAAGAACATCGAACATGGTTCGGACTGGAGCTGTGTGGTGATCATGGGTGTCGCGAGTCCCTTCTACGTGCAGAAATAAAGGGAAGTTCGGACAATGATTCGGTAAATGCAACCAGCATTTGACGCGTACAGAGGTCTTCAGCAGACACAGGAACTGGCACAGGCACGCTCACCAACACTCTCCTGGCTCGGCTTAGTTGCAGCTGTTTGACCCTTCATGTGCACACGTCAGAAGCTTCCTGGCGCCCCTGCTATTCTTTCACGTCGCTCCTAGGCTATAGCACAGGGCTCCCAAGATGTGGCCGTGTGTATAGATTGTCAGCTTGACGCCGGACCTGTGTCAATATCCTGAGATGACAGGACTGCCTCAAGTTGCTTCGCATGCGCAGGGTACTGGACAATTCAGGCTATCAGAGATACAGGATAACGACCTCAGAGCGCTGACATGTGCGACTTCAACTCCTACTCTTCCTGCACAGTGCATGTGTACATAACAAATCTGTCAATTGTTCAAGTTTTAATTGCCTGACATGGCAACATGGCCCCTATATGGCTTGACCCAGTGTCGTGCCATCATTGTTGTGAGAGTGCTTGCATGGAGCTCTACAGCTTAAAAAATCCCAGACAGCCAGCAAGTAGCCTCAACTGCGTGTGAAGATCACGATTACCTCTGCCTGTCCTGAAGGGCTGCTGCTTGTGCACAGGGGGCGAGCCATGAAGGGCCGTGCAGCACACAGCTGCACTGTGCAGGGAATCGTGAGCACTGCAGGGAGCCTGGCAACCTGCGTCGCCCTCCTACTTGCCCAACCGCATGCCAGCCGTGCACAACTCATTAACACTATTCTCAATGGCCAGTACTTGGTGGTAAGCCTCTCACCAGCAAGTGCTTCTGTCCTCAGAGCCGTGCACGAAGTCCGCGATCTATGCATGGGTGTGCTGATGCGCCAGTACACAGAGGTGCACAAGCTCGTGCATGTTGCAAACGCGCCACTTTGGCGTATGTGCTTGCCTTGCGGGAAAGATACATTATCAAAAGTGTCCAAGCTTGCCGGCAGTGATGGCATGCCTGTCTTGGCACTGGCTACCTTGCAGGTCGAAATCCCCGCCTTGCACCCTGCAGTATGTGGTCAGGAACGAAATTCGTTCTCTCAGATATGGGTGATGTGCGCCCGCAGGACCCTAATTACCCACGGTACACGCCCACTCCTCCACCCCCGCCACCCAACTCCATGTAAGGGCCTCCCAGCTTCTGACCTGTCCCGCTAGTCCTCCTGACGTTGCAAGCTGTGGCATCAGCACGTGTGTGTGCGGTGTATGTCCTAGAAACTCTCACCATGGGGCCTGACATATCAGAGACGCATTCGCTGCCTGGCAACATCACTCGGTATGCCTACAATGAGCAGAGCTGATTATAGCACTGCTCTTGGGTTTCCAAGAGTCCTTTGCCTCATCGTCAAAATGTCAATAGCTCATAGTGCACCTTTGCCACTCTGTAAATGTTCTTGCTGTAGCACCCGCTTCAGTAGTATGGACTGCCTTCAAGTTGTCATGTCCTTTGAGACATGCACTGCTAGGCCGTGGGACACCTAGGAGGCCTGTTCCGCAGTGAAGTGACGCAAGTCGTCGCTTCTCGCCTCAGGATGGCATTGGAGCATGCTGTCATGTCTGTGACAGCTCATATGGAGTTTGTGTATGTGGAACTGACGCATGCCATCCTACATGCAGCTGCAACTGGAACGGGACAATAGGCTCATGTTGTCCAACGGCTGTGGATCACTATGCCATCGACCCTGCCACAGGCGTGTTAAGATTCTACTATGCGGATTCCTGTGACACAGGCAAGTCGTCTGTCAGGCACCGGCTGTTATTTCAGAAAATCCCGGTCACAGCAATGAGATTGGTGCGCCAGAGCTCTGCCAATGCACGGATGTTATTGTGGGGTGCATTCTGAATTGCACCTCATGATTTGCATTGTACTGGAGGGCAACTTCTCCAGCACATTCATTCCTGAACTGCGCCCCAGACCTCGACAGGGCGTCTATCAACGCATGGATGCACTGAGAAGATATACCTAAGGGCTGAGAGCTCTGCAGGGTGCTACCCATGCGGCTCCAATACTCCTGGAATCTGCAACTGTGCAAATACCTACTGTGACTTTAACTACTTTGCGAATACAGCGAAAGCTTGTAGTGGGTACCCCGGGTGCGATTCTCACCTCAACCCTGCCAAATGGTGGACCGAGATGATCTGAAAACATCCTGGGCTAAGAGCACATCTCAGCCACATGCACAAACCCCGGGTCACTGCATATGAAGTATCATATTGCACCAGGCTTGAGCCCAGAACATCTATGATGTCTGAAACTCTTCAGCTTGCGCTGGCAGATCTCACTGAGGTCAGGCAGCCATATCTGTTGCAAATTGCGGCAGCGAAGAGAGACAATGCATTCCGAGGATCAGACAAAGTAGACGAGGTGCCCTGGCTTGGTTGCTCAGCTGATGGGCTTCTTAGGATTCCTGAGAGCACCGGTCCACAAGTGCAGTAGCTTGAGCTCCCATATTGCTATGCAGATATGGTGCCATAGGGCCTAACACCCCTCCTTACTTTAAGAAGACCCCGCCGCCACCGTGAGCCTCTCTGCTGGCATCCCAATGCTCCTTCAACATCTGTTCGCCTGAATGCATGCTGGTGTATGTAATGCAGCAGGGCAGTGTAAGCTCGGCGCAGCATTGCTTCTGAACAAGCGACTCGACCGCAGCGCTATTCGTTGACTCACCAGGTCGCAGCTCAGAGACATGTACATTGCGTACAGCTACAGTGCGCAATGCAAAGGTGCATGCGCCTTTATCTGTGTCACAGTCACGATCAGGGTGTATGCGCAGGCCCACACGGCCGCCCCCACCCCCTCCTTCGCCGCCCCCTCCTCCGCCGCCCCCTCCGCCTCCCCCCAAACCTGTAACGCCACCGGCACCCGCCCCAGCCCCAGCAGCGGCGCCGGTGTTAGCGCCTGCGCTTGTGCCCGCGCCCGCGCCTATTGTGGCCCCGACACCTGCGCCTGCTACCACTCCAGTCTTGGCGCCCGTGCTGATGCCAGCTGGCGCGCCACCTCAGCAGGCGCCGGTTACAGCCCCAGCAACGGCGCCCACTCCCGTGCCCAGCATAGCGCCTGTCCCGGCCAATGTTCCTGTTCTGGCACCCTCTCCCGCGCCCAGCACGGCGCCAGTCCCAGCACCTGCCGGCGTCCCTGTGATGGCGCCCTCACCGGCAGCCCGCGCTCCAGTCCCAGCGCCTTCTACATCAGCGCAGACGCCCGCTACAGCGCCCGCCCCCATGCCCGGCACCACGCCTACTCTGGCACAGGCTCCTGTAACCAGCCCAGCCTCTGGAGTGGTGCAAGCACCGGTGCCCTCAGCACGCGTCCCTGCTCCAGCGCCCTCCACCGCAGCAACACCGCCGTCAGGGGTGCCAGCTCCGGCTACAGGCGGGGTGCCTGTCTTGGCGCCAGCTCCCGTGCCAGCGCCTTCAGCCTCAGCACCCAAGCCTGTCTTGGCTACAGCGCCCGCGCCCTCGCCAGGTGTGATGCCACCCACTGTCCTTGCTCAGAGCTCCCTCACTGCACCAGCCCCAGCATCAGTAGGCGTGCTAGCTCCAGCAGCGAGCAGCATGCCTGACTTAACGCCAGCCCCTACGCCAGCGCCTATGAGCACAGCGCCAAAGCCTGTTCTGGCTGCAGCCCTAGCGCCCTCCCCAGGCATAATGCTGCCCATTGCCCCAGGTCAGAGCCCCTTCAGCACACCAGCACCTGCCCCTGGTAGCGCTCTCGCAACGTCACAACCACCTGCGCCAGCACCTTCCATCTCAGCAGCAGCTGTAGCACCTGCGCCAGCACCTTTCATCTCAGCAGCAGCCGTAGCACCTTCACCAGCCAGCAGCATGCCGCCTGCTTTGGCTCCAGCGCCAAGCCCAGTAGTAACGCACAGGTGGCCCTATGGCTACCTTGGACCAAGCCCAGCACTCAGCCCTCTTGCTGATGCACTGACCCCAGCGGCATTGGCGCAGCCACCCTCAGCAATCATCTCCTCCGTGCAGCCAACCTCAGCAGCAGCTCCCATGGTGGCAGTCCAGCCTTCAGCGCAAAGCCCAGTCAGCGCTCCCTCCAACTCTCCTGGTAGCATGGTGCAGGTAGCGGTACCTGCTCCAGCGCCACTCGCGTCAGCCCAGCAGGCGACAGCGCCCTGGCACAGCGACAGCTGGCGCCAGCGTGGCGTGCCGCCACTCAGCGGGGGCGGCTTCCCTGCCGTTTCTCCCCAGGCAATGAACCCCATGGCCTCTACCCAGTCGGTGTCCTTGCCCAATGCACTTCCTCCTACAGCACCTCCGCAGCCTACACCAGGTATACAGTCCGTCTCAACCCCTCCAGGGCACAGTCCAGCCAGCAGCCCTCAGCTTGCGCCAGCAGAGCTCCCAGCGGGTCAGAGCATGGCGCCATGGCATTATGCTTCGGGCATGTACAGGCATTCTGCCCCCGCCCCGGCACCCGGCCCATCGACCCCAGCCGCAGCTGCACCAGCTTTGCAGACACAGGCAGCACCAGCGCAGGGCCCCTCAAACCCCTCAGCTGCTGCACCAGCCTTCCCACCCTCTTCCCCCAACTCTTTCCAGGTCCCCGCCGTGGCGCCAGCACATGCTCCCTGGAGCAGCTACAGGCATTTTGGTCACGCCCCGGGACCCCTGCCATCCATCCCGACCGTAGCTGCGCCCGCCCAGGCCCCTCAAGCAGAGATTCTCACGAGTGTTGCAGCAGCGGCACCGGACGGAGGCATGCAGGCGCCACAGCCTGAAGCGCCACTGATGCTAGTGACTGCAGCTGCTGGGCCTAGCCTTGATGTGCAGGCTGCGTCACCCGGAGGTGCGGTGCTGGCACCATTCCCGTGTTTACTAGTGCATAGTCCCCTTCTCACGCCAGCTGCATCAGCGAGAGTCAGCTCAACACCCACACCTGTGCCTGGTTCAGCTTCAGCGCAGCCTCTTGCAGCTCCAGCTTGGCTCCTGACTTCTTGTCACCTCTGCAGGATAGCCACAACGCCAATACAAGCCACGGCAGACCGCTTTTGAGCATCCTTTCGATACAGGCACTGCCCAGCCAAACAGCTGGCAGTACAGCAATTACTTCAGTTCGTGCACCAGCAGAACAGCAATATCCAGCACAGCCAACTCTCAGAGCAGCCCAGCCATCAGTCAGCCAGCCCAGTCTATTGTCATCTGCCCAGTACAAGCTGCCATTGGACCCGCCACAAGTGCATGAGCAATATGCAGCAGGAGCAGACATGCTGCTGCCATGTGGCCGTGGATGCTGACACAGTGCTTGCTCTGCTGCAGGTGCACCCGCGCCAGCGCTGCTATCGAGCGCATCTCCCCCCAAGGGAGTCACATCGCCAGCCCTTGCTCTAGGGCCTGCCACAAAACCTGCTCCCAAGATTTCCCCGGCATCTGGTGAGTGTCCAGACAATTCTCATGCTCTCTGGATGTCCAGATCATGGCTCCCTGGAGATATCCCTGGCTCCTGGGTAGCACGCAACATTCGGCTGCATCCGCATGCCTTCACCCTGCGTGGCCTTATTGCCTCTAAATGCCAAGGCAGCTAAGCAAGGGCATCGGACATGTTTTCGGACCAGGGCGCTAGACATCATTTGGCAGCATGTGTCATTCTGCAGACGCTTGCCCATGGCGTACTGTCTACCTGCGAGTCATCAACATGGGCCTGCTGCGCGGTGCTGTTACAGAGTGCTGAGTGCATGAGAGTCGCATGTAGGTGTGCCCAGCCCTGCTAAGGGCCCCACAGTGTCTTCATACAGCGTGACCACGCCCTCTCCATCATCGACAGTCGCTACGCCTCCGCCCGTTCAAAGCTTCCTTCAGACGGGAACACCGCCACCGCCGTCGCAGGTGCTTGTTCGCAGATGTGTGCTAAGTCCTTCAATGCTGGAACATGCGGACTTCTGGCCTGCACCCTACTCCAGAGCGAGGGTGCAATATGCGCGTGTTTACACCACTCCATGTGTCATGGCCGTTGAGGAGGTACGTGTGTGCAGGACATCAACATCGCAAGTACCGACACAGAGTCAGCCCAGACAGATGCTCAGAAGAAGAAGAGGGACATTGCCATAGCAGTTCCGACAGTGATTGGTGGTGTTGCCATCTTGGGTGCGAACTCCTGCTTCCGCATGCGCAAGTGTCAGTGATGCCTATGACTTGATATGGTCCCGGCTCCTCTGAGTCTAGGTATCCTGAGGGTGTCTTGTTGCAGACCCAATCGTCGCCGCGGTTATTAGCTCCATCCGTCACAGGTGCTCCCAGCTAGGTGTACCTGACTGCTTGTACATCATTTGAATGCCTTGGCATGCTGCTTCAGAATGAGTCTCTGCCATGCAGGTGCTGTCGCAGCTGGAGTCTACTTCAGTAGTGCGAGCAAAGGCGGAGCTACTGCCATGGCATAAACAATGTGAGAGCCGTATGCAGACATGGTTGTCCATTGGTGCTGGCACCCTCAAGTACTGTAGGGTCCGTGCAATGAAGCCTCCTAAGTATGAGAGCCACGGATATATGTGGAAGCCGGAGATGGCTTGAGAGTATGCTCAAGCAACCTGGTCTTGAGAAGTCTTGGAATGGCTGCTGCTCTGATGCACTGATGTAATGCAAGAAATAAACATGTCCCCGGTGGCTTGACTTCGTCTGCAACGCACTTGCTGGTGCTTTGTCGAGCGCTCAAAAACGATCTCTCCTTTCAGTTCCGAAATTTGCGTTGACCGTTGACCGACACTCCGAAACCGCTCGCAGCGTCTACAGTCACCTCACCACCTGCTCGTTGATGCAGTGAAGTAGATATGTTCAAGAATTTATGATGAATATACACTGCACCTGTACAATCGGAAGACTCGCAGAGCCTCCCGAGCATCATGACAAGCACAGCTCAACATACACATTGGCCATGACACTCTGCAGCAATAGCCAGATTGATTACGGCACGCCTCGACATACAAACGGCTTACACGACAGCGATGCATTCACCTACCATTTGGCATCCTCGCATGCTCATTGATGGGGCACCTACAGCAAACAACGTCTCAACGGTACTCTTCATATGCTTCACTCTCGATCAACATGCAATTAGGCAATGCAAAGATTGCAAAATTGACAGGGAACAGTATCTTTCCCACAGAATGTTACCGCTCCAGCGCCTGCGTATCAGAGCTTCGGCCCTCCTGTGGACTCGACTTCCGATACTCAGATCAAGGTCCACGAGGGCGGCTGGATCATTGTGGCGGCAATCGTAGTGACATACACTGCTCTTTGTGAGTCGTCTATTCCAGCATCCCATCGCAATTAGGATCTTGTGTCACCTTGCTTGCAGATCAGTATAGGATGCCAAATAAAATGGCAATAGCAGGTGGCGTGAGAGAGTGTAACACGGCAGAGCCCTATTTGGTGATCCCCAGCCTGAGGCGCTTTCGGGTTATATCATGTGAAGAACATGTATTTCGCAGGGCTATCAGCGATTTTCTGGATCTATGGACACAGGCGAGTGCTGCGGGCATGGAAAGGCATGGGCCTCACCCTCATATGCAGGCCACCATGGCGAAGGGTAGGTTCCTCGATCGAATTTTATATATAGACCACAGCACTGGATGTCTGACAGGCATCCTGTGTCTGCTGATGGTAGCTTCATCTCAGAGAGGATGTGTTGCATTAGCAAGCTGCTGCTGCTCAGGGTTCCTGATGCCAGCTTTGCATCCTGAAACCACTCATGCAAGTGCTGAATCAAGAAGTTTTGTCACACAATGTACAGCAGCCAGTGTATCCTGTGTCTCTTGAAGGCCGCCACCATACCGACTACCGAGCTAGCGCCTCTGCAAGGAGCCCCGTCTAGCGCCTTGCTGCTGCCTCAAACCTCGCAAGCCCTGTCCATTACAGGCAAGCCCCTTGACACCATCTTTTTTATGCGCTATCAGTAGGCATGGCTTGTGCCACGCCCTGAACCGCACGCTGCATTGTTGATCTGGCCTGTCTTGCGGAAATCGCACAATCTCAACCACGACCAAGTGAACACCAACAAAATGTTGCAGATGGCGACGCATTGGATGCTGCAATGGATGCAGCAGCTGAGCATGAGGTGTCTAGCGAACCAGTTACAACAGTAGAGGACAAGGCTATTGCAGGTGACGTGTCCTTGCTAGATGTTGTTTCTCCATGCTCTGTCAACAAGGCAGCCGGTAAACATTGCCGGCCCCTATTGCCGTGGAATGTGGGTAGCGGGTCCTCTTAAATCATGACTGCTTTGCTCCTGTGGTAATGCAGGCGTCATGGTGCAACCAGGCAGCAATTCTCTGACATGCGTGACGCAATGTTAGGCGATGCCAAGGCTGTGCAGTGTCTGTGCAGATGTTGGGCTCTCTCGCGGAAGGCTGAGTCAAGTGGATGCTGCAGACGCCAGGGATACCTTGGAAGAGCCGCTGGTGAAGTACAAGACAGCTGACTGGGCTGTACCTCCAGACATGGACTTGGATGATGACAGCCTGTTTGTGGAGCCCATAGCACCAATCACTATGCCCCCAAAGTACAAGAGCTCAGACTATTGCACATACAAACCCCCGCCACTGTAATGTACGTCACCCAATGCAGTGGTCATGCTTGCCCAGCCAGTAGGAGGACCTTACACGCTATGAGTACAATCACCTTCAAACTTCCTGTGGGGCGTATACGAAGAACAACACAAAATTTGCTCATCTATCAGAGAGTCTGCGCAGCTCTGCCTCTTGAGACTGGGGCAATATAGCATAGATATGGAACCAGCCATCAAGCGGTTCAAGGTACAACAACAACTGCAATGGCCCAGCTACGGCATACTGAAGCCTCTATCAACCAGCCACAGCGGCCCTCAGTGCTGACAGTATGACATTTGCCCCCACTTGCTGAAGGGATTCGTCCCACGGCAAGCTAGCTACTCATCATCGCTCTCGAACTTGAAGGAGTTGACTGCATGATCAATCGCTCCCCCACGGTAGGAGCCCCTTTTCTTCTTGGTCTTCTCATGCCTGAAGTCCTTTCCCCGCACCTGCACAGAGCACACTGCCCTTAAGCGATGCTCTCAGCTAGCGTACATGGTCATTGCCCCCCTCTGCATGCTCTTCACAAAGCCTTACAGAGACCTGGGTATGGTCGCAACCGTAGCCCTGTGCTCTGCCTGACAACGGTAACTGGCACCAACAGCTCAGAGTACCGTCAACGGTCAGCATAAATATACCAATCCCTCTCATAAATCCACATGAGTATATTGGGCATGCACGTCACATTCATGCTGCTGCAGACAGCATGCAATGCTCTGTGAGTTCACAAACATCCAGGCTAGCATCCATATCTGATAACTTGGAAGGCTAACCTGGCCCAGGATGGCCTGCGCGCCGGCGCCCCAGCCGCCCTCGCCAAAAGTGGCCTGGTAGGAGTTATCCCAAGCGCCCTTCTTGTCCAGCCACTCCTCCGCGCGCACCCGCTGAAACGCCCGCTGCGACCCGCTCCTCTCCCCCCTGCGCCGAGCAGTGACCAGTCCAGGTAAGGCTGCTGCACAGAGCTATTTATGCCAACCATAGTGCAGCACAGCCAGATGGCCAGCTCGCTGCGCAGGAGTAATGCAACTTGGTCTACAAGCAAAATAAAAGAACAGATTAGGCCTCCAGAAGTGAACAAGACGGTCCCCAAGGGAGAGCATAAGGCCTTGGTGAGGTGAGAGTGCTGCTCATAAGCCACTTTGAGATGACACTTACCTGGGAGCTGACTTCTTGCTATTGCTGCCATCCGGTTGCTCCTCTGCCATGAGATCAGCGCCCTCTGGCACAGCGTCCGCAGCGGCAGCTTCCTCAGCAGGTGCAGGCTCAGGAGCAGCTGCTTTTGCTGCTGCTGCTGCTGCTTTTTGTTTCTTCTTGCTCTTCTTGACTTCCTCCTCCGCTGCCGGGATATCAGCAGCAGTAGCCTGGCCATCTACGGCATCTGCGCTTACATCTGCTGGTGCCTCGGATGCTTCAGCTTTCCTCTTCTTCTTTGCCTTTTTCGCTGCTCCCTGAGCAGCTGTGTCCCCATCAGGCGCTGATGGCTGGCTTGCAGCAGCGGGTTCAGGTGCTGCTGCAGCTGCTGGCTCAGAGGGGCCTGCATCCTTCTTGCTCTTCTTCTTTGCCTTCTTGTCTGACTTTGCAGCCTCCTGGCTGTCAAGTGAGGCAGGCTGGTCTGCTGCAGCCGCTTCTGCTGGAACAGAAGCTGGCAGCTCAGCTGGCGCAGTACTCATCTTCTTTTTCTTCTTCTTGGGGAGTCCGCTATCAGGTGCTGCAGCGCCTGTCTCAGCAGCGCCTGGAAGCGCAGTAGAGGCTGATGCATCTCCTGCAGTCTTCTCAACCTTTGCTTTCTTCTTGCTGCCCTGAGGTGCAGGGGCTGCAGGCTCTGGGGCTACCACGCCATTCGCCAGAGCACCTTCAGCAGGAGCTGCCTTGGCCTTCTTGCTTTTCTTCTTGCTGTCAGCGCCTGGCTGAGGTGCTTCCGGTGCTGACGGCACTGCAGAGGCCTCAGCGCCTTCAACTGCCTTCAGCTTTTTCTTGCTCTTCTGGCTGGTCTCCGTCAGCTCTGCTGCAGGCACAGCTGACAAGTCGGTGGGGTCATTGTCAGCACTGGCTTTGGCCTTCTTGGCCTTCTTCTTGGCTGGCTCGCTGACAGGTGCCTCTGCAGGCAATGCTGGAGCTGCTGCTGCATCGTCTACCTCTGCTAACTTACGCTTTTGCTTCTTCTTCTTGCTTGGCTCTGCAGCCTCCAGAGCCGCAGCAGCCTTTGCTGGAATGGCATCGCTGCTGTTCTCCAGCGTGGCTGCTTGTTGACTTTTCTTCTTGCGCTTCTCAACCTTGTCCGCGCCCATATCTGCATGACACATGTTGTCTGTGATATCAGCCTTGTGAGCAAACGTCTCTTGCCATTGCAGCGTTCCGCTCGCTATGCTGCTGGGGGAGTTTACTAGGCATGCCGACATTTTGCCCATGTTATAGGCATGGGCAGGTGTCTGGTTGAGCTCTCCCTTGATTATTCTTGCCTTTTGCATGGCATCAATGCAGAAGCAGACAAGGCATACCTCTCCAGAAGTACGAGACGGTGGCGGCGATGCCTATGGACTCTACAGTGGTCGAGACCCAGCACCTTTGCCAATGGTTTGCAGAAATCACGATGGTGTGTCAAATCTAGGATAGAGGACTCATGTTGTCGAGCAAAGACAACAAGAACCGAGCTCACGGCAGGCGGTTGCCTCATCAGGACAGCATTCTTGGGCCATCTCGGAATAGTATTGAATTCGCTACCTGGGCTGCATAGAACGTAAATGAATCTTAGAAGTGGGAGAAGGCTACTCTTCTCTCGATCACAACGGCCTGAATCCTTTTCAGCTGACCAAATGTGCCCTGGGATTGACTCCCATCCGGTCAATTCCGGAACTGTCAAGTGATCGCCTAGCTCGTCATAAATATTTTACAGGCGGTAACATGACATTTCACACATCTTAAAGTCATCAAATGGGGTCTGGCCTCTTGTAAACAGCACGAAAGGCATTAAAGACTTCACTGACATCCCACATGAAAGTCCTTGCCCTGATCAGGTATGCTGTCCTGTCCCCCGCAACCCCCTTGAAAGTTTATGAGAGCTATAAAGGGCCCGTGCCCGCCCCTTTACTTATCGGAGTGCTCTGCATGGTACGGCAATTGCAGTCAGACTGAGCAACCCCCACATCTACATGAGCGATGCTTGCATCTCTGCCTGTGTCACAGGCTGCATATTTGGATTACCTTTTCTTACCACTCCTGGATCCTTGCATGCAGTGGCGGCAAGGACTCATGCTACAACATGCTGCTGTGCCAGAGGCATGGCCATGAGATCATCGCACTGGGGAACCTGCTCCCCGCAGCTGCTGGGGTGGATGAGCTGGATAGCTACATGTTCCAGACAGTGGGGCACAACGTCATCCCCCTGTACGCAGAGTGCATGGGCGTCCCGCTGTACCGCAGGCACATCAGCGGGTCCTCTGTTCACCAGGTATTCCTTTCTGGAACCTTTAGAACCCACAATGCGCAGACCTTGCTTCAGCGATGATCCGAAAACATTGCTGTATCCACAGAGGCTTGTCCATGACCAGCACCAGGACCAGGACATAGTGATCCTGTCCATGTCATGTCTTTTCGGGGCGCCTTTGTGTAGCTGACGGGATTGGCAGCACGAACAACACGACGCAGGATGCATGCCAGGTGTTGCCTAGCATCTGTAAAGCACTGCATGCCCTGTGCTGAGGCACACTTATGACCAATGTTGCTGGTGTGCAGGAGCTGTCCTACTGCGAGACGGAGAGGGATGAGGTGGAAGACATGCTGCAGCTGATTGCGCATGTCAACCAGTGCCAGCCCGGCATTGAGGCGGTGTCCAGCGGGGCCATCGCCTCTGACTACCAGCGCCTCAGAGTGGAACACGTGCGCTCCAGAAGCGCTCACCTTGCCATCTCATGAAGCTGGCAGAGCACTTCGACACATGCTGCTGAGCGGGAAGCATGGAATGAGTGCAAAAAGAACTTGTTCATAAAGGGGCGAGGAGATCTGGACGTGTCTGGTTGTTGAAGCGGGTGTCACTCTGTGGCCCAGATACTCATGAACTCCTGCCTCCTGAATTCACACACTCCTCCGCTAATGCCAGATAATTTTGCTCCGATCCATCTTCAACAGTCCAACCTGACATCTGGATGCCTTTGTGGTGCAGGTGTGCGCCAGGCTGGGCCTGGTGTCCCTGGCCTACATGTGGCACCAGCCTCAGGCGGACCTGCTGAGAGGCATGATCGCGTCCGGGATCGAGGCAGTCCTCATCAAGGTGGCTGCGCTGGGCCTGGTGCCCCAGCGGCACCTGGGCAGGACACTGCAAGAGATGGAGCCACACCTTCACAACATGTGCAGGTCCGTCTGAGCCCAGGCCTCACTCTGCTGTTCTGCAGTGTCAATCAGCACACAGCTAAAATAACTACCATGCAGTGAGCTGCATAGGCATCAATGCTGAGCCCGATGCATTGCTGAGGATTGCAATACAGCTCCAGGAGGACCGGCCCTCTTTCTCACAAGCTGGAATGGCGCATGTCCTGAGCACAATGAAGCTTTCCAGAAGCAAGACATCAGCTGACAGGCATCTGTCATACAGGCAGTATGGCTGCAACATCTGCGGGGAGGGGGGCGAGTACGAGACGCTGGTCCTGGACTGCCCTCTGTTCTCACGCGCTCGCATCACACTCGATGCCTGGGAGATCCAGCACCTGTCAGCCGGGGATGTGGCCATCCTGCGGCCTACAGAATTCCACACCCAGCCAAAGACGCCCGCAGGAGCAAGCACAACAGCAGGGAATGATACGCAAAGGGCAGCAAAAGTGGATCAGGTCCACATTGTGCCAGCACAGCAAGAGGGGCCCCAGCAGCAGGCTGCAAGCAGAGCAGAACAGCAGATGCAGGCGACGACATTCCATGCAGAGCCAGCCATCTGCAGAAGTAGGCAGGCCCTGAGCGCATCATGTGCGCCCCAAGCAGCAGGGGATCTGGGAGGCGTGCTGTCTGATGATGCAGCTGAGGCAGCCTTGGATGCAGCTCTTGAAGGCATCTCAGAAGGTAGGTCGCTCTCGTGCTGTACGACTTTTGCGAGCCATGTATGTGACACCCCATGATATGTTATAGCATTCAGGCTTCCCAGACTGCAGACGTGGATATCTCGGTACACCCCATGTATGCAACAGTCTGTCGGGAGGCTCATATCTGGAGGTGCTGCAGGTCTGAAGGAGCACAGCCTGACTCTGGCTGATGCAGTCTTTGTGCAGCTGTATCTGGCAGACATGGGCAGCTTTGCGGCAGCCAACAAGGCCTACTCCCGGCACTTCCCTGCCGTCAGCCCAGCAGCCAGAGCCTGCATCCAGACGCCCCTGCCCCGGGGCGTGCCTGTTGCAGTGGATGTGCTCTTCCGGCCAGGTCTGCCCTTGCATGCCACCTGCACAGTATACACTCATTCATGCTGCTACTGTGACCTGCGAGAGCTATGCCTGTGATGATGGTTTGTCATGTCCAGGTGTCATTATCGCGACATGCATGCATCTGGATCAAGTACCACTTCTGGCTATGTCTGACGTTATAGTGACTCAACGGTCCTATACCGTACTGCCGCCAATTAGAACACTTACATGCAGATACGGTGCAGGTGCCGCTCGCCAGGTGCTGCATGTGCAGTCTGTCTCGGAGTGGGCGCCCTCCTGCATAGGCCCCTACGCACAGGCTGTGTCAGCCAATGGGCTGGTGCACTTTGCCGGGCAGATCGGGCTGGACCCCCCCACCATGTCGCTGGTCCCGGGGGGCCCCGAGCCTCAGGCCGTGCGGTGCCTCCTCAGCTGCCAGGCTGTCAGCATTGCTGCTAAGGCCGACCTGCAGCAGGCCATGCTGGGGTGCACCATCTATGCAGCTTCACCCGCCTCGGGCGCATCTACCGGGGCGTCTCCTGATGCAGCTCAACAGATGCTTGATCCTGAGATGGCCAGCAGTGCTTCATCAGTCACCCAGACCTTCAGCCATGTGCAGCAGCTGCTCACAGCTTTCCAGCAGGAGGAGACTGTGCAGCCAGGAGCAGCAGAGACGCAGCCACGAGACCCTGATGATATCCAGCAGACGAGCCACCCTCAGCAGCAATGCAGCAGCGGCACAGAGGATGAAGGTGGACAGAGCGCAGTGCAAGCGGAGTCTGAGGAAGGGTCGCTGCTCAGCGAGGGACCCTCAGAACAGGAGGAAGAGGGATTCTTGCAACAGAAGGACGAAGAATACTTGGGACAGCAGCAGGAGGAGGAAGAAGAAATTGAAGAGGAGGAGGAGGCCTTTGTGGATGAGTATCTGAGGCCGCGAGAGGCGGCTGCAAGCGTGCTGCAGCCGCTGCTGACCTACGTGGAAGCTGAGGCGCTGCCAAAAGGCTCTGCTGTGGAGCTGCAGCCCCTCGCCTTCTCATCATCGCAGCATGACATCCTCCAAGGTATTTCCAAAAACTCAGAATGACAGCATGTGCTAGATGACGCTCACTTGGTAATGCCACCCCTCGGCAATTGACAGGGCAAGTCGCTTCAGTCTGGTTGCATGACTGCATCACATACCCTGGGCAAGGATGTTAACACAGGGAGTGTGTCTACAGTGTAAATTGATTATGGGCCTGTGAAGCGGGTGTTTTGACAGGGGAAGCACAGTTCAGGGAAGCTGTCATTCAACTCACATTCTGAACAGCGCACCTGCACTGTGTTTGGGGCGAAGCCTATCTGCAGCTGTCGGCATGTCAGCAGAGTGGGCATGTCTTTGCAGATCCGCCAGACCTGCAGAGGATAAGCTTCGAGTCTGAAGCAGCCGGCAGAGAGCAGCAAAGCGCTAGTGATGTCTCTGAGCGCCCAGCAGCCGTAGCAGTGGAGGCAATAGCATGGCCAGGCAGGCTGTGCTACCTCCAGGTCACTGTGAGGGCGCCTGCGGCCACAGTCAGTGTAGCAGCAGTAGGCTACAACCTTGCAATGGCGCTGCGCCGGGCACACGCCAGCACAGAGAGCATTGAGAGCGTCAGGGTGTACTACAGCGTGAGTAAGGCTTCCAGGGAGGAGGCGTGCGAGCTGATGCGGAAGCTTCAGGAGGAGCTTCAGGAGGAGCTGCAGGCGTCCTGGGCTCCCATCTTTGTTCCTGTGGTGTCAGTAGGATCAACCCCTGCTGCAGATGCAGCGCTGCTTATTGTCATGCTGGCAATGGAGAAGTCATGTATTGAAGCGGTAGAAGACCAATAGTCTGCAGTGGTATGCTTTTGCAGCCTTGTGTAGTAGAACCGGTGCATGGTCTGTGCTTCATAGCAGAGAAAGTGCATGCAAGTGCAATCATTACAAGGGAGCACTCTCTGATAAGAACGCAGTGCCAGCCAGGCACAGCTGTCACAGGAAGGGCTTGAAGTTCATCTGCAGGTGCACAGAGAGAGAGAAACATTACATCTCTTGCCACCTAGGGCTGATCAGATGTTGGAGCACATGTTGGAGCAGGAAATTGCAGTGCAACCTTTGTAATTTGAATGGGAGGCCCACAGTTGCCCACAGTTGCTGCCCAGTCCAGGTCAGCAGATGAATACGACCTGGGAAGGCCGCAAGGGCTTGCAGTGTAATCACGGCAACACATGCGCAGCCATGAGGTGTCACCAGTGCATACAGAGCAATGCTCAGACCCAGCAGAGCGTGCCTAGGGGGCCCCTCCTGCTTACCAGTAGATTAGCACCGACACTCCAAAGGAGTGGTCTTTGGCATTCATTCGGGGCGAAAGCCTTCGCATCAGGCAGGAAAGGCAGCAGGAGTATCATCAGAGCTGCGGCTGAGCCCGAAGGTAGCACCCACGGTCGCCCTACGGCACGATGCAGACTCAGTGATCTGATTGCTTGTGGTGCATCGTCCTGAGCATATACGTCTGAGATTGCAGTATGTGCTTCATTGAATATTTCCCTGTCTTTGCAGTTCAAGACTCCGAGACAGAGACAGACACAGGGCCTATTCTTCAGAATGAGGATGCTGAAGGGGAGTGGGTCCCTGTGTGCAAGCCAGAAGAAGTACCGAAGGGTGCGCATCCAACGTCATCCATACGTTGACAGAACTTGCAGTGGGCAGCCTGCCTGATGTCAATGCTATGATATCAGGGCAGCATGACCTGTGGGTCTATGTCTGTAAGTGGAGTTGCTGAAGTGCAGGTTTCCGCTTTGAAGCGAGAGCAGCAGGGGTGGACATCTTGTTGCTTTGGTACAGAAATAAGATGTACGCCATTGAGCAGAGGTATGCTGTCCCATCTCTCTGCTCAAGCAATCCCTGCATGCAACAATCTGCACGCTGCCAGACATCTTCATAACATGCTCAGAATGTTTCTTGCATGGCAGGTCACCAGCGGCTGGAGCATACAGTGAGGGCTTTGTGAACAGCAAACTGACACAGGTGAGTCTCAAGGGTTGCTTCATGTCCTGAGGGCACACTCAGGTGGCGTAAATGTATAGCTGTCCTTTCTGCATTCCTTCTAGTGGTGCCTCTTGAGGGGGCCCATATCTGCTGCAGAACTATGAGATCGAGTGCCCAGACACCAAGACCAAGTTCTCGCTGAAGACTGGAGATATCACTGACTGGTGAGCCACACCTCTTCCTGTAGAGCTTCCCTCTCCAGCCTCTGATACACTATTTCCTTGGCTATGTTGCAGGGAGACAATACCACAATGTGGCACTCATTGCCATGGCGTGGTCAGTATGTCTCCAAGTAGTGCACAATGCTATGGATAGTATGCGATGCGCATGCAGGTATCCTACCAACCCGGTGCTGAGGGCGATCACGCCCAAGGACACTGTGAGAAGCATGGACATTTTCCCGGTGAAGATCACCCAGGAGGCCATCCTGGTGGACGTCAGCGAAGCAGCCACGACCAAGTTCCAGGGCGCAGGGCGGGGCGGCTCGGACACCTCCATTGACGCCAACAATGTGTTTGCGCTGCAGCCGAGGCAATACCTGGAAGGCTCTGGCCCAGATGGTATGTGACAACTCCTCTGGGACTCTTTTGCTTGAGGCTGAAGATGTCAGGATGCAATTGGGTCCTTGCGGGTACAGTGGGGAACCCTTTGACAGGCTTGGCAGCCTGACTAGCCAGTGTGGATGGTATGGTCTGTTGCATTCGGGGCTTGTGCTTTCCTGCATATTCAGCCTGCGTGGTTGTTGTGTGTGGTTGAGAATCACCTAGAGTGATTCAATGGCTCTGCAGACATCATGGAGATGGGTGGGAGCGCATCCACCAAGAAGGTCGATCCCTATGTGCTGGCGATCAGCATCTTTGCATTTTCTTGCTTGGCAGTGGCCGGGACCGCCGTTTGCCTGTACGCAGAGGTGAGGTCGACTGTTGTCCATGCACAGAGATTGCCTGGAAAACTTTACTGCCAGGATGATCTGACACTCCCCTTAACAGATATGAAGTCGATGCGCACCAACTTGCATGCTTGTGTACTGGGGTTCTTTGCAGTGTGGACGCTAACTCTGTGTGACTCCCAATCTCAGTTCCTGTGCTTGGGCTTGTCTGCCTCTCATGGAGTGATTGCGTGTGCTGAGAGAGCTTGCCCTCTGCAGAGCTTTGTGGGCTTGGGCATCTTCTGGGTGGTCCTGTTGGCCATCACAGGCGCGTATGTCCTGAACTACATCAAAGAGGAAGAGGACGCCGCAAAATGATATGTCCATTGTGGGCTCACATCTCTTGCTGATGGAGACAGTATCATACATGATGTTCGGAGGTGCAATTGGCAAGTGGGTGATTGTGCTGAGGCAGACATGTCAGCATGATCAGACACAGCAAGTGAATGATACAAACATATGAGTGTGCTATTTGAGGGCGTCTGCTGAAGATTGCTTGCCCACAGACATGCCTGAAATACCTGAGGGATTTCTCACACTCAACCAACTGATATCTTGGTCAACCAGACTTGCCCTCCTGTCACTGTGCATCAGTGTCGTCGCCTCTAAGGTCTCTCAGGACAAGTGTGTTGACTGTGCACACAGAGGTACAGCTGCAATGCTGTGTATCCTGTGTCTGCAGTGCACTTCTCAGCTCCCTGCGCAAACGCTGCTCACGCTAGCTAGCCAGCATGGGCGGGGTTCATGTGCCTATTTCGGCCAAGAAGCTCTGCAGCCGGCACAATGTCTCCGTCGACCTCCACAGCCTCTTCCTCCACATTGAAAAAGGTGTAGCTGAGGGTGAGGTGGTTGATCCCGTTCATGCGCGGATCCGTGGCAAACTCCGGGTCAATGTAGAAGAACACCGGCATGTCTATCTTCTCCCCTGCACAGCACCCAGCACCATTGGTTCTCTCGCGCTGCGCTGCAGAACAGCTGCACTTCATCCCATTATGAAAGAGTTGGCCTCAAGCTCTAGGCACTCAACTGCTGTTTATGGCATGCGTGCACACTGCGCTGATGCTTGCCCCCAGAACCCACACAGTGGATGCAAATCTAAAAGCGCTGCTAGGCCTGTGCGCAAGCCTGCTCTGAGATAACAACCTGCACCCAGAAGCCTGCCATGCTATGGAGGGCGCATACCAGGGCGCAGCTTCTGCTCCTCAAAGCAGAAGCACTGGATCTTGTTGAAGTAGTAGCCGGCCTGCTGCGGGGCCACGTTGTAGGTGGACACTCCTGTGATGGCCTTGTCGCTGGTGTTGTGGGCGTTGTAGAAGATCAAGGTGCTCTGTCCTGGGTGCACCTGTCTCGCAGCAAACAATCACTTAGACGCTGCTGCGTGTCTTAATGCTAGCTGTGAGACAGAACAGGGGTAGCATAGCCACGACACAGGCCCCTGCTTTGACCTGCACAGCTGAGACATGCACACAGAGGGCTCATGATCATGCAGGGTACACTACATACGCCGTGTGGCTCTAAGTGCTGTCAGCGTTGCGTCTGGAGCCACATTTGGCTCAATGCGCAAGTTTGGGCAGCAGAGGTAGCGCTGACCTTGACAGAGCGCTGAGCCGGCACAAAGCGCCAGGGCATGGCGTCGGCCACGTCAGCGTTGAAAGACACGGTGACCTCCCGCGCGGCTGCAGCGCGCTCCACGGCCTCATCCGGGTTCTCCTCGCGCGCCCGCAGCTTGTCCTCCACCGTTTGCCCCTCCTGCACTGTCCCGCCAAAGCCTGTGGCCTGGCAGAACATCCTGCACATGGATGCAGTTCTTGTCAGCCGCTGGGGATTTTGTGGTCATGTAAGCCCATTCCTGTCCGCCATGACCTCACCCTGAAGCATGAGGCACTGTTGCATTGGCCTACTGAAGCCCCTAGGCTCAACAATGCAATTTGCAAAGCGCGTCATCCTGCTGTGGGCATGGTATTAATGTGCACAAGGCAGCACATAGCCGGAATGGTAGCATGTAGTACACCTGTACAGGGGCACGGATGCGTAGGTGAGGCCTATCATGCCCACAACGAGGGCGACCAGGTAGACGCCCTGCTCAGAGCTCTTCTTCTGCAGCTGCCTGCGCTGCTGCGAGCGCTGCGCCTGGGCGGAGAACGCTCTCAGTGCGCTGATGCCGCCTGAAGATCTGAGGAGGCTGCTTCCTGCAGTTGATGGCCCTGGCTGCCATCTTCTGACCAGAGCTGGGGCTATGCTGCAGCAACTGCTGGAGGAGCGAAAGTGCAGCTGCGTCTGCGCCACGCATGGCAGACGAGCGCTGCTAATGCAAGACTGCCCGAGGCTGCTGCGAGCAGCTGCTGCGCTGCTTTGTGCTGTGCTGGACGCTTGTGACAGGGGATGTTCAAGAAGGATGTGAAAGGCTCGCTGAAAGCTAGTGCTCTTCGGTGCTGTCTGATAGAGCTTTTCCAGATTCGAGACGCCATCAGCGTAAATGTGAGTACGTATGTGAGGCTGAAGAGCACATGTATGCTCAACCGACAAGCCCCTGCTCAGCTGAGCGAGGATCCGTACAAATGCCATAAACGACCAGGGCCACGCCTAATGACCGCCGTGCTCACAGTTTTCTTGGGTGCGCTTGTCTTAGAGCAGTGAGCATGCCTTATCGTGGCAGCTGCTATGTATCACACACTAAACATTGCAGCGAACATGGGGTGTGGGTGACTCCGCAGCCTGCTGTGAATGCACCGCCAAATAATCAGGCAAATTCACAGCGTTAACTCGAGTTGTGACGTTGATGTTATGGCCCAGCTTATGGCAGCTGCGCTGAAGCTAGAAGCTACGGGATGCAGTATAAGCGTTCTGGAAGGTAGAGAGACATCCCATTGTCCACAAGACATATCGGCAGGATGGAGAACGGCCATAAACCTTGTGCAGACACCTGCAAGCCTGCTGGCATGATGGCGCATTCACAGGCAAATGGTTGTGGCCAGGGCTGCAATGGAAGCACTTGTCAGGACATGAAGACGCCAAGTGCTCCCACGCCTCAGGAGACTAGTTGTTCAAGTATTTACTGCGATCCAGTCACCGCAGCTGCGCGTCCCCTGTCAGCCTTGGAGCGTAAGATGTGCTTCAAGTGCAAGACTTCAAAGGCTGAGGTGGGATACTGCGTAGGCTGATGCATACTGGCAACCCTGCGTTATAGAAGGTACAACCCGTGATTGGCACCTTGACCCATGCAGGTGTTGGCGAAGCAGCAAGAGCCTTTGTGCTTGGATTGCTTTCAGTTCAGCTTGGGAAGAACTGTGAGGCATACCATTCGCACCAAGTGCCTGATTGAAGCAGGAGACAGCGTCTTGGTCGCCTTGTCGGGTGGCTCTTCCTCTCTGTCCCTTCTCGTGCTCCTACAGGAGATCTGCGAATCAAAGCAGCAGGCAGCAAGGCATGGACAGGTGGGAACCACACTGCTGGCTGTCTTTCTTAAACTCACCTTACAGCTGATGGAGGCTGCTTTGCAGCCATTGCGAGAGAGCGATTGCACGTCTCAAATGGGAGTTGGAAAGTCTTGGGGTGACGCAGCAGCTGACCTGTGCTGTGGTGATGCAGGAAACATTCAGGCTGGGTGCTCTGCACATTGACGAGACAGTGGCTTACAGCGAGTCAGAGGCAACGGCTCAGCAGCGCACACAGGCAGTCCAGAACACAGTTGCTGGCATTGACGAGAGCATGCCCTTTCACAGCGTCTTGTTGGAGGATGCCCTGCCATCAGACGAGGATAGTGAAGCAGAACTCCCCACGACGCACCGGCGACACCAGTTACAGGAGCTCGTCACGGCAAGCCTCTCTTGCCTTTCACCTGCTGTGATCATGACCTGCCACGCTGAAGTGAGCTCATGCCACACCATTTCAGAAGCTGATGCTGATACACTAGGAAGACGAGCTCAGGAACTGCCCAAACCAAGAAGAATTTTAGTGAAGGTCATATCTTGGCAGCTGAGATTATGCCTGTCAGCTGCAGGCTGTGGAGGATGCCACAGGCAGGGAGGACATGACAGAGGCGCTGAGGAACGCACTGCTTGTGCGAACAGCGGCCAGCCTGGGATACAACAAGATAGCCAGAGGGGACAACGCCACGCGCATTGCTGCGCGCGTCATTGCCATGTCAGCCAAGGGCGCAGGCTTTGCGCTGCCAGGATGCATCCAGTACTTTGACAGAAGGTGAGTCAATGACCTTCTCAGGCATGCAATGTCACAATCAGCCTTGACAGCGACAAGGACTCCTGACAGTAAGTGGTGCAGTCTGCTATGTCTTTTGTGTATAGGATAACGGCAGCGGTCTGTGGATGCGATAAGCCCTTATCGATCAGTGATGCTGTGCCCTTGTGACTGATAGTCTTCAATGCCACCTTTCTGCCGCCACTGTTCTGCCAATTGGGCATTCCCCTGACATTTGCAAGATGCCAGTGGAGCAGCCTTGTCCCAATGTGTACATGTGCCGCAGGCATGGCGAGGAGGCGCCGGCTGTAGTGTGCCCTGTGAGGGACCTCCCAGCAAAGGACCTGGCGCTGCTGTGTCACCACAAGCGCTGCGCTATTCTAGCGCCCCCGGGACGCCCGCCGCAGCCGCGGGACAAGCCCTCCATCAACCGCATCTCTGCAGAGTTTGTGGCGAGCATGCAGGCCAACCTGCCCTCCACCGTGCCCACCATTCTCCGCACAGCTTCTAAGCTGAAGGTGCAGAACCCATCAGTGCATGATGCTTCATGAACAGTGGCGGTGTGTGCTCATGCACAAGAGCCTCAAAGTGTAGCTGGTTCAGAACTTGTGGACACTGCCCATTCCTTTACACAAACACCACACGGGTGCTCACATATCGATCAGGTAACTCTGCATGGTGTGCACACCGAGGCAGCAGAGTGGCGTGGCAAGCTCGCATCTCTCGCCACTGCTGCATGAGAGGAATGGGGGAAGCTCAGCAGATAATGAGTGCAATGGCTGTGCAGGCATTTCCCTGGAACACGCAGCTACCGCCCTGGGAGCGTGCTCAGCAGCACTCCCAAGCTTCCCCTGGCGGCGAGGATACTGCATGGTGCTCTGCATGCGCGCAGCCGCTCTCGGCAGAGGACAGCTGCTGTGAAGGTCAGCACGCTACATGCCTCATCACATTTGCCTTTGCTTTGATGCCCGACAAGCCATCAGGCAGCATGTGAAGGTCGCAGGTGAACCAGTCAGCAGGCACTGGATTGCCTTGTCTCAAGCCCAGTGCTGTGCATGTCTGCCGGTGCTATGCTTTCGGTAGCGGCATGCTGGGATGCCAATCGACACCCTTCTCCGCAGGAGAGCCTTCAGGAGAGGGAGAAGCGTCAGGCACTCGTGCATGCAATGGAGAAGGTCCAGCCAAGCATGTATCGCCCAGCACACTCAGGCAGACACCGCACAGTAGGGTTGGCACATGCTTGGTATGTCAGCAACAGCTGCCAGCAGCAATTCGACATAGGCTCCTCACAGAGATTGGGTGGCGAGCTCACTTTGTTCGTTAGCAGCACAAGACAATTGCTATGGCATGCACAACATTACACCTCCAGTCACCACATGTTACACGTGCAAGGACCTGCTAGCATCGCTGTAGCCCTCTCACGGGCCCTTCAGAGGAAAGTTCACATGGCCAATCAGTGGCCAGGCTCAGTAGCCAGCACATGATGATGGGCAGCAGCTGTTTGGTAGCAACATGTCAGTGCTGCTCACACTCCCAAACGTCATGCCCTGATAGCGCCATCATAAGGTGCTGACTATGTCATGTCTGAACTCTGAAGTGCAGCCAGCCACAGGCTTTATCACATCTTAGCGCGTTTCATAGTCCGATCAGTGCAAATACGCATCCCTTGCAGTCAATACTCACCACATCCAGAAGCAGACAATTGGGCAGACTGCATTGCTCACCATTGCGATTCCAACAGCAAGCAACTCTCTCTGCCACAGTCAAGATCTCAGGCAGCCTCTGGCTCTGAGAGTGGTCTGACAGGTGCTCCCCTAGCACATCTGGTTGGTCCCAGCACCCTGTGCGATGCCCCTGCATCAAAGGGGCCTAAAGGTGTACAAGCGCAATGGAGGTCTTCCGTTCTGTAACACGCGCTGGTACCACCACAGCAAAGGCAGAGCGCCCCTTGCATGAACTGCATCGCCTGCTGCAGAGAAAAGAGGGCGCATGTGCCCGCCGTGCTCTTGCAGGGGCAGGCATGCCAAGAATAGCAATATGTGTATATAAGAGTGCCCATGCGGAGCTGCTCTGAGTCCTGTTGAGGCTCAGGGCCAGAGCACTGGGCGATTTGGTTAGTGCATTGAGCTCATCAGCTGCTTCCGCTGGGTTTCCAGCTGCATGAAGATCTCGAGCTTGCTCTTGAGAACTGCAAAGTTTTTCTTCACCTCCTGGAGCAGAGCCTGACAGAGCTGTCTGTCTGACTTCATGCACCCATCCCGCAGCTGCAGATCACAGCCATACTCAGGTCTGCCGAAGGCTTGGGAAGGCATGCAGCCGGGCGCTGCCTTTCCTCTGTAGCAGCAATGAGAAGGCTCTGAGAGGGAAGCTCACCTGGACGCAGAGTGCGGCGAGCTTCTGCGCTCCGAAGCTGGCAGAACTGCCCTTAAACTGGTGAACCAACTGGTCAATGTCATTGAAGTCTGGCGTTGGAGCAGCCAGCTTCCCCTCCAGCTTATCAAGCTTCCCTGCAGAGTCCTCGAAGTACAGTTCGACGACCTCTGCCACAAAATCTGGGTTGCTCTCGTCCTGCAAGTTTGGCAGTCATCGGCGTGGGAATTCACATGGCGAAGATCTGCCATCAAGCCTTACGTTTGGCAGGCTGAGGAACACGGCTTTCGCTCGGCGCACCTGTAGCTGCATCAGCTGAGCAAACTGATCATCCAGGAGTCCCTCATTTCCCAAACCGTTCAGCAGGTGATCAATCTGCTGGTTTATATTCGCCACCTGCTGCTCCATTGTCATGCTCTGGGCGTGCCCTGCTCAGATGCCCTCGAGACCCGGACACAGACAAAGAGCCCTTCTTCCAGCTCAGCGTGGGGCTGTTACAGTTTTGGAGGCTCGCTGATGTCCCCAGCAGTAGGTCAATGTAAGCTGCAGTACAGGGGGTTGCCTAGGTCTGTGAACAAAGCGAGATAGCCAAGGTCTTGCCGGCCCTAGAACCAATGCGAAGGCTCGAAGATGCTCAGCTTGCGTGTTCGAGGTGAGGATTTCAGCCCTCCTTGGCTGTCCATAAACCGAGGCAAGATCGGTGAGATGATTTGGTGGCCAAAATAGGCAATCCTCCAAATCATATTTGTGCAGACAACACCAGCTTAATACGTCACAGAGTGTGACATCATCCTCCCTCAGTGATGCCCTTGGTGCTTATGCGAAGACACTGGGCAGGAGCTGGCGCGAGACGACATTTAACCACTGTTGTGATCGTGCACGAAAAGCATTGTTCCCAAGCCGATAAAACGGGCACCGTGCCTGGTGCTCAAAGGTAGCCCCGATACCAAAGTAAGCTGCTGCATCTGTGCTGACTCCATGGCATGCATGCACCTTAAGTCGGACTATTTGGGTAAGGTGATGTTCATCAGATCAGTCTGCATTAGGTGCAGGCTGCGTGATTTGACAGTGTTGTCAATTTGACAAGAGATGGGAAGAGCATCTGTGAGAAGCATCTAGAGTCTGTGAGAACGTCAGCTGCAATACGGAGCGTCCAGTTTTACAGCTGAACAGTCGTGAGGATCAGGCTCTGCAATAGCCTGTATAAACAACAGACGTTGCTTACAGCATGGCTTCTGTCCACAATGCCTGGGAAAGTCTTACAGCCCTGCATTTCTGCATACTGTACAGCGTATATGCCTCCCTACGACTGAAGGGCAGCTTCATACGCAGCCCAGCCGGCTGCCTTGTACTCTGCAGCTGCTGCCCCAGGGTCTTCAGCCTTAACGATACCCCGACCGACAATTATGATATCACTGCCGCCCTCGCCGATCACATGCCTGGGCGTGTTGTACTGCTGCCCAAGCGCATCGCCTCCTGACGCAAGCTGCACGCCTGGTGTCATGTGTATAAGGCCTGCGACGAGATAAGCCAATCTCAGCAGCTTGGTCTGATCAGGTTGTGTGATAGGTGCAAGCTGATGCCATCAGACAGCTGCAACTCAGACTGGTGAATTGGGGTCCAGAGTCCCGAAGAAGTTAGGGTGCCCTGTGGTTGCAGAGACTGAGGACTTTGCAGACCTGGCGGGCTCTGGGTGGACCACTTGGCAGGCGTCTGGCAAATGAAGCCCATGACGAAGTCCTGGTTGGCGGCAGCAGCCTCTGCCACCTTCTCTGTGTAGCCTCCTGCACAGCGCTGTCCAGTGTTGCAACTTCCCTGTCAGGCGTCGGCACGTTCTAGCACAGAAGGCTGCCATCAACAAGGGCATGCTCCAAAAGTCCAAGTCTACCACCAGGTCCCACTCTGCACAAGGCTGAGCACTTTGAAGCTCTTCATGGGCAGGCCTGATGGTTTTCCTCTTCTGCAGTTGTCAGCACTTGGGCCAGCCTGCCAGCAGGCGCAAGACGGCATGTGCAGTGAAGAAAGCTCACCTGTGGCCAGCGCGCCCTTGGAGCTCATCTCGGCCAGCAGCAGCAGGCCCCGGCCCTTTGCGCCTCCCACCTGAAGACCACACGTCCCAGTCTCATCCTTGCACGCATGATCTCCAGCCGCACATGCACCATCTCAAGGCACACCAGGCATGTGAGCAGGGAGCTGCTCAGGTGGCTGGCATCTTTCACCTTCTTCAGGCCGTCTATGATGCCAGGGCCGGGCACCAGATGGGCGTTGGTGATGTCCGACCAGTCAGCGATCTTGTAGATGCCGCCGCCGTACTGGGACACCACTGTGTTGCCGATGTCGGCAAACTTCCGGTCCTCAAAGATCATGAAATCTGTATACAATCATGACGTCAGTACATGGAAAAGTCGGACTGAAATACAGCGCTCAGAGCATGAACTCACCCAAGAATTCAGCAGCTAACATTGGTACGTCGTGGGAATGCGGCAAGATACTAAGCAAGGCTAATGACAGGGAAGGGGCTCTTACCATGCTTCTCAGCAAGCTTCTGCAGCTGTGCTGCAATGTCGCTGCTCCACTCGTCGAAGATGTCCACATGCGTCTTGAAGACGGCGATGTGCGGGCCCGCAGCGTCCGCGATGCGCAGCATCTCCGGCACCGTGTCCACGTCGGCCGCCACCGCCAGGTTGCTGCGCTTCCGCACCATGAGCTCGAACAGCTTCCTGCCGGCTGGGTTCTGCGCCAACCCTACCCGCTCCTCAAAGGGTATTCTGCATCACAGCAGCTCTTCCTGTCAGTATTCACAGAATTTGGTGCCGGGTCCCCAAGGGTCCCAGCTCAGATGGGTCTCAGAAGCATGCACCTGAGAAGCACTGCACCATTCCCGCTGCCGCCCTTAGGAATGGCGCTGGAGATCGAGGTATTGTTGGTAAGGCTCACCTCTTGGGCTTGGAGGGTGCTGCAGGCTTTGGCGCAGACGCGTCGAAGGTCTGGTTGCCGGCAATGAAGGCCTTGACGTCCGAGGCGACCTGCTCGGTGACGAGGCTGTGGCGCAGCAGGACGCTGATGATGAAGGAGAGCGTGAAGGCGGAGTGCAGGCGCAGGCCGTTGGAGGCCATGCGCGCCGCCCCGCCCTGCTCCCGGTCTATGAGCACCACCACGTCCGTCACCTTCAGCCCCTCGTGCTGCGCAGCACACAGACAATCTCAATCAATTGAAGGGTCCCAGTGCGGGCTATGAATGGCGTCCTGTGTTGCAACCTGTCTGAGGACCACTGGAGCTGTCATGTTATAACATACACGTTTGCACTGCGACCAGCGTCCTAAGGTGCTTCAACATACCCCTCCCAGTATACCCATACAAATCTGAGACATGGCATTCTTTTCAATGCGATGCATTGAGACGTCTCAACTTCTGTATAACCTCAGCAAACAGGCTTCACTCTCCTCTTCCTGATACATAGACCCTCAGAGGGAAGCAATATGTTCTCACCTCCAGCGGCTCAACTGTCTCCATGACTGAGGCTCCACTGGTCACTAGATCCTCGACTATGAGACAGGTCTGCCCCTTCTCAAAGGCTCCCTCAATGGCCTTCTTTGTGCCATAGTCCTTGACCTGCAATCAGAGGGCAGGTGGGACGTCAGCAACTGGCCGCTGCTGCTCTGGCACTGCGCTCCTTCTGGCTCCTTCAGCGCCGAACAGTGCTGCTGGTTCTGTGACATCTCTGTTGTATCTAGCGCATGCGCTCTGGCATGGTCATTTGCTCTGATGGTTAGGAAGCGAGCGCTGATGAGCATTTGCTGCGGAGCTACATTGCTTTCAGCCCCGAGAGTGCTGCTGCATCCATAAGATCACCTTGGAGCGCATTCGGAAAGGCTTGGCTGTGCACTGGGAATGAGGTGAGCGCTGACCTCTTTGCGCCGCATGAGCATGGGCGTCTCGTGCAGCAGAGACATGCAGGTGGCGATGGGCAGCGCTGTGTAGGGCACGCCGCACATGACCTCGAAGCGCACATTGGAGACCTGGTGCCACATCACCTCCGCCACCTGCGTCGTCGTGAGTGGTCACTGGCATGGCGGCAGAGCTTCCTACTTTCCTGCCTTGTCCAAAACACCCCTGCTCCAGGGGTGCAGAGAGTGACATGTGCGCTGGCAGGTGTACGCTACAGAATGAGCGCTATACTCTGCTGGGACGGGCCTGATGCAAGGGGGCTTCAGGACCTCACCCTTCTCAAGACATCAGGGTATGACACAATGACCCGGAGATCGATGTAGATAGGAGACATGAGCCCACTTTTGAGCTTGAAGTTGCCAAACTTGACCGCCTACAGGAAGAGCAACGTGTACTTAGTGTCTGCATCTGTTGCTTTATATAGTTTGGAATTGATGAGAGCAGTAGGAAGTTGGGCTCCGGTGCGTACTGCAGGGGGGCGGTACCTGTATCTCATGCAGCCTCAAAACAAGCTCCTCAAACTCTTTGTCAGATATTGGGCCATCCTGCAGTTAGCAATCGCATTCCATCAATGGGGGTCCTGTTTGCTACATCGTGAAGAAGACAGCTCTGACAGGGGGCGTGGACTCACAGTGGGTTTCAGGGCGGCCGCCGTGCCTACGTCTCTAGCACCGCCTGACATCTTATTGTTGGCCGTGAATATATGGTTTGACGAGTTTGTGCCAAATGCAGGACACCTGCGCATCAGGTGGAGTTCAGGACTATCTCTCGAAACATTGAGCACCATCAGTCCGCAAGAGAGGCACATCCTCTATACCTAGGCGATGTTGATGGTGGGGCTCTAGTTGTGATCGCAGAGACTATTCTGGAGTGCTGACGGCTGGTGAGCTGCGGCGATGATTTCTGTGGAGAGTGTGAGCACGACAGTGTCACTTTTGTCATACAAAAGTCGCAGCTATTTCAACTGCCGCCAGCAACGTTGTGGAGACTTCAGAGATCTAAGGAGGGGCCGTTGCCCAGACAAGTAGCCGGTTGAAAGGAGCCTGGGATTGCTGCCTTCGTCAGCTTTCATAATTGCTTGCCTCGGCTCAGGATTCACGCTGTACAGCAGAAATGTCCCGATAAGGGTCAATGCCCAGTCCATGGCTCCCTGAATACCTCATCCGTTGTATCAGGGTGCCAACGAGTCCTGTCGAGAGACCGTGCCAGGCCATTGCCTGTCATCAAAGCCCTATCTGGAGGTGTGCTTACAAACGGTCACAATATTGCCAATAGCTTTATATTGCAGAGTAAGCTCGATACTAAATAAGCGGAATAGGACGCCCAGAAGGCAACTCTCGTACGCTTGATAAAGATGGCTTTGCGTGGCGTCTTCTCGCATTCTGTGTTGTGCCCGAGTGCCCTCCCTCTCAGGGGATCACAGCTCAGATCCAGATCAAGGGCCAGGTCTCGGGCTAGAAGCCTTGTGTCGGCAGCATACAGCTCAGGTGAGAGATCTGGCCGTGAGAGAGTGAGGCCTGCCCGGTCATGGTGACATGTCTTCTACTGTGTCTGCTCCACATGAGGCTGTGCTGATGCCAGGTCCGCATGTTCCAAGCCTCAACTGCTATGCAGGACCAAACAGCAGCCTGCTTGATGCATTTTACTACGGCAAAGCATTTGCTGAGACACTGAATGAGAAGCTGGGCACAGCACTGGACGATGTCCTGGCCAACATTGGGAAGCAGGATGCCGAGCGAAGGGAAGCCCTAAGGTGCTGCTCCCGCCTCATGCAGTCAATGCAGCACGTGCCTGAACAGAAGCCTAACAGCTTGGTGCCGGTCTTGACCATGTCATGATATTGTGCAGCATATCCCACTTGCACTCTGTGGCATGTCATATCTTGCTGACACAGCGCATTATTGATGCATTGAATGCCCACTCGTGTTCAGCATGGACAGGCTTCACTTCTGGTGCACCTTTGACAGAAAGAGTCACCTGCGTGCAGGGAGTTTCAGGAAGAGGTGGAGGAGCGGGCCAGGCGTGAGATCTCCCAGAGCAGGGACTCTGCCGGTAGCGTCACCGCTGTCAGCTCTGGCAGCGTCAGCACTGGCAGCGCAGCGTACGCTTCGCCCACGTCCATGACGATGCAGGGGGGGCGAGCCTCCAGCAATGGCGCTCCTCCGCCCAACAGGCAGGCAATTATTGCCACGCCGCCAGACCTCCAGGTGGGTTGCCTTCTCGCTGCTCTGCTAGAAGCCTCTGCAATATGTAAGCACCCTCAGGATGTCTGATCGCAGATGCGCGCTGTAGGGTGAGCATGCAGTTCGTCACAAGCTTGTTTGCCAGAAGCACTCATATGCGTTGCTCAGGGTACGTGATTGCAGATGCGCGCAGCATCGCACAGCGTAAGCATGCAGTGCACCCAACCTTGCTTGCTGCACTTGCACCTGAAAGGTGGAGACATGCATCACGTCAAAGTGTCTGGATTGGGCAATCAGCAGGGGTGTCTAATGGCTGATTCGTCATTGTGCTGATGATCTGTGGCATTGTAGGAGACCGTGGATGATCTCCGAGCTGAGATGGCCTTGACACGGATATCAGTGAAGGCTCTGAAGGCAAAGCAGCAGCCTAGTACCTTGTGATGCTATGCATCTATGCATCAAACTGGAATGCAATGTCTAGGAGCTCATAGAATTGGTAGATCACGACCATATGCAGCTTGCTGAGTCAAGGACAAGCGCCAAGTGCTGGATTTGGACGATGCAAACAGAAACAGAAGGATTCAGCTGGCGAACCTGGCATGTAACCCACGCGATTGGTCATTGTCAAGGTGCAGGTGCTACAATACACACATTCAGGACCCTGAAACTGGCACACGCCACTCAAAACTCTGCCAAGACTGGAGCCCGCAGTACGCCGTGAACTGTCTTTGAGAAAACAAATTGGTATGTGTATATTAGGGTATACACCAGCAGAGCGCATGCAATGTGCATGCTGATTGTGGTGCCCGTCTTGACTCAAGTCATGCCTTGTGATCTCCAGTCTGCTTTGCAAGCACTCTCGCGATGTTGGTGCCTGATGCCTGGTACGTAGCATATGAAACTATGTCCGCTATCTGGACGTTTGGCGGCCTGCACAGGCAATGGACCCCATTCAAAGAGCACAGAGCTTCCTGCACCCTGACAATAGGGCTGCCTGACAAGCATGTAGAGGTGACACATGGTGAGAGGCCTGCTGCCAATAATATATACCAAGACCACCAGCTTACCTTGTGGCAGCATACACAATCTGGTCCGCTATGTCTTCTGCATTGGCAACACCAACTTGTCAGCAGCCAGATTCACACAGTGGATCAAGTGATGCAGGCGCCTTAGTTGACAAGCATCCTGTGCAGCACACGCTGCGCTTGACAGGCATGCCCAAGAGGATCTGTGGTATACCTGCTGTGAGTGGCTGTATGCCACTGTACACTGCATCTGCAGCATCCTGGTTGCCCTGCATGCACCCACATCCATCTCAGCAAGCACCCCAAAGCAGTGCTGGCTCTGCGCTCATGCAATGCTCATGGGCAGGGATGCTGAGTGGACTGGGTTGTTGCGGGGCGAGCGCATGAGCGCTGCAGGAGGACAGCAGAGAGCTTGGACCAGAAGGAGCCAAAGTACAGCCACCAGACCTTGAAACGGATGTTGCTGAACTCTGTCTGCACCGCTCCTGGAGAGATGGCTGTCACCCTGCACAGCAGTCCCTGTATCGTAGGAGCTGACAGTGACGTATCCTGCAGCCGCTGCTTGCCATGCAACACAAGGAGTATTGCAAGAGCAGGTGACAGCCAGCACCAGTGGGACTGTTTCTTCCACCATCAGGGATCATAACACTCTGTGGTTGCTAGATGCACTTGATGAGGAGTGCATCAGGCAGTGAAGGAGCTCGCACCTGATGTTGGTGCCTACAAGGTCGTGCCTAAGCGAGTCTGTAAATGCTGTGACAAAGGCCTTGGTGCCGCAGTAGATGGAACCGCCAGCATAGTGGTCAGCCGCTGCAATGGAGGAAATGTTAATAACGTGCCCCTGCACATTGCCCTCACATCTCAGTATGCGCACGTTTTGTGGAAGACCAGGAGTTGGCAGGCAAGAAGCAGGGCTGCTGATCTTGCAGGGCTTGCAAGGTGCGTCTCTGTTGCGGCAGTGGGTGAATGGCCTTGACAACTGGCAGGTCAGAGGTAGTGCAGGGAGAAAGTGGAAGGTACCATGTTGCGGGCAATCATGCCCTTCGCCACAGCCTTGGTCAGGACGGCCACTGCCTTGCAGTTGGTGTCCAGCATGACACTGATGTCAGCAACATCATTGTCCTGGGCCGGAGCCTTTCCTAGCGCCAAGCCCGCATTGTTCACCAGGACCGCTACCTGGCACATGTTCCATCCTGAGATGAGGCTGCCCATGCGGATGCAGGGCATACAATAAGGCATTCAAGGGGCTGCAAGCAGGCGCAGGTATGAGAATCAGTAGCAAGCTTTGTCAAGCTAGGGGACATTTCGACGCACCTCTTGGAAGGCAGGCGGCAGCTCAGGGACAAGCCTCTCCAGCTTCTCGATGTCTTGCACATCTAGCGCCACAGTATGCGCTTTGACCTGCATGGTGTAAAGCAGCTCAGATCATGAGGCTGAACAGTGTGTCTCACACAAAGGTGCGCAGGCAGCGGCTTAGAAGACTATGAGCACTAGCAGCGCTGAGGACATACCCCAAAGGCAGATTCAAGCTTCGACTTCAGCTCCTGCAGTCTCTCAGCTCGTCTGGCAACCAGGATCAGGTTTGCTCCAATCTCTGCGAACTGCTCAGCTGCTGCCCTGTGAGGAAATGAGCAATGTATTGCCTGCTTGGTCAGTGGGTCACAGATGCATGGGTGGACTGTTGCAATAACAACAGAAGAGGGCACTACATGAACGATTAGAAGGGTGCGCACTTTCCAATTCCTGAGCTTGCGCCTGCATGCAGCGCATCAGATGTTGATTGAAAGAGCCATGATCTGGTCTGGTCCTGGCTGAAACCCTAGGACTAAACGGATGAGCCTGATCGGATATTCATCACTAGCAAGATTTAATGGCTGAACATGATTTGACCATGGTCATCATCGCACCTGTGATCAACACAATCTTGTCTTTCAGAGAAAGGACGCGGGATGCCATTGCTACTTAGTACCCCTGGAGACTATTCACAACAGTGCAGAAGCTCTCTGATACGCTCAATGTAACGGAGGTTCTATATTCAGATCTGTGCTGTCCTCAGTGCCAGCTGATGGCGGTGCAGAAGGAGGTGCAGTTCACATATGCAGCCTGGGCAGCTGTGCCCAAGATCAGCCCAACAGCCCAGAGCGTCCTCGTTTGCGTAAAGGACGAGCCAAAAGCTTCAAAGCCCTACTAGGTACAGCAACAGTCTGCATCGAGAGCCCGATGCTGCAAGCTGACCAGGGCACAGGCCAATGTCGAAGCTGCAGGAGCTCTTTAAGAAGTATGGACGCCTGACCTCTCAACCAACAATCATGATCAGACTTGTCAAGACGAATACTTCTCGGTTCATGGCGTTGTTTGCATGCATGTTCGCCCGAGAATAAGGCATGTGAGGTATGGCGTTATGGTCTGACACTTTCGGACTTTCATGCATCAGGTACGGGAAGATAGGCATCGGCGTCCACTTGAGTGTATACGCGGCTACTTTAGCAGGTAGGCTGGCTATCTATAAATGCCAGGAGTGGACAATTCTATCACCAAGTCTGGCATGGCATAGTGACCTGCTATGCAACAGCTCTGGACATGGTGTGCAGGCTGTTATTTCGCTACCCAGAACAAGTTCAAGCTAGAACACTACCTCATAGACTACGGGCTTCTTACAGGTCAGTGGCTTCCCCTGCCAAAGTTTTCTGGACATCGTTTGTGCACTCAGGACATGTCAGAGTGCTCAGCAAACACATCATGGAGCGTTGCTGTGCAGAGAAAGACCTCCAAGCAGATGCAAACCCAGAGGAGCGGTCCTGGCTTGCCAAGGCAGTGACAAGCGGTGGATCCTCCTTTGCAATCGCCTTCCTCTGCACCAAAGCTTTACTGCCTGTCCGGGTACCACTGACCCTTGGCCTGACTCCAGTCGTGGCCAGGTAGGCACAGGCACTACGCCAGTCAATATGTGCTTTGCCATGTCATCATGCCATCTGCTTGTACACGAACATGGCGCATGTCGCCCTGTAAGCTGAAGTCTGAAGGGTACACAAGTTTTGCATATTCTCTTACATGATGCCTCATTCTCCTGTGAGGTGCAGACCGCATCCATTCGCTTGACTGCTGGGTTGTACCAGAGTGACTGATATTGGCTTTCATGCAGGATATTGCATCCTAGAGTGGCGGCACAGGCACAGCAGGAGGCCGTACAGCAGATCAAGCAGGCTAGCAAGAAGCTGTGATTGCAGTGTGAGACTGCCCTTTATCATCCAGGGCTCAACAGCACTACTATGCTCATATTTGAGCAACAGCCCAGCATGCGTCCCATGCAGCTCATGATCTGATAGCTTTCATATACTGCATGACTCAAGGTTTCTGAGACGGTGAACATGACACGTCGAAGCTGCCCATTACACATCAGGTCAAGGCAGGCAAACTTCTGCATGATGGCACCATGTGCAGTTTTTGATGGCTGCAGCACACTGTCCTCGAAGGTTTGGCCACCTAGCCGTTCAAAAGAATTCACAGTAAGGGCCGCAGTGCTCGGTGGCACTCACATGACAACAGCTACTTGGGAGTGACATCTTGCACCACAGTGCAGAAGCGCTCTGCCTTCTCAGGGCTGTAGATGTTGAACATGACAGTGTGCAGCTTTGGGTCTGGCGTCTCTGTGGTGTCATCCAGGGCCAGAGTCAGCATGGCACAGACCATCTTCGGGCTCTTCGTCTGCAGCACAGGGAAGGTTGTCAGTATGGCTGAGTGCTGATGTTGCTGTAAAAGCAGGAATGGAAGCTCCCCTATGACATTCTGCAAGATCATGGTTGTTCTGCTACCATGCTCACAGATGTACAGCTGTCAGGAAACATGCATCTGCAGAGCTGAATATCATGGCTGAGACATGGCCCTATTCCTGTGAAAGCTGCTTTACCATGTGGTAACTCGCCAGCTGGCGCATTGTTTGCAAGTGCATACTGCTGCCAGCAGCGTGACAGACTGGAAGAGCATCCTGCCTTCTGGATCTTCAGTGTCTTGTAGACCGCGCCATTGACTATGACCTTCCCAGACTCCATGGTGAACACAATGTTGGCAGACTCTGCTGTCTGGTCCTCCTCAGCCTTGCTCTGGCGCACTGTCAAGGTGCCCTTCCCTCGATCATCCCAGCCAACCTGCACAAGAGATGAGCTTGCTGCATGCCCTCCTGAGTAACCCCAAAGAGAGGTTTGCTGGAGATGAATTTGGACCCCAGCCATTGCAGTAAGCTACACCATGGCATGTATCATTGCAATGCTGCTATCCTGGGAGGCCTCTATCATGCCCTGTTATCTTGCGTGCCAAAGCACTACACCTGTGAGCAGGAGTCGTATCATGGCTGATCCTCACCCCGTCCTTCCCCTTGAAGAAGAGCTTGGCAGGCTCCTTGAAGAGCAGCGTGCTGTCCTCGCCCAGCTTGAGCTCTGCTTTGGGTCCCTCATCCTCCTCAGCCTCGCCGTCTGCTTCCTCAGCAGCCCCTGATGCCTGCCCAGCGCCTGCAGCACCTACAGCACAGTAGGCATGCTGCTTCGAAGACTCACAGACTCATTATGGGATGCATAGCTCACCTGCCTAACCCCATAGCTCAACTGTTGCATAGCGATGTAACATCCAGATGTAGCCAGCCCTTGCGTCTCATCGGGCAAATCTTTGTGAGATTGAGCAACCCAACATGGGTGCTAAAGCAGTGAAAAGAGCATGTACCTGTACTGGCTGCCCAGCTGAACAGTGATTGTGAGGTGCCGTTGGCATTGCTCCCCTGTGGTGCCCCAAAGGTTGGCACCAATCTGAAGCCTGCTGCTTCCCCAAGACCCTGCCCCAAGGCAGGGGTGGATGCAGAGGGCAGGCTGAATGCAGGCATGCTGGGCTCGGAAGCTGCCGGGGCGCTGGAAGCTGGCACGAAGGGGTTAGCGCCAAAGCTGAATGGCTGCGCTGGCGCCGCCCCTGCTGACGTGGAAGCTGCTGAGCTGGGCGGCATGCTGAATAGGCCGCCGGAAGGGGCCGCCAGGCTGGCACTGGCTAAGCCTGGTGAGCTGCTGGCATTCATCCAGCTGCCAGCACCAGCATTTACTGTGGGCTGGAGATTCCCAAACAAAGTCAATGATGAAGCGGCTGAGGCAGCGCTCGTAGAGGCCTGCTGCGTTGGGAGGCTGTTGACAGGTGGCGCAAAGCTCAGCGGGGCAGCTGCACCCCCCGAAGCACCTGCAGCAGGGCGATCAATGCAGGGCTCAAGACTGCCAAGTGCTCCTGACAGTTCAGCATTGTGGTCAAGGGTGCTCGTGTGGCCCTATTTTGGCCTATGGAAGCCATTCAGTACCTCAATAGCTAGCTTAGACTAGAGCAAGTGCACCCATGCTGCCAGCGTGCTGCGGCACGCTGGAGCTACTGCCCAGGCAGAAACAAAGCAGCACATCATGGCCAGCATGTGTGGCCCTGCACAAGTGGTATCTCGCAGGATTTATCTGAGCACATCAGGTGGTGGGAGGTGCATTCTGCCTACCCAGAGGTGCGCCAAAGGATGGGAAGGCAAACTGGCCAGTAGCAGCTGGCTTGCTTTCTCTGGTCTGGTTGCCATCCATGGCAGCCCTCTCACTCCCTGCCTCCTGCCCATTGGTGTGGGCCTGAGGTGTGCCCTCCTTCAGACCACTGACAGGGCTATCACTATCTGTGGCCTCGATGAGAAGACTCTTAGCATGGCTGATGTAATCCTCCACGCCATCCAGCCATACATCCTCTCTGTGATTCACGAGCTGGTCCTGAATCCACCTGCATGCACGCATTATGTTTGTATTAGTGCTCCTTTCAGCGCTCGAAGGATCAGCATACGCTCTTGATTATTACGTTGGCAATGCTACATTGCTTAGCAGGCTGCTTACTCTGCGAATTGCTCATTGAGTGCCCTCAGTCGTGCTACGGGCTTTGCCTTCTTCCTCTGAGGGTCCTCCATATCAAATCCAGCTGCCAAATGTCACTCCATGGCAGCTTTTGGGGACCAAATCTGCTGGGAAGACCTGCGTCTGCACAGGCTGCAAGAGCATCGATGAGGCAGCTTCACCTTGCCTGGAAGCTGCAAGGAGCTGCATAGCTCCATCGCAAGGCGAACTCATTGCCACAAGAATGCCTTGCGGCTGCACCTGAGTTCTGCATATATTGAGGACCTGCCAACCAGTCCCAATCACTGCCGTCCAGCACAACCATAGCTCCTGTACGGACAGCTCGGCTCATGCATGCCATGCTGCCGGCCACCTCGACAGTGGCCTAGCTACGTGAATGACACAACACCGTGAGAAAAAGAGCGAAATACTACCCAATAATGCCGCCCAAGGATACCTGTCTGCAGCCTTATCAGGTGATGGCAGTCTCCCTGTCAATGTCCCCCTTCCTCCCAGCATGATTGATGGCCAATCAGTGGCAAGCTGCGCTTGAAGCATCCAAAGACCTTTCTGCTGTTATGTGCAGGGTCCTTGTCTGGAGGTGCCATTAGTGTCTGTGTGCAGCCCCTTGATGTCATCCGGACGCGCATGCAAGCAGATGCTACCAAGAATGCTTTGTCGGGCGCAGTGGGCACACTGCGCAAGGTTGTGTCGGAGGAAGGTGTCAGGTCTGGACCTCTGCCTTGCTGGCATCCTGCCAGCTGCACTCAGCAGTCCTCACAATGATTCTTCCACATGTGTGAATGGCAGTGTATATTGCAGCTTCTGCAGAGCAGCGGTGCTTGAGAGGATGCAATGAAAGTCAAGTGCAAGTGTGCAGGGCACTCTGGAAAGGGACAGGGCCTACTATAGTGAGGCTGAGCGTGGGACTTGGTCTCCAGATGTGCGTTTTGGAAAGCCTGAAAGAGGCCTTTCGATGGCGGCATGTGGGCTCTGCAGAAGAGAGGAAGGGTAAGCACGAGCCACCAGCCGTTGCAGTGCTGACAGAGTGTCCCGGATCTACACACAGCCCTGCAGTGTCATGAGTCTGCTTGAGCAGTGCCCTCTGAAGAGCTGCTCAAGCCAGCCACCTGTGAATGCAGGTCACTCTCCTGGAAAGCTCACAAAGTTTGAGGCATTCTTTTGTGGAGGGCTGGCCCGCACAGTAGCTGCAGCAGCGACGTGCCCCTTCACGCTTGTGAAGACACGCATGGAATTCACTGGTGGCGGCCAATCTGGGCAGGTGCTTGAGCTTTCCAGACGGGCTACATAGAACACCCAAGGCGTTTTTCCTGAGTGTCAGAGAGAGACCACATGGTCTGATGTGTGAGGAGGAAGCCATCAGTCAGTGATGCATTGGACTATGCTCGAAAACAATCTGTTCAATGCTGTGCAAACTCATGAGGGTGTCCCTGGCCATGCACCTTGTGCTGCACAGTGGCATGACTTCAAAGGAATAAGTAAATGTGCAGGACCGTCTTCCTGTACATGCAGGGCATGGTTAGCATGATAACGAGCATAGCAAGGCAAGAGGGGGTTGTTGGGCTTTTCAGGGGGCTGGGGCCTACTGTGATCACCAATGCCCCCTACTCTGCCTTCTACTACCTGTTCTACACATCGCTGAAGGAGCGCCTTCAGCAGGTGAGAGAGCGTGCTAGATACTGACAGGCCCTGCAATCACCTGGATGGCAGAACTAACCGATTTTCCTCACACTGGCAAGATTGGCTATCCTACCTTCCTGCTGCAGCAGGCACAGACGCTGCAGATGACATGACATGCATGAGTGCCTCTTCTGGCCCCCCTGCACTTCCAATCTCGCTGTCTTTGTTCCTTCTATAACATGTCGTGGTAACCAGTGGGAGTGTCTAAATTACGCTGCTCTGCTCTGCAGCATGGCGCACCACAGGCAGCAATCAACTTCTCATCTGGCACAGTAGCCGCCATAGCAGCAACCTTGCTGACGCAGCCCACAGACATGCTGCGGACCCACATGCAGGTATTGATGCTCATCCTATAGTCAGCTCCAATCATGGTATCAACACATTTCTGAGGAGCCTGACACAGGCAGTTGAGGGCCAGCTCTCTGCAACAGGCCTCCTCAGCAGGAACCGCTGTCATGGATGGCTGTTGTGGGTCATGTTTGTGTAAATGTGCAGCTTAGCCTGGCTGGGAAAGGTACTTCATTGGGTCTGCGGGAGACATGGAATGCGGTTGTTGGAGGCAAAATGGGCCACAGAGTTCTCCTAGTGGGAGTAGCGCCACGGGTGCGCTCTTTATTGTCTTGCTGCTTTATCAGACCGGCGCATGTGTCTGCTCGCATGATCCTACGCTCAGGTGCATGTTGCCTGTGAGAGAGCTCTGCAGTTATCGACAGCTCTGCACTTGGACTGGTCTATCCGATAAAGAGTGGCAACAGTAACGGGATTTCATAAGAGGTCACTGATGCAGGCGTTGAAGAGGACACTGCAGACTGCTTTGGTGTGGACCGTATACGAGGAGTTGCAGCCCCGATTGAAGCAGGCTCTCACTAGTGCAAGATGAGCAGCGGTAGAGTGAGATTGGTACGGGGACATTCATTACCATCATCTGGTATCTTTTTGATATTAACCGTCCTTGCTGGTACATGCACGATGTGAAGATTCTTCTGAAGACCAATGGACAGGCATGCCCACACAGACGTATGGGAACAGCATGGACTGCAAAGTATGGTGCACTGTCATGCCAATGCATCGAATGAGAAACGTGGTGATTACAATGATCAGATCACATTACACCTCTACTGAGGTGATCATGTTGAGACCACTGCTCCGTGACATGTCCAGCATATTCTCCTGTGACCTCTATTTGCTGCCTTGCCCATGTGGTCCTAGAAAGATTATAAGCAATTCCACAAAGTCCAGTACCTGTCGTGTGAGTCTGCCTTGGGCCAAGGCCCTTGGTCATATCATAGCAGATGGTGTTATATGACTCATCGTGCATTCGTGAGTCACGTGATCTAAGTATGAACCCCAGGATCCGAGCTGTCACTCCTACCTGCGACTATGTCTAAGCTTGCAGTGTCAGGGGTGTGAGTACGACCGTGCAGTAGCAGAATGTGGGAGACATATGCCTTCGATAGCTGCAAAGAGTGTCTCAACGTCATCTATTCCAGCAACAGGGTGAGAGAGGATGGTCAGCATGCACCCCATTAGGAACATCCGATGCGTCCGTCATAAATTATATGTGGTTATACATCGCATCAACGATTCATCAACTGATGCAGGTTATTGATTTACTTCCGGCCCTCCGGGAAGCCTATGAGCACCTGATGTGGGACATCAATGACCAGAGATTTCCGATGTTTGGGCTTGCGCAAGAACATGGTGTAGGTGAGTACAACGACTTCTGGGTGTCCCAACGGCCAACAGCTATCTACAGCTTCACCCGATAGCAGCACTGAGGGCATTCTGGGATGCAGATTTCACTGACTTTACTTTACCCATGGAAAACATCCCGCCTGAGCTCCATTCCCACATGGAAACCATGGCGACGGCGCAGATTCTGAAGGAAAAGATTGCGGAGCTGGAGGCTTGCCTTGCTCAGGGCATCATGGAGGTGGAGGTCAGACCTGAAGGCAGGTCATCAGTGCTTTCACGAGCTAGCATGCTTGCCACGTTGCACAAAATATCCCTCGAAGGTCAAGCTGGCTCTTGCACAATTACTGAACATTGATCCGTTTTTCCAGGTAAGGCCCAGTCACGAAAGAAGATGTCGAGAGGGAAAAAACGGTATGCTCTCCTTGATCATGACGCTGTATGGGATATCATATCATCGCATGATGCCAACACTGTTTGACATTTCCTTTGCCAGGCATAGTGTGCTATGACACTAGGCTGCCAGAATTTATCAGTAGGAGGTGTGCTCACGATGCATTTGCAACCTCTTCATTGTGCCCCATGTGACCCGTTGGTGCGGAGTGCAGAAAACCTAAAAGGTCAATTGAGAAAGTGAGCAAGACAGCAGTCACGACTGGGAAGAGGAAGCAAGGAAGGCCACACGTGCTGTGGAATCTCATAGGGCAATGGTGGTCCTACCTGATTGCATGGTGCAAGGCATTGCTAGAATAGCGACGTGATTGTCGAAGGTCCTCCGCGAGGCCAACAGGGAGGCAAAGCAAGATCGTTACACTGATCTGGTGTACATTATAGGGATGTTGCAACAGCTGCATGCCTACAGCCGATGACAGTGAAGATCTGAGCGGTGGTGTATGACACATTTGATGGCCATCTTCAGTGGCCTTACAGCCTGTGACTGGGTAGCAATTAGCATGAGAGCATGCTCTTTGTAGTGCCTTGGGTCTTCTGTGCAACCTATCTGAAAAGCTCAAGCCATGAAGCCTACCCGCCTAGGTGGGCTGCCACCAGTGAACTCCATGCGCTTTGTTTCATGAGTGTCCGAGAGGTAGCACACAATTTCAAAGTTTGATGTGCGGAGAAGGACGCTCGATCGACGATGCATTGACTATGCTTGAAGTCTGCTGCGCAATTTGATTGGGTTGTCCCTTGCTATGCACCTTGAATTGCACAGGGGGCATAATGTTCAGAAGGGGTCAATAGATGTGCGGGACCACCTCCCTATAAATGCAGGGCATGATCAGCACGATGACGAGCATGGCAAGGAGAAAGGGGGCTGCCGGCAGCTTCCAAGGGGTTGACCGTGATTAGTGGCTTATTCAATTGCTTTGGACATCTGACCTTGCCTTCACCTACCCGGCCACCAAACATGGTCTGGTGTACGGCAGATGTGAGACCTTGACCCTTGGCAGCCACATGGCATGGCATGGCGGCCCCAGTTTTTAACCCCTTAGCCTCTGCTATGTACTTGTTCAAGTGCTATAGCTTGTGGAGAAGTGACTTTCAAGGCGCTGTGCCATCATGCAGTGAGGGGACATATCATATCATATGGTCCCTCACTGCACCTGTGACTGGCCCCTCGTGCTTCCCCGGTGTCTGCGGGCCGATGACTCGTCGGTGCTGCCATATCAGGGTCTTGATGCGAGGAGATGCACCTCATTGTACGACGCAGCTCCTCCAGGTGTTTCCGATGCGCCTTTCCTGGTGTTTCCAATGCGCCCTTCCGAGGAGTCCTGCCTCTAGATTCAGCTGGGAGCCTGCCAAGATGAAGCTTTTCCTTCAAGAACAACCAAGCGACATGCAAGCTGATTGCTTGGTGTGTGATCATATGCAAGGTTCCCAGCTCTCACTAGGCATGGTATTTGACCTACCTAGTGGCTTCCTTTCCAGGACACTTCCTCCTTGTGCGGCATAGGCCTCAAGTTGCAGTATCTTGTCATTGACTATCTCAGAAAGCGCTATGATCTCCATGTGTAGCTTCAGGTGGGATGGCACAGTGTCCTTTGCAGGGAGCGTGAAGTCCCTGAAGTCTGCAGGTTAACAAACCTGCTACCGTCATACAAACCACTATCACAGGCAACATGCAATCACTTGAGACTTACCTATCCCATGCTTGTTGGCCAACTCAAACATTGGAAATCTGTTCTCATCAATGTCCCACAAAAGGCGTTCTCGAGCCTTGTAGAGGACTGGGAGTATCTCCTCAACCTGTATAACCTGAGTGTGTCAAGGAAGCCCAAACCCTCCGTCATAGGACCATTTAGAGACTCACCGTGTTGCTCTCCTTGATGATTTCAAGGCCATCTCTGAGGACCTCAAATGCCCAACTCTTTGGCATGCTGGCTACCAAATGATCAAGTCGCTATGTCATATGATGTAGTACATGTGCGCTGCTGCCAGACTTTAAAGAGTGCCGGAGCCGTTGAAGACTGTGGAAGGTGCCTGACCCCTTCTTGGGGTCAATCTGTCCAGACAGGTTCAAAGCGAGAGCCAAGACAGTCTCCGTGCTCAGTAATGAGGGGGAGTTTGTCAGAATGCTCGGCATTGAGCATGGTGCGGGAGCGCGTTTCGTACTGTAAGTCAAAATGCTAATGACCTGGGGTCTCAAAAGCTACGAGGAGGCTCTCAAAGTCCTGGAAGGCAGTGACCATCCTGAGGTGCGTCCCCTGAATGATCGCGCGTGGTCAACACGGTTCTGTCCTACTAGGACTCCTGTAGGCTACACCAATGAAGGAAATCATCCGCAGGTCGACAAGGTCCTCCCAGTCCTCCACAAGGCACTGGAGCGTGTTTTATGGGACATAGACGAGAGAAGATTTGAGATGTTCAATAAAGCGCAGGAATACGGCATTGGTAAGGATGAAGACAGTCAAACAATAAGGAGCATGTCGAATGAATTGTGACGAGAGCACTAACAGCTTTGCTCCTTGCAGACTTCACAAACTTCACAGTCCCTAGGCCTGATCTGCCCATGGATCTGCAGCTGCATCTTAACAATATTGTCCTCTCAGAGATCTTGAATGATAAAATCAGGGAGTTTGAGATGTTCTCCGCAGCAGGCGGACGCCAGCTGGATAAGCTGCCTCCCGGTAGGTCCATCAATGTGCTATCTCACCCAAGGGCTGAGCCTTGCTTTGAGGGGCCACCGTGCATAATGTGACGTTCAGCTGCATCATGCGGCATAAAGTTGCACATGAAGAGGTCACCTTGCCTGCTGCAGATTCTGAAGCTTGAGCATATTCACTTTGCAGGCTCCAAGGTGGATATGGTGGCTGGCAAAGTCACCCAAGAGAATCTTTTCTATCTGTATGATTATGTGAGGTACACCATGCTAAATCCTAACATGGGTTGCCACTGCCTGCTCAGCCCCTCAAGACCATGATGGGCACCAATTTAGCATTTGTAAGTACATCTGGTGTGCACCTTGACGTGCCGCATGTACATTCCTTCATACAGATCAAATTGCACATGTGGCCTTGCAGGCCATGCGGAGGAAAGGAGCTCAGTGCGCAGAGGGAGCGAGGCTCGCAGCAAGGGACAATGGGCGGCCTTGCCTTAGTCATCTCTGCGACGTGCTCAGCGCTTCTTTCGTTCATTGTAATCTCATATTGGAATACTCATACATGGAGAGCTGAATGTCAGGATACACAATGATGTAGCGTCTGTGTTAGAGTAGATCTTCAATTGGTAGGGAATGGATGCTATGCTGGCCCGGACAATTGCGCTGCAAGGCAACCCTGAAGATGTCTGCTATTGAAGAATACGCAAACAAGTACTAGTTCAACTCGCTTTGCTGCCGCAGCAAGGCGGCCTAGGCAGGTGACAGTGTGCACATTTACTACAAACTTGAGCCACTCCGCAATTTTAGCATATGCTCTCTTCTGCAGAGTCCAGCTGCAGGTAGAAGTACAGGAGGTACAGCCATGCTCCCGCGTAGCCAGCCGCCGCACTGGCCCGAACAATGCAGCTCACAGCTTACACAGCCTATGTGTACCACTCAATAAGGGCTTCGTCCTCTTTCTGAAAGAGAATGCAAGTCCCCCAGTGGCACATGTGCTGCTGGCCCACAGCACTGTGGTTTCAGAGTACCTCATCGTGCGCTGTCCGCTAACTCTGCTCTTCAATGTAGGATGAAGCATCGACTCAAAAGCGTCAGCCTATGTGATAATCATCTGCTGCAGATTTCATGACAAATGTCTCTCAAGATATCGAGGGCACACTCAGTCCCCCAGCTGCATCTGACCTCCCCGCTGCATCTGTTCCAGAATGGGCCGGTACCTCATGATGCCCCGAGTACCTTGACCTTCCACTCGACCTGATCATCCTTCCGCAGCTGGTTGTGAGCTGTTGCGCACACCTTTCCAATTGGACAGCTCCCCTAGTGTTGATGGCACTGAAGACACCCTTGCTCAGATGGTGAGCATGATCTTACCAGAAGACAGTACTGCTATACACGCCCTCTCAGTTGGCAACTGATGGGATACATGCACTCCTCATACATCCCTGAAAAGCTCGTGGGAGAAGTCCACTGCTCAGCTTCCCCTTACTTCTCGCCTTGTTGCATCATGCAGCAGCTCGACATCCACACTGTTAGCTGGCAGCTGAAGGTAACGCACCACTGAACCCCTGATGAAGCAGTTCCTCACGGATTTCTGCATCACAGGCACGATTGGTCGGTTCAATTAAGGCTTCTGCCAAGACGAAGACTTCCCAGGTGTATAGACAGGGCAATGTAGGCATGCAGTCGAAGCCTGCCAGCCGATGGAGCACCCACCATGTGAGGATACCTCTGCTCGTTGATGACATGGATGTTGTTGAGCTTGATGTTGAGATACTGATCCACGGAGTGTAGTGTCCCAGCGATGGCCAGGTCGTTCTTGAGTTCCACGGTCACTTCCTTGCCCACCAGTGTCTTGAAGTACGAGTAGAAGAGCATGGTGGCTGCTCGGCAAGATTGCTCTCTCACTCGCTCGTATAGGTCACATCGCTATTCACGAGGGTTCCTGTCTCGAGGTGTGCTGTATGACACCGCAGAATATGGAAAAGGGAAGAGCCCGAACCTGCCCAGGCCATTCGGGAAGCCTGGGCTCGTTGGGCTGCATCGTGAACTGATCAAGGAGGAGCCGCCCTGGCAGGCACAAGCTTTGCATTTGCCTGGCTGAAAAAGGTATTTTCGATAGCGGAGGTGAATGTCTCACCGGCATGTGCAAAAGTGCTTAGCACGTCTGCACCTGCACTTGTGCCAGCAGCCAGAGCAAGTAGCTCATGGGAGAGCTGTCACAATAGCAGGTGAGCTCAGGAGAAGCTATAGTAACATGAAGAACGTGTCAAAGCATTCCTTGGAGCAAGCTGCTTAACGACCTCAGGCTGAAGTTCATGTGGCACTCTGAATGCAGATGGGGCCAGGCAAAGCAACGCCTCGCCAGTATGCAGTACCCACACGCGTGTGCTGAGTACTGCTTCTTCTTTACGATCACAGCACAGTCAGGCTCTTGCTGAGCAGGCAGAGAGCAGTGCAGGTACATTGCAATTTCTTTCTATACAGGGAAGCCAGAACTGTGCATGCACTGTCGGCTCCAGTCTCCAGTTTCAAGTTGCAGGCTTGTGTGCTCATACAGATTGTATGACACCCGTTCGGCTGCTGCAGCAGCATCAGGGAGCAAGCTTGATGACCATGCCGGTGCCTCTGGCATCTCGTTTGGCAGCAAGCGCTTGGCGCCGCTAGCAGACGGCGCTGCGACTTTGAGCAGCGCTGGCACGACACTGCTGGCGACAGTCGTGTGCGAGCAGCCGCAGCAGCCTCTCTGGAAGCAGCGAATACACCAGCCCTTCTTGGAGGTACCCAGCGCCATACCCATGGGTCAAAGCTTACGGGCTTTCACTGTTAACATGAGAGGCTCAACATGAGAGGCACAGTCCATATCTTCACCTGCAGCCTTCATGCCGGCAAAGTGTGAGTGAGAAACATGAGTGATATTGAGGGTGGATTGGGTGCGCAGGTGGACTACCAGGAGCGCTTCTCCGCAGCAGGACGGATACCCCACAATGCGCAGCGGAGGGAGCTGGCTCCCAGCAGCACCGAGATCGGCCGGGCGCAGAGCGTGCAGTGCGCCCTGGAGCCCCTCTTTGCCAAAGGCTTTGCCGGCCGCTGTCAGGCAAGCCCCGCCTCAGAATTCTCAATGCCATTTGCCTCATGCTGCAGGCAGACCAATGCAGGAAATCGCTGGCTGCCTCAAGATGCATCTCTGATGTGCAATGAGCTCAAAGGACCAGGAATGTGTGAGGAGTACTTTTTGAATGTCAGGATAAGAACAGAAGGACAGGGTGAGGCACAGGTCATAAAACTTTGTAGGACGAGGGATGTGTTACAGAGTGTATGTCCAAGGCTGGACACGTCCCGGCTTTAACAGTTACACCGGAGAGGAAGATGTCATGACTTGAGCTACCACTTCCAGGTGAATTGCACCCTCCTCAGCAGCAATGGCCAGAGCGATCCAGAGCCTTTGGTTATCAATGCAGCCTCGGCAGCAGTCAGTGCCTCGGACATTCCCTGGATGGGTACGCATCATACCTTCCTGTTCCAAGATGAGCCTACAGGCAATACAGTGGCCCAGGCCTTGCCTGCATGGAGAACCTGTTTGATGTGGCACCAGGCACAATGCATACAGGTGCATGGGCTGCGCTTGATCTGCAGGGCACATACTACCTCAACTCCGGGAGGCTTCTGCAGGACTGTGACACATTGTCAGGGAGGTCACAACATCTGGCACCCATACCTGAGCTGAGGGCCTGGGTTGCAGGTCCCATAGGAGCGGTCAGAGTGGCAAAGACCGGTGGCGGGAAGTGGGTGGTGGGTCCCAGCCTTGATCAGCAGAAGAGCGCCGCGCTCTCGCTGCTGTATGCCGGCACAGAAAACGCATGCACTCTGCTTGAGGTCCAGGTAGGCATGTCGCAAGAAGCCTTTCATCATGTCCAAACATGCAGAATGCCTTCACTAGGAGCTTGGAGTGCTGGCGTGAGCATATTCCTAGATGCATAAATTTTGCTTAGTGGCGAAGGTCATGGATCTGTCCCTTGCTCGAAGTGCTAGCAGGACATTGCTGCCTTCAGCATCCGTGCATATGCGGGAAGATTTGTTGAGCTGGGCAGCCACCTGCACTCTCAGCTGAGGCTGCACTTAAGCGACAAACTGTGTGGGGGGTGCCTGATGAGTGTTGTGCTCATAAAGGGGTCACAGTGCTGAGCTCTTGATGCAATTGCAGGGTGAGTGTTGTGCTCATTAAGGGGTCACAGTGCTGAGATCTTGATGCAATTGCAGGGTAAGAACATAACACAAGAGGACGTGGAGACAGCCTTACGAACAGCCCAGTCAGAAGCTGCAGTGCTCCTGGAGCGCCAGAGCAGCCACTGCGCAGCGTCCACAGCAGCAAAGCGCGACATGCCGTCTATCACTGCCGACTCAGCGGCCTTCCATAACATCTCCAGGTGTGGCACATGAAGGCTCTGTTTTGGCATCAGGGTCATGCTCTGCTGCCATGACTTGGCCTGGTCTGTGCATACACAGTCCCATCATGTGGCGCATAAGAAGTATCTTGCTCCAAGCATCAGCAGTGATGCACCTCCTTACCATGTGCGCAGGTTTGGCAAGGATAGGGCTGGAAGTATCTTGCAGGACGCATCATTGTCACATGCTGAGCGCACAGCAGCTTTGCAGCAAGCTCGGGAAGCTTTGGAGGCTGAGCTGCGGGCCAAGGGCATGTTCAGGCTAGAGGTCAGTCCTCTACTCCCCGCATTCTTGATAACAGATGTCACTGTGACAGGTGACCCAGCTACAGTCGTCACCACAATGTGCACAGCCTGTGGCAGCTACTGAGTCAGGCCTGTGCAGTACAACCACGACAGACCCTTTCATGCATGCCTAGCCTTGCAAGTTACCTTCACAGGCAAGTATGCATGGCCCATATTCTCTGTTGGCCAAGGCAGTGTTCATGCAGGCATGCACCCCAAGTAGTTGTACAATTCAGGTAGAGATCTGACTTCTGCCAAAACCATGCAGCACATGCGGATTCCCGGCTCGGGGACCGCTTCACCGCGGGATATTGACCTTGCGTGGGAAGAGCTTCAAGCAGCTGCCTTGAGGGACCTCATTTTGAAGCGCAATGCGAGGCCCGATGGCCGTGGCCTTCTGGACCTGAGGGGCTTGGAGTGCGAGGTGCTTTCTGATTGACTCCCTTCCAGTGTGCATCTAAAGAGGCTGAGCACCAGCCAATGCCTTTGACCAGCATCACTTATACATCATGCTATGACCATTGAATGTCAAGCAAATCTGGAAAGGCCCTCTCCGCCTGAGACTAGAGGACTGCTATCTGCAATTTCTGAGTTGCTCACCAGAAGAACAGCTAATGCCTGTGAAGAGTCCAATATGAGAGTGCTGATGATCTCTGAGTGTGTGCAGGTGGGCATCCTGCCTGTGGTGCATGGCTCTGCCCTTGTCAGCGCAGGCAGCTCCCAGGTGTGCAATCCTGGTAGTTCTTCTGCATGACAGCCATTAATTGGCACGGTCTGCTGCATAATTAGCATGCTCCATTGGGACTGTTCTGGTATTGCATGACTTTGCAGAGTTGTGAATCACTCTAGAGCCTTGGCTAGGTGGTGCAGAGAGCTCTGTAAATCAAGCATGCAGGGTGGGTGCAGGTCTTGTCAGTGGTGACCGTTGGGAATGACCAGGATGGGCTCAGCCTCGAGACAGCACTGGGCATGGAGACCAGCAATTTCATCTCCCACTTCACCTGCCCCTCCTTTGCCATCAATGAGGTCTGCTGCCATGCTCCTCCTGCCTGAGTCAGTCACACATGTTATCTCACTATTTTCTCTGGCGAAGCAATGCCTCTGTGCAGATGTGGCAAGGGAGCTGTCGTCAATACACAGTGTCAGGCCTGACAGTATCTGCCAGGTTGCCATGAATTTATGTAGAGGCGTGTGGTGTGCAGATGAAGGCGCGCCATGGGCACACCAAGAAGGTGGAGGTGGAAGGCGCCCGGCTTCTGCGGATGGCTCTCTCAAGTGAGCACGCAAGGCCTGTGCTTAACCGTGTCACACAGCCAGGACACTGCGTGGGATCACAGCGGTGCCTATCCTGCCTGCTTCCAGAGTCTCTCCAAGACATGCAGGTGCTTCTATCCTGTATGATCTTCTGGAGCATGTCTGAGGGAGAAGCCTTGAATGCAGGCGTCGTTCCTCGGGGGAGGGTATTCCCTTTTGCGATTCGGCTGACGAGCGATGTGCTGGCGGATGACGGTGCGGCGGCCATGACGGCTGTCAGCAGCGCCACTCTGGCATTTTCCAATGCAGGCATCCCTCTATCGACTCCAGTTGCAGGCGTGCACCAAGTCCTCTCTCCTATCTTTGGCATCAGCTTTGGGAGGCACTTAGGCTGATGCATGTAGCTCTTCAGCTATCTTCTCTGTCACTTCACTGTCAAGAAATCCGGTTGCAAAAAGCTGGCGGCCTCGCAAGATGGGCAAGTCGATGTTGAGAGTTTTCATCTTGCAGAAAGTCGTACAGCTGGACTGTATCGTGCCACAGTCAAGTTGGGGACAATTGGATTCTCAGAATGTACCTGGTGCTAGATCGGGAAGCATCCTGGTGGTGTGCAGGGGTCACACTGGGTCTGATGGCGAGTGAGAGCAGCAAGGGCTTGGAGCAGTGGGAGCTCATCGCGGACACGAGCAGCCTGGAGGAGGGTCTGGGGCCCATGCAGCTGCATGCAGCAGGCTCTGCCGGCGGCTTCACCGCACTGCAGCTTGTCTGCAACCGCCCAGGTAGCCCACCCCCACCAGGCAATCTCAGTTGCTCGTCACACAGGCAGAGTTGCAGGCCTCCTGCTGCGGCATGCTCAGGAAATGAAGACAGGCATCAGCGGTGCCAGCCGAGTATGCAGGATCTGTATCTGCAGCATTCTGAGGGCTTGCCTGGACATCAGTTGAGACTGTAATGTATACACTGAGAGGGTTGTGAGATAGATCAGCACCTTCAATAAGCGGCACACAATATGCAGGTGGTGTGCAGCTGGAGATCATCCATGCTGCAGTGGCCAAAGCAGCGCAGTGCCTCCCTGCCCAGCTGGCAGCAGTGGAGTCCGCTATGACCCAGGTTATGAGTCCTCCGCTTCCAAGTCCGCTGTGAAGCCTTGCTTGAGGACATGACAGTAGTCATTGGCTTGTTTCATGATGTGGCATCGACCTCTGCATGCTTGGTCTGATGAGGTAGATATGCCGTCGGTGATCTCCCCATGCACCAGCTTTATCGCAATGCTAGCAGCTTTTTGCTGCTGTTCCATGCGCAACTGATGTCACTGAGCCTGAACCCCTCCGTGCTGTCACTGCACAGGGGGCAAAGACTGGCAACACCTTTGGGTCAGTGGAGGTGGGCAAGGACAACCTGAGGCGCATCATTGGGCCCCAGGGCAGCGTCATCAAGGGCCTGGAGGCAGACTCCAGCTCCCGCCTCTCCATAGATGATGCTGGGCTGGTCCACATCTACAGCCCCACGCAGGCTGCCTACCAGACAGCCGTTGCTTCCATTGAGGGAATCACTGGCGCCTCTATCAAGGTAGGGATGCAAACAACCTGCAACTCAGCACTTGTCTTGTCACGATGCTGTCATGATCGTCGTTGCTGCTGTCTTTCCTGCAACTAGATGTAGCACTGGGGCATGCCCAGAGCCAGAGCGTGCAGCTTGAAGAGGGATGGAAGGTGGGTGGCAGGCTTGCAAATGAGAGTGTTTGTGGGGATGTGCAGGAAGGAGCTGTGTACAAGGTCAAGGTGGTTAGGCTGATGGACTATGGCGCCTTTGTGGAGCTGCCTAATGGCTTCCAGGCGCTGCTCCATATCTCTGAGCTGGCAAATGAGAGGGTGAATTTCTCTGACTGCATCTCTTTGGCAACGCTGGCCATCTCAAACCTGACTGCATGCGGCCTTTCTGAATTGCAAACATGCTCGCGAAGGGCTCCCTCCAAAAACCCTTCCTTGCTGCCTGAGCATAAGAGAAGCATTGTCTCGAGTCGCTACTGTAGCAGTGCTGCACTGTGCTGCAGGTGAAGAGTGTGGAGGACATTCTTGCGGAAGGGGATGTGGTGAATGTCATGTGCATTGGACGGGATGCTCGGGGACATGTGAAGGTCTCTAGGCGGGCATTGCTTGCAAATGCAGGCGAGACTAGACAAAGCAAGGTGTCGTCCATGCTAGGAATGGCAGCCCGCTCTTGATGTGGCGCGGTCAGCCTCGAACGCACGCGTCCACTCTGCCAGAGCACCTCCTTGCAAGAGCAGCTGTTTATGACCCTCTTAGCAACGCGGCACAGGACAAAAAGATTGAACAACACAGAGAAGCCACTCTGATGTGTGCAGTACGTCTGACCTGACCTCAGGACAATGCTGCCACTAATGTGGTATGATCTCAAGGACAGAAATAGGCATCCTATACAGCTGGCGCTATCCTGGCGCTCGAAGGCATAGCGTTAATGACTTCATTATTTGAATCTCTTCAGCAGTAGGCTCAGCCGGTGTGAAAGCCACCGAGAGCCTTTGTGTAAGCCCCATTTTGAGGCGTTGTGCAAGCTTCCATTTGGTGTTTGGCTTTCCTGTTCCTCTGGCTGTCTTCTGCTGTCATTGAACATCAGCGGGTCTGCAGTGGTGTTCCCTCTCCTGTGCCACTTGCTGGAAGGACATCAATGTCCCTATAGTCGGCGATGAAAGCTTGGCCTAAACTCCACGAAGAGTCATCATGAGACATTGGAAGACTTGACAGCATTACTGACTGTGGCCGAGCTCCGGCCAAGAACAGTATAGGAAGATGGGTGGCTGTATACCCGCTCTGATCAGCCTGTGCCTGAGCCTTGGATTGGCCCAGGGCTTCTACTTGCCTGGGGTGGCACCACAGGATTATGCCAAGGCAAGCCACATCGCCGCTTCGGGGGAAGGCTTGACGTGCAACCTGGGTTTGCCCAGTACTGACAGACTCTGCTTGGCGCTGCAGGGAGACAAGGTTGTTTTGAAGGTCAACAAACTGACCTCAACAAAGACACAGCTGCCTTATGAGTACTATTCAATGCCATACTGCCGGCCCGAGAAGATCATGCCGAGCGCTGAGAACCTTGGCGAGGTGTTGAGGGGCGACCGCATTGAGAACTCCCCATATGAGGTGCGTGGCAGATGCATCGCTTTGCAGATATGTTCCTGTCAACAGAAAGCTTCGGTACTTGTTTTGCGAGACCTTGAGCGTCATGTGGAACTTCAGAGGCTGCCCATATGCATGGAGGGAAACGCTAAAGCTATGACGCCCTTTTTCGCAGATCTTCATTCGGGTGGACGAGCAGTGCAAAGTTCTTTGCAAGATAGACTCCCTATCAGCAAATCAGGCAAAGGCTTTCAAGGGCAAGATTGAGGACGAATATAAAGTGTTGATGTGAGCCTCTCGATCACCTCTTGCGCCCACCTTCTGATGTCAGTGCCCGATGGCCATGCATGATGCGATATGCCAATGCAGGATCTTGGACAATCTTCCAATCGCGATTGTGAGATTGAGAGAGGACAACGGCCAGCCTTTCAAGACATATGAGAGAGGCTTCCCAGTTGGCAGGATGGAGGTAAGCCTCTAAAGAACACGCCACTCACACCAGACCTTCACGTTTCAGCCTTGAGCAATATGCAACAACATCTGTGGGCGTGCATGCAACGGCTTGCAAGCCTGCATGTGTCAGCCCTCCGGCCGCATGAGGCAACGCAGCCAGCTCAGCTCGCTGGACTATGCATCCGGAGCAGTCAAGCGCATGCATCCTCTGCATTGACAGACAAAGGCACCGAGACTGCATTTGGTAGCAGCACTACGACAGCCTGTGACTTGTTGCGCCTACATCCCCATGTGCAGGAGGATGGCAGGCTGCACATAACCAACCACCTGTGCTTCACCATCTTGTATCTCCGGATCCCGGGGTCCGGAGACTAACTCCAAGGCTCAACTGGGTCATGCAAAGCTTCATCAGTGTGACAGTCTGTGATCCCGTGTGCAGGAGGACGGCAGACTGCACATACACAACCACCTGCGATTCACCATCTTGTATCACCGGGATCCAGAGACGGACCTGTCGCGCATCGTCGGCTTCGAGGTGGAGCCCTTCTCGGTGAAGCACAAGTACGACGGCAAGTGGAACGCGGACAGGCCGGAGCTGAAGACCTGCAGCTCCAACAGCATGAAGTTTGTGAGCGAGAAGGACATCAAGCAGGAGGTGAAGGAGGGCGAGGAGATTGTGTTCACCTACGATGTCACCTTCAAGGTGAGCAGCCCTTCTAGGATGCTCTTGCATCCGACATCTTGACACTGCGGGGCTCCAACTAGCTTTGCACTGCATCCTGGAGGAGCCCTTATCTGCATAGCGCATGTCATGTGTAGTGCTTAGCTGTGCTGAGAGAAGCAACTCTCCACTGAGCGTTCCTTCGCTGGCAAGCTGTACACTGACATGCTCCTATGTGTGTGCAGTCACTCATGAATGCAGACAGTCGCCACGTGATGGCTGTTTGTATGCCCATGCAGCAAAGTTAAAATTGCATATGAAGTCATTCATGAATGCAGACAGGAGGGTGATGGCTGTGTGCATGCCCGTGCAGCAAAGCGACATCCGGTGGGCGTCGCGGTGGGACACGTACCTGCTGATGACGGACGACCAGATCCACTGGTTCAGCATCATCAACTCGCTGATGATCGTGCTGTTCCTGAGCGGCATGGTGGCCATGATCATGATGCGCACGCTGCACCGCGACATCTCCAAGTACAACCAGCTGGAGACGGCCGAGGAGGCCCAGGAGGAGACCGGCTGGAAGCTGGTGCGCCAGCCTGCTCCTTCTTTGGCACCTCTCCAGAGCAGGACGACCTTTTGCGCTTCGCCTGGAGATTTTCATCTGGAGCAGCTGCAAGCATGATTGCATGAAAGAGGGCAGACTTCAGCAAGGCTGGAAGCTTGCTTTCTGGAATGACAGTGCCTTCTGTCTGAGTGTCTCTGGTGCTGGTGAGTGTGAAGTTGAGGAGCCCAGTGCTGCAGAGCATGTGGTGACAGCAGACTTGTCACCATTATGCTGCACTCTGCCTGCGTGGGGAGGCCTGCACGTCCAGTGGGTCGACTGCAAACGGTGTGTTCCTTGCAGGTGCATGGGGATGTGTTCCGGGCGCCCACCAACTCCTCGCTGCTGGCGGTGTACGTGGGCACGGGCTCGCAGCTGCTGGGCATGGCCCTGGTGACCATGGTGTTTGCGGTACTGGGCTTCCTGTCCCCGGCCAACCGCGGCGGCCTCATGACCGCCATGCTCCTGCTCTTCGCCTTCATGGGCATTGTGGGCGGCTACTTCTCCGGCCGCCTCTACAAGCGCTTCAAGGTATCATGCCCAGCCCTGGCACACAATTTTATTGTCCCTCTGTATACAGTTCCTGGGTCCTGGTATCCTGAGGGCCCGGTGGAACTCAGAGTATGATCAACGGATTTGTCTACGTTTGTTCAGCCATGTGCGTCTCGGGGTGGTCTGAGGACGAGGGAGCGGTGCAAGCAGACGATGCGCAGGGAAGGTAGGAGCTGTAGCTGATCTGGCAATTCAATCATGGCAACCTGTCGGCCCTTAGATGGCAGTGATTCACATACAGAGCTAGATGATGCGAGCCTTTATGCTTTGTGCAGGGCGACCAGTGGAAGAAGACGACGCTGAAGACGGCGCTGCTCTTCCCGGGCGTGCTCTTCGGCATCTTCTTCGCGCTCAACATGCTGGTGTGGGGGCAGAAGAGCAGCGGGGCCGTGCCCTTCGGCACCCTCTTCGCGCTGTGCTTCCTGTGGTTCGGCATCTCCACGCCCCTGGTCTTCATCGGCTCCTACTTTGGCTACAAGAAGGCCGCGCCAGAGGACCCTGTGCGCACCAACAAGATCCCCCGCCAGATCCCTGACCAGGCACGCAGCCCCTCAGCACCGCCTGCTTTAATCTCGGCTCACTCCGCTGTAAATGCGCTGTCATGCCTTGTGCACAGGAGGAGTTGCTTGCGCTCGAGTCCTTCTTGTCATCAGCACCTAGGCTGCATGGCCTCTCCCGCAAAGTGCTTGTCTTTGGCTGCAAGCAGCATCCATGAGCAGCATCACAGTGCCGTTGGGGACGTCTATGCGAGTGCAGTGTGGCAGGAGCTGTGATTCTTCGTGCATCAGCATTGAGCAATGTGGGTGCCATTGCAGGCGTGGTACATGCACCCGGCCTTCAGCGTGCTCATCGGCGGCATTCTGCCTTTCGGCGCGGTCTTCATCGAGCTGTTCTTCATCCTGACCAGCATGTGGCTGCACCAGTTCTACTACCTCTTCGGCTTCCTGTGCCTCGTCTTCGTCATCCTCATCATTACCTGCGCCGAGATCACCATCGTCCTCTGCTACTTCCAGCTCTGCTCCGAGGACTACCACTGGTGGTGCGTGCTCTTTTCCCTCACGTACTGCCCCAGTCGGTGCTTCCCAGCCGCCTGCCCTTATTCGGGCAACTCTTCTTATTGATCAGAATAATGACTGCCCTTGAAGCTTCCCCTGTAGACAGAGCAGGGTCCTGCTGTGATAAACAGTGATGCATGGCCCTGATACCTGTTCGAGATTTTTGGGGATGTTGGGGACTCTCAGGTCATCACACTGATCAGGACTGCTGTCCATGTTGCAGGTGGCGCTCGTACTTCACATCAGGCAGCTCGGCCGTGTACCTGTTCCTGTACTCAGCCTTCTACTTCTACACGAAGCTTGACATCACAAAGGTACCCCTGCGCCTGCCTGGCAATTTGCTCAACATATAACAGCTCCTCCTACTGCTGTGTGTATCACAGCATCCTGGTGTCCTTTGAGACCTCATCACTGTCTCGTGTACGCCACTCGTCGCTGTACTGTTTTGTCTGCATACTTGATACCAGGGGCATTTTCCAGATATACCTGTGGAGCCATGTGGCCTGGACAGTGGCACTGCATCGGGTCTTCTGTTGTAGAGGAGCAGGCCTGATGTGTGTGTGTGTCTGTGTGCAGATGGTGCCCATGGCAATGTACTTTGGCTACATGTTCATTGTCAGCTACAGCTTCTTCTGCCTGACCGGCACCATTGGCTTCTTCGCGTGCCTCATGTTCTGCAAGAAGATCTACAGCGCCGTCAAGATCGACTGAGCCCTGTGGAGGGAGGCTCGGGCAGGCATCTGCAGGTTCGAGGAGGCGGTCTCGTCCTGCAAGTATGCGGGGTCCTGGGAAGGGGGATGGTACACTGCTGTTTATGGAACGTGCAGCTGCTGGGAGGAGGGCATGGCAGAGCAGGCAACACTCTGACGCAGGGACACTCACTTCAGTATGCTTTGTTGACTGGAAGTCAGGTGGATCTGGGACAGGACTCCCGCACATCTCAAAACGGCCAGGAAGACAGCCACAACTACAAGGCAGTGGTTGGGTTTTGCCTTCAGAAGACAGGAAGGCTTCACAACCCAACTGACGCATCAATCTGCTGGGTAGCCCTAAAGCAATGACTCCTCATGCTATTGCCAGCTGCAAATGAGAGACCAGGCCAATCCAATCATTGCTGGCCCGCAGTGGAGTGTATAGGATCTTGATGTAAAGTATGAACTATGCTCCGGCATCAAAAGCTCTCAAGATCCATCCCTTGAACAGGGACATCACTTTATCCGATGATGTAGGGGTGCTCAAGATATTGGAAGAACTTCTTTCTTTCTCAAGCAGCTGCACTGGCATACACTACCCGCACCATTACATGTGTACTTATATGCTTATGCAGTGCCTCGTGTACCTGTGCCCCACACCGACACATGAGTCACCTCCTCAACGTTTGCACACCGCCAGCACTTGTCTACATAAGCGTCACTATATAGCTGAAGTCGGCAGGCTGCTGACACCAGCAAGTGACCCTATCTGGATCTGAAAGCTCTTCTTGCCAGAGTCAGGGTGACATACATAGACCACTGGCCTAATCACAGAACATGTTCACACCATCAGTTTTCTCTCATTTTCAGCGCTTGAGGCTAGCCTCAAATTGCTGAATCCTTGATATAGCTCCTACAGACGAAGTTGCATGCCACCATGAATTCCCGGTATCCACAAGGTATTGGAAAACATCGGCTCAGTGATGTGAGGGTCTGCTGTGTGGACACCGCCACCTGTGAGGGGTCGGTAACTTGTGTTCTTGTGCAGGCTTTATCATTGGCTCAGAACGGTCATGTATGAGCAGTCTGCTGTGAGTGTTCTGCCAGAGCTTTGCATCAGCAGGCTGGCGCAGAAAGTGCAGGACTCTCAGCTGCTCACAGATGCCCTGCCTATCATTCCATTGGCTCTAATCTCTGTCTGGTCTTAGTGTGAGGGTGGAATGCCCTCAGGATCCAGTATCTCAGCAGCCTTGATCACTGTCTTGGCAATCTCATCGACGTACAGTCCGTGAGACACGCACCACCTGCACAGAATAGCTGCTGCATAATGTAAGGCACCCCACAATGAAGATTAATGTCAGCACCTGTATGAGAGATCTGTCACAAGTCAGCATCTGCATTGCACCAAACTGAAGGATTGCCAAGTCAGATACTTGTGTCTTGGCATACAAGGAAAGCTGCGGAAGTAAATGCTGCATGCGCCAACCACTGACTTTGGGCAGCAAGATGATCCCACCCCTGGTACTTGCCAAGCTTTGCCCATACAACTTCCGACAAGGGCACCCTGCGCCTCCTAGCTTCCGCCTTGCACGCCTGCACAGGGCAGAGTGATAAGCCCAGCCTCATGGTTGGCTGGCACACCCTGCACATCCCCATTGGAAATGCCTCTGCTACAGTGCAGCATCTACAAAAGTGCAACATAGACAAGGTGTCACATGGGCCTGCAAACAGACACTCCTGTGATACAGGAAATTGCTGCGCAGCAGACCTACCCAGACACCGCGCTTGACTGCATTGCCAGCCCTCACCCAGGTCTGGCTGGCTTTGAATGCATCCTGTGGGGTCTCGTCCGGAGTGAAGATGCACCTCCTCTGCCTTGCCAGGATGAGGGACACTCCTGCGCATGCACATCAGAGGATGGAGCTGGGCTCAGCACACTCTTTCAGTGATATCACATCGATTTTAAGGTCTTTTGCCTACTCCTTTGCATGTCTGGCAGAAGCAGCAAGAGGTCAGCACAGACAACTGATGGCAAGGTATATTTGCAGCAGGTCAATACATTGCTGCCTTGTAAGCATGCCTGCAGTTTCTGAATCAACACAGACGCTGTGGGTCAATCTGTCATGAGGGGGATAGGGCGCCGCCCCCATACTGTGCTGCAGACTGAATAAGATGGTATATGAACAAAGGTGCTGCAGATGCTGTCAGCTCGAGCTCACGCCAGTTTGCGGGGTCAGCAACAGTCCAACTGGCGTGCGCAGGGAATCTGACCTGGCGCCACCTCATCGAACAGAAGCCACCAGGGCCGCATCTCATCCTGGGGCCTGAGCCAGCTCGTCACCACGCAGATGCCGATCACATGCAGCAGCGTTGCGATGGGGTGGCACTCCTTCTCCATGGCTGCGCAGGTCACGTAGCCGATGCTGGGGAAGCAGTTGCGGTGGGCGCGCGGCGTCACAGGCAGCAGGATTCCAACCACGCCTCGTGTCAGGTACTGTGTTGCCTGCGGTCAGGCACAGAGTGTTCAACGCATTTGCTCACTGCCTCCCCTGCTCACTGGTTCCCAGAGACAAGGTGTCAAGTCAGATGTCTGTCCAAATGATCACAGGCAAACCATGTGAGTGTTGTAGCACATGTAGGCAGCTGTGCGTACAGATGTTTGGCAACTGCTATGAGCCGCAACAAATTTGGAGTAAGAAGGACTGAATGCTCTTCATACTGATGCTGAAGGTCTATCTGAGAGTTCTGTGTCATACTCATGCAAGACGCTTTCCATGACGCCTTGCACTGTTAGCAGTGCATGCAAACAATTGTACAGCTTCAGAGCAGCAACGCCAGCCTTGCCGGCATCAGCTGAGCCTGCAGGAAGTTGGACATGCGGGGGTTCGCTGCCTTGTACCGGCATGCCTGATGCTGCGATGCTGCTGGCGAGGGCGCGCAGCTTGTCAGTGGTGTGGCTCAGAGCTTCCAGGTTGACGTGGTGCGGATCAGGCGAATGTTTGAGGTACAGGTGCTGCAGATAGGGACCCACAGGGCATGCCGCCTGAGGGTTCTCCTTTGCAAGCGCCAGGCCCACATACAGCTCCATGGCATCCTGGGTGCAGCTTTGTTGTCAGAACACTGAGAAGGAAGGTCTCTGCTACGGCTGGCGCATGCATGGCAGCTGCCTCCTAGCGTCAGGAGCAAATTTCATGGCGTTGTGACAACCACATGAAACCAGGTTGAGTTTTCAAGTTGAGTGAAGTGCAGGACAAGACATGATGACCTGGTGAGGGGTTCTATACAGCGTCATGTGCATTCTGGTTACCTGTGACAGCACTCTCACCTTGATGTTCGGGTTGAATGAGCAGTCCTTCATGACTTTCATGATGGCGGTCAAGACCTGCAGCTCTGGGGTGAGGTCCTTGCATTTCAGGACCATGCACCCAGGTGGCGGCTTGGCATACTTCCCACAAGGGCTGGTGGGATCTGCACATGAACAGACTTGTCAGCGCTTGGAAGCGTCCGGAATTTTGCAAATGGGAGTGTGCACAGAGCTTGCAGCAGACTTTGAGCCATCATTGCATGCACGAATTCGAGCACCTGGAGGGACGAAGATGGATTGGACTCCCATGTCCGCGTCCTTAGTCTTGATAGAGCGCCGCCTGTTCGCTCTCTCTTGCACACAACTCTCCACAATAAGCTCGGATCCCTTGCAAACCACCAGTGTCACCATCATCTTCTGGAACGCATGCTGCAAGCTACATCTGTGAGGCATGTAGCTCTGCCATGCCTTGGCGGCACTGTTCGTATTCCTGTACAATGAAGGCATTCAGGAAGTTGGTACGTGCACTGGATGGGAATGGGCCGCAGCTGTGAGGCCTTTCCATGAAGGCTTGCTAGTTTACCTTGGCCCACGGCGTCCACTTCCTATGTCGCAGTAGTATCGAACAATTATACGATCACGAATGCTCGACTTCGAGAATCTAGAGCAGCAAAGAAAGGGCGATGAGTCCCTACATTGCTTCATGTCACATGGCTTCCTTGGACTTCTCACAGCACGCATGTCACGTCACGGGAAGATGCTCCAGACCTGTAAGCTATATGGCCTTGCTCTCGATTAATATTGTCCACTAGCTTGATGATGAGATGCCATAGAAGAAAAGCTCGGCAGATAGCTGTGCACAGAACCATCGCAAGGCTCAACGGTCACAACTTGTAGGCCACAACATCTGCCTTTTCCAACCCCAGACAGCCCATTTGTAGCTGGATTCATGCATCACTGATCCCATCGCCATGATTGTGCCTGGCTTTTACAGGAGCACCCTGCCATATGTCCCTTCACATTGCAAGTGTCATAGGGCGATTCTGCCAATGGCTGCCAGCTCTCACCCTGCCTGCCCACCAGGAGTAGTGCTTATGAGCATTGCTAGAACCAGAGTCCGCAACTACTGCCAGTGGCACCCGCACATGACCACATTTAAAATGCTGAGCAATCTTGCCAGAGGCCACACACAGTATGAAATGGCCTGTAGCCCTCACACTTCGGATAAAAGTGTCTGCCAGCATACGTATACTATACGTAGTACATGAGCAGTATCCACAAATTCTTGGGAGGCATCCAAGTTGGCTCAGACTGATGGGATTCTTAAAGATGCCACCTGTAAAGAGTTGCTAAGATCTGCACTTGTGCAGGACTTCATCATTTGCTCAAACTCATTCCGCATCAGCAACCAGATGTGATTATTCTGCCAAGGCTTCGCATCAGCAGGCTGGAGCAGACAGGGCAGACCTCTCAGCTCCTCACAGATGCCCTGCTTACCCTTCCATTGGCTTTGGTCTCTGTCTGATGTGAATCTGAGGCGGGTCCTCAGGATCCAGGATCTCAGCAGCCTTGATCACAGTCCTGGCAATCTCGTGGATGTACAATCCGTGAGGCACGCACCTCCTGCACAGCATGGCTGCTGCATCATATACGGCAAACCATGATGGAGGTTCATTTCAGTGTCATACATCATGCAGAAGTTGCTACATTCAAGCATCTGCATTGCGCATAAGTTGGATTATTCAATATTGCGATGCACATGAATGTGTCATAGGCTGCAAGGAAGGGGGCGCAAGGGAATGCTACAGGCGCCGACCTTTTCCTAAGGGCAAGATGAAGTTGAACCCACCCCTGGTATTTGCCAAGCTTTCCCCACACGACTCCTTTCAAGGGTATCCTGCGCATCTCAGCTTCTGCCTTGCACGCCTGCACAAGGCAGAGTGATGTCTCACGCTTGAAGCGCAGCCTTGCGGGCACACCTGGCACCCTGCACACCCCTCCTGTCATGGGATCATGTGATATCGCTGCAACAGGCGAGCATCTACAGCAGTGCAGCATAGGCAAGGTGTTCTGCAGGGCAGAAGGCTGCAGCGCGGTGGGCGTACCAGGATGCCGCATCTGACTGCATTGCCAGCCTTCACCCAGGACTGGCTAGCTCTGTATGCAGCCTGTGGGGTCTCATCTGGAGTGAACCTGCACCTCCTCTGCCTCGCCAGGATGAGAGACACTCCTGCGCATGTATGCCAGGACTGGAGCTGCGCTCGCGCTGGCAGTAGCAGCAGAAGGTTAGTCAAGCCCTAGCACGCACTGGCAGCAGACCTGGCAATTTGGAAGCACATGAATACACTGCTGCCCTGAAAGCATGCCTGCACTCCCTGAGTTCTTACATATGCTAGAGGTCACTCTGCCACTCACAGATCAGGGCACTTTAGCATCTGCTGTGCTGCACACTGACACAAATGGGATGCCACCATTGCTGCTATCAGCTGATCATCAGGTATGGGATTGTCAGCAAGAGCCTGTCAGAGTCCAGCTGGCGTGCAGAGGGGGGACTGACCTGGCGCCACCTCATCAAGCAGGAGCCACCAGGGTTGCATCTCCTCTGGGGGCCTGAGCCAGCTCAGCACCACGCAGATGCCGATCACATGCAGCAGTGTTGCGATGGGGTGGCACTCATTCTCTATGGCTGGGCAGGTCACGCAGCCTAAGCTGGGGAAGCAGCTGCGGTGGGCGGGCGGCGTTGCAGGCAGCAAAATCCCAACCACGCCTCGCGTCAGGTACTGTATTGGCTGCAGTCAGGCAGAGACTTCTCAACACACTGATGTACTGCTGTTCATGCCTCTTGAGGGTAAAGAACAAGGTGTCAGGTCAGATGAGTGCCCACAACATCACAGGCAAAGCCCTGTGAGGGTGCTGCACATGCAGGTGACTTTACATGTGCGCACGCATGTCATATTGCTTTGGCAGCCAGTATGAGCTGCAACATCTGGACCAACAGTCCTTGAGCGCTCTTGTTGTGGTGCTGAAGGGCAGAGTTGGACTCCTGTGTCATGCAAAAGCAGTGCATGAGAGCAGAGGTAGCTCTCAGAGCATCAACGCCAGGTTAGGAGTAGGATATTAGACCTGCTGGGGTGGGCTGTCTTGCACCTGCATGCCTGATGATGCAATGCTGCTGGCAAGGGCGCGCAGCTGGTCCATGTCCTGGCTGAGGGCTTCCAGGTTGACATGCTGCGGACCAGGCGAATGCTTGAGGTAACAGTGTTGCAGATTCGCACCCACGGGGCATGCCGCCTGAGGATTCTCCTTCGCCAGCGCCAGGCCCACATACAGCTCCATGGTATTCTGGACACACTCTTCAAGGTGAGTGTACACTCTTCAAGGTCAGTGTGTTGTAAAGGGACCGCCAGGAAAGTCTCTGTTGCGGCTTTCACATAGTAGCTGCCTCCTGGTCACTGAGTGCCAGAGGTGAACATATGGGAATGTGATCATCCTTTATCATTCATGTCACATGTTCCATGTGCACGGCGAAATCCTACAGTAGCTGCTGGTATATGTGAACTGCAGGTTTGATGAAGGCAAGCCTCTGCGAGAAGATGACTTATTGAGGCGCTCAATACGATATGCTCGGGGTTGTGGTGCTTTCACCTGAAGGCTTGGATTGAGTCCTGCATGATTTTCCTGATGGCGGTCATGACCTGCAGCTCTGGGCTGAGGTCCTTGCACTCCAGCACCATGCACCCAGGTGGCGGCTTGGCATGCCTCCCACACGGGGTTGTGAGGTCTGCACATTGACGTTCAGTGCTTGGAAGGAGCTCGAAATGCCGCAGCTGGGAGTGCACTCAGAGCATGCAGTGCACCTTAAGGAAGCTTCAGCCTCCAGTACATGCATATTTCTAGCACCTGGTGTGACGAAGATGGATTGGACTCCCATGTCCGCGTCGTTGCTCTGGCTCGGCTGTGTAGCGCCCCTTCCGCTGTGCTCTGCCTTGCACATGCACTGTCATAGTAAGCTCGAATGCCTTGCAGATGAGCACTGTCATTTTCATGTCCTGGAACGCATGCTTGAAGCTACATCTGTGAGGCATGTAGCTCCGCCATGCCTTGGCGGCACGTTCGTATTCCTGTCATTGTATGTGCACTGAAGGCATTCAAGGAACTAGTACCTGCACTGGCTCTGTATGTGCCGCAGTTGTGAGGCCTTCAGTAAAGGCTTCCAGCTGCTCTAACTTGGCCTTAGCGCGCACGACGTCTACTTCTGTCCGCCTCAATACTATCGAACAAGAACGCAATCACCAATGTATTGGCTTCAAGAAAATAATGAGGCAGAGAACGGGTGATGAGCTCTATATTGCTTCATGTCACATGACTTCCTTGGACCTCTCACAGCACGCATGTCAGTGACGTCACGGGAAAGTGATCCAGAACTGTAGGCTGTATGGCCTTCGCGTTCGTGATATTGTCCACAAGCTAGATTATCAGATGCCAATGAAGATGGACTTTGGCAGATGGCTGTGTACAGAACTATCCCAAGGCTACAACATCTGTCTGTTCCAGCCCCAGACAGCCCATTCGTAGCTGAACCTATGCATCACTAATTCTGTGGCCATGATTATGCCTTGCTTTCACAGGAGCACTCTGCTCCTTCAAGTGAAAAATGCCTCGGGGCAATTCTGCCACTGGCCGCTAGATCTCCGCCTGCCTTCCCACTGGGAGTGAACCGCCCTCAAGAGCTACTAGGAGGCATCCACATGGCCAGAAGTCTTCATGTGATGTTCCCTGCTCTGACATCCTGAGACTTTCTTGCTGGTGAATAGTGAGGAGGGCCAAAAAGCATTCCAAAGGCTAGGAGAAGATGAGGCCAACGCTGCACAGCGCTATGACCGGACGCCCTCGCCGTTTTAGCGCACAAACGCAAAGGCTCCACTTACATGATGTTCGGCAGAGCCGCTCTGCCGAAGATTGCAAGAGGCGGCCTCTTGCCAGCAGCAACCCCCACACCTTAGGGTCACATGCATCACTGATGGCAGCCCATTCATCATCTGCAGAGATTGGCTCATGCTCAGTCATGTGGTGCATGCATGGCACAAGCCCCACCCAGGTTGCCATGACTTAGTTAGACTTCTTCAGCGCTTGGAATCAGCAGCTTAGAGGGCCTCTGAGGAGTCTTCACTGCTGCAGGAATGACAGTACTGTGAATTACAACTTGACATTATCAAGGTCTGCAAGCCTTGGTAGACTTCAACTTACTGGTCCCAACTTAAGCTTGAACTTGGGGACTGCTAGTGCCACTTAGACTAACCAGTGGAAACGTCTTTGCCTCTCCATAAGCCGTCCCTGGAGAAGCACATAGAGGATTGTGCTGTGATGGCAGTTGCCATCTGACAGGCAGTCCATGCTGCACTGTGCACACAAATTGTTAGAGGCCATGGCTGTCCCCGGGGGATGGGCCATCATGGTGATGTTGTGTACCTGAAGCTCTCATACCTCTGGTGCGAGGAGGGTTACAACTGTAACCGTCCTTGTATTCAGAGTGCTCCTGGATGAACTTTCCTTACTGCTGCATCTCGGGATATTGTAGTACTGGCATTCATGGGAGGAGAAGGTGTCTGACCAGAGGTCTGCGTTCAATTCCCTGATGTCGCTTCCCCTATGTTTTCCAGTGGGATGACCTAGAGGGCAGGGGCGCCTGGCACGCAGTGTGCTCCATCACGAGACCTTTCTATGGATGTAGAGGCGGCAACGTGAACGTGGGACCGGCGCAGGCAAGAAAGATCCCGTTTTGGGAAGAGGGGGAGCTCGGGGAAGCTTCATGCCAGGGGTGAAGCTGCCTGGGGCTTCCAGTGCATTCCTAGCACAGACATTTTCTGCGACCTGCCAAGACTTGCTTCCGCGCGCGTCAGGTTATACGAGCGATCAGCATTCAACACGATTTGCCTGAGAGCGCACAAGGGGACACCGACATCGTCATAGGTCCTCTCCAAGCCGAACACATTTCGAAGAGCAGAAGCTGGGGTGTGTGATCCGGAGCCTCATGCATCACGAGAGACCCACCTCGCAGATAACTTTATATATCATGCATTTTCATTATCTGTTCCTCAGAAAAGATGCAGTCAATCGGCGACCTGAAGCACGGGAAGAGAGGCCTGGCTTACATGCAGGTCTGCTGCCAATTTTCAGATGGCGAGGGTTTCCTGCAGACTACTCCGAGTCTTCACCCTGCTGGTAGCTATTGCAGGCCTGAGCGAGGTAGACCGCCATTCCTTCATGTGGCAATGTGTCCCTGCTGTGTGGGTCCATCTCAAGTACATGACAACTGGTTGAACCCATGAGGAATTCGTGAAGCGCTGAGCAGGGTCTCGTGAGACCATCCACATCAATGTCCTGATGAAAGCAACTCGCTGCAACTGATGTGTTTGTGGGGTTGCCTGCCTGACCCCAGGTCCTCAGGACATGATGTATGTGATAGCAGACAGAGAGGAAGCTCAGCTACCACTGCTTCTGAGATGATCATATGATCATGCATGTGCAAGCCGTGTAGTGCTGTGCAGGCCACTGTGTTCGGCGCATCTGCGCGAGACCGGAAGCTGCTCTGTGACACGTGCCCGGGTGCTTCAAAGGGGAGCCCCTCCCCCAATGCTGGAGGAGCAGGCAAGCTTCCATGCCTTCAGCGCCCCATTTGCTTGTACACACTTGTACTTCTTCCTGCCTGGCATTCTTTGACAGCTCGCAATTGGGGTCACGTGGATGTCCACAAGTGGACAGTGGGTCCTATGAAAGCCCATGTTGGTCTGAGACATGAAAAGCTACATGAGTGAGCTAGGACCTTACATGCGTGAAGCGTACATGCATGAAGCTACCCCTGACAGTGTGATAGCGTCAAAGCTGGATGGTGTACTGCCTGCAAGGATCAAGTACTGACATCTGTGGTGCCTTGACAGTGTCAGAGATCGCCCCCTCCCTGCCATCAAACTACAGCGGCCCAGTCACCAAAGGCTCCAGTGGTGCAGTGGTGCCGCGCTCTGCCCTGACCAGCGCCTACCCTGCCCATGGCGTCATCTTCGACCTGCCTCTTCAGGCAGCATCCCAGACGCGCTACCCTGTGGATCGCCCCCACAAGCACACGTAAGACCCCTGCACCCATGCAGGAGGTCCTACACTGCCTCCTCAGTGCACATCTGGCAGCTTGTCTGTTCCCAGGCACATCTGAAGTGACATGCTATAGGTTGGCTACTGTTCCCTGACCCATCATAGCCCATAGCTGGTGTTGAGTAGCCCCAACATGCCTGCAGGTATCCTGATGGGTTCATGCTCCAGTTCGTGGCCTTCCACTCTTCAGCATATGGCGGACACCATTGGGCGATATATGATCAGGCGCATTCCTTCTATGCCTATGATGGTGGCGATGTAACAGAAGGTATGCACCTGCAGGGCTCCCGACTCATCAGACCAGCCCTTTGTTGGATCCAGCAGCAAAGCCATTGGCACACCCTCTCCCTTGCAGGGATACTTCTACAGTGCCATGCTTGAGAACCCACTCAGCATGTTGATGTGATTGCTCTGCGGTGTGCAGGGGACTACGACTATGACGAAAGTGAGGACTTGCCACTTGGCTGCCAGTACTCTGACGAGTCATCATTCAACTCTTCTGGCGCTCTGTACCTTCCCAGTGCCTCTGGCACAGGCAGAGCCCCGAGCCTTGCGCCCAGCCCCAGCACAGCTGCCCGCAAGCACGCAGTAGTGGTGGGAAGTGCAGCAAACGGCAGCGAGGCCGTGCTGCGCATCCTGTGCAAGCCAATGCCAGCCAAGACCGCGCCCCTGCAGCAGGGCACTGCCACTCAGCAGAGCAACACCGGCGGTGGAAGCGCTGCGCCCAAGCTTGACGGATCCATCATCTTTCTCATCTGTTTTGGAGGAGTGGTCTTTGTCGGCTTAGTGCTGTGCTGCATTGCCGGCTGCCTCAGCAAGGCGACCAGGCGGCTGGCGGACAGAGGGGGCGTGGCGCTGGGGGTTCTGGGGGCGATGCTGGAGGCGGCTTCTACTGGGGCGGGGGGTATGGAGGGGACGGGGGCCATGGAGGGCACTGTGGTGGGGGTGGCGGCGGTTGCGATGGCGGCGGCGGTGGTGATGGCGGTGGCGGCGGCGGTGGCGGTGACTGATGTGACTGATCTTACCAATGGCGGCGCTCAGAAGCCGTCATGGAGGAGAAGGTCACCTCCTGCAATGTCATAAGTCAGCCCACCTCAAGCCTTTGCCGCTCCAAAGAGTGACTGGTATTTCCAATAGCGGTGCCCAGACGCCATAGTGAAGGAAGGTGTCCTCCTGTGAGGTTACCAGTCAGCCCACCTCAAGCCTTTGCTGTTTCAGAGCGGGAGACTGAAGTGGCGGTATCCAGACGCTATGGTGAAGGAGGATTTCGTCCTGCCACATCATCAGTCAACCCGCCCCAAGCCTTCTTGTCCAGAGCAGAGACTACTTCTGCACTGTCATCATTCAGCTTCTGTCTTGCCTTGGCAGAGGCAGAGGTGGCGGACGCCATGTGAATCTTGTGGCAGTCATGTGTCAGAAGAGCTCTAGCTAGCCTACAGATACTTGCAGCTCCGCACTGAAAGTTTACTCTCTTGAAGTCCATTGAAGTCCACACTCAGTGAGTAGGAATTAGCAAAGATGGCTATGCCTATGCCTGGGAAATCAAGATGTACATGGCTGCTATGCAAGGCATATCAGCATTGTTCCAGCGTACATGTAGAGGTATGTCAGGCAATGCTCTTTCTGGGATCAACAGGCCTCTGAGGCCAAGCATGTGAAACAGCACACTCCTAGCAGAGGCTGTTGTACATTTCAACATAATGTACAGAGGACATTCATATCGCCAGCGTCAGTTCTCTAGAGGGGTGAGCAAGTGGAGTGTGAGCAAATGAAGTTACAGGGCCGGTTGCCCACAGCCCTTTGAGGGCTTCTGACATACAGTGCAGCATAGCACAGAGGATCTGGCCCTAGGAGTACAGCCGCATTTCATACAGTCGTTATCCCAGGACAGCGACCTTATAAGCTAGGCAGAAGTCTGCTTCTCACTCCCTTCTGAGCCTTGTCTAGGAGGTGGTATGATGAAAAGTAGCACTGCAATCTCTCGCCCAAGCTGTGCTTGTCAGAGACACCAGTCAATGTGACAATACCCCTCTTGCTTTCTGGCTGCATATGACAGATTGCGTCTGCAGATTATCAGTCTGCTAAATGAGAACAAAACTCCTAGATCGTATGTTTAAAGCATTGTAGGCTTCCTGCAGCAGATGTTGTGCAGGTGACACTGCCTTTCTCAAAGCATGTATGCACCTTTGGCGATGGGTACGTTATGCTTTCATAGGATCGCTGCGCCACACAGTCGCTGCCTGTAACCTGGTGCAATATCGGCGAGGTGCGGTTACCCGTGTAACACCTGCATGCTACGCCACCTGCATCCATCCCTGGCTCGATGCTCTCTTTGACACGGACCTTCACTGTGACTGCTCACGATAGTGCCACTCCAAGAGGTGCACCATCCACATCGCTAGAAGCTGATGAGAAGCCTACACTTCGCATATGAGAGGGCATTTCCAGAAATCTGCCTGAAGAAAGTCTCAGTAAGGTCAAGAGTTGGGAGTCACAAGCAAACTAGAGCTATGGCGAGCGATTTTGGGCCGACAGTGGAACAGAAGCCGTCAGCCACACATACAGGTGCGAAGGCTTTGTCTTGACATCTGTTGGCTTAATCAGTTGCTTGGTGAGAAGATCGCTGATGCATCAGACCTCTGCGTGCTCTGTTGCAGCCACCATCATATTCCTTCACGGCCTTGGCGACACGGGAGCAGGCATCTCGACTGTTGCACAAGCTCTACGACTTCCACACATCCTCTTGTAAGTCCTCCTACAGCAATGTCCATACCTTTCAGGGACACGAATGAGTTGAGGAGTGCTCACATCAGCATTTGTATGCAGCAAATTCCCTACAGCTCCTATACGCCCTGTGACCATGAATGGCGGCGCCCGCATGCCAGGTATGTCGCAGGTCCCACTGACACTACTTTCTTTGGCACACCACTCAACTGTAGACATTGTGGAGGCTGGTCTGCCTCTGACTGTCTCTGGCTGCTGCTGTCATGGCTCACAGCTTCCTGAACCGCAGCGTGGTTTGACCTGGACTTCCGCATCACCGCTCGCACAGACAGCGAAGGCATAGATCAGTCCATAGCATATCTTGGTGAGTCACCTTCCTAATCCATCATCCCACCCTGACTGTATGCCCCCTCTAATGTTTGTGGATGCTGTGGCCTGCATGTTGTTCTGCACAAAGATGTGAGGTGAGAGGAAGCACACCAGGTGAAACAGTGACGGCGACCGGTGCAGAGCAGCAGATACAGGAGGAGGCGGCTAAGGGCATCCCTCCAGAGCGCATAGCAGTGGGAGGCTTCTCGCAAGGCGGCCACATAGCTCTGAAGAGCCTCTTCAAGGCCTCGCAGCCCCTGGCAGCCTGCATAGCCCTGTCCACCTGGCTTGAGCCTGGCCTCGACTGGGAGGTGACATTCTGGCTCCACACCTCTTGCCTGCTCCTGTCAGTCCTAGTCTGATGCCATCGTTATTGATGCTATCACATTTTGTTTGCTCCCCACAGGTGCGGAGAATGGCTCATGAGCAGCCTGTAGCTGTTTCCATCAATGCCGGTCATGTGCTGGCCAATGCAGATCTCTTAAAAGTTGTCCTGCTTCTGTTTCAGGTGAGGACGCCAAAAATCAGGGAGATGCCAGTCTTCCTGGGGCACGGGACCTCTGATCCGCTCATACCCCTGGCCCTTGCCCAGAGCACCGCAAACCTGCTCAGGCAGAAGGGCTTTTCTGCGCTTGACTTCAGGACGTACCCAGGAGTGCAGCACAGCATTGGGCCACAGGAGCTCCAGGACATCCGAGCATTCATCCTGAAAGTTCTTCCTGAGCAAGCAGCCAAGCCTCCAACGCTGTATGTCATTGTTCCACTCAGCATGTTCTGATCTGGAGTAGGCCCTTGCGTGGATCCATGCAAGAAGCTTCTACGATTGCCGCAGCATTGCCACATCACAGCACTCTGTGAATGCAAACACTCACCTCGTGCAGAGCAAAGCAGGATGGGTCTGGATGTGATGTGCAGTGCGATTTGCAGGGACGATGTTGACAAACTGACAGTGAAGGAGCTTAAGGCGTTTTTGCAAAGCCGCTCAGTGGACACTCGAAGCATTCTGGAGAAGAGCGAGCTCAGGGACCGCGTCAAGGCACTGTTGTGACAAGCAGCAGACGGCTTGCACAGACTGCTATACCTAGAATGATGAAAGTCCTTTAAATCCTGCAGAAGGTATCCGCTGACAGTGGCGCCTCTGTGACATAGATGACTGGGAACAATGCGCCTCATCGCGGTGGAAAACCTCATTGTGTGTTTCATGTATAGACTCAATTTGCAAAGTAGAGTAATGTGACGGCCAGTGTGCCCAATACATCAATGCATGTATATGCGTGGATGACATCCTACTGTCTTCTCCCTGCCACCAACACTGTATATCTCTAGCTTTCTCTGCAAGATCATTCATGTGGGGTTACACGTTATCACAAGCCACAGACATCTGGTCTTGACAGTCAGAAAGGCTTTGATAGGGGCAGTGTCCTGTCAGTAGAGATGCATCAGAAGCAAGGGACAACCCAGCCTGGCCATTGGGCCTCAGCTACAGTCTCAATATTTCAATGTCATAGAGCAACCACTGGTCATGAGAATTTTCCTGTGCACCCAGACTGGGAACACTTTGTCAGGACTGTGCTATTTCATCATGTGCATGCCTCAAAATTGACGCCCTCATGACTCACAACATTTTTAGGCAAAGACGTAAGATGCTTCAGAGCTGCGCTCATGGCTGTGTTGGGCAGTGTACTCTGCCAGCAGTGCAGGCGTCAACCCTGCAGGCTGCTCTGCTAGCGCAAAGAGGATGTCTGCGCATGTAACCTCAGGTGCCGGTAGTACAGATGCACCCCTGGGCCGCCTTATTGTGACAGACTTGGTGTCTGTCTCAGCATGGGCAGTGCTGGCAGACAGCAATCCGTGAAAAGAAGCCTGCACGCAGTTGCAAGACTCACACATGCATCCAGGTCTTACATTACATGCTTGGAAAGCCGTCAAGGATATGCCAGTGTCGGTGGGTAGGTGGAACCATACCAGGCCATGAGCGATCAGTCGTTGAAAAGCATCTGGAGGTGTCAGGACTAGTTCAGAGTCTCCTGCCTGCACCAATGGGGACCTTTCAGCTGCGCGATGAGTCAATTAGATCCTCGCACAGGCTCTGATCCACATATGTCAGTGTCGATCACTCTGGTACCGTGCGTCCGGAAGAATCGTGCTGGAGGCCCTACATCTTCCATGAATTGCAGGTAGCTGAGCTCCAAAATGGCGACACCCTCAGGGTCCGCCTGCTTGAGCACTGTCCTAGCCTTGCGGGGCACAGCGGCCCACCGCTGCCAGGCTAACTGTGCTGCTGATGAGGACTGCGCATTGCTTTCTTTCTCTGCGCGTATGTGCTCCTCCCATTTCTGCAAGGGATTGACAGCACTCCTTGCAGATCCTTCACAAGGGATTACCTGATCGGGCCTATGACTTGCCTACAAAGAGTGCTGCTTGAGAGCAAGAAGGACACAAGGAGTTACTGGAGTAGGTTGATGTCCGCTGAAAGAGTATGTCCGAGCCATCTACAGATGAACTCTTTCTGCGGACATCTATTCGCTCCACTCACAGCGGGAACTCCTTCACAGCGCATTGGAAGACGGTAAAGGGGCTCTGTGCTGGTCAGCATGCAGCGGTTGAAGGCAACAGGTGAGGATGACGCCCACCAAGAGGACCTTCTGCTGCTTGTCTGGGTCTATACTGCGGAACATGTCCCAGATTGGAGCATTGTCGGGGGTACTGATCTTTTCCAGGACGCTCTCTCTGACCTCCCCGAATGGCACAGGCTGGAAGAGTGCTTCCATAGCGTCCACTGTCAGGGCTCCTTCATTCAGAACTACTGTCAGCCGAGCCAGCGAGCTTATCCAGCTGCTGTGCTAACTCAGAGCTTGGCTAGAACTGCAGATTAGTCCACGTCTTACCGGCCATCTTTCGGAGTAGTGTGTCGGCTAGCCATCTTCTCCGCTTGCTTCTTCCCACGAGCACGAGGGACTGCACATCTGGATCTGCCCCATTGCTGCCCTGGGCTTCAGCTATTTTCCACTTCCTCTCCAGTCCAGAGGATTGTGTACGCCTTGGTGGCCTCTCCGAGAGGGAGTTATCTGTGAGATATTCAGACAGCCTCTTGCCGCTACCATCAGGCATGATGTACGGCGCATGCTTGGAGCCAGCCATGATTCACATTTTCACTAAACTGCCGGATGGCCGGGGTATTTGTATCTGGGTCTTGATGCAAGCAACCTGCTAATTTGACACCCTCGGTATTTATCCCAGCGCCCTGCAAGTATTGCCGATCCTTGTGAGGCGTCCTCAATCCGGGCGATGTCATCGTGCACAGCTTCCAAAGCAGTGGCAGCTTCCCTCACTGTCAACTCTGCCTCGGGCATCACTATACACTTCCGCCCAAGACTGTAGCCGTCCCCTTAATGTCAGAGGTTTGCTGTAGGGGCTGCTGAAGGCCACGCCAAGATAACATCAGGGCCATAGACATACACTGGCGTCGTTTCCGAAACAGATTCCAACCAGACGAGGACGATCACTTTCCTATTGCAGTACCCTTATCCTCATAGCTTCTGCAGCTGGACTTTATCTGAGTTATCTGTACTGGGAACAAGTACTCAGTACAGCGACTAAGACCAGGAAGGCTGGATCATCAGAGGACAGTCACAAATGGCTTCTTCTGGCAACCCATGGGAGGCTAATCAAGCATCATGTGGACACAGCACAGTCAATTGTGCTGCATGAAGGCCAGGTAAGGTAGCACTCCCCCCTGGTGTATGCAAGTACTGACCCTGAGGAATAGCACTCTCATACCGGCCAGTATTGTTCAGGGAGTCTATCATGGGATAATCCCTGGAGAGTGCCCAGAAGGGGCACAGTCTTGTGTTTGGGTCTTATCACGGCCGCACAACTGGCGGCCCGTTGATGCCACAGAGCAGCTCATCCTTTTGAGCACAGCAACTGGCGAGGTTTTAAGCACCAAACGCTTGGCCTCCAGGTTTTGTTCTTGGCACCTCCGCAAGCCCTGCTTCTGCTCATGTCAGCTTTGGCTGCGCCCAGTCCTTATGCAGCCCACTCAAGCTGCTCAGATGAGCAGGATCCCATGCTTTTGATGGCTGCCTCAGCAGTGTCGCTACAAAGCATGCCCATTGTCAGTGCTCATGCAGATTTGCGCATGATGTTGTCAGAGCAGGCAGCAGGGCATTCATTGCAAGCACAGAGGAGGGATCCATCATTGAGATGCAAGTGCCCTTCATGGATCACGTGAAGACGCATCATCTCTTCACAGCCGACAGCCATCTGAATGCACTGGCGCCCCTGACCAATGGCTCTATCTGGTGCCTGCTGCACAATCGTGGCAAGGTTAGTAAGCTTGTCGAATGGCAATGTCGTATACCACAATCCTAAACCAAGCCCTCTGACGTCTGTGTTGACACAGCAGACCTGCAAGTATGGATCTTGTGCCTGCCTTGAATGTACAGACAGTGTTAGGAGAAACCGAGAATGTACAGATGATTGATATGCAGCTCATACGAAAGCACCTTACCAAATGCACATTGAAGACATCTCATGCCTGACCTTTGGCTGGCATGGTGTGGCAGAGCGACATAGCCCTGGTGGACCTTCAGCATGACAGAGAGGAGTCACGGCTGCATTCAGTTGGGACGCATGCTCATGGGCTGGTGATGTGGCGAGACGTGCTGGTTGTCCTGGACTCTGAGGACAGCGCCCTCATTGCTGTGCATCGGAGCAGCGACAGACGCGAGGTCATCTGGAGGGTGAGTCTTAAGAGCTGGTTGAGGCAGCTTTTCCTTGTGGCAGTGAGCAACACCAGATGCATTGGTCACAAGTCTGTGGCTCTACTCTAGGAATGATTGCCCTCATGAGCACCACTTATGTCAGTGAGGGACCAGGATCCCAAGAGCAATTCCAAAAGTACGAAATTGTGCAAGCTGTCCATGGCAGGCAGCTTTAGAGACTCTGATCCCCAAACTAGCGGATATCAGCTCTGCTTTTCAGCTTGGCCATCCCTGTGAGAGTGCTCACAACATTCCATGATGTAAGAGTCGGCTGTGTTATGCAGGTCCCAGACGCAAAGAAGTTTCTCAAGGGCTTGATTGTGGTTGATAATGTCGCCTACTTTGGCATTGCACCACATGCCGAGAGACAGGCGCGTGCAGAGCCAAACATGGACTGTGAGCTTGCAGCTGTGCACCTTGACACAAGGCACCTGGTCTTCCGGCAGAAGGTGAGTCGTGTTCATTGCCACAGTACTTCATCCTCACATGCTGGCCTTAGTAGGGGCCGATGCACTCAACTGCTCTGAGATTTGCGTTCTCATCTGGAAGGCCAGCAGAGCTGAAGGTCCATCTGTGAGCTTATGTTTGCGAGAGGTCGTTAAAGTGCCACATGATCATGCTTCTGAATATTGCAGGTTGAGACGCACGGGCTTCTCAACACCATTGCTGCTCCCCAGTTGTCATACAGCTCCACCTATCGGGCTACTTCGTGGTCCTTTCATAGTGACGGTGCGCCGTCAAAACAAAGCATGCAGAGCAATGGCTGTATCTTGACTCGGTGTTGCTGAGAAGTCAGCATCAACTGTTCACAGACCCGCAGTTGTGTCATACATGTTCTTACATGTGCAGTTGGCAGAACATCACAGGTACCAGGAGATTTACGATACTCTGTGATGATCCAGGCAGAGAGGTTGGAGGTCACTGGGACAGTGGGCTGCCCTACCTGCAACTTGCCCTCAAGAAGCACTGGGTGCCTATGGGTGATCCTGCAGACCCTCTGCAGGGTGTCCAGCTGCTCTTGGACCACATAGACGTCGCGCCTCTGAAGGTAACAGGTTCCTACGCTGGAAGTGGTCCTCTGCAATGGCAATGCTCCTCCAGGTCATAGCAAATAACAGTATAGTACTATATTCCCATGCCCTCAAGCAATGCAGTATAGCCTGTCAAGCAGGACAACATGTATGTGACGTAGGAGTGAGCAGAACTGAGCTGAAGTATTGCCTGCAGGAAGCAATCCAGAACCTTGGAGAGCAGCTCTGGTCTCCGGAGTGGCAAGCAAGGCATAACGCCTACTTAAAAGGCCGCATGCAGAATACACAGCAGTATAAGCCTGGCTCCCAGGAGCTTCTGCTCTTGTTTTCAGACCGAGATGGCAAGAGCGTGTACCAGTTCCCCTTGTATGAGCAACTTAGGGATGTGCTTGAGCCCATTCTGCTCCAGGTAATTTTGACGCGCTATGCCCTGCCTTGAAAAGGATAAGCTTCGGCCCAATGTCCCACAGTGTCATAGAGCAATGTACAAAGAATTTGTGGGTGTCTTCAATGAGAGTGGACCATCCTTCTGACAGTGAACGATGCCCATTGCAGATCTTTGGTGGGAAGGACGTAAGGAAGCTGATGCGCATACACCTGGCACGACTGATGCCTGGCAGCAAGATCAGGATACACAGAGATCATGGCGGCTACACTGCCGAGGTAGGGCCATCTGGCCGTGATCTGCCTGTACATAGGTTTATGCGCATCAAGTAATGCCAGGAGCGGTAGCTTAGCTTGTTATGGATGTTGGAAAAAATGCATCTTGAGAGGTGATGATGTGTTTCGCATGCAGGGCCATCGCATCCATGTGCCAATTGAAGTGGACGGCTCTACTGTTGCGTTTGTGTCATGCCCGTCTGCAAAGCCGCATGCCATCTCAGGAAGTGTGAGTGCACAGGAGGCAATGCAGCAGGGCTGCATACCGCTCCGCCTTGAGCAGGGACTGGTGAGTGCTTCTGCTCACTGCACTCTGCCTGCTTGCCTGTCAAAGGTCACGACTTGCTCGGACTGCATGCCGTCACATCATTCTGGGCTGTCCCAGGATGTTGACTTTCTCTAATAAGTGTGTGCTGAACATGCAGGCATATGAGATCAACAATGCAGTTGCACATCTGGTACAGAACACAGGGAACCAGAGCCGCCTTCATCTGATCATAGATGCAGCAGAGCATGCAAGGCCTGAGCGCATCCTTCTTAGGGGCGGCCAGCAGTGTGTGTACAAGGGAAGGCGCATACAGTGCTAGGTGCAGACTTTGAGCATGCTGTGCTGCAGCTGAGGCCATGGGAGCCAGAATGTTGAGTGCCACTTGTCCAGATTGAGAGCAGCATGGCTCGTCCTACTGGGTGATTCTAGCATGCCCTAGGGGTGTCTTGATGCGTCTGCTCTGCTTTTGGTGGGCACCATGAGGACTGCATATAGGCTACTCGCAAGTGCGTCTATCATCAGCACATCTGTGCAGCATCTTGAAGGTCAATTGAAAGCTTGCAAGAGTGTGACAAGTGCTCCTGAGGTGCCAAATACTGTTAGTGCTCAATGCATTCAGGATCACATGGTATCAGTCTACATCATTCACACCCTTTTCAGGCCGCTTGAGGCTGGTCGCTTGCTCAAACTTTGCCAGAGATCAGACCTTGACTTTTGCCAAGATAGGCAGCTGGCTGGTCATGCCTAACATCGAAAGCTCTGCAGGACGCCAGTCACTGTGTGTCCTCGCAAGCACCCTTCGCCGGCTTCAGGATCCGGAATAAAGACTTGTCACCTAAAATTGCTACCGTTACAGATGCTTTGGCTATAGTACAAAGCAGTGCATGATGGGTGGGGGCCCTAACCATTCCAATGTGTTCATTAGAGGCCTCCCCGCTTCTCTCGATCAATCGACTCTACAGCAACTCTTTCAGAGCTTCGGTGCCATCGAGTCATGCAGAGTGCAGAAGGATCAAGTGACCGGGCATTCCAAGGGATATGGCTTTGTCAAATTTGCCACCATAGAGGCTGCTGAGCACGCCATCCAGAGCCTGGACGGAAGCTCCCTATCAGGATCTCAGATGCAAGTAAAGTATGCTTCAAGCGATGTCGATGCAATGTCAGGAGGTACGCTACTGTCAGGAAGTCAGGTCTGGGACGTGGGACCACATGACCTATCAACTTAAAGGCAGAGGCAGGCCTGGTGCACCTTCCTGAAAGTACTCTATGCTGTGCACTTAGGAGTCCCAAGCCAGCCGAACGACAATCTGTATGTCAGGAATCTGGTGCCGACATGGACTGACCAGGTATGAGTCAGCTTATTACTCAGAGAACACAGCAACGTATGGGGGCACGCTGCGCTGTGATTTGCTACGTCGTGCTGGCTTCTGTAGCCTTTCAGAACCTTGTGACAGCCTCCTTTTGTCAGGCAAGCCTCAGTCTGTGCACTGCAGGACATCATGGCCATTTTCCAGACGTATGGCAGTGTGAAGGAGCTCAAAGTGCTACCAGGGCCACCAGGCCCGGAGGGTCACAGCTCTGCGGGAGCACTTGTGAGGATGGGATCCTCAGAGGAGGCAGCACAGGCGATAGCTGGGGTGAATGCATGGGCGGCCTCAACAGGAACAGGCAACGGCACCTTCCCGCTCTCCGTCAAGTATGCAGACTCCCCAGAGGAGAGGGCAAGGTGCGGCGCTGTGTGAGTGCATCCCAATGTGGTCCGCATGTTCTGGTGTCACTGTGCCTCCTGACAAGCAGTGCAAGCATGACTCATAATCCTCGCGACTGCATCAATGGTCCTCGTGGCTCTTTCCCAAGCTAAGGGTAATGTGCAGAAGTAGACAATTGTGCTGTGCAGGCGACAAGCAAAGCGGCAGAGAGTTGCCGGTCATACGCCCTTGCAGCCAATGCCAATGCTTGGCCAGGCGCAGGCAGCTTACGCACCCACCCTGCCGTCCTATAACCCTCCTGCCGCGCAGTTCCACCTCTCCCCTGAGATGCAGTATCAGCAGCCAGGTACGGCACTGCTGAAAGAGGCATAGATTGCCTTGCTCCTTGTCCTCACCCGGAAGGCTAATTTGCAAGCAGCAGCGCAGCGCTTGAAGGTGGCCGTGCAGTTGGACTCAACAGGCCCACAGGACTCGAGAGCATATCCAGAATGCCCGTAGCCAGTCCACAAGTACCCTGCGTTGTCATCGTCATGAGGCATTGTGTCAAGCGAGTGGAGGATTGCAGGGTATGGATCAGGAGCCATTGCAGCAGAGCCGCATGGCATGCCATTAGATCCCTACGGGGCATCAGCAGCAGCACCTGCCTACCAGAATAGCTTTGCAAATGGTCACAGTGCACCATCTCAGCAGGTATGCGCTTGCCACACCTTACAATGTGACAGCTGCTTCTGACTCTCCATTGTGTCAGCATCCAAGTAGGCGACGGACACCTTAATACTGATCCACACCTTGTAAGGAAACAGATCCTAAAACATGCCAACCTTTGGTCACCCAGATTCAGTGCAACTCAGATGCATTGCAGCCTGAAGAAAGCCTGTGCTATGCAGTATGGGGCACAACCAGCAGCACCGCAGCAGCAGTATCCAGAAGTGCATGCATCCTCTTCTGTCTATGTGAAGAACCTTCCGCAGGATGCTGACAAGCTGTACCTTTATGAGAAATTTGCGCCTTTCGGCGGCATCTCAAGCGTAAAGGTGCGAGCTTCTCCTGGAGGAAACCATGCTGGACGGATTGTGAAGTCCAACAATGTGCATGACTGGCATTAGCCACGCGTAAAGGCAGCTCCTGTCAGTCCACCATGCACATCCCGCCATTGCGGCCACTCAGAGGATTTGCCTCAGTGAAGTTTCAGCCTCTTGCTGCAGAATGCTCTCGACATTGGCATATCACAGACACCTGGCTTGTATGGCATGCCAGGTCATGATGGATGATCAGGGGAGGGCCCGAGGATTTGGCTTTGTCAACTTCACGAGTCCAGTGGCAGCTTCTGGCGCAGTAGCAGCAGTGCATGGCACTCTGGCAGGCGACAAGGCTCTTCACGCCAGCCTGCAAACCGGGGGAGGCAGACCGCAGCCAAAACGGAACTGAAGGCTCATGCACTGATTGCCACAACCTCTGTCAGCGCCTTAGTGTCGTCCCATGTGAAGCACTATTGTGGTTGTGGTTGCAATGACTGTGTCATGCTTTGATGTGCATGAAATTCACACTTGAACGTGGACTGGTGTATGTCAAAACGCCTGCATGCCAGCCTAGCCTTTGCTGGGCAATATCTCGTGATGCCTGGTCACCCCAGGGGCGATGCACATACACTAGGTATGCTTGAGTGTTCGCAAGTTTGTTGCAGCTAAAAGACTGATATGTGAACCGAAGATGAGCAGCTACTTCTGCGCTACTGAGTGATTGATAAAAACTTCCTGTATACAGAAATTTGAGAGGCCACTGGAGCAGGTTTGTATTGCCCTAGATCTGTTGGTGAGGGCGGTCAGCCTCCCTAGTTCGTTGAACAGCACGGTGATTGCAGCACCTGCCAAAGCGCAAGCCTGCGCCCTCTCGAACTACAGCAAGACCACAGGTGGTGTTATTCATCGTTGCTGCTCATCTGCGCGTATTTTCTATGGCTTACAGTCCTGATCAGGGCCCAAGGCTGATGCAAGGCTGCAGCCAAAGGAGGCAACGGCTAGGGTTTACGTCACTTGAGCCAGGGTTTCATATGACGATCATATTCGTCACTCTTCGTCCTAGTTCTGACATACTCTAAAAGGCTTGATCTTGGGCCATATTTTGGTATATAATGTGTGCGTGACGAGGCGGGACTCGTCAGGCTTCGAAGGAAGAAGGGTGGAGCTGTCCCTCTTCGGCAACAGGAGGATCGGTGGTGAATGCCGACATCAATGTATCCAGGTAGGTATCTGACTAGCACAAATCACGAGGGGGAAGGTGCAATATTCAAAATGCCTCGCCTTTGCCTGCTGGACGCCTGCATGTCACGAATCGTGGAATGCCGGAAGCAGGATGGGGCAGGGCGATGAACTGAGTGTGCAACAAGAGATAATATTTTGACAAATTAGGCCAGTATAATGCTTTTTGAAGAGCTCAAGAGAGTCTCCAAGCGATTTTCCGGGGCATGTGTACGGGCAAGTACCGTCTGATGGAATGAGTAACAGCTACGTGCTACCTCCCCCGCATGTCGCGTGAGAGAAGCAGGGCAAGAAGGGGGCTGTTAGTCAAGAGAACAGAGTCAATTCTGATATTCCCGGGTACCCACCGTCCATTGTAAAACATCTAGCGTCCCGTGTCGGAGAATAGGATAAATTAAAGATCAGGGGTGGCAGAGCAGAGCGGCTTAGGACCGCGGCAAGTGCGCGCTCGTCCGCAGGTGCCACTCATTCTTCTATGACATTCAGCCAGGCGCCTCACAGAGGTAGCAAGCCTGCACTGCGTACCCCCTGATGCGAGTCCCTGCCTCCCAAAGAGGGGCTCATTTTCCTTCGTGGTGCTGCCCTCCGCGGATGGCTCTTCCTATTGGCGGAGTGATGCCTTTCTCGGCGGATGCCAACACCGGTGACACCAGCATCTGGTCAGGCCGGTCGGAAACGGAGCAGCCGCAGCGTATTCGTGGGCCCCGCACTTTAACGACAGGAGTACTGCTCTTACCGAAACTTTTTGGTGCAGGAGCGAGCATGGCGTAATGCATGCTTGAAAACCGGTTCTGCTGATGTCCGTGGAGAGCTGGGGACTTGCCCAACGATCAGAAGAGCACAGTGAGCCTATCCTATCAGAAGAGCAAGCCCCAGGTATGCAGACATGTCGACTGCTCGCATCCTAAGGAGCTCAATTTCAGATGAATGAGATAGTTGAATCACTATTTTTCAGACAATGAGCGGGAGCATGTCATACTGCAGAGAACAGGTTCAAGCATGCATCACACAGCCCTGGAACGCTGACTGGTGCTGCTGTGACCATGCAGGGGCAGTCCTGAGCGCCCTTGTAGCTCTTGGGGAAAACTTGAGGATTGAGCACTTGTACGAGGGTTGGCAGCGCATCATAGCACTTCAACAGCAAAGTGGTGAAGCTGCTCCGGCGGAGCAGCAGCAGCTGTTGGATATGGCTCAGCAGCATGCAGCCAACTTGACTGGTCAGGTAGGTTGCAGAGCCCACAGAAAGCAACAACACCAAACTCTTGTTGGCCTCCTGGGGAGTCCAGTGTCAGGGAATGCGTGAAGGGCCTGCCCACATTGGCTACCTAGATTGTCTGTAGGTTTTTCAAGTTGTCCACAATACGGGATGGGCAATCCTGACTTTGGTTATTGTTGTCTGTATGCTGCCCAGGGCAATCCTGACTTGGCCGTACGCTGCCCCACTTTAGTCATAAGGATAATATTCACATGGTTGTCCTCTTGCATTGACACATAGGTCCAAGAGGTGTGCCTTGAACAGAAACTGCTGTCTGTCATCTGGCAGATCTGACGTGATGGCGTGGCATGCAGGAGCTTGCCAGCTCTGCCAACGTGATGCGCCTCATTTCGGAGAAGACCTGCTGGCAGGCCCACAATGCGCCGCTTATAGCCGCCATTGTCCAGAACGCAACGGAGCGCCTGGAGAAGCCCAGCAGCAGGGCTGCGATGCAGCTCAATGCTCAGAACATTCTGGACATCTTCCACGCCGCTGCAGTGCTTGGGTACCACCCCCAGGATGGGCTGTTCCTACAGACAGTCCTGAAGATGCTGGAGCTCAGGATGCAGGAATTTTCAGCACAGGTGTGTGGCACACCTTGCTGGTGAAGCCTGGAGTATGCCTTCTCTGTGCCTGCCCTGTAGTGGTGCATTGACAATCACACCTGACAGTTATTGCCAAAAATGCACAATATTTGATCAGATCAAGTGTGAGCTGTCTGCCCATTGGTGGTGACCTGGTTTGAAGAGACACACAGCTTCAACACAGCAGCATGTGCAATGCAGGACCAGACCAGGGCTGCTTGGGCACTTGCTCGGCTTGGGTGCCTGGATGCTGCACGCCTTATGGATGCGCTTCTCCTTCACTTGAGTGTGAATGAAGTGAAGGTGCGAGGGAGACCACACTGCTGTCAATGGCCCCAGATGGATGGCTTGCCTCTTGCCGGTGTCGTGCAGTAGATGAGGGCACAAGGGGTCAATGTCAGATACACTCCCTGTCCCAAAACTGCATGATTGCCTGTCACGTTGGGTATCTCTATCTGACCCATGACGGCAAGGCCTGACAACTGGTCTTCACCATGGCGCAGACAAGCCCGGGAAGTGTGGCAGATATGCTGTGGGCTGCTGCTGTTCTGGATTCGAACGCCCCAGCAGCCCTTTCCAAGTTGAGGGAGCTGGCTGCAACTGTGGACGCCTCACAGCTGAATGCGGAGACCCTGCAGCAGATATTCCAGGCCCACATGGCTTTGGACAGGAGCGTTGCTGGAAGTGTGGTGCAAGGCGCCCCGCTCCTGCCATCTCAAATGCTGGAGCAGGCCAAGGCGGCTTGGCAGGACAGGCCAGCCAGCAGTGCTGCACCCAAGGTACATGTCTGTACCTCCGCATGTCTCAAGGTCAGCTTGAATGATTTGACCTGGACGAATGCCCTACACAAACCCTTCATCCCCAACATGTTGCAGCTGCAATGTTCCTCGGGTGTCGTATGCAGGATTTTACACTATAGCTATTGGGTGTGTGTGCAGATTCTGGAAGATGTTGGTGCTGCTCTGCGCAACTTGGGAATCAGCTATAGTGACACGACTCCATCAGAGGGAGGGCTGTTTAAGCCAGACTTGGCCCTGACCTCCCTTCCTGGGAAGGTGGCATTGTCGGTGGATGGAGCTTCAAGCTTCAGCATCAATCCTCCTCACCAGCCCTTGGGCCATGCAATCTTGGGTTGGCGCCTTCTCATGCTCCATGGCTGGAAGGTGCGCACTCATCACCCCAGGATGTCTCAAGTGTCAGAAGCTCTCCCTGCTTTATAGTTGAAGCATGCACTCTACCATGAGGTATGCTTTATGCGCGGAGCGCATATGTGTCACCAAGTGCATCATGTGTCATCTGTCGCTTTTCCGAAAGTCATCTACATCTAAGATGGGTTGCAAAATCTGATACCGAGCTGACTGTACACTGGCTGTGGCAGGTCATCAGCATTCCCTTTTTCAAGTGGGAGGCACTTACCACTCCTCAAGCCCGCAGCCAGTATCTGTGCGGGCTGCTGCCACTGTCTTCTCAGGAGGCCCAAGATGCCAGGCCAGCGACAACTATGCCAGCTGTGCCTTCTCTCCAAGGTTTTGGCAATTACCTAGGCTCAACATGAGGCTGCTGCAGGCTTGCTTGTTGTATCAAGCCCGTCTCCCTACATGAGCACACATCCGTTATGCCCTTCAAAAGCAGCTTCTGACAGATGCTTGCCACGCGTCATGATTTACAGTGCTTGCGTGTGCAGACATAATGTCCCGTGAGGGGACAGGGGCAGCGCATGAGAATGCTCCAGGCGTCTCGGCATTCAGAGCGCGCAGCCTGTCGGAGGACACCGTGCGGGTGCACCCCAGCCCCGCCCCGAGCGCGCCCGGCCCGCTGCAGCTGTCGCGCGACACCTCGCAGGACAGCGCCGTGCTGCGCGAGGCCGATTCCGCCGATTTCCTGTCTCAGCTCATGGCCAGCCAGCACCTGCCGGGAGGCAGTGAGCCCAGGGCCCAGGAGTCGGGCAGTGTGCCCGCTGGGCAGCAGAACATCCCAGGGATGGGTGGTCTGATGGCAAACCTGTCAGACCCTGGAGCGCTGGCATCCCTTCTGCAGACAGGTGACTCTTGTGCGCCAGGACGCTTGCCTTCTACAACTATTCTCTGAACACCTCTCTGAGCTCTCACATGCATCCTTCTACCATGTGTACATTGTTCCAGATCCATTCTGAAGGCTTAACACATTGTGCCACCTGCACATGTTGTGGGTGGGAGTCTGACAAGCTTGTGTCTCCTGAGCAGGTGACAGCATCCCTAGCACTGTGGGCAGCAGCATGAGCACCAGCCACCAGCCTGGGCACAGCAGGTCCACCACCAGCGCCATGACTGTCTCAGACCAGAGCACCACCACCGGCTTCAGCGACAACCCGCCCGTCATGCAGAGCCAGCGCCAGATGTCCGGCAACAGCACCCTGAGCGGCGTGCCAAGCGGAGAGATGCCTGGGCGCCCAGGTGCACAGACACTCTCACACACACATAGCGCTGTGGTGACTCGATTCCACCTTCATGCTGAGGGGAAGCCCTGCGCTGCCCAAGGCTCCAAGCTGTATCGGAGAGGGTCTCTCTCATAATTTTCCTTCAGCACTGCAGCAGTGTCCGTGCATGCAGGTCCAGCAACTGGCCTGGAGACCTTCACTCAGAGGAGTTATGAACAGGTTTGTGGCTGCAGGTGGTTCGATCCCGCCGTTGAGCGCGGCGAGTATGGAGCCTGCGGTGCCGCGTGCCAGCCTCGAGAGCACGGGCCTCAGCGTCGTCACCGGTGAGTGATTCCTCTGTCCTCTCATGCAATGCTTCGATTGAAGTATTTTCCTATCACCACTCTTACCGGCAGCGTAGTAAGTTACATTGAAAGGCAGGAAGCTGGACCTGTGCAAAATGTCAATGCCAGTGGGCTGTGGGCCGGCTTAAGCTCCTCGCATATTGTGCAGGGGAGACTGACAGTAGCCAGTCTCTGGCAGACTCCATCTTCACCACCAGCGGGCCTGTCATGGGCGCAGCTGAGGGGGTGGCTCCGCAGACTCTGGCTGCTATGGCTGCCTCCATGGCCCAGACTGGCCAGGCCAGCCCAAGCTCACTCTGGAACACAGAGGAGCTTGCTGCTCGGTAGGATCACTTGGCCACATCCAATTGTTGGACATGCCTGCTCTCCGGAATTGCCATTCTGTCCTTTCTGCATACTCTTGCTGCTGGTCATGCAATCCTTCACCAGCCTGGTCACTGACTTGCCCATGCACCTGCACAGTACAGATGTCAGGAGTGCTGTCGGTAGATGGTAGAAAAGCTCTGTGGCGGAGTGCAGAGGAGTGCTTCCTGAAAGTGTGCTGAGGTGTGTGAGTTAGCAAAGGCGGCGGTGTGTTGCAGGTTGGCTGCATTGACTACTGCCCAGCAGGAGCAGAACATGGGCATGCAAGGTGCTGGTCAGGGGCAGCAGGGCCTGCAGCAGCCCATGCCATTTCTGCCTGCAGCGGCCATGTATGGAGAGGCTCCCAGCCTGCCGTCAGAGGGCACTCTGTCCCAGAGATCATCTGTGGCCTCCCTGCAGCAGATGCTGGCGAGCGGCCATGTGGACGAGCGTCTGCTGAGCACGCTGCAGGGCCTGAGCGTCCGCCAGTCTGGCATACCCAGCGCGCCCAGCAGCCTGGCCGGCTCGCAGGGCCTGATGGGTCAGCCATCTGGGTTGCAGCAGTCCCACCTGGCGCCCCAGCAGCAGCAGGCCTTTGGCCTCATGTCATCCAGTTCTGATGGCTCTGCGACCTCCACATCCGCGGGCAGCCTCACAAGGAGAGATGTGACCAGCGACCAGGCTGCTTCAGCACACCAGCTCTGGCAGGCTCTGGCCCAGGCAGAGGCTGGGCAGCCCGAACCTCAGGTATGTAACATCCGCCTCGATCTGCGGCATCTGTTCCCTGTTGCAGTGAGTCACATACAGAATTCAAGCTAGCAGTGTCCTGGTCTTAGAATTGGGCAATCACATGCTCTAGATTGACTGCTGGGAGCTACACCCCAGAGCTTGGCTGCGGTGAAGTGTGCTGGACGGCTGTGCAGGAGGCCGTGAATGCTGCAGAGCTGAAGCGCATCATAGAGGGCCTGCCTTTGGAGACAAGCGCTGTGGCAGCTGTGGAGTGGCGCCTGGGCCAGCTGGAGCCCTCTCAGTTTGCTGCGCTGCTCACCGAGCTTGCCAGGGATAACCACGCCTTCAGGTACTTTGCTGCTAAAACGACCAGCCCCTCTCCTCCATCAATCCTGGCAAATGGTGCATGCTGCTGTAACAATGAGTGCGCCACTCACAGCTCTGATGCAATCATCTGCTTTCTCCCTCTCCCATTGCTGTTTGGGGGATACTGGCCTTCAGAGCGCTGATGCATGCAGAGCCATGTCACTGCGCCTGCTGTGCAACAAGACAACTCTGAGCATGCTGACCAAGATTTAAATTGAATGTGCAGGGCATGGCAGCTGTTCGACTGGGTGCGCACGCTACCTGAAGGCCATGGCCTGCAGCGCCTGTGCGATGCCAACACCTACAGCACCATGATCACGCTGTGCGGGCCCTGGCAGCAGCTCCGCAGAGCCCTGCAGCTGGTTGCTGAGATGCGCAACCGCTCCCTAGAGTGTGGCATCCAGGTAATCTCTACGCTTAACTACCATCTTGCATGCCCTAGCACTGCAGGGTGGCTCGCCCCATGCTGCAGCCTCACTGATACTACTGAGGCGTGGCACTATCTTCATGGATACACTTGCAGTCTCATACCCACTCAAGATGCAATCACTGCGCATTGTCCTCTTTTGACACTGCTGTGGCAATCACAGCCTGACAAAATCCATGGTGCATGCTTGACAGGACTCCTGGCATGTGTGCAGGCATACAGCGCACTACTCCACGCTGCAGTGAAGTGCGGTGAGTCGGATCTGGCTGTGGATGTGTATGGGCAGATGAAGGGCGAGGGCATGCCCCGCGACCGGGCCATCCATGTGACCATGATCGAGATGTTCATCAAGCTGGGCCGCGTCAGCGATGCCCTGGCAGCCCTGGGAGAGCTCCACGCCATTGGGGAGCCCCCGGACACCCACCTGTACAACCTGGTCCTCGTCGCAGCCACCAAGCTTGGGCCGCCGAGATTTGCCCTCACTGTCTACCACAGGTGTGATCCCATGTGCTCTGCCAGCTGTCAATCAGATCTTCACTGCAATCCTTGCTTGCTGTCCTGGAACTTGAAATCAGTGGGCACTTCAGGGTTGGCCAGAGAGGGAAATGTGAAACGGCAGAAACCAAGAGTGCTCCTGTGCATGCAGGATGGTGGCTGATGGGGCGGTCCCGAACACCAAGACCTTCACGGCACTGATTGGGTCATTTGGCAAGATGGGCAGTGTGGGCGCTGCTCTGGACATCATCACAGAGCTGCTGGGCCACGACCAGGGCATGGCCGCCTCTGCCTCCACCTATGCAGCCCTCATGGCTGCCTGTGAGAAGGCCGGCCAGGGAGACCTGGCCCTGGCTCTTTTTGAGAAGATGAAGGCTCAGGTAATCACTGTGCCTCAAACATGAAAGGACATAAACTAGATGCCCTGTCCAGGTATGGGGCATGATTTGGGGATGCATCATGCTGGAGTACTTGGCCTCCTGCACGATGCAAACCATGAGGTGCAATTGAGACTGCACCCTTCGGAAGCACACCTCAGGCATCATGCAGTGACGCCTATATTGTGTGCACTGTTGGTCCTGTGGTCTGTGTGTGAAGATCTGCAGCCAAAGTGCATGAGTGCTCCTGCGCTTGCCTGTCTTCTCGAGTGTGAACACTCTGATGAGAGAATGTCTTGTCTGTGCAGAACATGCAGCCTGATGCTGCAATCTTCAACTCCATGATTGCGGCCTGTGCGCATGGCGGCGAATACGCCAAGGCTCGGGTCATGTTTGACAGCATGGCAGAGCACAACTGCGAGCCGGATGCCGTCACCTTTGCCAACCTAATCAGGGCGTACAAGAAGGGTGGCCACTGGTAAGCAACCCTGTCTGTGACAGCAAGTGGTGTAACATGCAGATGCTGCAGGCTTGCCTGGCCACAGATTCCTCCAAGTCACTATTTTGTGGGTCATCGCGAGTAAGGTCTTTTGCGTCTGACATCAGAGTTTTCCTGCAATGGCTACTGCTGATGGTGCAGGTGCGCTGCTTTGGACACCTTTGAGGCTATGCTGCGGTCAGGATCTCGGCCGCATGCTGCTGTGTACAGCAGCATCATTGATGTCCTGTGGCAGACTGGCATCACCTGGGCCCAGATGAAGGCGCTGTCCCTCTTCAACTCGGCTGCCGGGTATGCTCCACAGCAATGATGCCTCGCCCCTGCTGGCAGCACATGGCTAATCACCTGCCAGTGGCTAATGACCTGCCAGGGCACCAGACGATATCCTAGTGCACTCTGTTGTTGCAGTGTGTCATGGGATCGATGCCTGTTGCAGGAATGGTGCGCTGCCGGCAGCAGCTGAGAGCTGCAAGAAGGGCACCCTCAAGCTGGACCTGCAGTCCCTGACGGTCGGGGTGGCGGTCGTCAGCATGAGCCACTGGCTGCTGAAGGCTCGCAGCGCGCTGCTGCACCACAATGCCAGCTCGCTGGACGCTGCCCGCAAGCTGGCCGTCGTCAATGGCCTGGGCGAGCACAGCAGGGCACAGGTATGTCTTAGCTTGCCTATGCTCCTTACCAAGCGATAAGGGTGTCTGCATCGGTGGTGAAACCTCAATCAACCTCTCTGTTCTGACGAGGCAGCTAGATAACAGTGGAAACACCCCTGAAGCCCAAACATGCAAGCCGGCTGTGCAGATTGAGATTGGCTATGTCCCTCGTGCAGGGGCATTCAGCGGCGGTCAAGGAGGCTGTGGGGGCAAGTCTGCTGGGCTGCAAAGCCCCTTTCAGGCTGATGCAAGACCACTCCCGCTCCGGCCGCCTTGAAGCATCGACGCTGGCCCTGAGGAAGTGGCTCTTCTCCGAGCACTTTGAGCGCTATCTCTCGCTCCTCCAGGTCGGTGCCAGACCACCTTGCCCTTCATCTTGTTCTCAGCAACCTGCGTGACAGGGAGGCGCACAAGTCTTACACCTACCATGCTTGTTCCGGACAATTGTGCACTGGGTTAGTTGCAGCATGCCTGCTGCCTGGAAGCTTTTGGCATCCCATGCAGGAATAAGCTGTGATTGGATTGCGGTGAAGCTGTTGCAGAACTGATCTCTGTGCTGCTCCTTCAGGCTGAGCCAGAGACCTCTGCTGAGTCGTCCATGAGCACGGCCGCCTATTTGGCGCACGAGACCACAGAGAAGGAACGCGCAATGGAGCTCTGGCAGCGCATCATCAAGCACGAGGCCTCGCACATGGTCTCCCTGAAGGCAGGCCCCTGCAATGTCCCCACTGCTTTCCCCTGATAGGCCTGGGGTGACAGCCTCTCTTGGAGCACCTGACAACACCAGATGAGCTAGAGGCCTGAATCATTTAGTCTCCTGCGGCTGACATTTGTTTGCTCCCTTGCAGGTGTTGCACAGCAATCCTGGTGGATATCTGCAGCAGCGCAAGCACCTCGTGGCCCTCATTTTGCAGTATGCCTCTGCTCTGAGGGTTGCGCAGGAAGTGGCGCATAGCGCGGTAAGTGCTGTCTGCCGGCGCCTGTCTGCACTGCTCATCATGCCATAGCACAGGCTTGTCACCCTGCTGTTCCTGGTCATTGGCATGGTCAAGGACTGACAGTGGCTAGCATGAGCCTCAAGAGGCATCTGTGATGCACAGGTGTCTCTGATGGATCGCGTGATGATGAGTGGAGTGCACATGACAGAGCAGTTCCAGACGCTATTCATCTGCGCATGCTTGTGCCTAGCAGCCCTGCAGGAGGGCGCGCAGCTGCCCACTGGCCTTTCCGTGTCTGCGCTCACTGAGTTCCCAGGTAAGTCGGTGGGCTCTCAGTGGCGATGAGATTCATGTGTGATATTTCAGCCCACCACTTATGCCAGTAACCTGCTTTCCTGGACAAGTCCCCCATCGTATGATCTCTGTTACAGTAGATTGGTAGGTTCATGGGCTACTGAGAGCCTCCTGTGCAGACAAGCCCTTTGCATAGGGCAGTTGCTTTTAGTTGAAAGAAAGCAAGGGTCTTAGATAGTACGTGGAAGCTGCGGAATGCATGCCATCACCTGAGAGCGTCACAGCCTGACTCCAGAGCTGGCCATGCAGACATGGCGCTGGAGCGCATGGAGTCCAACATCATGGCGGTGCTGCGCCACGACATGGAGTGCATCGCAGCCATCCACTGCCTCAAGGTGTACTGCCAGCGCCTCGGCTGCGACCTCTCCGACGGGGCGGCCGTGCGCCGCGCCGCCGGCTGCGCCTTCGCCCTGGCCACCGAAGCGCTGTCAGACATGGCCATCCTGCAGTTCCCGCCCTCCCTGACGGCCGCCGCCATCTTGGTGGCCGCCAGAAGAGCCCAGGTGAGAACCTTATTGCCTCATGTCAACCCTCTGCCACCTGCGCAGGCGCTTGCTGACTCTGTCTTGTTGCAGCAGGCACTCTGGGCTGTGCCGGCCAGCCTGTAGATCTGTTTCGTTCCTTGAACGAGTGTCTGTCGCTAGCAAATGTGCAGAGCAATTGTGCCAGTAAGTTGTCACGTCCTTCGAGTAGTGTCAATTGCATGCAGTGCAGAGCACTTGTGCCAGCACTGTACGCCTGTGCAGGGCTCCGTACCGTTCTGGCCGTCTGTGCTGTCCCAGCTGACCGGGTACACAGAGGCGAGTAGCCCGCCCTTTGCTTCAGCCATCGCCCATGCAGGCCGCCTCTGCAGCAAGCTGTACACCTCCGCTGAGGCGGCTTCTCCCATGGCACCCGTCCTTCCATGAACACCACACAGCCCACAGCGCTAAGGTTCTGACCATCCGGTACTGCCCAACATCTGCTCTATCACTTACAATGAACACTTGACCCACCTTATACTTACGCCACAAGGGAAAACTGGTACAAATGGCAGCTAGGGGTTTCCTTTGTGTGGCTGCTCCATGCAGCCCAGCCCTTCAGCCTGTGCTTTTGCTTCTTAGTGCTGTGCGTTCAGCGGTCAATATGATGGAGCTATCCCGTTCGGCCATCCATCTTATTGCCATTGTCTGCATCGGTGGCTTTCTTGGGTGCATATATTTGTTGAAGGTGGCGAGTGAGTTGCCGGGGACTCAGGACAGGAGCTCTTTCGTGTGTGCCTATCTTGGCAGCACACATGACGCTCCCCCACGTTTATCTAGGATGCCACCACTGACAGCAACCAAATGATGACGCGAGACTTTGCTGGGCCTCCTAGATTAGCCTCCAAGTGCAGTGACCTGTCTTTGACCTTCTGAGGAGGGGTCGTGAGGGAGAGAGAGCGCCAGGCAGAGAGGCTTGCCCATGGCGGCCACACTGCACTGTCAGAATACCTTGAGCAACTTGAACACAGACTGTCTCTCCGGTGCCGAACAGCATGGCTGTAGCACTTGCTCCAGGCACCTTGTGTGCAGTAACCATTCGATGCCAGTCTTGGCTCGGCAGCAACACTATCGCAGCAGCCCAGGGAAGGCGGAGTCGTCAGAGCACCTCAAGCTTCTTTTGGGGGAGACGAATGCACTCAACCTGCAAGGCATTGGCATGTGGCCGTGTCAAGCGCTGCATCACACCTCCAGTGTGGGAGTGGCCAGCGCTGCAGGGTGCGCAGCTTGAAGTGCAGAGCATGGATGAGCTTCTTGGAGTGTTTCTGAAGATGTCAGCGCCCCTTTGTTATCTGATGCGCACCGTAACAGCATCTCCCGAACTTCTTTTCTGGTCGTACAACATTTCGATGAAGTCATGAGCAGGGCGGCGTCTGAGAAAGAGCAATGCAACATCAGCACTTCTCTCACTGGGGGGTTCATGACAGCACGTAGCCAGCTCCTGGCTTCACAGCCTTGTGCACAGGCAGTGGAGCCTCAAAAACACTTTCCTGAAGCAAGGCAGGCATTTGGGGTGAGCAGCAAGACACCCGTTAAATTGGGGAGGCCAGTCTCCATCCTGCGCTAAATACTCTGGGATGCTCTTGGATTTGAGACATGTATCCTTCTGTTGCCCTCGTGCCTCAGACGTGCCTCACAGAGGATCCCTGGTAATCCGGGCCTCTCAGACATATAGCAGAGGGCGGAATGCTGATGCACTACAACCCTCCATCTCTCTGGCATGAGATCCTAGAATCCGGGGCGTTTGCTCTACAGGGCAATGGGCTGACCAGCTCTTAACAGGTCGCCCATGCTGTTCCTGGTGCATCCGCTGCCAGTGCTAGGCATGTGATTGCCAGCCCAGCTCAAGTTACATGCATGTGGTTTTGAGCCTGGAAGTTTGAGGCTATGCAAGTATTCCATGTGATTTTGCAACAAGGCTTGACTGGGACCCCATGTGTGTCCAACCAAGATGGTTTTGGGAACACGGCTGATGCCTGCGCTTTGCCACACAGCAAGGCATCCTGTGAGTGAGATGTCGAGGAGGGATGTGGGTGCATCTTTTGAAGTCTCAAGGCTGCATGCGTTCCGCACAGCGTCCCCCCTTAGCAGGGCCAGACATTGCTGTAGAGACAGTGGGAGTTGCAAGGCAGTCTTTAAACTTCAAAATATTGGCTTTGTATTGCGATTTGGTCCAGGACTAGAAGTGTGCCGCACAAGCTCCTTATATACAGCAACCCCATACCTGGAAGTGCGCATGCCAAATAAAGATCAGACCAATATCAGCAATGTCATGATGTAGTACAACGTGTAATCAGAATCAGAGTCACCTGGAAGACTTTTGAGAATAGTTCCTGCTCAGGCGTATATACATTGTCTCAAATTGACAGCTTCCACTGCATGAGAAGCCAGAACTTAAGTGGGGAGTCAGCTGTCAAGAGAAGATTCCCGCAGCACGATCTCTGTTGCAGAACAGCGTCAAGACGGCTTCTCTGATTGCTCGAAAGCAGCGTGACCTTCACAAACACCAATTCCATCCAATGGTCTACCACCGTCAATGACAGACAATTCCCAGACAAACATACGCTGGCGTAGCCTTCTGATACTTGTGTTCTCCCTGAAGGCACTTGTATTTTCTGGAGCAGCAGAGTCCCCTCTTGAGAGGGCCAAGGCAATCAGTACTTCGGTCCAAGTTTCAGCATCAGCTGCAAAAGACACCTACTTTGAGGCCTCGAGAGATGCAGAAGACGTCCTGGCAGACGTGAGATTCGACCATTTGATTGGCCAGATCTTGGAAAGCGACGAGGAGCGCGAGATAGCTCGTGGTAAATCCTGAAATGAAGATCGCTTCTCTTGACATGACATGGTGCCACATGGTGTGCTGAAAGCCACTTCATGCCTCAGGGGTACAGCAACTGAAACAACTTTTCCAGGATTTGGACGACTGGCTGCATCCATCATCTGAGGAAAGGGCCTGGTTCACTGGGTCCAATGAGGTGGGATCAGGGACTGTGTGATGAGTGTGTGGCATGTCAGCCAGCTCCTGTATAGCCTTTCGCGTTGCTCAAGTCCTTGGCCAGGCCATGCTTCTGGTGCTTCGAGTGCAATAATGGTGTGCTGATACGACGCAATGGACATGATGAGTTGGTGTGCAGGAACTGCCTGAGCAGCAGGAATCGTGGCTTGATGGGAATAGCACAGACTTTGCAACTGGCCTATTGAACAGCGGAGCTTGCGCAACATTGCTGGCAGCCCTTGCTGCTAGCGGTATTGCGCAGCAGTACGGGATCCCCCACAATGATGGGCTGGCAGTGCATGCCCTGCAGCTTGCTCAGGTTTGCATGCTGCTGCCCGGAAACGCAATTCCGAGGGCTCCTATTCTCGCACAACTGCATGATGCCACAGATGTGCCAAGAACAGGCATCCGTGACTAGAACTCATGCCTGCTCAACTGTCTGCTGGCCTTTTATCCAAGCAGAGTGCTGCAGGAAACTGGGGATCACGGTGCTGATATGGCGATGGCTGACAGGCTCATCGAGGGCCGGGGCATGCCTCAGGATTGCCCTGCAGGAATGAAGTGAGTAGATTGACCAGGATGCCTTGTCATCACCTTGCTTTGCAACCTTACCCAATACCTTTCATGCTGGTGGTGTATGAAAATGGTAAAGGTGTGCTTCTTCTCGCATCCTTGCAAAGGATGCTTGATCTTCTTTGAAATTACTGCAGGCTGGCACTGAGGCATGCAGAGGACATCATTGCTCGCGAAGAGCAGAGTGGACAAGCAGGTTCACCTGCCTTCAACCTGCTGCCTTCTTTTTTTTCACATCCAAACCGAGATTGTAGCATATAGCCCAAAGTGTCTTCAATTCCTTTTGAGAAGAGCCACGACAAAGAGAGATAGTGTGGCATCGCTGGGGCTTAAGAGCTGGTTGGCCATGGCAGGGACGCCCCCCATGGAGCCGCCTCTGCTGCGCCTGCGCTGGCGGGATGCCAGCTACGCCCAGACCAGCCAGCAGCACGCAGAGTACGAGTGAGCCCCACAATGCTGCAACCCTGCAACCCAGTTGCTTACTCAGGCTTGCAATGACCAGGCAGCCCTACATATGAGGCTGCTAGGAGGATGGACAAGTACACTGCTGAAGGGCATTGTGCTGATACACCACGTGAGATTGTGATGGTGGATGTGCATGGCTGGGCAGCTCGCTGTGTACCGGGGTGACTTGTCTGAGAAGCTGTGCTGGTGTTGTTCAGGGAGGCAGCAGCAGGGGGGATGCCCGGCACAAATGCTGGGGAAGCTGTGCAGGAGCTGCAGGCCATGGTTGAGGAAGGGGTCCCCTACGGCTTCCTTGCACTGGGCCACCACCTAGTGCATGGCCAGCATATGCAGGCTAACCTGGATGACGTGGGACTCCTCTCCTGCCACATGCCCTCCACATAAGCTATGCTCATGCTGCTGCCTTGGTGACACACTGAGATGCTGGCTGGTTTCAGTTCATGCATACACGTTATTGCTGTGAGGAGTCTCAAGCCTGTCCCTCACCATCCCACAATAAATGGGGAAGTGTGCGCGCAGAAAGAATGACTTGCTGGGTATGCCCAATGTGCAGGCACGTGTAATGTTCCAAGCAGCTGCAGACCTCGGGGAGCCAGGTATGCTTCCACTTCCTCCAATTTGCACTTTGATGATTGCCTGCCCTCCGAAGGATCCTCAATGACATGTCACAGCAAGGTCCCTCTCTTTGCAGGTGGCCTTGTGGGGCTGGGATACCTTGAGATGCAAGGCGATCCACCCAATGTGGCCGCTGCGCGCAGAGTGTATGAGGCAGCAGCTGCCATGGGCAATGCAGAGGCCCACTTCAACTTGGGTGCCATCTATGGAGGTGCGCTTTCACTGCAAAACCGTCGACGTGCTGCCTCAATCAATTTCTGCCACATCACCTCAGAGTCTCATCCATGGAGCTGGAAGCGGGCTCAGCAGAATTTGGCTAAACTGAGTAGCTGCACTGCACCGCAGGAACCTTTGCTGGAGTGCCGCCGGATACTGTGAACCTTACCTTATCGGAGGAGCACTTCATGAAGGCCTACCATGCAGGCCATTACAAGAGTCCGCTCATGGTGAGTCCTTGCTTCCGCACTGCACTGTTCTTGCGTCAATTCTCAGCCAGACGCTAGACTGTAGATGCACATTCTGAGTCATCACCCCTCAGGATGTCCATTCAACTTGCAAAATCTTGCAATAGACAGCCGTTGCGCATGATCTGCACTGCAAGGCATTTTCATAGAGCAGAGTGCACTTTACAACCCTCAGTGCGGTGAGGACGGTTGTCTGTTGCTGCAGCTGGCACACATTCACATGTCAGGGCTTGGAGTGGAGGCCAACTGCAGTAAAGCAGCCGGCTTTGTGAGGGTGGTGCTGCAAGAGAGGAGCGGCTGGTCCGAGGACATCGCCGACGCGGTTGAAGCCCTGGATGAGGGTGAGCCAGAAGCCCTTACCTACACCTTATGCATCGAGCTCAGGCTACTCACATTTTGCAGCATGTGATATGAGACCCAGCCAAGACAACAGGGTAGTACCCTGCCAAAGGTAGCCCACGTCCAACGCGGCTGTGTGATGGCTAGAATGCGTGTGCAGGAAGGCCTTGGAGGGCACTGGTGATGCAAGCCAGTGTGGCGGAGGAGGGCAGCCCCATTGGCATGCTCAACGTGGCCTTCATGCTGCAGCATGGCTTGGGCTACAATGCGGCTGACAGGCATGCGCTAGCGTATGACCTCCTGCTCAGGGCCGCACGCCTGGAGCGGTATTATGGGGATGGGTTGGTGGATGCAGCTGCCATCATCTATGATGGGGACAGGTATGCATGCTATGGCTTTCGCCTGCATGTTGCTCTCGAGCCTTCCTTCCCGCAGAGGGTGGCTGCATCTCATGCCATATTGTGTCCTGCACATTTCGACAAGCATACATCCAGTGGCCTCGGCAAGTGTGCACAAAGCCACCCCCCATATGTGGCCCACAGCATCAGACAGCAAGTGGAGATGACTGGTATCGTGATTGTTCAGTGTACTCGATATGTGTGTGGTTTGGCAGGCTTGGGATGCCAGGAGGCAGAAACTTGAGCAGAGCGCTGGAGCTCTATGAGCAGGCTGCTGGGCGGAATGACACCGAGGGAATGGCGGGGTTGGCGTGGATGCATGAGCGTGGAGAGGGTGTGCGAAGCGGGCATGCCAACACCACCCTGGCACTGCAGCTGTACTGGCACGCTGTGGAAGGGGCGCCGGGCGCAAGCTATGCTGTCGCTCCTTTCCTCTTGTTTTTCTGGCTGCGACTCCGGCTTCTAGCTGCCAACATACCCGGGCTCAAACCTCAGAACAGCATAGTTGCTGATTTGGTGAATGTGATAGCTTTGACAATGTCCCTCCTGTTTCTGCTTTGGCTTAGGCGCAGCAGAGTCTGGCTTGGTTTAGGACGGCGACCTTGAACCAATCCAGAACGCAGGTCCCACCACAATGCAGCGGCTTCACTGTACCCCAAGAAGGCAAGGCCGAGCAGTGTGACAGTATGGGCTTGCTTTGTGAAGGGCTCTTGTCTGTATCAGGCACCGCTTGCTAGATAACATGGCCAGTTCATTGATGAATCTGCTTTCTCTATGCCTGAAAGTCTCTGCTGTCTGGTCGTGCTTTTTGCTTGCCCTTGGCTGTGCTTTGCAATTATGTCGCAGACTGTAGAGCATCGCACCAGAAGCTTGCCATACAGACTCTACCTCCGCCCCCTAGGCAGGATACCCAGCTCAAGCCCTGGAAGCTTCTGCCGCCTCCCGTTCTTCAGGGCTCACAGGCACTCCGTCCACCTTCTTGAGGCCTGGTAGGCGCTTTACCACCTGCAACACCAGCAGACCAATCAGACAAGCTCTTCATGTTGGCGACAGTACCACAGGGAAGCACCTGAGACACTGCCTCCCGTGAAAAAGTGCTCTTGCAGAAGGATCAAGCATTGCCATCACCACTGGCATTGCATGCTTCAGCAGATAAGCTCTGCCCATGCGAGGTAATGCAGAATTGCAAAACAACAACAAGGATGCTGAAGGGGTACGTGCCTCTATGCGATACTCTGGAGTCCCCGTTGGTGGTGCCAGAGGGTTGCCCATCAGGAGCAGCTCTTCCAGCTTGCCATTGCCACTCAGGCGCTCCACTTCGGACCAGTCCTTTAATTTATTGTTGGACATCAGCAACACCCGCAGATTGGGCAGGCGGTCAATGCCAGTCTGCATTTGCCATGCTCATCAAAGGCAATGCTGCATTGTCAACTTTCCAGCATGCCTGGTGTACACAAGCGACAAGCCATACTGTGGTTAGGCAATGGCTTGTGAGCTCAGCTATTCAGATGAGCGGGGCAACGTAGCGAGATGGGAGTCTTACAAGCTTCTCTAGGAGGTTGTACGAGATCCACAATTCTCGCAAGCTCTCTGAGATCCCATCAAAGCCTTCGAGCTTTTTGATCTGGTTTCTGCCGAGAGAGAGTATCTGAAGGGATGTCATACCACCGAGCCCCGCTATGCGCTCGATATTGTTGGTTGACAATGCTAATTGCCTTCAGAACACATGGAAGCGTCACATGCTGCCCCTCGCAGAACTACACTTCAACGTCTGATAACGGTCATGCCTACCGGCATGCTTTCAGAGCGCCGAGGCTTGCGTCCATCTTCTCTATAGGTGGCGTTTGAGCGGATAAGTCCACCTGCGGACCACGGCGAGTCATCAAATTAGAAGAGCACAAACTTGAGGAGTGCTCGCCGAAGTGACCCTGCGTACCTTTTCGCAATCACCTGCCACCAGACCAGACTCCTTCTCGAACCTTGCAAGCGCCTCTTTAATGCTTGTTGCCTTTGCCATAGCGAACTGCCGGTTGATCTGAGAGATGTCTTGGCTCCTCCAGACCTGCGTTACCTTGTAACTTCGAAACAATAAAACCTTTGTCCGCCGTAGTAGGCGGACATCCTATGGCCAAGCGAGTGGCCTGGAAACTGAGAAATCGCCTTTGATAAGACAGATACCGTCAGCAGCTACACGCCATTGTGCGGAAGGTGATCAAAATCTGGAAGCGCTTGATGCGCATGCTGTGGCAATAATCGCGCAGCATGCGCACCACGCGCAGTCAGATGCTTACTGTGCGCTTTCATCCACTGTCATCATGACCTTCAAGAGCTGATTTTAAGGCAACACAGCATTCCCTGCCGACCCAATGCAACAGGTAGGCAGGGGTGCACCTGCTCATGCAAGAGTAGCAGAACCGTAGAGCATCCAGCTCCGTGGTATCACCACGGCACACAAGCTCTTCCCAAGAAGGAAAGGAGTTTTTGTAGCTGGCACAACGGAAAGTCACCATGCAGGCATTCAGGAGGTCATATCAGATATCTGTCACACTCATGGTCACAACACAAGCACATGCTGACTGCACCGTTCAAGGCAGCACTTCAGGTTGTTTCACATCAGGAAAGTTGGTCTTATACACTCCACCCACAGCAGGTCTGGCCAACCCCATTCAATGATGTATCATCCCTGCTAGCCTTGCAATGATTAGGTCATGTCTCTCACAGCTGTAGCACTGACAAGTGCCATCCTGCTGCTTTATCCCACTCAGGCTCCCTGCCCTCAAGCGTTGAAAGAAGTGACACCAGCCGCAAAAGGGAGGGTTTCAGACAGAGGCCCATCATTGCTGTGACTAGCAAGCCTCTGCATGGGCAAGCTGGCGGTGATTTGATGGGTCATGCTTCCAGGCTCTGCCCAGCAACCTCAGCAGCCCTGAGACTACAGACACAAGCGTCTTCACTCATCGTCGTCCTCCTCGTCATCCTCATCTTCTTCGTCCTTCACATCCTGCGCACAACCCATCCACTGTCAAGCTCATCCAGGCAAAACCTGTGCTTCTGTGAGCCAGGAGGTCACCGGACTCCTTCACAATTGCAGAGTGGCAAAGACGAGCTGTACATCAGATGTGGGCGCTGCTGAGAGCACTGCAGAAGGGGTCCTTGGGCAGCCAGGGACAGCTGAGATGCGCAGCACACCTCCTCGTCATCGTCGTCCTCCTCCTCGGGCTCCTCCTCCTTCTTCTTGGCGGGCTTCTTGGGCGCGGCCTTGGCCTTCTTGGGCGCGGGCGCGCTGGCCTCGCCACCGCCCCCGCTCTTCTCGTACTCCGCCTTCTGCTTCTCGTATCTGGCCTGCAAAGCAGCCAGGCTCGATCAGCCTCGCACCCTGCAAGCCTGAGCTTGACATGATGCCGGCGCAAATCCAGTTGCCAGTAGCATTCCCAGCACTCAGTGCCCACGCCCTTACATGATCACATGCTGCTTCAGCTCCAGGCAAGACAGTGCAACAGCAGATTGAGCAGCCTGCTGGCCGTCACCATGCAGCAGGTTGCTGTTTGGAAACAACCTGCTGATCTAGACTGATTTTAAAATCTGCACGAGACAACAAGTCAGGATGGACCTCCATGTTCAGCCTGCGCGGAGACAGCTGTGGAGCTGCCTACCTTGTCCTTCTTGGCCATGTCCTCAAACTTGGACTTCTCGGTGGGGGTGACCTCCTTCCAGAGCTCCCCTAGCCTCTTGCCAACCTCACCAAATGCCAAGTCGGGGTTCTCCTTCTTCACCTGCACCGCACCGCTGCCTCAGATACACGGCATGAGCAAGTGTGATGTGAAGCCCTGCATGCTGCAAGATCAGCCCTGGGCTGCACGGATTGTGAAGTCTGCTGCAGTACGCATCAGGACAGACCACAAGCACGTAGTGTGTACAGCATTGACTCTTGCCAGAGCAAGGCACATGGCTCAGCAGTATGTGGTCCATTTTGCTGCCATGCACTCTTGAGTGAGACTTGGAGCTCACAGAACATCCACCGCAACCTAGATTTTATGATGCATCATTGGGTTCAGAAAGGTGGCAGTAAAGCACCTCATCACGCTTGGCGTTGGAGAAGAACATGAAGGCGGAGAGGCCTCTCTTGGGGGCATTGGGATCCTTCTTGGCCTTCTTGGTCTCCTTCTTTGCTACAGGGGCTGCCCTCTTCTTCTCGGGCTTCGGCTTGTCAACCTTGGGCTTGGCAGCGGCCTTGGTGGCCTTCTTCTTTGTCTCCTGCGCATTCACACATGGGTCACATAACAGCAAGGCAGGTGGTGCAGTGCTGGCCAGGCCACATTTTCCATGCATGCAAGCCAGGGCAGGTTGTGGCTGGCCCCTGGCCCTGAAGTTTTCTTGCCCCTGCAACTGCTGCAACACTGAGCTGCATGACTGTAGCGGCCAAATGGCACACCCAGGGCTGTGCGCCAAAGTCAGCTCCAAAAAATATCTTGGAGCCCTTCCTGTCAGTATGCTAGGCTACAGTCTAACTATGACCTGCCAATGGGCACCTACGAAGACGAGGTCGTTGAGAGGATCTGCCGGAAAAGCCAGTTATCCTGACGAAGGAACAGCCCGGTAGCTTTCTCATAGGCACGCCTATCAGAGAAGATCCACAGCACCATCAACGCAGGACTGAGAGCTGTCTGATGACGCCAGAATTTCCTCCGATGCCATTCAATCATTTTCCAAAGGTAGCCAACCCAAAAACACCGCCGTGAAGGGGTGTCAGCGCGCAATAAGCGTTGTTGATCCCTTCCTGACTTCACACAGACTACAATTTAAAAGCCTCTGACCCTAGAGGCCCCAGGCGCGCACAGCAGAGTCACACCGGACACATACAGCAATCGAGACAAGTGGATCAGGGCCAAGCTAAGATCTTGGTGACCCGACCGAATACGGGGCCGTGCCATCGCAAGTCCTGAAAAGCCTGCCACGGCCTGTTCACACAGCCCCCGAGGCCTCTACAAGCTATTCACATAGCTTTCACACAATTGGAGCTCCCCTTTGCTGGCTCTAGGCAACTACAGGACGCTTTGGCGGGCTCAGCTGTCAAATGACTTCTCAACGGATGTAACAATTCACGGGCCGATGGGAGCGGGATGGGTCACCTCTCCCATGCTTGCACAGCTGCGGTGGTCTCAAGAAGCTATTCCGTCGGTAGAAGCACGCCAGGGTGCTCGGGTGCCTTAAGATGGACTTGCCCGTGGGCGCAGGAAAGCAAGCAAGGTTGCATGGGGCAGGCCACAATCGCGACCTTCTGCTGAGGCAAGTTGCCCCCCCGCTGCTGGGGTCCCCCAAAATTGAAATTTCGAAAATGGCTTCGATACCTAACGCCCCTTACGCGCTGCAAACGGACCTCCTCTTTTCCACAATGTGTGCACCAGAGGGGAAGGAGGCCCTATGTGCAATTGCTGCTCAGACCTCCCCAGCATTTCTGGCAACTTATCTAGACGCAGAAGCAGTCCATCCCACTCAGGAGTGCCCCAGGGGCCTGAGGAGCCCTGCTTGTAAATACCCCACACTGCTTTGGCTTGCATCCAAACCCAGACCTGGGCTGGAGTAAAGTGGGAAAGGGCCTAGTGAAGATCAGGCAGGACGCACCTCATCATCGACGTCTGACATGCCAGAGAGGTCGCTGTCGTCGTCCTCGCCATCGTCCTCATCGCTGCCGCCGCCCTCCTCAAAGTCAGCATCCTCCTCATCATCGTCATCCATGCCCCCAATGGCATCCATCTGAGCCAGCCCTGCACACGTTCCCATTGTCATATATCCCCACTGTGTGCAGCTGTCTGCTCCACCCTATCTTGCAGAATACTTGCCAGTCTCTCTCCCTTTGGGGAAGGACTCCACCTCCAGCCACATAGCAAGGCTAGAGGCGCTGCTAGCTGGGAGAGAGCTTCCTTGATGAGCCTCACCTGTGTCGATGTCAGCACCCAGGTCGACAGCAAGGCCGGGGCCCTGTGGGCCCGCTTCAGCCTCCCGCAGATTCTCAATGCGCAGCCGTTTCTGCCTGATGAAGTTGAACAGGTTTAGCCACTCTCCCTTCTGGATGCCCCTGAACACGTAGTCCTGCGCATCGCATGCAGAAACCCCATCACCGCTGCATAAGGAACGGCTCAAATAGGGCAGGCATTTGCCTGCTTTAACACCCAGCAATCCATAGCGGGTGCAGGCATACCAGAGCCGACCTTCTAGCATACATGCATCGCAGCGTGTTCAATGCTACAAGGAGATGGGCCTCACCTGATCGTGCTTCATGCGTACTGCCAGGTCAAATGTCTTGGCGGAGTTGGACAGCACGCCAGCGCCCTGCCGCATGAACTCTATGCTCTCGACCTCATCATACACCAGCAATGTGGGCGGCTTGTGCACATAGAAGAAGCCCTTCTCCAGTGGGTATAGGTAGCCGTCATCTGCCTGCGGCAATAACATGACTGTCAATGGGTTGTCTGTCCAAGAGCTGCATGTGTGCAGGGGAGAGTCCAGGGCTGCAGATACGGCTTCCTTGCAATGGGCACCAGGCTTGTGGACTGCCAATTACATTATGAGTAGGCAATTTTGGGCTTTTCAGATATCAGAGATCAGGAACGTTCCACCCTGCTTCTGGAAGTTTCTGTTTCAGGTCACAAATTCACACATAGTCGGGAGGCATGTCCTACCTTCAGTGAACAGCGAACAGCAGACCCTGATCCATCCTCTGTCCTGAACTGTCCAGGCTTTGTGATCTTGCTATTGGCCAGGCCTCTAAGAGTCCGTGCAAAGGTGTCATATGCTGGCCCCTCCAAGTGCCTGCTCAGCTTGCCGCCACACTGCACACATGCAGACACACTTTGCAGAACATTCATTCCTTGATTAGTGAGTACTGTGCATAGGCGTGTCTTCCTGGGCTGTCTGCATCTGCTTCAGGAACACAATCACTCTGGGATGACCATATGGGCTTACTGCTTCGTTCTTGGCCTCAAAGACTTCATCCGATATGGACAAGTCTGTTGTGGTCTCCTCATCAGAAGGGAACTGGATCAGGATGTGGGGGTAGTGGGTCTGGCCCTTGCGGATGGGAGGGTCCAGGGAGATCACTATGAGCGTGTGCGGGGTGTTGCTCTTGGGCAGCACAAAGATGCGCACGATGGCATCATACTGCACCCTGTAGTCCTGCGCCTGCATCACCGCAGCACGCTTTTTGCAGTGAGGGGCACGATCAGACGCTTCATGCACACCTCGTGCTTTTCTATATACAGCCTTGCTTGACACAGACAAGGAAGACTGGTGTTGAGCAGCCAAGTCCTGTGCCTCACCTGGCCAAGCAACTTCATGAAGCTGCCGTACAGCTCAATCTCAAAGCGGCCTCTGGGAGCCAGGACAGCAACAGCCCCGAATGAGGCAATGGCATCCCCCACGGCTGCGCCGGAGTCAGTGTGTGGCATGATCATGTCATGCAAGACCTGCACACCATCAGCCAAGCCTATCACTACTCTGGGGGTGTTGTGTTAACATCACACTAATCAGGTGGTTGTCTCCCGCGGAGGGATCAGCACTGCATACAGCGGCGGACACTTGCATGAATAGTGAATAGTTAGTTGAATAGTGAACTGAATAGTGTTCCTGCAGAATGAGTCTGCTGTCACTCCCACCTTTGCAGGGTGCTCCTGGCCATCCTGGAAGCTGGCAGCCTCCTTGGGCACATAGAAACCGATCTCTGTGAGAGCGTCCTCATTCTCACCGCCGGCTGTATCATCTATCGCAAATTGAAGAAGCACCTGCACAACCCCTACCTTTTAACGAGAGCCTGGTCACCTGCATTAGTTCTTGAGATGTATATTCTCAGCCTGAAACGTGGCGCCCATGAAGCAAAGCTTTGCATACCTCTTCCTTGTTCTGCTGGACTTGGTTCACATCCTTCAGAGGTATTCTAAAGGCTGGCTTGGATCCCACAGCGAACATCATTGTAGCTCCATCCAGGGTTGCGTTGCCCCAGTTGCGACCGCTGATGCTAACCTCTTGCTCCTGCTCACAACAGAGCACTGCACTGTGGATAGAGCAGCGTCCATGTTTCCCGACTCCTGTGGAGGCTTAGCCTGATTGCGCACATCATGCAGCTCTTACACTGATGCATCCTTTTGCATGAGTGGGACAGAAGCAGGTCTGTGACACAAATCCAGCAGGCTTTCACCTCAACATTGTGTGCGGCTCCATCCAGAGCCTGCCGGATGCTATCAAGATCCTGCACAACCAGAGAAGGTGCTAAGACTTTTGAAGAACACCTGGCTCGAACTCCTTTTAGCAGCATCAATTCTTCCATGCCAAAAATGTATGGCTGTGTAAACACATGATTGACATACCTTATCCCGAAAGCCAAGGAATTGGATGTCTGAAGCCCCCTTCCTTCTCACACCCAATTGGCAGCCGCGTGTTGTCTTCGACCAGTGGAGGCCATCAATATCTGTCATTGCACAAGGGTGATCAGATATGCTGCCAATGTGTGATGCACAGTGACCCACAACTGTACAATTGACACATGCTTGGTGTCGTTTTCTGGCACCTCAGAGGGTAGCTCCTGACCTTTGGCAGGGATCTTTATCTCTTTCCCTCCACCAGACTTGTTCCATGACACACCCCCGCTACCTAGCTTTATGCTTCCGATGCTCTGCATATAAGTTGTTAATCTTATCAGACGCAGATAAGCATCAGGACATCCAGCTGTTGACTCATAGACGGGCAAGCATGCTCTGAGAAGCATGTATTTGTGACCCAGGACTCAGTGCAAAGTCAGTCTACTTCTTACCGTGCCACTCCGGTGAGCAAGAACAATGTTCCCATATTGCTGCGTTCCTGAGCTGTCCGTCATGCCGGCCTTCTCAATGATGGTAAGAAGGAGGAGTGAGCATTGGGAACAACGGTGGTCCTTCTAGGCTTTGATGTATCTTCTGCGCATGCAAACGGTGGACGGCAATAAGCAGGTTTATGATCTGTCACTACCTACCACCCAAGTCACGCAATGAAAGGCCATGCGCGCGTCAAGCTGGGGGAATGTCATTGCCAGCTGGCAGAAGCACGCACAGCACGGCCTGCACCTTCAGGCATGGCCCTCCCTCCATGCCCTTCATGTGATGATGCCAATGCGAGATCAAGGCTGCAAATGATTGCGAAAGGCATTACCTTCTACGTGCAGACGTGCTGAAGACTCTGTTGATGACGGGTCTCTATCAGATGCACCGATCATGTGTATCTCTAAGCCTGTGGCAGTACGTGTCCGAGGTCAGCCGAATGTACACCTTAATATAGCAGTCCAATGCACAGTGTAGATTGCACAACCATGGGGTTGGCCCATCGAGGGGTTGTGCCTCCTGTCCGTTGAAAGCTTCATGGGAAGCCTGATGACTTAGTAAATATCACCATGGTCTCCGACGACACGTTAAGAATATGCTGTGGCGACGCGGTTGGGACGTTATCGCTGACCAGCGGCCGAGTCAGCTGCCAAGGTGGGCACACTGCTCATGGCAGACATGACACCTCCCTGCAAGGCACCACTCCAATTGACAGACCTTCCCTCCAGGGACAATATCCTTGGGCTGTGGTTGCAGGCCACAGTGTTTCCACAACGGAGTTTGAACGTATTGGAGGCAGGGGATCCAGCAAGAAATGGAAGCAGAGCGTAAGGGTCATCAATGATGATGGCACTACGGGCAAGCTGATTGGTGACTGGCTGACGGTACACCATCTTCCCGGAATCCTAGGCCAAATTGCGAGCCTGCTGCAAGAAAGGCCTACAGAAAGCCTCGGCCACTGTCGCAACCCTGTCCAACTTGCCATGCAGGACAGGGGTCTGGACATCAAGAATAACAAAGTTCTCAAGCTGGATGAGTTGTCCTTGGCTTCTCAAGGCTCCGGCGTCGCGCCCAAGGCGAGCGTCCAGCCCCCGAGCCCTGTAGATGCGAGGCGAGAGCTGGCCACACCCGTGAACTCCAAGATGCACTCAGTCTTCAGCGGGTCAAAGTCCATAGTGAAGGGGCAAGAGGCACCCACATCGCAGCATCGCAGCCAGAGCCAATCCAGCTTGCAGCATCAGCAGCATGCCAATCCTGAGCTCAGTCCAAGAGCTCCAGCAGCAACACTTTCCTACCCGCCCGTCCACCAGCACAGCATGCAAGGTCCTGCACGGGAACAGACCTGTCAGGCACAGGGTGCAGTCTCTGCGTCTGTTGCAGCTCCGCCCAAACCTCTCCAAGCTCCCTCAGCGGGCTCATGTCCCCCTGATGCCACGCCCCTGCAAGCATCTGGTCAGTGTCCCCCAAGCGTGCCTCCGAGGTGTCTGCCCGCACAAGAGCACCCTGGCGCGTGTCCCCAACAGCCCACTGGGTTGCAGACACAAAATCCTCAGCGCACGTCAGAGCCTGTCTTTTTGGCAGGACCCCCGGTAGCTGCTCAGCAGACACCAGTTCCCATTGTGCCCACCAAGCCACCTGCTCTTGCACCAGCAGTGCAGTCATGCAGTGCATCAATGCAAGCGCAAAAGCCCGGGCCTACATCACTGCTGGCGGCTACATCAGCAGAAGTGTCTGCAGTGCAACAGCTCAAGCAGGAGCCTACTCAGCAGCCACAGGCAGATGTTATTTCAGCCACACAGCAAGTCTCAAAGCCGATGCTGCCAAAGCGTTCGCTGGTGCATGTGCCTCAGGCGCAGCCAACAGAGGGATCAAAGACTGACCTACTGCAGCATCTTCAGCTCTCGTGAGTCTCCCCAATTACATTCCTCTACAACACTCCCATGTGATCTTGAGATATGCTTGCTCAAGATTGCAAAAGCATCTGCCAAAGGTGTGTGACGCGCAGGTATCCCGGCTTGATTCCAGGAGATAGCACAGCAGAGCTGCCAAAGGAGCTGGTCAGTACACCAGAAGACAGCAGCTCCTCAACCAGAACCCTCATTGACATGGCTGCAATGACAGAGGGCAAGCTCATGGCCATGTCTGCGGCCTCTGCAGATGCACCCCTCAGTGCCATGCTACCAACCCCGCCCGGCATTCTACCCGGCAGAGAAGCCCACATGACAGGTATGCAATGTTGCTGTAACTAACACCTTGTCATGGCAGAGTAGCCCCTTCATTGCATTGAAGTTATGCGTAACAATGTCAGCCAGGCAATGTGTTATTGCTTGTGGCGTTCAGTTGTCTGAGACGGAGGACTGTAAGTGGCAAGCAATGCGTACAGGTCACCGGCCTCTGAAGAGGCAGCGTCCAACCATAGCCCCGCTCACGCCTGATGAGGCGACTGCACAGATTGGACAGTACATGGCGGGGGAGCTCAAGGAGGAGCCCTGGCATGCCTTTGGTCTGAGCAAGGCGCCAACTGTGGCAGGTAGCTTGCTCTGTGCCGATGCATTGCGCCCCTGCACAGCCCATATCGCTGGTGTATGGCAGCAGGCCTGCAAGCATGTTGATGATATGTTTACTGACCTAGGTCTCCCATGCCTTGCAGGCAGAGACCTCAATCTAAAGCAGCTTTACAAGGCAGTCCAGTCATTTGGTGGATTTGCATCTTGTGTGGCGAGCAGGAGTTTTGCAAAGGTAACAACAAAGCTCGGCATTGACAAAACTGCTATGACAAATGCCAGCTTTCTTCTCAGGTGAGAGACTGGCCGTCATGGGGCACCTTTTTGTTTGGGTAACATAGTTGCAACTGAGCGCCTTACTGCACATGGCCCTGGACAAAGATGGACCCATTGCAGCCGCATTTGGGTGACACTCAGTGTGATGAACGCCTCATATCAGATGAACGAAGGATCAGAGCTACAGTTAAGAAGCATGTCTGCATCATGATCAGTAATTGTGGGAATCACTGTTGCAGGAATCACTACACCAAGTTCCTTCTTGCCTACGAGCAGCAGATGCAAATCCTTGCGTCAGCAGAGGGAGCAGAAGCAGGAACTGACAAGGCGGGTTTGGATGCTTCTTCGTGGCCAGCCGCTTCGTCTGAGCTAGCAGCAGGCAATGGCAGCTCTGTTGTGGAGGATGCTGACATTAGAAGCACAGCAGCACCAGACGAGGGGTCAGGAGATGGTCTGCATGGCAAGGCCATTGCTCTGATCCAGACCATTGACCAGGTGTCAGAGGGCATACCTCCTCTGCAAGATGGGACAGCAGTGGCTGTGCAGTCAAGTGCTAAGAGCTTGGAGGCCAAGGCTACTTTGATGGAAGCGGGTTGTCCAGAGACCTCCAACGAGCTGCTTGCTGACGCAGTCGCTGATATTGCCGGCCATGGTGCTGCTGCTGGAGGAGGAGGGCTGGACACGGCTGTAGCTCCAGAAGGTGCTGATGGCATCACAGCGTTGACTTCCTAGCCCCCAAGGCTACTGAATGCTTGACGTATACTGATAGTATTGGTGGCCCCTTCTTTGGTCCTGCTCAATGCGGGATCTTGCATCATGAAGGTGAACTGCCTGTGACCCGTGCAGAGTGCGTGATCAGATAGGGTTGTTTGTTTCAATCATAATGACGAGAGCATGCTACGCTGACCAGGCTCCGAGACCTGAGGAGAGCTTAATTTGCAAGTTGGACTGAAGTGTAAAGGTGTTGGCAACACCTAGGTCTGCCCAACCCGGGTTCATCTTGCCACATGTGCATGGAGACTCAGAAATTGCTTTTCCGATAAGCACCACTATAGTCGCATCAATGCTCCGTGGGACACCACAGTCTCATCCCCAACAGATCTCTGTGAGCGAAGCATGTGCTTTGCGTCATAAGCATGTCCATTCTGTCATCGATATGCCCTCCCTGCTCCATTCCTGGGCCGAAGTATCTCCAACACTCTGGGTTTCTTAGGCGCCAGGGCTAGCTCTGAGTGGGTCCGCAGTCAGGCCCATGGCGGCCCACCTGGAGGATGTGTCCACTGACGATCTGATCAGGGAGGTACAGAGACGCATTGAATGTACAATGAAGCCAGAGAAGCACGTCGTGCTCATAGGTAAGTTGCATATATTAGTGCTGGTGCATGTGTGCATTGACCCCGCCTTCTAAAGGCGAGCGCTGAATCCTTACAATACGACTCGCAGGCCCGCCAGGCTGTGGCAAGGGCACACAGTCGCCAAAGATAAAGCTTGAGCATTGTTTGTGCCATCTGGCCACGGGTGATATGCTAAGGGCAGCTGTGGCAGCAAAGACCCCCCTTGGGCTTGAGGTGGGGCTTCTATGACTGGATTGGTTCCTTTGACATCTTTGAGTGCACATCATGATTCATGCAAGGTTGACCCTCATGCTGCAGGCCAAGAAGGCAATGGACTCAGGAGCCCTGGTGTCAGATGAGATTGTGGTGGGGCTCATTGGGGAAGCCGTGCAGCGGCCGGAGTGCCGTGTTGGCTTCATTCTAGATGGCTTTCCGCGCACAGTCACCCAGGTATGTACTTGTGCAGTGCTTTCTATGCGAACCAAGTTGGAGTGGCACTCTGAGGTCACTGAAGCCTTGATGATCTCTGAGAATTTCAGCACGCACATCAGCAGCTGCAGCGAGTCCCACGCCTCGGCTCCTCAGTTGCTAAAAGGGTTGGTGCTGACCTTTTCGATGTCAGCAGGCTGAGAAGCTGGACGACTTACTGAAGAAACGTGGCATTGGCATTGACAAGGTTCTAAACTTTGATGTGCCTGACTCAACTCTGGTAAGACTTCACCCTATACCCTACATCTTGCTGCATGCTCCCTAAACATTATTGCCAGTGGTAAGTGGAGCCTCTGATGGTGTCCAGCCCACAGACTGCTGTATCTTGAGAGCAGGATTTCTCAAGAGAGGGTAAAGTATATAGAAGCAGGCATTGTCTTGCACCATGATGAGCTTGCTGTGAGTTACTGTTTGGAGCTTTTGAGACACACTAGCAGCAAACATGGCCAAAGTTATGGCGTCATGCACCAGGTGGAGAGGGTGACAGGACGGCTCATTCACCCAGCCAGCGGGCGCTCATACCATGAGAAGTTTGCGCCACCAAAGACCCCTGGCAAGGATGACGTCACTGGGGAGCCTCTGATCAGAAGGAAGGATGACAATGCAGAGACACTCAAAGCCCGCCTAAGCGCTTTCCATTCGCAGACAAAGCCAGTGAGACCCAACACGCTTTCCACTGCTGTCCTCTCCTCAGGCTGCACCCAGACAAGGCGCGGAAAGATAGCCCTGTGACTAAGGCATGGGGCTCTCATGCAGGTGATTGACTTTTACAAGGACAGGGTAGTGGAGATCAAGGCAGACAAGCCTCTGGACGACGTTGCAGACCAGATCAGGAAAGCTTTGTGACAGCTGAGCACCTCCCTCTGGGAGTGAGCATACAGCTCCATGAGGTAACTGGAGTGACTACGTTGTTAGGGATTCTGTTCCAGCAGCACTCATGATTAGCAGCTGGTTAGTAGGGCTTACGCTTTCCTGGCAATATTGACTGATGGCAAAGCAGCATGCTCATCATCATCATCATTGTACAGCAGGTGTCTCATTAGAGCTGAAGTGTTTAAAAATGTTAGACAAGACTTCAAGCATGCCGAGCTGCGTAGATTCAGGTACTTGCTGCATCTTTTCCCACAGGGATGCTTCATGTGCACATAGTATCAGCCATTCATGTGTGGCATGCATGTGCCATAAGCAAAATAGCTGCAGCTGCCATTCCCTTCCCTCTTGCTGATTGTTCATTGCTCTGGGTCTGCTGCAAACTACACTCACGATCCTGGTATGCTTGACAGCTCAGCAGCTCATATCACGCATGACAGAGGGCTTCAGGGACCTTTCTGTAGTCCACATGCTATCTCAGCAATGACTCCGGCTCTACACTGTGATGGTCTAGGGGTGGTGTAGTTCTCCATCCAATCTGTCTGGCTTGTCTGCACATGTACTAGCCAATTATACCACGACAGCCCCCCTAAGGATCCTAGAGCCTCATCATGACAACAGCCCAAGTCCGGCAGACCTCATACTTTGCAAATGCAAATCTTGGAGCTCATGCAGTTTGCCTATCTGGCTGTGCTCAAGAAGTATACATCACATGTGCTCAAAGAAAAGGAGTGCTGTACGCACGTGTAGCACAGCTCAATGATTGGCAGGCCTGCAAAAAGCAAGAAAGACAGATTGGCACCTGTGTCATTGTCATCAAGTACAGCTCTAATCAAGTAAGAGCTCTGACTTATGGCAACAAGGGTGTCTTGTTGCTTGAACATGAAAGACATGTTCCAGCATGTGCAATCCCACCAAAAGCGTGCTGATTGGAGCACTCATATTGGCATACCTACCTTTCTGAATATCAATCAAAGCTGATAAGAGCCGGCTCATCATCCTTGTCAGGCTTTTGTCCAGGAGCTGTCACGATTGGTGCTTCGTTGGAGCTCCCAAATGCGCCTTTCTGCCAAAGGTCACAGCCACATCAGTGGCTACAGAGTGGGGACATGCATATTTGCTGAGAAAAGTAATAGCTCTGCGTGGCAGGATCAAAGACCAGCCTGAAGGTGCAGGAGCACAGCAGTCACCTGGAATGGATTGGAGCTCGGTGGCTGCAGACTGGGTACACCTCCTGCTGCTGAACTGCCTGCAGCAGGTGTTCCTGTGCTCTTCCCCTCAAGCGCAGCCCTATACTCTGTGGTTGTATTCGTGAGGGTGTCAAAGGCTTCCAGCGCCTGGCTTAGCAGCACCTCATCCCCACCCTTGAAGTCCCCAATCATCCCGCGCAGTTGAGCCTGTCACAAGCCCATGCATTAGTTCAGAGCATGACAAAACTCCAACCCTGCCAGAGCGCCTAGCTCAGCTGCACCTGTAGCCTACCTTAGCTCCCCAAACCCTCCTTCGCAATTGACTTTGCCATGAAGGGCATGCTCAAGTCACAGAGTAAGCAGATTCTAAGCACGCTACAAGGAGTCAAGGCAATAGCACAATCTGGGCACTGATAACGATGGCATCACTGCAACGGCTGCCCTGCATGCTCTGCACAATCAGACTGCCGGCTGGAAAGGGAGATTGCTGTTCTGGTGCAGTGTTGGAGCCAAAGACTGGCATGCAAAGTCTTTTGCAATGAGGCTATGCAGGTCACCTCGATCTGCTGTGACTTCTCCAACATGTCATGGGCTTCAGGCGATTTGTCTTGCATAGCAGCCATCTCGAAGAGAATCTCCGCAGCATCTCTGGCGAGAACTGTCATCTGCTGCAGCTCATCACTCTGCGCGCAAAATGACCCCCTTGGCCTCAGAGCACGTCCACCGAGGTAGCATCTCTGTCTCTTAGGGCTTGGCACAAGATTGGACTTTGCCAGCCTTATTGAAGGTGGCATGGGTGGCATCATCAATTTGGACCACTAAATGCCCTGCGTGAGCGCTTGCGTTGCAAAGCCACTTCAGCATACAACAACATGATTCTGGTGAGATGAGGATCGCCTTACGTCGTCAGGCACTGCCGCTGCTGACACGTCCCCGTATGCCATACCCTCTGCAGGACCTTGTGGACGAAACTGTTGCTGCTGCTGCTGAGCGGGAGGTGCTGCCCCAGGCCTGGAGACTCCATGCTCTCGGTAGTACTCATCGTCAGACTGTGCGTGAGAGGAAACAAGAGGCTGCTCGAGGGTGCCGGCCTCAGTATAGCCCTGCCGCTTTGGCCCCAGTATGTTCTTGAAGGCTTGATTGAATTTTGCCATGCGTTGGGACAACCCTGTGTTAGACATCGTGCACCAGTGATCTGCTGTATTGCTTTTGGGGTGGTACTGTGACGTTATAACCTCACAATTGCCTGAGAGTGCTCAAGTGCAGAAGACTTTAGGGGAGCATTTTCTGATAGCCTACATCATGTTCAGTGCCTTGGGCCGATCCTGGCGTGCGTATCTACCCTCTGCCTCGGCAAGACATGCGCTGAGCATATAAATAGGGGATTGCGGTTGCCTTCAGCCTCTGGGCCGAGTGCCTTTGTGGACAGCTGCTATGAGTGCACTGTGGGTCTTGGTGCTTTGGCAGGTCTGACAAGATTCGCCGCTAGGCAATTTCCTATTCCTGTCTGGCGCGTCCAGGCTGAGGATGATTTAGCGCTGTTGGGCTAACTTGGGCATGGCAGCTGAGATGGTGGTACCACTCGAGAGCTGTATGGTGCAGGGAGTGCTCAGCCTTGCGTAAGCCCATCATTCATCTGAGCGAGCAGCCACCTGAGCAGACATCTAGCACAGCTCCTTCAAGTAATTTCTAACCAACATGATGTTTTTTGCAGGTCAACAAATCTTGAGCAGATCACTCAGGACCTTCTGGACATCTTTCCTCGTCTAGATAGGGCGGGGCTGGCAGAAATGGACCTGTCCAGGTGTGCATGCAGGGTTGCAGTTCTTCCTCATCCTCTCAGTCCTCACTAAGAGACGCAATTGTCATCTTACCTTTTTCGGGTTCAGTCATCATGATCTCTCCTCTGTGTGTGCAGCAACAACCTCAAAACTCTTCCTGATGAATTGTGCACACTGTCGCACATGCGGGTGCTGCGCCTCAAATTCAACAAGCTCCAAGACATACCAGCTGTTGTTTCGCTGCTGCCCATGTTGGAAACGCTTGATCTCTCTGGCAATCAAATTAATGTGCTGAACAGCAGCTCCCTAGGGGGTCTAAGCAGACTCAGGTGTGCAGCAGCCTCTCATCGTGGCCACATTGTCAAGCATGCCAGTGGATTGTCAATCATCTGGCAAACAGCTTCAAGCAAGCAGATAGATTTAAATTTCCATGCCCTGGTGATTCCATGCAGCGTGCTGGACCTGTCCTACAACAGTTTGCAAGACTTAGCAGCATCGCTGTCAGAACTCTTGCACCTACGGGTGCTGCTATTGGACCACAACGAGCTAGAGCAGCTTCCAGACGGGCTTGAGAAGTGTCAAAATCTCACCAGAATAGATGTATCTTACAATAAGCTGACTGGCCTGCCTGGACCCTTGGCTCAATTGCCTGCTCTACAGCGCATTGTTGCCTCCAACAATCAGCTGCGCAGTATACCGGTCAGCTTTGGGCAGCTACGGCAGCTGAAGGAGCTTGATCTCAGGCGAGTGCAGCCCACCTAGTATGGCATATCCGCATTAACAGCTCTCATTCACTTGCGTTGGAGCAGTAGCACTAGGCACCTGTGTGCCTCAGGCTGAAGTACTGAGGTGCCGCCTGCTCTTACCTCCTGTGGCACACTGTAGCAGGAGGGAGAGCTTGCACGACTCGAACGACTTCACCTCTAAATGCTGGGCCGGTGCCTTTCATGAATACTTTCTGCATTTCGAATATCCTGATTGAGGTTGCAAAGTCTCTCAATGTGAGCTTACAAAGGCTTCTATTCATGCAGCTGCACCCTCTGACGGCCTTTTGCATGTCAGGGAAAATCCTTTGGATGATGTCTGGAAAGCGCAATCAGAGAGCGGACTTTCAAAATTTCTCACCTGGCTCAGAGAGGAAGAGGCTCGCCTGCATATTGAGGACAGCCAGAAGAGGAGAGCTGTGAGTAGACAGGTGTGATGGCAGGAGGATATGCATGTGCTTGGCGCTGCACACAACATTGCCAACAAAGTGGAACCTCAAGCAGACTCCTGTACAGATGTGGTGGAGAGACTTCTGCAGAACTTCCATGCAAATCGCAGGTTGGACATTTTGAGGAGTTCACGTGCCGCTTGCTGTTTCAATCAATGCCACGCGGGCACTTGCTCGAGGACAATCTGACCACAGATGAGCCTGCAGTCAGCGGACATGGCAACACAGAACATTGCTCTGTCACGGCTACAGACAGACATGTTATCCTCTTTGGCGGAGTTGTGCACCACACCAACCTTTATTCCAACAAATTGTATATTCTTGAGAAGGCAACCATGATATGGACCGTGCAGGTATGCCACTCAGAATGGTCCATTTCATGTTCAACACAGATGATGGAGTCCAGCAGTGCTTAGGCAATCAAATAAAACTCAGCATAACCATGAAGCTTATGCCATGATGGAAGCTTTACAAGGCAGTCATAGATGGATTTGGTGTCATGTAGGCGAACAAAGGCAATGTGCCTGCAGCCCGTGCCGGGCATGCTGCTGTGTGGGATGCTGCGGGTCAGCGCATGCTTATCTTTGGGGGGGCGGATGCACACAGACGTCTGAATGACGTGTATGTTTTGACCACAGCAGACTAGACGTGGCACAGACCAGTGATTGGGGGTTCAGGTAGGGCAGAATATTCTTCGGAGGATCTCTGTACCCAGACTAATCAAGTGAGCATCCCATGCTTCGTACATCTTTGAGTTGCCAAGGTAGCGCTGTAATCAGCCGCATCTGAGGCTTCAAGATTGTGCACAGGCCCGCGAGCAAGGGTATCTGCATCGTGTGCTATATGGCAGAGTTGCCTAGTCGTGTTTGGAGGGGAACTGTGCCGCAACAAGTGTGCCAACGACATGCACCTCCTTAATCTGGAAACCTGGCAATGGACTCAGCCTGTCTTGTTGGGAAAGTCCCCAGCACCTAGACAGGGTGCAGCCATGTGCATGCACGGTATGGTTTCACTCTCACAGAGGACCATGAGACCCCGTGCCAGTAGATGCAAGGAATCCTTGGACTCCATTTGATGCTTTAAAGCAAGAAAGTTATTTTATGACCAAAGAGACTATCTTAATTGCAGGTGACAACCTTTTCCTGCATGGCGGGAGAGCCAACCTGTTGCTTGACGACCTTGTTGCTCTTGACCTGAAAACCAATACCTGGGTGGAAATACTGGCTGAAGGGCACTTGCCATCAGCACGGCACAAACAATCCTGTGTATCTCAAGTGGTCGGCTGCATCTGATAGGCGGTGACGGAGATCAGATGGGCCTCGCTTACATGCACAGCATGCAACTGCCTTCATCCCAGGCATCCCAGCCTGGGAGGTGCTGCGCTACTGAGCTGTAGACCTTGCGCAAACAATTCTCAGGACTGTACATCATGTCAAGGAATTCACATAATCAGGCGTTTAGCGTTGAGTAATTTTGAGACAATTGCCTGCAGGTGGACCTGGGAACTCATTAACTTAGGGTTGAACCATGCGCAACTACCATGCCTGCCCTTCTTCTACGAGGATGAGCTGTGCATGCTGACTGCAGAGGTGCTTCTCGACCCGAACTTCTGACATGATATTTTGCGCCAAGGTAGATTGGGCGTCTGATGAGGGGATTGCAACCAAGTGGTCGTTCTCTATCACGGTCTGCATTGAGCTGTCCAATAGTATCAACTAGGGACTCATGAAGATGTCCATACGTTGGCACGTCAGCATCGCTCAGTGTGATTGATTGCAGGATGTCCTCAAGGGGGCTTCCCAGGGTCCTACTTGGACGACTTACCGGGCAGGCAGTTTGTCTAGCCTGAAGGTGGGCTTGCCGTTCCTCCAACTGGGCTCTTCAGATCAATGGCTGCAAGGATGATGATGTGTGTATGATGGCACCACTTCCTGCCTGGTATTGCGAGGTGTTCATCCAAATCATTGACATTTGCAGGACAAAGTTGAGGGTAGTAAAGCAGCCCCTCATGGCACAAAAGCAGAGCGCCTCGCTGCTGCGGTGGGCAAAATGCAGGACACCTCAGAAGGTACAGCACTTAGGGCCTGGAATGGCTTGCCAGGATTGTTCTGCACAGCGCAGAAACGTAGTCTGCAGAGATATCACATATTACTGCAGCTGGCTTAAAATCCTTCCTGTTGAAAATTACGCCGTAATGATCCCTTGTTCTTCCTCTGACGATATAAAATCATGTGCCAGTATTTCACCACATCAGCTGGAAGCCACCATGTGCATGGATGCTGCCAAGGCAATCATTGCATGATGTGTTTGAAGACTTTTTGTATCCGTGCAGTAAACACGGAACAGGAACAGAGAGTTCTAGCCTTTGCAACGGCTTTCCTTCCGGCACACAGAGATCATGTGCAAGCACCTTCTCTCCTCTACCCACGCAATGAGGCAGGCATACCCAAGCTGGTGAGGCACTTTCGACCTGGGAATTGATCTATCCCCATAATCACCGAAGGCGATGCATCATCGTGCTTGTTGGCACTCTTTGTAAGTTTGAGGTACATCACCCCTCCTTTGCAGGTTTGCTCGTTCTTACGCCCATTGTGTGGGGTGCACCTGGAGCTGCTGCATCTTGAAAGTATACTGCACTTTGCCACAGAGTGGTTTGTATATGAGCACCTTGATGGTCTTACCGAAGCGCCTTCTTGTATAGCCTCTCCAACTCTGACCATCAAACGGCAGGTAAGCTTGCCACTTGGAGGAACCGTCTGACATGTTATGAAGACCATTCTCACAAACCCTGGTGATACATATATGATCACACGCCCCAACAATGTCATGTTTAAGTGTTTAGTCCACCATTGTGCGATTGATGAGCACATCGCTTGGAATGTCAAAAATTGGCGAGTTGCAGGAAGGTGACTCCTTTGACCTGGCATGCGTGGTCACGTCTCTCCTTCTTGGAGCTGGCTACACTGCTGTGGTCGCAACTGGGTGGGCACCCAGGCACATCGCATGCCAGGAGTTGCAGAATGTTCCTGCCCCAGATGAGGATATCCTGTATAAGCTGAGACATGACGCCATTGAGTATGCACAAGCAAGGCACGTACAATGACCCTCGACTCCTGCATTAGAGTACTCCAGTCACACATACATCAGCCCTGGCTCATCCGCCACATGTCTGGTGCGCTACGATTTATGAGACGTGATGGAACATCTTTGAGCAGGGTGCCAGCTACATTCGGTGGGAACGTACAAGATGCTGCCCGCATCTTAAGCGGTCAAAGCATAGGCGACACAGGGTCCTTGATGAACAATGACTTGCTATTGCATGCATATGTACTCTTGCTACCTCCACATAGAGAGGTGAGTTTGACCATCAACTGACCTTTGTCGGAATGGCACTTGAGACAAGTATGAATCGTGGTACCATGTGGTGTCATGCATGACACAATTACTGGACATGAACCCTGCTTCTCCCCCAAAGGGTGCACTGTGAGAATTTCTGAGTGGATTGCAGGTGACAGAGCCATTGCTGGCCGATGTCGCCACTGGCCGCACATGGAAGGCAAAGGAGGCTCCTTGTGCCGGAATTGCATACCTATGGACTAACAGGAATTTCTGGGTCAACCTTCGTTGTCTGGGGCATGGAGTGGGAGTATTGCCGGGTGTTGCAAATCAGTCTTTTGAGCTCTTGGATCGCTCTCAGTGGGCTGCCCTTTTCCCTGGGCATAAGGTAACAAGCACTGGCAGTGAGAGCTTTGTTGGTAGCTACTAGCAGTAAGTGTAGATGACCAGAGAGAATATAACCACAATGTGATTTTTATGACAACTTGAACTGGATGTTTGCAAATTCCCTGGTCTGGATCTCATGAGTGCTACAGCTGTCGTTGCAGGGTACAATTGTGAGTCACGTGACATCTGAAAGCCTGACTTCGCTTGGCACTACCACAATGCCAGGCACGGCTGCAGAGGGAGAGGCAAGCAGTAGCAGTATTGCGGACCAGACAATCAACCTCCAACCAGATTTGGAAGCTGCTTGTGGCCAGCACACAATGCCTAGCCTTGCAAGGGAGGTCACAGAACCTCCATTCAATAGGGTGCAGAATTTTCAATAACAAGAGCCATGCTGGACCAACGTTGTCCAAGAGGCGCTAGGAGATTTTGCTATGACAGGCAAGCCACTACCAATTGGCTTGGGCATGCACCTGATTAATTGATTTCTTGGCCAAGACCCTCATCAACTGTCATCACCAATCACATCCAACTCGCTAGCTTTTCAAAGTCTATCACGTGATGACCAGCTAACTTATTCAATAGAGTTGCTGGGATCTCATGTCATATACCCGCGCTGTGGCACCTAGCCTCGAGCGCTTGCAGTGTAAGGTCCTCGTGGATGTACACTCCTCGGAGATATACATGTGCATGCTTTGTGACAGGTGCCATGTCGAAATTTATGCATGGGCGGGAGAATTGCGTAGATGGGATGGGCTTCACCGCCGTGTGACATCCTTTAAGGTATACATATACCCTGCATTCCTTAGGAATCAATATGCTTGCACGGGAATGCATGACAAAGAGCTGTTTGTGTTTGTGTCGTTGTAAGGACACCACAGGGCTGACGGCAGTGCTTGTGATTAGGACAAGGGATGTACGGACATTGTTGCGGTGTTGGAGAGCTTCTCAGACCGGAAAGACCACCTCACAAATCGATTCTCATATCCAGACTTGACATTCACAAAGGAGGCTTTCAGTCAGGGAGCAGCAAATGGCCTAAAGTCCATTACTTTGCTTGGATCAGAAATTACAGACATTGAGTATCACGATGGAGCTCACCGAGACAGTTGTATCCTCATTCAAAAGCAGGTATTGTTGGACACTCCCTGGGGTGGCCTGCATCATGTACTCTCTCCATCCACTCTGCGACAACGCAGTCTCTTATAATTTGCGGCAGTGATGCAAAGGCTACCCCTGCAGGGAGCAGCACTGACAATATCTTACAAGGGCAGACGAGATGGCCTTTCCATGAGAGTTGCAACTTATGCAACATGGGATCTCCTGCTCGGTATTGATCCTGAGGCCCGCACAGGGCTCTGCATGATTCCCAACTCCAAGATTCCTCAAGGATTTATGATATCTGACTAGGCACAGACCACCTCCTGCCGTATGTCTTGTACTCAATTGAGTGCATTGAGCAGTGAAGCACCCACTCATAAATCATGCTCCTTGTGCAGGCAGGCTGTCATAGAGCTGCGGAGTCCTAGCTTGCGGACAACCTCCACACCAGATCTGCACAAGATCAGGGAGGTGTTTGAACCGACTTCACATACAGATGTTGCAATGCCCCGTGCTGCTCCAGCTGTAACAGGCGATGTGCAGCACTCGATTAGGACACCGGTTTTCGATTTGGAGACAGCTATGGTGGAGACCCTAGATGAATCTGTCAGTCGCACGTCTTGGCAATTGAGACATCTGAGACCCTCTTGGATCTTCAGCAACGGACTGTTACGGTGATTCTCGAGCCAGGCATGCCATGATGATGCCACAAGCAACAATTCGCGCAGCTTGATTCACTTTCAATAAGCCCCTTTGCTTCTAGCTATGGAATAAGCACAGCATCAATAAGGCCTATGCTAAGCACCACAGTCAGAGCGCTGCGATGCGGCATCGATATGTAGGCGGTAAGGACAATAGAGGACACCGTGGCGATTTATCGGGAGGCAAGGGCCACGGAGGCCCAAGCTGTCAGCCTGACGCCTATCTACTATGATGCAGCAAGGCAAATCTCTGCAGATGAGACTCCCAGTGGGCATAAACCAAGCCATATACCTAGGCAGATCTAGGCGTGATGGACGGGATGATGAAGAACCCTACTTGAGCAGCGAGGACATCATGATTGCCAAATACCAATGGATGCAGGTGAGCTCTCCCTAAGCACCATGATTCGGACCATTGCAAGAGATGGGCCGCAAGCTCTAAGTTCAGACAAAGCCGATAGTCATTCTTGACTTGCGCAGGGGCTTGAAGAGAGAATGAATGTGCAAAGTAGTCTTTTGCACGCCAAACATACCAACGACATTGCTCATCATGATGATGGGGAACATAAGGTATGTCCTCCAACAATTAATCACACTGATAGGGAATTACCCACCAGCATCTAGGCCATTTCTCCTATCATATTTGCAGAATATTCACTCCACAGACAACGTGAAGCTTGTAGGCAGTGCGCTCTCCAATGCGGTATTTGCTCATTATTTGCCAAGCTAAAGAAGACATTGCACACATCGCAGACGCAGGAAGCAAATGCTCACAATCCGAGGTCAGCAATTGGTTGGGAAGCTGGAGCGCATGAGGATGACGTGTATGAAGCGACGTTCAGTAGCAGAGTCACAAAGAAGAGAGCGCAAAGCCATCAGCAGCTCATGCAGGCCAGGCGTGAAGCGCTGGTAGCTCGACTAAATGTAGCCTTCCCCTCACAGGCTTGAGCAATTTTCTATTGTACAGCGTGGGCACTCCAATGCTGCCTCACTTCCACAATTCAGCACGAGGATACAAGAATGATTGAATGTAGAGGACACTGATCAGTCAAGGCTTGGCAACAACAATGACATCACGTGGCTTGCAAGCAACCTGAATTCCCAGAAGGTAACGGTACCAATACAAGGTGGTCTGTGTATGGGTACAACATGTACAGTGACTGGGTGGGCCAGTGGATAAAGCCCTCAGACCACACCTTGCAATCCCTTCCAGCCACACCAGGCCCCAATGATTACATCTGAGGACAGTGCATTCTCCTTAACAGGCAGCAGTACGGTGTAGTCCCTTGAGAAGGAAATGGTCAGCTATACAGCAGCACATGCCCCAAGTGCCCAGGGAGGGCAGATGCCCGCAAGGCAAGCGATCTTATGAGTGAGGAGTCCTAACGGGCATGGCTCTCTCAGGAATTGGTCTTTTCTTTCGTGCAACCCATAAGTGAGCTAAGTCAATTTGATCGCAAACAGCCAGTCCACTCTGCAACTGGTACACAACGACAACTCACTCATGTCAGCCCGCAAACGGAAGGTCCTTCACAGTCTCCCTTAGATGAATGACAAAGTCAAAGCTGCTCCAGGGTTTTGTCTTGCGAGCTCGTGTGTACCCCTATGAAGATGGCCCGAAATGTATATAAAGGTGATGCCGCAGGTTGCCCCTACGCAAAATGTCGGCAGCATGCTGCGCACACCGAAGAAGTCTCCAGAAGTCTTGGAATTTGGGAGTTCAGGGGACCAGGTCATCTCAGAAGCAGCAGCAGCCCCTTGCGAAATCTCGTTTAGGAGCTACTGTGAGAAAGCCAAGAGGCACAGACGTGGCTTGAGCAGTTCCGAAGGGCGGACAGGCAGAGTACATAGGAGTCGCAGTGCTACGCCCGAGCCCGACTTAGGAACAGATGCCCCCGTGAGGAGCAGGACCAGGCTGGATGCAGATGGTGACGGCCCATGCATCCTTCGGTCATGTCTTTCGCCCTTGGTTTCCTTGCCCTGCATGCATTCAAAGCACAGGAGCCTTTGCATCACGTGCATACTGCTGCTGGCCTGTGTGAAATCTCTTGTGTTGCCCTCTCTGCAGCCATGGCGTACATTGAGCGCCTCACAGTGCTCACCAGCACCAGAACTCTTAGAAGGTAAGACCCTTCATGAGCATTGCGACTGCAGTACAGGGATGGACTTTCAGGGCTGAGGACCCTTCTTCATGCCCGAGATGTGCTGCATCCTTTCCGATGGTAGGAAGCATGCCTAGAACATACTGAAGTCCATCCATAAACACACAGCTGCTGATTGCCAATGATGGTATTGCCGATCTGCGGCTGAGGGATGCAGATCCTTATCTTATTTGATGTGCAGGGAAGACTATTTGAATCTAGTCAGCATCGTCAGGGCTCATGGCCTGCACGAGTCCCCTCGAGTATCCCTCGCAGCTTTGAGGTGCGCGCATGGAAGCCCCGCTATGTGCTCTCCTCAACATGCACCTGAGACTGAGCACTCGCATGCTAAGTTCTATGTTCGAGGACTGTGGCATTTGCAGCCTGCTGGATCACATGAGCAAGGTGGAGCAGCCCGTGAAGATGGCAGAAGGAGCAGATGGGCCTACGCTTCACGTCAATTTGTCGTGTTGGCTGCCCTTGTCATGGTGAGAAAACTAGCACTAGCAGCCATGTGGCGTTCCACCAGGGAATGCTCGATGTGATGCTGTGCACCATACACAGACTTGGCAGCCCATGTATAACTGCCTTACATGAAGTTTGTCTCTGTGAGTCACATGCCGCCATATGAGGGGGATGTGTGCATTGGCCACCTGGACTCTTGCAGGGAGAAGAAGGAGCATCGAGGGGAGAAGCAGAGGGAGTCACAGCTCTGGTCAGAGGCACAGGACTACAATGTGGAGCGCAAGGGCCCAGCTCTGCCTTCAGGCGACATACTGAGGTGTCTCGTGACAGCTCTGCACGCAGTCAAAGCCAGACCAGCAGGTGGCAACTCAAAGCATCCCACACTCCTTTTCTTGCCTCGCCCAAGTACAATGTTGCCCTTCGTGCACGCACACTTAATGTGACAGGAGCCCTGCTTCCCTTCTTCCTTCGTCAATGCTGCTGCAGAGCATGACTCCGCCATGCCTGTACATGCACTGCGAGGCTGCAAGCGCATGCCCAACGATCACGGATCAAATTCCTAGAGACAGCAGTCTTACTGCTCTGGTGATGGCAGTCTGGGTGCATTCAAAGATTGCTTCTGCAGATTCTACTGGCGCGCTTGGGGACGTGCTCCTTCTGCGGCATGTTGTGATGCTCCTCGCTCTCGACTTGCGGTTGCGCATCAGGGCATTCCAACTGCGAGGTCCTGACTGCGAAGCCCGGCTGAAGCTCCTGTTCAGCAGCATCCTGTGGAGCCTCTATGCGGTATGACCACCCCATTATGATCACTCAAGGCTACAGCTGCTTGTCTAGACCACCCTTCAGGCTCATTTATGATATTTTTGCGGTCCAGGTCAAGAGTGTGCATGCTCTGACCACTGTAGTTTTGTCCAGTTTCCCTGCTGTATCGTGTTGGCCTGTCCCTGCAGATGTGAGAGGATGTCGTTTATGCAGGAAGCACCCGCTGACACCAGGAAGGACATCATCAAGATGTTGGCGGAGATCATTGGTCATGGGACAGAGTCGTGTGAAGCCGGAGGCAACACAGCATCCATTCGCACTGCAGCATACGCCTGTGGACCAGCGGAATGCGCTGGTCTTGCACAGCAGCTTCTCACCCTCATCTTGGAGTTGTTGGGTAAGACAGCATCACTCTCACAAACGCCTCCTACTTTAGCTTGGAGAATTTGGCGCTTTGAGAAGGCATATGGCTGGCGTACACGGCTTTGAAAAGGTCAGACCTTGGGTGAGAACTGCTTTGCCTGCATGCAGCCACAGCACAAGCCTGTAAGCAATAGTGTAGGTGCACCATGCCTTGCTTTGGGCGTTGCGCATGGTGCCAGGATTCTGAAGTGTACGCAGTTGCAGGTATAGTGTTGCTTTTCCACTTCTGACTGTTTGCTCATGGGTGCAGGTACTTCTGAAGAAGCACAGCTCTTCAACTCACACTATGTGAGCCGTGGAATGGGCAATCTGCGAGCAGAGGTGGACGACTTGCTGTACAGACTGCTGACTGGCCATCTCAAGGATGAGCTTGGTCATGAGAGCAAGCTGCGGAGCCTGGACCAGAAGGCAGCGCTCCTGTCAGCCCTGCAGCCCGTGGACCGGCTGCGCACCCTGGGCCTGGTGTGTCTCCAACCATGATCTAGGTGGCATGCTGATCTGAGTCATCCCCAAGTGAGCCTGGCCTAAAACTGCTGGGATTTGCATATAAATCCATCAGCACTGACAAGAGAATTGTGGGATAACTGTGCAGGTGGTTGCCAAGAAAAGGGTGAACACCAGGGCCTGGGAGTGCTGCAAGCGCATGAATGAGGTGCTGCAGCAGCTGGAGCATGAGGCGAGGAAGGTGGATGGCTTTGTGCAATTCAGCACCCTGGATGTGCTGGACTATCTGCATCGGGAAGCAGCTCAACCAAACGACCACGACCAGAGAATACTCATTGGCAACAAGGGATTGTCCTCTGCCGATGGCCTTGGTCTCCTCCTCTGCTCAATTGTTGGAGCCGAGATGGAGAGATATGGACTTCTCACAGGTGGAGCCAATGTCCACAGGATTCTCTTGGTGTATCCACTCAGTGTACGAGCTTCAAATGAATGAGCGTCCGTCTCTGGCTGCCAAGACATGCTGTTCACTCCCGCAGAGAGGGCAGGCGCTGTGCGCTGTGCCAGGGACTGGAAGTAATGATTCCTGTGAGCGAAGCAGCCCCTTGGGAAGGCGTTTTGCTGTGCAGGTGGGGCACACGATGGAGAAGCAGCTGCCTTGAAGTCGAAAGCATCAGCAGTTATGGAGGCACTGATCTGCGGTCACAACACAACACAGAAGGGCAGAAGCACGCTGTTGCAGGCAACTGTCGTATGTGTGACAGCAGCTCTGGCCATGCTAGACTGACCATGTGCATCCTCCGAGGTAGCGGCAGCATTCATCTCCCCGCATAAGTGTCGAGGAGTGGCTCACTGACTCTCTAGGTATTTGGCGTGGAAACCTGCTGTGATGGACTGCTAGCTATTAAATTGGTAAAAACGCTCTTGAAGACGTCAGAGAACGCAAAGGCTGCGCCTGCAGCCTCTGAATCTCAGAGTCTGAAAGCCTCTTCGGAAGTAACAGTAGCCTGGCGTGACTCACGCTGCCTATTTGGGCTTGCCCCTTGCATCTGCTGCTGCCTGCGCCTCTGCGACTATGGCTGCCAATTGTTGTTTGTCTTGACTGGCCAAGCAAGCATACACTAGAGCAGCCAAGCGTGGGCTACGCTTGAAATCGGCGCACTGTCCCGGTTGTGAGCTGTCAATTTGTCACGGGCACCCTGTTATGCCTCAGTGCGCTGCGTTTATTGTGTACATATGATAGAAGCCATCGGCACAGCCTGTGGCGGCGTGTGCTCCGGCGGGCGGGTCTCGGTGTAAATGGGCAGCAGGTAGGGCTATCGTCCTCAGATCAATGCCGGGTTCGGTCAGCGCGGTCATGCTGCCTGAATACCAATGGAAAGGGAGATAGAATCTTTTGTTCCTGTATATAGACGTACAGTCTGCCACTTGGGAAACGCGTTGGATGGCGAATGGATGGCCTACACATTGAGGATGTGTTGTGAGCCCTGGCACTAGGACTGTCTCCTCAGCTCAAGATGTACCCTTGATGGAATGATGGAGGGCTTTGATTTATTTTGCAGGTCTAGAAATGGCTCCCTCTGCAGCCAAACCGTACAGGATGTGCCTAACACAGGCCCTGCTGCTCTTTATCTGGGGCTGCAGCTGCGCAGCTCAGTCACAACACAACAGCACCACATTGACAGTCACCGATGTCATAACGAGCAGGAGCAATCTTGTGAGTCTCACTCTCATGTTTGTGGACATACCTGTGCTCAGAACCTGCATCTCTTTCAGTGTTGGAAGTGCCAATCAAGTCACTGAGTCAAAGGGGTGACGGTAATCTACTGCTGCGCAGACATTCTTTGATGCTCTGTTGGAGAGCACCGGGCTGAAGGATACCCTGAGGAATGGCGACGGCAACTACACCATCCTTGCACCCCACAACAGCGCATGGTCGCAGGCCCTCATACAGAACACCCTGGACTGCACCACAGACTTCTACATCACAAGCGAGTGCAATGACATCCAGGATCTTCTGACAGCCACAAACCTAAAGGACATCCTCCTAAGTCACAGTGAGACCTCTCAGCTCATGCGTGCTCTGACTCTCGCAAGAACAGTCCCTGTGCCCTGGGCACTAAGCTGATCGAGGTAAAGGGCCCTCAAGGCCTCGAGCCTCAGATGCATGTGAGAGATGCCGCTGGCTGACCTCATGCCGTCTCCATGCAGTTGTTCGCGGGCGATTGGACACTACAGCCCTGGCGTCTTTTGCACGGCTGCAGCTCATGAACGGTGCAGTGCAGCCTGTGATGGCAACGCCGGATGGCACCCTCATTGTGGGTCCAGCCAGGGTGGCAGTGCCAAACCTCCCTGCCACCAATGGCGTCGTGCACATCATTGGCAGCGTCTTGTCCCCTGATGCCAGCACCAACTCCAGTGGTGTGGCAATTGCTGAAAGGATGGGGGACTTCGGGCCATTCAACAGGACAAAGGTGCAGTACTGTGCTGGTCTCTTGCAATTTCTGCTGGCACTCACTGCCTCCAATGTGTCTTATACAATGCTTTAGCACAAGATAGCTTGTCAAGTTACTATCACAGTGTTGGTCACAAAATCAAGATAGATGAGGAGATCTGCAGTTGCAGTGATATCCTTTGCTGAGGAGGAATTTGACAGAGCTGCTGACTGACTATGCGCCTGCTGCTTGTAGAGGGAGCAGATGTTTACTTACGAGATCACCTTCTTGCCAACCAGCCTCCCCAGCCTGCCAAGCTCTTACCGAAGGGTGCGCATGGTGGTGGGCTATCCGGATGGCGGCGTCAACAACCCAATGGCCCTGTCATTTGTCCCTAGAGCTGGGCTTGAAGCTGGGAAAGTCACCTCAAAGCTGCCCATCTCTGCAACCAGCCAGGGTTCTTGGTTGCAGCAGCCCCAGCAGCCACCAGCCTCTCGCCCCACTTCAGATGTGGATCTGTGCTTCATGACGGTGCGCTTTCCTGAGCCATGCGCTGGTGTGAGTCATCTACTTTGCGGCGCTGGACACACTCTGCACATATAGCACACCCTGAAGTGAAGTGTCGCTTGGTGTGCAGATTGCTGACCTGGGCCACCTTCTGCGGAGCAAGTGGATCACATCAGTTGAGCTTACCAGGATCTACTTGACCAGGCTCAAGAAGTACGCCTTCTATTCCTCAATGGGGTCCCTTGGCAGTTTCACGCACCGTCACAGTCACGCTGCCTAGCCCTCAGTGTGCTCCATCTTGTAGCGCATGTCCACCATCTGCAAGTATTTCAGTGGCATATGGGATTATATGGTGCATGGTAGCCTCTGTGCATGCAAGATCTCAGGTTGCACCTGCCGATTTGCAGGTTGGACCAGTACCTGGAGTATGTGGTGACATACACAGATGACACTGCGTACATCCAAGCTGCACGAGCAGACCACCTGTTCTCACAGGTGGGTCACGACACATGCATGGAGTAAGAGCTGCCTCGCATGCAAAGCCCTGTATGAGCAAGCATCACTCGACAACGCAGGGTCTTCACTCTCATACTGTTCCTGAAGTCTTCTGCGATGCTGCAGGGTGTCGATCTTGGGCCTTTACAGGGCATTCCATACGGTCTGAAGGACCTCATATCCGTAAAGGGCTACAGGACAACATGGGGGGCTCCCGCTTATATGGAACAGATGCTGGACACTGATGCATATGTATACAAGAGGTGTGGCCCACTGCTCCCCTTGTCATCCAGATCTCTCCTCCTGCACCTCTTCATATGTCAGGATTTATGCTTGGGTTCCCTGCATCAGAATTCATGGCGTCGAGGGCGGTTCCCACAGATGTGATACAGCTGCCTCTGGGCCTCTGTCATGCTCAGCATAGGCGCATCCCCACCCTGTCTCCACTGGCATTAGTTCATTCTGGGCTCATTTCTATGAGAGGGCTGTGCCTGTTTGCAGGCTGCAAAAGGCTGGTGCAGTGCTCATCGCCAAGCTTGCCACTGGGGAGATGGCATTTGATGATGTCTGGTGGGGAGGCAAAGTGAAGAATCCCTGGAACGTGAACGAGGGCTCTTCAGGCTCCTCGGCAGGCCCTGCAGCCGCTGTGGTGGCAGGGGCTGTAGCATTTGCTGTGAGGCCCTTTGCAGTCCAAGCGCACAGCCAGCTGTAGCACCCAGACCTTGTCTGCAGATGCATGAGAAGACCAGACATGCTTGAGCCCCTTGTGTTACTGCTGATATTGTCCAGGGTGCGATGTTCTTTCCCGGCTACACCTTTGCGTCAGTAGATATCCTTGCACATGCAGCTTGGCACTGAGACAGAAGGCAGCCTGATGGCCCCGGCTGAGCGGGTAGGGGCGACCGGAATGCGACCCAGCTTTGGAATTATTGGGCGGTCAGGGGTCATGACACTCGTGGACACCCTGGTGCGCTTCCCAACTCCAGGCAGCCAAAAAGTTCTCTAGTAAGAGGCATGTTGCCAGGTTTCCTCCTCAGCCGGATGATCTCTATGTCGCATAGAGTTCTGCACCTCTACACAGTATGCTTCATGCAGACTGTGTATTGCAGGACAAGGTGGGACCTTTCTGCAGAGCTGCGTCTGATTGCGCTCTGATCCTGGATGCTATCAGGGGACGGGATACAGATGACATCGCCTCTCTTGATGTGGCTTTGGACAATCCCTTCACTGTCAACATCTCAAATTTGACGTTGGGAGTCCTGTCAAGCGCTCAGGACAAGGCGTCTGAGGTAGGCCCCTCTGTCTGCCCACCTCAATAAAATGTCGGAATGCTCGTCACGGGTGGCATTTAAGGGATTGTACCATGTCTGACCGCCTTCTGCTGAATGCCAAATGCATGCATGCAGTTTACAGCAATCATGTCCAGCCGGGGGGTGAAGGTGGTACCTTTCGAGTTAAATTACACAACGCCTGCCAATGATATCATCCTGGCAGTTATGGCAAGCGAAGCAGCCGCCAATTTTGACTACTGGCAGCGCTCCCACCGGGATGATACCAACCGGCGCCAGGACTTCTGGCCACCCCTTTTGCGTCTTGCTCGCATGATACCAGCTGTTGAGTACATCCAGGTGATCATATTGCTATCTACTGGGTTCAGCATATGCTTATTTGCTTGCATGCAGCTGTATGCCTAAGACGGTATGCTTTACTGCACACCAAGATGTTGGCGGATAAAGTTGCATCAACAGCAGATCAATCTTGCAGGCACAGCAAGGCCTGGAAGTCTGGCCCTTTTCAATAATTATGCAAAATTCTTATTTCTTCCGCGCACTTCCATTGCAGGCACAGCGAGCCAGGACGGCGCTCCTTCAGGAAGTGGTGGGACTGATGGCTGCGGCGGGCATTGATGCCTTCATAGGCAACACCAGCGAAGAGCTAGCAATGGCAAACTTGGCATCGCTTCCAACCATGGCTGTGCCGCTAGGAACCCAGCCTCTCAAGAATGCGCCAGACAGCCCCAGAAAGCGCCCAATCTCCCTCGGCATCTTCGGCAGTCCCCAGACAGATTCAAAAGTAGGACACCCGCCCTGTATGCCTTCTCCTGCAGCACAGCCTCGAAAGCTCACCCTGTCTTCGTCGTGCCACACCTGGAGCCACCCTTGCTTGGTGCTTTCCTCTCTCGCGCAAGAGCAAAGATGTGGTCTTGAAGTTCGGACTTCATGTCACTCTGGCCTGTAAGGTCATTGCTCTGCTGCCAAATGTGCCTTTCTGACTTGCATGTGGACTCTGTGTCATCCATGCGCGCGATGGCTGCTCAAGACTACCTACGATATGCAGGTCTTGGCATTAGCAATGGCATTCCAGAACAGCACCCGGCACCATCTGCAACAGCCGCCAGTGAACAATGTAGAGCCATCCATACTGCAAAAATGCATGCCACAGAGCCGCTGTACCTTGCCACAGTCCATCCTCGCAAAGCTGCCCCTCCAGGGAAACGCCAGCAGCCCTAGTCCTTCGCCCTCAGCTCCATCCGTCAAGGCCGCCTCATCAGGCTGATGCTGATGTTCCGGCAGGCATGCAATCTACTGGTCGGACATGGAAATTGATGCTGTGCTCGCATTGCAGCAGGCAGACTCAGTTCAGCAAAGCTAATCAATTCTGAAGCAGGTGTGGCAAGGCCACATTGCAACTACCTGTACTGCACCACCTGCTCAAGTTGGCAGCAAAAGTGCATGGCTTAGCCCCAGCATGCAGCGTTTCGTTGGTTGCCATGTCACATGTGTACATGTCTGCATTCGGAAGGATTCCCTCCACTGGACAACCCATCTTGTGGGCCTAGTATTTTTCATAGTACCCTTCTGTACACTCTCCTGTACATCAGGGCTTGTGCCTCACCATCAATACATCTTTCCTCTGCGTGCGCATCTAGGATGAATGTCCTGTGGAGAGTCGGGAGACGTGTATTGAGATCCACCATGGATCATAAGCTTTGCCCTCTATTAAGGGAGAGTTCTTGCGGCCCTTTGCCTTTGGCAAGTTAGGCCAGTTTTGAGTGTGAAACCGACTTGAACATTGGGCTCCCTGCCTACTGAAGAGACTTGGCTTAGTTCCAGAGTGCAATGTCATTGCTGGCAAGAGCCATGGAATGTTCAGAATCTTACTCGTTGAGCATCCTGAACCGCTCCTACTGCCTCAGGTTTGAATTGTGAGATGTTCTGTACCAACACAAGTATGTCTCTGCCTTTACTACCAGAAACGTTCCATCTGCACTGAGGCGAGTGTGACTACCTGGTAGACTTCCTCAGGGTAATGAGCAAGAGACGTTCTGTGTAAAGATATGATGCATCGCTCCCAGGCAGATTACATCATCATACCCTTGGCATGAGAGACACCCAATGGTAAAACTGGGCGACCCATGCAAGTCAGCTTGCTGCTGTGCCACTGTTTTTCCATGCTTTAAATAAGAAGGTATCTCCACTGGCCTGACAGAAATTGCAGTCCTACAGCTCACATCTGCCTCCTCCCTTTTTCTTCGGGACCCATGACAAGCGAGTCGGCCCTCTCTCATGCTTACCTGATTACCAGTGACCCCCCAAGAAACCGACCCTACGCATCAACTCTTCTTGGGCGGTGACACACCAAGCTTCTTCTCCAAAAACAAGAAGATAAGAAAAGTAGGGTAACAGATATAGGAAATTTCTAGGAACTTGGGGCCTGTGTAGCCATGTACATGGGAATCATGACAAACGTTTCTTCCTCAAGAGATCTGGGGACTAAGTACGAGTGTTGGGTACACAGCACGACTCGCTCCGGGGGAAGCTGCTTGTCCATGGCAAGCAATACGTGCGGCAGAACATGACAATCTAAAGGGCCCTCCCTCCCGAACCATGCCTGGGAGGGACACGTAATTTCCACACCACTGTGCAGGGCTCTTTCTCTGAAGCAGACACCCACTGATGTGTGCCCTTTTGGCACACAGCACCCCGCCCAGACATGAAAGAGCATGTCATCGAGTCAGGCACTTTACAGCCGAGTGGCTGTCTCTGGACCATGCTTCCCCCAGCACCTGATTAGTTCGCCAGCCTGCAGAGCCCCTTGCTTGAGCTTTTTTTTCCCCTTTTTTGGAAGGAAGAAGCCTTACATGTCTTACCAATCTTGCCAATGACACAGCATTACCAGCAGATAAAGGATTGTTGGATACATGAAGCTGCGTCTCCATGGCAAGCGGTATGTACGGTAGAACATGACAACCAAAAGGCCCTCCCTCCCGAGGGGGCAGGTTTTTTGTTTTTTTTTGGGAGGAAGAAGCCTTACATGTCCCACCAATCTTCCAGCAGACAGATAAGGGAAACCTCTAGGAGTGTTAGCACGACCCTCTCCGGGGGAAGCTGCTTCTCCATGGCAAGCGATATTTACGGGTCCAACATGACAATCTAATCACACACATGGCACCAGGCATGCAGCATGCATGCCTGAATGGGAGGGGACACGTCTAAGCCTAGAGTACGCGGCGGCCGGCTCCCGTGAGAGCCAGCTTACGGCACCCTATACTCCAGCCCTCCAGCGGCGCAACACCCTCTGGGTGACGTCGAAGGCTGTTTATGAGGGGAGAGCCACCGAGCAGTGCGGGCTGACTCCCACACCCTCGGCCTGCAGCTGCCTTGGACAGGCCAGGACAGGTGGTGGTCAGCTCTTCGTTGGAGCCTTCAACAGGCCCTGCATCTCGCCCAGACATGCCTGAACATGCCGTTGAGTTAGGCCAAGTGGCTATCCCTAGACTATGCTTTCCAGCAGGGTCCTCAGCTTTGCCATCATAGTATACCTGACTGCCAGAGGTCACGTTTCGCCAGCCTTAGGTGGTGCAGGCCCCCCTGCGTTGTATGCAGCACAGGACATCCACCACTCCACACCGCAGCATGACCCATTGCCGCTTGGGCTAGCGCGACGTCCTCCCTCGCAGCACGGTCAAGACTTCCCCACCGAGGGTAGGGCTGGCTCATGACCTCCTGATAAGTCCAGATCCTCCACTGCTACCAGCCTGTGAGGGTGCAGCTGACGGAAGGCATCAATGTAGGCTGTGACCCGTGTTGGCTCGTCGATGAAGCGCGTGCTGAAGCCGGAGAAGGGCAGGTATCTGATGTGCGGCCGATGACCTTGGCCTGGAGAGCTATGTCCACAAGGGCAATGGTCAACTGCTCTGCTGGAGACGTCCCTGCTGGGGTACAGATGCGCTGCCCCTGCCACCACTAGCCGTTTGCCCGGCACGAAGGTGTACACCTGCTTGAGAAACTGCTCTGGGACCGGGATGAAAATGCCATGATATGTGAACATGGACACCAGCACCTGCTTGGCCACATGGGCTCTGCCAAGAAGAAGCCGGACCAGGGCTTGCGGATGTCTCTGCTGCTGTGCTGGCGTCCGTGCTGAGAGGAATGCCAAGGATTCCTTAGGTTGCCCAGTGGGTGCCTGCTCCAGAGAAAGAGCCGTGAGCGGGCGGCTCTCCATGTGTGTGCCCACTCAGGGCTGGAAGGATGTGCCTCTGACAGAGAAGCAATGTTGATATCATCGCTGCACAAGGCGGCACGTACGTGCTGTCTCGGCGTAAGCTCTGCCGGCTGGGCCGGTGCTGCGAGAAGCGGGCTGCGGTGGGCGTCTGTCTCGAACTGGAGCTGAACGAGGCTGAAAAAGATGCATCCATGGGGCGTCAGTAGATGGGTCTGGTGCTCCCCTGGTGCGAGAAGGACCTGGCTCATCTGGCTGAGGCCGGATCTGCTGGCGATGATCCCAGGCAGCTGCCCAACGCGACGGCGGATGCCACAGTGCTTTTTTCCTTTTTTCTAAAATTTTTTGAGGAAGAAGCCTTTACATGTCCACCAATCTTGGCAATCACAGCAAGAGGGTACCACGCAATTGGCCTCGCCCGGTGCATCACCCCCCATTAAAACAAAAAAAGGGATATGCGTGCCATGGGAAGCCTCTAGCCGGCTGCCTGGGCGCACAGAGCGACCATGCCCCCTACGAGTGGGACCCAACCTTCTATCCCAGCACAGCCGGTCGCAGCACATCTCGGCTGGACCACCCAGGGTTGTTAGTTGCTTTCGTGAGAGTCATGTCGGCAGCCAGGAACCAGATGCGGCGGTGAGTAATTGCTCGTCAGCTCAGATATACACGGCTCTGGGCTGGGGTGCTCAGCCACTGGCTCAATGTGGACCAGATGCTCTGCTGAACCTTTTTTGCTCTTTTAGGGCAGAGGGGGAAAGTACCATACATGTTGGCCAACCTTGCCGATCACAGCAGTACCAGCAGACAAATAAAGCCGCCGCGTGCGTATCCCTCCCATGCAGGCATGCATGATACATGCCTGGTGCCATGCGTAAGGGAGGGCCCTTCAGGGTGTCCGTGCATATTGCTTACCGTGGAGGAGCAGCTTCCCCCGGAGCGCTGTCGTGCTGACAATCCTAGAGGTATCCTCTATCTGTCTGCTGGTATTTGTCAAAATTGGCCGACATGTAAGGTTTCTTCGAAATAGCAAGAAACGGAGAAGAGGGGGAGCCAGGATGGTTATAGAGAGGGCCTTTGGACGGCTGAAGGGTACATGGAGGATCCTCATGACCCCCTTCTCAGAGACGCAGTGCCTCACAGTAGGAGCCTGCTGTGTCTTACACAACATCAGCATAGCCATGGGTCAGTCCTATAAAGAGGGAGAGCTTAAGGAGTATCTAGAAGATGAAGAGCAGGCCAAGAAAGTCAGGAGGTATGAGTGTGTGCCGGCGCCAGTCCCTGGTCCTCTCTCGGGCAAAGATATCGGGGATTTGCTCATGTACGACATGCTGGAGCAGTGTCCTCCCGGCTGGGTGCCCAGGGTCTGGCGGCCAGACGTGTAATATTACAAACACAGTCAGTCCAGCCATCACTCACTCCCTGCCATTTGAGCATTACTTCAAGTGTCGCTGTGTAGCTGCATCCGCAAGATCTCTGCACTTGCTGCATTCTTGTAATTTTTGCTGAAGACACCCTAGGGATCCAGGCCATCGATCATCATCGCCATGAAGCTCTGGCTCTGGTCAGGTGCCACAGCCTGGGTGCATCCAGATCACGGTACACACGGCCTGACTCTGAGCGCCTGCCCACCGGCCTGATTGTGGAATCAATGCGAAGGTTCTTGGCCGAGGGCTGCGATAATGTGACAGGCACAGCAATGTTCTGTGCGCGCTGCGGTCCTGCACATAAAGGGGAGAGATGTGAAGCCGCATACCAACATGCACGGCTTGCTGCAAAAGCGATGTCCTCGGGGTCCAGGCAGGTATGAGGGCTATTAATGAAGTGGTGACAAAGTGCTGAGATGCTGCATGCATGCTTGATGTGTACAGACGTGAGACATGCACTGAAGCTGCAAGGCATGGCAAGCGATATATACGGTCCAACACGACACAACCTAATGGGCCCTCCCTCCCGATGGGGCATAATCCAATCACGCATGGCACCAGGCATGCATCATGCATGCCTGAATGGGAGGGACACGTCTAAGCCTAGAGTACGCGGTGGCGGCCGGCTCCCGTGGGAGCCAGACTACGCACCCTATACGAGGCGCGGCTGCGGGAGCGTCTGTCTCGGAGGACGAGGTCTCGATGACAGGGATTGCTTAGATTGCCCAGTGGTGCCTGCTCCAGAGAAAGAGCCGTGTAGGCCGAGGGTGTGGGAGTCAGCCCGCACTGCTCCGTGGCTCTCCCCTCATAAGCAGCCTTCGACGTCACTCAGAGGGTGTTGCGTCGCTGGAGGGCTGAATCATGCATGCCCACCTAGTGTGGAAAGGCGAAGTAGTCAGCCTTGCATTGCATGACTGGCCTGCCTGTGCATGTCTACCTAATTGCTTGTTGTGTTGCCGCTCCAGACAGAGGAGGTCCTCTCCCCTAGAAACCCTCGACGTCACCGTGCGGACACCATGAGGGGAGAGTTGTTTTGCAATCTAATTTCAACAGCATGCGCATGGTAACTGTGCTGGCCCCCGTGGTTGAGGCTGCAAGACTCCCACGTGTATGCCCTATGGCCGTAGTCTTCGGGTTGCCTCCTTGTAATAATAATATTAAGGCCAGCTCTCGGCCAGGTCAGCCATGGTTCCACAGCTGGCAGATTTAGCACATGGGAGGCCTGGGCCAGGCAGGGCAGTGTGAGGCTGCAGCATCTCAGGGACATCAGTCTCTCAGGAGCCTCCTCAGACTCAGCCAGCCCTGCAGCTGCTCCTGGAAAGCATGCCAGCGTCTGTGGCCCATTACCACACTTGGCTTCAGCAGCCCCAGGCGACAGCCGTGTTTTTTCTGCCCAGACGCTGAGGGTCAGACACCGACAGCAGCTCTCCTGCCACCTTCACAGCCAGAGGCTAGCCAGAAGTCTCCCCTCCTAGCAGATTTGCGTCCGGTCCTTGTCATGGGCTGGGATCCCACCAGGCCTTGGCATCCTCGGCACATGGGACCTCAGGCGCATGATGTCGACGCAGATGCGGCACCGACACAGCCTCAGCCTCAGCCACAGGTGGCCCTCAGCCCTCACCTTGTTGGTGCTTGGTCAGCTGGCATCATCAAGCCCAGATCTTGGGGCTTCGGCAGCGAGCCTGCTCACGAGTATGTCGTCAGGACACGAGCCAGCCGCTTGCGCACACTGCGAGGCATCATCGCAGGCCTGCCAGACGCTGTCAGCTTCATGCGGCCAGCCATCTGGCCAACAGAGTATGGTGATGAGCACAGTGGCATTCCCCCCGGAGCGGGTCGCGCTGTGTATCCAAAACTCCTAGAGGTTTCCTTTATCTGTCTGCTGGTGCACTCTTTTTCAATCCTTTTCCTTTTTTTGAGGAAGAAGCCAATCACAGCAACACCAGCAGACAGATAAGGGAAACCTCTAGGAGTGTTGGATACGAGCTGCTTCTCCATGGCAAGCGATATATACGGTCCAACATGACAACCTAATGGGCCCTCCCTCCCGTGGGGGCATGGCACCAAGCATGCATGCCTGAATAGGAGGGACACGTCTGAGCCTAGAGTACGCGGTGGCCTCTCATCGGCGGCCGGCTCCCGTGGGAGCCAGACTACGCGCCCTATACGAAGAGCGGCTGCGGGAGCGTCTGTCTCGGAGGACGAGGCCTCAGCCCTCCAGCAACGCAACACCCTCTGGGTGACGTTGACCCACGTCGACGGCTGCTTATGAGGGGGGAGCCACGGAGCAGTGCGGGCTGACTCCCACACCCTCGGCCTGCACGGCTCTTTCTCTGAGTGAAAGAGCAGGGGGCAATCTAAGCGATCCCTGTCATCAATCATACGTGTCCACCTAGTGTGGAAAAGCAAAGTAGTCAGTTACCTGACTACAGTTGACATACAAATGTGCCCAAGTATGGAGTCATGGTCTGCGCAGGGCCTGCCCGCCAGGACCTTCACACGCTGCCTCTCCATGGCTACCGCCTCCCCGGCGCTGTGGATTGTTTCTTTTTTTGGGAGGGAGGTTCTGGTATGACAACTCTCTGATGTGTACCCTTTCGGCACAGCAGACATGCCTGAGCATGTCGTTGAGTGGCTGTCTAGGATCCTTAGCTTTGCCATAGTGTACCTGACTGCCGCCAGCCTAAGGTGGTGCAGAGCCCCTTTGCGTTGTACGCAACATAAGGTTCAGCCTTGACAGCCAGCAGAAATCCAGCACCACACCACACCACACCGCAGCGACCGCCACAGCCTGACTGCCAGGAATGATGGTATGGCCGAAAAGGCGAGAGTATGACAGAATGGATGGGCAGATGAAGTCTGCCAAATTTTTCTAAAACACGCGGTGGCCCCGGTGGGAAAGTCTGACCATGCTGCGAGGCACTGAGTTATGGATGTAGGCTCCACCTTGTACCTAAGACTGTCTCCCTTGGGCGGGTGCATTTAGGCCTTGTGCCGGTTTATAGCCCTGGCAGGCTCACCGTGGCAGCGGGCACTGGATGCGCAGCCGTCCAGTGCATGTGTGGCGGCTCGGTCACCTCAGCTGGCACAAGCGGCTCTGGAACACTAAGGGGCACACACATGGAGAGCCGCCCACTCAGCTGCCTTGGACAGGCCTGGACGAGCAGTAGCCTGGCTGCACGGCAAGCTCTTACATGTCTACCTTTGCCAATCACAGCAACAACAGCAGACAGATAAGTGAAACCTCTAGGATTGTTTTTGCTTTTTCGGGGGGGGGCAGGAGCCTTAAATGTCTACCAATCTTCGTTGGAGCCTTCAACAAGCACATCTACAGAGGCACGCCGGAGTCACACCTCTGCCCGCACGAAGCCTGCCAGGAACACCCCCATCCATGTTATGCTCAGCTGCCCAGTCTCCCAGGCAGTTTGGCAGTGGTTTGCAGGCAGATGACAGGCGTGGTCCATGGCAGCCTGCTGCAGGTTTGGACGCAGAGACTTCGCCTGCTGGTCATCGCACAGCTGTGGGACGCATACTGCCGCGCCAGATCACGGCCAGAGCAGCCGACGCAAGCAGCACACATTGCAGCGAGAGTCACCTCAGCAGCCAGGAGCCAGATGACTGGCTGCTCGTCGGCTCAGTCGTTCGGCTCCGAGCTGGGGTGCTCAGCCACTGGCTCAGGAGACGGCAGCCCACCATGGTGTTTACAATGGCACACCATGGAATGGAATGGAAGGATGTGCCTCTGCCAGAGAAGTAACGTCGGTATCAATGCTGCGTAACACGGCACGCACGCGCTGTCTTGGCGTAAGCTCTGCTGGGCCGGTGCTGCGAGGAGCGGCTGCGACGGGCGTCTGTCTCGGGCTGGAGCTGGACGAGGGTGATCCATGGGATCTCCTCTGATACGCTTCCGCAAAATAACAAAAAGGGAGAAGGACCTGGGGCATCTGGCTGTGGCTAGAGCTGCTGGCTTCTATGTTCTGTGCAATCCATCAAGTGGCCCCACAGCGGTCATCATACTAAGGAGAAACGTGATGATCAGCTCGGTGGTGGCTCATGGTGACAATCAAGTTGCCCATCACTCTAGGACTGTCATACGGTCCGATAACATGATGGGGCAGTGGTGCCTGGCCCTACATGTAATGCTAATAACCAGCAGTCGAGCCCTATATAGTGTGCAGCACATGATGGGGTCATGATAAGCATAATAGGGTACAGTCACATGCATATCTTCATTGTGATGGGCAATGCATGAGGACTTGATGGTGAAGATGATATAGCTTGTAATGGACATTACAACGCTCTGTATTCATAGCAGTCAGCTCAAGCCAATTTAGTACTGACTTTGATCCCATACACCACGCTCTGAGGGCCTACGTTGCCATTGGGATGCTATCACAGGCATAGACAATACCAGCACAAGCTATCTTTAAGGCCTGCTCGCCGGCTTGTTCCCAGCCGGATTCGTGACACTCTACTCAGAAGGCGAAGACAGCAAAGTGCCTGTGGAGACGCCACATCAGAACCGAGACTTTGCTGAAGCGCCTGAGGAGACCTGTGGGGACATATATATATATATATATATATATGTGAGGCAACCCGCAGCCAGAGGCCATAGGGCATTTACAGACCTGTCTGCAGCCAGAGTCCGGGGCCGGTGAATCATGCACAGTCTGCAGCCTTGTCAACTGGGAAATGACTCACTCCTAAACATGGTTCCTATACCCCCTCTGGGCAATGCGTGGAGGGGCCTCCCTTGGTAAACCACTCGGAATTCCAGGTGGGGACAGAGGCTGCTGTTTTACACAGATTCTGCAGCTGTCAAGCTCCGTCATCGAGTGCAGAGCTCCACGTGAGCAGCTACGGATAGTGAGAGCCTTATATGGTGATGTCCACACACACTACTAGTAGCATGTCCCATCATTACAAGGATGTAGGCAGGTGTTGGTGAATCAGCATCATCTGGCCCAACAGTGATGGCCATCATCTCTCATCATGTGGTGGTCAGCATGTTGTGTTATTGCACTTGATTGCTGCAGAAAACATAGACGATATATCGCTTGCATGGAGTATCCAACAACCCTAGAGGTTTCCTCTTGCTGGGTATTGCTGTCATTGCCAGGCTGGCGTGTAGGTTTCTCCCAAAAGAAAAAGGAAAAGACAGCTCTGGACATCGTGTATTACACATGCTGGTCCAGAATATGCCAATACTCTGAGAGGTTTCCTTAATCTGTCTGCTGGGTGTTGCTGTGATTAGCAAGATTGGTAGACATGTAAGGCTCCTTTTCCCCACCCAAAAAACAACTCCCAGTGATGCTCGTCACATGTGTTAGGTGACATCCACCATATAATGTGATGGCGTGGACTCCACGCCACTCGGAGTGACAACCGTAATTTGTGATGGAAGCCCAACATGATATTGCAGACATGTCCATCACAAATGTTATGCAAGCCAATCAATCAAGGAAGGTTTACTCCTCCTCCCAGCTGACCAACATCACGTTGGCAAACAGGGCAAAGGCATTACATATTGCCACCATATACCCAGGCAGACTGTGATAGCCCCCGTCTATTCTTTCTGGTTTGTACGCATACATGTGAACAATATAGCTATAATAACATGTTCTGGGCCGTCTTATCTTTCATGATGGCTGTCTAGGATGGCATCTTGCCAGCATGTGCCAACATGTGTCAATATTGCTGCAGTGACAGACACTCTGGGTTGTTTGAACAACGTTCTGGGACAGCATATAGCACGCAGATGTGCGTGGGGTTGCCAAATTTGTCATGGAGTGCAGTGTCTGGGCATATTAACAGCGACGCCAAGAGAGTCGGGCACCTGACCAGCCCTAGGTGATTGAACGTGATGCAGTGTGCATATCTTTCACTTTGAGCCTCAAAGTTTGAGGGAAGAACAGGGCAGCTGCCCTCCAAGGGAGACACTACCGCAATGCATGTAGCACTCAATGGGTGCAGAAAATCATACTGGCACTATAGCGGCGTCTCGAGCAGCTGTGGCGGCTATCTGCAACTTGTTGAACATCTTGAACAAGAGAAAGCACAACCGTGTGCATTGCTACTTCGGCCCAGGCTCTGCCAAAGTTAAGCAGTGACGTCTACTTTGGAGAGATATCACACACGCAATGCACGGAGTTCCCATGTGTGATGGCCTCTCAACCAATACCGCAACAGTGTCGAAAAATTTTTATTGGGCGCAGATTGCAGTTGGCGACACTGTTCAGCGACTCCAAGACCCCTCCAAGTAGCGCTCATCATGGAGTGAATGCCACCTTCAGCGGCGACCTCACTTGATGAGAGCTTCAGACAAATCAGCACTGTTTCCAACTTCTGTGGGTGTCCTACGGGGTCCATTGCAGCCAGTCAGAGCGGAGGACGAGGTATAACATGAGATAAGAACAGACATAAGGCAAAGCAAAATACACTTGCCGCTCGGCCTTGCCAACCTTGCCTTGAGACTGCATACATTCTTTCTGCCACCCCCAATCTGCTGTCACATAGATACAGTGTGGTACTCATGGCTACAATCCCTCGGTATGGGGTTGCCACGCACTAGAAGGGGACACCTCGCCATGCAATGCAAACTTGTATGAATGCACTGCACCTCGTGACAAGCTTCAGGTGGCAACAGGATACAACTCAGCATTGTTGCAGTCTGAGAGCTCTTCACGGAGACAAGACAGCCTCTTGCCTGCCCCGGATGCTGGGAGTCTATTTGGTTTCATCTTCAATCCCCCTACTTGACACGCTGGGGCGAGGTGAGGTTACATGAGGTGTTGACTGCTCATGATCAGGCATGATCTCGTGGTGCAGCCTGTGGCTGACCCAAGGAGGGGGGTTTTGACATGGCAGATGTCTGGCGCTTCACGCCTCGGAAGGGGAGGGCCGTCGACTGCGCAAGCGCTTTGACATCCCCTTCAAGCACCTGGGAGCAGAAGCAACTTCTGTGGGTCATAGCACAACGCCAACACTCTGATGCACCAGGAGATCAGGCAGTAATGCTGCTCATGCTAGGCAAGAGGAGTCAGCATTGGCAGCAGCAACACAAAGTCTGTACACTGCTCAGGAAGGAGAGCAGCAGGTACATGACCAGGTCTCATGTCTCTGAAATTTGCCAATCATCACCTCACGCGGCAGCCTTCCCACAACAGCAGCCTGCGCTACTCCGCTCTTGTCAAGGAAGACAAAGTGGGGTATCCCTTGCACGCCATACTCCGCGACCTCCGGCGCCCACTTTGTGTTTTCAATGTTCAGCATGACAAAGTTGACGTCGTCCTTGTAGGCCTGCTTGATCTGCCCAGTGCAGATACTATGGTGAAAGATAAGCTTTTCACACCATTATCATGCAAGCTGACACCACATATAGCCGTTTTGGGTGCCATCTTTGGAGCAAGGGTGTCCGCAAGTGTGCTAGGTGCAGGAGATTGGCCACCAACCAGGTCCCACCTGCAGCGCTGTCGGTGCCAGCTCATTGCAAACCTCGCACCAGTCTGCATAGAACTCCAACACTGTGGGCCTGCCATTGGCAAGAGCGCTGTCCAGGGGCATGCTCTTTAATCTGAGCTCATCTAGGGCTGGCCTGCCGAGCAGCGATCTTGACGCCACAAAGGCAACCACTGCGAGGCCTACGGACCCCACTGCTAGCAGCACACTGTTGCTGGGCTGACTGGCTGGCGAAAGTCCGTTTGCAGGGCTCTGATCTGACACGCTCTGTGGGCCGTCGGGATTGCTGCTGCACTGCATTGCACATCTTCGTGCGGCAGAATTGCTGCAATATCTGTTGCTAGATACTAAAGGAGAGAATAGTAGACGTCCATCTAGATGACGAAAGTGCGCTGGTGTCACTTTTGATTGCAACCTGCTATAGCAGGAATTGTGGTGACACAAATGTTGTGAAGACATTCAGGCACTCACTGCAATACGCTGTGCATGAGTGTTATGACAATGACTGTATGAGGGTCACGCGCTACTGAATGCTGATGGGAGGGTGAGTGTCTGGGTGGATCTCGGGGTCGGTTCCATGCTCGCTGATAGGATCTCGGCCCTCATGTGGGAGAAAACGGGCAAATAACGATTAGATATAGCAAATAGCGGTCATGTATCACAAACGCCCTGCGTTTGGCGAAAATATTGCTTATGTATATACCCGATGACGCAAATTTCCGGAACGTTCTTTTGTCATCACAGGCAGCGGTAGCATGATTGTCAGCCTTCTTCCTATATTGGGGCTGTTGCTGTTGATATCCCTTATCAAGGGGGTGGTGAGCAAGCTCTTTTGGAATCATTTCTAGCATGAAGGCATGACATGGGACATGTCCTTATACTGACGTGCGCGCCGTGCAGGACGTTGCAGCAAGCGTTTCACTTGCCGCTTTAGCTGTTCTAGTAATTGCGGCAGTGCTGACTTCGTTGTGGCTGCGTTACGTCCTCCCAGCACCACGAAAGGTGGTGTCCTGGAATGTTTTCCTCTTCTCTGCCTGAGGTGTCACTGTGGTCCGGCATGCAGCATCTGGTATGTTGCAGGGCTCCATTGGATTCTTCCATCCCTTTGCTGACAGTGGAGGAGGCGGTGAGAGGGTTCTTTGGTAAGCAGTCAGATCATCACAGCTGCATGCCCGTTGCCGGTCAGTGCACACCAGATATCTGAATGGGGAAATGACACAGTGGGTACTGTCTGCAGGAGTGCTGTCCAGGCTCTGCAAACCTCACACCCGGCGCTTCAGGTGCGGTCATAATGTGCTGGTTGTGTGAGTTGCAACAAATCTCCTTGCAATTGACACAGCACCTGCTTCAGTGGCCATGCGGCAACAGTGAAAGGTGGTGACGGAGCTGCCACTCTGCTGATGCAGATTCTCCTTTACTGCCGAGCTGGAGCCTCCGCGGCAGACCTCAGTCAGATAGCTGCAACATCCTTTGAGATCCCCATAAATGAGGACTTCACGGTACATCCCAGGCACACTTGCAGCCTCCACTGTAACCCTGCTGCCTGCTGCACCCCATGCAGTCAGCAAATCTGCCAAGGTTCAACGGCTCAGTACACCTCTCGACACACCTGCAGGTGGTGGGACTGCGCAGATGGGACCTCATACTTCCAAAGACATGGCCCACATGGACGATGGTGCTGCAAGCCCTGGGATCGGTGCGACTTTGCTGGGAAGGCATGCAGGCGGCTCTGCCAGAGGTCTGCTCTCCGCAAGTCCTGCAGCGCCTGCTGGACATGCCTCTCAGGCTTCACGATGTCTGTATGTATGTGCGTGGTCGCCTGACATGAGGGCCAAGACGCAGTGTGTGTCTTTCAGGTGATGGTGGACACGAGCGGATGGGCGTTCATGTATCCCCTGTTGCGGCTCTCTGGTGTGCGCGTGGTTTGCTACACCCATTACCCGACCATTAGCACCGACATGCTGAGACGTGTCCAGACGCGCCAGGCCGCCTTCAACAACAGCAGCAGCATCACAGGCAGCACCCTGAAGTCTGTGGCCAAGCTACTCTATTATTACGTGTTTGCAGCCCTGTATGGGGCGGTGGGCGGCTGCGCGAACGTGAGGATCCTGCTGTCCATATGACTTCATGACTGCTGTATTGAGTGAGACCATGATATTGGACAGGCCATGATTCAGCAAACTTCAAACCTTTGCAGGTGGTGATGGTAAATTCTTCGTGGACCAAAGCTCATGTCGAGAGGTTGTGGTGGAGGCTTGACAGTCCTCGGCTTGTGCATCCCCCCTGCAACACCCGCAGTCTGTCAGCTTTGCCTCTGGACAGGAAGCTCAAGTCTCTGTACCTGGTCTCCCTAGCCCAATTCAGGCCTGAGAAGAACCATGCAAAGCAGCTCCGCGCCTTTGCTCTGGCGCGGAAGCAAGCTGCAGAGACCTGGACAGCTGCATCAGGCGCAATACTTGCTGCCCGCTTGAAGCTCATCGGCAGCTGTCGGAATGATGATGACCAGAACCGCGTGAGCCAGCTGGTGAGCCACACTGTCAAGGTCGTGTGATACAAGACGCCTGCTGCGACAGACTGACACTGGCAAAGTGTGACGCATGCCCCAGCGCTATCTGGCATGCGCAGGAGAAATTGTCACAGACGCTCGGTGTGGCAGACAGCGTGGATTTCTGCGTGAGTGCGAGTGCAGCAGAGGTGCGGGAGCTGCTGGGAGGAGCTGTGGGGGGCCTCCACAGCATGGTTGACGAGCACTTCGGGATATCCATTGTTGAGTACATGGCAGCAGGCAAGCTTCTGCCTGCAGGCCCATGTGCCTCTATTTTTCAAGTTGAGCTTCAAGGGGTGAGCTGTCACTTATGCCCATGTGCCTGCAGGAGTCGTCCCGATTGTCCATAATTCTGGTGGGCCTAAAATGGACATTGTTGTACCCAGCTCTGGTGAGGCGGGGGATGCAGTGGGGTATCGCTGCGAGAGCGACGAGGAATATGCCCAAGCAATTACAGATCTTCTTTCCATGGAACAGACCAGGCGGCTGCAGATAGCCGCTGCAGCTCGCAGGTATGGCAGAGCTGTCAGCGTATAGCCTGAGTCATGTCACTGTCTGAGCATGATCTTGGTTCTCACAGGTCTTAGGGTGCTTTGTTTGCGTCGGTACAGCGTACATCTGGACTTTGCAGCCCTCAGGTGTTTGTTCATCTGCAGGAAAGCCGCTACATTCAGTGATCAAAGGTTCCAGGCTGACTTTGCATCCGTCCTGGAGCCTGAGCTTAGGAGGCTTCATGAAAGGCAATAGGACGATTGATTTGCCGACCAGCTATGGTCTGGTCCAGTGCCTTCCTGAAAAGTTAATCCACCCTGACATCAGTTTGCATACACATTGTACTCTTAGGTCGCACCAGGGTTGAGCATCTCATAGGCGAATCCCCCCTTGACAATGAGCATAAGCGACCATCCCCTAAAGATCAAAGTCCAAGGTGCCCTGTGCATCATTTCTTCAAGAGTGCGTAAGGGAGCTGACGACACTTGACAGAGCATTATGCAGTCCAGGATTTGCTCCAAGTACGCTATATTCTTCTCAGTTGGCACCTCTTTACAAAGTTCTCTGATGCACTGGCTAGCCTTTCTAGAAGCCTGCATGCATAGCTCCTCTGAACAACGTAGTAGCAGAGCGAGCACTTGACAGATGTAGCGTCTAGGTGTGTGCGCTGCTATGCAATCCATTAGGGTACGCTAGCGTCATGTTCCTGGCCTCCCGTTCTACACTTCTTCTTCCCCAGATATCCTCTTCAGCGAAGCAAATGCATGCTTGCAGAAGGTGGCCAGGCAAGCATTCAGCAGTCTTGGAGCCTCCTCATTGCTCAGGTGGCCAACACCTGGCAAAATCATGCATGTACACTCCTGAAGAAGGTTATTGCAGATGGCTGCAGCATGTTGCGGTGTGGTGATCCTGCAGAAGCTCTGCTTTGTCAGCATAGGAAAGGTGTAAGTGCCCAAGGGACATTGACAATGGCATTGGTAGGCCAAAAGAAAGACAAGTAACACCAGCAGTGACAGCACACCTGTCTTTCGCACCAGTGACAATGAGCAGGGGGATCCCTTGCACGTCTCTCAAGTACTGCTGCATCCGAGCTCTACCAATCTTGGATCTGGTCACCTGGAAGCCACACAGCGAGCAGCATGTCATGCGGTACGAATCATGTATGGAAAGGCCAAGCCACTAATTCCCAATTGGGTATATCATAGTCATCTGACCATACCTGTATCAGCGCGCTGCCCCAGTTCAAGAGCTTAGCCGGCCTCCTGTACAACTCAACAACCTCGGGCGTCATGCGAGAGGGATCAGCCCATGCCCCGCGATTGGGGCCATCTGCACGCAGCATGCGCAGAAGCAGCTGTCTGCCAATCCTGCGGGGGCATGCTGTCAAGGTCAGTGGCCATCTGAATGCTGCCTGGGTGCCCTATGCTCGTATCTGCATGAATGGTTTAGTCAGCCGACGCTGAAAGCTCACCTTGAATTGTTCAACAGTCTGGAGAATGAAGACCCAGATTCCCCATCCTGCGAGGGCGACAAGTAATTGCAGCACTGTCTCAGTCCAGCCTTTCAAGTGCTGCAGGACTCTACTGCGAGTTGGATGGAAGTCCGGCACAAGCACACATCCATCCCATACAAATATTGCCAGGTACCACAGCTGTCACCTCGAGGTTTGTTGGATGCAGAAGCACAAGGCCGGCAGCATCAAGCTTGCTTCCATCTGCGTCCTCGCTGCAATGCAAAAGTTTCAAAGTGAATCACAACAAAGCACCAATTGTGAGAATGGGGACGGAGACTAGAGGGGCCGGAAGGCAATGGGGCCCACTGACCTTTGCGTCTTGGCTGCTGCAAGCACTGCTATTGCAGAGCCATCTGCTTGACCGACAAAGATGACATGCCGAATGTTGTGCTGCTCACACAAAGACTGAGCAATATCCGATGCGAACTCGGGTGCATATGGTGAGTCAATGCTGGGACTTGTGCCAGAAGGCCTTGAAGTCTGCATGCCACAGGAGCAAACGTGCACTTAGACTTCGAGGATAGCTTCAGGCATACTGCAACACTGCGAGGGCCCTGCATCCTGGCAGATTGCAGTTGCAAGACAGGACAAGGGCGACATGAGTCAGAGAGAGCTTTACCAATCCGGCGCCTGGTCGGTCAAAACTCAGGACAGGGCAACCCACATCCTCCGCAAGCGTTCCCATAATTAGTCTGAATGAGAAAACACCACCCACAAATGGGTGGAGGAGCACAATGCCACATTCTGGTAGGCGCACTTCCTGCATGCAGGATAGGTCATAGAAATCACAGCTTGAGCGCTCGCTGCGGGTGCATTTCCAAATGCGCAGAAAACACAGATGCCTTGACCTAAGGGTAAGGGCTGACCTCTGGATGCACCAACTTATAGTGGACGCTGACGTTATTCACGGATGTGAATAGACTGTCACTGTCAGCAAGGTCCTGCGGCAACAGCTCTGGTTCTGGGGGCTGGTGCTGCGGGAGCAGCGGCTGTTGCTCTTTGCTCCTCTGCCCCTGGGACAGGCGGCTAGCCTCCCCCTCCTGTGCCATGCCACTCATGATAGATCAGAAGCACAACATGTTGCTTCTCGCTGCAGCAAAGTATGGGATATCAAGACGTGCAAAGGGATTGGCGCAGCAGAGACAGCTGTTGACCAACGAGATGCCCTCCTACTAACATGCACCATGTAGGCGAGTATCCTACAGTGGATGTGCCTGCCAGACCCAGTTCATACAGATGCTCTGGGGCTAGGGTACTTCAAAGTCACCACGGCAGACATGGGCTCAGCCATCACCTCCCATGGAAAGCCATAGCCCATGAGGCCCAGCTCATAGCGCCTCCGAGCCCACAGCACCATGTTCCGAGCCGTGCCCAGGTGAGCCAGCGTGAAGAAAGCTGAAGCCGCTATGAGGATTGCTGCGGGGACCCAGGGCTGCTGCCTCAGGGCAAAGGCAGCCTTGACAGTCAAGAAAGGTATGTTCACAACCGCAAAGCCAACTGCTGCAAACAGGTATGGCCTGCGTGTATATGCTGGTCTTCAGACACATGTACGCTGCAAAAGAGGGACTTCAAGTGTGGCAGGGTGCTCGGCGCTGATTGCAGGCGTACCTCATCATGCGGGGTCCAGATCCAGACAAGTAAGCCAGAAGAACCCCAAGAAAGCGGACATATGTACCAATCAGGATATCTTCAAGGGAAGTATTGAAGTTGTAATAGTACTCTCGGATATGACGCCATGGCCTTGTGCCTGTGCGAGGAATGAGCACAATGTACAGCGCTGTCATCACGGCCACCTCCAGGGCAGCCAGAGCCCAAGGAGCCTGCAAGATGTAGTCAATCAGACAAGCTATATCACCTAGATTTTAAGTCAACTGGGGTCCAAATGCAGTCACATTCCCATGCATGCTTACCATGGCAACGAAGAGCCCAGCGGTGAGGAGGGCAAAGATCTTGATGTGCTTGATAGCTCGGCATATTTTGTCAGAGTATGACCGTCCACTGGTGCTTGTCTGCCTCGCATGCAGATTCAGGGTCGCCTGATGGACTTTGGCCAGTGACTTGCGGTAGGACTGCTTTAGAGCTGCTATGAAGGGTGAGCTGTGGTCCGGTGTGTACTCATAGTCGGACATAATTGTCGACATTTGTCGTGCCAGCCACAGCTACGGGCCAGATGCTATTGATGGGCCTGTCAAGGCGTGCAGGATCCTGGCCTTCATGCGCCATCGGCATTCCTCAGCAAACTATTCTGGCCAGAAAGCTGATGAGGGTCTCCTCATTGCTATCCTGATGGCTTACAGGCGAATTGTGCCGGAAAGATGGGTGTACATCAGCACCTTCTCTCGGAAATGTTGACTAGACAATTTCCAATATCCCAACGATGCAGGCCCTGCATTGCAGGGGTCCACACCCGCTTGACATCTTCGTCTCACAAGACCTGGGAGTCTGAAAGAGATCTTATGCCTCTCACATCTGTAGCAGCATCACACAGGAACTGAGCTGCCATGCGAGGTTTTGCATTGATCGAGGTATGCGCAGCAGGTTGAAGCGTCACATGATCAATGGTCCTGAACATCATGACAATTCCCTTGCCTACTCCTGTCTGCAAGCCCCAAGCACAACATCTGCATGATAGGACCCTCAAGTCCCTGTCATCCCTAACCATGTATACTTGCTTTGGAATACATGACACTGTAGAGACATTCCAGCCCGGACTGTTGACCAGCTCACAAGGCTATGCTTATAGTGGAATCTCAGTTCCCAGAGCAGAAGACAGACTTCGTTAAGCCACCTCTATGAGAACATACCAGCACCACTCAAATCCCTAGGGCTGAGTACATGGCATGTGCTATCAGCCTTCAAAAGCGATTGCTGGTTGAAAGAGAGGCATATGCATCCCCCATACTGCTAACAGGCATGCTACAATGAGTGTGTGAGACCCCTGAAGTGTCCTGCTGGCAATCACACCCCAGAAGCAAAGTATCGTCTTCCGCATTCACCTGCCCTCAAAGAGTCATCAGTCATCTATCACCAAGCATCTTCAGCCTGCGTTTGCATTTGAGGACATCTCGGTGCTGTTGACATGTCACACATATGTGTGACATTGACCTCCTGCACCCACTCATGCTTGCACAGCTGCAAGGCACAGCTTCCAGGTCCAGACAAATGGCGTCACTTGGGATGTGAGTGCATCACCAGCAACTGTTTACCTTGCCAGCATCCTTCCATTTGCACCGTAGATGTGGCTGCTTGCTGGAGCGGCCCACTGACTGCCATTGAAGACTGAGGCACTGCACTGCACAGAGATAAATGTGATGAAGCCAGCAGACAGACCTCCCGTCTCATCATGGATTTATAGCAGAGCAAGGCACTGTACAGAAAGGGACTGAATTGACAAAGTGTACATTCAAGACACCTGCAGGCAGGCTTGTGCAGAATTCTTGCGGACCTGCACAGACCTGCATGGTAGGTCATATGCCACGCTACTGGGAAGACTTTCTTACAGGGGACCCAGAACGGCCCCTGCTCCTGGACCTGCCGGCGCGAGAGTTGCTCCTCCTGCAGGTAAGCACTCGCACGCATCACAGCCGTCAATGGGCTTATTCTACTGGAAGCAAGACTCACCCCAGCTGGGCGGTCTGCCTAAGGCATGATCTCAGGGACTGCAGACAAAAGCACACAGCTGAGCCTGACCTAGGAGAGGGGCTCCTGCTGGGTGTGTAGGATCTGGCTCTGCTCCGCGACCTGGATGCGCTGGGGCTGCGGGCACGGCGAGAGCGGCCCCGGCTGCGGCTGCGACTCCTGTGACTGCTGCGCCTCCTAGGGCTTCCGGAAAAGTCAAACCTGGCCCTCGCTGCGTCCTCAGGCCGTTTCCTGCCTTCCATGGCAAATTGGACAGAGAGCTGCGACACATTGAAGTATGGGCCTCAGAAGGTGCCAACCAGCCTCAGATGTTGAGTGAGTGGGCAAGTAGCACTAGATGGATGCGGACCTCTCTGCCATCAAAGACCTTTCTGTCAAGCCCGTAGATAGCGTCCTCAGCGTCCTTGGGATCTGTATATTCGACGAACGCAATGCCCCTGGGCAGGCGTGTCATGTAATCCACTGGGATGTACACATCCCTGGACAGTGCAGACTAGTAGTGAGAAACCTCTTCGCGCGAATTAGCCAAGACTTGGGCCTCTCTGCATGGACAGTGAGCTAAACTTCACGCCTAGATTGTGCACGTTACTAATGCGTACCTAACTCGGCCAAACCTCTCTGCCATGTAACGAAGGTCATCCGCCCTGCATAGTTCAACAGCGTGAGCTTCCACATCTTCGAATCGTAAGTCTGAGGGATACCTTCCTTTAAAAATAGCTCAAGTACCTCCTTGTGAGCTTCAGCAGTACCTGGTCGTTCGTGAGACGTTTCTCAGGATCAGACTACACCCGTATGCTCGCTCACGGCCCCGCCTGGACATGCTGTTAGCTGAAGGCGTTGCACCACTTCAATTATGTGACCAGAACTGGTGCAACAGTGCTCTTTAGAGTTGGCCATTTCCTGAGCGTTCAGTAACCTAGAAAGTGTGGCCTCTTACCATTTCCCCGGACCCTAGCTAGCTTGCGCTCCAGAGCGACCCCACATGATTTTCAGCGTGTGTGCCCAATAGAAGTGTGCACCCACTGGAGCTTACAGACGTCAGGGACGTTCTGCCATCCCCGGGCCATGGACCCTGGCCCACAGCCATGGCCATATGGCACATGCATATGGCATGCATGGGCATCCATTGCGCAACTTATGTGAGTGGAAAACCTTCAGCCTGATTCAGTGGAGCATGCACAACCTCTGCCAGCATTTAGTGATGAAAATGTGATGCCTTCAGGATTAGATTGATGTTTCCTTGTATCATCTCCCGGGAAATTGCAGCCTGGCCTTTGCTGAGGGTGGCAAAGGAGAGGCTCTTAGCTTTGCACTTGCAAGGCAATGCCGCAGCGGCTGCGCAAGAGTGGCAACCCAGTGTCCGTGTGCTGAGCAGAACCTGCATGCCCTCGCGGCACATGACACACATCCGCAATTGCTACGCGGTACCGTGACAAAGACTCTCTGCAACCCAGACATGCCATTGCATGGTTACCTTGCATCGTAACCTCACAAACATGGCATTGCAGCCTCTTGAGACCCACCACAACAATATAAGGCTGCTGTCACCACAGAAGGCTAACACAACATGTAATGCCAGAGGCCCTGCAGAGCCCGCATCTAAATGGAGAGCTGCCAATATTCCGCAGAGTCATTCTTGCCCTCCCTGGGACTATAACCCACATGCCTGTGCTGTGATACCACTCTGTCTGCCCATCCTGCTGATGGGCTAGTCCCGCATGCGGGTGGCATTGTTCGCCTGTGCAAAAGGGAGCTGAGGTCCACTGCAGTCCTGCCCTCAGCGCCGCACACTCTCTTCCACCCCTGATACTCCTCCTTGCTTCTGCAACGGCGGGCTGCTGGCGGGAGAGCTCACTTGCGGAAGTTGCTCGCTGGGCACAGAGTGTGCCTGCCCTTCTTTCTCCGGGCCTTCAACACTGCTCTGCCGGACGGCGTCTGCATCCGGGCCCTAAACCCGCTGGTCCTTGTCCTTGCCCTGCACAAAGAAGCGTCATATGAAAGATTCACAGGACCTGCAAGCCCAGTGTCCAGCAGGCCTAGCTAACCTGCGCCTGGCCAACTGCAGCTGTCAGAGGTCACCAGCTCACCTTCTGGTGCCTCTCTTCGTGAGGCCTATCCCGGTCTTGCTGTTGGCTTCTACTATTACGCCCCTCCTACCCGAAGTCTTGCTTTGGCTGCCGGTGGAAAGCGATACTCCTGTGTGCAAGAAGAGAGGCGTCAGCCTAGGAGTGGCACAAATTGTGCCAAATGGCACGGGAGAGTAGGCATCTTGCCGTAGACTTGCTGTGATTACCTGAGAAGCTGGAACGTGAGCAAGAAAGCCTGGCTGGGACACCGAGAAAGGCTTTCATGAGAGGAGGCCCAAGGGGAGCTGCTCTGAGCACCAGGGGCCGATGCCTGCAACTTGCCACACATGGCGCCTGTGCCCTCAAGACCGACATAGCGATGAGTTGCCCCTCTCACTGGACTGGCCACCGTGATACCCAGCTGCAGCTTGTGGGCCTCCGCTATCTCCACAGATTATGCCCTGCCCCAGGATTACTAAGTGACCAGCACTCCCCCTCCCAGAGTGTTCCATTTCCAAGCTGGAGGAACCCGAAGAATACATCTCTCTGCCAAGTTGGAAGGGCTAAAGACTTCCTCAGTTCCTGATCACGTTGTCCCATTGTTGAGCGTGTATCCAACCTGGCAGAACCACTCTTGCGTTGACGTCAGGACCCTTTTATAAAGATGAATCCAGAAATGATGAAAATGGTAAGACACTGACACCAGTGAGCTGAGTTTGCACACGTTTCCCAGTGGATGTCGCTCATGTCATCAAATATGTGCAGGCCATGGACCAAATGAGCAGGATGACTCCGCAGCAGATGGCCGACATGCAGAGGCAAATGGCATCTTTGCCACCAGGATTTGTTCAGCAGCAGATGGAAGCCATGAAATCGATGGATCCCGCACAGCTGCAGCGCAGCATGAGAGATGCAAGTGGTAGTGCATCTCAAGGCCAATCGCAAGGGCCTGTAGCGCGGTCGTCTCACAGCATGCAAGAGGTGTGCTTTGCTATGCACATCCGAATCCAAGACGAGCTCCGATGGCTCAGACTGTGCTGACCGATTCACCGCAGTATTACACCACACCTGACTGAAGCTACAAAACGTCACTGTAGGGTCTGAAGGAAGCAGGCAACAAGTTCTTCAGCCAGGGAAGATATGGAGAGGCAGCTGCCAAGTACGAAAAGGCCAAGTCTGAGCTGACAGGTGGTTGCCCAGCACCAGCATGTAGTTGTGAAATGTTGCCCCACAAGACACGTGCTGACTGCAGGCATTTCTTATCCGTTAGTGTTATGCAGGTGATACCAGTACAGAAGCAGCAGTGCTGAGGCAAAAGTGCAGCCTTAATCTAGCATCTTGCTACCTGAAACTCAACGAGAACAGCAAATGCGTGCAACAGTGCTCTGAGGTGTTGCGAAGCAATCCGGAAGACAGGAAAGCCTTGTATCGTCGCGGGCAGGCATACAGTGCCCTCAAGGAGTATCCTGCAGCTGTTGTCGACCTTGAGGGAGCGCTTGAGAGGTGAGCCAAAGACTCGCTGGACATCCTTAGAATTTCATCAGGAAAGCATCAAATTGTCCTGACTCTTGCAGCAGCAGCTGTGTAATGTCCGAGAAGACATGGAAAGCTTTTCGCATGCGCAGGTCCCCAGCTGATGAGAAAGCTGTGATCAAAGAGAGATTGGATCAAGCACAACAGGGGCTTCTGAACAGCAGGAAATCCGACACAAGCCCAGTTGATGGAGGTATGTCTCTTATACTCTTGTCCTGCTCGGATGTGAGGTCTTACGTTGAGTTGGATGCTGACACAGATTTTCAGTCCACCACTCTGTGGCCTGCTTACAAATGCGGCCTTGCTGTTGCCAGGGTCTGGTCCTCAGCAGGAGGACCCATCAGGCAGTGCCCCAGCAGTGGAAGAGCAAGCCATGCATGGCATTGCAGATGCAGCGCCTGAATCGCACGAGAGCAGTGCACCCTTCCAGAGCATCCCAGCCCCTTCCATGCCTGGCCCTGACTTCTCATCACAGGGCATGCAGCAGACCCTGCAGATGATGCGCCAAAACCCAGCCCTCATGGAGCAGATGCGCGACACTTTCGCCAGCATGACACCTGAGCAGATGCAGGCTGCGGTGAGCCATCTCTGCTGCATCCCAGTCCTATTGTCCCCCGGCTTGCAGTGAGCACATACTGATCACAGATGCAATTTTGCAGTTGGTGGCAACAGTCTCACGTGTGCGTGGTTGGCAGGCAAGGATGGCCGGGATGCCAGAAGGGCCCGGCTTTGACCCACAAGCCATGCGGCAAGCAGCCGACATGATGGCCAGCATGAGCCCCGAGGCGCTCGAGCAGATGAGCTCCATGGCTGCCTCGCGGCATGTGGGACTGCAGCAACAGCAGCCACAGAGTCCGCTGCCACCAAGTCTGCAGACTGGCCCGGGAAGCAGTCAGCAGGCCGTTGAGGCACTGCAGGTCTGCCTCCTCCTCTTTTAGCGGGTCTTTCCCTCTTTGGGAAGAGTGCTAAAACATGACAACTAGCGCGCATTTCGTTTGTGTTTACGCTGCCTCAGTCTCCCTGAAGGTGGAATGTGTTACACTTTCCTGTCTCGAGTATTAGCATGCCTATGCAGGCTAATCCGGAGATGATGAAGCAGGCCATGGACATGATGGGCCAAATTGACCCAGAACAGATGGCAACCATGATGGCTAGCATGCAGTCTGGCTCTGCCAGTGGACAACCCGACCCCTCCGCCATGGCAGGCCTCCTCTCCGATCCCAAAAGCCGGGAGCTGATGCGCCAGATGATGTCCAATGTTGACCCGCAGCAACTTGCGGCCATGTCCAAGGCTGCTGGACAGACCCTGACACCTGAGCAGGTGCCCTGGCAACTGCACACACTCGTGTTTTGTCATTTCCGAGCGCCTTTTGTTAATGCCACAGCACTATGTACATGTCTTGTATCCAGCGCTCCTCAGCTTGCTTGCGTGCAAGGCTTACAGGAGAGCAACAATGCGCTGCAGGCAGAGGCGATGAGCGCGCAGATGAGGAACATGTCAGATGCACAGATGGAGAAGCTTCTCACCACCATGTCTTGGCTCCAGAGCGCATCCAATGCAGTGCAGAAGGCTAAACAGAAGATAGTGGAGAACAAGTTGTTGTGCCTGGCGCTGGTCTTTCTCCTTGTTGCACTGCTGCTGCGATGGCTTGGGCTGGTGTGACTGCAGCAGGCGCCTGTGACTACATGCAAGTGATGGCAAGCGTTGTGCCAGGGTGACTGATGGTCTTAAACCTGGTGTGTTCCCTGCGAGCGCATACCTATCTTTGCAGGCCAGGTCCGAGACATGTTCTACAGGTTGATGTATTGTGTCTCTCCACTTATAGCAATTGTGGAGATAATGAGTGGTGTATAGCTCAAGGTGCAAGCTTTGGAATATATCAGCTCTATAGCTCGTGTGGGCATGGCTAACGGGTTCATGAAGGCAATACAGCTGTCAGACATCAGGCCTCACGGAGGCTTTGGTGACTGTAGATGAAAGGGGGAAGAAATCTCTCCAGTTTTGGCCACACCTGGGCTGCTTTTGCATCCATACCCACCAGCTCAGGGCCATCCAGGTTCGGATTGATGCAAGACTCTTTCAGCAATAGCACTGCTCTTACAGCAACTGCACAGAAACAGAATTTAGTGCCTCATTTCGCAATATCCTAGTATAGTAAGGGAGCCCGGTAAGCTGCCATCCGTGACATGCCGGCCATCTGCAAAGCGCTGCCCATGGGAATGCCCTAAACATCCGCGCCTGTACACCATTTCCTGGGGAAACTGTCATACGGCTTTTCCAGGATCGAACTTCTACTCTACTGTTCGCGCCTGTACAGCATGAAATGAGACGGGAGACGTACCTGCAGTTAGTCAGTAGAGAGTGGTGACGTGATCACATCCCATCGTGCAGAGAAAGCACTAAAGTCCAGGAAACACTTCTAAGGCGACGTTAATGCCCGGATGCTATCAGACGTTGGACTTTTGCGCCTCCAGTTGCAGGAACGGTGCCATGGCTGAATGAATCTCCTATGCCCATATCTTTCAAGCAAGCCTAGCAGATGGTAAATTGAGTGGCAGGAGAGCAGGAAGGAGAGCATGCTCGGGGACTTCTCATGCCGTGTCGTCTTGTAAGAATGCACCCACGTCCCAGTGCGATGCCAATCCTCTCCATGAACGTGCAAGATCTATTTGGAGCTCTGTCCTTAATTGACAATGCTCGCGCAGGAACATCGTGGGATTTGTCTGGCCGGCTTATCAGAATTACAAGACAATATCTCAAAAGCAGACGGACGCTACTCAGCAATGGTGCATGTACTGGTGAGCAATTGCATCTCCTGCAAAGGGGTCCTGCTGTACCTCTTGTCAACAGCATAGCCTGATGATGGCATGACTGCAGGCTCATGCTGGCACTGTTTACTGTCAGCGAGAGGATGGTGCTGGACATGCTGGTGTTCTGGTACGAGAATCTTACATCCCGTGTCCCCACCGCTCCAAATGCTCAAGTGGCAGTGGTTCCCCACATCAGCTTTCCTAATTGCCGTGCTGCCACACGTAACAGACAGGCTTCACAACTTGAAGCTCATGTCGCAGGGTGCCCATGTACTATGAAGCCAAGGTTCTTTTTGTCCTGTACCTCTGGCATCCCAAGACCCAGGGAGCTGTGTACCTGTACAACACCTTGCTGCAGCCGTTCTTATCTCAGAACGAGGCTTCCATAGACCAATGCATAGAGGAGCTGAAGACCGCATTCTTTGACTATGCTGCGTCCTACTTTCAGAAGTGCGCAGTCCTCCACAGCATGCTCTGTCTCACAGCTCTGCCGCATGAGTTGCAATTCCTTAATGGTTTGCAATCCACCAACGGCCCAGGGAGCTGCTGAGTTGAGTGTGGTGGCTGCAGGCTTGTCAACTTCGTGCAGGCCAACGCCCATCATGCTGTTGGGTGCCTGCAACAGCTTCAGGCCAAGGTGAGCATATGACATCAGAATTGGGAGACACCCAGTCGTGCTGCAAAATTTGTAGGAGCATGTTTCATGTGCATCCACACCAGGTGGAATGGTGGATGAGGTGAAGAGCCCCTCACGGAAAATGGGGAAGAAAAGGAGTAGGAATCGTATTGCTTCAAGAGCAGATGCATATGTGTGCGTATTCCGTGCAGGGGCACTTCAATGGCCAGCGCAAGAGCCCAAATGCAGTGCAGCATCCCAGCAAGCAATCTTGATCTTCCAATATAGCAGGCGGGTGCAAAGGATCTTGCCAGATGTGTAGTCTGCTGTCTCTATACACGAGGGGGCAGTAGAGGCTCCTTCCTGCACGGGGCAGTCTGGTGATGGACCTAGGGGCTGCATGGCTGTATGGGGATGGCAAGTTTCCCAATCATGCAAGAGTAGTACAGAATCCCTCTGCACCTGCTTCTGAAGCAGGGCATCATGTATATTATCTTGCTGAAACTTCACCATGATGGTGACAGCATCTGGCAGTCGTGCGTGCCTATACTGGGAATGAGATGGGAGGAAATGAGTACAATGAGTACATTCAGGTCCGCTTTGTGTACCTTGCCACTTGTCCTGATGTACACAACATCTAGACATGGTGCTGTATCAAAGATCACAAAGTACAGGAGATGTGCTGTAGATGTAAGGGGTTCAAATCCCAGTACTTGCACACGTGCTGTACAGTTACCTGCAGCAACTCTGGCTGCTGCCTGAGCTGTTTGCCATGTCCTTGCTTGTACGTCATGCAGGAGTGCACTTTTGGCATTTGCCATGCATGCCATTGCGTCCCACCATGGCACATGGCTTTGAAGAGGTCAAGAACGTGACTGGGCTCCTAGGCAGGCCATGCTGGTTCCAGGACCAGATTCTTACATTGGCCATCTCAGCATGCAGAATGATCACTTGACCCGTACTCATTTACAACTCAAACAGCATGCTCTGCCTGAGAGTCACAGAGGATTTCGGAATGCATGCCCCAATACCCCACCACAGATTCCCACTGAGGCTGTCACTGGAGTTGGGCTCATCAGGTATTGCTGTGAATCTCTTAGCTCAGTACTACCTCTAGGGATGTCCCCAAAGCGCAGGTCCAAAATTGTGGAGCACCACTGGGTTGCAGCCACTGCAGCATTGATGCTGCCTACAATGCACGATAGGTTGTACTTCTGCGCTCTGATGCCTTGTAGACCACTGGCATGCGTTACATGTATGTATCTCCCAAATTGCCAGGGGTGACATCCACCGTACTGGACAATGTCTACAGTCCTCTCCCATCAGACACCTTTGTGCCTTTAGTAAGTCACAGCAGGTCAGCAATCACATTGCCCCTTCACCTCAAGGCTATAGGACTAGATAGCATCAAAACTTGCTGTCATGATGGGAGATGTTTGATCCTGCTGCTCCTTGTCGAAGCTTGAATCTGCTACAAGTACACCAGAGGCTGCTGCCTGCTGCACTGCTGTCCGCAGAGGATCTTTCCTGCTGGGTACCACATTGTTGCTGGCAGCGTCCTCCACCCCTTCCCGCTTCTGGCCGCCGCTTCCACCCTCACGGCCATCTGCATAACACAGCCAAGTGCTGAGCAGGATTTGTACAGGATCGCAGACGTGACATCCATACAACGAGCTTTCCCTCATCTTCTGAAAGACATGCCCACATCAAAAGGTGATAGACAACGCACTTGATGGTGGACCTGCTGGAGATATGTCCACAGCGGCTTGGGGCGTTGGCTTGCCCTCGGGAAGCGCTCTATTCGCCTGCTCTGCTGATGCTGCTTCGTTCATATTCTGTGAGGGCGTCCGCTGCCGTGACGACATCTGTCCTGATGCTACCTCCACCTGTGATTTGAAATTCTGGTCAGCCTGTGACACATGGTCAGGTCAGATGCAGCCCAGCAAGCAGAGGGTTTCAGTCAACAATGCTTACCTCCAGGCGCTGCTTTGCCAACTTGGCACCGTTGCGGTCCACACAGTCAATAAATGCAAGCAGCAAATCCTGCTTGACGGACATGAATGCGTCACGGTTGGTAGCCTCCACATAGAAGGACGTGTATATTGTCACCTGCATAGAGCAGGCCCATATCAGCACCAAATGGTACCCGATGCATTGCACTCCAAGAATCACCAATGTCCACCGACCCACGCGTTGCACTTTGCATATCTTGAATCTGGAAGAACAGGCGCGCCCTTGGACTGCCAAATGCACGATCAGATCTGAGGATGCTGCACAGGCTTGCCTGCTCGCGCGTGAGCTTGTCAATGAAGACACGCCTATGAAGCTTCTGAATGATACGAGGATCTTGCCGAATGATTTTCCTCATGTCTGCAACTACAGCCCCAGCCTTCCCAATGTCGTCTACCCGCAGACCTGCAAACAGGCTGCTGTGAGTAGGAGCAATGCAGATCATTCTGCCGGGCTTGTGATATCAAGCATCTGCAGAAGAGATTACCTATGAACTCGTAAAATCTCCACTCCCGCTGTTTCCTCGTGACATTGAGGACGACGTTGCGAGAGAACACCGAGTTGGGGATGCAGAATATCTCGCGCTCAAAGCTGCGGATGGTGGTCCTGTACCAACCAACGTCGACCACAATGCCTTCCACCGTCTGAGCAAAGCATCGCCACTGTGTCAGTTGCGTATCCATCCAGCACTTGTATGCTAGCTATTGCTGATTTTGCAATAAATATGGAAGGAAGGGCCAAGTTGGGGAAGTTCTGCTGACCTGGCCATTTGGCGGGGAGAACAGCACTTCATCGCCCACTTCGAATGGGCTGGATGACAGGATGATGAGCCCGGTAAACAAGTTCTCCAGGATCTCTCGGCCAGCAAGACCCACAGCCAGACCACCAACTCCTCCAATGGCCAACACGGAGTTTACTGCACACAGCAAGCACGCCTCAACATATGTCATGCCAATGATCAATAATCATATGGCGCTCCAGTTCACGTCAGGTCCTTGCAATACATGTGCACTCTCTAGACATTGCAGAGGATGTGCAGCTTGTAGAGATTGTCAGAGAAACAAGCGGCTGGACACCTACCATCTAGGCCAATGGCCTGCAGGCCAAAGACAGAGGCCACTAGCAGAGTCAGCACAGACAGCAGCTTGTCCACGGCCTCAACGCGTCGCTGCTTTGTGAGATCGCCCTTGAGCTCCAGCTGCCACGTGGCCTCCCTCGTCATCCTGGCTTTCACATTGAACACCACACGCGCTGCTGCTATGACAAAGGTCAAGGATAGTGTGGCTCTGACCAGATTCTGCACCATGGCCTGCACAGGAACCAAGCTCTCACACACACACGTTTGCCTGCCTGTTATGATAGTACACTGGTCAGGTTCGCAGACCCAACAACCGGCCAAAGACGGCCAGAACAAAGCCTTACCTTTGGTAGTGATATCAATTGAGGCAAAAAATTCTCTGCGAGAGTTGTGAATGCGGCAACAGAGAAGAGGAACTCCAGGGGCCGGTAGACCTGCGGGGATAGGGAAGCTCAGTACAAGTACCCACCCGCTCAACAGCTGACACATGTCCCAGGAAGTGATGCGTGCGCATACCTCTCTGAGAATGTAGTACTCTGAGGACTTCTCCCAGGACCCCTGAGCCCTGAAGATGTGTCTCAACACCTTCACTAGCGGCTCCAGGCCGAAGCGCACAAAGGTCATAGCTGCTAGGATGCCCATGACCTGCCTCAGGGCCACCGTCTTCAGAAGCCTCTTGATGACTTTGAGGCAAGCCCGCTGGAACTGCATGTCTGCTGTGATGTACATCAGTACCGCCAAAAACGCCAGTCCTGAGGTGAGAATAGCTGCAAAGGCAGCCACATGGAAGGGCTTCAGCCCTGTCAGCTGCTGGTCTCCCTCGTATGAAGTGCTGGCGGGGGCATCTCGGGGTGTAGCTGCGTCTGTGTTCTTCTTGCTACTGCTGGCAGCCTTGTCCCCATGCTCACTGGGAGCCTGGGGGGGCTGCTGTGCACTGGGTTGGCTCAGACACTGCCTGAGGTGGTCTGACTGTCGTCTGCGTGTGGCAATATGATGTCTCCGTCTGTGGAACGCTAATGCTGCAAGTCTGGACACATCGCCATGGTGCCACGCTACATGCCCTGCAGGGCTGAGGAGCTTGACGTGCCAGTTGTTTTCACTGCATACAGCGCCTGTCTGCAGCATCGAGAGCTCCGACAGTATAGCTAGCTGAAGTCAAGGTCTATGTGTCACGGTGACATAGTGGCAATAATCCTGCGGCGAAGCCGGTGCAGAAGAATCCTTGGAGGTGTGAGGCCCCTGTCAACACCAGCGTGAGGTCTGACTAACATATGACTAACGTGGGAGCCAATCTCCATATGTAAAGAAGCAATGCAACGCTTTCGCTGATCGGAAAGTGGCCTTCTAGCGGGTCTTAAGACCGCTGGGTCCTTGCAAGGAGGGCTCCAGCTGGGGCATCCTTGGTCAGTGATCATGATGGCCCTGGGATACATCTAGAAGACTGCATGCACCATGGGCCCAGCCCATCCCAGCTCTTCACTCATGGCACCGGGCCAGAGCCATGGCGATGTGGCCCTTAGACAAGACCTGTCTGCACTGCCTGCCTTGTTAACATAGGTCTCACTTACAAGCTCTCATGCGCTTGCTTCTGAGGAGATTGCACATCAAGCGCAGCACATGGAAGCTGGGACGCCATCTGACAAGCCATTGGACAGTTGACAATGCGTCTTGATAGAATGGCTCGAGATCGGAGTCAACAGCTATGCAGCGTCACAGCATGTTGGTAGCACCAAGGTGTCTCAAGAAAGCCATCCCTGATGGATCCGTCAGGGCTTCAGTCTGGACTGGCAACCAGGACCGATGCACGCATCTACAGTTCTTTTGAGCCCCCAGCTGTCTTTCGCTGAGTCTTCTTACCGCTGTAAGCGAAACACTGGTACACAAGGGTTCCGTTGAGCACCAGACCTGCACCAAGCAAGAGTCACTGAAAGCTACTGCAGAGTGCATAGCCAACCTTGGCTATGGGCATACGCACCGCACAAGGTCCTTGAGGCAATATGATGCTCTGACCAGTGCAGGGCATGGGGCGTACCAAGTAGGAAGCCTCTGACCATAGCATAACCGCCCCCCTCTTGCAATGATGTGAAGATCCGTGCCACACATCCCACCGCATTTGCTATGTAGACTGTGACGCTCAACTGACCTGTGCTCTTACTCTGCACATGCGAGACCAGTGCTCAGTATCTTCTCCTATAAGTACGCCTCGAACAAGGGTGGACAAGCGCTGCACATTCCCCAACTGCCGCTGAGACTGTACCTGATAGTTCTTCCAGATCTGCGGCATCCGCGCCGCCAGCACAATGAAGTTGTTGAGGTCGTAAGCAATCTTTATCATTGAAGGAGTCACCTTCCCTGCAGCCCACCAAACAGGCAATCACAGCCAGCCATGCAAACACTTGACGGGGAAACAGCCCACCCAAGAACAGCAGGTCCTGCTGCTTATGGGACAATGTACAGCAGTCATGATGTCAGCTCATGAGTCCTGTGCATGAGGTACAGGGAATGATAAGATGATACTGAAGCAGAAACACACCTGTAAAGACGCAGGACAAGGCAGCACCAAAGATACCCATTACCAGCAAGGGTCTCCACAGGGGAGCTCTGGCAAAGCTATAGACTTGGCTCAGCAGGAACATGTTCTGCAGGATGAGCACCACCGCCTCCCCATATGCGCTGAAGGGCAGCCCCAAGATGAAGCCATATGTGGCGTGCACAGAAAGGGCTAGCTGCTCCAGCTCAAAGCTGAGCATGCTCAGCCCACTGGCACTCCTGCTCTTGGCGATCTTCAGGATTTGTGGCAGCTTTACTATGCAGGCAAAGGCAATGATGCCAAACCCCAGGCCCTGCAAGCACAATGACCAGTTGGCACGCATTCAGTCGCCTGTGAAGATCTCAAGCAATGTGCGCCCTTCCAGGCGATGCTGGAGCCGCTCGTGTTGCAATACCAGGCATGCATGATCTTTGGTTGGGTCTTCACCTTGCTCAACGTCGACACTAACAGGTCTGATGAAGGCACATTCCCGTTCATGACTTCATGCAGACAGCGCTGTAAGAGCTGGATCAGAGATGTGTCTGCCATGGCTGGCAACGTTAGAGGACCCGGAATGTATATAGCAAGAGGCTAGATGGGTGCACAGCACTAACGGTGCTGGAGTCCTGCTGGGAAACCCCCGGTTACCCCGTTCATGGAGGTTGTGTTGTGTGATCACAAGACAAGAAGTGCCGCTCAAGCATTTCGCAGGCCTAGGGCCAGCAGTGTGGGGGAGAAGCTGGTGCCTGATCAGGCTCAGCGCAAACGCCTTCGCCAGGGTTCTCTGAGCCAGGTTCCCAGCAAAAATCTGGACTGTACATTTGCGGGCCTTGTGTTGAGCCAAGATCAACTTCGGGTGTCAGAACCGGCGCGTTTGGGATAGTCGGTCACAAGGCCTACAATATGAACCCAGAGTAGTAAGCGCTTATTCCCTTTCTTTATTCTGCATGCCTTTGCTTCACACCTAGTTTTAGATGCGATACTGACGCTTTCTTGCTGTGTCCTCTTCAACAGCGACTACCTGTTCAAGGTAGGCTTTCTGCCCGTTCTTGGACCTGCTTGTGCTCCTCATTCGTTCCCATAATGTGTGCGTGAACTGATTGTTTCCCCGGTGCTGTGCAGCTCTTGCTGATTGGTGACTCTGGAGTCGGAAAGTCATGCCTGCTGCTCCGGTTTGCGGTATGTTTTTCAGGCTCTCCTGCTGAGTTCTCATAGCTTCCTGGGTTGCCATATTGGGTGACACTCCCACCATCTGCTATGCAGGATGACACATACACAGAAAGCTACATCTCTACAATTGGCGTCGACTTTGTAAGTGGCCCCTGCCCCTCTCATGTCCTTTACGTCACTGTTTGAACCTCTTTCTCGCTGATCGACCTCGTTATTCTTACGTGCAGAAAATCCGGACCGTGGAGCTGGACGGCAAAGTGATCAAGCTGCAAATCGTAAGAATCGCCATTGCAATTCTCCTTAGCAGGACAAGCAGTGCATGTGGCAGGGCATCTTCCAGCAAAACTCCTACTGTGCAGCTGCATGAGTGATGGCTTTCTGGTGTGCAGTGGGACACGGCAGGACAAGAGCGTTTCCGCACAATCACTAGCAGTTACTACCGAGGAGCGCATGGCATCATCGTGAGTGGTTTGCTTGTGCTTCTACCAGGCACCAATGCTGGCTTGTTCAAGTAGTTGGCGGGACTGCTGCCATGCATTGCTGAGCACATGCATCTGCATTGCATTGGCCTGTGACATCTTTAGGCTCGTATGCACAGTCCTCAGTGGCTTGAAAATGTGATGCTCGGTCGTGCGGACGCATCATGTTTGAGCCATTCTTGCCACATGAAGCTGACATGTGCAGGTGGTGTATGACGTGACAGACCAGGACAGCTTCAACAATGTCAAGCAGTGGCTCAACGAAATTGACAGATATGCCAATGAGAATGTCAACAAGCTGCTTGTCGGAAACAAGAGTGACCTGACAGCCAAGAAGGTTGTCGACTATCAGACAGCCAAGGTGTGCCATCACACCTCCCCCCATACTGATCCTGAGATGTGCAATTCCGCATCCCACAAGGCCCTCCCGTGTAAGCTTGCAGGCCTATGGCAGTGTTTTCTGGTTGGTCAGTGATCATGCCCCCAAGCTCTCATTGGCGCGCAGGCTTTTGCAGATGAGATTGGCATCCCCTTCTTGGAGACCAGTGCCAAGAACGCAACCAATGTCGAGCAGGCCTTCATGACCATGGCAGCTGAGATCAAGAACAGGTGAGGGTGACATGCTCTGCCTGCTGCCAACATCTTTCGCCAATGTGCTCTTGGCAGAAGTGCAGCTAAAGCACTTGACTTTTCCAGTCGCCCACTCAGCACTGGTGGCTGCAGGATGGCAAGCCAGCCGGTCATCAACAAGCCTGGAGCAACCATCCGGCCAGGAGAGGGCAAGCCTGTGAGCTCCAACAAGAGCAGCTGCTGCTAGTTGCTCTCCAGGCGCAAGCACTGGATGACCTGAGTAAGCACTGCAAGGAGCGCAGCATCTTATAGGCTGTCACCGGCAAGGCTGGCTTGGAGGATTGAAGTAGCCTGCAGACCTCACAGAAGGAGAGTGGGTGCGCATCTTCAGAGGTCCCAAACTTGCAAGGGAGGCAGCACCCAGAGTTGCCAAGGAGCAGTGACCTCTCGGTCGGGGGAGCAATGATGCCTGTGTAGGGCCATATTCCAGCAGAGCTGTGGTTTGGGGATTGGATGGCCTGCAGATACAGTAGCGGCAGTGAGGTCTTAATGAGTGCATGCGCTGCAAGCATTGGCAGCGCGATCTTGCACTCAGAATGTACCGCAGCTGCAGAGGGTTTGTGAGTGGCGTATGACTTGTTGGATGCCTGCTAAGCTGCGGCGGCCCAGCCAGGGAGGATTGCTTATGTACATTACTCAGCACCATCACCGCCTGCTTTATGAATGTAATCGAGTTTTTCAAGTTGGACCCGCGGGCGTGCTGGATGACTCAGGATATCGGATATCCTTGCCCATATATATCCACGTCCCCAGATCTGGAATCATGCCTGATGCTCTGGACACTTCACAACTCTGTAAGGAGGCATACACAGACCGCATCCAGCCTTGCACCCTCTCAGGCCTTACTATCAGTAGACGCAAATTTTCGGGCACAAATTGCCCAACAGCGGCCCAGGTGCATATGACATGGGCAGTCCTCAGAGACGGGTTAAAAGGACATCCCAATGTCAAAGACGGAATGCCTGTATTGAAAAGTCCCCTCTTGCAGCGGTATTGACCTGCGCAGTGCCTGAACGCAGAGATCGGGCCGATCATTCCCATAGATTCACCTATTCATCTGTCACAGCTGTGTAAGCAATTTTTACCACTTGCCACCGAAGTACGCGCAAGTCCTAACTCCGCCGCATACACATGATTCTCGTCCAAAGTTATCCCGTCCAAGGTGCCAGATCGTGCTCCACAGCAGTCTGATTCACCAGCCATCTGACTTCTGATGGTCCAGGCAAGACAGGTCTGCGGAAAGGTAGGCGCAAAGTGTTTCAAACGATATATGTGCAAGCCTGAGTACATCATTCTTGAGACACCCATGCCTTTGCCCTGCTCTCACTCCCTCCTGTCATAGTCTAGCTTCTAGGCTGGTCAGCCATGCTGGATACCCGCTATATGGACAAATGTTATGACTGTCATAGTCTGCCTGCAGATTGCTTGCTGGGGAAATGGCGATCAAGGAAGGCTGGGACTGGCCGCCGCCGGGGGCAGCTCTGTGCCATGTCTTGTTGGCGCCCTCATGGATGCTTGTTTCACTGGCGTAGCTTGTGGAGGCGCTCACACTGCTGCAGTTGCCGAGGATGGAAGCGCCTACCTCTGGGGCCTCAATGACAGGGGGCAGCTTGCCCAGGGGGATGAGACACCCTTCTTGCAGGTCCTGGTCTCCCCGTCTGAGGGCCTGATTGCCACACACCCAATGTGTGGCCAGGACAGGGCAGCATGCAGAGTAAACAATGCACAGTGTCACCCTGTGCATCACAGGATGGTGCATCACAGTGTGGCGGGAGAGCAACGTTGAAGCATGAGCTGGCACATGCAGGTCCCCAGAGAGGCGCTTGTGCCAGAGGCAGTTGTGCAGGTGGGCCTAAGCTTTCACAGAGCCCTGTCAATGTCTGTTCTGCCCTTACAAGTGTGCAACGCATCATACTGACGGCAGACATGTGCAGGTAGCATGTGGCAGCCGGCACACACTCTTTCTGTCAGACTCTCATTGCGTGTGGGCAGCAGGAGACAACAGAAGGGGGCAGCTGGGACTGGGGAAGCAGCTTTTGGGCAATCAGGCACTCCCTCGACGGGTGCAAGCTCTTGTAGGTCAGTGTCCGGGCAGATGCCCCAAGCCAACCCTGGTCATAAGCCTAGCATGCATGTCAGTAAACTTGTGTCATGCTTGCCCATTGACACTGTGCGGGGTTTCACTTACAGGCACCAAAATCACAAGCATTGCAGCTGGAGGGGAGCACTCCGTGGCTGTTTCAGATAGTGGAGAGCTCTTCACTTGGGGCAACGGCACTCGTGGCTGCTTAGGTGATCCTTGCATCTGCTCTGCCAATGGCATGTCCTAAGCTTTGGACCTCCCCTGCCAGAGTGCATCCTTCCAACCTCCATGCAAACAGTCAGATCAGCCCTGCTCTGATGATGTTGAACCCCGAGGCAACGGTCGGTGAAGCTCAGAGAGGCATTGCAGGGCACGGGGTCTCAGCAGCAGGATACCATGAGGATGAGCAGGCACCAAGGCTGGTGCGCGGCCTTGTAGGACGCCACATCACTTTTGCGGCAGCAGGCCTCGCAAACTCAGGTCACATACCCACAATCCAAACATTTGTCGGTGCTGTGCTGATGTTGGGTCTGGCCTGAGAAGAGAAGGCTTTCATATTACGTAACAGTGCTCTGTGAAAGTGCAGGTTGCATTGACGAGAACGGCACTACCTACTTGTGGGGCCCTCTGCTGCGTCAGAGCCTTGGAAGCACTGCATCAGAAGTGGATAGGCCAGAGCCGGTTCAAGGCATTCAGCATGCAGTCCAGCTGGCAATCGGCGGATGCCATGCCCTGATACAGAAGCACAATGGCGCAGTGGCCAGCTATGGTGCCAATGAGTATGGAGTCCTCGGCCATGGATCAGACCCTGCATCCAAGGGGATGTATCCGGTTGACATCAAGGTCATTCGCTTTGAGCAGGTACCATCACGCGACATTTACTTCAGAACACGCTCATGCCCCAAGTTGCTGGTGGTCTCCGACCAGCAGGTGCACCCTGTCTAGCGCTGAACACCAGTACTGCAGCAGAAAAGCCCATGCAGGTAGCATGCGGATGGCGCCACAATGCTGGTGTGGAGAGTGGAAGGCTGTGGGCGTGGGGTTGGGGAGGGTCCGTGGGTAGTGACTCTGCGGTCTTCCCGCAGCACACCTCCAGTGGCGGGCAGCTCGGCCTTGGCAACGAGTTTGATTACTGGAAGCCCACTGCCGTGCAAGACTTAGTTGACGAAGAGCAGAAGACCTTGCCAGCCTCCTCTTGGGGTGCAATGAGTGTGTCCTGTGGGTTGAATCACACAGCTGCCCTAATCAAGCTGTGAGGGCAAACCGTGATGCTGTGCAATTGGGACTTATAAGTAATTACATCGTCGACCTGGGATCCTATGCATAGAGTGACGACTAGTGGTCGTACAGGCACCCTCAGTCAGCATGACAAGTCCAGGTGGCCTTGGTTGATGTGAAGGCTGAAAGGAAATTCAAGGATGTTGCAATGTGCTACACTTTCAGAGTGGTCACTCAAAGCTGAAGCAAACTCTGAAGCACTCGCCCAGCAGTCCATGACCCAGCCAATTGAGAGAGCTGTGCCTGTGTGTGGTTCCCTCGCCCTCTGAAAGCCAGCTGCGCTCTAGCAAGAGGATCAACCCAATTGATGTAGTACCTAGATGGATTACTTATGAGGCTTGAGCCAGATCATCTGTAAGCAGTAACCCATCCTGAATGTGAGATGCCGTTCACTGGTGGAACTCCCTTTAGGTGCTGTAATCCCCTGAGATTTTCTGCAATCCCCCACACAAATCACTGGATGCCTAGGAATGACACAGTGCTGGATCGATGGGCACCATGTTGCCTGGAAGACCTGCTACGCTACTTGCCCCTGATATCCTTTCCATTCAGTAGCCCCTTTGGGCTGAAGCAATACTCTTGCTGCTGTTCTGTCGCTGCTCTCGCCAGCGCAAGAGGCAGCTAGTGTCACACTGGCTTACTTAGCCAGATCAATTAGCAATCAGGGGACCTCCCTCTGCAGGAGACCTTGCACTCCTGGTGACGGCTCTGCAGCTTGGGGGATGCCCCAAGTCCTCGGGGACTCCGCTGCCAGGGTGCATGTCTACCTGACCCATGGAGCTGACGGCTTGGATACGACGCTCAGCTCCAAATGAGGCTGGCAGGGATTGCTGCACAGGCACGCTGATGCCCTTACATGCTGCGCTGGCGAGATGCTGCTCATCGAGCCGCTTGAAGGAAGTGAGGGATTTAAGTTGCTCCAGAATGGGTGGCAGTGCTGCATTGGAGGGATTCCTCATGTGATTAGCGCTGCGGGCGGGCGGGCTAGCTGGCGATGTGCTTGAGGGCCGGAGAGGTTGCTGCAGGCCGGATCCAGGTAGCATGGGCTGCGCTGGCTTTACATCTATGGGCTTGGCACCTGAGACATCACACCCACCGCCTTCAGCGAAAAGCCCACACCATCCAAGATGCTCAACACGTGATGGCAGGGCATCTTGGGAGTGCGCCAGTGACCTGTCACAGCACCAATGCAAGAGGGCCTGACACAGAATGACTTTAGAAGTGTGCGGATCCATGCCTGTCAGAGCTTGTGGTGTGGCTTGTGATGGCAGTGTGGGGCTGGCGTGCCGTGCACCCAGCCTGAGAACAGCTGCATCAGTGCCGACGGGCTGCAGCTTGCCCTGCTGCACAGCAATGCCCTACATGCAGCACACCCACATCATGGCCTGACACAATTCCTGACGTTACCCACATCCCTGATGGTTCACTGTTGCTACCCATGATAGCTGGAGCATCTCGGCAGACAACGGCCAGGTTTGTGCTGCACATCTATGAGATATATGCACAGGCAGCCACAGGTGCTCCCCAGCTAAGGAGATATGCAGAAGTAGCTGAGATGGGGAAAGGCAGATGAAGCACCTGGCACCCTAGAAGGGCCTGGAAAGCTTTGAGGGTGTCAAGAAGCTGCTGGAGGTGATGAGCATTCACCAAGATCTGAGGGCTGTTTTGCTGCAGATGCAAGGCCCGGCGAACAGCCTGCATAGCATACATTGCAGTCAACCCACTGTGGCATTCAAGTTTACCAGGGACGATAGAAGAGGCCAAGAGGCTACAAGCTTGCATGAGAGAGCAATATGAGTGAGGCTGCTCAAAGGGCTTACTGTGAAGGCATCCATATCCTTCTCATCTCCAGGCACAGGTAGCACTTGATAGCCTTGCAAGGCTTTCACCCTGAACAAGCAGACCAGCCATCATCGGGCAACCCGCAGCCATTTAACTGTGTTTATGACCGTCATTGCCACAATCAGTGACCATCTTTATGGTGGTCATGTGACTTATCTTGGGAAAGCTGAGGCTCTCTGTATACCAAAGTACACACAACAGCATAGCACAGCTTGCAGCGCAAGCAAGCCATATGATGTTGCTTGCACTTTACAGAAGGGGGCTACATACCCACTGTCCTCTGGCTTTACAGCAGTGGGGATGCTGGAGCCACCCCCAGCACTCCTCTTCTTCTTTGGCACCGGTCCAAGGCCAAGAAACTCTGCACATCGAGTGCGGCCCTTTTCATTTGAAATGCCTTCACTCGAATCCCTGGTCACATTGCTATGATATTATGAAGCGGCCGTCAACAAGGCGCGCAACTTGGACAGGTGAAGGAGCTCCTGGTTTGACTTTGCACGCTCGCTGTCCATTCAGCATGTAGTGGTCACTTGTGTCTCACCTGCATTGGGTGGTCCCAGGCTCCTGGCTTCATCCCGCAGCAGCATCGGTGAGGGGCTGCGGCTTTTTCCAGATACCTTCTTCGGCGTGTGGTCATCTTCCTTGATTGGGGACTGAGGCAGGTCCTGCATGTGCCACAGTCACCTATAAGGCACTTTTGGTGAGCGCACTGGCACCAGGGACATGAGCGCCATGCATCAGGGACATCAGCATGCATCTGACAGCTCTGTGAACTAAGCCAATAGGAACTCCAAGACCGGTGCTAGCAGTCCTGGACCAGGCAGGCAGGAGGACAACCTTGACAAATTCGGTGAGCCAGGTGCTGGCATGGCGCTTCCGCTTGCCCTCCAGCACCTGTGGCGGTGGCGCATTCTTGAGGCGCCTCATGCCTGCAAGGCTCTGAGGTGCCCTCCCCTGAAAGAGCTTCTGCTGCGGCTGAGGCCTGGGCTGTTCATGCAGCACCTCCTGCCTGTGCCTATCATGGAGCTCTGCATCATCACCCGAGGCTGCCCTGCGGTGCACAGGCACTGCTCAGCTGACATCGAGGCCACCATAGCCATTCCTGACAAGCACACCGTCCAGGAACAGGTCTATGGCTTTCTTTCCGGTACAGATACCGTCAGCAGTGCGCTGCTCTTTGGCGTACCTCTTCGGCACACGAGCTTTCCTCCTGTTGACTGTTACAAGGTGCCTCGGAGCTTCCAGACCCGCTTTATTGGTGTCGAGATTCATGAGCTAGCAGCTGATTATCCGGGCAGGCTGTAGCAGGTGCCAGAACCGAGCTGCTCTCTGGAGGTGGCCGGTCCCTTGCTGCTCCGGTCCAACCAGAACTGATCTCCTGCGTATGTGCAAAACCAACCGTTCGATTATCTTCAGAGATACCCTTGACTACAACACCCGGGGCACTTAGAGCACAGCCGATGGGCCCACTTGGAGACGACCAGGAACGACCGCAGATCCACAGCACATCAACGGTGCACCAAGTTGTCCTCGGCAATAAGCCTCCTCTGACATAATGCGAAAGCTCGAGCCGTGGCATGAAGAGCTCAGACTGGCTCAATCAGTACGTATCAGCGCTGCAAATGACTGCAGTCGGTGAACGTCGACAAGGACTGATGAAGCGTGCACAGGCCCCATCAAGGAACGTCAATGTAAGACCTGAATCCACCTTATCTGTGCTCACAAGGACACGGCAATGTAAGCAGAGCACGGTCCGCACGGTCGCCTCCTATGCGCATCGTCCGGCGCACGCCGCTACTGCCGGGCTCGTGGGTCTCAACACACTGGATACCGGTGGGAATTGCTCGACGCTCAGACTACGCTGCTGCCCTCACCGGTGCACTCCTGGGACATTGCCAGGGCATGACCATGTCCGAGCCTGATTAGACTCCACCATTTGCAGGGACCGATCTGGCTCCCTGCTAGGAAATCTGCTCTACCTTTGTTTTTCGCACCTGCAAACTCCTCCCATACAAAATTGAGCAAAGCAAGCACTTTTGCGAGACGAGAACGAAGTGCTCTCGCGTTGAAGAGGGCAGCACGATCACTGCTCATCGCATTCTATTGTTCACCCCATTCCCAACCTACTTGCTCAAAAAGGAGCATGTTTTAGCTCGGCGACACCCATGCAGCTCGCGCTTAATTTTCTGGAAGGCTATAGGCACTACCTGAGAAGGTAAGCCCGTCGATATCTGTACTGATGTACAGCCCAGCTTGTACAGTCACAACCCCGCACCTGCCCACCAATCAACACTTCGTGCAGGAATGTGGGGTCACTGGCAATAGCCGCGGGCGTTGGAGCTGCAGGTGCCTCTGGGCTGTACTACCTGTACCAAAGGTAGCTACCCTCTCTTAACACCAACACAGCTTAGCACAGGGGAATACTCTGCCGGAAGCATACTGCTTGCATTATGGGTCTCAAGACCGCAAGGACATGCATGTTGGCACACATCAGCTTGCCAGTGGTGACCACCTGCACAACAATATGTCTCAGGTGCTATACATCACATATGCCTGCAGTACACGCGGGGAGGACTGGGCTCTGTCAAGCAGCCAGCAGGGGCTTTATGGATCAGGAGCAGCCCGGCAGAGAGCACAGGCTGAGGCGGATGAGAACCTGGCCAGCCACTTCATCTCAGTGCAGTCCATCTCAGACAGCACCACCTTGCCCCAGATGCTCGAGGAGTTGGAGAGGCACCTTAACAGAGCAGCAAGCCTTGACGCTCTCATACTGCAGCTGCGGTGCGGGTGCCTCCATCTCAAACCTGCATGGCCTCATCTGCATCGCCTTGAATGCCTGGCCTCTGCGGGATGGATCGAACAAAGGCCAGCTTGGAGGCGCCCAATCATAATGACTCCCTGAATGGGCATCAACTGTGATGACTGTGCGCAGGCAGTTGAGAGGACCTGCGGAGCAGATAGCGCCTATGAAGCATGCATTGTGGAGGGAGCTAGCAGAGTCGGGCTTTGCGCGCCTGGCAGCCACCATCTGGCTTCTCCCGCTGTTGCAGCTGCTGCTGCGGGTGCAGCTGAACATTCTAGGCCGCCAGCTCTTCGTCGAGTCCAACCTCCTTGAGCCCAGGTAATTTGCAGTGCCACAAAATGGCCGCTGTGATTCCCTTGGAGTGGCCCTTGCTACCCCACACAGAGCTCAAAGTGACAGCGTCAGGGACTAGGACTGTGTGCCTAACTCCTGCAGAGGTCCATCTGAACAAAGCAATGACGCGCAGAGGAAAGCCAGGCTCTTGGAAGGCTGTCAGGCTGAGCACACGGCCAGACCAGCTGGTGCGGGTGGGCAAGGGCGCGCAGGAGCAGTTCCTGGAGTATGCGCACTACCTGCCCGAGCGCAGCGTGCAAGCTGCAGTAGACAGGCAGAAGCTGGCCGGCTTCGCTGTGCTCGAGAGCACAGAGCTTGCACAGGACATGGATGCAGAGCAGGTGGGCTCTCGGACCAGCGCGCCTTCAGCATCTGGCCTCAATGCCCGCCGTAATGTTTTTCCACACGCAGAATTCTGACCGAGTTGCAGGTGATGTGAGGAGCCTGTTCTGGAAGGTACCCCGCAGGACGTATTTTCTGTGCGCACGTGCTTATTAAGCTGAAGAGCGATGAGCTCGCAGGTGCACTCCTTGCTGGAGGAGATGACGTCGGAGTTTGAGGAGGCTGTGCAGCTGGGGGGCGGCTGGACAGAGCTCGCGCTGCCCAGCGAGGAGGAGGCACAGCGCTACTTTGCTAGCTTCAGGCGGGCGCCCCCAGACAACAGCGCTCTCGTGCCTGGCACCCAGGTGGGCCTGCAGGTGTATTTGTGCTCCTGTGTAATTGTCCACGCATTGCTGACTTCAGGCAATGTTCATCCTCTCAACTGATTTGTTGCTCTCCTGTGAGAGTTGTGAGGTCCAGACTTGACAAACAGGAGATGCAAGAGATGATCTTTCCGGTGCCAGGTGTATGATCATTGCTCTACATTGCAGATTGCGATCACAGACGAGGAGATTGTGAAGGCCCTGGTGGCAGAGCTGGTGCAAGTGATGAGCAGTGCGCCCTTTGCAGCAGCCCTCAAGGTGCGCACATGAGGCTGCAGCGTGGCTCACCGTTGCCTTTCCAACAGACACTGACCTAAGCTTTTGTGACTAACAGTCTGGCTGTGAATTCATCATGAATCAAAGTCATCACCATGTGTGCATGTTGCAGGCATCTGTAGATGTCACCTTGAAGGCCGTGCATGATGTCCTTCGGACTGAGCTGGGAGAACAGAGATTGCCTTTGGCAAAGATGGTACCAAGAGTGAGTCACATTGGGGATGCCCTGCTGAAGCCTGATGGCTCCATCAGGCAGCCAGTCCTAGAGAGCATTGCAGCTCTGCCAGAAGTCAGAGACTTGGCGGCCAGCGTGTACTCGTTTGGACCTGCCTAAGAAGGCACACCCTTTCCTGCTCTGTGAGTATGAGCACGCATGAGAGCGTGCCATGAGACGAGCAATAGCAGCAACAGAGAATCTGTATCACCATGGATACTGTCTGATTGGGGCGCTGGGTGCTCCAACGCACGTACGGAGCAGAGATCTTGATCCCAGAAAAAAAGCATTGATCATGAGGCAAGATCAGCAGAGAGCCTTCTCTGGCATGAAGTACTTGTGTGTAAATGTCCAAGGTCCTGAGCCTTGACGCTGAAGCAATGGGGGTCCCCAAGGGGAAGAACAAGCTGCGCTTGACTTGAGGCTCCATTATCTCTGTGAAAAAGATGTATCCCCAACTTAGCGAAGCTTTTGTATGATGTTATCTGAGAGCCTATCAGGAAGAGTCATGCATGTGCTGGGGCCGTTGCTGATGGCAAGCACAGCAGGGAGATCTGCAATTTAAATGACTCCGAGCACATGCACACAGCAACTGGCATGCATCCCGTGTATGAAATATCTGCCCTGGTGTTCGGCGTCAACACCAAATGGTTCACAGGTATACTGCCACTTATGGAGCCTCTTGCTTGATCTCGAGATGCAATGGGTACATACTGAACTCCGCATGCACCCAATCCCTAACACCAGCATATCCTGCAGTATGAGCTCCTTGCATGTGGTATGGATCTTTTCCTGATCAAGGTGCGTATGCCTTTCCTGCACACCCTTTGTTTGCAAGCTGCCCCAGCCTTTCACGTCAAAGCACTGTGGGGTCAACAACCGCCTTTGACAGGTGGTGGCGTCATCTCCGCATCAATCTGCTACTGGTCTTCTGCATAGTGACACTTCTCTAGGGTCAGGCCTTGGGCTTCAGCAACAGACCAGCCTCTGTGCTGCTCCCCTGCAAGGCAGAGCAAATTTGGTTGCGATGTTGTGAGCATCCCTCTAAGTGATCTATGGCCTTTCGGGGGTATCACCGGACTTCGAGACACATGGTACAGGGATGCTCTGATACATCCACACCTCCTCCAGGCACACTCAAACGCTCTAGGTATAGTACAAACCTGGGGAGTGAGAGGAGCCCCGAACCAGTAAATTTGCAATGACAGAAGGCTCTATGATGCCTGTCCCAACAGCAATCAAGGCTCCAACCTGCACCACCCACAGGGCTGTCAGGTCAGGCACCACAGACAGGTTGCCTCACACCTGTCACCAGTTGGTACGCCAGTCCTCAACTGTGCATGCCCCATAGCAACACTGCACAAGAACTTGAATGCTCCAGGCCACATTCTCTCCACTCAGTCGACCTTCAAAATCCTGGTGAAAGTCAACTGAACATGAACATTCCTCACTCTCAGGAGCAGAGGGGTGAAGCGCCTACCATGTGCCGGACCATCCTGAAGAGGAAGCCGCTACCCTCAACCTCCAGCCTGATCAGGTGGGGCGCTGTTGGCATCTCTGTCACAGTGAACCTCCTGATCACCTTGGTAGGGTCCACCTCGTTTGGAAAGGTGTTAGCAAACTGGGTGAAGTCATGCCTGCCAATGAAGAGCTGCGCAGCATCCCTGCATACCACCTCAAACGCCACTGTGTCCACAAGGCATGAAGCGAGAAGAGCAAGGCACTGCATGCTTTGATGGTGCCTGGCTGCATGAAAGCCGTCCATAGCGCCAGATGGTAAAGACTCATAAGGGCAGCATAGACAAGTCGACGCAATGAGCAGCAATGGCGCGATGTTCTATGTCAGAGAGGCGACGAGCACACCTCATGGCGTGCACATCAACAGGTCGCCAGACATACTGGCTGTAGCGGAGCATGAAAGGGTCGCTCGTGGCCCCCACGTCAAGCATGTATGCGTATATCTTCCCTGTCGCACTGTAGCAGAGATGTGAGTCAGTCATGACACGTCACTGTCAGTGCATATGCCTCAAGGTACATGGTGTGAAGCTCTTGACAAAAACTTCTGGGCTTTAGCGCAGGTAGTTTTCTGTCAATGGCATGCAGGATGGCGGACCTATGCCTGGCGTTGAAGGTATTGGGGACCTCCTGGAGATTAACCACACGGATGTCTTTGGGTAAGATGGAGTTCATCGACTTCCACAGCAGTTCCAGCTCCCTTGTTTGGGCACTGAAGCTGACAACCTGCATTCAGACCGGCAAAGCATCACGGATAATGCCACGCAAGTGATGCCCATGTCGTCCTGCCTTGGTCAGTCCATCACTGGGAGGAGGCACTGCTGTTGATTGTCTGCAGGAAGTTGGTGCTCTGCAGGGGATCCTGGATGACGCACCTGCCCTCGGGCATGGACGCCAGAGTCGGTGCGGCCTGCGCCCTGCACCTTCAGTGGCCGCCTGTCCACATTGAAGATCGTGGTGAGGCACGCCTCCAGCTCCCCTTGGATGGTAAGCTTCCGCTTGTCTGGTGGGTTCTGGAGCTGGAAGCCCTTGTAGGCCGTGCCATCATATGCGACTGTGGCCTTGTATGTGCACGACGGCTTCTCAAGCCCTGCATGACGCATGAGACGCCCAGCTCATCAGGGTATCCAGCAGCTGGTCTCCAGCAGCCGCTGCAAAAGATTGGACCTAAGCTTGAAGGAGATGGTCAAGATATAGCTGCCGGGCACACGCTCGTTCAAGTGGCGGTGCGCCTACCCTCGCTGCCCGCAATGGTGCTAAGATGTGAACAGCGGTGCTGCCAGATGAACCTGCATATACATCTACCTCAGGGCTGGCAGGGGGCTGCAAGAAACGTTACTCACAAAGCATTTGCATGTTTACCTGCCGGTGGGGCACCTCAGGTGGCGCCCTACCCCTGCCAAGAAGGTTGATGGGTGCCTGGGCAGCCAGGTGGGCATGCAGGACGTCTGGTGTCTCTGATGAGCGGCCGGAACCTTGGACAAAGCAGGGGCAGCAAATACGGACGACTGTGATGGGTAGGGACGTGCTGTTACCGCTGCAGATGCTGTAGCCACAGAGCCAGCTATAAGCTCTGTAGTACCTGCCTGTACTTCCGACTCTTGTTCAGCAGATAAGTGCGCCTGCACCAGCGTTGGAGTGTTGCAGCCGAGATATACATACACAGTCCTTTAGGGGACTTCTTGCCCTGCTCATGCATTCATCAATTTTGCATTGGCCGTGAGAGGGTGTAAAACGAAAGTTGAGTAGGTTTTTGTTGTAGTATTAGTCATGGCACGCAGCTTGCCCATCAAGCAAGGACAACGGAAACAGGGCTGATGGAATGTTGGACAGCCAGGGGGCCACACAGGCGGGATGAGTCTTCTATCGATCAGTCGGACACTCTTGTTGGCTTGGGCGCTATCGTTGAGCACGAGGGAAGTTCATTGTTTCGGAACTTGTAGACAAGACCCGTCTGCGACATCACTCTTCTGCGGCTTACCGTATATCCTGTCAAACTTTCAAGGTACATCGACTGCTTCTTGTAGTTGTTAACGGTTTTGCCGTACACTGTGAATGGCGAGGCTCGACAGACAGTGGCTTCCGGCATGCCGGAGTTATGATGGTACCGGCGCCAGAAACATGTCGCGAATGATGCATGCAAGCAATGCATTTGGCTTGCGTATTCTGTGCACTTGGCTCGATCGCTACACTCTTGTGGCCTTGAGACAAGGGCAACACAGAGTCGACCATAGACGGGCTCCTCCCTCCACAGGGTACTACGCATGCGATAAGGCTGTCCAAGTGGGCAGACCATCGACTAAAGAGCAGCTGCTGGACCTCATCAAAGCATTCCCAAAGGTTCGCGGCGTTGGCGTGGGCCACAGCTGGGTCAAGGAGTTCTTCTGTGCGGGCAACACAACAGAATCTATAGACATCGTCCTTACAGAGCTCACTGACACAAAGTCATTGTGAGTCTCTCATCACACGCTTGAGACCACGCACACCTCCACAAGCAGCTTGTCTGGCGTGCAAGCACACCTTGCCTGAATTTGAAATATACATCCCCAGCTGAGGCAGGCTTGTGTGTCTGGCCGTTGCTGAACTCGATATGTTCGCAGGAATGCTGATCCACTCTCAGGGTGGCTCACCGAGGGAAGCCCCGCAAAGGGCTTCCCCATCGTGCTGGATGAGGATGAGGAGACGGTGACAGTAGAGGGCGGCGTGCAGACGCGTGTGCTGCTGGACTATCTGGCAAACGCCATGTGAGCGCTGCCTCTCCTGGCCTACATTTGACATTTCGTCATCATGTGGTGCCTGCATGACAGGCCGCCACTGCACTGCTGCGATGCTGGTCCTAAGTGTGAGTACACGAGATTTCGTTAGGCATGTGTCACACTAGGCCTTGCCGGGATGTCCTACATGTGAGCGTAACAGGCAAGGAGCAGCAGGGCAGGCGACAAGTCATGTAGCACTCCAATCTGACATGCGAGGGGTGCTGGGTGCAGCACTGTGAAGCAGCCGCTGGGGTGGACGCTGCCTTCCTTCTCTTGGTACATTGACCAGACGGTCGCAGGCGCAGTCTCGACCGCCACCCATGGCAGCACCCTCAAGTATGGCAGCATGTCCAACATGGTGAGCACACACTCTTCCTTGGCGGCCTTCTCACCATGATGATGCTTTTGGTCGGGAGATATGCTCTTCCTGTCATGATCACAAGCCAGGAAGCTAAAAGAAAGGGGCACACAAGTTGGCCTTTGTGCACTAGCATGCAGTGCTTTCTGGCTGAAGAGAAGTTGCACTGATAACAAAAGCGGATGTGCAGGTGCTGGAAGTGGAGATTGCACTGGCGAACGGCACCCTTGCTGTTATAAATGCACAGTCGCACCCGCACCTGTTTCCAGCCCTTCAGGTGCATCTCCTGGGAATTCAGCTCTCTTCATATGCGGAAGACTGATTCTCTCACTGGATTTTTTGCCTGAAAGGTAGTGACTGGGCCATCGCAAAGGATACAGCTGGCGTCTTGAGGTGTCCAGTGGCGAGGGCGCAGGCTGGAGTGGGCAGGCTGGGGATCATCACACGGCTCAAGCTGCCCATTGTGCCGCAAGCAGTGGTGAAGCGCAGCCTGGACATGACCAGCATAGAGGAGTTTGCCAAGCAGCTGACCCAGGTCCAGGAGGACTATGTTGCTGCCAAAGCTGCCGGGACAGCCAGCGCTGTTGAGCAGAGCTTCCTCGCCATTAGCGAAGTCCAGGTATGGCAATCGAGCCAGGGCCTGCTATGCAAGGCCATATCAGTAGCCCATCAGACTGGCTATAGTGCTTGCAAGACTGAGAGAAGGCCGATGTGGTAGTATGCGCTGACCTGTGGTACCTGGGGTGTGCCCTGCGGCAAGCACCGCATCCCACAAGCACACTCTTGCCGATTGGTCTGGGGCTTCTCTCAACCCATGGCATCTGTGCATGTGCAGGCCTTCCTCTTTCCCCAGTTGAACGACGACCAGAATGTGTGGAGGGTGTCATACCAGCGGCTAGGTGCAGCGACTGTCAGCGAAGCCCGGGGCTTGGCGAAAGTGACTGACACAGAGGCCTACTATAAGAGTCTGACACAGGATGGGACCACATCAGGTGCAACATTCTCTCACATGCTCCTGAGCTCAGTCCGTTGCGGGGTTATCAGGAGCAAACATGTATCTTCTCATGCAATCTCAACCGCAGCGCATTTTGCCATGGGTTTGTGATAGATACCAGCTTCCAGGATTTCATTGATGGATCATTATACTGGGCACCAACACAATTCACTCCTCAGCCGATCACAATGTAATAGGTGCTGGAAAAGTTCCTGGAGCGTTTTCACAAGGAGGGGCTCTGAACGTAACCCTGGGCCCTTCACCGTTCATCAAACATCTCAACGCCACGTGAGCTCCTGTCACAGAGCCCTGCTGCAAAGCAGGTGTCTCAATCTTCAAAGACATACGCTTTAGCAACTTTCTGAAGGAGTCTTCAACACTTGCAGCCTGCGCTTTCTAGAAAATTACTGGCATGCTTTGCTGCAGACTGTACGAGACTGAGAGTAACTGTGGTCTGCGCAGTCAGTGGGGCTTTATGGGAAAGCTGATGCTGCTACCACTGGTCACCCCGGGCCTCTACAGTGCACGCAGGTAATCACGATTGCCACTTGGCTTGTGAGCAAAACCTGATAGCATCGCATTTACAGGACGCGGTGCTGCACTGCTTCTCCTCATGAGTGCTCTGCTGCCATACATCAGGCACTGCTATCCCTTAAAGCGAGTGTAGCGACATGTCTATGGAATGAAGGGTATGATGATGCTGTGCAGCTCGTACCTGACACAGGCAGACTACAGCAGCTGGTTCATGTCTGACCTGGACCCATATGACCAGTACGAGGTCTCCGTGCCGCTGGAGATCGCCGGCACGTGCTTGACAGAGGTGCGCCGGGACCAACCTTGCATCATTGCACATCCCTGCACCATGCCCTCACGGCCCTGTTTGCTTGCACTCCCGGGCTAGGTCCCGGGACTTTCAGGTCCAATTGATAAAATGCATATCTATGCGCCAGAGAAGACTGTAGCTGCAGGTCTGCAGTTCCTTGAAATGCCCTCTTGATGAAGTAACACGCATACGCAGGCTAATGCGCTGTGGAAGAGCGGGCTGGGAGAGGGCTTCAGGGTGCCAGCACTGCTGCGCTTTGTGAACAACGAAACTCCCTACCTAGGCATGAGCAATGGGGGGCCTCGCATGTACATCAACATGGAGGACCACGTCTCGCACTCCCTCAAAAAGCCCAACATCCCCTTTGAGGTACCCAACCACACCTTTCTTGTGCCTGAGAGCCGCACCGTAGTGAAAGCGATGAGCACTGGACATTGGAAAGCATGTATGCATGGCTGCATGAAGTGCCTTTGATTGCATAGCCATCCTGCTGACACCCTTGGGTTCAAGGGCCTGACTGATGTCCTCGGCCTGACCCGCAAGGGGTTGCAGGGATTGTCTTGATCCACAATGCACGATACCAGTGACAGTGAATCTGTGGCGCAGGAACAGATGCGGTTCTTCATGGACAAGTGCCAGGCGCGCCTGCACTGGGGAAAGGCCGGCTGGGACTGGCTGCAGCCCTGCTTTGATGGAGCAGCGCACTATGACAAATGGTGCGATTACGGGTGTGCAGTACAGGTAGGCCCTCCACCGTCAGCCTTCAAGCAAGTCTCAGAGTCCTATCAAGCACCATTTCCATCGTGAGCTGATCTGGTAATGTGTGGGAGGCAGTGAGGGTAGAGTAAGGGACCTGACATGGGCCTGCAATCTGCCAATGTTCCCTGAGCAGCCTGGTGCTGTTGCAGGAACTGGACCCTACATGCAAGTTCTCAAGCGTGAGTAATGCCTTTGTGTGGCGGGCCACCTCAGGCGGGGTGGATGTGCCCTTGAGCCAGTGCTGCACCCCGGACGGCTTCAGTAGTGCTTGTACGTGCGCGCCCAGAACAGACATGACGGGCTGCCCACCTGCCGGCACGCTGCTGCACATCGATGCTAATTGAGGATGCCGTGCCTGGTTTGAGGTCCGGTACTTAAGGTCGCTCTCGTCTGCGCTGGTGTCATGTTATAGCCAGGAGCTGTGCCTCCTCTGCAGCGCTGCAAGGTGGGCAGTGCCATGATGGCTATGGTCCACCATGTGATCAAGTCAGTGCTTTCATGAGGGATGCTTCCTAATTACTTTTATGCTTGCATGCTTGAGAGGAAGGGCTATGGCGCAGACAGCTTGAAAGCCAGTGCAAATTAGATTGCAGCCAGCAGTATCCCGCTCATAAGAGGGGGTAGGCATCGCTCGGTCTGGGAGGGGCCGGCTGGGTTTGGGTGATCCCAGCTTCTTCGCATAGACAAGGTCCAACTTGCTGCAGCCTCTTGCACACGGCAATTCGTGATCATTATGGCGCAACGTCACAAGGGTGTTGTCGCAGGCTTTGTAGATGGCTGCAAATACACAGGCAAGGTAGAAGGGTGTGATCATCACGTCCCAAGACTTTCCACTTTCATATTGTACATGGCTTTGCGCGCAAACATACGCGCGTATAAGTCTCAAGGGGCTATGCAGGTGGTGTGATATAGAGTAGGCATCATTTGCAGTGTGATATTGATTTCTGTTCAGATTGCAGTGTCTAGCATATACAAGAGAGGACGAACTAGACAGACAATATTGGCTTACCGGAAAAGCATAGCTGTGGTCCCCAAATACTGTGCACAGGCGGTGGCACAGATTGTTGAAGAGAGATCACTTCACACTATAGTAGGTACTTGTAATGACTCAAGAATCCAGTCTTGCACTCCCGATACTGTGAGACCTTCTCATCATAAGAGAGCCAATAGCTGGATAGCTGGTAGGCTTGGGAGTGAAGAGAGAGGACCCTTGCAAGTTGGTTGTTGCCTGAACACTGAGGTCTGTCTTATATACAATGTGCAACTTCATTCTACAGTACACGTCTTGATGCCAGTAAAGTAATGACTAAAGCATCTAAGCCAGACGAAAGAATCACATGAGCAGGCTCTCACTGCTGAGCGGGCCCTTACTGCTTCTATCCTGTTGTGAGGTGTACGCGCTGCTTGGAAGCAATGAAGGGATGTCATCCTCAATCATCAGTGTCCTCGTCGCTGAACTCTTCCTCAGCATCCTCCCACTCGGGGTTCAGGATCAGCTCAAACATGGGAAGCTCTGCATGCTTGTCGGGTTGCTTCTCTGACTCTTTGCTGGTGGTAGCCCCTGCTTCCGCTGCTGCACCTGCTTCATCTCCTGGGATAGGATCCCCTGGTTTCCACCCTGTCAGCAAATAGAACACCTCGGAGGACTATCTCCAGGAAGATCTTACAGACAGAGAACAAGGCTTGAGCTGGCGTCGAGAAGCACTCTGGATGTCATGCTTCCAGTGACAGGGCAGAGGGGCGTACAACTGCACATACACAAGGACCAACAGCATCCAGTCTGATGCTTCTCACTGACTGCGTGTTGAGAAGCAGTATCCAGACAAACGCGTTCTAAGGGAATTTACGCAGAGAAAGCACTGGGCACATCGATTGTGTGACGCACCTGCAGGCATGGGCGGCAACTCCGGCAGGACTGCCTGCTTCTCCTGTGGCGCCCGGGGCAGCTGGCTGTGCATGGCACTAAGCTCATCTCCACTGGCCCTGGAGGTTGTGTGATCTACCTGCAATGCGGGCCTGTCCTGCCTCTCTGCATGCCAAATATGCCTATTAGCATCATATCTGCATCTTATATTCCTCCTGCTGAAGGACGCCCGGGCTGCCCATACAGACTGTACCAGGCTGTCTGTCGGGAGCAGCAAGGTCAAATATTCAGGAATGTAACAGAATTGAACAGGGCTCACTTGTGTGCGCGTGGAGTTGCGAGGCTCTCAGCTGCCACTCTTGCGGCATGGGTGGTCTGAAGTTGTGCAAGACAGTCACGCCTGCTTGGTATGCGGGCGGCGCGAAAGTTGTGTAGCAAAGCTTGTGAGAGTAGGTGATGATGTCCTTGGCAGATGCTGCCGCTTGGTCATTGCTCGACTGTTCTGGCATCGCATGTTTGTCCAGCAGCTGCTGCAATGCCTGGGCTTGCTCCTAAAGCCAGCACTTTTTAGCATCGAGCTTCAGACTTAAGCATCAAACAGAACACTCAACAGACTGGACTTGCAGAAGGGGCAGTAGCTGACCTCGAGCTCCCTAACAAATCCTCTGATGAGGGCATCCTGGTGAATCCTATCATCACTGCCTGCATAGGCATACAGTTGACATCGGCTACCGGAGTTTTATGACTCTAAAATGCTGCCACCACCCTTCTCAACGGTTTTACGGACCTGGTGCGTGATGTTCTCTATCCGCCAGTAAGCTTTTGCCTGTCATGTCTGCGGCATCTTCTTCTCCCACGGAAGTGCAAGCTGTTGGAATTGCTGATGCGAGCTCCGCCCTTTGACGTTTTCGGCTCTCCATCTTCAATGTTCACTTACTAGAAGGAGTGGGGACACATGCATGCCAGTTACCAGCATGCTCTCACTAGACAGTCATCGACAGGTAACCATCATACGCAGGCTAGTAGAGGGAGGCTGGGACCAGTGAGGTCATAATATGTAGCCACTTGGTACCACAATTCATCCCCGTCCCTGCTCTTTCACACGCTGGGAGAGTATGGGGCCTGAAGAGGAGCACGTGCATGCATGCATGGTCCCGTGCCGTTTCGTAAAAGCGAGGAGGAAGCCCTTCGGCGAATAACATGTCGTTCAGCACTCAGCACGCAGACAGAAGAGTAGATATAGCGAAGAGCGCAAAAGTAGCGCTTGTGCACGCCCTTTGCGCTTGTCCCCTTGCATGGCCAACCTCATGCATGCTCCACAGGCACTGTCGGGGCCTTGCCCCCTTCACCTGAAGCCAGCGTTCTCAACCTTCACGAAAGGACCATCTGTGCGGGGACTCAGGCGCTCTCGTAGGACTGCAATCCCGCGGGCTGTGGATGAGCGTCAGATGTTTGGGGACGTAAGACACTCATCCCTGATTGCTATGTCCTGGTGATGCGGCAGTCTGGTCGCGGATGTACAGAGTGTACACAGGCAGTTCAAATACCTACATCGACGCTCTGTCTGCGCAGGATTTTGGAGCTCGGGATCCGACGGCTGGAGAGATTGCTAGTAACTTCACGGACAAAGTACTAGGCAACGCGGACACTTCTCACATCATCAGGCAGGCCACGTGCTTCCCTGAACTTGCCCTAGCATGGGCCTCAGATCAAGTTCTATAAGCCCATGTAACATCTTGGTGCAGGGGGCCCAAGGGTCTGGAGAAGTTGGTGGGGCTGGCAACCAGGAAGTGCACTCCGTGTGAGAATGGCAATTTGCAGCCATTGTCCGAGAGTGCTGCTTATACCTTGCGGAATCAGGTGAGTGGTCTGGCTGGCCGGGCTTCAAGTCTCCTTGCTGTGCATTTTGATGGCTGGACACAAGCTGCACACCAGAGTTGTGCTGCGCTGAAATTATTCTCTCCACAGGTTCCAGGATGGAGACTGGAGAAAACAGACCAGGGCTCTCTATGCCTGAGACAGGAGTGGAAGGTGAAGGACTCCAGGTCTGGCGATGAGCTTATCAAGAGAATAGGAGATGTTGCAGAGGCAGAGGGACATCCTCCAGAGCTCCATATGAAAGATGACAGCGCCGTGGCGGCAGAGCTGTCAACGCACGCTATAGGTATGCAGATCATCTGAGCATGTGAGAAGGGTCTCCACAGCTCCTGCTTCCCAAGCCACCCAGTAAAAAGGGGCATCTGCCTGTGCACTGCTATTGAGTGAGGTCAGTCGTAACGCCGCTTTTGTGGTGTTCTGCTTCTGTGTCAGCCGTATATGCTCCTGATCATCATTTTAGCAGGCACCTGCGCTTCTAAGTGTGGGAATGTTGATTGAGCAGGTGGTCTTAGCGAGAACGACTTCATCATGGCCGCAAAGATCAACAACATACCCGTAGCTGACCTTCAACCGAAGCCGAGGCAGCGCTTCTGGGCCTGAGCTGCTACCTGCACGGGTTTGGGAGGCAATGCATGCATGCTTGACACGCATCGGCAAGAGGAGAGCACTCGCTGCCTAAGGATGAGAAAGCATGTATACATGCCAATGATGTTGGCACCGCTTGGCACTGCTGATATGACCATGACTGCTGCTAATTAAGGGTTAACACTGGGTATGTAAGCAGAATCTTAAAGATTGCGAAAGTACACTGAGATGACATGTATACGCTTGTGCTTTACAAGAGCGCTTGATTGGCATCTCGGATTTTGCGCAGGCAGTATGATCTCTTACTCTCTATCACAAGCTGGGCTGCTTGAGTGTCCGATCCTCAACATACTGTACTGTTCTGCTTATGCTGTGACAACTCAGGCCGCTAGGATATATGGCCATCATTAAGCCTCTCAGCCAATGTGCTGTCAGGCAATGTGCCACTGTCAGGCAATGAGCCAACTCAGAGCCTTGGAATAAATACCAGAATTCTCCTCTTTGAAGCCCAAATGAACACTGCAAGGACGAACAAGATGCCAGCAAGACAGCATCCCACAGTCACGCCAATGAATGGTGCCTGCAAATACGGTGATCCGTCAGCACATGGCTGTTTTGATCAGTCTGAACACAGCAATCTTCGCATGTCGTTCTCAGAAGGAAGGATAAAGGAGGCTGGCAATGCTGCCAGGGAGGTTTGCTGTGGGTCAGCCCTGTGCTCTCTTGTCCTGCACACCTTTATGCAGGCTTTCCATCTGCTCCGATGCTGAGGCGACAGGTGGTGTCAAAGCAAAAAGAAGATCAGAAGCCTCACATTGGAGTCCTGTATTGGGAGAGGTGCCAGGTTCATTCCACAGATGCCAGCAACTGCAGCTATGAGGGTCAACCCAGCAGCAATTACAGTCACGATGAGGTCCAGGGCCACCAAAGCATTCCGCCTGCAAGGCAGACCTCATTGGACAATGCAAGCCACACTGCTTTCTTGGCAGACAGACCCAGAAAGTAACATTGACCAAAAGCAAGTTGCCTGTCAAGCCGTCGTCTGATGCCATTATCCCTCTCAGGAGCAGAGCTCACCTCTGATCCAGCTCGATATTCACAAGGTCCTCGGTGTCATCAACAGACTCCTTCAGAAGGTTGAGCCTTGAGAGAAGATAGTCTCCCTGTGGCATCAGAACACTGTCATGGCATATGTCACATCATGCATGAGGCAAAGATGTACACGAGGGTTGCTTACGTGCATCTAGAGAGGGGTTCCAATCGTTAGAGAAGTCAAGATAGCGAGGCATGCCTGCATAAGGTAGCTCTCAATGATGTTCTCGGCTTCCTCGATGCTGTGCGGGTCAATGGGCCCGCCTGCCACGCGATGATCAAGCATCCCCTCATTCCAGCTCCCCTTTGGGCTGTCAATAGTCCGCCCAATGTCACCAGCCTGGCCCTCCCCTGCAGGCACATGGGAGGATAAATTCACTGAAGGCCATGCACAGAGCATAAAACATGCAGGGCTGATATTCTCATTGATACCTCTACACGGAGTTGAGAAAATGGACTCGAGAAAGCCCTTGATCTCTTGTTCTGGAGACAGGCATTGATGCTCCATGCTGAGCCAGCCCTACAAATGCCAGTCCCCGCAAGCATCACACATGGCAGTGCAAGGCGCGGCTCCAGGGGCAGACCTGAGAGACCTTGCTCGGCAAGCGACTGACGTCTCAGGTCAAGAGACTGGCGGCGATTCCTCTCGGCTTCGGCCCTCCGCTGCAACATGGACAGACCCGTTGAGCTTGCCAATGGGCTGCTATTGTTGGCTCTGCTCAGCATTAAACATATCACGCAGGTCACAGTATACAAGGAGTAAGGGATTGTACGAGGCCACTGACCGTGAGGTAGAGGTCTGCCATGTCATCATCATCGTCCAGTATCGTCTCCAGCTCCTGCAGATGGTCAGCTGGCATCACTCCATAAGATGTCCACAGCATAAGGCTGTATTGCGCATTGCCTTGACACATCAGCTACAAAGCGGTGCATTTTACACCCGGTCTAGCACTGAACGCACCCGTCTGATGCGCTGGGTACGAGTTCGCAGGGACTCCAAAGAAGCCTTCACAGACCTGACGGTTTCCAGCTCATGCCTGGAGACCTGCACTCCCAAACAGAACTTGAGTCTGCGCCCAGCACAGGCCTGCCTCACAGTCCTGCGGCCTGAGCTCCCCATGATGCCTGGTGGGTGCTCGTTGCAGACCTGATCACCAGCAGCAGCAGGTACATGGCAATGACCCAGCTTCAGTCCAGTAATGCCAGCCTGTAGCCTTGGCCAAGCAGGAGCCCAAGCTGCACGCACAGGACAGTCTAGCAGTCCACCGTGCCAGGAGGAATTTAATAGATTACCCGTGTGACAAGTGCATCCAGTGATGGGACGGCCACATCTATCAGCTCTGTGATCTCGGCTCCCAGCTCTTGCATCACTGCTTCAAGGGCACCCTCCAGCACTCGCAGCTCAAATGGTAGCCCCTTGTCAATATTAGACCTGCAGTGCATGATCCACGGTTGAGTGCAAGAGGCGGTGGGCACAGCTGTAAATTTGAGGGGGTGGTTAATGCTCTTTAAGCGGGAAGATTCTAAGAAGGCGCCTTTAGCGTCAACAAGCGACTTCCAGGTAGTGATCGCAACTGAGCATCAGCTAGCATCAAGCTGAACCATCATAGGCTGTTCTGGAGTGAGCTATGACAGCTGTGTGTGCCAGCTTGGGGAGTTACCTGTAGGCACCATTGCGATAATTGCCCTCTATCCGCTGTATCAGATCCTTCACATAGTAATTGTCCTGCATGGGCAGGACCGCGCTTAGAGCCTAATCACTGAGTAGAGGTTAAACTAAGGGGAGATCCGCGCTGGCGATTACCTCTGTTGGAAACACCCAGCGCGTCTCGCCCTCATAATCCGCTGGGTCAGGAACAGAGAATAGGATGGTCCGGTCTGAGGCAATGATCTGCCTGATGTTCTCCAGATTCAGCACGATGCACTTCTCCCTGTTGGCAGTGCCGGCCAATATCAGCAACAATCACGCTGGGGCCACCACTGCAGCGTCACATGGTTTGGCTGTGGCATGCGATAAGAGGCCAGCCAATGTACTGGGAAATGAGCTCGGGCCTTGCCGCAGGATGATGTCTGAAGGGTAAGCGAAAGGAAGTGTAGGATCCACCACGCGCAGGTCTCTGTAGGGAAGGTCAAAGTCGTCCACCAACGCGTGCCTGTCTTTCTACGAGAGCATGCCACAAATCAAGAGCTTGAAAGAAACCCTTAGGGGCTGCACTGAGGTGGTGTTGCTGAGCCTTAGGAGCCGTGAAGAGTCTTACCGTAAGCACCTGGGTCCCACCCGATCTATCAATGCTCAGGCAGTGCCTTGGACCCTCGGGCATCCTCTGCATGACCTCAGACTGGAGCTTTTTCAGGTCTCGCAGCAGTCTCGGCGGGACCTTGTTCCCCCTGCTGTCTGTGCTAGGGGTATTATCAATCTTGCTGTAATCCATCGCAGGCACGTAGCACTGTAATGAGACGGCAATGCAGCTATAGCATTTTTGTTAGTGGCGGCATGGCCTCAGGCAGCGGTCGTGCATATGATCCCAGTCCTGCGGAAGGGGGGCGCGGTTGCTGGACTTGCTTCCGCTCACAGCTTTTGTAAGGCCTTTCTGATGCATCTGCCTCTTTCCACGCATCGCACCCGCCTTGAGACGCCCTGCGGACTCGCACATGCATGCACACGCTGGCATCATGTACGCACATGTCATGGTCTATGTGAACAGGGCAGCTTGGGCAAGGAGCAGAGCCTCGATGAGAGGAGCCCTGTGCACGCTGCTGTATAAGATGTGAGTGCTATGTGTATGGAGCTTCATGCTCTCTGCACTCCGTTCTGATGAATATGCAGAGCTCTGCAACATTCACGCATTCCCGACCACCATGCTGTTGCCCCAGACAGAGATGGCAGCGCTGCGTGGGCACTGGGAACCGCAGGTGCATAAGTAAAGCAGCCTTCTTGGCGACCGCCAGTACATCATCTGCATCGCAGGCACAGGTGTGTGCACATATCACAATACTAGCGTCCAGAGCGGGCATCGATTATGGTCCTCAATCTGCCTTCATCTGTGGTATGCTTAGGTTTTTATGAGAGACGCTCCCTCCCATGAGAAATCTTTGTTGCAGGATGTGGATGCTACGGAAGAGCAACGTGTCAAGCAGGTTAGAGTGGCAGTCACAAGAAAGATAAAGGATCTGGGGCGCGCTGGCAAAGCGCGGGAGGCTGTGCAGCAGCTCGCGGAGATGGCCAGGCTAGGTGTTCAGCCGGACTCCATGCTGGGAACAGCATTGGTAGATGCCTGCGCCCGCAGCGGGCACATGCAAATGGCTCAGGCTGCCTTTGAGGAGCTATTTGGTATGTCTACTTTATCTGCTTTGCTAAAGCCTGGCCTGTGCAGAAGCTTCCATGGATTGCGCTTTGCCCTTGTGAAGCATGCCTCATGTAGCCCTCCCCATTCTATTGCCATGCGTCACATGTACCACCCTCTTGTAGTGAGGCACCGCATTGAATGCATGTAGGCAGCTTGCTGGAACCAGATGATGTCACTTTCTCAGTACTGATCCGGGGATATGGCGAGGCAGAGCCGCCACAGTGGCTAGCCATCAGCGGTCTCCTGAGCATGATGTCGCGCAAGTATGAGGTCCAGCCAAGCACAGGTAATCACAAGATGTTCTGGAATGCACCTCAACCTGCCTTGTCTATCCTCTTCAACCTCATCATGTGAGCTTGACGCTTTGTCAGCTATGCATTGTGTGGCTAACGTACACTCCTTGCACATGCAGCAACTTTCAATGCGCTCCTCGAGATATGCGCACGGACAAAGGACTCCGCAAGAGGCTACGAAGTGATTGAGAGGATGCAGAGGGCTGGCGTGCTGCCAGATGACTTCACTCTGGAGGCCGTCAAGCAGAGGAAGGCTCTGCGTGCCCACCTGAAGAGGGTCTACGATTTGTGATCCATGATCTGGCCTGGTTGATAATTGTACAACCGCCTTGCAGCAGAGGTGTGCTAGTATCTGACCTTGAGCGTGCTACCGCATCCAAGGTTCGGAGGCAAGGTTTAGAATGCAGACATTCAGCCAACATTTTGTCACCAAGGCAACCAAGTGGGGCTTTCCCAGCAGGATCTATGGTCAACTGCCTACCTTATGGAAGGGATCTGCTTGAGGTGGCACCTTCCCATCCTGTGGTTGTCAGCAATGCAAGGCAATTGCTGCTGACATGATTGACACCAGCCTGGACACAGCCCTCATGTGTGGCTGGTGAATTCAAGATATGACGATGCAGCAAGGCAATCGCTTGCTGCCTCAAAGGCCTGTAGGCCAGAAACAACAGTTCTGCATGGTAGTTCAAGCTGCAGATGGATCCCGCTCGATACAGGACCCCTCTTCTGATCTGAGATGCTCCAAGTATGGCATTGTGTCATATACAGTGTTGGTACCTTGGTCAGAGGATGCTGAAGAGTGACTAGAGTACTGTAGCTGGCACAATTGCAAAGTGAATGAGCTTTTGACAGCACTCGTTGGGTTGGGAAAATTGATGAGCGTAGTCAAAGCAAATGTCCACCATGGCCAAGGCCCGGCCACGTGCAAAATTAGCGCACAGTGTGCATTGGAAACTGTGGTTCCGGCCTGGCAAAGGGTACCCCCTGACCAGCTGATGCATCCTATGATGTAGGCACTGCGTTACACCTAGGCTTGAGTGCCTTATATAAAATATGCAGCTCCCTCCCCACTCTCAAAGCTGCCTATATACAAATGTTATCAGAGTAGAACATGCAACGTGTTTTCAAGCCCAAATCAGACTGATCAGACCAGATTTTGTGCAGATGAAATTCCTGAGCCTCAACGAGAATGTAGGCCCACCGCTTCCGCACATGAAGAAGCTGTGCGATATGGCAAGGAGCTGGGCAGACCGCTTAGTCTCACAGTACCACATCATATACATATATGAAGAGATGATCTGATGAGCAGAATGTCCGAGAGCCAAAAATAAGTGCAGCCGCAATCACAACCAAGCCGCTGCCCAAACTGCCCTGACCAGTCTGCACCTCTCTGTTACCTTGGCCCTATATTACCTCCTCTCCACAAGTAAAGCGCCACGTACGATTCTATCCTTCGCTTCCGCACGCCTCATCGAAGCCAGCCATCTGAGGCTGTTTGCTGCTCATTGCAGAGCATTGCATGCTGAAGTATGGGTATATCGTGCATGCAGAGCGCCATTCCATGCTCTGTACGTAAGTGTCATCGATGCACCGTCTGCTGACTTCAAGCGGACGTGATGAAGCATGGCAGGCTAGCCAGTGGGCTGCGAACAGCCTCCATAAATGATTTCCTAAGCCGTGCTACATGCCTGAGGGTTAGCAGAGGTACATCTCCACAAACCCAGCTAGTGAATGGGACTGTCTAATGCTGCGTCTACCAAGTCTCTGAGAGCAGTCAATGGTCGCACGTCTGACTCTATACTGTGTCTCCAGGCCGCACTACAGCATTGCCAGTGCAGCAGCAGGCTCGTATCAACCTTGGAATCAACTATCACTGTGAGTTTGGCCAGCAGGTATGCCTGAGACACCTGCGAGATAAGCAGTCAGACCGATTGTGGAGAGTTTCAAGACGCCTCTGTACTTCCAAGCAGTCTGGCAATCACAACAGACAAGGTCGTTGTGAGAGATGTTCGGTGTCACTGCAATCCAGGTTGTGGTGGTTGGCTCTTCGGATAGGCTGGGGAACTGGCAGGCTGACTGCGGGCTGGCAATGCAGTGGAACGAAGGGGATGACTGGACCATAGATCTTGACCTCCCTGTCGAGTAAGCAGATTGCTCTGATTCTGGCGCCCAGCGCACAACAAGCTGCTTATCTCACTCACTCTGGGACCTTCAATGTGGTTAGTCTTGTCACAATTCAGACCTGGTGCGTCCCTGACCACTGCTACTGTTATGCAGGGACGGAACTGCACTAGAGTACAAGTATGTCATCAGAGGGCCTCATGGAGACGTCACATGGAAGCCAGGGAGCAACTATGACATTCCACTCCCTGAGCAGGGTCCAGCAGCATGGCTGCAGACAGCTATCGCTATAAAGGATGCCTGGGATGAGTCCTTCCGCTGTATTCAGGTGAGTACCTCAACATCGTGCAGGTGCTGATGAGAGAATTGAGGGCGTCAACATCTGCCAGATCAATGCAATGCAGCCCTTTTGCGCTGATGAAGGATGAGGATGATGCTGCCTTTGCTGGAGGTCTTGCTGACGCAAGCTGCAAGCGCAGATGGACACTCAAGAGAGCGAGAGCGTCGCCATGGAGAAGGCTCTCTCAAAGCTGGATGCCCTGGTCACCAATGCTATGGCCAACGAGCAGGACCCTAGTGCCCCAGAGCAGCTGGCAGCAGATGCCGAGGTTGCTCTGGCTGCTAAGCAAGCACTCCAGCTTCTGAGGGCCATCCAGGTGGCTTTTTCTTCAAGATGAGCAGATGCCTTGCCGTTGCGCTGCATGGCTATATGGAAGGTGTCATAGCAGGTCAATGACTCAGCTCAATGAGTTCATTTTGCGTGCAGGCATCTGAGTCTACAAAGATGTTGCAGTCGGGAAATGAGAGCTGATGTGGCGACAGGAAATGACAGGGTCTGTCCCTGGATTGACAGCATCCCCTGGGTGGGATGTCTGTCCAGGCATTGGGACAGAGCTAGCTAGGGCTATAGCCTTTTACAAAAGTGCAACATGGGCACTCACTGCTGCTAGCAACCAGGAGAAGCTTCATTACTAGGTTTCCTGCAGCCGTGCACTTACAGCCGCCCTGTGGCCTGCACTCCAGGCTGAGACTGTAATTCATAGCAGTCTACAGCCTGTTGGAGGTGTCTCGTCCACTTATAGTGTCTGTTTTGGACACTACACACTAGCAGTGGAGCAATCTCTCCTACTAGGCCTACTCACGTCAGCTGTGTGCAGCTCCACCAATGCAAGTATCCTATTCTGCAGACTGCTGTCCACAAGTCATGCCACTCCAATATCGTGCGGTGACTCACAGTGGGTCAGGGCCTTAATGGCCCTCTTATCTCAACAAGATGCCTCTCACAATTGCGGCTGCAAGGGTGTCTGCACAGCACAAAGGTCATCAAACGGTGCCTGTCTCGACTTCATCTGCGACATGATTTTCAAGCTTTGCAAGCTTTCTCTTTGACTGTCAGAGGAGAGGATTACACTGGTCTCCAAGGAACCTACCCCAGCAAGAGCCTGGAACTGTGCAAGGGACCCTTGGAAAAAAGGACGGACAATGTTGCACTCCATCGCAGAGAGGTTGTTCAACTTCACAGTCATAGGTCCCTGTAGGACTTGCAACCCCGCGCAGATCTTGGACATCCTCACTTTGCAGATGTCCTCTACCAACTCTTTGATCTGCACGCAGCGCCACAGCTCCGTCATTCCTCTACCCAGGCTACTACATACCTCACCAGTATGAGAGTTGATCTTCTCCCTTCAGAAGAGTATGCAAGGTGCTCAGCACCGGGGGATCACACGAACCTTGAGCATGTCTGCGCCAAAGCAGTCCTTTGCCTCGGCAAATAGCACTTTCGCTATCTCCAGGTAATGGAAAGGCACCGGTTGAAACACAGCTGCTGTGCTCTTCTCCTCATCCAGTATCCCTGCACAGGCTTGAAGGATTGACGTCAGGGATGAGCTAAGCCGACAATGCTGTCTGCCAGGAGGCATTGCCCCGCAGAGCGCCGCCCTTATCAGATGCTCTCCAAGGTTGGTGCTGCAGCGGGCATGTAAGATGTGCCAGAAGCTCACCTTGCAGGTAGTCTGTTGCAAGCCATGCAGGAGGCTTTATCCTGCAGCTCTTTCGCTTGTAGAAAGCAATGGCCAACCAGAACGGCACTTCAACTTCAATATTTGGCCTGAAGGGCCCATAGGAGCCCTGCATGAAGCACCACCCTGAGTATCACGCATGTAACACAACATGCATCCAGTCATGTGCAAGTCGATGCAGCAGTTCTGCTTACCCCAATGCAAGGTATTGTGGACTGGCTGAACGTTGGCAGGGAGAAATTGGGGACGATCAGTATGGTCTCATCCTCGGCGAAATACTCAAGCTGCACGTCAAAAAGACTAATTGCATCGTGTAGGGATACAAGCAGTACAGCAGGGCCAGTGGGTAGTCAGGCTTACATCACATGGCGAAAATTCTATGGCAGGGCGCATCTAGTTGAGCCTCGCTGGCAAACTCATACACGCCACTGGCCGCCAAGGAGGCAGACGCCGTCTTATTACACCACAAAAGTTGGCCGAGATTATGCGAGCAGTGTCACTCTTCCCACCAATTTAAGGGTCTACTGCAAGGTGCTATGAACAAGCAGGTTTGCGCCACGTATGATTATCGCAGAGTAGGAAACTGAATCGTTCAAAAGGAGACAACACTCTACTACCACGAGACTTCCCGCTAGTCTGGGAGCACCTCTGCAGAAAGGATGGTCAACGATGAGTCATCAGTTGACCCTGGATCCATGCTCTTTCATCGAAGCTGCACGATGTATGCAATAGGCCTGGAGAGTTCTCAGCCAAACATCTAACTTTGTCTTTTGGAAGCTCTCAGTCCATTCACACACGTTTAGTGTCACAAGATCACCCGAAGTACTAAGAGGCCAGCTGCGCTGTGACGAAGCAGACAGAGCTCACATATGCTTCGGCAGATCTTGAGAGCCGTGCGTCTCTCATGCATCCATTCAAGTGTCAACAGGCGAGGCTTGGCTGCATTGGCAACCAAACAACAGCTTTTTGAGAAAGTAGGGATTCAGGAGACTGAGGTGGGTTGGAAGTGGGCTTACTACATCCCATTAATATGATCTAAACACTGCCGGTATGCACAACTTGAGGAGGCGCAGCCTTGCAGGAAGGCTTTGGGATCACCCTTGACAAGAATGCGCTCAAGACGCCATCAAAGAATCCATTGGTGCTTCCCAATAAAGCTTTGGCCCTAGCCGTGGCAGCTGAGTGGCGATGGCAGGTAGCAGATCAAGCCCTGAGTGCCTTCTTTGGTCCTCAAGTCCTGCTGTCTCTGAAGGCATGCTCCTGGGACTGAAGCACTCATGGCGCTCGTGCAGATCAACAATAGGCTGCAGCCTTCTACCATGCCACTGATGTCACTGGCAGCCACCGCCATTGATCAGGCACGTACTCGACCACTCTTCCTGCAAGTCTGGTGTCAGATCTGGTGTCTCGTCAGGGTCCTAACTCAATCTGATGCCTCTGCAGCCCAAGCCTCGCTCAGATGTCATCGACACCCTTCTCAGTCACCTCCACACTGATGCCGCATGCTGTAGAGAGGAGAACAAAGCAATCGCGGCTCGGCAAGCAGAGGTGGGACTGCTGTCTTGTGCAGCTGCCAGGACCAGCTCTCCTGTATGACTTTGGCCGGGATTGATGCAGAACTCAATGCTGGTCTCTCTGCAGGTCTACAAGCCCATTGTTGAGGCTGTCAGTAGAAGGCTGGACGCTGACTTCAATGTAACTGACAGCATATTCGGATCTCAGCAACCCCAAGCCACTGTGGCTGCCGTCCATTCGTATCTTGAAGGTGATCTCATATGAACAGCAGGGCGGCAGAGGATCCATGACCTGTTTATTTGATCTTGTCGCCTGCTATGCATCCCCTGACCTTCTGCTGAGCTTCCAGGTCTGTCAAAGTGGCGACTCGCAGCGACAGCAGAGCTCAGCGCTGCATGCAGATCAGTGATCACTGGGATTGCAATCAGCGAGGTGCGAGCGCTGTCCCGTGCTTCCTCTGTCTGTCCCTTTGCACCAGAAGGTACGCAAGCATATTGGAACGTTCTGATGCTGCACAGGGGCTGTTGGATATCAAGCAAGGCCTGGAGGCGGCTCGAGTCGAGGAGAACTTTCAGATTGAGGGTTGGGGACTCGTGGAAGGCGGGCATGACATAGACTCAGCCAGTGTGAAGGTGCAACTAGCTGCGCCCTCTATATTTCTGCGGTTATTGCATAGCGACGCCGCTCGGTGACACAGCACAGAGCAGCTTCCCTATAGCACCTCCCAATTGCAACGCAGCGGAGAAAGACAGCGGAAGGCAGCCAAATGGCTTGTAAATGTATGCCAGGACATTAACACGATTGATTTGAGCATTGTAAGTGGGGTGCAAAGAGGACAGCTCTTGCTCGAGACGACTTTGAGGAGGTCAACTTCGTGGTGAATGCTATGAGGATTCTGAGCCATGGAAAGTCAGCAACCACTGGAACCCTAAAAGCCCCCTTCACGCATCCGATGCGAGAGGGGCTGATGCAGGATCTAATACGCAAAGTATCTAGTCTCTGCGACCTACGGGTATGTGTATTTGAAGTGCAGCATGTTCTCGAACACTATCATCAATTGGAACTCTCTAGCTTTCAGGTCGCAGGGGCCAACGCTCAGAAGCGTCCCTTCCAGGTGGGTCCCCAAGGCATCACACTCTTCTGGATAACCCTTTTTCTGCCGTCCTGCCCGACCAGGCCTAACCAAGTCGGCGAAGGAGCGGATGGAGCGTGCCCTTACTCTCCAGGCGTTGACTTGTGCAGGTCGCAGACACCTCGCCACCTGCAGAAAGTAACACTCACCATCACGCCTAACAGAAAATACTCAGTAGCTCCAATGGCTGCGACAAGCACAGTGCAGGTGCGGGAACTGACAGTCAGCTCCTCTGATCTGTTGCTGATGCCCCAGCATCTGTGGTGCCATGCTGTGACATCGTACATGCGCAGGGAGTCCAGGTGAAGACAATACCGACAAAGCCGATAGATGGCCAGAAAACAGGCACCAGTGGCCTTCGTAAGAAGACCAGTGTTTTCATGGGAGAGCATTACTTGGCAAACTGGTAGGCTCTACAGCCCCTCAAACCTTGCTGAAGGTGTGACTGCCAGACCACTCAATGTGTGACATAGTATTGGTGATGCAGGGTGCAATCTCTGTTTGACTCACTTGGGGATGAAGTCAAAGGCACAACGATTGGGCTTGGTGGGGATGGGAGATACTTCAACAAGGAGGCTGTGCAGACTATCCTCAAGCTGGCAGCTGGCGCTGGGGTGAAGAAGGTATCTGCCATCCAGAACCCGCATCTCCTTCCTCTCAGGACTGTGTAGGGATTTTCGAGCATAGGTCTGAAGCCTCGAGAGGCGAAAACCTATGATGATACAGCATGTCGGTATATGCGACCATACATGTAGATATGCTCTGATAACTGTCCATTCCATAGCGCCCAGCGTCATTGTGTTCCCCAGGTGTTTGTTGGAAAGGACGCCATCATGGCCACACCAGCCATGTCTGCACTCATCAGAGGCCGCAAGCTTTACGGTAATGGCATGCTGGCTCCCAGCACTCTCAGCACACACATTCTGGCTTGCAACACCTGCTTATGCCGCATCCTTCTATGCAGCGTGATCTGCTCCTTGAACAGAAGAAGCAAGGCCTCCTGTGTATGCAGGTGGCCTCATCATGAGCGCCAGTCACAACCCCGGTGGTCCCAAGGAGGACTGGGGCATCAAGTTCAACTACAAAAGCGGTGAACCGGCACCAGAGAAGATCACCGACGCCATCTTTGGCTACACGACGAAGATCTCGGAGCTCAAGATGGCTGAGATTCCTGAGACAGACCTGTCCAAGATAGGATGCCATGCCTACGGTGATTTTGAGGTGAGCTGGCATCCTGCAACTCCTCACCCAGTAGATTGGAAGCACTCTGGCAAGATATCACAGACACTGCAATGCTGAGGCGCTCTGATACCTGGCTTTTGTGTCGGATGTCAGAACATGCGACTTGCCCATGTGCAGCCTCATGGTCTCAAGTATGTAGAGTTTACATCACCGAGTGATTCCGTTGCGTCAAAAGCGCTGCATGCGAGCAGGTGGAGGTGATTGACCCTGTGGAGGACTACTTGGCGCTCCTTCAGGAGGTCTTTGACTTTGAGATGCTGCGCAACTTCATTGCAAGGCCAGACTTCTCCCTGGTCTTCGATGCGCTTCACGCAGTCACGGGCGCCTACGCGGGACCCATCCTTGTCGAGAAGCTTGGCGCTCCAGAGTCAGCTGTCAGGTATGCAGCTGCCCTCTGATCCCTCAACCCTGACACCTTTTACTACCAACCTGTGAAGTCTGCGTCATCAATCTGGTTGGTCCGTTTGTAAGAGAAGCCCAGCACACATGCAGATAAGCCTAACAACAGTGGTGCTGTGCAGGAATGGTGTACCATTGGAAGACTTCGGGGGCGGGCATCCGGACCCAAATCTGACATACGCCCATGATCTGGTGGAGCACCAGTGGGGCGACCAGGCAGCTGACTTTGGAGCCGCCAGCGATGGCGATGGGGATCGCAACATGGTCCTCGGCCGGGGCTTCTTTATCACGCCTTCAGACTCCGTTGCCATGATCGCTGCCAATGCGCAGGAGGCCATTCCCTACTTCAAGTCAGGCTTGAAGGTGCACATGACAGCTGCCTCCCTGTGCTTAGTACAAGCCTTGTACATTGGCCTTGCATGTGGGGACAGACACTGCAATGTGCAGGCAATCTGATGCCTGGCTTTTGTGTCAGGGCCCTTTTATGTGATTTGCAAAGTGTGGGGAGTACATTGGTCAGCACCCAAACAAGTCCACACACTGCCCTTGAATGCTGATGTTTGTTGGCCCAGAGCCCTCTGCGTAGAGCTCACATGTATAGCGCCTGGCATCCTGTCACCTCACTGCCGCTGGACAGGGGTGTGCTTGCTGTTGCAGGGTGTGGCTAGGAGTATGCCCACCAGCGGTGCGCTGGACAGGGTTGCAGAGAAGGAGGGCCTCAAGTGCTTTGAGGTGCCCACGGGCTGGAAGTTCTTCTGCAACCTCATGGATGCAGGTGTGCCCATGATACTCTGTCCTGGGCGATTGCAAGCTCTGGTTGAGAAGCTCATAATACGGTGAAAGTGCATAATATGCTGAGATGGCATCATCTTGCAGGGAATATTCAGTCATTTCTCGCTTTCCAAACCATAGATTAGGTGCATCTTACAAGGCTGTGCTGTGATGATGGGCGCTGTGCTGCACAGGCATGTGCTCAATCTGCGGGGAGGAGAGCTTTGGTACAGGTGCTGACCACGTCAGAGAAAAGGATGGCATGTGGGCCGTCCTGGCCTGGCTCTCCATCCTGGCCTACAGAAATAAGGACGTCCCAGTCGGGGAGAAGAAGGTCAGCGTGGAAGACATTGCCATGGAGCATTGGGCCAAGTATGGCAGGAACTTCTTCAGGTAATCACTTCTGACCCAGACAATCTCCAAAGCCAGAACGGTGCTTTTATCCTGGTGGGTGAACACCTCCAGCAGTCCTGTAGCTTTTTGGTGCTAGCACTCGGGAGGTCATGCCCTATGAACCACGTATGCGCTGCCTGGCAACTGTTGAAGTGCTCAGAGTGAGGCGATGGCTGTCCTAATTCTGGTGTGCTCTGCGCAGCCGCTACGACTATGAGGGTGTGGAGTCGGAGGCTGCCAACAGCATGATAGAGCACCTGCGGAAGGTCCAGGCGGACAGCAAGCCGGGCGACAAGCTAGGGGACTACGAGCTGGAGACGGCGGACGAGTTCAGCTTCACGGACCCCGTGGATGGCAGCGTGGCCTCCAAGCAGGGCCTGCGCTTTGTGTTCACAGACGGCTCGCGCATCATCTTCCGCCTCTCTGGCACCGGCTCCTCTGGCGCAACTGTCCGGTAAGCCCTCAGTGACACCCAAGTAGACACATCTTCTAGAACCTTTCACGCCCAGGATGAGGCCTTGTGATTGTCAGGTTGAATAGTGGTAGCACGCGGACACTGACTAGACAACAGGAGCTGTGCATTGTGCCGTTGGCAACTGTGTACTGCAAGCAAGGGACTGCCCTCCAGCAGGCTGGCACGCCACTGCAGGGTTGTCCTGAGCATGCCTTCATTGCAGTCTTTGTATGTGTGCACTGATGTCAGATCCTACGCCTGTCTGGCTCTCAGATGGTGCATTCGTACCCTCAGTAGCATTTGCGGTCCGTGAATTTAGAGGTGGGTGTGGTGTGCAGATTGTACATTGAGCAATTCAGCGCCGACACTTCCACACATAGCCAGGATGCTCAAGAAGCCCTGGCCAAGATCATCAAGGTTGCCTTGGATGTATCACAGCTATCTAAATTCACAGGGCGGGAGAAGCCGACTGTGATCACATAGCCTACAGACGTTACGGCATCAGGCCAGTCCTGATGGGTGGCGAGGAAGTCATCAGCTGTAACGCAAAACGAGACCCGGGAAATCTCAAGTGCACCACGTGGTCATGTGTTGACACAGTCATAAATTGCCCAACCCCCTACATCTGCTCCAGCTGCTGTAGGGCTGTGAGGTGCCTGACTCCTTGCAGGGAGTCAGTTCATCACACAGGATACAGGCAGCATGCCATTATGCCATAGATTTACGGGAAGCTTTGAAACTTCAATCTCTCTTGAATGGAACACTTGTACCGTCGGACGACCTGTAAACACTATAATTGAGCATGTGGGCACACAACATGCTCCCTCTGGCTTGCGACACCCCAGGAGCAGGAAAAGCCTGCCCTGACCCAAAGCTAGCACTATGATCTCTTTAGCGCTGTGGCAGGGCTTCTGACAAGCTTGAGCTCGCAACAGAATGTCGCTCCCAATGAACCTTGGCAAGGCTGTGGCCTCGCCCGTTCCCTCCTTCCGGGAAGCTGGCCCTCAATCCCAGGAAGCTGCCCAGCCTCATCCTGCCCACCCCGTCCACAGCCTCTGATCTTCTCCGGCAGCGTATAACAGCCCCCTTTTCGGAGCCGAGCGCTGCGTCCCTTACTTTCTTCCGGATTAGAGAAGTCGCGCATTGTTGCAGCAACAATGCAGACGTTAATGGCCTCCACAAGCACCATCAATGATAGAGCAACTAGCCTCCTCCGACCTTCAGACGTCAGCCAGCGCCTGGCCTTCCGGCCCAAAACGGTTTGTTAAAGTTACCTGTTTAACACAGAACACACATCAAGCCATGATCAGCACCCCTTGGCTTCCTCGGCAAATTGGCTAAAGAAGCGTGAGTGCAGAGACAAAGGCTACGATGACGTGCAGGCATTGAGGCAGAAGGCATGCCGTGCTGCATTGAGTGTATCCGCCGCAGCAACGTCCCCAAAGGAGATTCTTATGCTTGGTAAGCATCCCACTATGCTCGACACACCTGCTCTTCCTCTATGCCTGTGCTTAGCATGATGTGGCTATCTGTGCGCAGGTGGCACACGATTCATTGGAGTCTATTTGGCCCGCCAGCTGATTGAGCAGGGGCACTCAGTGACGCTGCTCACCCGCGGCAAGAAGGATATCACATTTCAGATACCAGATGACACGGATGAGTCCTACGCACAGTACAAATCGGCTGTCAAGCACATAGCAGCTGACCGCAAGGACAAGGATGCGCTAGCTGAGAAGCTGTCAAGCAAGAAATTCGACGGTGAGTGCTGCAGCTTGAGCGGTGTTTGTGCGTCATGAAGCAATTGTTAGTGCCATGCCATGCAGACCTTACAGTCTGAGACTGTGCCAATATCATCCCTGGCTGCCCTCCTCGCATCAGGAGGGCCTGCTGCTAATGTTGCACGTTTGGCAAAGCTTGCAACATGGGAGTTTGATGGCCTGGCCTCATGCTCCTACATCTGAGGCGCCATCACAGTGGAAGCTTCCCCTGTGGTGGAGCAACCTGCCACTTTGCAGCGCAGCAAGCGTCCCTGTCTCTGTGCAGTTGTGTACGACATGAACGGGAGGGAGGCCGAGGAGGCTGACATGGTGCTTGGAGCCATGGGCGACGTGGGCCAGTACATCTTCTGCTCCTCAGCAGGCGTCTACCTGAAGTCGCCCCAGATGCCCCACCACGAGGTGGATGCTGTGGACCCCAAGTCCCGGCATAAGGTTAGTCTCTCAGTCGCACACCAGAGAACGAGGACATGCAGGATGGCAACTCAAGAACCATTGCAAGGGCTTGCACTTCCCAGGCAGACCAGTCTGCAATGCCATAGCAACTCTGGTTGCAAGTTTCGGCACATTCCGCAACAAGTGCGCTGTCAGCACCCTCTTGGATCATCATGTGTTGCAAACAATCTCACTTCCTCCTGTGCAGGGCAAGTTGGATACCGAAGACCTGCTGGAGAGCAAGGGTGTCAACTGGACATCAATCCGGCCAGTGTACATCTATGGTGAGAGGCGCTGTATGCATGCAAGGCAGTGGTCTTTGCTCTGTCAATGCCACAAAACCAGTCGTGGAACATTAACATTGTGTGCGTCTCACTGCTCACGTGAATTGCTGCAGGGCCCCTCAACTACAACCCTGTCGAGGAGTGGTTCTTCCACAGGATCAAGGAAGGCAGGCCCATCCCTGTCCCCAACAGCGGCCAGCAGGTAGCATGCCAGGCCTGTATACAGTGCGCCTGTCTGTTTGACACCCTGAACAGTGCCTTGTGAAGTGTGCACTGCTCAGTATGGTGTGAGAGTGGCTGGCAGCTGACATCTGACATTTGGCGCTGCCGCAGGTGACTCAGCTGGGCCATGTCAAGGACCTGGCCACCGCGTTTGTGAAGGTCCTGGACAACCCCAAGGCCTCCAAGCAGGTGTACAACATCTCCGGGGAGCGCTTTGTCACCTTTGACGGCATCGCGAAGGCCTGCGCAGCAGCTGCCGGAGCGCCCGAGCCCGAGCTAGTGCACTACAACCCCAAGGACTTTGACTTTGGCGGCAAGAAGTCATTCCCGCTCAGGGACCAGCACTTCTTCACATCCATCTCCAAGGTCAGCTCTCCCCCGTCAAGTGCTTCTTACTGCCGTGCCAATCTCTGCTCTCCTGCTTTGAGCGCGATCAGGGCATCCCTGTTCTTGCTGATGCTGTGCATGAGGACTCAGCTAAGCTTGGGGAGCACATGACTGTACATGCAGCCTTAATGCAGACATGCCTTGACTGAGACGGGAGAATGGTGGGTAAGAGCTCAATGGCATGCTGACGTGCAGGCTGAGCATGAGCTGGACTGGAGGCCAGAGTTTGGGCTCTATGAGGGACTGAAGGACAGCTATGAGAAGGACTTCGGCCGCGGGACATTCCGCAAGGAGGCTGACTTCTCAACAGATGACCAAATTCTGGCCAAGGCATAGTCCTTGCAACGCTGGACATACTGCGGTGAGCCAATAGGAACGGTGAGAGGGGAATGCACGTCTTAGGCAGATGCTGGGCAGGCAACCTCTGTTTAGTCATCTCGAAATTGGGAATGTGCCCGGGTACATCAGGCTCACCGGCAGCTGTCAAGCAGCCGGCTGTGCATGCGTTGCTGATGTGTGGCGCAACGAGGTCCTTGGACACATGTCACTGAGTATTTAGAAAAGCCCCTTCGTTTCACGGTCGGCAACTCTGTGCTAGGAGGGGTTGTGTAAAAGCTAGATGGACATCGTCCCTTGTACACTGGTACGGTTACTCACCTATACTGTAGGTCCTGCATCATTGTAGCCGCAGTCCTAGCTCTGTCTTCCTCTGTATTTTAAGACGTCTGTCTGGAGGCTTTGCCTACTGATGGTAAGTTCCTCAGGGGCGTGAGGCGTGAGCCGATCTTCCGCATCTTGACAATATTCACGGCACTCGCCGGTGTTGTGTGAGCAAGCTAGCAGTCATAGTGGCCTATGATGACTCCTAGGCACATCAATGTGGGGGGTGGGCCTGCTGCAATATGGGATGCTTGTCGTCGCCACACCACCAATGTAAAGTTGGATCCATCAGCTCTCACCCACTTTCGTCCACGCCTGTCAAAATGCATAAGTTGTGGCGGATCCCCGAACACCACCATGCATGAACCAGTCAGGAGACTGTTTGCAACTGCAAGGCCCGCGACAGATACCACCGATCCTTGTATCATACAGCGAGACCATCTCCAGACCCCTCGCGCTGCCCCCAACAGGCTGTCAGGCTTGTTTTCGAAGCATGACTTGCCAGAAGAGGCACAGGGGTTTAGGTCATCTCTCTAAACCGCTCGGTAAGGTGCAAAGCATCGCATTGGAATCTTTTGGGAGAATGAACAGAAGGTCTCCACAATGTGCAGAGTGACGGACTGCTCTGCGTCCCTCATGGCGGCTGCAAAGGACGAGCCTGAGCACGACGTCATCGATCAGGACGAGCCCAGCAGCACGGGCACAGAGTGCGCCCTCTGCAACCTGAGCGCACCAGCGATCCCTGAAGAGATGCTTCGCTCCAGAGATAGGAGGAATAGTGTCTTGTGATCTGTGGTCAATGCTTCGTGGAGCGCATCAGGCTGCGGAAAGATTGATACGCACTTTTCATTGCAGGCAAACAGACGATGGTATCAAGCTATTCCTGGGTGGTCTGTCCTGGAGTCTCTCGGAAGGTAACGATAGCAATGGAAAATTTCATCCCTTTACATGCCACCTGACCCCACACTTGTGTGCGTACACCGGTTGGCTGTAACTGGTACTGCACGTGCAGATCAAGTCAGGGAATATTTCGAGAGCAAGTATGGCCCTGTCAAGGAAGTGGTAAGCTTTTACGCTCAAATATACCTCTGCACCATGTGCGATGCACGATGCTAGCACAAGGTGGTGATTATCACTCCTAGCAATATGCTCTGTTGCCATCTCCTGAACAAGGACTGTGTATGATGAGGCTCGGATGAGACAAGCTTTGAGCGGGGTGCCTTTACTTTGCAGGTCATCATGAGGTAGCTCTCGAGTCTTCCCATGCAGAAAATTGGAAAGCCAATCAGAAGTGATGTGGACACATACAGCAGGGCTCTAGGCTGTTGCTATCAAACCAAGATGTTACAAAACACCTGCTTGATACAGGCCATCCCTTTGTGGCATTCGATTTTGTGTTGCTGGAGTGCCCTATTGAAGGGATAGCAAGGGGACAATGAGTCACAAAGCACCGGCCTTGACACCATCTGTGCGTGCAGAGACAAGTACACTAGCAGACCTAGGGGCTTCGGCTTCTTGACACTCACGGATGAGGATGCAGCAGCACAGATATGCCAGGACACGCACACTCTGGACGGGAGACAGGTGTGCTGTTAACCTGGGAGGAGAAAGCACCTTCAGAGATTAGGGTTCAGGCACCTGTGGGTGAGACAGCTCAGGACATAATCATGCCTGCCTGTGCAGATTGATGCAAAGCGCTCGCTGCCACAAAGTCAGAAGCCTAAACTGAGGAAGCTGTTTGTGGGCGGGCTTGCACCAGAGACCACAGAAGGTATGTTGCTTTAGCACATCCAGTCCTGAATGCTACATGCATATTGGTAGATGCACTGCTGACGACGCATGTGCTGCAGATGATTTCCGGGAGTACTTTGGCCAGTTTGGGGACATCACAGAGGCCCAGATCATGCAGGACCACACCAGCGGGCGCTCGCGTGGGTTCGGGTGAGCCCCTGACGCAGCAAAGAATTGGGCAAAAAAAGACACAGGATCCTTTCCTTTATGAGCAGCCTGCTCTTGTGAAGAGAAGCAGGCCGGCTGAGCTTGCTTCCAAGGCTGCAGCTTGTCTCTAAAGCTGTCGCAGTGCCTTGATAGACAACCATGTAAGCTCATTGGAGGGTACTGGGTCTGCCATGCAGGTTCATCACATATGATGAGGAGGGAGCTATTGAGAAGGTGTTTGCCCACGGGCGCATGCATGAGCTGGCAGGGAAGAGTGTGGAGGTGAAGCGAGCCACTCCCAAGGGCACAGGGCCCTCTCTGGGACGGGGCATTGTCTGGCGCGGCTACGACCAGCGGGCAGACAGAGCTGCTCTGGAGCATGCAGGCATGCACAGCTGTTCCTCCCGCTATGTGCATGCTTAGGAGGCATCCCCACAGCACGCCGCACTGCAGGTCATCTTAAATCCTCTCAGCTTGTCGCCTGGCATGTGATGTCCTGACCTGCAGTCTTGCTGTTGCTCAGGCTATGGACAGCAGGCTATGTGGCCGGGTCATGGCGTGGGTGCCGGCATGCTTCAAGGGTACATGGGAAGGGTGAGCTCCTTGCTTGCCGCCATATAGTACGTGACTTTGACATGCTGCTCTGATGCTGATTCCCGCGTGCCTGATGGTGCGCATGCTCTGAGGATTCTGGAGTGATCTTGCATTTTTTGTTTGCAGGGCACACCATATGAGGGCTACTATGGGCCAATGCAAGGCATGCAGCAGATGGGCGCCTACAGGCACAGCCCCACTGCTGCCTACAGCTACGGCATGTACCATCCCATGCAGCATCAGGGTCGGGGCCACTGAATGTGCTACCTGCCCGGCAACATCTCCCCCAGTCGTGGCATCGTCGAGGACAGTGCCACATGCTGTGAGGGCGTCCCACATTTCATGGAACTGTCAGCAATTGCAATCCATGCTTTTTTCCATCGGCCTTTATTTGGGCTGATTTCAGGGTTCCACAACAGCTTAAGCCAGACAGCAGGGCATTCCGGGTGATCAGCCCAAGAGATTGCATCGACAGAGGATGCATCTCGTATCAATAGCCTGGGCTACTGCTTTCGGGATCAAGTCGGGGCATGCAGAGTGGAGCCTTTTGTGTGTTCTCCCTGGTCACCAAGGCTTGGTGGCTTCATGTCATATCAGACTGGTTGGACAAGAACGGCAAGAATGCTTGTGCCTACAAGCTGAGCTCCTGCAGCCATGAAGTCATCACAGCGCAGCACAGCAACCAGAAGCATTCCCACAGATAAGGACGTGAGGGCCCTGTCTCTCGTCGTTCTGCAGGCGAAGCAGGCAATTTGTGCTTTGGGCCCAGGCAGCAGCACATGAGCCTGTCTGCGCCTCACCGGCTCCAGGGCAAGCAGCCTGATGGCGCCTGTGATTGCAGTGCCGCTATCTCAGACTTGCGAGGCAGCAGCCGGGGTTGTCCCAATGCAATGAGAGACTGCACTTGGAGAGGTGAGCATTGAAGGGCAGGCAGTGTGCCCAGGTTGCATCAGTTGCCTAAGTGGCACATACTGTGCAAGACACTGATATGATCAGCCCAGGGTGGAACCCTGTGAGTTGCCATTGAAAGGTGGACGAGGGAGGGCTAAGTGGTCCAGAGCGCACCCGAGTCTGGAGGTTGTACATGTACACGGCCCATGACCTGGTGACCTGTGGAGCAGCTCAAATACAAAAGCTCATAAATGGGCGCTTCACAGGCAATGGAACCTGCATGTGGCTCTTAGTGGCATTGTGATGGTTACTGATGCCTACTCCTGGCCTAAGCTGCATGCTTGTAAGCTGAGGAAGTTTCTGCCCAAGCTTTCGTGGCCATCAGACCGCTGACAGCACTGATCAACATGAGAGCGATCAGCGAGCGGGGAGGCCAGAAGCTGCGGTATCCGCCTGTGTGCACTGCTGCATGCACCCATACCATGCACGGTCAATGCATGCATGCTGGGCGACGGCATGCTTTGAACACCTTGCCCAGAACTTGGGCTGATCAAACCAGGATTGAATCTCACAGCACAGTCACAGCCGGCTTATGTAGGATCCTCCAGTCGTCTGCCTGCCAGACGTTCTCGAGGCGATGGTCAGCCCCGCTGTCAATTCGTACCTGGCTCATATCACGCATCGCGATCAAGAATGAAAGAGCTGACTTCTGTCAGGGATCGTATCGAAATTCGTATTCTGGGCAAGCACTGGGCACGTCGTGCACAGGCGCGCAAGACCCAGTCAACACCCGCTTTGGGCTTCCGACACCATGATTTCGACCTTAAATGTCTAGGACATCCCCGTATGTCTAACTTCACAAAGGGGCGCAACCCAGGACTGCTTGCTGGATCGACAAATGCTCGCTCAGCCGTCGAAGAAGTCATCGGTAATCTGCGTCATCCTGCTTCGAGGCTGACATAGTGCGAATTAGCAAACTAAATTGCCCTGTGCCGACCTGTGCGCGTAAGGCAGAGCCTGACTCCGACATAACTGGCCTTGCGAGCAGGATGGCCTCTGTTGTATGAGGCAGAGGGCTCCAGCCTCGGCATAGACTGGCCCAAAGGCCTTCTCATTCACGGTCCAGCAGGGTGCGGTAAGACCGCCTTGGTACACAGCGTCGCAGAGCAATACGGCGTCCTAGTAAGAACCGTCACACCAGCCACAGTGTACGGGGCCTACACAGGTGAGCACTATGTGCAGCGTTGAGGTGTTGTGAGACAGTGTGCTGCTGTGAGACACCGGTGTCTTGGTGCATGACCTGCCCTAGTTGCCCTACATTGATCTGTTTGTGACAGGTGAGTCAGAGAAGCGCCTGCGAGATGCATTTGAGGAAGCGAGGGAGCAGGCAAGCAGGCAGCAGCCCACCATCATCTTTCTGGATGAGCTGGACTCCTTGGCACCCGTGCGCAGCACGCAGCAGCCCCATGAAGCGCGCGTCGTTGCCCAGCTGCTAACACTGCTGGATGGCGCTGCCACACACTCAGGTGCCTGTCACATACACTGTCAGCCACAATAATACTTGTTCTTTGGGTTATCTCGTTCTCATGCAGTCTTGAAATCACAGAGGTGGTCTCTCAGGATGGGCACTGCTTGCCTCACGACTTCCCATGTGCATTATCCTGGTGAGGTTCTGTTTCCTTTCACAGGGCCGGGGTACCACCTGAGAGTCATCGCAGCAACTAGCCGTCCAAATGCGATTGATCCAGCCTTGCGGCGTGTTGGGCGCCTTGACAGCGAAGTGGCCGTCAACCTGCCAACACCTGAGGTCTGCCTCTGATAACCTCTCATCTTGGAGATGGCCAGCTTCTGATTGGAGTGTGTGTCTGGGAGCAGTCTAGCACCCAAAGTATGTCTATCCCTCTGCTTTGCTGTGTGACATGAGGTTCCTCTACGCAGGAGAGGGAAGACATCTTGAGGTTGCATGCCAGAGGTCTGCCCTTGCGGCCAGATGTCAATCTGGCGAGCATGGCAAAAGGCTGCCATGGGTACTCAGGTGCAGATCTGGCTGCGGTTTGTCGTGAGGCGGCCATGCGGGCCATCAGTAATGCAGTGCAGCCTGCATCTGATGGGCAGTCCAAAGAGTTGAAGCAGTGCACATACTCAGGTAACTCTTCCTCCTGGCGGAATGTGTTGTTCCCACGGCTTTGCCAGGACCTGGCCGCTGTTGCTTGCTGTTGTTTGCTTTTGGGATCCAGGAAATGTACAAAAGGGTTTGCTGTGCCGCGCAGCTGATGTGGCAAGTCTAGCAGCTTCCTTGATGGTCAGCTCTGAAGACTTCCGGGCCGCACTGGAAAGAGTGCCTCCTTCATTGACTCGCGGCATGCAGATTGTCTCCGAGACAGGTACATCCCAGACCATGCGCAAGGCAAATTTGTGGGTGATTGTCGTGGCTTGAGTTGCCTGTCAAGAGGCCAGGCCTGCTGTGATACCGAATCGCGGGCTTCTTGCAGTGACATGGAGCGATGTTGGTGGATATGAGGATGTGAAGAGCCGGCTGAGGCAGGCGCTGGAGTGGCCCATCAAGCACACGGCTGCCTTCAAGCGCCTGGGTCTGCTGGCACCGAGGGGCATCCTCCTCTATGGCCCGCCTGGTAAGCACCACACCTTGCCCTCCTGTGTCCTCTGCCAGCCATCAGCCTTTGCAGCTTGCAATGACCTGCCCTGCATCTTGCTGCTGCTGCCATCACCAATGCTGATTGTCGTCTTCCAGCATGCAAAAGAGACATTGCTCAATCTATGAGCTCTGACCAGCCCCAGACCAGGGCTGTCCGACACTTCGGGGCCAGCAGGACACACTGTGAGAGCATCAGAAATTTAGCTGCGCAGGGTGCAGCAAGACGCGGATGGCGCAGGCGGCGGCGGGCAGCAGCGGGATGCGCCTGCAGCCGCTGTCGGGGGCGCAGCTGTTCTCCATGTACGTGGGCGAGGGCGAGGCCCTGCTGCGCGACGCCTTCCAGCGCGCCCGCCTCACCGCTCCCGCCATCCTCTTCATAGACGAGATCGACGCCATCGTAGGTGGGGCCCCTGACGCTAATTCCTGCTCTTAGGTGCGCATACAACTCCTGACAAAGGGCAAGGCCCTTGGGCATAATGCTTGACAGTGCCTGATGCCGTCTAAGTACCCAAGCACACGTGTTCTGGGCATCCACTCTTGCCTGTATGCGATCATGGACTGCTCGAGATCGTGAGGCCTGCTGAGGAGTGTGTGATGGGGGAGTGTTGTTGCAAGCAGGGGGCCGAGCATCGCAGAGCAGCGGGGCTCATGGGGGCCAGGATGCCAGCGCCCGCCTGCTGTCAACCCTCCTCACAGAGATGGACGGCCTTGAGTCAGCCACAGGTAGCCTGTTTGGAAGCGCTTTGCCTGTACATCCTGGCAGCGCACCATGACAATGGCCAGATTCCAGTTTCTGTCAAGTGTCTGTGCTCTCATGGAGGAGGGTCCATTTGTGTTTCGGTTGCACAAAGTCTGTGCGCTGCCGTCTGGTATGTGACTTGTTTGCACTCTGCAGGCGTCGTAGTGTTGGCAGCCACCAACAGGGCGGATGTGCTGGACGCTGCGCTCATGCGCCCAGGGCGCTTTGACGTGCAGCTGCATGTGCCGCTGCCTGACCTAGCGAGCCGGAAAGCCATTCTGGAAGTACACACCAGGGGCATGCCACTGGACCCTACTGTCGACCTGCAGGTAGAGATGTTGTGCTATACTCCTGCTCGGGACCACCCGGCGTCGGTCATGCGTCCTGTGGGAGATCGGGAAAGTTAGATGGATGATTTTGTGATCACGGGCTCGGCTCTTCAGTGCATGGTCATACCTCTGGTCCTGATCGCAGTATAACAGACCGCAGATCCTTGACATGCACGAGCTCAGATTGGCAATGCCGTGTGCTGCTGTGCAGGCGCTTGCAGAGCGCACACAGGATTACTCCGGTGCGGATCTGCACAATCTGTGCCAGGAGGCAGCCCTCACGGCAGCACGCCAGGACCTGCATGCAGCCTCCCATGTGGCCATGAAGCACTTTGAGGCTGCGCTTCTGCACCTCCAGCCTTCTGTGCAAGGCGTTGTGCGCCACATGACACTCGGAAGATGAGATACACATAGATACAGCAGATGCGAGCCATCACCATCAAGTAGAGATTGGCATGGCTCGCTGAAGCGGGCAGATGCATCAACGTTGAAGTATGAATGGTCAGCTGCTTCACCATGGAGAGTTTGTAAGCAGGTTGCACTTCACATCATGCCTGTCTCTTCCATGCCTAGAGACAGGCCTGTCTCTTCCTGGCCAGCCACACCAGGCTGATATAAACTCTCGCCTTGTCCGCAGACCTCCTTTTCATTGCAACTCTGCTTGGCTGCTCACACCATCGTTAGCTTACCAACATCTTTGCAACCATTCAAGTCTCTTCGCTTGCCCCTTGCTCCCAACAAGCTTTCCCATGATGGCAGGGGGGACCCAGATGCAGCGGGGGGTGCAAGTGCAATTAACAGCCCATCTTCTGTTCTTGTGATGTCATCAGTCTCGACTTCGCATCCGTATTCGTGAAGAGTGGGCCCCCAATGGCTCGGGGAGGCAAGCACGGAGCTAAGGTTGCTCCTAGTCCCAATGTCCAGGCACAACGACAGGCCGAGGTGAGATCTCTCATAAGACCATCTCGTTGGCCTCTACCAAGTGGAGGCTTCCTCCTCGCTTGTTGGAGCTTGAGAACGCAAGTTTTTAGTATTTAACAAGGATAGTTTGGCCATCGAAGAGGAGACGCATTACCTAAGACTCGTAAGATACATGCTGGTCCTATGTCCTATAGAGTCTTGATACCTTTGTGAGGACGCCCAAAGGTAAACCTCCAAGATGTGTGGTGTACTCGTGCAGGAGAGGACCTGTCCGTTGTGCATAGAACCTCTGGATGCAACGGAGCAGCATTTCTTTCCATGTGCATGCGGGTGAGCAGTCTTGCCAATTTACAAGCTGCTGTTCATGCTGTGTTACGTGCAGGCCTTTTGTGGGTATTATAAGGCGTCTGGGGCATTTTGGGGCAATTCTGACAAGCAGCACCCTGTGCAGGTACCAACTTTGTCTGTTCTGCTATGATCGGATCAAGACAGAGTGCGGCAATCTCTGCCCTGGCTGCCGGACAGAGTACGGCTCAGAGAAGGACGTCCTCAGGAAGTCTGACAGCCGGCAGCACAGGAACTCCCAGACAAGCATCAGCAGCACAGAGCACTCTCCCCAGAAGTATTCCCCAAACCATCACAGGTAGGGGGAGCTCTGCCATCCTCCTCTCTCTGGCATCACATCGCCCTTCATGTGTTAGACCATGTCTTTGACACAATGCTGTCGTCCAGACAAGGGTAGACATCCTGAGCATGCGCCTGGGTGAGCTTAGCAATGCAGGGTGACACGAATTCTTTGCTGAGAGTGCGCACTTGCAGGCTGTCCTCGCCGGGCGCAAAGGCTACGCACACTTCACCAGGGGGCAGGACAAGGGCAGTGGCTGCCCAGCCTGTTGTCATACCCCCTCCGCCGCCCCCTGCCCGGCCGCAGGCGCAGTGGCCTCAGGGCAGCCATCCTGAAGCAGCAAGTGAGAGCATGCATGCCAGCCCGGGCTCCTCCGCCCCCTCCCCATCTGCCCAGGCTGCCCGAAAGGACTCTCACAAGCAGTCAGCGACAGCAGCCATCCCTGTCCCGCTAAGGCGGCGCAGCCAGACAGTGCAGCCGCGGCCGGAGCCGAAGCCAAGCATGGTGCGGCCTCTGCCCACAATCATGCTTGACTCATGTGACATGGTCCACCAGCTGCCAGTGTTTCTGAGTCCGTTGACATTCACCTCCGCCTTGCTACCACTGTTTTTACGTAGGTTGGACGTACAGTCTTTTTCCCTGAAGTTTCCTCACAACTGTGCAGCCAGAGCAGCCTGGATTGGACAGCAGCGGCAGCAGCAGCAGGCTGGAGCAAGCTGGCAGCGGTGGCAGTGCTCGGGTGGAGCATCACAGCAATGGGCAGCCGAACGGCCATGCGCAGCCCCAGGCATGGCCGGCTGCAGCCAGCCAGAGCGCAGCTGGAGTGCCAGGCTTCCGGTCTTGGCGCCACCAGAAGAAGCGGCGAGGCCCGGCACCCCCAGACCCTGAGGTGGGCGCCATGAACCCTGCTCCCACAGTGAGCTCGTCACACCTGTGATTGTACCTCTGAGCAGCAGATCCCATCACATTCCTGGTATTTTTTGCCTGGCCCAAATGCAAGGAGAACGCAACAATGGCAGACGGTTGCCAAGGACATGTCGTGAACTGCAGGGCGCTACACTGGCGATGTCCATGCAGCAGGCAGTCAAGCAGGGGCAAGTGAGCAGCGCACAGGGGGCAGCGCGCCTGCTGGCCTTCCTGCAGCAGAGGGAGGCAGAGCAGCAGATGCTGAGCGAGGCGTGCAGCTCTGGCATTGTGGGGGATATGCACACGGGTCAGGCGAGCCAGCTCCCGTGGGAAGCTCAGCCTTCAGGACCCATATGGGGCCCAGAGCTGGGAGCTGGTCCTCCAGGGACCAATGCACTGTGGTCCCAGCATTCAGGTGGCAGCTCGCCATGGCCCCCTTGGGCGGCTCCTGGCGCCACTACTGGCCCAGGATAGTGTGGCGTAGCGTAGCAGAACGGCTTGTGCCAGCACAAGCAGTGAAGAGGATTGCCATGATGTGGGCATGCACCCAGCTTGCAGGCTAGGTGAATCTGCCACTCTAGGAATAGTGCTTCGGTGCTTCTTGTACCATACTACAGCATTTTTGGCATCAAGCTCATCAGTGCAAGCTCTGAGGTGATCACATTATGCTGGTCCAGCATTGCCCGACATTGCGTCAGTGGCGCATGCGGCTGCATGGATGCAATTGCATCGATGCGAGATGGTAGCACCCCTGCGATGCGGGCACCTAGCCATGCTTGTGAGCCAGCTGATGAAAGAAAGCTGCTGGAATCACACTAGCATAGAACTTCTTGTTTGAGAGAGGTTATGGAAGCCAAGCATCAGCTGCAGGACAAACTTGGCTTCAAGTAAGCGAAAGGAGTGTGCTGCTGCATATGAGACTATTGACTTGCCATCATTCCACATTCCGAGGGTCTTGAAAGAGTGTCTAACCGTGGCGAATAGACACGCAAGGGTGTGCGGGGTAATGCAGCACAAGCAGGTCCGACCCTATTTTCAGCCAGACCACGATGTCCAAGGTTTTCGCACCCAGTCGATGACACCTTGAACCACCTTAGAGAGACGTCAATAGCTCAACTATGTACTACCAAGGTCGCCTTCGAACTCACAGCCCTGCTCCTGTGAGCTAGGCCGCAACAGATAGCATGCCTCTCGAAGGTACAGCTCGACCTTTTCTTGCCCAGCCTGTGCCGAGCAGCCTCAGAAAGTCCTTCGAGAAGCTCGATGCAGCCTTGTCGATTGCTGTAAGCAGCTGGATGAAAAGGCACGGAAAGGTGCTGTCCTCCACAGCAGCAGAACGATGATGCCCAGACAGACCACAGAGCTGCAGCTGAAGTCATCCTGTTGTGCAGGTCATCAAGGCCAAGCTGTCAGATGAGCAGAAAAGGCAACTCAAGATGACGTTCAATCTGATGGATGCGGATGGGGGAGGCACCATAGATGGTGAGGCTAATACCACAGAACCTCAAGGTGCAGGGTCATGTGCTGGATCACAATTGATGAAACTGTTTCCATTCCTCGTAGCAGTACCTGAGGCAATGCTCCTGTGTCCTGCAGGACGCGAGCTGGGCAATGCCTTTCAGGTAACTGGTCTATACCATGCCTCGTCGCCATGTTGTGCAGTGCCTCATCTGCTGGAAAGCTTATGCTCGTTTGTAGTGCCACTGTACTTCAACACCGGCACATCTCATGATACCAGGGTGTGCTGCAGTTGCTGGGGATATCGATGCCCCCCAAGGAGATAGAGGCAATTCTGCATGAAGTGGACCGCAGCGGCACAGGGGAGCTGGAGATGGACGACTTCACACAGCTGATGGTGCTCACGCTGTCCCGGAGAGCCAATCAGGCTGGCGAGCATGCAAAAGGGGAAGACGCAGAGCAGAAAGGCAGCCATGCCATGCAGCAGGCGTCCCTGCCGTTTGAGGTCGTTGCGCTGGCGTATCGAAGGTGCGCCTTGGAAGCCGGGATGAACATTCATAGTAAATTAAGCAATGGATGAGAAGCAGGGATGCCCTGCTGGTATGAGAGGTGCTGACATGCCACAGCGCTCAGTCAGCATTGCTGCTCCACACTGCAGGAGCGTGCTGGCATACAGTTGAGCAGATTCTTGTTTGGCGTAGGAAGAAGCTGATTGAGGCTCTACAGACTGGCGACAAAGCTGTGCTTGCAAAGTTTGCTACAGATGACTCATACACATCCAGCCCACCACCGGCAGATGGGCTGCTGAATGCTCCTCAGAGCGGATCGCAGGCTGAGGCAGGCCCAGCAGGTGGGGCAGTCTTCGGCAAAGTGTCTCAACACCTTACAGCTGGCTTGGCCAGGCTACTAGCTTGGTGCTTGCCTAGTCTGCGCCTAGGCGCCTGTACACAAAGCCGAATTGCTTCTCATGCTGCGGACAAGCAGTCTGCAACAGCAAGTTGCGTGGGGGTCTTTTCTGTCACAGCAGCTATGTGACAATGCAGGGGGCGCCAAGCGCATGAGTCAAGCACCGCGTGGGCCCGTGGGCATGGGGAGGAAACACATGTCAGGCTCTCATAGAGCTGCAGGCCCTGGAGGCAAGCCAGGATGGACAAAGGCAGCGCCCTTGGCAGCAGGGAAGCCCACAGACATCCTATCCAGGCTCAAGGAGGACAATATTTTACCGGCGTCAGAGTACAGGGTTGTCATGGCAATGGTGAAAGCTAGCGGATAAACTGGGTCAATGACGCCGTTTTTTAACAGGCATCTGTTCTCATGGCATGCACGCCACTCTTTCCATAAGAGTCTGTCACATTTATACTTTCTGCAATCATCCTATCCTATCCTAACCTAACACCCACCTCCTGCGCCTAGTCCTAGAAAGCACGAACACCTGGACGCCTAGCCTAATCCTAATGGTTTCCTGGAAGTGCTGATCCTGAGCAGCAATGAGCGCTCTTGACGTTGACAAAAATTGCACACGCACCTTAACTCATCCTGATGTCCAAGTGCGCTTCGATGACATCAGTGACGTAGTGCCAGCGAAGAATGTGGACCTCAAAACAACAGATACTCTTGTCTTGGTTGAAAAGAAAAGCCAAGGCCAAGCCGCTGTTTGTCAGTGCCGACAACGAGCTAGGATACCTGGGTTCTGCATTATGTGGACGGTACATAGTGCTGCAGAGCCCTAGACCTACGCAATAGTGCCATAAGCCTGCAAGCAGCTGGAGCAGTCCTAGCACTGCTGCCAAGAGACAAAGCAGGGACATTGCATGTCAGAATGCATTGCAAGTACTCGCAGTGTAGTAGTACAGCCAGCCGACGCTGCACCATTGGAGCTGAGCCCCACCCATCTATAGGAGAGCAGGGCTGGAAGCTGTAGGGCACTCGGGAGACAGCCAGAAGGCTTGTCTTCTGGCAAAGGCCTCACATGACCGGTGACCAGCCAGCGACCTCCACATAGTTGGTGTAGTCCTGGCTCTGCAGCCCGATGGGGGCGCGCAGGATGTGGTCGGGGATGTTGAAGGCGTCAACCAGGGGCACGGCCTGGCTGCGCATCTCCATGCGCAGGTGCTCCAGCAGCCGGTTGATGGCCTTCACCTTCTCCGCCGCCACGTAGTCGTCGTTGCGGAACATCACGTCGCTCTGGATGCGCTGCAGCGCAAACACGTCCGCCATCACCTGCATGGGGCCCACCGCGTCGTGAGGACTGCACTGTAAGCTTGCACAAGAACGTGATCACCCAAACCTTGCAGCAGCGGCATCAGCATCAATAGCATCAGCAGCATAATAGAGAGGGATCAAACACCGGCAGCAACATGACAGTATGTTAGCGCTCCAGTAATCAATCAGTGCTGCCAGGGTAAGGGGTTCGATACGAGGAGGCACACCTTGAGGCTCTTGCGGCAGTCAGCGTCAGGGCACTTGTTGACGCCCTCGATGAAGTGCGTGTAGATGACGGACTCGATGTGCGCCCGCGCCAGCGCCAGGATGTGGCTCAGGCACTTGTTCCAGGCATGGAACTGCCCCAGGCGAGCGGTGTGCTTGTTCAGGCGCTGCGCCAGCGTGAACAGCAGCCTTCCTGTACGGTACCTGTAGTCCATGGATAGGAGCCATCAGCCGTGTATGCTCACAAAGCAGCGATACGGCAATGCTGCGTACACAGTCACTTCTGCCAGACAACCGCCTATAGACACCGGCATATGCAAGCTGATGAAAGCGCTCTCCCGAAGCAGACAGAACATATGGTTGCCTTTTGGATAGGATAGCTGCATACCTGAGGGCACGGATGAGGAAGGCGGGGTCGCGCAGGTGGCGCGGGGATGTGTCATGGCTGACCAGGGGGTTGGGCGGCAGGCTGTCTGCGGCCCACTGCCGCAGATACCTGTACGTGGCCGTCACAGGCGCCACCGCAAACCTGTCCTTGTACTTCTTCAGCAGCAGCCCTGACACCTGCAGCCATATTGCACTGACTCAGCCCCTTCTGTTAAATATGTGGCCTTGAGGATTGGTAGGATGGCATGCTTTCGCACACAATTAGTAGGCTTTCAGCACACAGTGCTCAGGTCAGCAGGTTGCTAAAATGCTGTGCACCAAATGACTGTGAGCAGTTGGGCGAGTGAGTGAAGGCAGCAGCAAGAGCTCCTGCTAGAGGCACACTGCCAGCTGGGAGTATTCTGGATGGCCAGGCAGCTCACCTGCTGCAGCAGAACTGTGTTGTCGCCCTCAAAGGTCTGGAAGATGTCGTGGTCTGACCTCCACATCCCAAATCTGTTCACTGCTGCATAGCCGTGGCCGCCGCAGGCCTCTCGGCACACCGACAGGGCATTCGCTGTGTAGCTGGTCACATATGCCTTCAGGCCTGCACACACGAAAACCCACCTCAGAGGCGCAACCTTGACACATAGGAGCCACAGCTTGCAGTTTCTTGTCACGATCTTCATTCTTCATTCTCAATTCTTTGTTCTCCGTTCTCCGTTCTTAAACAGCCCGTTCTCATGATACTTGTTCAGTGTCACTTTGCTTTTGTGCAAGCTACTGGCGCTGCAAAGTATGAATCAAGTGCATGCACCAACCCTCCCGCGCACACGCTGTGAGAGGAGAGCGCTACCTGCGGAGAGGGCGTGCACGTCAGCGATGACGTCCTCCTCCTTGGTGCGCTTGGCCTCGGCGTACTGCAGGACGAGGTAGCGGGTGGTGAAGTGGATGCCGTAGGCGCTGGCCAGCAGGGGCATCAGCTTCTCCTGCTGGCTGCGGTAGTCCAGCACCGAGATCTCGGCCCCGCCCGCCGGCCCGAACTGGCGCCGCATGGCCCCATAGCGCACCGCCACCGTCACCGCCCCCTGCAGCCCACTCAGAAGCCTCCTCAGAGCCAGAAAACACACCTCACAGATTGAGGTAGCTTCGTCAGGGCCAGAGATTGCACCTCACAGATTGAGGTAGCTATTTCAGGGCCAGGATTGCCTGTCACAGACCTTGCTAGCAGCATCCTCCCCACTCTCGTTGCACAGCTCATCCATGGCCTGGCACAATATCAGGAAGTACACATGGCTGAGGATGTGGAAGCAGATTTCTCAGCTCAATACTGTGCCAGACATGACTTTCCCATAGATACGGGAAGACCCCAAAAATGATCTGATAGTGCTGCATGCACAGGAACTCTCATGCTTGACAAAGTAGAGTAGTATCTGGTTGCACATGACACAAGGATGAAGCACACCTTCAGGACACCAAGGGAGCTGCAGGTGAGGCCGACGCGGCCACCCGTGAGCTCGCCCAGAGTGGCGGCGAATCGGCGGGAGGCCGAGAAGGGCGACCGGTACTGCCCAGAGCTGTCGACGCTCCCGAATCTGTCCAGCAGGTTCTCGCGCGGCACCCGCACGCCTGAGAAGCGGATCGAGCCGTTGTCCACGCCGTTCAGGCCCACCTGCAGCATCACATTGCGGGCTGAGAGCACTGACGGGCTGACTTGAAGGAGTGCAGTACTCCTCTCTGGAGCACAGAGATGAGACGCCGGCATCAACAGCCCCTCCCATGCAGAATGCCAGCAGGATAAAACCATTCTACACGCCATTCCGGCTTATCTGGAGCATGAAATTGCTGGTTGAGTGTGCTGCTGGGCTGACATGAAGGACTGCACAAATACTCTCTGGAGCAGTAACATGAAACACTAGGGGTGGACAACTCCTTCCATGCACACTGCGGCCCAGACAGTGACAAGCTTGGAGTGAGAAAATAGCGTGAGCGCCGACTGGCTTGGGGGTGCATCAAGAACGTGAGGGCTGACCTTGTAGCCGCAGTCCCGGATCTCTACGCCGGGCAGGCACTGCCCGGAGGCGTCTCTGAGGGGCACCACAATGGCATGCACGCCATGGTCCACTATGTTGCCCTGGCCGTCCAACGAGGGCACCTTCAGCCTGGCAAACACTGTGCCCGCCCTGCCATCCTCCGCTGCATTGCCAATCCACCTGTGCACCGCATACACCCATCTCAGTAGGGCTTTCTCCAGCTCACAGCACTGTACCCCAGCAAAGCCATTGCTCAACCAAATAACATCAGAGTGGGATGAGTTCACCATTTGAGGGCGCCCTCGTCAGGTGTGTTGATGATCCACTCATCAGTGGCCACATCTAGCACAGCTTCTGTTTGCAGGGCAGCCACATTGCTGCCATGGTGGAGCTCCGTCATTGCAAAGCACCCTGCATGCCAGGCAGCCCTTCCTCAAACTACATTCTGGCAGTTACTCAGTGCGTCAGGCATCAATGGGCTGTATGCGAGCGATGATGGACGCACCTGGCAGCCTGAACTTGTCGATGTCTTCAAAGTATGCCTTGCGATGCTTCTCTGTACCAAGATTGAGGATGCTGCCTCCCCAAAGGCTGTACTGTACTCCCATCTTTACAGTCTGCACAAACAAGGTGTTATTGCTGCTGTTGTCAGGCAATAACAGCATGAGGCAAGGGTTGAAAGGGAAGATGGGTTGCTTGCAGCTGTGTAACACACCAGTGACAGGTCAACCAGCGCCAGCAGCTCCCCAAGGTAGAAATACTTCCTGATGTCGTGGACGTAGAATCTGAGCGGGCTGTAGCCAGCCCTTAGTAGCAAGAGCAGCTGTTGTCGAGCCAGCTCTCTATGTTCCTCTGCACAACGAAACATAGAGCTCACAACTTATAATGGCATTTGTTTCATGCGTAGACGGTAAGTAACATGAGAGGTGTCCCAGTAAGGTCACAGAAAGCAACACCTTTCGAGAGTCCCTCAAGGCTGGATGGCAGAAGATCCGGCCTATGCCGGAACACTTCGTACACCTCTTCTTTGAGGCTTGCAATGTCATCAAGGCAAGCCTCCATTACGCCTATATCGAAGCGCGGCAATGAGGCGCCCCTGGAGGCTGTGGGAGCTGCAACGACATGGGCAGGCGCACTGCCTTCTGCCAGGTGCTTCTGCAACACCTCCAACCTCTTCGAAGCATCCATTGCGACCTTGTTCACCGCATTCGTTTGACGTTCTACAGAGTGTAGGAACGCAAGCCAACTGCGGGGAGATGCTGACTGTGCAGACCATGCTTACGTGGCTGTAGAAGGGTGTATGAGGTAAATAAAGCTGAGGGCATGTGGTACCCTTTGGGGAAGATGCCATGTTCAAATCTCAGCGTAAGCCAGGAGAGTGTCGTACCACGGCATGTGACCAGTGGACTTGGGCTCGGCGCACCTGAACTCTCCTGAGCAGGCTGACAACTTGTGCCTGGCATCCAAGTCCCCTGAGCACAGTACCGTACTACAGGCGCAGCCTCTTGGCCGGCCAAAGGCAGCTCTCGTTCCCACACGCCCAGCGAATCGCGTTGTGCGACAGGTACGGCAATGGCGAGCAGACTCTTAAGGGTGCTGCAGTAAGAATACATCAGACGTATACATGCTTGTGTACGCAAGTTCACGGCGCCGCGGGACGTGTGTACTGTCTTTTGCTAGGGCTCACCCTGTCACTTTGAGGTATGGCCGGGTGCCCTGCCGGTCCTGCAAACTGGAAGGGCCAAATACATATGGCTTGCAGGAAGTATGCTGGCCAGCAGGGAGTTCCAGGCGCTCCCTAGCCTATCTTCACATCTGCCGTACACCTCAGGTGGGACGGATGCTTTTGCAACTTCCGAATGCAAATTTCTTTGCCATTTCGCCGCCTTGTTTCCCGAGACGAAGTTATGGACGATAGATGATCGCCGGGACTCCCTTTGCAGGGCCTTTGTTCCCTGGGCCACTCGATCCTCGTGATTACCCACCCATTTCATGGGGCTTTGCCCAGGACCTTGGGACGTCCCGCAGGCCCTTTGCGCCTTTGAGCAACCATCACAGCAACGGTATGCCTCTAATGGACCCGTTGCATCCTGTCTCCTGGGCTCATGTGAGTGCAGCCCAGATCACAATCTGTACTTCAGCTATGTCCGTCTGAGGCGGCCGAGTTGGGCGATGCCTTCTATTGAATGATCACTGGGCTGTTTGGCAGGGAATATGGCGATGGATATGGCAGCCCTGAGCGTGGGCCATGGCTCTCTACCCATCCCCCAGGTTTGTCCCTTGTCCGTCTATGCATCTATCTGATAGTGTTCACAAGCTGCTTCCACTGCATGTTATGAGATGCCCCCACCTTGCAGGTGCAGTACAATCCCTCTGTGGCCATGGCTCAGAGCTCCTTCAGGCGGCCCATGCGCCCCATGAGGAAAAGCACTCGGCAGGGTGCCAACTATGACGACGTCAGGCGCACCATCTACATCTGTGACATTGCATCACAGGTATGGCACGCACCTGAGCCCTGTCTGTACTCCATATTGTGCAGAGAGCGGCAGTGAGGGTTTCCTGTGTTGCAAAGTGTTGGGGTTACATACACAGCTGTACAGTATGGAACGGGTACAGCATTCCTGTGCAGGTGACTGAGGCGGAGGTCGCTCAGCACTTTGCAGACTGCGGCCAGATCATGGACTGCCGCGTGTGCGGCGACCCCAACTCCGCCATGCGCTTTGCATTCATCGAGTTCAAGGAGGAGGCCTCTGTGATGAAGGTGGCTGCCCTGCATCCCCTCTTCTGCACCAGACTGCTTGCCCTGTCATGTAAGCATGCTCATGGCCCCACCTGCAGCCTGGCACTTCCCCAACCAGAAGTACTGCTGCAATGCAGGCTCTGCAGCTGAACTGGTCCCTGCTTGGCAGCCACCGCCTGCGCGTCACGCCCTCGAAGACTGCCATTGTCCCTGTCAAGAGCGACTTCCTGCCGCGCACCAAGGAGGAGCGTGCCCTGTGCGCCCGCACGGTCTACGTGGCCAACATCGACAAGAAGGTGGACAAGGAGGATGTGCTGGCGTACTTTGAGAAGATCTGCGGTGAGGCCTCAAGCCTGATGTGTCCCCCACCAGGCAGTTGTGATCCCTGCACATCAAGCTGCGCAACTGGCTTTCCTGAACAGTTCTGCAGTGACGATGCCGCTGTTTGCTGCCAAGCTGCAGGATCTGGGCGTCTTGGCATATCTCTGAATGTTGACAAGATTAGCAGGCTGTTGGGTTCTGGCATGATGGCAGCTGATGTGCAGGACACGTCACAAAGTGCCGCCTGCTGTTTGACTACCACCGCTCCACCAGCATCGCCTTTGTGGAGTTTGCCCAGTATGAGAGCGCCAAGAATGCCCTGGACTGCAGCGGGGCTCTGATGGGCACCATGCCAATCCGCGTCACACCTTCCAAGGCGCCTGTTCGGGACGAGGCCTGAGGTCGACCCAGCGTTCTGACACTGTATCACTATGTGACGGAAAGCATTTGCCAGGAGACTGCCTTCAAGGGCAGCGTTCAAGACAACACTCAAGTGTCCGTGCTGCTAGGCTCAAGCTGCAGCGAGAGTATCACCTGCCTGCAGCAGTGTAGCAACGATACAACTGCTGGCCTTTGAAAGGCCGCTCGATTTTGCAAGTTCCCTGGATGTTTCATGATGTCATGCAGCAAAGCAGCTAGCAGCTGCATCCTCTCTCTTCAAGAAGAGTCTTGCAGAGAACCCTGTATGCTTTGCAGAGCATGCCGAAATGAGGAAGCTTGCTGAGCAGATAGGTCATGATATTGCAGTGCGCTGATATTGTGAGCTTGTAGATGTGATGACCACCAGATTTCCAGCCTTTGGGTCCAAGCTAGCTAGGCCTCAGAGGGGGATGCTCTGGTAAAGGGCCTTGGTACAACAAAAAGGTGCAGTCACCTAAGTACTGGACTTTGAGGGCTTTCTGCCCGGAATACAATGAAGTGCCTGATCGGGTTTGAATACGCGGTGAGGTAAGATGGTTGTACGAGGCATGCTAATGATGCGGTAGGCAACATACTTGTATGGCACAAGCAGGCCAGGGAAAACAAGAGACACATTCTCAGCTGCATCTTATGATTTGCAGAGGCCGGCCTCATTGCCGCAAGTCCTCAGGCATCCATGACGTATACAGCTGCGGTCATCTTGGGAAAGAGGTATGAAAGGCGAGACTGTATACAGCAGCTGCTGCTGCACTCAGAGTTGGGCTGCTCCAACCTGTGTGTCAAACATTTCTCAAGCTGTCATGTGGTAAATTGGGTACCACAGACGACGCAGCAAAGGGCTGGAGGACATTCTGGTCGAGATTGCAAGGATCAGGTGCTGGGCCAGCAGATGCGCACACTGGCCATTTTGCCATTATTGAGACAGTAGGTCTCACAATCTCAAGCATCGAAGCCGGAAGTGATCAGGGCGGCACGGTGCAGTACAGATGGCTGAATGCCTGTGAGTGCTGAGGCACATATGGAGAGCATGCCTAGATGATAGGATACAAGTGACACCATTTTGCAGCTTGTGCGCGAGCCCTTGCTCGACTAACTTTCCTGCACGTTTGCCATTGCAGGGCCATCTGGGATTCCAGTACTGTGGTACACTAGTGGTATGCTGGCCCTTTGCATCCTTGTGAGGTGCCTAGTTCATGTGTTTGCTGTGTACAAGCCAGGCTGAAGGCACTTATGCAGTGCCATGTTATCTCTTTGCAAGATACCCCAATAATTTGTAAAATATTACCAGTGAGCAGCACATAATCAGGAGCCAAGCTTGAGAGAGAGCTCCTATCGAAAGCAAGCTAGAGGTGTGTTTCATGTTAAAAGTTTGCGCGATCTTGAAGCAATCCTGGATCCCAGTTCATTAGAGATTGCCAGAAACAAGAGCCTACTGCTGAGCAATCCTGTTCACTCTATCTTCTCCTCATGACCCATGTACTTCTGCCCTTCAGCCAACCAGAGGTTGTGCCAGGCCTATATAGGCATCGTCGTAAGAGCAAGCACCACCACGTCTCAAACTGATTGCATGCACTGCGGGAAGGTGCTCCCGGCAACAGATCTGCGCCCGCAATTGTGCAGGTGCGCTGATTGCGCAGTGCAGAAAGGTCCTGGCATTATGCAAAGGGATCGCGCGTGACAAAGCTTCTGTCATATCGTGATCAATGTCTTATACATTCCTCACTCCGCTCTATGGCTGCACTCCACTCATACCCTGCAACAGTGAGCTGAGGTGAGGCAGTTGAGGGGAAAGATGGATGCATCAACTGGACTGAGAAGTCATGATGCTTCATTTGGCTACATGTTGCTATCCATGATCTTCACAGAAGGCTCTTGCAATAGCAACTGTGCCATTAGTTGATGCAAATGGCAGGATGACAACAGATCTTATGGATAGTACCTTCGTCGCCTCAACCACTTCGTCAAGGGAGATGCTTGTGTCCTCTCCACGGAAGCTGTTGTCCTCTGTCAGGAACAGCATGCAATGGCATTCCTGCATTCATCCACACAACTTAAGAGACAGGTGTGGGAGTTGCTCTGGGAGCAGGAGACAAAGAGTTGCACCTGTGCAGTGTGCAGGGCGCAACCAACAGTTGCTCTTTTCACTGTAGGGTGTGTTGGTGAAGGCACACCTTACGCTCTCTCATGGGCACGCAGGGGCAGTTCCAGAAGCCCTGTTGGGCCTCCATCTGCTTGTCGTCATAGTGCCGGCAGGGGCACAGGGGAGCGCCCAGCTCATCCTTGTGCTCTGCCAGCCCCTGCATGAGCAGCAGTCATCGTCATTGTCATTGCACTCGTCATGCTCTGGTGCTCTGAACCAGTGCACAAGATTTGTTTCAGCAGGGAAGGCAGAGGTGTGCACCTTGATGACCACTGCAGTCACAGACTTGTCCATACAGAAGTAAGTGTTAGTCCTGCATGCCAGATTCCTGCTTGGAGACACAGATAGTACAGAAGGCCCTTGAGCTCAGGTACGTCTGCGACTCACACTGGCAGGGATTGGGTCAAGATGATAGAGCAGCTGTATGCCAATGGCCTTCGTGTCGATGCTCTGGCTGAAGGCTGTCTCACCTTCTTGCATATTGCTCTGAAAACTTGCGCATGGTCTCCAGCGACTTCGAGTCAGGCTCTGCAGGGAAGATAGCTCCGTATTGAGCTTCTTGTGGGTGGCAATATCTGAGAGACGCCCTAGGTATGCACTGGCTCAAACTTGCCTGATGCAGTCACGTGAAGGCGGCTCCGCAGCCTCTTCGGCCTTACAAGACCTTGTCCCAACTCAGTCGTCCTCGGAAAAATGCTGCTGCAAGGGCTCGTCATCAGAAGCGAGGCCATCTCGGCAGCACAACAGATCTCACCGCCTGCGGATGGTGCTCTCACTATGTTGGATGCCAGCTGCTTTTACTGGTGGCAGATTAGACACGCGCTGAGACTGCTGCTATTGTGGGACATCAACATTGCAATCCTTGTGGAGGACCTCCCGCTCTGATCGCTTCCGGGCTGCAAGAAGCTGCTTCATAGATGCCATACTTTCACCCATTGAAAATGCAGTGACAATGACCTTTGCAGCCCATCCCTTAGCAAGAGTGCTTCTGGCTCAGCTTCTGCTGGTGTTGCCAATGAGATGATCGCATCTTCTCTCAAGAGCTCCTTACTGCAGTGGTCACTGACATGGTGTCAATCATCCTTGCATTGAAAGTGTCAAGAGGCTACCACTATTGTTGCCCTGAATCAGCCTTGGCATGGCTGCCTTGCCAGCCCGGAGAGCCCACATCTCCCATCAGCATGACATAGTCTCTACTCATGGTCTGGCACAATCTCTAAGCTGCTTTTGTTGTCATTGAGCATCCTTCATCCTCAAGCAGTCCACACTCTCAAAAGGTCAGCACCAGGCGCAGCTTACTGGAATCTCCATGCCTCGATAAATTCATGTGCACCGTCCATGCTCCCATTTCCCAGCTGCCCCTAACAGAGTCACAAGCAGTGCCACTGGTCATGACCATGAGGCGCACAGTGTGGCACCAATACTTCAGGCGCATGCCTGGCAGCTCCTTCCTGCCTAGTATCCTAAGGGTGTCCTGCGCCTGGTGTCATCTAGGATGGTGGTCATTTGCATGCTCTGCATCATGCACCAAGGACGTCTGCATGATAGCTACACCCCACACAATGTCTGGAAGGACATACCAAACGCAGCGAGGACAAACCTCCCTGTATGCCCTGACCCAACAGGCTTACACAATATTGCCACACTCATGTCGCCGTATTGTCACTTTACTCTCCTCAGATGAGAAGCTTCTCAATAGCCAGTTTGAGGGACTGGATTTGGCTTTTGAGCTGGCTGCCCTCATTCGTTGTCACAGACGCTGAGATGACCTGTAGACACCACTACATGTCAGTAGGAAGGCCATCCCTTTGGAGAATCTTGCAGCAAGTCAGGTCCGATCAAGCAGGCTCTCAACATTTGCAGGAGACGGCAAATCTGCAATCAACAAAACTGATGGCAGACCTCATCTCCATGCCAGTAAGCCTTCTGATGCCATGACAAGAGGATACTAGTCGATGCAGACTCTCTGCATAGAGCACTTGCAGCCACCTGGCTGTATAAGCGACGCCATCAAAGTATGCAAGGGGTTAGGGCGTCAAGGAATGGGCTTACCGGGCGCGCCACGCCACATGCGCGGCCCAGCGCTGCTTTCGATGGCACAAAGACATATGGCACATTCTGCAAACCACATCATATTCAGCTCGCAGGTCGTGTCATGGTCATCCTTCCTCATGCTACTGGTATGCCAGGAGAAGCTCTGCCACTTATGTGAGGGTGGCTCACCTTGTCCTCAGCGAGCAGGGGCAGATGCAAGAGGATTTCGAGTGGCTCTGCACAGGCAATTATCGTTAGCAACATCGAATCTCATCAAGAGGAGCATGCATGCACATAGATGCAGGCATAAGCTGACTGCTCACCTGCGTCGGCTGCGAGCACTACGAATTCCGAAATACCCCTATTCAGAGTCTTGGTGGCTGCAATAAACAAGAGTAGTCAGGTATAAAGTTGCAGCAAGCACTGGACTGACAGGAGCTGTCATTCCCAGGCTGCAAGAGGTCCTCACCTTCGTTAGCACCCTTGCGAAGTTGTTTGTAGTTGGCTGCCTGCTGGACGATGTCCAGTATTGTGGTGGTTAGCTGCATACAGCAAATTTAGTCAATTTCAACGCCCGTAACATCCATCTATGTCAGTTAAATGTAGTACACTGGAGAAGGGTCACACCTGAGTGTCTGCCAATGGGTAAGCCTTAGGGTTCACTGCCTCCCCTGTAGCCATAATGGGTCACTGGCTCCCCCTCTAAGCTTCAAGCTGGCCGCCGGATGACTGCGATGAAGAATGGCCTGTGTCGAGCATGGTGGGCGGCCCACCTCCTTGCCAGCTGCACCTTCCGAGGCAGTGGGAAGCTATCCTCCCCTTCTCGTCCCTCCTATCATAGGACTGCCCCATGCTTTCCATTTGGCACCTCTTGTGGCTTTGTATCATCAGTAATCCTTCGGAAGTTCGCAGCAGCTTCTGTGCGTCCTGAAAAGTGGATCGATAGACCGACCGGGAACAGTGATGCATGCACTAGCTTTCCGAGTGATGAGGCTGTGCCGGCCAAATCTACCCTCAGATGGCCTCTTGCGCGCTGACTTCAGCACGGACTTTGTTTCTGACGATATCGCGATCTCTGAACGTGAGAAAATGGTGGGCTTCACATCACTTGTGCTCCCCCAAGCTTGACCCTCATCAAGACAGACCTCAAAAGCCCTTCCAATGATCTCCTGCGTCTCTGAAACACGCTTTGAATGGATTTGGGAAGGTGTCAGAGCAGGACATCAGCTGCCGGGCACATGCAGCAGAACCATCAGATGTGATTGCTCTGGATGGCATGCTTGAGCTGCCACAGGCCTTTGGCAGCATCAATCTTGGGGAGGTGACAGATGTCGACCTGAACAACTGGTCTCAGCTCGCTTTCTGCCTGTTCAGTGCTGGATGAATTCATCGCACGTCGGCATGGCGAGACTTGTATGGACATGCAGACCTTTGCAAGCTTCATCAGCGTGGGGAACTACTCAGACACCTCAGTGGCAGGCGTCATTGTCAAGGTGAGCAGGAAGGCCTACATGCTCGTCTCTGCACTTTCTGGTGTATGCAACGGGACCAAAAAATATTTCCTTGACCAGGAATCTTGAAGTGCAGGCTGAGCTACAGAGCAGCCGCCAGAAAGTGAGCCTCTACGACAACTCAGCCACACCCTTACATCTGGATCCAGGAGAGCGGCATGACTTCATGGTAAAGCATGACATCAAAGAGATCTCAGCCTACACCCTCATCTGCAGCAGCAGCTACAGCACAGGGGACGGCGTCGCGTACCAGCCTCAGTACTTCAAATTCAATGCAGCCAACCCCCTTTCAGGTGATTTCTTCAGCACAGAGATTGGTGGGACCTCGGCGCTGTGCCATTGTCCAGTTAGATATCCATAACGCCATCATCTTGCGCACCACGGGATGGTTGCTTGATAAGGCATCTGCTGAGCAACAAACCTTACCTTGGTCTAGACTGTCAAAGTCATCAATGTGCTTACAATGGACCTAGCAGAATGTGTGTGTGGCTGTGGCTTCTTGCAGTGAGAACGAAGATGAGGACGCTGGATCAGAGGGTGCTCCTCGAGGCTTGCATCGAGAATGCAACATCCAAGCCCCTGCAGCTGGCGCAAGTCAAGTTTGAGACTGCACCGGGCATCGAAGCAGAACCCATCCATCATTCAGCCTCCTCCTCCAGAGATGCGGAGGACCTCAAGCAGCCAGACAGATGGCTTGATAGCTATGCAGACGGCCTGCAGGTGCGCACCCTTCCCTGATTGCAGTATCCACAGCATCGGCCACTCTCTCATGCAGGCAGAGGGGCACTGCAAGCTGGTCCGTGGGTGGACACAAGCATTAATACATCATTAATGGCTCGCAGCTGCTTTTGAAAGTCGTGGACGCCCTGCACTCGTCAAGCTACTGGCCTGGCAAGATATGTTTTAGGAAGTTCACCCTATTGCACTGAACTACAGGATGTGGAGCCTGGAGGGTCAGCAAATTATCTATTCGTGCTCACGGCAGAGCAGCAAGCAGACAACCAGGCCGCGAAGAAGGGCCTGACGGGGGCTCTGGGGAAGCTGGAGGTGAGGTGGCGCAGCAGCAGCGCAGCGCTGGGGCGCCTGCAGACGCAGCAGATCATGGCCAGCAGCGCCGCCCAGAAAGACGTCGCCCTCACTCTGTGCTCTCTCCCACAGGCACGCTCCCAAAAGCTCACTGTGGGCAGCACCACCACAACATTTGCCCGCCTACTGTGTAGATACTCATCTGCACGGATATCTGAAGGCCAGATGCCTTGCCACGTGAGGGGCAGCTGCCTTGCCACATTTTCACGCAGCGTGCGAGCGTGCGTGTACTGCGTGTACAGGAGGTGTGCCTGGAGCAGCCCTTCACTGCCCAGCTGCAAGTGCAGAACGCATCCAGTGCACCAGTGGACAGTCTGGCGTTGTCCCTGCCAGCAGAGGAGGTCCCTGGCTTTGGCATGCACCTCATGGTAGGCCCTCTGACACCGGGCATGCTCATGCAAATCTGAGGAGGCTTGGGAATGTCTGCCCTCTGGTCCATAGCTTCTCTGTTGCGACATGACAGTCGCCAAACCTTGCGCTTTGTGCTCAGTGTGTGAAGTGCCCTCAATGCAGGGTGTGCCAGGCGAGGTGCTTGGGGAGCTGAGCCCTATGCAGAGTCACATGCTTCAGTGCGACTTCTTGCCGCTGCATGAGGGACTCGTGCGCTTTCCCTTGCTGCAGCTCATGTCGAGCACTTCTGGGAAGATCCTCGATGTCCTTGCTGAGGATACTTATGTCACTGCTGGTGGTGTGTGAAGTTCGAAAGCCCGGACAAGCCAGACATTCACTGGTGTCCTTCAGCAAACACATGCTAAGCTTGATGACGCAGCTGCCACATCAGCCTGAGCAAGACAGACGCTATGCACTGGCTTTTGAGGCGTAGATAATAAGATTAGCTTTTTTTGAGAAACTGTACGCTGTTAGAACAAAGGTCGCATTGGTGTATACGCGGGATTGGCACGACTTAGAGTTCTGATCGGCTCACAGATCGCACTGTAAACCTTGGCTCTGCGGCATTCTTTGTGTACCTTCTTACGCTGAAATCATGTCGAAGAATTTTTCAATACTGCCTGTCCTTACACTTTGCGTCACCATATCTGCAACGCTCACCTCTGCCCTGGACAATGGTCTGGGATTGACACCGGTATTGGGGTGAGCCAGCACCTTGACATCCGCTGTACCCCACCTGAAGGCTTCTGTAGTGCTTAATAACAATCTGTATGGCGTTTCGTCCCCGATGCCGTAACGTACTGCGCTTGGTGAAGCGCATGTGTCATACATGACATGCTTTCCTTTCGTTCAGGTACAACACATGGAATGCGTTCTATGGGGACAGTGAGTTTCTCAGTCGGAATTGTTTCTCCACCTGCACGTTTTCAGAGCGGACAGGGCAGGATACGACATGGTTGTGCCTGCAGTCAATGAGGACCTGGTCAAGGGAATGGTGGATCTCCTAGTCAGTAGCGGTCTGAAGAAGGCGGGGTACAATTACTTTGTCATTGATGGTAACACCACACGCCCCATGCATGACATCATCGTCACGAAAAACTCACCAGTGCTGTTCTACACATATCAATTGGACCTGCTGAGATGCTGCCATCATGCAGACGCCTGGTCAAACATCAACAGAGACGAAGATGGCCGCATCAGTGCCAACAGCCAGCGCTTCTCATCAGGTAGTCTCCGCTAGATGTGCCTTTGAGAACTGCAACGCTTTGCAGTGGCCCCTTCAGGCGTCTATCAGTGACCTGATAGAGTGCGTTGTGCTGGATCATGGTAGAGACCTGGAAGCCCTGAGCCTCTCTGTGGTGCCCTTACAGGAATGCACTCCATGTCAAAGTATGTGCACAAGCATGGTATGCTCTTCCCAACACCTAAGCTCGTGCCTGCGTTTTCTTTCAGGCAATGCTTTCAAGGTCGGTGAAACTTAAGGCTTCCAGTCACCTGGTCTATCCCACTTGCAGGCCTCAAATTTGGGATGTACAGCGACGCTGGGGAGAAGACCTGCCTTGGCTACCCAGGTGAGCATGCAAGCCAGCGCACACCCGCTGCAGTCTCTTAATCCATGATGTGATATATCCTTCCCAAAGCAGCAAACATGCTTCTCTGCCAATAGAATTGCGCCCGCACCGGTTTCCCAATGATTCTGGCTACTGACCGCCAATCATGTGCCTGGCTGCAGGCAGCAGGGATCATGAGGAGAAGGATGCGGAAGCGTTTGCAGACTGGGGCATCGACTTCCTCAAGTACGACAACTGCTGGGCACCCGCCAGCGACTGGGTCATCGACCGCTACACCGCCATGAGCCACGCGCTGAACAAGACTGGCCGCCCAATTGTGTACTCCATGTGCGACTGGGGAGTCGGCGACCCCTGGCTGTGGGCACCCAAGGTAATGCCCTCGCACAACCTGACAACCTACTGTCTGCCTTGTCTGCAAGACTTGAGAATGTTGAGATGCTGCAGTGAAAGCCACATCGCGCTGTTGTGGCACTCAAGTATTACTCCTAATGTTGGCCCCCTGCTACTATCTCCGGTCCGCCGGGCATTTCCTGGTATGGCGCTTTTGCAGCTGCTGCAGCTGCTCATGTTGAGGCCAGTGGTTTAGGGGTTCTTCTTTCGAGGCGTTGGTCCTCAGACCTGCTGCGCTTCCAGTGATGCAGCTTGCAATGGCTGCACAGAGGCGGTGGCAGCTTGACAGGGGCTGCGTAGAGTGCTGGGGGCATGCAGTGCTGACCGGACATGTGCGCCTGCAGATTGCGAACTCATGGCGCACCACAGGGGATGTTGGACCCAGCTGGGAGAGCATGCTGCGTTGCCTGGTACGCCCAGACTCTCAGCAGGGCTGGGGCTGAGAGAGGTCATAGCGCTTTTCCAACATAATTTCAGATGCATCTGCGACAAAGTGATGGGTTCCGAGATCTGAGACTCACCCCTTGTGCATCGCAGGACAACACTGTCGGCCTTTCAAAGTTTGCAGGCCCAGGTGGCTTCAATGACCCTGACATGCTGGAGGTGAGAATCCTCTTCCACTCTCCCTGTTTGCACGTCTGTCTTCATGCTGCTGAGAGCAGAGACGCAGCTCAGAGTGTGAACGTGATAGCATTGTGTGCTGCACAGGTGGGCAACCCAGGCTTGACAGAGCAGGTGGGCTTCTGGCAATGATAACATCATGCTGTGTGGATTGAGGCTTGACTGGCGTCATGAACTTATCAGCAGCCTGCACATACATTGCCGGCGCTAGACACCTGAAGAGCCATGGTCGCAGGAGCAAAGGGCAATGTTTGGCCTCTGGGCAATTCTGAAGTCGCCCCTCGTCATCGGCACTGACCTGAGAAGGCTCAGCAAGGCCGCGCTCAAGATCCTGACGGCGGAAGAGGTCATCGCTGTCAACCAGGACAAGATGGGAGTTGCCGGAGACCTGGTGGCGAAGGAAGGGCCTGAAGAGGTGCACCTCACACTGCTTCAACCCCTCTCACATTTGATTTGGCTGATAGCGTAGTTTGCAACCTAGAACTGCTGCGCAGAGTTGGTACGAGAGCAGGAAGCAATATGCAGATTGTGAGGCAAGATGCGGCATCCAGCTGGAGGAAGAATTCACAGGAGTGTGCTGGTGTTTGCCAGGTGTATGCTGGACCATTGGAGGATGGCTCTCGCGCAGTGGCTCTGTTCAACAGGCACACCTCTGGCACGCAGTACCCCATCTCCAACATCACCGTCTACTGGGAGAGCCTTGGTAGGTGTCACTTCCCCTGCTTGGCTTCACATTGCCTGGCCTCACGTTGCTGAGCAGCACAGTGGCTACCAGTGTGTGCATCTCGGTCCTATCTAGCTTGGCAGCCTCACAGTTAGCTTGTTGAACCTGCTGATACATGCCAACATGGGTCAGAGACGAAGAACGGTAATTTGCAAGTGTCGGCAGCTGCAGAATATGGCGGGATGTATGGAGGCCAACATCTGCGTATCTGCAGGCATGGATGCTGAGGAGGAGGCAGATGTGCGGGACCTGTTTGCCGAGAAAGACCTCGGAACCTTCAAGGGAGCCTGGACAGGCGCCGTGGACCTGCACGATGTGCGCATGGTGCGCATCACCCCCAAGGACGCCAGGAGGGAGCACCAGGAGTGGCGGCCGTGGGTGCAGCACGGCGCTCTGCATGCTGCCCTCAGGGCGTCGCTCCCGCTAAACAGCGCTGTCCCCGGGCGGCCTGACAAGCTTGCGCGTGCGAAGCAGCAAAGGCTCGAGGTTACAGAGCAGTGACCTGGAGAGATTGTGTTACCACCATGCCAGCTGCCCTCTGTACAAGAGTATGAAGGGGCAGGGACTGTGAGCGTAGCAATGGATTAAGGGGGATGAGATGCCACAGAATACTGACTGACTAGTCGTCAAGTGCGAGTGCTTAGAGGAGCCTGTCCTTGTTTAGGTTTCATCCTTCGCCTCAGTCAGTAGGAGAGATGAAGATGTTGGCATTCACTCTTGCATGCGCATTGCTAGACACCAGAAGTCAGAGTAAGACCATGTACATCTGCTGGCAGCGCTGCGCCTTCTCTTTCCCAAACCCATTGATTTCCGCATTCACATGCTTTCAGTGCAACATCACCCGGATCACAGGACCAACTTACGATATGGACCCTAGTCAGTTTGCAGGGATCCTGGCTCTCCTCTCCCCATGCAAACTACATAGCACTCACCATCAACACTACACCTGGCCGTGCGCAAGCTGAAGCAACCAGGCTTGGACTCCCAAAATGCCACCAAATTGCTGCCTGGTGCAACTCTAGCCGGGGTCATGTGATATGCCTAAGCCTAGGGATGCAAAGCTGTCACAGGCGGACTGATCAGAAGAAACTGCTGTGCTGAGTAAGTTCCCATGTCAAGTTGCTCTTCGGAAACCAATCCCCCATGTTTCTCATGCTCTGTCATTCCCATTTCTGAGCAAGTTCTACCGCGCAATGTATATGTACAAAAGCAGCAATTCAGCAAGATACAGAACTCTTGCTTAACAAGGAGCGATGTACCCTACAATCGTCTGGGGCATGCGTTCTTGCCGGGACTACCTCCATAGATACTTGCTATTGTACAGAAGGCCCTGACAATGCAAACAGCGTAGATGGACGCTTGCAAAAGGCGATGCAATACTGTACAAGGCAGGTCGTTGCCTGCAGAAGGCTTTCAGCTCGTGTAAAGCAGAGCTTTCCCTGCAGATGATCGCTGTGTAGACGGAGACCACAATAATGACAGCTCTGACCTTGTAGCCTGGCACTCCTGATGCTTCATAGAGCTGTCATCCCAGGCCTGCATATCAGAGCAGCAGGCCACAACGGCCCTGCTTCCTGATCCACAGTCCGGAGTTTCCCCTGCGCTATTTCAGCGCCTGCCTCCGCCTAAGCTGCCTGCTCGGCAGGAGGGGCCTTGTGCCCGGCTGGCTTAGCACTCTCTGCAGTGCTGCTGCTTGGCAATCAATGTGAAACACTCAGTGTGCTGCTGCGCTTGCCTCACACTTCATGATATCTTGGGCTCCTGCTGCTGGGGCCATGGTAGGGGACCCTGCTGGGAGGCTGCAGCTGTCTGGCCCCCCTCAGAGATCAGAGCCGCCCTGATCCGACTGCCACACGAGTTCTGCCTGCATTCTCCTGCCCTCCACCAGCTTTGCCAGCTTCATGGCCACCTTGCGCTCATCCAGGTCACTCTGCACGCCATTCAGCACCTCAGCACAGCTGGCAAAATACGCGATAATTCCATCAAGCACGCCCAGCACAGAGAGCATGTGAGATGGCAGGCTGGCGGACATGCCCAGCTGGCTTGTGGCCAAACACTGGCGATACATATGCGATGCCCAGATTGGCTGAAATGACGACGTCTCAGAAGGTCAATGTGACGCATCGCAGATACCAGTCAGACAGCCAGATAGACTGTGCGCCAAGCTGCAGACACAAATGTACTTGCGGGACCAAGCAGCAAAGCCGCACCTCTTGCGTGAAGGCGTTGGCAACAGCGTAGGCGAGCTCATTCAGGGAGCTGCCGTACCGCACCTCCGGCACATTGTAGAACTGGCCCAGACGCCTCAGGGCGCCAGCATTCAGGCAATTGAAGTTTACCCGCTGCAGGTGCACACACTCTGTAAGCCACAGGGAAAGACAGGCGTTCAAGCTGACTTGCGCGTGTCTTCTGACAGTCGTGCAGGTAAAGGTAAGCTGAGGAGAGAACTGAATGTGTGGGTGTGAGGGTCTCACCGCAAGACTGCTGGAGTGATACTGCTGATGCCGTCTGAAGGGCTTGCTCACACCTGCAGATGTGCAAACTTTGCATCCTCAGTGCTTTTGCCCGCCTGAAGCTGCTCACAGACTTGATAGGGCTGGAGGACCAGCCTTGTAATCCTGTTTGAGACCATTATCAGCATACCAGCGCACTATTGATTGAGCAGAAGGAGAGTGTCGAGCTGGTGTACCTGGCAGCGGCGAGGAAGCCCTGGACACTGTAGGCCGCCTTGCTCTCATCCGTGGAAGAGGCACTGCAATGACACATATCCTTGAGTGTGTGCTCAGACAGGAGAACAAGGCTTACTCTTTTCATGGGCCAGAGTGAAAATATGCTCTGGCAGCAAGAATCTGCTACACAGAGCCCTGGGTTGGCCGCTTACGCCTCCATTTATTCCCACAAATTTCCGAGAACCAGCAAACGCAGGGCACAGCCCCAAGAGCAGCAGCAAGGGCGAAAGTGAATGTTTGGATGTCAACATCCAAACACCCGTGGAAGCTTCTGACGCAGCACGGTGCCAGCTTCCCCGGATCCGGAGACCACGAGAACACTGTCCTGGGAATGTCCAAGATTGATCGGAGTCACATTGCTGTTCCACCAAGCACGGATCCGCTTCCACTGTGTTCAAACGGACGTCTCCTGTTCGCCTGGGATACCCCGTATCTGAGGGAGCCTTACCTGAGTGCTTCTGCGCGCCGGCATCGTCGTCCGGGAAGTCCTGCATAACACATTCACATTGAATCGGATCCTGGTCCAGCCTGAGGAGGCAAAACAGGATGCTAGGCTGGTGTCCTCACCGCCTCATCGCCGGTGGGTGCCTCGAGCACCACCACGCCGTTTCTCTGCACATTGATGCTCTCCCCAGTGCTGAGCAGCACGCAAAGCCAGCCTCCAAGGCCCGTGGACTTCTTGACAACGCCCTCCAAACCGTTCTGTGTCGACTTTGTCCGCTGGTTTCCAGTAACTCGTACTCTCGTGTGCTTCGGCAATAGCTGCATCGTCTCCAGCTCATCCCGTGTGTACATTGCGCTCCGATATTGAGGCACCATGCCCGCTTGCCTCTCTGCAACCTCCATCTGTTCTGAGTGATGATGCGCAGATGCGAGCAGCACGAAGCATTCTGCTGAGCTGGACTCTGCCAGCAGGTGGACGGCGATACTCCGCACGTGCCTGGCAAATTCTTCGTCATGTCTACTCAGGACCCTCCTCACTGCTTTCTCCTCACCACTTACATGGATTCTTGGATCTGTGCGTATCCTGCGTTGTGCTGCGTTGCATGGACCGTGTGTAGGCCACATCTGACGCCAGTACAGGCATTGCCACCTTGAAGGTGAGGTGTTGTTGCTGTGCGCCTCACTCTGAGAGCACAAAGACTGTCTCTTGATACTATAGCAGAGTTCCTCTACAATGGTGGATGTCGGAGGCGTCTTCCTGGCCGTCCTTTCAGCCATCTTCAATGGGACGTTCGGGACCTTGTCGAAGATCAAACGTGTACAGGATGCTGAGGTAGGCTCTCCAACACAGATTTATCCATACTGATGCTGCAATGAGCAGCATTTCAGAGGGGATGATGCACACGTCCCGCAGTGGACTATGGCATGCCAGTCGTGGCACTTCGATCGTTTGGTAGCGCGTTGTCCCCCAGTTGCTCGCCTTGGAGGGCAAGGACCTGGATTTATTAATCTCTGATGTTGTTGGTCCTGCATGCGCAGACACCGCCCCCCATTTTCAACATGTGGATGTGCTGTGGGATCCTCATCTCCTCTCTCCCAGCTCTGGCTGCCGGACAGGTGAGTCGCTCACCGATACTCTTCATATCCACAGCAGGATGCCTAAAATGTTTCAAGCCGCCCAATTGCTGATCACTTAGCATGCAAGTGCCTTGTCCTCAATGTATGGAGGCGCTGAATTGACTGATTTGTCATGGCATGCCCTCTGCAGGTGTTCACCCCCTGGGGCTTCCTGGCCGGGGCCTTCTTTGTTATTTCCATGGCATCTACCCTGTTTGCCATCAAGCTCCTGGGCCTCTCCACTGCATCAGGCGTGTGGTGCGGCACTGCAGGTGTCGCCCTGCAATCCCATCCCTCAACGCTACCTCCCTCCTACTATAGAGGAAGCCACTGTTGCCACTCGCGGGCCATGCCTGACTGAGCTGCATTGAGTAGCCTCACCGTGTTGATATGCCATTCTGACTGAGCTGCATTCAGTAGCCGCACTGGCATGGCGACAGGCCATACGTTGCTGAGCTGCATCCAGTAGCCTGAGAGGCATGCTGACAGGAGTAATCTGACAGGCATGCTGACTAGTTCTGGGCTGCCACTTTGCAGTGGTGGTCAGCTTCACCTTTGGGGTGAAGGGCGCCGGAGACGTCATCCACACCGCAGCCCTGGCAGCTCCGGGGCTCGTGATTCTGGTGGCGGGCATCTTTGGAATCGCCCTCAACGGGCAGGTGGCCAGCCGCAGGCATGAGACGCAAGGTGCGGCCCTGTGCCACCATTCTGCCCCATTCCTCTGACCTCCATAGCGCAATGATTGTGATGCTGGCATCTTTGGAATTGCCCTCAATGGGCAGGCGGCCAGCCGCAGGCATGCAACCCAAGGTGCCGCCCTGCCACTCCCACCAAACCGACCCCCAACCCTCTGGCCTGTGTAACGCAGTGGCTGTGACGCTAGAATCATCAGGGCTCTTTTGTGCTGCACCCGAGGAACCCCATCCCGGCCTACCTAGCGCAATGGGTTGTGACAGTGAAGTCTTCAGGGCGCTCTTGTGCTGCACACAAGGGTGCTGAAAGCAGAGAAGCCTTGTTCTGGTGCAGAGGAGGAGAAGGAGATTGAGGAGGAGCTGGAGGAGGGCGTGGAGAACAATGCTGCCCTCCTGAACAGCAAGTCCCACGAGACCAAGGGGAGGCGGGTCACGACCTCGCTCGCTGGCCTCCTGCTAGCTCTCCTAGCTGGCATCTTTGGCGGTGAGCTGGCAGGCTTGGCCCCCTCTGTGCAAACTCTTGCTTCCGTCACGTACTATCCTGAGCTTGGGTGCCCAGGCAGGCTACAATCTCTGCATGCTCCCGCACGCATGCATCAGAAAAGGAGCACATCATGGTGGTACTAAACGTACGGGGCTGCTATGATGCATGCTTGATGAGGGTGGCTGAAAGTTAACGTGGGTCAGGGCGTCTGAGAGCATATGTATGAGAGGATGCCAATTGGACAGTATCTACAACATCTGATGCAATCTGTTTGCAGGGCTGGTGCTGGCGCCCATGACGTATGCGCGAGAGGAGGCGACAGGGATTGTCTTTGTGCCCAGCATGGCTCTGGGCGTCCTCATCACAGCGCCTTTTGTCACAGTGGGGCTCATCCTGGCTGGCCACGCCCCCTGGAGGCTGTACACCAAGGCTGCTGCCATTCCAGGCATCCTAGCTGGCTGCCTGTGGAACGCAGGCAATGTAGGCCCTTTGTCCCGTCTAACCCCTTGTCCCTGAAGGTGCCTGTCGTGTCTACGCTCTCCGGCAAGAAACATGTTTCTTCTGGCTTCTACTGATGATATAAGGCAGTGCATGGGAGGCCGCATTCTGACGTTCCGTGTGTTGTGGCTGTGCAGATGTGCTCAATCTTGGCAACGCAAAACCCCAACGTCGGCTTGGCCATTGCCTATCCAATCATGCAGGTAAGCTACGTGCCCATATTGCATCCTTTGTACCGCACCCTTTAGATGCCCCAGTGTGCCTTCACGCTCGTCACAACATGCACGCATGGTTGTCGGCATGCAAAGTCAATGAACCCATCATGGGAGTCAAGTATGGCTGGCTACCTCTCTTTCGCTGACATATGGTCTTTTCATGCAGTCCGGCTTGTGCATAGCTGGCTTGTGGGGCATCATCCTCTTCCGTGAGCTCAAAGGGAGGGAACAGATTGGGTACTGGATATCCTCTGTTGTGCTGATAGCTGGCGCTACATTGCTCACCCTCAGTAAATGAGGGGTATGATGCAGTGTCCCAACAGACAAGCAGGCAGGTAGCTCATTGTACATCATACATGGTGACAGCATCAGGTCTTCCACCTTGAAGTGGGAGATGTATGGATGGATCTGAATCCAATCGTGTTGTTTGTATGACCAATGACCTCTTTACAGAGGTCTATATGCCTATCTGCTTGGAAAGTCTACTATGCATCTTTGTAGTTAGCATGTGAAGTACGTTTGTGCAGCAGTAGCCTCCATCACACTTCAAAGAGATTTTCATAAGGCAGATCCCAGAGCTGAACTGATTCGTGCCCGATATTGCGTTGGTCTGGTCCCTGGTGGCCTGCAACAGATGCCGGTTCTGTGAAGTATATAGAGATTGTCTCATGTCCTACGCCACACATTGCAATCCTGCCATGCAAACAATTGCAGAAGCACTCACAGACGCCTCTCATGCTCTATCCCTCACTATAATCATCAGCCAGGACACAGCATCTGCAGCCAAGTTCCAGTAGATGAAAAAAGGCGTGTTCACGCACCACTCTGGTGGTTTAGGAGGCCTCATGAAATGCTCCACATGTGCCTCCTTTACTTTGGCTGACTGCAGCAGCTGGTGTGCGGCTTGCGCCTGCGCAAACGTGCTCTGAGCGCTCTCGAAGTTGTTAGAGGCCAGGAAGCCCTGCACCGCTGGCATGTCGGCTGGCTCTGTGCACGCCTCTCCAAAGAAAAGGACTGACATGTTCTGCTGGGTGGCTGCATTAGCCATCCTCAGGCACCTGCAGAGACATATGAAATGACCCAACAGACGCTCGCACTCTCTCCCAGTCCATTCTGCAGGCAGCCGTATGGACATCCAGTTGTGCAAGGCTCCTGTATACCGAAGCCTTCACAGGGACGACCCACAATACGCAGCATCATGACTCTATGCATGCCCGCAATGGTCGTGGAAGTATGCCTGTGTGGATTGCATGGTCATTCGAATCGCCTGATCATCCAAACACCTTCTCCTGAGCACTGTGGTGTGCTTCCTGACGTGCACGATCCCGCAGCAGATGGAAAGATTTGCTTGCCTGATGGTGCTGTGCGCTCCCGCCTCTCCAAAGCCAGCCAGGCCGCCGTCATGCGACAGCCGGACAACATCCATCACGATGGCCCCCGCTGCGCCGTCGTAGCGCTGCTGCGCCTGCGCCTCCGTGATGCACTCCCCGCCGCTGCGTGCCAGGGCGGACCCCGAGTCGTCCCACACCCCGCCCATGCGCGCGCACCTCTGCGGGCTGGGGTTGTGATCGTACAGGCACCTCCCCGCTATGCGGTGCACCTCCCAGCCTGCGCAGCACGCCCCTATCATGCTCATACAGGCACCTCCATGCTATGCGGTGCACCTTCAGCCTGCGCAGCAAGCCCCCGTCGTGCATACAGTGCGCACCCAAGAGCCAATGTATGACTTACAAGCGCTCCTGTGTGAGCCCATGAAGCACATGCTCACCATGGCAACTTGCACCGAGCATCTCATCAAGCAACAGTTGTCAGACTCTGCAAACAGCGTAACTCCATGGCAGTCCCTGACTTACTGGCTTCCACAACCCTGGCAGCCAGCAGGCCATCGGCGTGCTCAGGGCCTGGGCCCGTCTCGTCCTGGGCAATGTGCCCAAAGCGCATGTCCTCCTCAAGGAGGCGGGACCTCCTGAACACAAGCGCTCCCAGATCTGTGTGGCACCACTGCATCCTGCAGTGAAATGTTATTACCTCTCACAAGGTACCTCTAGGTGGCTGGGCATGCAGCTGCCCACCATTCATCTCAGCACCTCACTCATGCTGACTTCTGTAACTGATACACATCTGACTGCCGCTGATGTTAGGGAAAGAGTTACTGCAGCTTCGGGCTGTGTAGTTGCTCGCGCCGGGTGTGACACTAGCCAAGCATGTTGAACAGCAAGCTGTTGGCAGCAGGCGCAGCGTTGGCACCTGTTCTCTTTGCATGGCGGGGTCCCCTCAGACGCCGCAAACCTGGCGCAAGGAGGGCCAGTGGTACGGTGGTAGCGGCTGTAGTAATCCAGTGCAACGACGTCAGAAGTTGTTGGCGCATTCACGACTGTCTGGAACGCATCCCTGGCGTAGAGGTTGTCGCCGTTGGTTGCCAGCACCCACTGCGTGCTGGGATTGCAAGCCCTCATGGCCTCGTCTGTCAGGTTGTACAGAAGCCCTGCAGCTACAGTACACAGCCTCTTTTCTTGCATTGGTCAGGAGCACAATGGTATGGCAGTGTATGCATATGTTAGACTTGATCACAGGATTGCAAAGGTGCTGTACCATGATATTGTGGTCGCCAATTGCCACCATCTCGGGCCTTGTACACCTCCCCTACAAGCTCTGCATAAACCCACACTCGTGTGTCCGCCAGGCGCTGCACAGTCTGTGCTAGGCTGCCGAACTGATAGCCATCTGCCACTACAAGCAGAGCCTCCCATCTGCGGTGGCATTCGTCCATATAGTCAGCCTCACTGACAACGATCTTGTCATATACATTTGACGGCTGAAAGGCTGATGCCCACCGCGAGAATGTCTGACTTTTCAGAGAGTGTAGGAGCTCCTCTAAATAGGGAAAGCCCCCCTCGCCGTGTCCACGATAAGTCCTTACCACCACACAGATCAGGGGCTCATGAACTGCCTCTGGTACCTTATACTGAGTATCTCCCTGGGTGGACGGGTGACACCACACTGGGACTTGCACAATACACACATTGAGTGAAAGTGCAAGGAGGAGTGTGCACTTGCGGATCAGCTTTTGCATGTCATGTCACATCTTAGGATCCCATATCTGGCAGCACGACCTTAGCAAAGCGTGTTGTCTTAAGGTTATTACAGCGACCAATGCTAACACAGCACTGTCCAGCATATGGTGACCGAGCCTCCGAACTGACTACCAAGCCCGAAAACGTATGCCCGTTGATGGATCCAGAAGAGGCATCACACCGTTATGGAGCATGTATGTGACTTGAGGGTCAAGACTTGACCCCATGTTGCCAACAACCGTCAATATGAATGGTCAAGTACGGTACCTGCTTCTGCCAGATGAGAGGTGTTTCATTGATCGAGGGTTACAGCTGGCTGTGGTTGGATCTATCAAGTGTCTCACGCTCTTGTCCAGATTCAAACTAACCCAAAGATTTCTCTCTATGTGTGGTGCAGCTATTAGTTCCATGCAGGCTGCCTCTACAGCTGGCTGCGTCTACCAACCCAACGCTTCCTTCAGAACTTTCATGTTCTATGTCTCCTAACCTCCGAGAGCCTCGAAGCTCATGTGGCGCTGCCGCTCTAGCATTGCAATTGTCAACAGGACATGTTATCTGCAGGAGCACAACTTAAGTGCATCTGTTCAAGGACGCAAGTGCCATCAGCAACCCTGGCATCCCTTTTTGTTTCCTATCAGATCCTCCCGTTGAAGCAACACCGGGGTCATCTGTTGACTGATGCAGTCTTGCTCAGCTCAGCCACTCCTTGGCTGTGTCATTCCTTGCTGCAGCATCTGCGTCTCGCTCCTTCTTCACATTGTCCATGGCTTTCTTTGCTGCCTTCCCGCCAGCGCTGCTCTCAAACTTCGCCTGCCTGGCCGCCGCCTGCAAGAAGCACCGCCGCGAGATTTCAGACCAACGCAACAGAAATGCCTCGCAGTGAACGGGCAAGGCAGCACTTTCAGATATGCACACAAAGTGATCAGTTGTCGCCTTCAACCTAGCACACGACACGATTGCCCTGCAGTGAAGAGCAGGGCAGCTGATTATGACGCAGATCCAAGCGCTCCCTCCCTTCCTTGCACTTTGCGCTCTGCCTATAGACAAACAAGCGGGCACACTTCCCCTGCAGCCTTCCTGCTGTGAGACAGAGGGCAGGACACTTAATGAGCTGGGTTGTGTGGTGACTCACTGCTTCAGCAGCTTGTTTGCGGGCTTCTAGGTCTTGCTCTGTTGGGGGCTGAGTGTGCAGTGGCCTGGACAGCAGCAACAACGTGTCAGCTGCTGCTGCAACATGGAAGTCACGTAAATGTACATCCAGAAGAAGCCTGTTTCAATGTGCATGAACTGCTGAGGAGACACTCAAGGGTGACACTCTTTTTCCCAGAGCAGGCCCACCTGTCGCGCCGCCCCTCTTCATGCTCATCGTTACCACCTTTGCAGCAGCTGCAAAGAATACCCCTGTACATCCACAATCCGTCTCAATGCTTTCCAGGATCTGCTCACTGCTCGGATCAAGCTCTTGCCGGGAAGGAATACTTACATGAGTGGTGTTCGGCGATGTGATCAAGTCGTCAAAAAAATTCACTTGCAGTTATGCATATCAGTGTGTCCGTTGCGCGACAGAAACGATGTGTTCGGTCTTGCCAGGGCGCAAACCCTTGGAGTGACCAATCCCTTTGGGGCAGCAAAGGCTGGTCTTAAAGTATCCTGGCCCCATTTAAGCCCTTATGTTACCACCCTCTGGCTGGAGCCTGCACAATGGCAAACACAGGACGCAGACACACCTTATAGCCTTAGTAATAGAGGTCACGTGACTCTCGTTCCGTCTCTGACTTCTGGTGCCTCCCACCTGTCATGCAGTACCGCCAAGGCTCCGCGAAAAGCAGCCTGGGTTTCTTTCTGTAATTGTTGCGGTCTATCATGGGGCAGCCCAGCCAGGGCTGGCTGCCTAGTGGGGGCGTCGTATCCCAGAGGCTCATTGGCACCTTCCTGCTGCTGACCTTTTTGATGCTGGGCGTATCTCTACTCTTCCTGGAAGACTTGCGGGTCAGCTTGCGGCAGGTCTTGACAGGATCGTCAGCTGCCTCAGGACTCAGGACGACCATTTCCGGCACAGTACAGCCGGCGAGTGCCCTGCGATGCAACAGGCTCAATCTGCCTGCTAGCTTCTACAATGAGTCTCAAGGACCATACAATCCAGCGGTAGTGAGACATCCAGCCACGAGGGAATGGCTGCTCTTGTACACCTATGACGAGGTGAGCGATGTGCCTTAGAGGCTTCAGGCCTGACAACATCCACACATCTGCACCAAGATCGGGCATCTTGTGCAGCTGTAAGATCCTTTTCTGTGCAGATATGGTTCGGTATCAGCGAATATGCCAAGACGGGGAAATATTTGGAGGGGAGAATGCGCTCCCATCCTTTGGTGGTCAGGCTGGGCGATGGAGATGCTCCTGGTGTACGAAACCTTGAAGACGTGAGGATGTTTGAGCTGGACGAGGGATTTGCCCAAGTGCAGCAAGACTTTGGCGCAGACCTATACAAGGCGGCAGACTGGAGGTGAGCTTGCAGTGTAATCTATCAAGAGCCAACCCATGCAAAGTGTCTCATGCAAGCACGCTTTGGGGAGTTCAGCAGCACCATCTTCTTGCTTCATCCGTCGTCCATTATCACAACATCCAGCAGTCTACCAGGCAGAAGGCAGCACCACCTTCTTCTGACTTTTGCTCTGCCATGGCAGGCCGTTCATCTGGCAGGGGGAGGTGTACCTGGGGCACTGGATTGGGTTCCTGCCGGCCCAGGAGCGCATGGCTCTGGCAAAGCTAGACCTGGATGCGGGAATCGTTAAGTATGTGTACCGCTTCAGCCACCTGCCTGAGGAGATTGAAGCTGCGCAGCACCCCGACACTGCGCAGGACATCCAGACAGGTATATCCCTAGTGCATGCTAATACATTTGAAGCTGGCCTCACCTAAGAAGACCTTACAATCAGTTGCTCATACATGCACAGCCATGGCTGCTCTCTTTGGGGTATAGGACTAGAGCACTCTGCTGACAGGGTCAAGCACCATGAGAGACGTGTCATGCTTTGCGGCACATCGAGCATAGGCCCCCTGATTCACCAGTTGCTTATGACATGCAAATCTGACAAGACCACTGTACTCTCAGGCGCCTCGCTGAGGGTCGGGGCATTCCAGCCGAAGAAGGAGAGCGCGGCGAAGTTCAAGAGGGAGAAGAACTGGGGATTTGTGGAGGAGGAGGGCGCGCTTATGATCTACTACGCCCTGCTGCCCTGCACGGTGGTGCTGGAGTTCGACCTGGGGCAGCCGGACGGCGTGGTCATGCGCTCCCGGGCCTGCTACGCGGATCAGGCGACGGTCATCGAGCAGCAGACAGGTCAGCCTTGAGCACTCATAGTACCCACTCCGTAATTCACCAGACGCGTCGGCTTAGTCGCCCTGCTGACGGGGATTCCATGAAAGCCGCTTACCTCCTGCTGGTGGCAAGGCTCCTCAGGCTGTGCAGCTGAGGTCAACAGCCATGTTTGACATCAATCTTGGGAGTTGCAGGGTAGTATAAACAAGAGTGTGGCTACTGCAGGATTGGACATCCTGAACATGGAGGGGCACAGCAGCGGCAACCCGGTGCCATGGGACATAGAGGCGGGAGCAGGCGCCAAGGAGTACTTCTCCATGATTCATGTCAAGAAGGGGGACTATGCGCACTGGGCTGTGCGCATCGACAAGGCCAGCCGGCGTGTCACGCATGTGTCGTCGGGACCGCTCATCAAGGCCCGAGACTACCGGAATGAGGTGCTGCCTCCCCTACTTTAGATTTGATAGTTTCGCCAGACGCCAGTTGAGCGTGCCCATGACTTGCATGGCAACGTCTTGCGCCAAATCCCGTCGACGGCCTTCATACCAGAAGCAGTGTCTCATACATCTGTCAAATTCAGCGCACTACTAGGGCATCCCATGCGCTCACTACACTTGTATAGTCCAGGTGCAAAAGACTGGTGCCAGGTTCTAGAGTTGTATGGCCAGCAAAAGGACCTGCTGTCGTGTCTTGCAGGGCTTCCTGCAGACAGCGCTGGTGGTGAGCTCCTTCCACGTGCTGGACATGGAGGCAGCGGATGGCGTCGTGGAGCGCACGGTGCGTATTCTGTACGGGGAGGGCGACCGCTACGGGTGCTGGCTGGACGTGCTGGCTGACAACATCGTCTGGCACGAGCTCAGCGACCCCGCTGCGCTGCCCGCAAGCCAGCCGGGCGCTGACACACCCGCAGATGAGGTGAGCGCCCGCCCGCAGCACAGCGCAGCCCCTGGAAACAGTGCCCGGCAAACCGCAGAGCAGCAGCAGCCTGCAGGGGCACAGGCTCTGTGACTGAGCACGAGAGAGGCTGCCGAGCATATCACTCCTGCTATCATACGTGCTTGTACAATAGCAGTGTCTCAGCACGCGGGGCCCGAGCACATTGTGTGGGTACTGTGTATCATGGAGGCATGCAGGCATTGTCCAAGCTGTTGTTTGCATGCAGGTCTCGTTGGGGGAGCAGGCGCTGCAGAAAGCCACAGAGCACCTCAAGGCCACCATCGTCAGCACTTCCTCGCTGGAGGGCAGAATACACACCGAGGCGCCCGGGCAGCAGAAGGCCGCGCCCCTGCCCATGCATGACACATCCATGGGCACCCTGGAGCACAGGCTGGAGGGAGAGGTCGAGGACTCTGGGGCAGAGCAGATGCCTGACGGAGAAGGCATGTCTCAGGTAGCAGACTACAACGCCTGGGTGCATGGGTCAGCTGGAGAGTCTCCTGCAGAGGCGCCCACAGCTGGTTCCACCTCGCGACTGGCAAAGCCTTCAGACTAGGAGCAGCAGCAGAGACCACATCAGCACTCCTCAGAACTTGCTTAGAGACTTATCCACACCAACAGCGCTCAGCGCTTGGATCTGCATGTGTACTCTAGGAGCGAACAAGCGGCAGACTCAGCTGCTATGATTGAGACAAGTAGGATAGCGTTTCAGATGCGGGAAGTCAAGGGTCGCAAGGCTTCTGGGGTGGGGCTCACATGGGTCCTGAGGCTCTTGCGTGCATCTTTCTGTTTGATAGATGAGCATAGGCTAGTTCCAATTTCCTGGCATGTGGGGCCTCAGGTCTCTACAGGAGTTGCCAAAAATGATGCAGCATGCCGTAAGCAGCACGGCACTGCAGCGGGCAGGGACCTGCAGGCATCTGTTGCTTCTGGTGGCATAGCATGTCAGCCCAGCTGACGAGAGCCAGACTCATGGTCTGCAAGTCCAGAGTGTAAATGATACCACTGTGAATGCTCAAGATCTTTGATCTGGCCTCCTGCCAGACACATATTATTGACACCGCACTGCACACTTCACATATGCAGGGTAACCGCAGATGTTGCTATCCTGCTGTCAATGCAGACACCCCTCCACAGATTCCAGGCCGACGCTGTCGCCAGCTTTTCATGTACCAGTCCTTCAAGAATTGCATCTTTACAAATGGTGCCACTCAGTCTCATGCATTCAGGATGGAGGCTGCTGGCCCCACAAAGGTTACAGGTGCTCCAGCAGCTTGTCACACTTGGCAACCAGGATGTCAATGGCCCGCGTGAACAGCTGCTCCGGCCGCAGCACCCCTGTGGACTCTATGGTGTAGATGAAGTGGTCCTTGCGCTTCCTCAGCTCTATGCAGCCTCTCCAGGCCTCCTCGCCTGACAACCGCCGCACCTACAATCAACACTCGCCATCACAGCCCTCCCTGCAGTTTCCTACATATTGCTGGATTTTTGCATTGCATGAGTGACACGGCAGCGCGATGCCTCTTGAGATCAGTCTGTTTATGCCCTGGTCTAGGAGCCTCCTGGACGCCGCCTGGCATCAGGACTGGGAAGTGTTCCTTGTGCATGTGAGCTTCCACCCAGGTTGACAATGCTGGTGAGGAAGCAAGCTGCGTCTGGCGCTCACCTTTTCCAGCAGCTTCTCGTGCTGGCGCGCATCGCCAATAGCAGCTTTCCTGGATGCCCCGCTGCCCTGCACTGTGACCAGCCCCGGAAGCTCTGCCGCCAGTTCATCAGCCTGAACACCCTCCACAGCTTTCAGCAGCACCACCTCCGGCTGCAGCCGATACCTGCACGCCACACCTCATAAGATTCCCCTGCAACGCCCACTCAGCAGCCCTGCAGCTTAGGATGTCAATGCTCGAGCTGCCATGAGCACCTGACATGCTAGAGCTGTAGAGGTGCGCAGGGGTGTATTAAGCAAGCCTGCAGAGGGAAATGGGCAAGGAAGGCGGGATGCACCCTCCCCCAACTCTCTGCTGCCTGCTCCAAGGGTGAGCAGCTGATGTACACTCTGTACATTGCAGACCTGGCACAGGCATCAGCTCAGTAGCTGCAGCAGCATCTGGTCTGATGCAAAAAGAAACAGTAAGCCGCAATATAAACATGCCACTCACCAGGCGGTGGCGACAGGGGACCACTTGGCGTGCTCCGCTCCAGTGCCCTTCATGCAGTGGGCCTCCAGGCGGATCTCCTGCCCGGGGCGCATCTTGGCCAGCAGGATGTCCTCGTGCACCAGGGACACCCCCTCCGGCCCCACCACCTCGCGCTGGTCCTGGTCGAACTGGCAGTTGGTCTCGTCCGGCATCTGGCTCCCGCCTGGCAGCCACGTCAGCTCTGATGACATCACTGCGCATGCAGAGAGCCGGCTGAGAGGTCCCTGTGCCGGAGGCTGCAACTGTGGCTAGGAGCTGAGCCTCCACTGGACCGCTGTTGTGTGATGACCTCGTTCAGACGCCTCTCGAATGACGTCTCTCCACCACACGCACATTGGGTAGATTGTCATACCAATACCAGAGACCGAGTATACTCCCCCTTTCCGCCTGGCTATAGCTCTCAGAGCAAGATAGACACGGTCTGCTTATGGTGCCTGGAGGGGAAGGGCAGATAGAGAGGGCATGCTGCACCTTTCTCATTGGCCATGGTCTTGTCCGGCCTCCAGGTACATCTGACGTCCAGCTTGAAGATTGCCGTTGTCTTCTCTGTGGATCGTTCCGACCCTGCACAGCACCTGTGTGCTTACAGAGATACCAGTCCCACACAACTCACGTCTGCACCTACGACAGGGTCCTGTAAGACAGTACAACACTTGATCACTAAGGTGATGGAACAGGGACAGGAGGTTTCTGCAGACTACCTGCTTTGCTCTCGAACAGGTCAGGATCAGCCCTTATTGGTACCAGGCCCAAGCGATGTGACAGCACTTCATCCTGTGCGGTGGGGAATGCCACCGTGAGTGACGCCAGCATGTATAAACAACGAGCTAGTATTGCTGCAGCAGACAGAGAGATGCATAAATGCAATAGCGGCTGTTCTGGTGTGCTACGCGCCCCAAGGTTTTCATGAGGGTTCTGCAAAGTGTGTGCAATGCCCAGGCAAGGAGGCTATGCCTCACCGCGATGATAGATGTGTTGTTGACTAGGAAGACATGCTCAATGGCCATGGTGGGGACCTCTGCAATGAGGATTCTTCGCAAGGCGTTGGCTACGGCTGGGCTGGTCCCTATCAGCTCGAACTCCATGTCCATGCCCTTTACCCAGTTGATGACCACCCTGAAGTCCTTCTTGAACCTCTTGAATGACCAGCTGTTGTCGATGCCCAATGCAGCAAAAAGTTGAGCGCTGTCTGCTGTTGAGACCTGCGAGCACAGTGTAGCATTGTTTCAAACCCATTGCATATATAATGTCTGCTGATGTCAGATTCATGCTGTCCGATGAGGGATGGCGACAGGTGATCTCACATTGTAGTTGAGAGCGTCTCCGCATGTGACGTAGTCCTGCTGCTGCTGAAGGTTCTCAGGCAACGCTGGCTCTTCATCGTACTGCGGTGATGGCCCGCTGGCCGCCTTCTGCTTCTTTGACGCCCTGCCTGACTTGCCTTCTCCCATCAGAGTCACCTCATCGACTCGTGCCGACCAGCAATCTGAGGCCGCTTTGTAGCTTGTTTCTCTCGTCTGTTTCAGTGTCCTTCATTCCCAGCCAGCAGAGCGGTCAGAGGCGGAGTTCGGAAAATGTTCCGGAACCAGTCTCGGAGCTTCGGATCCAACTCCATCAGGACGCTTATCATCTTTGCGCTCGCAACAACGGCACCCCTTGGGGGATGCTTCAGGATGTTGAGCATGCTAGACCACAAGGGGGCTGGCTGCACGGCAACAGTCTCACTTGATCGCAGGAGAGGGTTGTCATGCATGAACGGCATGCTCAACGGCCAGGGATGTGCTGGTGCAATACGGCTGCATGCAATAGGAATACCGTACGACAAGCATCGCGTTCATCGATGTCGTGCGTCTCTTTCTAAAGGCCAGTCCCAGCAGAGAAGATGGAAGCGTCGAGCCAAAATCAGTCGGCTTACGAGGCACACAGTGCATGTGTCTGCGATGGCCGGGATACCACACTTGCTACCGGTGACCAGCACCTTCGGCATATGGGCAGCGCTGAACCTTGCAGCTGCCCTTGGTCTGTGGTCAGAAAAGACAAGGCATGCACCACACATGCCACACCATATCACACTGCAATGCTGCTTGCCTGCCTTTCTGTGCAAAGCAGAGTCCCACAAGGCCTTCTGTGCATGCTGCATGCATCTCTGGTTAGCCTCAGCACATATATGAAGTCTCGGGAATGCGCAGGGTGGGAAAGGAGTTGAGCGGTCCTCTGGTGTCGACATTGGTCGGTCTCCTGTTTGCCAACACCGGTGTTGTGTCAGGAAGCAACGCTCCGGCAGTGTACGACACGGTCAACAAATTCATACTGCCTTTGGCAATCCCGCTGCTTCTTTTCTCTGCTGACCTTAGGTGCGCCCTCTCGCTTACGGCTATCATTGCTTATTGACTCTTGACATCCCTCGACAGCCAATGCTGCGAATGCTAAACCTGTTGCTTTGCACGGCAGACACACCATGTGACGTCTTATATTCCATTCCAGTGATGAGTAGTATGACATCCCCAGTATGGAAAAGCAGCAGACAGGATTGGACCAAAAGCACTCCCTTATGCAGACGAATATTCAAGGAGACAGGCAAGCTGTTGGTGGCTTTTAGCATTGGCTCAGTGGCCACAGTTGTGGGCACGCTGGTAGCCTTCAAGCTGATTCCTCTGCAAGCCCTGGGCCCCATGGATTCCTGGAAGATTGCCAGCGCTCTGGCTGCACGTCACATAGGCGGCGCCATCAACTATGTGGCCGTCTCAGAAGCCCTGCAAGTGTCCCCGTCTGCGCAGATGGCCGGCCTGGCCGCAGACAACCTGCTGTGAGCGTTCCATACATAAACATGCCCTTAGTATGTGTCCCTACCCTAAGGCCAGTGCTGCTTGCCATGCTCGACCCTGTTGGGGATATGACAACAGTCTGAGGTTCTCAGAAAGGAGAATTTGGGATGCGCTGCACTGCCTAACTGACTGAGCTGTGCAGGTGTGCAGTGTACTTCACGACACTGTTCAATTTGGCAAAAAAGATCCCTGCAGAGCCCTCGCCTATTGGTCAAGCAGCTGTTGAGGAAGAGGGAAGGCAGACAATCAAGGTATTCCCCGCAGCTATCCCTAAATATGGCCTGCAACCTGCCTCCATACCCTGCTCATGAGGCAGGCTATAGAGGGCTAAAACCACCCCAAATCGAGCATGCAACGCACCACCTCTGAGCCGAGGGCACAGGACAAGCTTGCATGCGCTCCTCACCTAGCAGCACGAATGCGCAGGTGTTGGAAGCAGCAACAGGCATTGCCCTGTCTGCCTGCATCTGCTATCTAGGGCAGCAGCTGGCTGCAGCCATGGGCTACCCAAGCGCGTCCATCTCAGTCATAACTATCCTGACTGTGGTCCTGGCGACTTGCATGCCTAAGCGCCTGGCGCCGCTCGTACCTTCCTCCGAGGGCATTGCCTACATCCTCCTGCAGGTCTCGCCACCACGCTGTGCTATGATGCACCTCTGCTCTTCGCCCAGATTTGTTGTTGTCTTGCAGCTCACATGCAGCATGGTGAAGACTTCTAATCAGAAATTGCATGAGAGGGAAATAGGTCAGATGAGTGTTGCAGAGAGAGATGTGTGCATCTTGGGTCCGCAGATATTCTTTGCGGCAGTTGGCGCTGCGGGAGAGGTAAGAGCAGTGATACAGACGGCGCCGTCCCTCTTCGTCTTCTGCTTCCTGCAGATTGCGGTGCACCTGCTGCTTATTCTGGGGGCTGGCCGCCTGGCAGGCTTCTCCCGCAAGGAGCTGCTCCTGGTCTCCAATGCCAATGTGGGAGGTAGGAGGCTTTTTGTGTTTGTGGGCAGATGGATGAGGAATTGGCAGGTGGAGCTTCCTTGATCGTCATTTGCTACAGTCAGGAGACAGCACATTCAGGATGCAGCGCGGCCACATGCAACACTTAGCAGCTCAGGATGCTTAAGTTCAGCCAGAGCTAGCTAGTTACATGGATAGCCTTATGCATGAGGGTCACAGATGCTGTGCTGCATGCAGGACCCAGCACTGCGGCGGGTATGGCGGCAGCAAAGGGCTGGCAGTCAATGCTGGTGCCTGCCATATTGATAGGCACATGGGGCTACAGCATTGCGACGCCACTGTCAATAGTGCTAGGGCAGTCTGTGCTGCAATCAATGGTAGTGTAAACATATGTTGCATGCATGGTCCTGCGGCTTTTCAACAATCAGATGTCTGGGCAGGAATGTACACGGCATAACACCTGCTCTTCAAAACTGCAGCCAACCCCCTCAAGATACAGGGCTTGAAGACTCACACGAGGCTCAGGCACCCACAAATTACAGCAGCACTCAGGTCAAGTTAAGACTAACGTTCCTCACAGAGATTGCACGTCAATTCCCCCTCAGAGAGCATAGCCTTGCTACACCAAGCTGCAGGTCTCACAATTCACATGGACACACGATTGATGGTGCCTGTGCTCTGTTCTGCAGCTCCGCGATGCATCTTTGCACAGCAACTGCCGTGCCACGCCTCACATCCGGAACTGCTTTTGGGCCTCACACCCGGAACTGCTTGCGGGTCTCGAACATCATGGAGGGCACGGTTGGAGCGTCGCGCACGAGGGCAGCGCCCTCGGGGCCGGCGCGCTTGAGCAGCTCCAGCATGCGCGTGTAGTACAGCAGCAGCTGCGTCATGGCCGCCTTCAGTACCTCCCGCCCGCATGCGCTGCTTCTGAAATCCTTCATTGTCTCCCTGCACATCCACCCTCGACTCACCACACGCATCTGACCGGTCCTCATGCACCATGCTGGCTCTGGTCATAGGGCTGGTGAGAGAGCTGTAGGTGTGAATCGTTGAGGGTCAGCTTGAAAGCATGCACTCAGACTCTGATCGTTTTGCCAATATTGAGGCTGCACAGAGGTCATGGCGGGGGACTGTGGTGAGGGGATCTGCATACTTGTTCAGTGCCTCGATGGCGGAGGTCCAGCGGGAGGCAAAGTCCTTCATGATGGGCGCAGCCTCGGGCGGCCCGTAGCCGGGCACGGGCAGGCCCTCGGGCACGTTCTGCTGCTTGGCGGCGGCCTCTGCGGCCCGCACAAAACGCACGAGCTCTCCCACGTGCAGGCCCAGCGCCTCCTCCACGTACACATTCATGGCCGCCGTCAGCTGGTCCTGCATGCAGCACTCTTTGTCAGCAGCACCCCTGCAATGTAGACTATCCCAAGGCTGCCTTGGGCAATAGGGACCAGCAACACTTCGCACTTTGGCAGAGAGATGTCAGATCCATGACGCCAGGCATGGAGGCTGCATCAAGCTACCTGCAGGCATGCTGCTAAGGTTCCAAGGACAGTTGTCACAAAGTAGGGAGGTGCTGCAGAGTAGGTAAGTTCTACAGTGTGGCATGTCACCGGGGTGCACCTCGAATTCTTTGATGGTCTCGGCCCCGCTGGCGCCTAAAGGAGCAGTTGGCGGCGGGGGCGAGGTGCCGGGAGCATGCGCCATCTGCCCGCCCCTGCTCGCAGCCTCCCGCAGCAACTGCACGGACACTCATGAGTCAGGCAAGCACAACCACTCCGTGCAGCTGATGCATGTCCCGACGGAGCACCACAGCATTTTCAATGGCCGCAAGCACCTATGTATCATACCTGGCCGACGAGAGTGACAGAGATTGCGGCACATGGGCCTCGTGTGATGTAGCAAGGCATTTGATGCTCTGAAGCTCATCTCAACATTTCCTCTAGCCCTGCCCTGTTACTCAGCCTTAGAGATGGGTAGCACAGGTTCTGGGGGCCTTGCATGGATCCGAATGCGCGGGCGCCACCTGGACGATGTGGTGGAGGTTGTTGACGAGGAAGATGGTGGAGGCGCGCTTGCGCCCAAAGCGCTTGGACAGCCGGATCAGCAGCTCCAGCGCCGCGTAGCGCAGCCGGTCTATGTTGTGGTCCATCTGCCCGTCCTGCATAGCCACATGTGCTTCTACATGAGTGCCCCTACACTTTCCACGCCTGTCACACATTTCACACGAGTGTGCTGTCATACGGCTAAAACGCATCGAACTGCAGTCTCAGGTGTTGCATAATGTAAGCACATTCTGAGTAGACAGGCTTCTGCAACCCAGTCATCTCACCATTGGCATACCTGGCGTAGGAGCAAGCCTGTGCATAGCAAAGCTTTTCAGGGACGGCATGCGGCACTGCAGACACGATGGGAGCAATTACGGGCACATGTTGAGGGGTGCAGTGCATACCTGGTAGTCGGCGTTCAGCAGGAGGAGGGAGGTGGTGAGCAGGGCGTAGCGCTGGGTGATGAAGTGCAGCCCGGGGTCCTGCCCAAAGTTGGCCGGGTTGTAGGCCCTCATGCTCTGCAGCTGCATGTCCAGCATCACCTGCGCCCAAGCCAGCCCGGTGAGACTGCCGCCATAAATCAGCCCAGGATGTCCCAACATCCTGAAGAGCCCTTGTATGAAGGAAATCGACTAGAGCCCCTGATAGCTGTCCTTTCTAGGTGGCGTCAAACTGACAACTCCTGCAGGAAGCGCCTGAAGATGCATGGGGTGTGTGAACACGCTGGCTGTCTGTATTGTACGAGCCAGAACAACAATGGCTTCTGCAGAAGGCTCCTAGAAATTGCATGGGGGTGGTGAAGAGAGGGAGGCAGAGGGCGCCTGATCAGACCTTGAAGCGGGGCCAGAGGAGGAGGTTGACGCGGTCGAGGTAGTCGTCCAGGCACGGGATGCGGCGCTTGTTCATGATGAGCTGGTGGTGGTAGTTCATGCGGATCATCAGCAGCAGCGCCACCAGGTCGTAGCACTCCTGCCGCCACAGCAGAGCACCTCAGACCTCCCAAATGCATGCATGTAGTTTATTTGTCTTACATAGACCTTGCACCGAGCTTGTTGTTTCCAGCACTCTCATGAACACCTCTGCAGAGGTCAATGCTTGAGGCAGGACGTAGCTGCATGATGGGGAGTCAATTGTGAAACCTGGAGTAGCCAAAACTGCTGAGCTGCTGTCTGGTTCCTGAGTTGAGGCCACGCAAGCCCAGCGCATGAGCACATGTCGAGAGAAGTCCTTCGGCTGCCCCTGTACCGTCTCTCTAGCGAGGTAGAGCTGGGCTCTCTGCAGGAAATTCGATTCTCACAAACTCCAGGTGCCCACCTGGATGGAGGCGGCCAGGGAGGACTCGACGACAGCCAGGGTGGCGGTGAAGAGCTGGGAGAAGATGGTGTCCTCCTGGAAGAAGTCGCAGCAGAACAGGTACTCCGCCGTCGCCGTGTCCATCAGCAGCTTGCTCACGCTCCGGAACAGCACCTGCGCGCCCCCGGCAGCCGCCTCGCAAACCTCTCGTGCAAGCTCTGTAAGGTTCATACCGTGATCGTGCAGCGGTAGTCCTGTAGTCTATGCGCAGCCTCAAGAATGTCTCTGGCACGGGGCCAACACAGTCTGCGCATGTATGAGTCACGGCGCTGAGACATGTGCATGCGCATGCATGTCTCCGTGCACACGCAAGGTGGCGCAATGCAGCCGCAAGCGCTCCCTCACGCACTGGTGAGCTGGGCCTCGCGGTGCATGCAGAGACCTGGCCGAACTTGCAACAGGCAGTCCCTTGATGTGACTCATGAGAGTGTTCCTCGTTTGGGGTGAAGGCTGAAGAACAAGCAGGCACGTCTCAGGGGCATGCCTCAAAAGGATTGGTCCTCCTCATGGTGAACACTGGGTAGGTGCAAGGAGGAGCTGCAATAAGCGTGACACTGGCAGACAAGCTGATCAAGGCCAAGTCAGTGTCTCAGGATGAGGGCAGGACGTGAAGGAGACACATGTCAGGGGCCTGCCTCGAAAGGGGCCTTCTTGGATTCGGACTCGGCGACGTGGGGGATGATGGCGGCCTGGTCGAGGTGGTGCAGGATGTTGCCGCGCTCGCCCAGGGCAAAGGCGTCCCGGTGCGCCCCGCTGGCACCCCGCTGGAACAGGTTGGCCATCACCCCGCCCATGCCCCCCGGCGCAGCCTCCCCTATCACGTCCGCCGGCCCCGCCAAATCCTCCTGTGCAAGGCGGCTGTACGTCAGACCGGGTGACTGGTTCACACAGTGCGCGGACTGCCTTGCACCACCCTTCCTCCGGGAGCCAAAGACTGCTGCCATCTTATCTGAGAAGAGTACTGCTGCCTTGTGAAGCAGTCCGTAGCAGCATCCCGTGTCAGCATCCTGCCCGAATACAGCAGCACCTCTGGTGCAGGCATGTCAGCAAATCAGGGGTTAATCTATGCCATCATGCCTGCGTGTCACTGAAGCTTGCACACCATGCACAAGTGCTGCAATGAGAGGCTAAATGAGAATCACAGGGAAGGGTGAGGCACGACACGTCTGCCTGTCGTTGAAGCTTGCGCGCCGTGCGCAGATGCTGCTCCGTGGGGCTTGGAGGCAATCACATGGCAGGGTGCAGAGCGACGTGAGGTGCTGACCTGGAGGCGCTCAAGGGCAGCGAGGTAGGAGCGGAAGTGGGAGGACAGCACGCGCGACAGCGTCTCCACGTAGGCGTTGCGCATCTCATGGAACACCTCCGGCCCGTGCTGGCGCAGGAAGGTGACCATGTACTTCTGCTTCAGCAGCACGTTCTGCTGCAGGATCTGGATGTTGGTCTTCGTCTTCCGCAGCTGGTATATCCTGCAAAAGCTTAGGCCCACAGGATGCAAGCTGGGAAGATAAGGTGAACAACTCATGCCCTGCAGGATTGCGATTGACATGACAAGCAATTGAGAGCCAGGGTCAGAGCCATGCCATCCTGATGTCAGTCTAGAGATGCTTGGAAGCAGAGCAGTCAGAAAATGCAAAGGGGAGCTAGCCAATGCTGAGGGCATCAGTCTGGCGGCAGACAGACCTGTTCATGAGGATGTCCCGCGACTTGGTGACTGCTTTGGCCCGCAACCGCTCCAGCTCAGGAGCGATGTCCTGCATGGCCGCTGAGTTGGACGCCATCTCGCTGCTCTTGGCAAACTCCAGCTTCTTGTGCAGAGCCAAGAGGTGCTCCTGCGCATGTGCACACGGGATCCTCACCATCCGATGGTACTCCTCTCAAAGTTTGTTTTACCAGGCTATTGTGTGGCAAGTTGACAGGAGCAGAAGCTCAAGCCTGTTAAGGCTGCACAGCTCCACCTGTCTGTGTGAGTGGTTGGGCAGAAACTGCAAGGCTATGGCATGGTGAAGAGCCCTCACAGCAAAGCCATCGCCCGGGGCGCAGGAACGACGCTGCTAGGGAGGGATGGCCGGAGTGCCAGGCTGTCCAGACGCTGGAGTGCGGGGTGGTAACATCCCACACATGTGTCAGGTCATGGATGTGAAGACGCCAGGCAACAGCTGGACAGCATAACGTACCGCAAAGCCAGCGTCTGGGGGTGCAAGCAAGACGCCATCGATGAGGGATGGCGGGAGCGCCAGGTTGTCCAAAAAGGTGCCCAGGCGGGATTCGGCGGCCTTGCGGTTGCGCAGGCGCACGCTCATGGACTGGCTCTGCTCCTGCAGCGCCCGGATCTCGCTGCTGATGTTGCCCAGGTCCGACTGGAACTTCCCCAGCATGTCCTCCATGGTTGCCAGGATGGCGTCGCAGCTGCTGATCTGCGCGGCCACATGTAAAGATCACTCCTTGAGTCCTGAGAGTCGAGGGCACATCATGCCCCTCAGCATGGGTGTCACTACCAGCTGGGCATCACACAGGGCAGCTCAGCGCCCATTGAGTCTCACTTGCATGGTTATGCGCTCTCCCGCACCCACTTTGGATATTGAACTGTAATCAGTGCTGATTCGAGGAGCAATGCTTCAAGGAGCTCTACTGACAGGAGGATTGCCACTGCATAACAGTGCTCGCGGCTCTGTCATCTCAAGCTGGATCAGAGTGCAGACCTGCTGGTGCAGTGTGACTAGGTTGTCGGACTCAGAGAGGTAGTCTTGTATGGACTCCAGCTCTGCCTGGCGCAGGCGCGCTTCATAGTGCCGCCCATACTCTTTGGGGTCACAGCCCTGATCCAGGATGGCTCTCAGCACCTCGTGCCCAGCATACCTGTCCAGCTCATCATCCACTCCTGCAACAACATGCAAATGTGTGTTTACCTGACCTGCCCTCCTTGCAACTGCAGGCTCGGTTTCCTGCCTGCCCTCTGACCTGCACTTGACACTCTAGAGGACAGACTCCATGAGGAGGCGCTGCACAGCAAGTTTGAAGAGGGTAGCTGCAAGCAGTGAGTCAAAAGCAGTGAGGCATGCCTTTCAAGGAGATGTCCTGAGATGTGAAGTCCAGGTCGCCGAGTGAAAGGTCTTGGGGAAGAGATTCATCTTCAGCCTCGTCCATACTTTCAGAGGCAGGAGTAGGAGGTCCACTATCCCGAACGGGGTTCTGCATTGTTGTGCCTCTGATGGCAAGGTCTTCCACTCGCACTCCTGAAGGGCCCGATGGATTCTGTGGTCTCTTAAATTCTAAAGATAAATGGAGCTCGCACGAATCATAAATGGACCGGAATCAAGCTTTTTGTCCTGTAACCGATATTGAAGGCTTCTGATGGTGAACTGCTCATCCCTCTTACATGCACGAGGTTGCGTAGGGTGCACTCAGGAACTTCGCTAGGCTATGATCTGGGAAGTGTATCGCGCACTTCTCTGGAACGGGCCCATGAGCCCAAAAAGTCAACGGGCCCTGCCCTCTGGGTTTGACCGGATGCCCACTCAAGAAGGGGCTCACTGCTGGGCGCAGGGGTGCAACTACAGGAGCTTGAGCACAGGGGATTCATCATGCCCAGCAGGAATGAGATGGCAGACAATAACAGCTGCCTTCTGGCGAAGCGATGTCTCGGAAAGCTGGCTGCCATATGCCATAAACCCATTCTTCATGAGGGTGAATGCCTGGTAGTGCACAGCAGAGAACTTGTCAAATTCTGGAATAGCTTAGCTACTGCACCTGCAGCATCCCTTTACAGGCGCATTGCCCTGGCCTCCTGCAGATCAGCTATGACTAGGAATGTGCATAACTGGGCTTGGTCCTTCTATAGGGGCGTGCGTGCATGCAAGTACATGCTGGACATCAGGGTTGACGACCTAGACCCCATTGCTGAGGCCACTTTCAAGAGCTACCGCGCTGATGTGCATGATGCTGCTTGGCAGGCGCTTCTGGCCACTTGGCAGGGTCTCTCTGTCAACCCTAGGACTTGCCCAAGGGACAACATGCCAAGGTTGTGCACATACAATGCCTGGTTTGCTAGGCCTGCTGTTACTCACCGCAGGGTTATCTTTAGGCTGCCTCTGTCCAACAAGTGTGTGCAGAGCCTCCTCAGATTTAGATTGGGCTGTCACAACTTGCCCCGGGATGTGGGTACCCGTACTGCTATTCCTAGGTCACAGAGGTTTTGCCATGTCTGCAACGTTGGCCAGCCTGGTGACGAATACCACCTTGTCTTTGAGTGTCGAGGCTTGCAGCATATTCGTGATAGATACCCTGGGTTGTTTGGACACCATGCTGAGACAATGATTCAGTTCATGTGGCAGGCAGATCTACATGGGGTTGCCAAGTTTGTCACAGATTGTCTGGGCGTATATTATGACACCGACCCCGACAGGGGTCGGGCATCTGATCAGCCCTAGGTGGCTGGAAGAGATGTAATGTTTCTCTCTCTCTCTTTTGTCATACAGTGTGTGCATGTGGTGCAAGAACGAAGTCTTGGACGTCCTGCCTGGGAGCATGCAGATGGCACTGACGTTGCAAGATATTCCAGGCAGTCCCGCTCTAGTAAAGCAACCATGGTAGCCAAGTCCTCTAAAATGGCACAATCATCCTCGAGTGCACTCCGTGTGTATATTCGAAGTAGGACAAAAAGCAGGACTTTCATGCAGACAGCCAACGCACTCTAGACAGTTTGGGCCTCTCACGCCAACAATGCTGTACAGTCAATTGAGGCTGCAGGATGCACGAGCAAACTACACACCACAGCACTCCCTATGGATGAGCCTGATGTGCAAAAAGAAGAGCCTGAAAGAGAGCTGATCCCACACATGCTGGTCTGAACAGAGCTTCCAAAAGTTCTTGCTTCAAAGCCTTCTGCCAAAGTCAGAGAGACCAAACTTGTCTACCTCTAGCAAAATTGTGTGGTCATGCCTGCAGACCACCTTCCCTTTCCTATACCTGCCGCTCTCATGCATGGGGCATGGGGTCTTGCTAGAGGAAGGGAAGGGCCCTCAGCTTGTGCTTTTTCCACATTGCCACCTCTCCTAGTCCTAGAAGCCCTCAAGCTATACTTACACTCAAAAGCTTGGTCCGTACTGACCAAGGTCCCATCAGGAGCATCATGCAGCCCCGATACATGGGCAGAGACGTGCAGTTGCCGGGTGGGATGCCCCGCAGGCAGGCTGCTTCTGGGCGATGAGGCAGGTCTGGTGGGTGGCCAGCTCGGGGTCAATCACATAGTTGGGGATGTCCTGGCCCAGCTCTACAGTGCAGCCGCGCTCGCAGGGGAAGTGCTGCCGTAGCACCTCGCAGCTGTTCAGAAACCAGAAGTCCTGCTGGCTGCATTCCATCCCCCTCTCCCTGTACATTGCGCAGGCAGTCTCAGAAAAATGCACACTGGCATGCAGGAGGCTTGCACTGAATGCATGGGGTATAGACAGGGCTGGTAGCATGCATGATCCAGGCTCATCGCTATACAGCCAAAGCAGATGGAGTAACCACACTGCAGCTGTTGCGAGATTTGGAGCAGGTGTTGCTGTGGCACTCAGCAGGGCGTTAGAGACATACTTGCAGGCGGCGTTGCAGTCTACGCCCCTCTGGGCAGCTGAGGGCTGCAGCCTGGGGTGTGCCCGGATCCTGAGGCTGTCCGGCAGCAGCGGGCAGCTGCGCTGGTCAGCCAGCAGGACTGTGGCGCCCCGGATGGGCAGCGATGTGAGGTGGCGCTGATGCCCCCGGGGAAAGGGCCACAAGCCTAGAGGCTTCACTAGGGCCTCATACTCCTCCAGCTTATAGGGACGCAGATACACCTGCAGTAGCATCACTCCTCATGAAATCAAGTTGGATGGCATGCAGAGACCTTCAGGCCCCTCAGGAGCTCGTACACAGCACTGCAATTTCCACATGCTCACACAAAGTTTCTTGTGTAGCTGAATTCAATGCGCGTGCTCGGTTCCAGACCTCATCAGTGATCCCCTAGCATCAGGAGCAGGGCTTCACCTTTTCAGGCTCAAAGGCAGCGTCTATCAAGGACTCCTGCCACAGCTGAGCCGATGACACCAGCCTGCTCTGCGTGGCTTCGTATGCATCTTGCCGCAGGTATGACAGGTTCCCAAAGTCCTCTACGGGCACTTGAGCCCACGCCATGCCGTTCAGAAACTTCCGGAAGGTGGCTGCATTCATGTTGGCGCCAATCTCCCCTATGTTCTTGTTGCGGCTCACCTCCGGCACGATGCAGTCCCGCCCTGCAACAGTTCCCTCTTCTGGATTCGCTTGAAGGTGCTCCTTCTACTACATGGCCTGTTGCCTATAGCAACACGCAACATTCTCACATGCAAATCTGCAGAAACCCGATGCTGTCTTGGAAGATAAGACTGATTGCCGAAGGGAGATGTCTGCCCTGCCAAAGTCCTCACTTCCTGGCTTCTCTGCATCTGGATGAGCAGCGTGCTCTTACACTCTACAATCAACTTTCCTTGTGCATGGTGCAATGACTGGGTTAGCTTGCCTTTGGAGGTGGAGTTCAGCCTCATCCAGTGGTCCCATGCCTGGTCCGGAAACTCCCCGCCTATCTCCTGCCACACCTCCCTCCGCAGCATCCACCCCAGCCCAGGGAAGTACGATGTCCTCCGCTGCAGAAACAGAATGCCATGTCAGGCTGCAGCCTCTGCTTGAAGATTGGATCCGCCGCAGCATGCCCGGTCTCACAGACGGCAGTCTGCGCTACAGAAGTAATAACCCACAGCATCTACCTCGTGCATTCCAAGTGCATGACTGTGTTTGGAGGAGCTTCCTCAGGCCTAGAGCCCTGTCCTACCTTGACGGCATCCACCAACCTGGCAGATGAGCTTCCAACACTGCGTTGGCATGAGAGACGAGATGAGGACGCTCTCTGAAGTGCTCACCAGGCGCTCAGGACGCCAGTCTAGGGCCGCCAGCCCATTGTCATTCCAAGAGGACACACACCACAAGGAAGGGTCGTCTTCCAATAGGGGCGCTGTGGCCTGCGCAAGCATTCCATTGCATGAGCACAAGCGCCACACTGCAGCCTTATCAGCATCAACTCACTCTGCGCTCTCTGCGGAGGCTGCAAACAGGTCTCGTCTCTTGTATGGGGCACAGCCTGCGCAAGCGTCCCCCTCCTGAAATGTGATTAACACACAGGAGCTGGGTTTATGCAGGCTGGTGTGAGGGCATGTTCCTGAGCAGATGGTAAATGTAGGAGACTGAGGCCTCACCTCAAACATTGTGAGGAAGTCAGGGCTGAAGAGCATGTCATCTTCCAGGATGATGGCATGGGTGTGCCCCTTCTCCTCAAACAGCTTGCTGAGGCCCCACCTGTAGTGCTGCGACAGCCACGCATGCCCCGCCTGCAGGTCGGAGCTATGCCTGTCACACACGGGACTTGATACCATGCACGTCACAGTGCTTCAAGCATATGAGATCCCCTCCTAGGGTCCAACTCCTTGCAACAAGGCCACTTCCCATTGATGCTGGGCATGTCCTACGAGAGTGCATTCTCAGCCATTCTGTGTAGAGTGCTGGTCACATGAAGGTGAGCTGCATGCCTGCTGCTCCCCCAAAACTGGCTTCCTTGGGTGCTGCCAGTGCTGGAACCCTCTGGCCTTCAGCATCAGGTCTGCGCCTGTGCTCCGGATGAGGCGCGACACTCCTGGATGGTCCCCATCCTGGGAGATGTACACTGTGAAGTGCTCCAGGCCCCTAAGGGACGCTAGAGAGCGCAGCGTCCGCTCCAGATATCCCTCCCTGTGACAAGGGCATATTCCCTTTGGCACAACAGCGCTATGGGCATGGTGTGTACCAGCACACAGCAATTTGTTAATTCACTCCCTCTGCAGGGAAGTGCGCACGGCCTAAGGAAATGTGCTGGCCAGCGTGCCGTCAGAGAGACTGCGCGCACCTGTTGTAGCAGAACAGTATGATGGCGGCGTTGGCATTCGCCAGGCCGCTGACATTTGCGCCGTGCTGAAGTTCGCTTCCCGGAGATGGTCTGTACAGACTTGCATCTTGCCTGAGCGGGTCTAGCGTATCGTCTATGTGCAGATCCTCTGTGAGCACTTCAGACGCCTGCACAGAGCAGAGAAGCATCAGTGGGTGCAGTTGTAACTGCAGAACGTTGCTCACAGCAAAAGGAAGATCCAACAGCCCTACAACAGAGGAGCAGTTGGTGCTTCCAAGCCACAACAGGTGCTACCAAACTCCTGGAATGCTACCGTGTACGTGTCTCTTTCATGACTACATCGCTGATGCATGCTGTCAGCCATGAAGCAATGCCTTAAGGATCTTCTGCTCACCTCTCTCGCCTGGCGCAGAGCGAAGTTGATGGTTGTACTTGTGCTTTGCGATGAGTAAGACGATGTGGAAAGCCTTGACCGGTGATGGATGATCTCATACACCAGGGTTGCGCCAAGCAATGCTGCATTGACCAGCAGTAGCAACCTAAACCTTCTGATCATGACATCTCAGCCGTAATGCGATGGTCCTGCTTGTGATGTACAGGGTATAGTACAGGTGTCAACAACGCCACCAGATGGCCAGCGATGGAGAGCCTAACAGCATGAACGCAGCACAATTGACGAAGAAACTATAACAAGATATGTCTACAGGTCAATCGGTCGACGTTCGATAGCACGATCTGCAAGCTGGCTGTAACTGCCGGCTAGCGTCACCCAGCTTCCATTTCCGGAACACCTTTCGGAACGGTTCGGAACGCCAGCCGAATCCGCGTGCAGTTTAGGGAGAGCGTCTCAGCCTTCATACACCAAGAAAGCATGTTGCGTATTGAGTTGGCCTTATGTTTGCGAAGAGACTTGTGCCGCTCATCGGATCTCAGCGGCTAAAGCACCCTACTTGCAGGTCAATCTTTCTTCATGTTGATGGTGACTATCCTCTCAGACCATTCAACTGCCGATTGCCCATGTTCTTAGCACTTGATGCCCTGCAGGCGTTTACCATACGCGACTACAGCGGAGAAATACGACCTTATCACACAGGAGCAGGGTCTCTCGAGAATTGAAGGGTGAATGTCGCCCTACCCGGGCTATGAAATACCCTTCCTGATTCACAGCGGTCAGATGCATGCGGTTGCAAGATTCTTGCATTGGCGATCGAATGCACGAAGACCATCCTGAGCTATAATTTCATCTTTGCAGGTACACTTCAGGTGGCTTCATAGTCAATGACACCCATGTGCAGGGGGCAGTCCTCTGTCTGAGCAACCTGGTGCTGCACTGGAATGTTCAGAGTCTTGCAGACGTAAGCGTGGATAGCCTGGCTGTACTGGACATCATCAGGCCAAAGCCAGGTGATAGACTTGCGCACTCTCACAATCAAGCCGTGTACATCTCTTCCAGCCGCGCCGGGCTGATCATCTAAACTATGTCAGCAATATATGCAGCAGGCTGTCCAGCATTGCCAAGCAGGAAGCCCATGTTAGCCCAATGGAGAGAATGCGTGATCCCTTTCGCTGAGCAGGGATATTCCACACCATGTGGCTATGCTCACGTGTTCGTGAGGACGTCTCAAACGCTCAGCGTTGGACCAACAACATAATGGTGTCAGCACCAGAGCAATCAGGGATACAGGCCTGCTGTGTCTGAGTCCTGGTTTGCTGCAGACATTGTGGTGATTGGCTGTGGAGCAAACATACACCGGCTGCCAGACACTTTGACCAGAGGCCTGGCAGCCAAGGGAATAGCAGTGGAAGTGGCTAGCACTCCAAATGCGCTCGCCACGTTCAACGTGCTGAACCAAGAAGGACGCGTCACAGCTGGAGCCCTTCTGCCCATTCAAGGTGGTGCAGGAAACAGATGATATACCCTGTGGGCACGCTGGACTCTTTTTATAAACCCGGCGCAAAGGCCTGGAGCCTGGCAGTCTGATCTCCCCGCGGAGTTGTTGAGCTTGCAGCAACAAATGGGCATACCAGAGTAGAGCAGCGGCGAGTGACAGGATGAGGGTAGCTTTCTAGGTGCACAGTCCTGTTCATTGCAGTGTAGATCAAAATAGAATGGTGTCCAATCCAGTCAGTGTGAACTGAATCGAGGCAAGGTGTCTGTAATGCTGGCAGCCACATGCACACCATCCAGTGCCACATCGAGGTGCGGAGGAGTTCTGAAGTCGACACACATCTGCACAATCCACGCAGGATGCTGCATCATGCAGATAAGTTGTAAAGGACCCCCCGCTTGCCATCAACTACGCTGTGTAGAAGCAGCAGTACATAGGACTGATGGCTGCATTCCTGTGGCAGAGGATGCCAGGAGGTCTGGCTGAGCTCCTGCAGGCAGCAGGGTCAGGGAAGAGGTATAGTCCACTGTCCGAACGGTGCTTAGGCCCCTTTCATTCATCTCTGGTCGTTCCTTATTCCTGTTATTCGTTAGGCGGCTGTGCATGTTCGAGCAGCACCCGAGTACATTTGAAAGGCATAGCCCAGCAGCCCAGAGCGCCCAGATTGCGCCCAATCTGTCCTCTCGCACCGGGTCAGAGCACAGTCGTGCTTTGCGACATCACAGAAGAGCAAGAGCCTTCTCGTGATGTAGACTGGACGTTGAGACGGGTTCTATCAACAACAGCTAAAGTCTTGGGGTAAAGGGACCGAGTGACAACGCACCGAGTGACAACGCATGCATTTCGCTTTCTGAAGAGACGGCACAAGCTGCAGACAGTGCTGCGAGCTTGACAGCATGGATAGTGCTGGCAGGCACCTGCTGAACGTAACAGCTCCAGGTATATTACGCCCTTGTTCATCAGAGTGACTCTTGAAGACCCATGTGAGCAAGACATTTGCTCAGGCGCACACATCCATTCTATCACATTGAAGACCCTGAACTTCCCATTCTAACTTGCCCGTTCCGACCATGCAGGTCCAGGAAGGTATCTGCTTGGGTTGTGCGTAATGCTTGTAGGAGTGGTAAGTGCCGGCTCCTACAGACTTGCAGAGCTAAGCAGCAGATGACTTTGGGACATGTTGCCAGGAGCCACGGCTTGACTAGCACTGGTAGCCCTTGTCATGTTCACTATCCAAACACCAAGCTGCACACAGCTGAAATGTGCTCCACACTGCAGGTCCTACCCTTAGCATACGCTTTCACCAGGCTTGGATTGCGTAGCAGGACAAGGGGCCCCTGAATGGAGAAGCAACAGCCCTCTCAAGCAGCAACCGGTGCCATAGGTACCTATGGCACGGCAGTGAAGATGACAAGACCTGGCCGTTGCTACAAGTGTAAGTAGTTGAATGTGCATCTTAAGTGCTCTCAGGGAGAAGGACCTGACTTACTAGCAAACTCATCTAGAACTCTTACACTACCCGGGATAAGGCGCCTTATCAGCCAGGGCGTGGACAAATGTCCCTAAGCAAAAGCGACAAGCGACAGCACCCTCACAAAACAGTACCCTTGATTTTAGATTGGTCGTCGGTGCTAGCTCTTTGCATTTGGCAGGATAACAGGTGCAGCAGACCATAGATACTCTCACAATGCCAAGCAGGACAGTCCCAAGGTACTTCTGGCATGGCCGCAAGCCTAATCCTTATCGAACTCCTCCCCGCTGCTGCCCAGCGTGTCATCCACAAGGCGCTGCAAGTCTCCAATGATCTTCTCCTCCTTCTTCTTGTTCTCCTCAAAGTTATACATGGCCAGTGCTGCTTTCTCCTCTGCTGTGTAGACCTGCACCAGCAACATCATGTGTCAGGTGCTGTACAGGGCGTCATCACACCCTTCAACAGATGAGTCCGCTGTCATTTGCAGATGCTGGCAGGGCAATGGTAGCATGCTGACAGGGAGAAGCTGAGATGGACTGGCATGGCAGAGGCTATACATACCTGGTTCTCCTTCCTGATTCTGATGGCATTCATGCGGGAGTGCCTCGATCCACTCATGACATACCCCAGATGCTCATACTTACTAATCTGGTCTGCTGTCATTCCCACCTGCAAGCAGGAATGACACGCTGTGCACCAGTCCCCTTCGGCTGCAATAATTGCAGCTTGTACTGATGCATGCAATGGTACATGCAGTAACAGACTGCCAGGATGGCAGATGTCATATATGATCTGCCGGAAAGTACTTTCACCAGGACTTTGCGCCTGGACTCTGCATGAGAGAGGCAGGCTATAAATTCAGATACTCTTGCGCCAGGACTTTAAATGAGAGAGGCAGGCTAGAGAACCAGGTGTTTGTGGACTGCAATCAGAGAGGAGCGCGCACTTCTCCTCTCCGAGGTATGCGCTTGCCGCTCTGCACATAGGCGGCCATGGCCTCTCCCTCGCCGGGGCGCAGAGCGCCGCCGTAGCTGCCCGGGATGGCGTGCCCGCCCTCTCCGTCGGGCAGCACCGGGCCCACCAGCACATTCTCCTCCTCCTCTTTCCTCCTGGCCTGTCAGGTGGCCGCACATGTAAGACAAATACACCCTGCTTGCATTATTCTGGGTTCATGTCATGCAGATGCGAAGGACATGATATGGCACATCAAATGTAGCACATTCTCATCCTCTTCGCATGTCAGGTGACCACGTCTGTCAAACTATACATATCCCGCCTGCAGTGTTCCGGGTGCGTACCACACAGTGCAGAGGCCAAAATATCTAGCATTGCATCTTGCGAGTGCTGAGCATCTGCTGATGCCTTTGCACCTCGGACAGGAATGGGTCGTGGTACAAGGGCAGAGGCAGAGGAAAGACATGGGCCTGGATGCTTGCCTCTGCATCCTCAGCCAGCTGAGCTTTGTGCTGGGCCAGCCACTCTCTGAAGAGGTCCGCCGCTGCTGCGTGGAAGGCGTCGTCTGCTTCATCTGCTGGCGCGTCTGCGTCTGCTGCTTTGGCCTCAGGCGGCTCCTCTGGCGCAGCCTTGCTGTCCTCTGCAGGAGCCTGCTTGCGCTTCCTGCTCTTCGACTTTTGCGGCTCTGGAGAGCTGCATATGGAACACAAACTTCAGCTGACAAAACCCTCCTGCAGTCCCAACTCATGCAACACTCAATGCTCTTGAGAACCGACTGAACGAGTCCAGCAGCTGCGGCAGTATGAGGCGTGTCACATTTGCGCTACTGTCAGGGGGCGATGCAGATCCTTCTGTACAGTGGTAAGCAATGATGCATGATGAACGGCATGGGCAAATGGAGCTACTGCAGGAGTCTCATGTGAGATGTGAGAGGTGTCATGCCACATGATGGGGTACCTCTCTTTGTGGCCGTTGACCTGCTCCCCATTTGCATGCTCCTCGGGCTGTGGAGACTCATCTCCGGGCAGGGGGCTGGGTGTGTTCCGCCAGATGGACTTCAGGCCCCGCTCTGCCAGTTTCGACCTCTTCAAACGCCGGCTGCACAGCAACAGACATCTTCCACAAGGCTCACAGTGGCTTGACTGTTGGAAGCAACAGCCAATGTGGCATTCCTTCCCCCAGCCTCAGGGAAAGTGGAGCTTTGACAGGGAAGAGGGAGCTTACAACTCCTGGTAGTTGCCGGCAGCTTCTGCCCGGATGTCATCATCACTCACATCCTCAGCTTCCCCTCTCCTGATGCATGGAGCCACTGTGTCAGAACCCAGCTAGCTGTCGCTTGAGCTGCAATAGGAGAAGTGTGGGACGCACAGAAGGACGCCAGAAGCAGCACGTTGCACATGTACCTTCTGTAACGGTCGTTGCTGCCTTCGTATTTGTCTCTAGGGTGGGATCGGTCCTTTGCTTTGTACGCATTGTACTCGGGGCTCCTCCTTCTTTCACGGTATGGCGAGGGGGACCGCCTGCACATCACAAGACCTTTTGCTTCCATTCTTGCCAGACTGTAATATCTTCCATCGTCTCCAAGAACCCGTACATCATGAAAGGCTTGTGACAGAGGATTTCAAGCTCGCCTCCTTCGCTGCACAGGTGATGATGACCTCTCATCGCGGTATCGAGCTGGCATTGCTGATATTCAACGTACCAACGCCCTATGGCGGCCGGTTTATATGGTAATGAGGCCCCGAATAAGAAGTGAGCCCGTACTCTGCTGCAGTTGGGCAGTGGGGCAGCTGGGCAGGGCTGAGCTGGACGGTCAGATCCTGGTCTCGCTCATCCATTGCATATCGTTCTTTCCTGAGTTACTCGAGAAGGCATCACACCCGTGTTTTTTGAGTTGACTTATCTGCTCACAAGACTGCCCGAAGAAAGATCTGTCCGAATTGATACGAACTGTGTAGGGTAGAGTCATGGTGTACGCTTACCGAGGAGCTTGCGGGTATACGCCTCTCACGAGAGAGTCGTACCACATCACAGGCGTAGAGCGCCAGCAGAGCTGTCAGTTCCGATTTAGGAGGCGACATTATGAAGGCAAAAGGCAGCTGCTCAACAGAGCCCAGGTACAGACTTCCTGCCAACGCGTGCTGTCAACACCGCGCTCATATATCTTGAGCTCTTTAGCATCCTTTTCCGTGCCAGGACAGCTCCAAGGGGCTCAGCAGTGGCCAGAAGCGCAGTGTCTTGAGGACATCTATGAGCAGCTGGCTGCCCGCCTCTGTGATACAGCAGAGCAGAAGACACCACCCCAGAAGTGAGACTCATCTTATTTAGAGCCCCTGGACAAAATTATCTGGTTTAGCATGTCTAGGGCTCGTCCCTTGACTGGAGCTGCAAAGTATCCAACGGATGTGCAGGCATCTTGTTGGGATAGCAGGCGTGCCGGGCAGTGGCAAGTCCACAGCAGCCAGCCACATATCCAGCAGCATCAACAGCTTGTGGAGGAAGCGGCATGGCACAGATGAGGAGTGCGCCAGCTGCCTGCCAATGGATGGTACGCCATAAGCCTGCACATCCGTCAAAGTCCTGAGGCTTTGCCAGCATCTGCCTATCAGGTCGCCTTGGTTTCGTATTAGCAGAGCCCTGCCTACTTAGTATGCCCGTGAATGATTCAAGGGTGAGTGTACTCCAGAAGTAGTGCACTGAGGACCTGACATCTGGATATGCATACCAGGGTTCCATCTGTCCCGGCGACAGCTGAATGTGCTGCCCAATCCAGAGGAAGCGTATGCCAGACGCGGCGCCCCATGGACGTTCAATGGCGGCGCATTCTACCAGGCAGTTCTGCATCTGCGGGAAGATGGTGGGCCTTCTGAATAATCTCTGCTGCTGCTACCATTCTGCAATATGGTATTCTTGCGACAGCTTGGCCTCTCTGCTGTGACGGTTAAAAGCCCTGCATTGAGTGCACCTGCAGTGCCAGTTTGTCATGATAGCATGCCCGTTGGTCACGGTCTCCCAGCTGATGTGCAGGCGAAGGACTCTTTCCGACCTTTGACCATGCAGTGGGAGACCCCAGGGAAGCAGAGATCCACATCGAGCCGCATCACAGGATTGTACTGATCGAGGGAAACTATGTACTACTAGGTGAGGCAGCACTATTGCCAGCACTTCTCAGATGTCATGGTGTCTGGTCATTGCTTTCGTTGCGGTGTGTCATGCAGATCTCAGCTGCAGGTTGATCTTTCTGGTGTGTCATGCTTGTGTCCAGATTCCAAAATATGCGGATGTCATGTCCAGTCCAGGGCACACAGCAATTTAGCAGTGTCTGTGACTGCACAAGCCTTTGTCCTGTCAGCGCATATATCAAGGCAGTCACCTGTGTCCATGCACATGCAGATGAGGAGCCCTGGTGTGGCGTCAGGAAGATGTTGGACGAGGCATGGTACATTGACAGCAATCTGGAGGAAGCTATGGGGAGAGTGTTTGCGCGGCAGACCGGCAATGGAGCGCCGCCAGAGGAGGTGCAGAGACGGATAGACACAAATGACCGGCCCAATGCGCTGCAGATCAGCGCCACAAAAGAGCGCGCACACCTGGTCATCCCTGCTTTGCCCCTCTGCAGCAAGACCTGACAGGTACAAAGAGATGGTATACATAGAGAGAGGGAGAAAGTGCAGTGATTGGACGTGTAAAAACGCCGCTTTTGGCATGTAAGTCATCTAGGAGGAGGTCTCATGCTTAGAAATGGATTTTGCTCCCTTTGCGCCACATAGCCCTGAAGTTCCTACGTCTCTGCGTTCAGGAAACCATGTAATTAAGACGCGTTGACCATCAGCAACCTCCTTGTGCTGCTCACAGTCCCTCCTCAAACTCCCAAACCATGGAAGGTTTACAGCATGACCAGTGGTCCACCCTGCCAGGGCCAGATGAGGCTTTGAACAGTGTCACAGACAGAACTCAGAAGGTCGGTGGGCAGAAAGGTGTAGCCTGATCGGTACCATGCATCTGCACGTAGAATCTCAACTTTCAGTGCATAACCAGCCATCAGGCACCTTAGTACGAGGCCTGAAGCCCTTTAGGTGCACTAGTCCAGCATTTAGACATGGACAACGAAAGCCTGTCCATCACCAACAAGATCGCGCAGGCTCGGCACGGCGACTGTTCATGAAGGTAGCACATGTTACAAGGATGTTGATGAACGCCAATGCCACCCCATCTATGTTGTAAAGAAGCGCATGTCCTGCAGGTAGAGGCTGCCTTGTCAATGCCAGCCTTCGTTCCCCAACAGATCGATGAGATCGGGGACGAACAGGCCCTTTGGTTGGCTTCGACGATGCAAAGATGCCGGATAAATGTGCCATCCATCGGTCCTGTGGACACAGCCTTTACTGAGCATGGGTCTAGATCTGACAGACCGCCTATAGTTTTGCTACATGGCTTTGATGGCAGCCTGTTAGAGTTCAGACGGCTCATTCCAGAGCTGGAAGCTGCACACCTACACACCTTTGCTGTAGACCTGGCAGGCTGGGGCTTCACATGCTCAAAGCTGTTTGATGCTCAGTCTGATCTCCAGCTAGGTCCGCAGCAGAAGAGCGACCACTTGTATGAGTTCTGGAAGAGCAAGGCATGTCCCCTATCTTCTTCAGACAATGCTTCTTGTGCATCCACCATTCCTTTTTGTATGCGTGCTGTGGTGTGCATGTTGGGGTGGAGGTTTCAACATGCATGCTCCTGCTGCAGGTGCAACAGCCAATGATCTTGTTGGGGACTAGCCTGGGGAGTGCCATTGCTGTGCACTTTGCGCGAGAGCACCCTGAATGTGTCAGAGCAATGGTCATGTCTGGGCCACAGGTATATGTGGTGAGCTGCTCATCATCTCATACCCAGACAAAGACCTGCTTAAAGCAGCAAGCTCATTCAGGGTGTTCCATCCCCAAGATAAGTGCTGTTGCAGCAGAGTCTGGCATGCAGCTCAATTCATGCCATGGGAGCATATTGTTGTGCAGCAGATGGTCAGGATGCTTCTTTTATGTGCAGGACGGCTTAGGAATGATGCAAAAGTTCCCCAGGTTTGTTGCTGGCTGGGGCGTGGAGGCAAGTCACGCCAATCTCCCTCTCAGAAGCATGTCATCTCACTCCGTTTGCACAGTCAAACAGTCCTGGCGGTCATGAGGGTGCTTCCAGCAGGCATGGCAGGCTCCTACAATGTGTTGACGAGCTGCTGTTGGGCAGGTCCTGCGGTCTGTACCACTGAGGAACATGGCCAATCAGATGGCCTACTATAACAAGGAGAAATTGGCAACAGAGGATGCCATGCGCATTGGCCGGCTGCACACATTCCTCCCAGGTGATAAGAGCTCAACGCAGTTGTGCGTCAATCACGAGCTTTCACTCGACACCGCCATCCACATGCAACCTGCAAGTGCTTCCTGCCTAGGGCAGTCTGTGCTGGTGCAGGGTGGAAGAGCGCAAATATTGCCTTCATGAGGGGAGGGGGCTACTCTGTGAGCAAAGACATACCAAACATCCAGCAGGATACGATCATATTCTGGGGCGCTGATGATGAGATACTGGAGAAGGAGAATGTCAAGCGCTTTGCCAAGGACCTCCCCCATTCCAGGTAACAACACTATGTCCTGTCTGCCACATTAGCTGAAAGCGCCACACTACAAGCATAAGGCTGTGAGGCAGTAAGGTATTGAGGACTGAGATCCGTGTTTGACGTGCAGGCTCATTGTTGTGGAGCAGTGTGGTCACTGCATACACCTGGAAAGGCCGAAGCAGATTGTGGAGGGGCTGTTAGACTTTATCCCTGAGCTCCAAGGAGCTGCACAAGCCGAGCAGAGCTCTGTGACAGCACCCGCCACATAGTCAAGGGGTGACTTGTGTTGCACATGCCATTGTCTTCAGCCTGTACCTATCAACGTAAAGCACAAGCCTGGGATGCCCACACCAATTCAGCCGCAGTGCTGTTCTCAACGTACAGCTGAGAATGAGCACAAGGCACTCAGGTACCTCTTGTTCCACCCAGCCAGCTTGGCAACTTTGCGCGCACTGTGGCCAGTGCCCCTCTGCAGCGTGCAACAGAACAAGTTATATAGAAGGTCATGGCCATATCACTGTCATGGCGTCTCCAAGCAGTGCCAGACTCTCAGTCAGGAAGAGCACTCACCCGCCCTTGCTGAAGTATACACCATGGTACTTGTCTCCTTGAAGGGCCCAGTCCTTGGAAAACACATGGACATCTGTGGTAGGCGACTGATCTTGTTTCACAAGCGGGTATCCCTCCTGCGTCTGCATGTGCACAGCCCCTTCCTCAGCTGCCTTCAGTCCTGTGTCTCGTTTCAAAAGTGCGGTAGTCAACTCAGGCTATCATTGTGAGTCCAGAGCGGGGTCATTACCCATGCAAGAATCGATCCCTCAAGGTTGCGCACATCCGTGAAGCCCTCTTTCAGCAGTCCCTCGGCATATTTGCCACTCCTCAAGCCCGCAGTGCTGCAGCACAATTGGCACATCAGAATGGCGCTAGTCCTATGAGCATTATGGTCTTCACAAGCGATGGCTGTATGCGATGCAGCGAAAGGGAAAGGAGCTAAGACATGCATGCGCTTCACCTCCCAGCGTACCAGGCCAGTACATGCATGCAGGATGGGGAAACGATATACCAGTAGGTCACAAGAGGAGCAGACTTTGCAGTTTCGCCCTTCACAGCCTCAAAGGCATCTGTGGTTAGCACGTTGCCCGGAAGTCTAGACACCTCCCATTCCTGTGGTGTCCTAATATCTAGGAGAATGATGCTCTGACCATTTGGCCTTTGCAGCTCGTCATGCAGCTCCTTTGCTGTGATTGGTTTGACGTTTGGGAACTGGTCCTTGAACCCAGCATAGAGTTCGGCCAACTTTGCAGCATTATCACTCATGGCAGGCCTTGGTACAAGCCTTGGACTAGTGCATCGAACAAGAGGTGTCCCTGTGCGGATTCCGACAGACCGGGAGTGCATCAAGCAGCACGCCCGGATCGCGTGGCTGCTCGTCTGGTACAATCCGGTTGAGAGCTGAGATGCAGAGTGTCTGGAGATCTCGGCACGTGATGGCCATGCCATCTGGGCGACTGAGATTTGCAATTCCGTGATCTCCACAGCCTTGTTGTGTCTGTTGATTTTCCCCAGTTGCATCGAAAAGGGTGAGAATAGCCTGGGCCAACCTAAGCAACTTGGAGAGTCACTGAAGGCCGTCAAGTTGTAACAGTTGCAGAGACGCGCAACAAGGCCACAGAGCCTCTCCCAAGAGCAATTGCAGCTATTTAGAAGCACAGACGTCATCAAGAATCTGACAAACAATCAACGAGCCACTTGTGAGACCAGAGCTCTCCTCTGAGGTGATGTAGTGTCTGCTCAGTGTCAGACTTCGATGCGGCCGCAGCCAACACGAAAGTTTCAGCTGCAAGGCGCCTGAATGAATGACTCTCTGGAAGTGGCTTCCGGGACAATTAGCTGAGCAGGGACGTTCAAAAGCTCAGATCGGCAGCGACAGGTTTTCACGCATTACCGCGAAATCCGTCTGGAGCAACCAGAGAAGATGCGGTCATAATCTACAAGCCATGCAACAATATCATCGCCGTAGCCTGCCGCAGCAGAGCCCAGGTGCAGGTCAGAGCAAGCTTTCGCAGACCTTCTTAAGCGCATCAGGTCTCCAGCCACAATGGCTGAAGCAGCTTCGAGGCTTCAGCTGCGTAGCCAGCCATGTGTGGTCAGGGAGGGCAATGCCGCATCAGCACAGGCTTCCGGCAACCACCACGAGAGCAGGATTGCTCAATGCCAGCAGGAGCAGCAGCCCCATGGGGACACTTGCACCATACTCTCAAGCTGCAATTTGTAGCAACCACCTACAGAGTCTTACATCCCTGCTGCACCCCCACAGGGAGCAGCTCTGTAAAGTGGCCTCCCTGCGAGCGACACTGACCAGCGACGCAGCAACCAGGAAGCATCTGCCACAGCACCTGCTGCAGGATGCCTATCAGCAGCGCAAGCAGAACTCACCCCGCAGCAACGCCTACTCCTCTGCTGTAGCTCAGGCTGAAGAGGACTTTGAAGCCAGCCACTTGAGTCAGCAGCAGGTGGCAGAGCTTCCCCAGCAGAGAAGCAGCAATGGTGTGCAGCTCGGGGGCAGCATGGCAGAGACTGGTGCACGCCAGGCGCTTGTAGACGGTGCGAATGAGGGTCTCGCCAATGAGGAGCAGGTATGCAGTCTACACTCTGCTGACATGTCTCCTCTTTGTTGTTCAATCTCTCAAGGAGATACAAGTCTTTTCTCATGTAAAAAGGGGAAAGTTCTTGTGCCATGAAAGAGGGCCCTCTGCTTGGCATAACACAGCACCCCCGTGGCCTCTTGAGTTGTACTGAAGAAAAGCCAGTCACAAATCCTGAGATGTGGCGCTTCTATAACATTGCAGGTGCAGAAGCTTGAGGGAGCATTGGCAGTGGCAAGTGCCTCTGTGGAAGGGACTATCCAGAACGTCACATACAAGGATGAGAAGTCGGGCTACACAGTGCTGAAGGTGGCCGCCCTGCACACAGCGGGAGAGCCCCCAGAGCAGCGCACCAGCGCTGCACAGAGGCCATCTCGCGCTGGCAAAGGTACACGGTCTTTTCCGCTCCGCCTTCCTGAATCTGAAAGCCATGGCCTGTTGGTCTCTCCAGCAGGAACTTGCTGAGCCTATCTCCATGCACATGACTCCGCATCCAAGCTGCAGAGTGCCTATCAGCAGCATCAGACTATGTGCCTGCACACCCATGTCGAGTCGATGCCTGAGGTCACACCTGCAGTCAAAGAAATTGTCAGCAAGCAGGATGCTGGGAACGAGTGTGTTGCCGGAACAGCTGTTCGTCGTGATAGCACGATTGCACCCGTCCCGGTCACAGTCGAGGTCCACAAGCTGGCGCTCTGATGCAGGCGTGGACCCCAAGAGCATTGTGACTGTGGTGGGGAACCTGCTGCATGCAGCCAAGGGGCAGCAGCTGCGCTTTGTGGGGGACTGGGTGCTGCACCCCAAGCACAGCTGGCAGCTGAAGGCCACCGCGTATGAGGAGGTCGTGCCCAGGTCTCCCCAGGCTGTTGCAGCCTACCTGGCCAGCACTATCGATGGTGAGCACTCACCTGCCTGATCAGGGAGCATAGGTCATCACCAACCACACATGGGTCAGTGATCTGTGCGTCAGTGTACCTGCAAATCTGCTTCTGTAAGCCCCTTTCAGAGGCCATGAAGCACTCTCTTGACAATTGCACACTTCCATTGCAGGAGTGGGGCACGCCACAGCGACAAAGCTGGTTGAAGCCTTTGGGACAAGCGTGCTCAGCCTTATGGACAGGCCTGATTGTGTGCAAGACCTCTCTGGAGTGGACAACATTGGCCCCACTAGGGCTGCAAACATCAAGCAGCTTTGGGACGCCAGCAAAGGCGAGTCACATGCTCCAGCACCGCATGTGCACTGCAATGGGAGGCCAGTGGTGACAGTGCTGTTTGGTGTGGTGCTGCTTGGCATTGATATCGTCGCCTACCAGTTCCTAAATGACATTCCTATGATGGCCGTAGTCCTGACGATGTATTGGCTGCATGCAGAGCTGAGGGAGATGAGGCAGTTTGTGAAGACACTGGGCTTGACAGGCAGGCTAGCACAGATGCTGGTGGAGCGCCATGGCAAGTACACTGAGGCCCGCCTCAAGCAGGACCCCTATTCCTGCTTGCATGGCATGCCTGGCGTCACTTTCAGGTACGCTGACTGACAGCTGAACTTCCCTGCAAGGATTTATACCTTATCAGGCTCGCCTGTCAGGTATCTCAATGCTCACAAGTGAGGGCTGTCAACATGTTACACCAATGCACCTTTGGCATGGTAGGCAGGTAGGTGCGGCAGCTGTGTTGGCAAAGGGTTGAGAGCACCTTGGTGATGCTGCAGGGTGGCCGAGGATCTGGCCTGGGCAGTGAACGCCCCCACAGACCTGCCTTCTCGGGGCGCCACCGCCTTCCTGCACACGCTGCAGCTGGCGTCTGAGAAGGCCGGCCACACGCACCTTCCCTGGGAGGTCCTCATCATGCACACGCAGCGCCTGCTCTCCAGCTCGGGTGCGTAGAAACGGTTCCTGGCCCTCCAGAGGCCGCTCGCAGCCATGCAAATCTGCCTGCACGCTTGCATTTCAGACCTGGAATGCCGTTATTGCCATCTTGTATGCTTGCGAGATCTGGTGTCCTTGCTTCCAGCTGTCCTGCGCACTTCACCGCCGAAGGTACACCCTGGATGTAGCCGGACTGCCGGAATGTCCTTTTCAGCTCTGGATATTTGCAAGGGCACATTAGTGATTTCGTCCAAAAACCTTGTGCAGGGCGGCCTTGGAAGGATGCAGAGCGCTTGAAGGACATAGCACAGCACCTGCAGAAGTCCGGCCACATCGTGGTCGAGGGCCCGCAGGCCGAGCTGCAGACGGTGCCAAAGCCCGAGGGCCGGGAGCTGCCAGCCCTGCCGCAGATCTTTGGAGGCGCAATGTGGGGCGGCGCATCAGATGAGATGGTGGGTGTATCTGCCCCTCCTGACCTCAATTTGATCGATCGCTCTGAGCAGGGCCAAGGCAATGCTTGTACGGATGTAGTATGCGGATACCAAGCCTGTCCAATTTTACATCGTGCTGTGAGTCTGAAGTGAGGGTGCCTTTAGGACCTACTAGGTGTATGCAATAGCTCTCAGAGGGTTGGTGGTGTTTGACTTGCCGCCATGCGCGCAGGCGGGAAGCAGCAGCAGCAGGGGAGACTCGCTGCAAGACCACCTGCAGCGGGAGTCTCTCGAGAGGTACCTGACGAGCCGCATCCAGGGCGTGGGCCCCAACCGTGCAAAGCAGCTGGTGGAGCTGCACGGAGTGGGCATTGTGCAGCAGCTTGACGGCGATGCAGAGGCCGCCATCAAGGCGCTCGTGCAGATCCGCGGCGTGGGGCGCAAGACCGCAGAGCAGATGCTGCGCAGCTGGGGTCAGAACGCCAAGAAAGGTGGTTCACCCCTGCCCTACTGGTTATACTCATCTACGATTCACCTGCCTGATGAAAGCTTGTTTGATTAATGATATACGGGGCTGTATTGGCAGATCACTGCTCCTGCTGATTTGGGCTCAGGTGTTGTCACTAATATCAGCAAGGGCGACAAGGCTGCTGTTGAGCAGATGACAAGGATACCTGCATCCTAGTAGGATTCCTTTGACAGCCCTGTCCGACGCCGGATGTTTCGTGCGCAGCTGGTGCATGGAAAGACCCGAGCGCGGGGATGCAGCAAGGGACGGAGGCATTGCAGAGCTCCGAGAGCGCTTCAGCGTCTGACCCAGACCTCCAGTGGCCCTGGGATCCGCAGTCCAGGTGCTACCTGGCGGACATGCACGAGACAGAGGTATAGCTTCTATGCACATTACCCAAGCTTGCATCTGATGGGGTTGTCATTATCTTGTATTAGTCTTTAAGATGGGTTGTCACGTGTCCTTTCCCATGATGCTGGGTAGACCCGAAAGCTGGTTTTAATCATGAACACTCATCTGGGTCTGATGCAACCCTGTGCAGGTACGGGTCGCGGCAGCGCTGTCGCGCATTGCGGCGCAGGAGGAGCAGTCCTTCGATGGGGGCGAGGAGCGCGTCAACAACTGGGACAAGGCGCGCCGGGAGAAGGAGCGCAAGGAGGAGGGTGAGAATCTTCTCTTCGTACCCTTTGTGATTGCAGCTCCCTCCCAACTTGTCATGTGAGTGGGCTGAAGGTAGAGATCCTATGATCTGACTGAATGGTGCCAAGCAGCACCAGCAAGGCCTTGCCAGTGCAGTCGTGCTGTGGTGGCTTCTCAGCCTCATATGCTGCACCCATGCTGCAGGCAAGGAGTCCCCGCTGAGCGAGGGGCAGAAGGCGGCAGTCATGCGCGCCAGCAGGGCGCCGCTGATCGTGCTCACGGGCGGCCCCGGCTGCGGCAAGACTTTCGCCACCAAGGCCATCGTCCAGCTGTGGCAGTCCCAGCAGAAAGACATCCGCCTGGCTGCGCCCACAGGTCCGTCCTTTGCTGCTGTTGTGAAGTGACTTTCCTTTATTGTGCCGTGGAGCTTGCTCTGTTTAGCGATTGGATGCTGTAGAAGTCTGTCCATGAGAATAGACATTTTGGCTCAGTATGCTTGATTTCATGAAGGCCTCCGGCTTGATGCAGGTAGGGCAGCGGAGCGATTACAGGAGGAAGCCAACAAGAGGGGCCCTAGAGCCCAGATTAAGGCGACCACCATTCATCGCCTGCTCAACTACCGCTCCTGGTCGCAGCGGCGCCAGGGCCAGGAGAAGGACTCCAGCGAGGTGTGCATCTCACCTAGCACTGTACCCACAATACGTCCTAGAGAAACGGAGGCAGGCTGCTGCAGCGTCACGGCAGCGCAATCGCTCTAACACACCTCAGCATTTGTACAACACAGTGCCAGGGAGACAACTGGTCCTCTGCATCCCAGCCTGGCTTGAGCATGTATGTGGGTCCTTGGCGCAGGCTTGCAGCAGGGACCCCTGCTCTATCTAGGAGCTTGAAAGGAGGGAGGTGTAACCCTAGACATCTCCATTTCCCAGAGAGACAGGATACCAAATGGTCCCTGGGTATTGTGCAGGGAGGCGATGACCTGGAGGGGTTCTTTGCCTTCAATGCACAGAGGACCCTGGAGGCTCCCAGTGGCAAGCTGTCCATCCTGGTGGACGAGACCAGCATGCTGGACATGTCCCTGGCCAGCTCTCTCCTGGACGCCATTCCCACAGACGTCCCAGTCCAGCTGGTGCTTGTTGGTGAGCCTGCGCGCATCGCAAACACACTTCGGACTGCGCCAAAGTGTCATGCCGCACATGCTCCCCGGTCTTGGTCTCAACAGCTATGAGGAATACCCTCACAAGCCGAGGCCATATTCTGGCAACATTTTCATTGCCATGCGTGAAGTATATGGTGTGCAGACAGGAGCTGGTGCTATGTGATGATTATGAGGGACAAGCGGGAAAGCAGGAAAGTCAGAGGGAATTGTGCATGGCTGCAGGTGATGCGGACCAGCTACCGCCTGTGAGCGCGGGGTCCTTCCTTTCCGCGGCAATTGACTCCGGGGTGGTTCCGGTGGTGGACCTCCGGGAGGTCTTCCGGCAGGCCCAGGGCTCCGACATCGTCAAAGCGGCGCACGCTGTGCACGCTGGCCGCATGCCGTCCCTCACCCGCATCGACCCTGCACAGCCATCTGAGGCAAGCCTCAGACATCCGTGGTGCAGTGTCAAGCTCTGCATGACAGTCAATGATGCTCAGCAGTGGGGGAACCAGAGCATTGAGAAGCATCCACACCTCAACTTGGGGATCCATGCACAACATTTCCAGTTGCTGTACTGTTCCAGGAGTCGAAGGAGAGGCAGGCGCTGTGGGTGGTGCCACAGTCTATGGCAGACATTGAGGATGAGGTGGTGCGGACAGTGCAGAGCAGGATAATGGCAGACCGCGGGGTGGATGTCAGGCGGGACCTCCAGGTGCTTGCCTCTTGCCTCTTGCCATCCTCAGCCTTTGCAGACAATCACCGTGTTATCATTTAGAAACACCATAGCCTTACTGGGTAGCCAGTGTGCTGTCCAACTCCAAGCAATAGTCTGCCACAGCACAGAGAGCTTTACATGGGCAGGCACCAAGATCAGGTCTGGCTAAAAGATTCTGTCCAGCTTCCTGCGTGACGCATGATGCTGACAGGGGCCATGTGCATGCAGGTGCTGACACCCATGCGGAAGGGGCCAGCGGGCGTGCAGAGCCTGAACGCCCGCCTGCAGGCGCTGCTCAACCCGCCACAGAAGGGCAAAGGCGAGATCAGAGTGTCCTCTGCTGCAGACACCCCTCAGATACTGAGGGTTGGGGACAGAGTCATCCAGGTGAGCTGAGCTGTGCCATTTCGCTTCGCTCTCACTACGTCTGGCGCAGCACAACATACCAACCACTTCCACCTGTGCTGCTCGGAATGAAGCGGAGATCTTTAGGGACCATGGTATGGGAGCTCCATAACGTACCTGAGAAGATTGCAATCTCAGCTATGCCATGGAAGCTAAGACAGTCGTCCCTGAAGACATGGATTGGCTCTGTCTTGTCTGTGTGTACAGGTGGTAGGGGGTGGAGATAGTATGCACCATCTAGATCACTGTCTGTTGCTGCATTTGACTCGCATGAAAGCAATCTGTAATCCTGAGATGTGTGCGAAACAGCCTGTGACGACATGTGACTCCTTGGGCGTCTTGCAGCACTGGACACATCAGGACTTTTCACTCTCACGTCTGTCGCATCCCCTGCAGGCTGTGAACAACTATGACAAGGAGGTCTTCAACGGCGACCCTGGCTATGTCGTGAGCGTGGATGCAGCCGCGAGGCGCGTCAGAGTGCAGTTCACCTCATCTGGTGAGTCACCTGCTGCTGCATGCTTTGAGCAACACTTCTCTGATATAGCAAAGTGTCCCGCCTGAGATAGATATCAGTCTGAGGCACTGCAAGCTCTCATACTACCAGTGCAATCTCAACAGACTGCGCATATCCTCCCTCTGCTGGCAGCGCCTCACTGACACAGCATCATGTGCATCCTCTATGCAGAGTATGAGAGAGTGGAGGCTCTCCATGCCATGGTCACTCTGCAATGCCTTTCTCCGGGGGTTGCATGCCATGATCAGCTTGTAATGCATCCCCTGGCAGGTGCAGAAAGCAGGACAGCGAGGTGCATCCTCTCTGCTGAGCATGAGAGAGCTGAGAACCTTGCATGCCATGGTCAATCTGTGATGCATTTGTCTGGGGGGTGCAGGCGCAGAGAGCGGGACCGGGAGGGAGGTGGAGTACACAGGGGCGGAGCTGTGGGAGGTGGAGCTGGCCTGGGCCACCACCGTGCACAAGGCGCAGGGCAGCGAGTCCAAGGCCGTCATCGTTGTGCTGTCCCCGGCACACCGGCCCCTCCTCACCCGCCGCCTCTTCTACACAGGTGAGGCGCAAGCCCCATTGTTATTTGCCTCGCTGCTCTGCACCCTTATCTCTTGAGCCGGAGAGCAGGCTCCCACGTGCAGAAACGGCATTGGCCATGTACGACACCTTCTCTCATGATACAGACAGGAATTTAGCTTAGCCGGCCAGGAACGGCATCTCATTTGATTCCTAGCGAGGGAACTACCCAGCTAGAGCATCAGACAGGAGACATATCCGCCAGAGAGGTGCTGTTGTTGGCTGCGCTAGGGCAGCAGGCACAGAGCGTCAGCTTGCACAGGCCGTGTATGACTTGGCAGCTTGCTGTGACCCTGTCTCATCATGGCGGGTTGTTGGTGCAGCAATCACACGGGCGCGGGAGGCTGTGGTGGTGGTGGGCGCGGAGGCTGCCATGCGGACAGCATTGCAGGGCACACACGGCGACGTCCGCCTCAGCTCCCTGCATGGCCGCCTGGCCGCAGCCGCCGACCGCCTCAATCTGCCCAGGTCTGCCATCGACCTCACCTTAAGCTTGCAAGCTCGCCAACAAACGGCCTTCTGACCTCCCTCTCCAGGCAGTGCTCAAGTAGTCTCCTTTGTCGTGCTCATCTGGTCCGGCCTTGATGCCAGACAATTCGAGCAGACAAGCAAGAAGACTTGAGCACTGCTTGGACAATCTGTGACACATGCTTGTGTTGGCCTTAAAGCTGTAAACTCATAGTGCGCTGAGCCAGTCTACTGCATGCCCGCAGGTGTACGCCAGTGGTGTACAGACGGCCTGTGGCCGAGGGCCAGGGCTTTGCAGCAGCGGGGCCTGTGGACGACGCGGTCTCCCAGAAGGTCAGCGACTCGGTGCACCAGGCGCAGGAGGAGCAGCACCTGGATGACCTGGCAGCGTCCACGCGCAAGCGCCGGGAGGCTGCGCAGGAGCTGACCGGCAGCTCCGCAGTGTATAACAATGGCAGCAGTGCTGCAAGCCCCTCGCAGCATGCTGACTCAGCAGTATCAGCGCATTTGCCGGGTACTAGCGCTGGCCGTGCAGGACAGCAGATGCCCCTCCCTCAGGAGGCGGCTGTACCACCATCCTTTTCATCACCTAGCAGCGAGCCTGCAGCAAGCGCCTTTGGCCGGCAGGGGCCTCACGAGGCGAATGGCTCGGGGTCAGAAGCAGCGGCAGCTTTGCCGGTGCCTGCGGCGCAGGAGGCCGAGCAGGGCGCACACAGCACACATGGCGGGGACTCAAGGCGCAGCAACGCGCCCCTTGGGTCGCGGCCTCCAATGAGGAAGACCAGCGCCTTGCAGAAAAAGGCAATCCTGAGGCGGGCAGCCGAATAACACCCAGGGCAGTCCTCCGACAAGCAAATCAGCAGGGTCTGTCCAAGATAAAAAACTTGATGGCATGTAGCCAGAGCACTCGTGCTCAGAGAGGTTTACAGTTACCGCAGTGAAAACAGAGCCTTTGGGACGCATAAGGTGTTCTGCCAGCCACCTTGGAGGCAGTCTGAAAGTTGAAATGCCATGCCATGTGATTGAGCATGGTTGCCTCTTCCTCAAGAGGATCCGAGGCCGCAGATTGAGCAGGAGGAAGAGGTGTGTGCTTTGCTGTCTGCAGCATTTCAGCTGAGGGTGCATGGACTTGCATGCTGTGCCTGTTTTCAGGCGTACCTGGTGATCAATAATGAGAGCCTCCGCCAAGTTGCGGAACGCTTGCGGGCCAGAGACATGTGGGAACCTTGCGAACAAGTATCAGCGAAGCACATTATCAGTAGCAAGCCTGCAGCCAAAGCTATGAGGGTGCATTCAGCTGCCAAGATGCGCTCACTGAATCACGAGTGGGTTTGCTGTTAATGTATATCGCAGGAAACTGGAGTACTGATGTAAAGCGTAGCAATGCTAGGCCAGCATGACGGAGAGGCTCGCAAGGAAGTTACGTTGCAATGTCGAGGCCACACTTGCCAGTGTACTCATCCTTTACACCCATCTTCGCTGCTTGAAAAGACCATATCAAGCCAGTACTTTGACAGTGAATTTTATATTTCTCCTGCTGCAGAAGGAAGATTTGCCTCTGAGGTGCCCAATCGTCTTTCACTGTTACAACTGACCTTCAGCCCCTACAGCTCGCTGTACATTCTGACTCATACAGAACAACATGCAATGGGTTGTATTGCCTCTCGGCCCTCATTCAGACATCCTGCGCAAGACGACGCTCGACTGGACTGCTCCTGTTGCAACGACGGTGATCTGCTTCGAAGTGAGGCGCCAGGACCGACCAGAATGTACGAAGCGCCTCGAGGAGCAGAAAGCGCAGCATGTGGCGTGCTGACGACACCAGCCGCGTATGGCTGATGTCACGCGCTTTCGTTCCAATCCTGGCCCTATTCCTGTTTCAGGCGCAGTTTCTGGTCCTCGATGGGGACCATGCAGGGGTCTGTGGACGCCCAGGGGCCTGAGGAAGGCACGAAGATGGAGCCGGCTGCGGACGAGGGGTTCATGCGTATCGGGTGAGCTCTCTCACGCGGGACAGCAGATCCAGCTCCAAGCAGCCTCTGAGACGTCGAAGCACCTGCGGAGGGCTTTCAGCTCTGTATGACGGGAGTTCCTGGCTTGATGATTGGGGCGGGAGCCCTCCCCCTGCCTGCTCAGCCTTGTGGTACGGCTGCCGAAAGCTTCATGTGTTACAATGGCTCTCCGAGGCCCTCGTTCATCAGGGTGCATCTGTAGTACTTCACCGTACCCTCCGCAAGGGCTGATCGCCCTTTGGCAACGAGGAAAACCCAAGATTCAGGCGAGCACTTTATTTGCGAGGTACCGATGAGAGAGGGTGAGAGAATACTGCGGCCTGCCAGAGCATTTTTGAGCTGAGCTCATGCGCTTGAGAAGATCAGTAATAGCCGCAGATGTACGACAGTCGGCACGGCCTCGGCTTGAAAGCCCGTATTGTATTCGGCAAAGCCCTTGAAGCGACTACGTCTGACGGATGCTATATCCCAGCTGTAGGGGCTCATTGTCTGTGTGACGCAGGAAGCGCTGCTTCATCTCCAACTTGAGCTTCAAGACCTCCTGGCAGGACTTGAAGGACAAGTTCCGGGAGGTTGGCAACGTTGTGTATGCCAACGTCACGCGTGACGAGAACGGTGAGGGATCTGAGTCCTCCGCGCAGCTTGGTAACATTTAGAATTTTGCTGTAGCCTGCGCTTTAGCCCAGCATGTCAGGAGGAGAGAGCTGACATTCTGTATTTGTCCCAGGCAAGTCCAGGGGCTGGGGCATTGTGGAGTATGAGACGCCTGAAGAGGTGCGTCCGCAGTCTTCGCTGAATCAGAATGACATCAGTACTTTCTCACTGGCCCTGGGCAGCACAAGGCACCGGATGCAGGGGGGATGACACTATTCTGAAGGCCGCAGAAAGTGCTGGAGCTTGGGCTAGCGAGCTAATGCATGCAACCAGTAATTCTAGCATATCGAGCAGACATTCACAATGTCATGATGGTCTCTTCTACCATGATGCCGTATCAGCTGGCCTCTTGTAACAGGTCATTGTCTGGCAGACATTGCATGCTGTGATAGTCCGTACTGCTGAGCATTGGGCCTGGCATGGAAGCAGCATTCCAGCTGGGCATGCCATGTATCTCTCATAACAACTACATGCAGGTGCAGGCTGTAGTTCTGCATCCCTGTGCAGGCAGTGGTTGCAGCTGAAAGCCTTCAATGGAGAGGAGATTGCAGGGCGCAAGATCCTGGTGCGGGAGGATCGCTGCTTCCAGCAGTACAACAAGGCGAATGACTGTAGTAGGCTGAAGACGAGCGTTTCCTGTGCAGGCGGTGGAGGCAGTGAACGCCTTCAATGGGGAGGAGATCGCAGGGCGCAAGATCCTGGTGCGGGAGGACCGCGAGGACCGCGACGTGAAGCAGTACAACAAGGAGAACGGCATCGAGCGCCCCAACACGCGCCGGCCCAAGCGCGGCGGCCGTGGCGCCAACGGAACGGCGCGCGGCGACCAGGGCGGCCGCGGGGGCCCTCCCCAGGAGGCCCACCAGTCTAGCGGCCTCCAGGCAAGCCCTCAGCTCCAGACATGTGCTGCCAGCATGTAGAGCTAAAACTGATCAGCTCTAGGCCTGTCTTAACTCACCCTTGTACATGCATGCTGGCAGGAGGCTGCCCACGCTCGTCCATTTGTCTTTGAACCAAATACCTGCCTGGTGGCGTAACATGCCACTTCTTGAAGATGTCGTCTGCGGCTTGCTTCAGAAGCAAGCTCTGTGGTTCACCAGAAGGCTGGAGATCTGCCAGCCTCAGAGGCAGTCTGGCCGCAGCAAAGCTGAGAGGTGCTGTCTGCACTCAGGTGGTGGTCCAGGGCATCCCTTGGGCGTACACTGATCAGGACCTGGCAGGCCTCTTTCATGAGGTCGGCACTGTGGAACAGGCCAGCGTCGTGTACAGCAAGGATGGCCGCAGCCGGGTGCGCCCACTCATCTTGGTTGCCTTGCTGGAACGCTGGAGCATGGCGGGCTTGGCCATTGCGTCTGCACAACCACATGGCACAGCAATCCTGCTCAAAGCATGCATGAGTGGTCTTTGGACCGGCCTCAGTGCTCTCCTCTGGGTGATGTGCCAGAAAGCATTCACAGCATCGGTAGCCGTCACAAGTACAGATGGCCGCCCGAGGGCAGAGCGCTGAGCCAGACTGATGCTGTCTGCAGGGCTATGGCACAGTACGCTTCACAACCAAAGAAGATGCAGAGAAGGCAATTGCGGACTTCCATGGCACTGACCTGGAGGGCCGCGCCCTTGCTGTCAAGATTGACAAGTATGCCCCCCTCTTCCCTCTGCCTGCCCATCACACACCCTGTGCAAGCCCTTTTGCCACATGGACTGGTGCAGGGACATGCTGCTGCTGTTGCTGCCTTATGAGAGAGTCTAAGAACTTACTTGAGACAGAGATCTGCGATGGAATTCCTCGATCACTGTGCCCTGAACAGAAGAATGCAGCCATCACACTTGGCACAGATGGGTTATCTGCTGTGGCACATGCCTCCCGCTCAGACAGCGCTGCTGCTGATGCAGGTTTGTGTAGGCGTTTTGGGGATTACTATCTTCAGACGGAGGCTGCGGGGTGCTCTGCAGTGCCCTGCAGTGTCGGTCCTGGGCTCGAAATTCAGGTGTACAATGGGTCCAGAGACTTGGCGCTTGGCCCTCCGCGCGCCACAGCGTCTTTTGAAGCCGGCCAATCTGCAGTGCTGGTGCCATGTCTCGGAGCAGGCTATCCCGCGCACAAGGTGGGAGGCAATAAAAAGTCCAAGCGCTTGTCGGTCCCTAGGCGACAGCCTGCCAAGCACAAGGCCGGCACCCATAAGCTATTGATTTGACCCTACCAAGTGAGCAGCTGCAATCTTTCAGATGAGACCGCCGGGGCAGCATGCCTGGTCCACCACCTATGGCCAGCCTATAAGATAACTCGGCGTCAGCGAGGCCCAGTACAGAGCGACCGCAGCCAAGGAGACCGGAGCTCCAGCCTCAGCAGACAACCCAATTCAATGGGGACCCTAAGGTCTCACCCAGGTCGAGTCTACATAGCCATCCCTGAGAATGACGCTCTGTAAAAGGCGCGCATACTGCTCTCAGAGACAAAGCGGCCGGCACTGTCCGACGCCCGCGCATTGCCGCATGCGTGACCCTGCCCCCGCGCAGCCAGGTTTGCAACAGTATTCCGAGGCAGCAGCCTTTGCTGCAGTCGCAAGCCCAGCGCATGCGGTCTTGCAGGCGTCTATTTCCACGCCATGCCTTTTCTGCCATGATTCCCAGAACAGAGATGCATAGATTGTTTCAGGAAAGTCACTTTGCAGCGGTAACCTCCCGCAGACCCTATGACAGGCTTTCTTAGACATGGCTCCTCATGAGAATGGTCAGAAAGGTGTGACCCGCGTCCTGCGATGCGGGTCACGCAGAGCTGGAACAAGGCTTGCCATCAGGGAAGGACTCTTAGCTAAGATGCCAGTGGCCATTCATCCGATCAATGAATTGTTCAGACGGTGCAAGATGCTTTTGAGATATGTGCCACTGTAGCTTCAGCCTGGATGAGCTACATTACCCTTTCTGGCTTTCTTGCCTGACATTTGATGCAGACTTCCTCTAAGTGTGCGGGTCTGCCGCTGCGTGTACCACGTTGGGCCCTCATACCCAACATTAGCGCATCTTGCTTGTAGGTGTCTCTTGCAAGGGTGCTTGGCCATGCATGTCCTGTGGAGCTGCAGCCGGTACTGATTGTCAATTCTGAAGAGGAAGCTGCATGTAAGATTGGATTGCACACACCGGACCTGGCCATGGCATCTCGCATATGCGTACACTTCAGCTTGCAGAGCGTTGTTGCAGCAGAGACAACAGAGAATCGTCCCAGGCTCTGCAGGTATGCATAATGCACGCACAGGCTCGTAGGAGACCCGACTGCCTGCCAGTGTAGCAGCTTGACAGCACCTACAAGCTGGTGCTATACAGTGCCAGGTCTCGGACCCCTTAGGCTGTTGCTTGGGGGTATGCTGCTCAATAGGCTCTTCGAATGCTTCACCAGTACGCGCACATGCGTCTTGAGCTGCAACACTGTCCCTTCCGGGACGGTAGGGTATTGGTATCGTACAGGGCTTTCAGGGAGGTGATGGGATGTTTTGAGAGGCAAGATTCAGGTCCTCTCATGCCGACTGCCTTTCGATGCATGCTTTCATGGAACAACTTTTTAAGGGGAAACTCTGAGGCCGTTAACAATGGTGCTGCAAGCTGATGGAATGTTTGTCAACTCCCGTTGAGGCTGTGTGAGACAATGTGCCGGCTCGTTAGGCTTGCCGTACTTGCTGCTCTATGCAGCTATTCGCTAGCAGCAAAGGTGTTAGTGTTACAGGATGATCCTTTGATACGAAGCACTCACAGCAGATACTTCAGGGAGCTGCATAGCCAAGGGCACAGCGTCACGATCAAGTCGGTGACTGACAGCAATCTGAAGCTCAGAGACTGGGATGACTGGCTCTACGACAAACTGGTCATCTTTGCACCCCGTGCAACCGGTGGGAACTGCACCTCCATGCCTATCACGTCTGACTGATCTCATTAAGAACATGCACTTCAACCTTTCCATGCACATGCGTCTGCTATTATTGCGATGGTGATGATATGAATTTGTTTTCCATCTTGCAGATATGGGGGGCGATGTAGATGACGACGCGGTCTTAGAGTTCATAGAGAGTGGGCATGACGTTGTGATCGCAGCTAGCTCTCAGCTGTCAGAGCCAATGAGGTATTCGTCGAGACCAATCATTGAAACAAAGCCATATCCTTTACGTACGCATTGAAACCGAGACTGTCCTCCGCCCACAGGAAGCTCTGTGAGAGTATTGGGGTGGACATGGAGGGGAAGGGAACAGCAGTGGTTGATCATGTGGATCATGTCTTGGGCGCCAGTGGACACACCACTGTGCTGGCTGATGGCTTCACCAGCTCTGATGCCATTCTGGGCGGGATGGGAAGCAGGGTGAGCCATCTGCCGTGTCATGTGACCCCTCACTCTGTGCATCATGTGGAGTCATCGAGCCATCATAGGACCCTTTTTGTCAATGCGTGTCTAAATAGAGTGAACCCCCCTCCTTCACGGGGGTCAGCATCTGATCAGCCTGGTGTGGCTGGAAGAGATGTAATATGATTCGATCTGATAGACCATCATCTTAGACACCCCAATCCCTCTTTGAGCCATGAAAAGGGGAGCACTGGTGTGCGAGCAATGAGATTTAACTTTGCAGGCCCCGGTCCTCTACCAGGGGGTTGCTGGATCACTGTCACCTGAGAGCACGCTGGTGAGCAGGACAGCGCCTCACCTATCTTTGCCTCACATCATGTACTCACCTGCTTGCAACCGCATTCCCATCCCATGGACCGGCCTCCANGCGTCACGATCAAGTCGGTGACTGACAGCAATCTGAAGCTCAGAGACTGGGATGACTGGCTCTACGACAAACTGGTCATCTTTGCACCCCGTGCAACCGGTGGGAACTGCACCTCCATGCCTATCACGTCTGACTGATCTCATTAAGAACATGCACTTCAACCTTTCCATGCACATGCGTCTGCTATTATTGCGATGGTGATGATATGAATTTGTTTTCCATCTTGCAGATATGGGGGGCGATGTAGATGACGACGCGGTCTTAGAGTTCATAGAGAGTGGGCATGACGTTGTGATCGCAGCTAGCTCTCAGCTGTCAGAGCCAATGAGGTATTCGTCGAGACCAATCATTGAAACAAAGCCATATCCTTTACGTACGCATTGAAACCGAGACTGTCCTCCGCCCACAGGAAGCTCTGTGAGAGTATTGGGGTGGACATGGAGGGGAAGGGAACAGCAGTGGTTGATCATGTGGATCATGTCTTGGGCGCCAGTGGACACACCACTGTGCTGGCTGATGGCTTCACCAGCTCTGATGCCATTCTGGGCGGGATGGGAAGCAGGGTGAGCCATCTGCCGTGTCATGTGACCCCTCACTCTGTGCATCATGTGGAGTCATCGAGCCATCATAGGACCCTTTTTGTCAATGCGTGTCTAAATAGAGTGAACCCCCCTCCTTCACGGGGGTCAGCATCTGATCAGCCTGGTGTGGCTGGAAGAGATGTAATATGATTCGATCTGATAGACCATCATCTTAGACACCCCAATCCCTCTTTGAGCCATGAAAAGGGGAGCACTGGTGTGCGAGCAATGAGATTTAACTTTGCAGGCCCCGGTCCTCTACCAGGGGGTTGCTGGATCACTGTCACCTGAGAGCACGCTGGTGAGCAGGACAGCGCCTCACCTATCTTTGCCTCACATCATGTACTCACCTGCTTGCAACCGCATTCCCATCCCATGGACCGGCCTCCATCAACCCTCTGCATGGTATGGGTCTTTGCATATATCGAATGAATGAGCCAAGATATGGCAAAGATTGGCGCTGGCGGGGTACAATCTCTGCGGTTGTAAGCTGGGGAACGAAAATCGCACATTAGGCTGCAGGCTGACTTGGTATGTGTCCATCCAGGGGACTGTGATCCTGAGCGCTAGGGATACAGCTTTCAGCACTGTACCGGGCAAGGCGAGCCTGGAAACGCCGAGTCTGGCTGGCAGCCATGCAGCCTTGGTGGTTGGCATCCAGGTACCCAGACATGACACAATCTCTTGCACTGGGACAGTCATATTGGCATGTGACCTGCTTCCAAATTGGCTCCAACTGGCGTCACAGATGTCTCATTCTGCGGGATATACTCAAACATTGGCAGATGGTGTGCATCAGTCTGCACAGCGGTGAATGAGGCGCGAGCAATCTGCCAAACGCTGCAGGCAAGGAACGGCGCGCGAGTGGTGGTGTCAGGGTCTCTGGACCTCTTCAGCAACAAGTTCTTCTCAGCAAAGCCTGCCACGAGCCAGGCCGAGAGGCAAGCCCCTCTCACAGATCCGTATCACACCCCTTCAGCCCTCATACCAGACACATCTGTCAGCAGATTTCACGTTGGACATCCTGGCGCTGTTGGTCATGCGTCTGCAATGTGACAGAACAGTGTCCTCCCATGTGCCATGGCAGAGTAGCATGATGCACAGTGTGCACAGCACACTTCGAAGCAGCGCCTGGTCTGCATGTCCCTAGGGCTGCCCTGCCGGGCGTCTGTCAAAAAGTGTGCAACATCAACATGCCATGGCATCCATCAAAGCCTCCTGCTCTGCGCTTGCTTGAGGCAACTCGCCGTGGCACATGTCCCCTATCAAAACCCGCAACAGTGCAAATACAAAAACGCCCTGCCTGGAGCTTGCAAACACAGCAGATGTCTGGGTGACAAGGTGGACAGGCTGATACTACTGAGGAGCCTGCCCTGCTGCAGGCCTGCACAGGCTAGACCTGTGCAAACTGCACAGGCTGGTATAGGAGGCCTAGTCTCACATCCTCTGGATATAGTGTGAAGTCCTCAGGGGTGATGCTGCAGATTGGAGAGCACAGGGAATGCAAAATTCTGCGCGGAGGTCACCAAGTGGGCCTTCCACGAGCGGGGAGTCCTGCGCGTGAGCAACGTACACCACAACAAGGCGGGCCTGTCTGAGCAGCCCGACTGGTACCGCATCACAGACGACCTGGAGTTTGCGCTGGACATCCATGAGTACTCTGGAGGTTCCTGGAAACCCTACAGGTGTGCACCGCAAGGCCCCAGCCCTCTCCGCGCCAACTGGCCCCAGGCTCACCTGCTAAATTCTTGCAGCACAAGGCACATCATGTCCATGTGGCCCACATGTTCTGGCCAGAGGGTGCTTGCCATGAGGACATCAAGTTGATAAGCCTGGGCAGACATCGCCCTCAATGCTGCTGGGGGATGCAGTCACAGAGCCACTGCACAGGTGTCTGGCCCGCAGCCTTTCAGCCAACTGGATTGCTGAATGTGTTCATGGGCTGTGCAGGGCGAACGATGTCCAGGTGGAGTTCATAATGCTGGACCCTTACCAGCGCATCACTCTGAAGCACAACGACGAGGCACGTCCCACTACCTGCCGCAGATGCGGCCATCTCGCTGCTCAATTCATGTATTGGACCCTCCTCGATTGGTCACTGTCTAGGAAGGTGATGTCTTGTACACATGTGAAGCCCTGCCTGCTGCCTGCAGGGTCATTACTTCACCTCGTTCAAGGTGCCTGACACCTATGGCGTCTACAAGTTTGTGGTCAGCTACCACAGAGCTGGATACACCGCCTTGGATGTGGTCCAGAGGGTATGCCCTTCTCCCTGCGCACGCCACTCTGTCTGGCAAACCACTCTTTTTGCCATTACTACCCATGCATCCATTGTCCTGGTGCTTACCTCCGCACAGCTTCTGGAGGGCTGCGTGGCGTACTGAGGACGTGCAGTCGCCTAGTCAACTTCTGACATGGTGTCCGGCTTGTGCAGGTGTCTGTGAGACCCTTCAGGCACAATGAGTTTGAGAGGTTCTTGACAGCAGCGTACCCGTACTATGCCAGTGTCCTGTCCACCATGGCTGCCTTCTTCGTCTTCAGCCTGGTCTTTCTGTATCACAAGTGATCGGCTCAGCATTGAAGGGGCAACGGTGATGGGCTGCATCATGATGGCTATCGGTATAGAATTCTTCTTCTTCTTCTTCGAAGCTTCAAGCTGTAATAGATTATGTCTGTAATTACAGCAGAGTTGGAACACTGTTCAGCCCTTCTCATCGTGCCACACCTGTGTGAGAACTTGAAGTGCCCAGAAGACGCAGGACGTTTTGCCTCTTGCATGTCACACAGAAAAGTTGGAACCTGCCCTGCTTCTGCACCTGACCGGAACCTGGGTCGCCGTCAGACTTCCCCCCCTATCGACCCCCCGGTGTCCGGTTCAAGTTTTGGAGCGCGATTGCAGCTTGCAATAATTTGCCAGACCTTCGCAGCTGTGAACTCAATTCGGCTGGTATACAGGCGGTATAGCGTCAGCACAGGCACAGATCAGCCAAAGGTGTGCCAGCAAGCCTCAGGCCGCGTATGGGCTCACACGGAAACGACATTGGTTGGCTGTACTGACTTGCTGTATGCTTGTGTCAGGTGATGTTCAACGAGCTGATCAATTCTTTCTTACAGTGATCAGGGCAAATGGCTTCTTGCAGATGAAGTTGACGCTGGTAGCCGCGTGCATCCTGCTGGTGGCGAGCGGTGTGAAGAAGACGGAAGGGAGCGCCATCGATTCGGTGGCTTCCCCTATTGTCGAGGCAAAATGCGGTGCGTTTCTTGGCCGTAGCAGGTGTCGCGATCAAAATACAAGCACCATTTGGAAAAAAAGGTCGCTCTAGACAGAGACGTTTACCTTGCCTTCGCTTCCACGTTCGAAGCCGCATGGGCATCAGGAATGCGGAGGAACACCGTCTGGTGTCGCAAGTGTTGGTCCTGCACATGCCTGGGCCTGTTATACTGCATTGAGTCAGGGCGGTACACTTCAGACCGGTACCCTGTCGTGAGTCTGATGTGCGCCTTACTCAGTCGTGCACATGTTGCGTAGGTCGTGAGCTCCTCTACGTCACCGACCTCGGTGGACCCGTTGCCACGGTCCAGGTGATCGATGTGAACACAGGTGTGTGTGACTCAGCTATGCAATCTATCAAGTACTGGCCCCTGGTGCATCAGAGCAACACATGAAATATATGGGAGAGACGTGCAGTGCCAAGTACCATGCTGTGCTAGATAGGGTAATGGGCGGTTCACTTCCTGGGAAGGCGCAGTCATCAGGCACTCATGTTCAACGCCCTCCCCATGCCCAACGATGCCACGTGAAAATTGCCAGCAGCATCACGTGGATGCTGGGCACTGTGTTGCTCTGCAGTGCAGCCTGCCAGCTCTGAAAGCATGTGACCCTGCCCTTCAGGCGAGTACATCGGCAAGGCGGTCGATGACTCAGTGGGGCTCCAGGTGCCCAACACAGTCAACTTCTTCAACAACAAGATGATTGTGACTGACGCAACCACTGGCACCTCCCCCGGCCGCGTGCTGTCCTTTGATGTGCCGCAGAGCGCCTATCTGGGCACCCTGACGGTAAGGCATCCTTCCCGCAGCATGTGTCCTTTCCTCCATGTGGACCTGTGATCAGCACAGCTTGCAAGCAAGGTGCCCGCTGATCCAACCACTGAAGCTACAGGTTCAAGGGCACCTCTACATCTCATTCTGCTGTGGGCATCCTGCTGTCCATGTTGCAACAGGCAGCATGCTCTCTTGCATTCCTTTCCTGGTCATTTCATGAGCTGTGTATCCGTCAATATCACGTCCTCTGTAATCTGCCCTGCAGGCATCCGACCTACCATTCAAGCGCTCCAAGGATGTGCTGCCAGCTACAGCAGCCGTCCCCGCGGGCTACCCCGATGGCATTGCAATTGACCCTCTCGGTATGATTGCCATCCCCCTGACGACCTGTTCTGTGCAGATCACGAGGATGATTTAGTCAGCTTTGCAGCTCTTCCAAGCTTTAGGTTAGCTCTCCCGTATGTTGCTGCAAGGGGGGAGGCTGTTATCTTTCCAGCAGATTGCCGTGATGAGGGCATGTGGACAAAGACCAAGGCCATAAGGAAGCACACTGCACAGACGCAATGCTGGGTGGATTGAGCTGCGGCATCAGGGCTTGCAGCGTGACGGCGTCCTGTGTCCCGCAGGCAAGAGCATCTTCATCAGCGACAATGGTATTGCTGGCACCAGCCTCCCAGGACAGGTCATCCGCCTGGATGCCAAGACGTACGAGTTCCAAGGCAAGTGCGGCTGTCCAACCGCTTCAACCAGTATTGCAGATGCGGGACCCTGCCGGTCCTCTTCAGGCGCACAGGTCTCCACCAGACCTGTTTGGTGCTTTGGGTGGCCGTGTCAGCTGTGATAGCCAGGCCGGCATTGCAGCTGCAGACCTCACGCTGGATGGGGGCTGCACAAAGACATCACTGAATGCTGCAGCTGAGGCAGAGACAGCAGCCGCATCTGCGATGAGACGCCGGAGATGCTCAAGCCGATACCTCTGCGCGCAGGCGTTCTGGACACAAAGGGCATGCCGCACCCATTCGACGTCAACTACTATGCTAACACTGGTGCTTTCGGGCCTGATGGCCTCCTATATGTGGCTCAGGCTGCCTCCGGGACTGATGACAGCTTTGGTACGCTGCTCTCCCATGCGGCAAGATTATGTCATCAACACCTCCCGCTGCCTGGCAGTTGCAGACTAGCAGAGCCGTCTTGCGCTTCTGGCCCCTTCCTAGCAAGCACGTCTCAGCAGGCGCATCTTTAGATACACAAAGGTACTTCTGTTCTGCAGGTGCTGTTGTCGTCTTTGATGTCACCACCTCCTCTCCTGGCAAGTTTGTGAAGACCTTCACGGACAACACCGCCTCAGGGTGCGGCAGCCTCCTGCACCGCCCCGACTACCCTGTCTGGGGCAAGGACGGGCGCCTATACATCAACGGCTTCAAGGCCGTTCGCAACGTGAGCTCCTGTCCTGTACACTGCGCCATGCGCCTGCACGTCCTTTGCGTGCCTGCCCCAACTGCACAGAGAGGTGTCATGGTGGCAGTTCTCAACAGAGTAGGCAACAGCAAGCAGGGCAAGCCATGTCATGCACATCAAATCTATCTTAAAGCATGAAAGAGCTTCAGAGTCAGGATGCGGGACAAAGTCCCACCACTGCGGCATGCCACACGATTGTCTCCCAAGGTATGCATGCTGACCATCTTGCGATGTGTGCAGTCTCCCAACACCTCGGACGTCATACTGGCCTACGGATCTGATGGCACATGCCAGAACACTGTCATCTCCTTCGACACGCCCGCCCAGTCTGCTCAGGGCTTCCGCGACTTTGGCGTCTCCACTACGGGCCCTGGCCCTGACATTCCCATCTACACTGCAATGTTCGACGCATGTGAGCCATTCCCATCCCTCTGTCCTTGCATTGACTGCATGTTGCCCATATATCTCTCCTGTTCATGCCAGCTGCACCACATTGCAGACATTCACATCTCTGTGTGTGTAAGTATTTATGGTCCATGCTGAGCATGGTGTCGTGCCATGAGACACCCCTTCAGAAATATGTGTCAGAACTGTGATCTCTCATGAGGGCTGGAGCAGAAGCATGTCGCCCTTGCATGCTGGATGCTGGTGTTGCTCTTCCCCTGCATAACAACCCATCAGAAAGCCTAATGTTCTTCTGTGCTGCGTGCAGCCAGCTCCCAGGCCTTTGTGAATGGCCAGCCAGTGACGTCACCCGGCAAGGGGTCGATCCGCAAGTATCATGCCAAGACCGACCTGGGCCTCTCCAGTAATGAGAATTCTCCCTTCACCACTGTGTTTCCGGCCGGGAAGCAACTGGTGTCACCTCAGGCCACGTCCTTCATCCAGACCGATCCGTCCAGCAAGAACTACGTGTGCCCTTTGACAGGCAACATCCCCACGCTTTCCGGGCTGCTGGGGTAGGCCTGTAGGCCTACCACTGTCTATGCAGCAACACCAAATCTTTTTTTATTCGAATAAAGCCGGCTTGCCCAAGGGCCCGTAGAGAGAGCTCTGCGTAAGGTGAGAGCATACAGCACTATCACATGTCCGCTCAGGCTACAAGCGATTGACCAGCAAATATGCCTGGGGGAGCGTGCTTTGCATGCAACGCAATCCTTGTATTCGGCCCCCTTTCACTGGTAGATGAGGACTCGCCGTAGCATTTGTCATGGTGGATGGCGCATTCGCGATGTAGGAGCACATGCAGAGCGCTCACACACACAAATTTGCTCTCTTGCCCTCAAAGGAGTCAGAAGTGCCAACAATTGTCTCAAAGCCACAAGTACTCCACTTTGTGCAGCAAGGATTGACGGTCTGAGACATATGCCTCAAGGGGACCCAACAGACTGGGTCATGACATAGCGTATTGAATTTGCACACATGAGTAGTGTAGTCTTGACTCAAGTACATGGGTCTACGGTTGTGCCAAACAGACATGCTTGCGCAAATGGCATATTGGCCATGGCCTTTGGAGGCGCTCTTTGCGTTGCATGCAGTTGGTGAAGCTTCTCTGGATTTGCAATCATTGTTTGCAAGTACATACAACAATGCAGAACGGCTGCATAAGAGTGATCCAACTGCCCAATCATTGCAGCGGAGCATGGAAATTTTGCTGGGACACATAGTGCGTCCAGTAACGTCTGACCTTAGGTAGTTGCAGGTTGTAGTGGATGATTTAGACGAGTTCATCAACAATGATGTGGCCTCCAAGCTCCAGGAAGCTACATTTCCACCTTGCAAATGGTGTGGGGAATTGGGACAGATGAGGGGTTGAGTAGGTAGAGTAGCACAGTGCATGGCAAATGTGGCTGCCATAGCAACCAAGGTGTAAGACCGATTGCCCACATGATGATGACACAGCCTCCGTCCAACAGAATCCCAATGCATGCCTTCAGCATTGTTTGGAGAGCTTCCAGGGCTCATGTAAGATCAGACTGCTGATGATTGCCTAGCCAATCCACCGCGTTACTCATCAACATGGTGGCCCGCTAGCATGCTGCCACGGCAGTCTGAGCTGCGATGCCACTATCAACATACTGCAGCTCCCCAGACTCCTCATACTCGAGCATGTCTAATGCTACTACACAGCTCTCTGCTACAATGGGCTCCGCATCCTTGGAGTAGGTCTCCAGAAGGGAGACACAGCGCCTGTCTGCTATAGAGCCCAAAGCTTCTGCTGCCTCATGCCTCACCATTGCATTCTCCCGCTCATCTCTCAGCACCCTCCTGCAGTGCATTGAGCACGTATGAGCACCTTGAGACGACTGGTCAAGCGACAGCCTGCAGGGAGCAGCATGGGTACCATGGTGAGTGCACACCCACTCACTTTGATCGCAAAATGCAGCACACCTCTTCGCAGAGATTTGTGCATGTCATGGCAGGGACTCACTCGAGGCAGTCCAGTGCGGCAGCGTCCTGCATCTGGCCCAGCACGTATGCCACTTCATGCTTCAGCAGCGCGCTGTCGCTCTGCATGCAATCGTCCAGCGCCTTGACGGCTTCTGCTCCACCCTGCACAACGAGTCTGCTCTTGCTGCATGTGCCAGCCTCAAAGCGGATATTCCGGTCAGGAAGCCTCCCAGCCTGTCATGATGCCCTGGCAGAGCAGATGGCAAGTCTGGAAGGTCTCCCATCAGACAGAGGGACACACTTCGCAGCATGCCATTGGTGCCTTGCCCAGGGCACCGCAGGCAGTCTCGGTGATAGCCAGTGTCCAGGCCGGCTCGTTGGAATGCTGCAGCCAGTCTCTGACACATGGTCTGGCTATCCAGCACCCATCTCACAAGCATACTGCCAGAGCACCGCTGAGATCCCCTGCTAGGTGCAGGCCAGGGAGGCGGAGCAAGCACCTTGTTGCGCAGGGCGAAGAGCGCGCGGTAGCGCTCGAAGATGGGCGCTCGCTCATCCAGCAGCGTCGCTCTGAGCTGCGCAGTGGGCGTGCTGGCGGGGGCAGCGGGCGCCGGATCCACAGACAGGTAGGGAGAGGCGCTCTCCTCTGCTGCGCTGGTGCTGTCGTGTGTCCCCTCGACCACGCTCCGCGGGCCGCTTGACGAGGAACTGCCCGCTGCTGCTGTGCCCAGAGTGGATTGCTGTTCTGAAGCACTGGACGCTGAGCTCTGGAGCCTGTCATAGTACTGGATGCGCTGCAGGGCCAGCTGGCAGGTCTGGGCGACCTCCAGGCAGGGGTCTGTCTGATACCGCTCCAGCAGCTGAAGGCACTCTGGCGTGCCTATTGCTCCAAGGGCTTCTCCAGCCTCATGCCTCACCCTGTACGCAGCCACACAGCCCTGTCACACCCTGTCCATACACACTGTGCTGACAGGACAGCATGAAGCCATGGTCTCGCCTAGGTATGCTGGAACTGTGCTGTGAACATCAACTTAACTCCATAGTATGATACTGTGTCGATTTTGGGCTCTGCTGGGGGGTGGAGAGAGCTCACATGGGGTGCTCAGAGGAGTCACTGAGGGTGGCTCTCAGGCTGGGCAGAGCGGTGGGTTCTTGCCGCTGGCCAAGGCAGTACGCTACCTCATGACGGAATAGAGCCGATGCGTCTGCCAGAGCTGCACCCGAAGGCACGGATGCGTCAGAAGGAGCTCCGCCGTTCAGGCACTTGGTGCAGGATGTACGTATATATCCAATTCTCATGCGTCAGACATTCCGTTGGGAAGCAGTCAGGCATGCTTACCATCCGTCATGGCGGTCTCAGCACCGCTGCCATTGATGTTTCGCAGAGCAAACAGTGCTCGCCACTTTGCAGCTATGGGGGTACTGCTGTCAAGGATCTTCCTTCGCAGCGTGCCAATGACACTAGGCTCAGCAGAGTGCATCTTTTAACCTCTGGTGAAGCCTTGTGGACAAATACCTCGGATATGACCAGCTAAATGGGAAACAAACTAGAGCAGGGCAGCTTCTCGATCCGATGGGCAGCTTCTCGCATGCCATCGCAAGTCGTCAGGGCTGAGACAGAGCCTGAAGTAAGTCCAGCAGAGCTGCAAGATCCGATTATTATCTTTGAGATTGATACAAGTAACGCTAGCACTGAAGTCAGCAGAGGTAAGCTGTGAGGGTGGAGGATCACGGCTGTAAGGATGGGTCAGACAGACTGGGAGGATTCCTTCTTCCCTAGCACGCTTGGTTCCTACCAGTTGGACGGACAGATAGGTAGCGGAACCTTTGGAGAGGTGGGGGAATACGCCATCCTGCACCTATGATACAAGATGCTGCGCACGCAAAATTTCTTCGACGCATGACGCAATGGATGACGCCCCTGAGGATTTATACAGTATCCGTGCAGGTCCAAAGAGCTACCCACTGCAGTACTGGCCAGAGGGTGGCCCTGAAGCAAGTGTACGTCAAACAGCCTACACGAGGGCCTTCAGGTCTCACTGAGCCAGAAGATGCTGCCTTGCGCGAGATCGCAGCTCTACAGGCCATTAATCATCCCCATGTCGTTACCCTTCACGATGTCTTCACCAAGGTGCGCAGGATGCCATGCTGCTTTCAGGCTTCACTGGCGTGCATGGCATTGTCAAGAGCTCCAACGATACAAAAGTACAGAGCTGTGCATGCAGCCTTGATTACAACAGCTCTTATAAGCTCTGACCTATCTCAAGCCTCCGTCCCTTACTGAACCCTATGACATGGCGACTGAAGCTCTGCAGCGGTGCATGGTCCACATCGTACAGCCCTGATTTTGCTGCGTGCAGGGTGACATGCATGTGCTGGTCATGGAGCTCTGCTGCACTGACCTAGCTGCAGCCTTGGACCACGCCAAGATTGGCTGGGACGAAGTGCTGATACGGGGCCTGCTCCGGCAGCTGCTGCAGGGTGTCGCAGCATGCCATAACACAGGTCTTGCTCTGGCAAACCCCAACCCCTCTCCCGGCCTACCTGGCAGCTCATATCAGCGCTGCATCTCTCCTGCAATCCACTCAGCAGTTGTAGACCACCTATGCTCACATGCGCCTATGAAGTGTCTGGGGTTTCCCGGATGCCGTCTTTTTGGGAGACTCTCAATTGCAGTGTCTTGATCAACCATTGCACGGGAGGACGGTAGCCATGACCTCAGCACCTGTGAGAGAGTGCACATGCTCTGCAGGCTACCTGCACAGGGATCTCAAGCCGGCAAACCTGCTGCTGACCGAGGAGGGCGTCCTGAAAGTGGGCGATCTGGGGCAGTCGCGCCCGCACGATGCCCAGCCGGGCACGGGCAGGGCAGCCGCGTACACGGCCGCGGTGGCCACGCGCTGGTACCGGGCGCCCGAGCTGCTGCTGGGGTCCCGCAGCTATGGGCCCGCCGCAGACATGTGGGCTGTGGGCTGTATTCTTGCGGAGATGCTTGGTGAGCATCCCCCAAGCTTTGCACAAGGTCACTTGCTTGCGCGAAATATCCCAGTCACCATGCGATCACAGCCCTGCTGCAGTCTGTGGCCCAAGCGTGCTGCTGTTGCACAGCCGCTGGCTGCACTGGCCCGCAGTACGCCCTGCTTCTGTGTAACAGTGCCATCCTCCACCCACAGTCTGCAGCAAGGCTACAAAAACGGCACCTGCTTGGCCGGCCTCGTGCCTCTAGCAACCTGCCAACCTTGAGGTCTCATGTCGTCCACCTCTTCATGCCCAAATTATGCACCTACGCTGACCAGAGAGAGATGACTGCCGTCATGTGTTAGTCTTGTAGTGGTGCCCTGCGCAGGGATGTGCCCGCTGTTCAGTGGCGACTCGGACTTCGACCAGCTGGGCAGACTGGTGGAGGTCCTGGGATCCATCAACACCCGCACATGGCCGGAGGTGCAGCAGATGCCCGACTTTCACAAGGTGGGCAGGCCATCCTGAGAGTCGCAGCGACACATGACACAGCTGAAACATGCATTTTGGCCTTCTGTCACAAGACCGTCGTCACCAAAGGCGTCATGTCAGGCAGACCACAGAGACACAGCTCATGTGCCGTACAATGTGTTTTTCATGCACCTCATTTGAATGAGAAAGTTGTGGGAGATTGGGATTCCAAGACTGGCTTTGCGTGCAGCTCTGCTTCAAGGATGCGCCTGCAGCAGAGTGGGAAGAGCTCTTCCCTGATGCTAGCTCTGAGGCTATAGACTTGCTGAGTCACCTAGTGCAATGGAATCCAGGCAAGTCCTTTGGTCTTTCATTTTAGTGTGCCTGCTCGTGTTGCATGGCATCTCAGGATGGTGCCACCCAAGCTAGGAGCAAATCTGCAAGATAGCTTAAGTGAGGGCCTGTGCTTGTTCCACCTCAAACAGCAAGTTACGACTGCCTGTCCCAATGCTGTACTCTGCCTAGCCACAGCTGGCAGTCACCATGTAAGTCTAGCCAATGTACTCGCAGAGCACCGCCTCACAGCTGAAGAGGCGCTGCAGCATAGCTTCCTGTCCAAGGGCAGCGTGCCACTGGAGCTTGACGAGTGCAGGCAGCTGGCAGCCTGGACTGCCTCTGCACAGGCGGCCAGCAAGCACCGCAGGCCAAGGGCCTGACGACAGTGTTGTCCAAGATTGAGCTACACTCTGCTACAGCCCATTGCACCCCCCTCACCACTGTCAGCTGCACTGCAAGTAGTGCAGGTGAGGGTTGCGCTGCCTTCGTGTATGTGCAGTGGCTGGACGTCTTCCGTGCTTCAGAGATGGCCGACTTTTGAGCAGCCCTCGTCTGCTGAGTTGACACAACCTTCGACATGCATCCCTAACAGTTGCTGTCAGTGATGCCTGAGACACATCAGTAATCCTACCTCTGCATGTGGATAGCTTGCTCTTCCTGCTGGATTCCCTACATGCGGAAGCTTCTGACAGCTCAGAAGGATTCGGTATGTGCAGGTGGTGCGGGAACAGGATAGGGTGCATCTACGGCATGAGATTGGCTCCAATGCAGCTCGTCAGTAGTTTAAGGATGAACGGTTTGGCTGCATGCAGTAGGAATGGATGTTAGACTCTTCAGGGTATTATGTGCACAGGACAGGCATTGACATCGAGGCCTCCCAAATGTTATCACATGCAACTCAGGCGCAAGATGGACATCATTGGGCTGGCCAGGATAGGCATTGGCAAGGCCAATTCTGCTTCCAGCTTGCAGTGCACTGAAAGCCTGCCCACTGACAGGCAACTTGCTTACACTCTGGTGCTGCAGTCATATACACTGGCATGACAGCATATCTGGCATGCAGAGGGCTAGCCCAAGTTGTGGCCATTTAAATAAAAGCAAAACATCAATCCAAGAGCATAACACGGCCAAGGGGCGCCTGCACCCTCAGTAGAAAGCCCCAGTATCCCAACAGCAAGCTCACAGGCCAATCTCTGAGCTGAGACACTTTCCAGAGGTGTTGGGCGGACTCTGCCCTGCACTGACTGCCGCGATTCTCAGATTGCACATGTGATTGCTGCCCTGTGCCAGGACAGAAGGCTACTGACCCATGCTGCACAGCTTTGCTCTGGCCTAGGTAGACAACCCATCTGATGCTGACCACTGGACACTCACTGACAGTGTCTTGGCAAGCTGGCCAGCACCCTACATCCTGCTGCAGGATTTACATGTTATCTACAATGCAGCTCTCCACATTGAGCTTGCATGGCTGCTTAAGTACTTCATAGAGAGCTATGCAGGTATGAAGGGCCTTGTAGGTGCCCAATAGCTATTGTGGCAGATCCCTCTGCACGACCAGCCTTCTCAGCGCTGTGCAAAGCAGCTGTCCAAGGTGGTGCGCTGCAGATCCTAGAGCATGCAAGCACAGCCATACCGCCAGCCCAAGAAGCAAGGTACTAGGCATCATGGCATGCGCACAAACATTCCCTAGGTCCCTCACTACTCACATTTTGTAGCAGCTGTCATGCATCTCCCAGCACTTTTATGCCTTGGGAGCATGCAGGCAGCCATCCAGGTGAGAATAATTCCCTTGTACAAGGACTGCTCTCCCGGTGATTTCAGTGGTAGCATCACCACAAGCTGACAGCAGTCTGCTGCACTGTGCTCTTTATCCCCCTGATGCTTTGTATACAAAGCATCCAACTCAACATGCAGCAATCTGATATGAAGAGAGCCCTTCTGCCGCATTGACACAGGCAGCTCCTGTGATCGAGATTTATTTCTGTACTGGTGGATGCCACAACTCCGCAAGTGCAATAGTATCCCGGCCTGAGCTAGGCTAGCTAGTTTGGTTATATGGTGAGAATCCTGCGCCCTACAGAAAGCCTCAAGAGCGCCAGCACAGCGCATAGGAGCTCAGACTGCCATCAACAGGCGCTGATCCGCTGCAAGAGTCTGGGGGAGGAAGCCCTCAGGTGGAGGGCTTCCTCGGCTGGGGGTGGCTGACTGGGGGTGTGCCCGGGGTGGGCGGGGCGGGCGGCCGCAGGTGATCTTGGGATGAGCGGTGCTGACCGGACCAGCGGCCCTTGAAGCTGGAGAAGCTGTCCTTGATGCCCGAAAGGCGGGAGCGCAGGCCCTGCAAGCCGTCCGCCACACCCGCGTGCCGCTCGGCCCCCTGCTGCATCCGCCCCTCCGCCTGCAGGGTAAGGCAATGTTAGGAAGCTGTCTGGATGCTGAAGCACTGCAAAGCAGCAACTCCAGGCGCCTGCAGAGTTTATAAGGTCGAATCACATTGTAGCTTCCAAGCTGGTGCCCAGTCATGGCAGCATGGCAGCAAGGGTCAGCATCCACCAGCCCACAGGCTAAGTTTGCGGTAGGGATGCTGACTATCCGTAGGGTACACGACTGTCATGCTAAGAGAGCCTCAGCTGCAGCTCTGGTATCACAGGAGCTTGTCAAGGTATGTGCAGCCCTGTGTTTTTCCAGAGGAAAAAGCCAGATGCCAGCTCCAGGGCATAAAATCCTAACAGTCAAACCCTGGTGAGGAGGCCAATGACTCACATGCGACATGAGGTTGCGCTGTGAGGGCGGTGGCCAGGAGGAGGGGTGCATGGCTGCCTCTTCAGGCATTGTGCCGCTGCTGCTGGTATCGTTCTGCCCTCTGCTTGAGCTGGCGTGTTCGTTGCTTGCCTGTCCATTCATCTTCACATGCCCAGTGTCATGTGTACCTCCATTTGCCTCCCCTGCTTTACCAGAAGCCACCCTTATTCAGCAGGCCTGACTTGAAATGTAGATCTGCACAGACGAACAGTCTACCCGACAGAGCAAGACGATGTTATACCTAGATGAGGCATTTGCAGGCTTGCCCTGCTGATTGCAGTACTCTCGGTATAGTCACTACTTGACGAAGAGGTTGCCGAAAACTCCATCTCAGCATATCGGGTGGGGGATTGTTACTGCACTTTGCAGGCATGCAGGTGCATGAACCTCTTCAGTGCCAGATTACAGCCAGGTCATCTGTCCCAGCGTGGCTGATGCATCTGAGTGTGTGTCGTGAGAGGGCTGACCTGATGAGCTGGAGGCGTGCGCAGTGTGGTGGGAGCGGTGGTGATGATGGCGCCTGCGATCCCGCCTGCTGCTGGCGGCGCCCGGCCCGTTCACAACGGCTAGGCGCTGCAGCAGCTGCTCCAGCTCCCAGGCGTCCAGGCCCATCACGAACTGCGGCGCGCTGGCCGCGATGCGCTCCGGTGGCACGTACTCCCCGAACGGCAGCAGCTCGTTCAGCGCCTCGTCCTGCGCACAAGCAAGATAGGGTTAGGATCGTCTGGGCAGCTGGTGCGCAGATCCTATGACAAGAACTCGTTGCCACGCGCTCCGGCAGCACATACTCCCCGAATGGCAGCAGCTCGTTCAGCGCCTCGTCCTGCGCGCCAGGCAGCCCTGGTGATGCCGCAGCTGTGGGTTGACACTTCAGGTAAGGTGTGCTGCGGCGCGCTCGCCGTGCTGCCGAAGCGCTAGTATAGAGGGCCGGGATCGTCTGCAATGGTCCCGGCAACTATGATGACGGCCAAGCCTCATGGCCGGCGAAGCACGCGAAGCATGAGCCGATGTACCAGTGCGCGCAGATGCTATGACCAAAACCACGACAACAGGTGCGCATGTCGGGCAGCCCCAGTGATGCCACGGCTGTGGTTAGGCACCCCACTTAGGTTATACTGCGGAGAGTGCTTCTATGCCAGGCTGCTCAGCTTGTTTAGATTCGCAGCCATCTGGCACCCTGTTTTATTGATGCAGAAATGATGGCATAGCTACTTTGGGGTCCTAGTAACCTCATATGACACATGCACTGCCAGGGTTCTGTGCTAGATGCGTTGCAACTTCTGATCAGATCATAGCAGCATCTCACAAGATGGCATCTGCCTGGACAGGTCAGCAGGGTGAATAGTTTACTGCCTAAGACAGAGTGAAATGCTCTCCATACCTTGAGCTGCAGAGCCTTGAAGCACATGGGGCACTCCCGACTTCGCTGCGCCCATTGCATGATGCATTGGAGGTGATACCGATGCCTGTAAACAGGTCGCAAAAGGTAAGGCGGTGCCACAATAAAAGGATTACTATGCATAAATCATCAGGTGGTGGGTCACAAATCGACATCGAACACGCCACCAACCCTGAAGCTGCTTTCTATATAAAACGTAAACAATAAACAGCGCGAAGGAGCAAGCTTGCGGGGTGCATGTACCCGCAGCAGGTGTGTTGCTCAGGATCCTCAGCTATGAATTCGTCTAGGCAGATGCTGCACACATCGTCGTCCAGATGCACGACCGGGACGGCCCTCCTTGAGAGCTCTATGTCTTCATTAGCACCCGAGGAGGGGCTGGGCGAGTGATCAAAGCCAGGTTTTCCGGGCCCAGCCTCACTGTCAGGGCTAGCGCCACCTGTGTCGCTCACACACTCCTCATCTATCTTGAACACATCGTCGTGCGACCCCATGGTGCCCGAGGCGCCCTTCAGTTCGGGCCTACAGCATTGGTCGGACAGATGCGGAAAAGACACTCGACAGGCCAGCTGTTACTCATTGTTGCGTAATATGATGCCCAGATTGGCGAGCTTGTGGGGAACGGGGCAACGCAATCCTGATGCAGCGCTTACATCAAGGAAAGGCACTTATACCTCCCGCATAAAGAGGCAGCGGGTAAGCTGTCGGTCCGTGCTGAGCTTACTGGTCAGGTCTCACTAAGACGATCGGTGCCACTCCATCACGCCTCAATTGACGTGAGGAGCACCTCAGATACCTCTCTGATGTGCAAAGCTTTTACACTTGACGTCTCAAGAGCCAAGATGAGCGAGCTCGATAAGATTAAAAACATTTTCTTATTTCTGGCAGTGAAGGGAGGTGGCTACCGTGATTGAGCCATGCTTACAAGTTGTGTCCCCCTTTCGCACCCTCACCATGACTCCACACAGCAGGCACACTTCGGACGGCCTGAGCATATGCAACTACCCTGGCGCGGGACCATATATGCTCAGTCCAGCAGGTTGTTGATCTCGCCCACGATCAGCACTGTGCGGTCCAGCTGCTTGGACAGCGTCTCTTCTGCCAGCTGCTTTACGGCTCGGGTCTTATCCAGCAGGAACGCCAGCCTGGACAAGCCCGCCGCAAGGGCGCTGCGGATGTTTTGCCTGCGCGTCTCCACCTGCTGTGCTTGCCTGCACCCAACTGTCAATAATGCTAACAAAGTATTTTGCTGGTCTGCAAAGCTCCAGCTGGGCAGCAGGATCTCACCAAAGGCCATGCAGGAGGGTCTGCTATTGGGACATCTGTCCTCTTAGCAATAGCAAAGAAAGGAGAGCACCCATCAATTTGTGCAGTCACGGCTGCGGCACTAGCTAAGTACATGTACTGAGACGACACATGAGAAATGTGTGCGCACCGCCTGAACTTGGACTCCTGACCAGCCTTATGCTGCAGGGCAGCTGCCACCCTGGAAAGATACCTCTCCGAGGTCTGAAACAGCAGCAGCTGTTGCGTCCGCTCGCTTGTCATGTGCTCCACGACAGACTTGAGGTTCTGCACAGCACCACATATCACATATGTGTTGCCTGTTGCATCTGTCGCCGGTCCTGGTGCTGCCAGCACACTGCGCCCGCTTTTCAGGGTTGCAAACAAGGTCCAGCGTATGCAAGATCGTTCGTCAGTGGGTGTATTCCTGGGTTGCTGCATGGGCTGTCAGGGTCAGACCTGCAGCCAAGACTTGAGAGTGGCTGAAGAGACAGGCTCCAGCAAGGCGTGGCTGCCTCCCAGGATCTGCATGGACCCAGCCTCTGACAGCCGCGTCTGCAGGAACGCCATCAGCTCGTGAACCTCGTTCACGAGGCTGCTCCTGAACTCCCCATCGCTCACCATCTCCCCAACAATGCCACCTGCATGGCAGAACCCTCTCCTCATCTGTCTACGCAGTGAGGCAGTGGCAGCCCGCCATATCTCATTGCTCCTATTAACAGCTTGCCTGGGCAAGCAAGATATGCGCCTGAGGCACTACTGAACAGCTGAACAGCGATATGACAAGCAAGGTTGCGCAGTAAGCAGATCAACCATGGTGACTAAGCAGAGCACGCTATTCTTGCCTGTCTGAGTCAGTTCTGGGGCTTTCTGGACTGCATTGGCGTCCACCCCAATGTCCCAGACAATGTTGTGAGCAGGGGTGTCTCCATCTGCCATGGGGTCTGCATCCCAGTCGATGTCTGCTAGACCCTCCTCAGCCTGGTCTGCCCCCTCTGCTGCAGATATGTCAATGTCCCATGAGATGTCCCCGCCATCTGCTTCGCTTGTGTGCGGCTCTTGCCCTGCAACAAAGTGCCCTGTGAGATTTATACTTGTGACCCGGTCTTGCATGTAGGCTTCATGCACAGGCCCCATGCTCATGTGTCCTGTCTGCCAACCCTTCCTGAGTGTGATGCAGAGCCTTCTACATACCTGCAGATGCCATCTGCTGCTCTGAGCCTGCTGCACTGATGGCTGTATCCGTCACATCTTCCTTGGGGTCCCCCACAGGGACCTCCCGAGTCTGCGCGCTCATGCTCGAGCCCTCCTGATCTGGCGCAGGAGACTCCGCCTCTAGGTATGCTTCTCTGACGCGATGAATGGCCGGGAGCAGCTCTGCAGCACTCTGGCTGCCAGCATCGCTGCTGCTGAGGGTTGCTGAAAGAAAGGCTGCATAGTGACTGCAGGCTTCGCCGACAGCCCCGGACTGCAGCTGCTCTCCTGCCTGGTGAAACGTGCTCGGGAGCCCCTTCGTCAGAGACCTCAGCTCCTGCTTGATGCTCACTCCCTTGATGCCCATGGTCTCACATTCCTGCACAAGTACTCGTCCCCTGGCCCCGCTGATACCAAGCATACACACCGGACCTCCTCAGCAGATGCGAGGAGGCATGTGTTGCGTGTGTGCTGGTGCCTCAGATGGACTGTGATGAAGTAGACACAATCTGTGCTCGAGCAGGGCACAGGAGCTCGTTGTGTGTGAGGTTTGCATGGCCTGATGTGCAGACCTGCTGGTACTGCCGGGCAGCCTGTACAGCGCTGTGTAGGTGCTCGTTGTGCTTCCTCTCAAAGTCAGCCAGCTGCTGCTGCTCCTTGGCGGCCTGCTGCTTCAAGTATGGTATCTCAAAGTCGACGTTTCGCACCAGAAGCTGTCCAGCCTCCCCAAGAAAAATATCTGCAGCAAGGCACTCTATCAAGCTGGCTGAAATGAGAGTGCTCTGAGCAGAAATGCAGGCCACAGCCACAGGGCTTCAAGCCCTGTCAAGACATTTCTGATATGGCAATGGACCAGGATGCCCTTACTGTCTTTCTCGTACGCTCGCAGAACTTTGTCCCACAGACCAGCCGTCCCTGTGAGATTCCCAAAGAAAGTCTTCTCTGCTGTCTCTGCCAAAGTGTCTCGTATGTGCTTCACAGCAGCATACTCCACGGACTCCCCTTGTGGCAGAGCTAGGTCGGGTGGCAGGTCCTTGGCAAGCTCTCCAGCTTTTGCTCTGATTGCTTGCAGCTTCTTGTGCCAGTCCTTGGAAAGCTTCTGCCTGCTGATCTGCAGTCACATATGACCCATGTTCCGACCTGCTCGTGTCTACGACTCAACCATTCTTAAAGTCATCAAAGGATGAGTTTTGACTCACCAGCCACTCAGCCAGCTTTGCGTATGGGATATCAAGGGGCAGCTCATGCGATGGCATGCTGGCTCAAGAAGGCAATGAAAGGCTTATTAGGGTAACAGCGGCGCCTCCAAGAAGTACAAAAGTTGCTGCTAACATTTACTGGTGATAAACGGCTTTATAGGGAGCCATGATGCTGTCGCATGGCATTCGCAATCCAGCTTCCATTAGGATGGAAGCTGCTGCAGTGTTGGTCGAAAATGCTTCAAGAGGCCGTGCGACACGAAGTATTGCTGTTCTCAGGACTGCATTCCTTCTGTGAGCAGCCATCTATGGTACTCGGCTTACTTGCCGAACGTATATGGCACTCATAAGCCTATATAGGCATCCAGTTCCAGCTGGAGTTTTTCAATGAGTCTGAAGTCAGGTCGTGGTATCGCAAATGTGACTATGATCAATTCAGCACTGCTTACCCATAATCTCGTGTGGCCGAGGAGCCTCTGTGAAAGGTGACCGGCAACTGTGCAACGTACTGGCCAGGACGAGTCGCAGAAATGGCGCAGGGGCACGCAGATATGCCTCAGCTCAGCGAGGAAGCAATAAAGAAGGCACACACTGCGAAGAAATACATTGAAAACCTGTACAGAATGCAAGAAAAGAATCTGAGGGATAGGAATGAGCGGTGAGCACCTTATGACACACTGATACGTTGCCTTCTGTGTGGACGATGAGGATCGCTCATATGACAGACTTTCTGCCGACAGATCATACATCTATCTGCCGAGATTTTCAATGCCTTGATAATCGCCTAGGTTCCGCCTTGCTCCTATGGCAGGTGGTGCATCTTCACTTGGAAGAGACCACCTGCAGCAAATGGACGCGCCGGGCCGTGCACCAACGTGCTCCAGCTACCAATCCTGACGACCGGTGGATGCTTTGCAGGAAGATCAGCTTGGAGCGACGGCTGCAGTCTACTGGGCTGTCTGAGGACCAGAAAAAGCAGGAGAGGCAGGCACTGGAGCAGCAAGAGAGGGACTATGTGCGCCTGCAGCGCCAGCGCATGTCCTCAGACGACTTCGAGGCCCTCAAGCTCATTGGAAGAGGCGCCTTTGGAGAGGTGCTCCCCACTTCACTTCCCCTGAGATGTATGCTCCTGCCTGCTCAATAGCAACTTACTGGATCCCATCGGCAGTCAGCAGAGAGAACCTCTGAGAGGGGATTAAGGTATGGGCAGCTGAGCGGAATGTCAAAATTCCTAACTGACATGCCAGTGAAAGAAGCCGTAAATGTCAGCCAAGCTGGCCAGCTCTCGTAAGGGACCTTCGTGGGCTGCAGGTATGGCTGTGCAAAGAGATCAAGACAGGGAAGATTGTGGCTCTGAAGAAGCTCAAAAAGGCGGAGATGGTCCGGCGGGGCCAGATAGACCACGTCAAGGCAGAGCGTGACGTGCTCGCCGGCATACACAACCCCTTCATTGTGCGCCTGTACTACTCCTTCCAGGTACATCTCTATAGATCTAGATCCAGATCCAGATCTGGGTGCTCAGGCACAGTTGCCAATCAATGCTCATGGGCTGTAAGACAACAGTGCAGGGCCATGGGACTAAGCCGGTGTCTGTAATTAATCGTTATGTTGGGTATGAAGACAGCATGCCTTTGCAGGACGATGACTACCTGTACCTTGTGATGGAGTACTTGGCAGGAGGTGATGTCATGGTGAGCGCTCAGCAAGCCCTCAGAGATCTCACACCGTGATGAATGTCACCTGATCAAAGAGCTTGCAATGTGAGCTTGCTGCTCAGTCACCAACTGAGGCGTGTGCGTCTGCAGACGCTGCTGATGCGGAAAGACATCCTGAGCTATGAGGAGACGCGCTTCTACATGGCCGAGACTGTCTCAGCAATAGAGGTCTTGCACAAGAACAACTACATCCACAGGTATGCAGATAGCGCGTCATGTCCTCCTGCATCTATTTGTTGTGATCGCAAAACTCACGTGTATCTGGGAAGCACTCTGCGCCAGTGAGCACCAGCAGCTGGGGGAGGAAGGATCGAAGCCATCTCATTGAGCCTGCTAGATGTCGGACAGCTGGCAATTGTATCAGCCTGGTGGCTGCAGGGATATAAAGCCAGACAACCTGCTGCTGCGGGAGAATGGCCACATGAAGCTGTCAGACTTTGGCCTCTGCAAGCCTGTGGATGTTTCCAAGCTGCCCACCTTGCGCGAAGACCAGCCAGCCAGCTCCGCGCAGTGAGTCACTGCGCTCTCCCGGCACTGATGCTTTCCACATCAGTCTGGACCTGACACATCTTGACCATGTGTAAGGCCAGGACACTAATCGTACGTATCAGTGCCATGAGACAGTGACATGGCCCTCCTGCTTAGTATTTTTGCCATGTATGGCCTTATTCAGGCCAGCAGAGCAGTAAAAATACCTGTATTCTGCAATATATGTCTTGGAAACACTGAGCCATGGTTGGCTGTGGGCAGGTTGGGCAGTCTGGGCAGCCCAGCCACCCCGGAAATGGACAGCAAGCGGCAGGGTGGCCTCTTCAACTGCTGCGGGCGCAAGCAGCAGCCCACCACCAGCCCTCCTGAGGCGCAGCCCTCCTCGGCCACCTTCAGGTGACTTCTGGGAGACAAAAGGACCTCACTCCTGCATAGATTGGAGCACATTCTGTGAGAGCAAAGCACCTTCTGGGAGACCAAAGAACCTCAGCCCTGCACAAGTGGTCTCCACCCATGAAGTCGTTTGGATTGGTCATTCAAGTGACCACACATGCTCAAAATATGCAGCACATGTCCTTATTGTTTGTTCAAAGCCCTGTGTAGTCAGCAGATGTCAGCTAGTTCAACTTTCAGCTTCTGCTGATATGTGTGCACGAACGCGAAAGTGTCACTGATTTGCAGACAAATAGAGCCTGCGCAGTCCCTCACGGCCAGCAGGACGCAGAGCGAGAAGGTGGCCCACTGGCAGAGCAACCGCCGGAAGCTGGTGCGTGTCCATATCTCCCCTGCCCTAGAGCTACAGCAGACCCCAGTCCCTCTGGACCATGCGAATCTACAGAGGCGTGAAGAGGCAGGCATGCGCATGTAGCTTAGTGGGATCGATCGCACACAAGCGGAAGGCTGCTCTTCCAAGCAGTCATGTGCAGCTACCTGCAGGCATACTCGACAGTGGGCACTCCGGACTACACAGCCCCGGAGTTGCTGACGAAGACGGATTGCGGCATTGTGTCCCTGTAAGTGACCATATGTGGTGCATGCAGGCGTACTCGACGGTGGGCACGCCGGACTACATAGCGCCGGAGGTGCTGACGAAGACGGGGTACGGCATGGAGTGCGACTGGTGGAGCCTGGGCGCCATCATGTACGAGATGATGATCGGCTACCCGCCCTTCTACTCCGAGGACCCCATGAGCACCTGCCGCAAGATCGTCAACTGGCGCTCCACGCTGCGCTTCCCGCCCGAGGTGCCTCAACCTCACGCCATCCTGTCCCTCTGGAGTTGGAGACCTCTCTTCCATCAAAGAATGCTCATCTTGGTCTCTGATGGCTAATAATTCGCTCTCGATAGAAGGCAAAAAACACATGATACCTGATTTAGATGAAGAACAAAGGGAGTTGCATCAAGCCAACTATATGATGCATACTACAATGAGTATGAAAGCTATCTTGGAAGGAAGAACTCCTACCCAGCTGATGAAGGCTGCAAGGATGAAGGCTAGCGCTTGCAGAATGTGTACTGATATGGCAGCTGACATAGTGTTCACAGCAGTCCTGTCGCTGCATGTCCTGCGTACCCCTTCCATCTGTGTACGGCTTGCTTGACATGCCATGCTCACGCACCATGGTCCTCATGTGAACATCTGCCATCACCAGTACCTCACGGTGCAGCCCCGGGAGGGGTGGTCCATGTTATGAGGGAAGCAACCTGAGATGGCAATTGACCTCGTGGTGTCCTTAGCCGGTATAAACTCTTCAGGCACTAATCTTGTAGGTGTCGCGTGTCGATAACATGACTTCCTTCCAAGACGGCAAGTGGCACGTGTGCCCACACCTATGCTTGATGGACAGCAGCTTGGGCATATATTGAGGCACTGGGAATTTGCCAGTAATTGAAGGCAAGTGATACAAGAGCTATGTGTGGCCATGGGGTGAAAGACTTGCAGAGGTGCTGATAGCAGGTCTGACAAGCTCTGGACGTGCAGATCAAGCTGCCGCCCCCGGCCAAGGACTTCATCCAGAAGCTCCTGTGCAATGTGGAAGACAGGCTGGGCACCCGGGCCGGCGCAGCCGAGGTCAAGGTGCGCCTTTCCCCATATGCCTGCGATGTGTTCGGCGTTCTCTCAGAATGCACTCAACACAGTGCACCTGGCCCATCTCTATTCATCAGCGACCATGTGGTCATATGCACTGGCAGAACAAAGCATAAGTAGCGTTGTGTTCTCTGCCGTGCCCTTTTCTGGCATGGTGCCCCATCACACACCTGCTGCTCTGGCGGTGACGCCCGTTCTGGCATCTGGATCAGTATCTTCTCCTCGACAGGCTGCGGCTGCCTTGCAGGCGCATCCCTTCTTTGCGGGAGTGGACTGGGACGCCATGGCGGGCGCGCCGGCGCTCTACGTCTGCTAGAAATACACAGCAGCAAAGCAGTGACTGCCTTGACGTGATGCTGCGCCGCTGCTCAGACTCTGGCGGCCTTGCAGGCGCACCCCTTCTTTGCGGGAGTGGACTGGGACGCCATGGCGGGCGCTCCTGCGCCCTACGTGCCCACAGTCACCCACGAGCTGGACACGCAGAACTTCGAGGAGTTTGAGGAGAAGGAGGCTGCCAGCGGCAGCGCCAGCAACCGGCGGCGCCTGCGCGCAGACCCCAACTTCATAGGCTACACCTACAAGAACTGGGAGGCCGTCAGCCCACGGCAAGGTGTGCCATTTTCCTCTCTGGCAGCTGCCAGTCTCAGGCGTTCATCTGAGATGCTGCTGTCAGACAGCGAGGCCTCCTCATGGGCTACATGATGTGCCTGTCTGGGCGTATAGTGTTGATGCTGGCCCTGTCAGACATAGCGAGCAAATACAGGTCATTGCCTTGACCTCCACAGGCTGCAAGCCTGTCAGCCTATGGCAAGATCAGCCTTGGTTCTCTCCGGCACTAGCCAGTGTCTGGCAATCGCCTAAGGCATGTCCTGAGATGCTGCTGTTAGACACGGGTGCTTCCAGATGTGCTTTGGCGTTGAGCTTTACTGTCTCACGGGTGTGCAGATGAGGAGCATGAGGGCATGGTGAAGCTGAAGCCCAAGGCTGTGTCGAGGCCAAAGCTGAGCGATGTGCAAGGAGCATTTGCCAGCGCAGGGACCTAGCAGTCCCAGGACCAGATAGCTCCCTTGCAGGCTTGCTTTGAGTTTGAGGCAGGGACGCAGTTCTCTTCTGATCTGCAGCTGTGCCATGTGTGCTACATTGTGGAAGTGCAGAACTGAGAATTCCGCTATTGAGTTGAAGTCGACAATTGCCAGTCTAGACACATATGCAGGCCTGTTGCTGAGAGGCATACTCGAGTGTAAGCCAATTTGCATCTAGCTAGTCAATAGATTTCTGAAAGGTCTCAACAGTGTGAATTGCATGCATGCGTCATATGAGGGCTGTGAAGCGGCTTTACATCTATCCTCTCAGATACTCTCAGCTTGACACCTATTGTTAGTCTTCTCACCCAGGGTACCCAAACAGCGCTATCCCCTGACATCTGGACGCCTAGTCATATTGGAGCACTCATATCCTGATCTGGCAACAGGCGCACATATACACTTGACCAGCAAAATTGTTGCGGCTAGAATCGACACAATGCAGCTCTGCAATGGGACCTTCTGCAGCCTCTGAGACTCCTCAGTCTACATGCAGCATACCTACGAAGCCTGGCTCCTTGCAGACTGTGCATAGAGCAACCTCGCTCATCCTTTGGTTGTACCTCCAGCCATCAGCTCTCGGGGCCAATATGCAGACCCAGCTGTCCTGGCAGTTGTCCTCGCTTTCTTGCTGCAGAAGGGCGGCACACGCATTCCCCATGTGCTTGCTCAAGCGCCTCCCGTCCTCTCATGCATTGACTCGTTGGCCAATTTAGGAGCGGCTCCGGCCTTCACTGGCGGCCTGCTTAGGCAGCGCCAACGGCCTTCTCAATGTCCTCAACCAGCTCGGGTGCGAATGTGCTGGAGAACTTGGCCAGTGATCCTAGGGCGCCCTCTCCTGTGGTGAGAGCCTGCACTCCAAATCCTGCGCAGAGCACAGAGTATGTCACCCTTCTGCTGCATGTTACTGGTTTCTTGGCTGCCGTCTGACAAGGGCTGTCAGCTCGGTGCTGTCAATTCCTAAGCGTAATTCGCATCAAGTGCGGGCCCCACGGGACTCTCACATGCTTTGGCAAGCCTTCCAGAATTCAAGGGTAACAAGGGTCATGCTATCAGCAGGCAAGCTCTGCCCTCAGGCATGGAATACAGGCAGCAGGTGCTAAAGATACACACAGAGGATCCAAATCATGAGCTGAGGATGTGCATGTATCAGGGCCAGGCAAAGTATAGCTCACCAAGGAAGGCAACCATCGCAAGACGTCCGTGCTTGAGCTCTGCCTCCTTCAGCTTGAAGGCCCTCTCGGGGTCCTCTGAAGCCAGGTTCAGGGGGTCGAAGTAGCCGCCTGCACGAAGCAATGACCCATGCCTGTCAATTGGAGTTCATGGTTCCGCCATTTGCCCTGCCCATTACTTGAGCCAATTTTAGCTCAGCCCCTTCTGCTGGCAGGGGCCTCTGACGCTGTCACTGCGCTGCAATAACGGACAATCAATGAGAGGAGTAGGCTCAGCAGCAGGGTTTGGCAGGTGTGTGGCTTGCAGCCGCGCTGCTGCAAGGCTGATGTCAGAGCAGGACCTGGGTAGATGCGGGTCTCGGGGTCCAGCTCTCTGTTGCGGTAGATCTCGGCACCGCCGACCAGGATGGCCTCGATCCAGACCAGCTGGCTGATGGAGAAGGGCAGGTTGAAGTTCAGGTAGCGGGCTCCGTCCAGCTCCACCTTTCCAGCATCCACCCTGCATGATTCTCACCCACATCAGCATGTTGGCATTGCCATGAGGAGCCCTTGGAGCATCTTGTGAAGCCTCAAGGAGTGCTGCCATACCCTGTCCAGTGCAACCATTGCAGCGTGTGCTGATGTGGAAGGCACTGCAGCAAGACAGAGGCTGTGAACTCAGTACATGCAGGTCAGGGTGTGAGGGGTGTGAGGGGTGCGAGTAGGGGCGCACCAGGAAACACCGGTTGATGCCTCTGCAACGATGACTCCCAGGGTTGCCAGCATAGCCCACCTGCAAAGCCAATAGATTTTGCTATAGCTCAGAGTGGCAAACTCTGGCATGTCGAACACACATGAAGGGCACAGCACAGCCTGGCAAAGCCACACAAGACGCCCTGCCCCCAGTCAACGGCTTGCTGGTGCAAAGGAAGAGTGCTGCCAGCACCTGCCATGGATGAGCTCGGTCTCGCGGAATCTTTGGAGCCCGAACACCTCGTCGTAGGGCTGCAGGGCCTTGTCGCTGATCTCGTTGGCCTTGCCCTTTGCGAATGCACCCACAATCTGCCCGGCCTTGTTCACGGCAGCGTTCTGGTCGAGGGCATCCAGGTCCACCTGTTCATCCCAGTCTCAGCTCTCAGTAAGGTAGCTGCATGTAACGCCAGGCTCACATGTGAGCCCCCGCAACAGAAAGCAAGATGCTGAGGCACCAGGCACTTTTCAGCGGCATTGCTAGTGCATGGCTTAGGTGCAAAGATTGTCGCTGAAAGGTAGTGCTGACCTGCAGGTACTCGGTGGGCTTGGCAAGGCCGAGAGGGTCGAATCCCCTGTCTCCGGGCATGGACCCATCCAGCCACTCTGGCCTCTCAGTGTTAGGGAGCCAGAGTGCATCTGCAGCAGCACAACCACTCCAATCACAGGCCGCCAGGCTCCCCTTGAAATCATGTGATACTGAGCTTCTGCCACGCATACCCTGTGGCACATGCACATCCACCATCCCACAGAGATGTGATGTGTCATGATAATCACATCCCAGTCGTGGACATGGCAACTGTGATTGCATGGCAGCTTGCTGGGCCTTATGCTGAGTCTGCAGGGCGCCGCATGCATGCCATGTGCCCCTGGGCATGGTCTGCCATCCTTACAATGACGGTGTATAATGAGTGCAGGGCTCTGCATGCATGCCGTATGCCCCTGGGCATGTCTGCATCCTCATGATGACAATAAATGATGAGTGCTGGGCTAACCTCCGGATCCGCCGCCTCCTGCAGAGCGCTTGCCAATGCGCTTGGTGCCCACGGATGTCTTGGGCACGGCCTTCTTGATGGGGTTGGCGGCTTTGCCGAGGGCCTTCTTCGGCTGCTGTGTGACCTTCTGTGTGGCCTTCTTCAGCTGCTTTGTGCCGCCCTGGAGCAGCACTCCCAATAAGTCAAGGGGAGGCTCACATGCCCATCTTGGACAGGAATAAGGATAAGGAAGGGATGGACAATGGTGGGAGTCACAACAAAAGACAAGCGCCAGTGCATCAAAGCGGATGCTTCTTGCTGCTTCGCTCATGAGAAGTGGGCCCAGATCGCCTTGGCAGATTGTGGTATATTCGCCTCCCCCTACGAGGAGCTGACAGCGCGATGTGCAGGTTCTACCTTAAAGAGAGCGTTCACACGTGAGCCGTTGCCACGTCCCAGGCTGGCGCTGCTGCCCATGAACACCTTTGGCAGAGCTGATGAGCCCACCATCTTTCCTGCAAGGAGGATAAGGGGTGAGCAGCTGCCACAGTCCTTCCCCCTATGTCCATACATATAATCTTGCCGCTACTATCTGCACAAAAATTCATATTCCCAGTCCTAAGAGCCTTGCACTGATACGGGTTGGGCATGGTGCTCAGGCTGGCTCTCATACAGACACGACCGCATGTGCATGTCAATGCTGCTCTGATGTTCCCTTGATGCTACTCAACCACCTATTATGTTCTCATCTGATCGTCGATGACTGCTGCGAATCTATCTGATGCAGGGCACGAACGCAGGTTTTCCCGAAACAGCCAGCTGCAACTATGAGTTGGGGCAATGCCTGAGCCCGTTCTGAGGCTGTACCTTCGCTGCAGAACGCCTGCGAGCGAGCTGCGATCTCCGAGATAGGCACCGTACACAGAGTGATTGCGCTCAGCGACGGGACGGCTTTGCATCCGCTTATCTTTAAGGAGATTGCCCTTTAGGGCCCTAGAGGGTGTGGGATATTGATGGAGCGCAGGATTTCATAACAGTTAGTACTGGACGCTTCAGGGAGATTTGGAGGGCATTGGCGATGTATAAGCCGCTGTGCTGCATTGGCCCGGCCCGGCCATAGGCTGAGATAAGTAGGTCATCGAGCATGGTCTAGCAATCGCCCGAGTGTGAGTCGCCTGACGCGGGCGATCTGAGATTTTAAGGCAGTGCGATGGCTGCTCAAGGGGCCTGGGGAGGAGGCATTTGGGGTCCTAATGCCGGTAATAGCGATTTTGTTGTTCTCAAAGAGGGGGAGGAGGCATGCACAATATGCCATGTGCGGCGACTAGAGATTGCTCTTCTTCCTTGTAAGCATCAATTTTGCAGCGAGTGCGTGACATGCCTTCGGAAGGCAAACGTCTTCAAGGTTAGTACCGTCCAAGGCAATCCAGAAGGGCAGTCAGAGTGCCTCTACCACCTGAGCTGAAAATGGCTGTTCTGCAGGCAGATGCAGGCATCAGATGCCCTTTATGCCGCACGTTTGCAGAGGGATTTGCTGCCTTGAAGGAGGGGTATGTCCGTCACCTTGCAGAGCACCCCTGTGTTTAAGCACATACGTCCTCGCCTTCTCTGCACCGGGGTTTTCAGCCATCATGTGGATGTCTGTGCAGTGTACTGGATGAAGGCATAGTAGAGGCCAATAGGGCTGCGAGGGCGGCCGCTGCAGCCAGGCTGCCTGTGTCTTGTCAGACCAGGGTGAGCTCCCCTGCATTCCATGACGCACACTGGCTTAGTGCATGTCCATGCTGCAACAGTCACACGTGTGCTGCGCTCTACAATGGCATGGTTACCGAGGCCCAGATTGGCTCCTGCTGTGCAGCAAAAGGATGTGCAGGGCCCCGCAGACCTGGAGGCTCTGTCGAAATGGACCTGTAAGGGGTGCGGGGAGAGCCATTACCACACGTATGTGAAGTGCGCAAAGTGCAACACATACAGGCCGCATGACTCGGATCTCAGCTCCAGGAAGCAGGTATCCCCACCTGTCTCCCCCTGATGATTTCCATACGCCCTGTGTGGTGTCAACGGACAGTGAGCACCCAGCCCTTAGCAGCAATGCACGTTGCAGCACTGTGCAACAGCGATTGAGATAGCACCCGAGTATCCTGGCGTCTGGTCGGACATGCATCGAGCTGGGTCCTGCCCTGAGCCAGATGTCCGAAGTGCAGTGACAGGGAGATGTGCATCCCCGCTGAGCAGAAGTTCTATCCGGGTCCAGACGTGAGCCGCGTCAAGTTGTGTTCCCATGCAGGATGTGCTAAAGTGCGGCGACAAGGAGATCCGCATTCTCGCAGAGCAGAAGTTCTACCCGGGTCTCAGGCAGGCTTTTGATGAGGCCGGGATCCACCCCACAGAGGACGGGCCCTGCATTGGCACGCCCGAGACCGTCATTGCTGCGGTCAAGAAGAGGGGAAGCCCTGAGCGCCTGCATCATGTCATCCGGATGCTCACAAGTGCGTCCATGGACCCATCCCCTTGTGCAGAGGTGCTGCTGGATCATGTGCAGGCACTCACAGCGCATCACATGGCAGCGTGCGCGATGCTGGACCTGTGCCCTGTAGCAGTGTCCTTCACCCTGGAACAGGCATTGGTGGTGTTCTGAGACCAGAGTGATAAGCATGCTCCAGCTGACCTGGAGCATAAGGTTGGCCATGCCAGGTCTTGCAGCCAGTGTAAAGTAGCTGAATTGGCACGGCATTTATGCGAGGCAGGTTTTATGTGACAGAGTGCTGTGCAGTGCACGGCCGCTGCAAGGAGGCATGGCAGGTTCCATGTGAGGGTGTGCTGTGCACTGCAAGGCCATTGCATTGATGCAGGGCGGTTTGATTTGAGGGTGTGCTGTGCAGTGCACGGCCACATAACGCCGCTGGTGACGGAGTACTTTGGGAACTACACCCTGCAAGACCTGCTGGGCGCCACCCAGGCGTTCCGGCTGGCGGCCGCCCAGCTGCGCGCGGAGGGCAAGACGTCCCAGCAGGCCCTGGAGAAGCTGGTCGGCCTGCGCGATGGCACTGACGCCCTAGGTGCAGCCCGCTCCTCCTCACCTCCTGTTTTATGCCGGCTCACACGGGACTGGCGCAACAAGAAGTCCTACACATTATGCCTGCATAGAATTTCACACTACCTGGGGGCCTGCAGTCCTTAAGACCTTCCCAGGCCCATCACAGCCTCTCGACATGTCATGGTCTGGCATGTACCTGAAAGAGAGCAAAACTGGGCAGTGTTTGAAGTCACTGCTGGAATGTCATGACGCAGCCCAAGGTACATGTGATATCCTTCAGACGCTAATCTGCTGTGAAGACGTTTCTAGAGCAGGAAAAAGCAAAGCCCTGGATTCATGGGCAATTTTCAATTTTGGTGTTCAAAACTCCGTAAGTTGATAACATGAAAGGCTTATGGTCGGGGCGCAGGGCACCTGGCGATCGGGATCACGCAGGCGATGCCGGAGGGCGCCATGCACAGCCAGGGCAACTTTGTGGTGCTGAAGCTGCTGGAGGTGGCGGACCCCATGGACTGCATGCCCCTGGCCGGGGTGCTGCTGCCGCAGGCCATCGTCATCACCTCCAAGAAGCAGTTCCACGGCCTGCAGATCATGCTGAAGCTGGTCTTCAAAATAGTGAGCACCCCTCCGCACTGTGAGGACACTCGTGGTGTAAGACTCTGCATGTATCATAGGCTGTCATGCAATCGATCACCTTCCTGTACTTGCCAGCTGCCATGAGCTGTCTATACAGCTCAGAGTGATTATAGTCCAACACATGCGCATGGACATAGAGATTAGAGGGATTAGGAGGGTACAGCTGAAGTGTGAAGGCTCTGTGGCCCTGGCTGTGCACTGCGCAGGGACCTGGACAGGTGTGCTGATTGTAGGCGGACTAGCCTTGGCAGTCGCAAATTGGTGACGCAGCGTATAGGGTTTCAGCTGACAGGACAGCCCCTCTGCGCAGGCACAGGGAAGAAACCCAGCGTGACAGAAGATCTCTCCCATGTGCAGGGGCAGCTGGCGAGCACAGTGAGCCACATGCGCGGGGGCGCGCAGCAGGTGCTGGACAGCTTCTGCGGCCTCTACATCAAGGAGCCGCGCCAGGTGACCTGGCACGCGCACCACCACCTTGCGGGCCAGATGCTCGTGGAGGCTGCCTATGTGGCCCTCCCGCAGGCCAATGGGGTTGAGGTGGGCTTATCTTTGCCCAGTCTGACACTAGTGCTGCTGACAGCATCTTCGAACCCGCTGCCTGGCAAGCAGGGAGGCTTTTTGCTCTCTTTGCTTTCTCCGGACACATATGCAGCGGTTGCCTGCAAGGATCCTTGCTATTCTGGAAGACTGTCTGCTCACAGTGTACCTTGCTGTTGGCCACAGTGGCTGCATCCAGCTGTCAGGACTGTACTTGTGTGTGCTTGACAGTGTGTGAAAGCCACTCCTCGGAGAAACTTGCAGGTCAGTGCTTGACTTTAACTGTGTCTCAGCAATTGATGCTGCAGAGCAGGGGCTGAGCTTGTGTGTGCTGGGCATGCAGCTGCTATGTGCAATCGCCAGGCTCGGCCTGAGCCTGCTCAACAGCGAGCACAATGGCCTCAGCACCCTCCTCTGCATGGCCTCCTGCGAATCCACAGACGAAGCGTATGTCCACACTCTCTGCCATAGTCCTGCTCCCACTGTACATCCAGACTCGTCCCCTGCTCTACTATGCGGCTGTCTTGGCAGTACAAGCGGTGATGGTAGCTCGGTAGGAAATATGTCAAGATGTGTGGTCCTTGTGGGGTCAGCTTTAGAGATGCAAAGCGTCTGATCTGTGCTTATGGCAGTGTGTGCCAGGTTTATGTATCACTGGATGCAGGGTTACGGATTCTATAACCACTGCTATCTGCATACTGGCAAAAGAGCTGGAGAATGATTTTGCCAGAGCCATGGTGAGAGCCCTACACCCGGACCAGATCCCAGCCACCTGTGCATCCTGCGCATCAGCGCTGTTCTGTACCCGCTCTCTGGCAAGGTTTCTGTGTCAATGCTTGACAGAAGCACATTGCTCATGCACTATAATGCATTATCTAGAATGCATCCTGACGGGTGAATGCCGTCCCATGCTGCACCGCCGCATCAGGTGTTGTCAAGACCTGCATGAGCATCCAGGGATGTTATGCACAGCAGGTTGTCAGCATTCCAGATTGCATCTGTCAGCACTGAAGGTGGGCTGTCTGTGCACCTACAGGCTAGGTATTGCGGCCGGCCATTCCCCGCAGACGGAGCAGAGCTGATCTGGAAAATGGCCCAAATCCTGGAGAAAGGCGGAGAAACAGAGTGGGTGAAGACGATTGTCACGGTATGCAACCTGTCTGTGATCTGACTCTGCATGTCATGTTGTCCAGGTCAAATTAATGATGCAGAAAACTCTTTCGTTCTGTGCTCAGGTCCTGAGAGTCCTGCGGTCTCAGGTCTACAGTCACTGCAGGAGCTGTATCTAGGAATGCCATGCCTGGTGCTTGAATAAGAGTTGTGTACCACAGCGGTGTGCCTCTTTTGCTCACTGCAGTTGCCTCCCTTCCTGCAGGAGGTGGTCAATGGCATAGAGGAGTTACAGCACCATAAGAATGCCATGGACAAAATTCCCCTTCTGGTCTCCATGGAGAAGATTCCAACCCAGATGACCCAGCTATTCATGCAGGTATTGATTGGCGGCAGATCGTTCATGCTTCCCCTTGTTCCCCCTTCTGGTTGTGTCCCATCACATATTCTTTCAAGACCCTGCAGGACCTCAAACCACAGCTTCTCCACTGCGCAGATAGCCAGATGCAAGATCTCTATGTGTGCTGTGCAGAAAATGAGAGGCTGTATTCCAGAGGAGAGGATTAAGCAGATGCAGACCATTGTGGCCCAGAGGCGCCGGCACTTTGCCAAGCAGCAGAGTCAGGTGCGCTTCAAACATGCTGTCCTCAAGGCCCTCCTGAGCAAAGTGATTCTTGGTACGTACTCAGGCATGCCGCCTCTGTCATCACCCCTGGCAATGTTCAGAGGCGACCCGTCCTGGTGAGAATGGCGATACTTTGACAACTGATGCTGCCTGAATCTTTGGAAGCAACCTTGCTGCCTACCTAGGCGCCTGGCGTTGATTACTGATGCTGCCTGAACAGGCCGCCGAGGGCCCCCACACGCCGCAGCAGTCGCCGCCCCAGGCGCAGGTCCTGCGCTTCGGCAACTTTGACCAGCAGGACAATGCCACTGGCTCTGCATCCTCTGCGCAGGGAGCCCCTCAGGTGAGAGCTCTTGTCCTCCAGCCAGCTTCAGCTTGCAATTGCAGCGCAGGGCTTGCCTGCTCACCCTTACAGAGCTTGTGCATGCGCCGGCAGCCCTTTCTGGAGCGCTGCATAGGACAGGTCTTGGCATCAACGTGAATTTCCTTGCTGCCTGCATGCTGGCTGCAGCATTTCGGTGAGAGCTGGGAACGTGTGTGCTGAGGCTCAGGTAGATGTAGCCACCAGGCGTGCGCACCTGAGATCATTGCTGTGACAGCAGGTGCCGTTCACTCAGCAGCCTTCCTCCCTTGGACCAAGGCCAGGCTCTGCTCCGGGACAGTCCCGAGCAGCACAGCAGCAGCAGCAGCAGCAGGGCCCCGCTGCACCACCCCTACAGCAGCAGCGGCCTGCCCACCCGCCCATTGTACCGCATCCGCCGCAGCAGCGACGTGCCATTGCGCCCGGGCCACACCACCCAGGACCTCCACCCCCGCCCCCGCCATCTCAGCAGCAGCAGCCGCGCCCTCCGCAGCTTGTGACGCCCCATGCACCCAGGTCAGACCCTCCTCAGCCCTGGATATTGCTCTTAGACAATCATGCGAAACTGCAGCAGGCTTATCTTGATTTAGGTGCAGTCAGTCTGCAAGCAACAGCTCTCAGCACGATGTTCACACATTCACGGATCTTTACTGTGCAGCATATGCCCCTTGCTGAGGAACTACCGCAGGGTTTCTGTGAGTTGATGCTGCTGTGAGAATGAGGTGTCAAGCGCAAGCTGGGAATCTTAAGCTGAGGCAGCTTTACCGACCTCTGTGTCTTGGCTTCGAAAGTTTTTCAGGAGCTCTGCTGTGCGCTGCAGGCCAGTCTCTGGGCCGCCGGGACTCCCCCCACCGCCCGCGCTGGCGCCTCACAGGCTGTCTCCTCGCGTTGGTCCTCCCCCAGGCGCTCGGCCTGTAATGGCGAGGCGGCCCGCCTACCAGCCAGGCGGTCCGGCACAGGTGGCGCTCCAAACCCCTTATCTCCTTCATCGTGCTCCACAGAGCCCCTTACAGAGCCCTGATGCTAAGGCTCCTGGACTGTATCCAACCACTCGGGTGGTGTGCTGATAGCCTTGCGCCTTCCATGCTACATTGCCCTGACTGTCAGGTAGAGCTGCTTTTTGGCGGCAAAGGCTGCCGTTTACACCCGCTCTGAGCATCAATGGACCTCAGCTGCGCGTCATCCCCAATTAGCATTGGGTTGCCTTCTGCCTGCGCTGCTGTCTTTTGGTGTCTTCTTGAAGATGCAGCGATTTTGAGGCTTTCTTGCTTCTGCAGCCTGCTAGCCAGGGACAGGCGCCTGTACTGGCTGCGCTGATGCCCCACCTCATGATAGGCAGCCAGGGACCTGCACAGAAGCCTGCTGCCCCTCCTATGAATGGCACTCAGGATCACCCTCCCACCAGCCAGGCCAGCCAGCAGGCCCCTCCTCCTGCGCAGCTTGCCCAGCCTGCCCCAGCTGCTGCTGGGCAGGCTGCCCAGCGCCCTGCCCAGACAATAGCCGCACTGCCTCCCCCGCGAGTCCACCCGGCAGCAACTCCCAATGGAGGTAAATCCCTGTGTAGGTTGTGGAGATCTAATGGTGCATGATCAGATCCCTCTTCCTGGCTTGGGACATAGTGGAATGCTGTATGTGATCACAGGATGGACAATTTGTGCCGTCGGTCTCCTGTAACGGCTTTCGGCGCCTGATGGGCGTGCTGTGCTTGATGTCTGCAGTGTCGCAAGGAGGCGCCAGCAGCCAGCAAGCTCCTTCAGTGCGTCCTCCTGCAGCCAACACACAGCGCCAGCCTTCTGGCCATGGCAACGGCATTGCTCCTGCAACTCAGCCCCCAGTAGCACAGTGAGTTCTGGCCACTTTACCCCTGTGCTCATGTCAGAGGTCCCCTGCTGCCAGCTCATATCTCTCGGGCACGTTCTAGCCGCACACGTGAGAAGATGTCATGAGTACTATAAGGTGTGGGCAAGAGCATTCCAGGCTCTGCAGGTGGGCGAGAGAGGATCGCACTGGTTGCAGGAATAAAAACTGCGTTCTCCTTTGCAGGCAAGCCAGGCCATATGGACAGGCAAACGGCCAGACCGCAAACGCTGCACCTATAAACACAGAAAGTTGGACGTGCAAGGTAAGCAGGACATTTGCCTCTGCATTACGCAATGCCCTCTGCCTTGGTCGCCGAGTTCAAGATGCATGTAAGGAGGCCTGGCACTATTGTATTGCGCCACTGCACTAGATAAAGGGAGTTGGTGGCCCCACTTGACAATGTAGCAGTGGCCGAATGGTTGGCTGCGTAGTCAGTAGCATTCAACTTGAACGTGACGCTGATGTGCTGAGTGCCAGAGTGCTGCAGCCTGGCCAAGCGATCCACACATCTCCCTAAGGTATGCTGAGGAGCCTTGAATGCTGTGCAGAACTGCACCTACAAGCATGAGGGCCCGGAAGCCAATTTTCTCCTGTGCGCAATGTGCGAGTCCCAGCGGCAAAACTAGATTGGGACTCAGGGGTGTGCAGCAGTGCACACACAAACCAGAAGGGCTCGGGATTGGGTCTTCTACTGCTGTGGGAAATGCAGCAGCAGAAGGCCTGTGAGCCAGCATCATTTTGAAGTCATGCACAGTGTGATCTGATAGCAGTGTACACTTTGTGAGTGGCCCATACATCTAGCGCCCAGTGAACTGAAGAGGAAAAGGAAGGGCTCTGCAGCATTGTGTCGAGGAATGGGGATTGAATTCTGCATATATGGTGTGCATGAAGCAGTATTAGGATGCGTGCATGATCTGCGAGTGAGGCTGGGAGTGGCTGAAGATTGCTTATGTGATTGCTTGGATGTGCGGAGCAGGCTGGTGCATCGCTCAACAGGGTGTCAGGCCTAGTAAACCCTTGCATCATTGAAGTACTGCTCACTGATTTCAGAACAGTTAGCCCTAAAGCTTCACACATACACAGCAACCAGCGGCATATGCCCACAAGATTTGGACTCACAAATTTTCCTACTCCTTTTGCAGCATGACACACTGTGCATGCTCTCTCTGTCAATCTTGTAGACCATGGTAAATCCCCCAACAACCTTCAGTGCTGCCAAGACTCTTGATAAGTGCAAGTGGTACGAACAGGATCAGTGAATATTCTGCCTAAGATAGAGTTGTATCACATCTCTCTCAATCACTGCATGGCTGAGCTGCTGCCCTTTTTGGATGGCACTCGTTTCAGCTCAGCTTGCAGCTGGGGAAGCACCAACTCAGGGTCAAAGCCCAACAGCTCTGCAACGCGGCCCGCTGTCTTGGGCTCCATCCTTCCATACGTCTTAAAGATAGCCTGCAACGAGGGCAACAACATTCAGACCCCCTCTCTGCAGACCACATACAGCCAGACAGCATCTCTCCTCAGTTACCAACCATGCGCTGAGGCCATAAGAGCGCGTGGGGGTGATGATCTGGGAATGTTACCTCTCGCTCTGCAAGGGTGGCCTTCTGAGAGATGCTGGCGGCCACCAAATCTGCCTGCGCGCTGCGAGCTGGCAAGGGCAGTGCTTCCAACAGGCCGGCCAATCGCAGCAGCTGGTAGATTGCCTCCTGACATAGCAGCCCATGCTGCTGTCAGCCAGAGGAATCCCGCACACGATCAGGAGCATATGCATTGCCACAGCATACCTTCAAACACGAACAACAAGCCAGCTTGCTCTGTGGAATTGTGGCTGAGCTGAGTGGCATGATAGGAGCCGTTGCTCGTGACTGGACTGCACTGCTCTTCGCCCCAAGCAATGACAAGCTTATGAGCGTAGCTGCCAGAAAGCCAGGTACAGAGCTCTGCAGCCATGGTAGTGCATCGATCTCCACCTGAGAGTCCTGTTCCCGGTAGGCAGCGCATGCATCTATCAGCGCAGCCCGTGCTTTGGAGGCCACCGTGCCCAGAGCAATGTTGGCGGCCTTCTCCTCCGGCACATCTGCAATACAGAAAACGAATGTGACAGGCTCTCAGGTCATCACCTTTTCATGCAGATGGCCCCAGAAACTGACTAGCATTAAATAGCAGCCAGCTCGCCAGATGCTTGAAACCCTGCATGGGGCTCTAATCCCAAGCCGCTGACCATCGTGTTGGATCCTGATGGAAGACCAGCTCAATCGGTAGCAACTTGCACAGTAGAGGTCCAGCAGGCGCTTCGAGCACTGGGCAGCAAGCTACTATCAGCATTTCCAGTCTCCTGTTACACCATGCCATCCTGCAAGCTGCCTTGTACAATATGGGCAAACCAGTGGTGGTCTGGTTCCATGCTCTAATCAGCAGCATGCAGTCAATACCTGCGGTCCCAGAAAATTGAGGACCATGACTGGTGTGCAGGGAGCCCACATTTATCTTGTCTTGCAGTGAGCGGGGACGCACCCAGGTCGCCCGCGAGGCCGGTGATGAAGGCGGCGGGGGGCATTCCCCCCAGCTGCGCGCCCGACTGCTCCATGGCCGCGTCCACGGCCGCCTCGGCCGCCGAGCGCAGCATCGCGTCTCGCCCGCCCGCCGTGCGCGGCCGCACCTTGATGCCCGCCTCCCCGCACGTCTGCACATGCATTGTCGACATTAACCAAACTCCTCAAGTGCATGCAATGAGCTCTCTTCGCCAGTGCATTCCCGGCAGGGCGCATCTTGGGTGCTACATGGCAGCTCACGTGAACGCAATGGCGGCTCCTTCCAGGACTTTGCACCTAGGTGGGTCCTCAGTATGCAACTGTCTTTCGGCAAGCTCTCTACCATGAGCACTACGCAGGATGCAGATTGTGGTGGACAATTTGGACAGTTGCTGAGAAGACGGGGCTGCAACAACATCATGACAATAGCGCAGCGGAGAGCTATAAACAAGATCATATGGGGCTCGCGGCCAGAGGCAATGCATGGGCACCCACCTGCCGAAGGTTGATGAGGGATGACACAGGGTAGTCAATGCCGGCCAGCTTAGCATCCTCCAGCTCCCTCACAATGCTCTTTGCATTCTTCTCAGCCTGCAATAACATGAGTCTGTTACCCTCAGCCCTAGGTGTTGTTCCTGACAGATCTTATCAGTATTGACAGACGCCTACGAGCATATCACTGCTGCGATGATAAAGTTGACTCTCAAGGCAGCAAGAAGGGCTTACTAGGATTGGGATCATGTCAGGCTGAGGGCATGTACCTCTTCCTTGTAGTACAGGGACACATGAAGGGCTGGGCTCGGGTTCCACCATTCTGGCAGCTCCTCCTCTTCTCGCTGGGGGGTCCCCTGCCGCGCAGGCTCCCCCACCTGCAGCGTGGCCCTCTCTCGCGCCATGTCGCGCTCCTCAGCCGTCGCCAGGTCATACCCCTTGCTCACAGAGGCCACAGACTGTCCGTCTGGTATGAAAATCTGCATCCGAAGAAAAAATCGAACTCAAGTCTTGACCAGGTCAGAAGAGAATACTAGGCCATAGGAGCATTTCAGCGACTACTGCACGCATACACATAGTGAGCATTGGATGTGGCTGACAGGTAGCACACCGCCCAGGTCTCTCTGCAGGTGCTTTGCTACATGTGGAAGCAACAGCAGGCTCTCAATTATGTCTCAGCTTTTTATTGGCGAGTAGCCTGCACATGCAGACGGAGAGGACTCACAGCTTTGCCTCCTAGCGACCTGTCATTCACCCATCTGCCCTTTGGGCGGCCGCTGCCCATTCCCCCGAAGAGCTTGGGCAACTGCCGCAGCAAGAAGATGAGAACCAGGCCAGCCGCGGCAATCACTGCGTACCCAGTCCCTGCACGCAAGCTATGCATGAGCATGCTTAGCCCCGATAATCTCTTGCCAGACAGGAGGAAGGTGTCAGGATGACTCTGTTGCCTGCTCCATTTGCCCATCAGAGCTGCAAGGCCACATTGTGCCACTGAAGTCTCATGGCTGGTGTTGTACTGGTGAGGACGTTTTGCAGAGCAGCGTGAGGCAGTCAGTGGGAGGAAGGACACCTGTCTTCAGAAACTGCACCCAGGCAGGCTGTGGGGCGTAGGAGGGCAATGGAGAGCGCATGCCCATAGAGAAGCCTTCCTCAGACTTCCCTGTCAGCGCTTTGGAGACGCTCTGCTGTATGGAGGTGGCCTTGCTGCGCGCCTCCTCCACCAGGTGGCCCACCTGCAAACGAAGGGGGCCCTCTATTATTTTATCCCTTCGCCGTTCAGAGGGTACTGACACTGACACTGACAGTCCCTCCATGACAGGGTGTGGAAGTAGGTGTTGACAGGACTGCGCTGCTTACCGTGGATTCTGAGGACTCCTCCTGCTTTTGCACCACCTTTCGCTTCCCCTGCAGCAGTTTGACAGCAACGTGAGGCCGTTTACAGACCTCTGCTGGGCCTTGTGGTATGCCTTAGCTCGGGGCCAGGATACTATACCTTGGCGGGCTTGAACATCTCCGCAGACCTTTGCCTGGGATCGTCCATTCGCCTCCAGTGCCGCCTTGGCAGCCACTCTCCCCCTCTGGCATTGCAAGGAGGTGCAGTGGCACCTGCTGCAGCTGCTACCAGGGCCACCGCTGCGATGGACCTCCAAGCGGGATGAGAAGACGTGTGGAACTGCTCCGGACGTTCTGCTGAGTCGAGGACTGGCTCGATGACCTTCCCTTGGCACCTTGAAACCATTAACGCTGGGCATCGTTGCTTATTCCGCCCTGCAGCAGACGCCCAGCCAGCACTACACCCAGACTCAACAATGCAGGCTATCATTCTGGATACTGAGACGTGCTACATGGTCGCGGAGACACGCTAAAAAGGCAAAAGGTGATACACTCTCCGAAACGTCTCTGGCTTCCTGTGTCGTAAGGCGGTCCCCCTTTACCAATATGACTCTGCCAGATATCTAGCAAGGGCACTCCAAGCCTGCTTCTCCTGATGCGAGGCACCACTCTGCAGGATTGTGGCATGCTGCGCTAAATCCTGTCCACTCCCGGATCTAGCTGAGCTGTACAGTCAGATTTCGGAGGACTGTCTGATAGTTTTGATAGGGCGTGTTGCACTACATCAGACCCCTTTGACAATGGCGTCGAATGGGTCTGCTCATGCTGCGCCCGCTGGGCATGCGGATGAGTACAAGAACCACCTTTTTCCGCCCAACTCAGCGTCACAGGGAGCGCACGTTTCTTCGAGGGAGCAATACGATGAAATGTACAAGAGATCCATAACTGATCCGGACTCATTTTGGGGAGAGATTGCAGAGAGTTTCCACTGGAAGAAGCGGTGGCAAAGCCCGGTACGGAGGTAGGCGATCTGACTCTGAACGTCGCTTTCCTAACACTGTCATGGCTTATATACTTTTGAGTACCACGTAAGATCATTGCAGTCTATAAAGCAGCTCGCTTGCGTCCCTGCCCTCCTGCGTGTGACCATGCGCAAGTCCACCTCAAGTATAGGAGTCTCTGTCAAAATTTGCCACAGCAGAGCCCATGCATAGCTCGGGCGTGCAGATAAGTGATGTTTGAGTTTCGGCAACGCCATGAGACCATCATCATCCCCTACATTGCCTCATGGCACCAGGACTAAGCTCCCAAATCCTAGCTGTCACAGGCCCATGTCTATGTTCTGCATGCCACAGGTTTAACTTCGACGTGCGCAAGGGGCCAGTGAAGATTGAGTGGTTTGTGGGCGCCGAGACGAACCTGTCCTACAACTGCCTTGACAGGCATGTCGAGGCGGGGCATGGCGACCGGGTGGCCTTCTACTGGGAAGGCAACGACCTCAACGAGGACAGCAAGATCACTTACTCCCAGCTCCTGGAGCAGGTGCACACCTGCCACTAGCCCTGCACCCCCTAATGTCCTTCAGTCAGACATCAGAGTACGCTTCAATAGTGGTTTGCAGCATGCAAGCCATGCCCGCAACCTGCATCTGTGCCTATTCATGCATGGGAGCTGGCCTATCCTTGCAAAGATATCCTCTTGCACAATGCAGCCGTCTTTAGGATATTGCTGAGGCATTGCATGTGCTCTCAGCGCCATGCAGAGGACATGCAGTAACTCCGGATCATCCTAAATATGGTTGCATAACAGAGGTATTTATCCGGAAAGCGGTTGCATCACAGATGTACCTCTCCTAGAAACGGTTGCATTACAGAGGAGGTCTGTAGGGTGTGAAAGCTTGCCTGTGTGCCCTGCAGGTGTGCCAGCTGGCCAACTACCTGAAGAGCATTGGCGTGAAGCGGGGCAGCGATGTGACCATCTACATGCCCATGATTCCCGAGCTGCCCGCTGCCATGGTAATTCCCAATCTGCATCCTTCTAAGTGCCATTTGTCCCTTTGTCTCATGCACAACCATCTGCCTGCCTAAGCTTGAAACGGAATGAGGACAGTCAGATTGCTTGAGACTGCTTGGGAGCTTATCACGCCACGCATCGTTGGAAGCTTCAGTCCTTCTCCCAGGAAACTTCACAGACCTCCTTCAGGCATGAGGTTCAGAGGCAGCATCTGTCATAGCAGCAGCGAAGAAGACCATGAGCTTAGTCATGCGTATGGTGTGCAGCTGGCGTGCGCCAGGATAGGCGCGGTGCACTCGGTGGTGTTCGGCGGCTTCTCTGCTGAGTCACTAGCAGGGCGCATCCTGGACTCCAAGCCCTCTGTTGTGCTCACAGCCTCTGCTGTCAAGCGCGGCGCCAAGCCCATTGACCTCAAGGTGCCCTTCACACCTTCCTGCGCTCACTATGAGCAGCCTATCCCACGGAAAGTTCAAAGGCGATCTGCAGGGTCATCTATCATGCAACCCCCAACAAGCGGGAACACCATTGACGCCATCTCAGCCACAGTGCGTCTTTGCAGGCCATGCATGGCTGCTACCCATTTGGTGTCTATATGCAAGCATGGTCCTCTGCCCCAAGGCAATGTTGGCGAGCTCAATTGACAGGAGAATGCTATTCTTGGTGCAGGGCATTGTGGACACAGCGGTGAAGAAGGTGCAGGCGCAAGGGCACAGCATCAAGACGGTGCTGGTGTACGACCACGTCCTCGCGGCCAAGCGGGAGAATGTTGCGTTCACGGAGGGCCTCGACGTGTGGTGGCAGGACGTGGTGCCCAAGCAGCCCACGCACTGCCCGGTGGAGTGGATGGGCGCAGAGGAGCCCCTGTTCAAGGTCAGTCCCTGTAGGAGTGCAACTCCCTTGTTTGAATCATCTGGTCTGCACATAGCCTGCAGAGGGCTGTGAGTTGCCTTGCATAGCACCCAAAGCTGCTCTACTTTGCTGTTAGGGAGTGTGTAGGATCTCTGGTAGCAAAAGCTTCCCCTATGAAACACAGCAGCGATGTCCCCTGACATGGCCACAGGCTGCAGGGTGGCCTGCGCCGGTTTCTAGTCTGGTAGGCATGTGGGTGTACGTAACTTGCAGTGGTTGCATGTTTGATTGTTGCAGCGTTTGTACCAGAGATTTAGGACTGAATCCTGGTCCCAGGCAGCTGCACCAACCTCACATGTAGGCACTGCAGCACTGTCATCTACTCGCATGCCTAGCAAGCTGTGATACTTTCAGAGAAGAGCATGGGTGGCAGAAGCTGAATCATGTGCTTGGTGCAGCTCTACACCAGCGGGTCGACAGGGAAGCCCAAGGGCGTGGAGCACACACTGGCGGGCTACATGATCGGCGCCAGCACTACCTTCAAGTATGTCTTCGACCACCGCGCTGAGGACATCTACTGGTGCACGGCCGACTGCGGCTGGATCACCGGCCACTCCTATGTCGCCTACGGTATAGCCCTGCGCTTGCTGTGACCATGGTTCTCTGTGATGTTGGCTTGCTTACAAGTCTCGAGTGTGTGACATGCATCTTCCATGTGGGGTGCATTGAGCTGAAGAGCCTGCGCTCATGCTGAACGTGTCAATTGGTCATAAGACATATTTGGTGGAATTTCAAGCTCAGTGAGAATACAGCAATGAAGAAAGGCTGATGCAGATGTGTATGCATGCAGGGCCCATGGTGAACGGGGCCACGCAGGTGCTGTTTGAGGGCGTGCCCACCTACCCTGACGCTGGACGGGCCTGGGACATTGTCGACAAGTACAAGGTCTGTTTAGAGTCCAAGCCTCCGCATGTCCTACCGCAACCACCCTCATCTGGCTTCATGAATGTATGAGCAAGGCTGCTCCTGCACAAGTAGAGTGGGACATTTGTGCATGCCAGGCGCAGCCCAGCACCTCTTTGGACTCAGGGAAGCCTTGCAATGCAGGGTTTCTCAGTGCTGTCATGTCTACAACAGCGCTAGACTGACTTGCATCTGGCTGTCTGCAGGTGACGCTGCTGTACACAGCCCCAACAGCCATCAGAGCGCTGCAGTCCTTCGGGGACAGCTTTGTCACAAAGTACTCCCGGAAGTCCCTGCGCATCCTAGGCACTGTCGGGGAGCCCATCAACCCAGAGGCCTGGAAGTGGTACCACGAGGTGATCTTTCTGCTCTTCTCTGGCATGGCCTTAGCCTTCACTCTGCTGCTACAAGCCGACTTCTGTGAGTCATTTATAGCTTTGCGCATGTACGCCCTGCTCTCACATGCAGGTTGTGTGAAAGCGGAGGTGAAGCTTCCATGGCATCATTCACATAATTAGATCCTACCATCGAGGATTGGGGAGTTGCTGTTCCTGATGTCATATGTGGGGCTTGACAGGTGGTGGGCGAGGGGAGGTGCCCCATCGTGGACACCTGGTGGCAGACGGAGACGGGGGGGCACATGATAACGCCGCTGCCGGGCGCCACCACGCTGAAGCCGGGCTCCGCCACGCTGCCCTTCTTCGGCGTGGAGCCTGCAGTGCTCAACGAGAAGGGCGAGGAGCAGGAGGGCGAGTGCGAGGGGTAGGCCATCTGCCTCTGCATGCAATCGCAAAGGGTCAGGCGTCCCGCCTGACGCCCAAGGATGCTTGAGGAGCTTCAAGGCATATGTGGCTTGGGCAGCTCAAAATTAGCAGCAGTCTATGTGCCTGTTGCTACCTGACTTGGATCATATCGCCCAAGAACACATGCAGACAGTCCATGCAATCACCTGCTCTGCAAATGTGACCACACAATGAGGAGCTGGCTGCAGCACCATATATCATTTCCTTCTGTTTTACCTCAATCAAAATCAGCCTTCAGCATACAGCTTCATACATAAGTCGATGATGCTGTGCAGGTACCTGGTGATCAAGAAGGCATGGCCGTCGTGTATGCGCACGCTGAGCGGCGACCATGAGCGCTTTGAGACGACCTACTTCAAGGTCTATGCGGGCTATTACTTCACGGGCGACGGCTGCCGGCGCGACAAGGACGGCTACTACTGGCTCATTGGTGTGCTCCTGCATCCTGCCTTCACAGCTCTGAGAAGAATTTTGGCCAATAGACTCAAAGCACAAGCCAGCATGAAAACCTGGTCGTGGCATCCAGGCGGTTTGCAGCTGACTGTAGATATTGTTACGTATGCGTAGATGTCACAGAGGTTTGTGAGCATCTTGCTACAGCACATCTGATCTGCTGCAGCAAGATGCAAGCAGACCTTGGCGACATTGCCGTGTGCAGGCAGCATGTAATATGCCCGTATGGCTGCACTTTGACCTGCTTCCTTGAGCATTCCTCAACCGGGGCGCTGCGCAGGGCGGGTGGATGACGTGATCAATGTCAGCGGGCACCGGATAGGGACGGCGGAGGTGGAGGGCGCGCTGACTCAGCACCCGCAGTGCGCGGAGGCGGCTGTGGTGCCCATGGAGCACCCCATCAAGGGGCAGGGCATCTACGCCTACGTCACCCTCATGGTGGTGCGCCCCCTGCCCAGCTGCCCCCTGCCCAGTCCTGCCCGGCTGTCATGAACTCAATTCAAAGCCTGTCTGGGGCGCTGACATCCCAGTCAGGAAGTGACGGAGCTCAGCAGTTGACAAGCATGCCCTCCGGACGTGTCGAGGCTCTGAGCAGGAAAGAGCTGCGTCTAGCTATGCATGTCGGAATGCAAGGAGGACCGTATGCATGTGTCAATGTGATGCCGGGGTTCATGCTAGAGTGGGGCAACTCTCACATGTCCATCTGCTGTCGGCATGTGCAAGGGTGGGTGCACCTGCAGGGCACAGAGTATCCTCCACCGGCGAGCCTCAAGAAGGAGCTGATCGCCACTGTGAGAGAAGAGATTGGTCCCATCGCCACCCCAGATGTCATCCACTGGGCCCCAGGTATCTGCCCTACTTCAGCATCTTCTCTCCTGTGCGTGATCATCATCTATGCATGAGCAGTGGCCTACTGATGCTACATGTCCTATCAAGGACACCGAGCAGGGATGACGGGTGCATGAGAGAATGTGTGGCTGTGTGGTGCAGGGCTGCCAAAGACCAGGTCTGGCAAGATCATGCGCCGCATCCTCAGAAAGATCGCTAGCAAGTGAGTGCTTGCCTACCCCACTGATGCCCTCTCAGCACAAAGTTTCTGAAGCTGAACTTCTTCTGTGTGGGAGCATATGCAATGTGCCAGGCTGCAGGTATGTCTGTGAACCCCACCCCTGAGCTTGAGAGTGCTGTGCAGGGAGGAGGATCAGCTGGGAGACACGAGCACACTTGCAGACCCATCTGTGGTGCAGACTCTGTTGAAGATGCGTGGTCAGTAAGGGCCTTGCCATGGTGGGCATCCACACCATGATACAGATCTGCGGCTTTCATGGTCATCCAACTGTGCACCGTCACTAACACGTGCCTTCCCTCTGGCATGCTGCTTGCCCTCTGTGGAAAAGCTAACCCCACTCGTGGTCATGCACCTGAGAAGACCATTTGGCTAGCTCAACAGCGGATGCAAGCACTGTCATACTGGACAGGTTTTTGGTATGGGTATGACATAACAGGAAATCGCCTTTTGTCAATGAGTTCATCTACTGTAGATCGGGCTACAGCTGGTACCGGTACCCTTATCATGTTCTGATGCGGGAAGCTCATGGGAGGACTTTGCTACTGGGAGGGATCTCACGTGATGCGGACATCTGCAAGAATTCTGAGGCGTTACGCGCAAAAGTGCGTCAACATGAAGTATCGCTAGTGTAGCAGGGAAGTGTTCAGCACTGACATAAGGATAAGACAGGCTTATGCATCCAACAGCATGTGAGTTGTTTGCGGTCCTTTAATCTGGAAGATACAGACCCTCTTTGTGTAAGCTTGAATGGCAATGCCTCTGGCTTATAGTAGTGTGAGAGGACCCTTGTAAGCTTAAGCGGTCAGAAAGCACATGCTCCTCAGAGGTCTTTGCACGAGGGGTCCTTTACTCTCATACAAGCAATTCAACTCTCACTAGAGAGGCCATGGTACCATAACAGTGAGTCCTTCATTCATTACACATTTCCAATCTGCAGATCAGGTGCAGTCCCTGACAAGTGCTGTCAATGTGTCCCCCTCTGCCAGTGTGGTAGATAAGGCCCCTTTTCAGTTGCTGTCCCTGCTACAAAAGTGTCTAGTAAGAGGTCATGCCCAGCCACGAGAGCTAAGGGCTCTGCAGCCATAGGTCTCCTTCTCCTCAGGCCGGCTGGACAGGAATATGGAGGACCAGACCGCCTTGTTTGCTTTGCTGGGCGCCAGCTCCGTGGCCTTGAACTTCTTGGCCTGCGCCTTCTCATCCACCAGCTGCATGTCTGTTGCAGCGCGCTTCTTGTCCGCTGCAGCGCCTGCATCATCATGCTCACGATTCAGGTGTCACACAGGAAGCATGGTGCAGCGCAGGATGACGCCTGCCAAATGCTGCTCCTTTTGAGCAAAGCAGGTCAGCATCAGGGTTCATCTGGTTACATCCCAAGAGGAAGCATTTGCCTAGACAGCACAGGTGCTTGAAGCTCCTGCAGGTCATGTGCAAAAGGGTATTGACTTTCACACTCTTGCCACAAGAGCAGAGATAGTGCATTTCACCGTTGGTAGCCACATGAGCGCCATTGGCGGCACCATTACTGCTATTGGGCAATGCGTCAGCAGCCGCGCTGGCAATCGCAGCTTCCACGGCAGCTGCGCTGATCTTGGCTACCTTCTTCTTGTCCTTCTTGGATTTGACAGCCGCCCGCTGCTGCATCATGCGCTCCCGCAGCTCCTGCACCTCTGCGGGCGTGCCATTCAGCGGCATCAGATCCTCGGGCGCCCATTTGGCGCCAACCACCTCCTCCACCGCAGAGGGTATCTGCACATCATGAGCGCTCTGTCAAGCACCTTGCTCAGCATGCAGTTCTGCAGTGAGCAGCCTATGCTCCCTGCAATATGCACGAACAGTCTAGCTGTCAACATGTCTCGACCTGAGCACACCATCATTTACAGCAGATGACCTGTATAAAGCACAGCTTGCCCCTGTCAAGGATGCTGTAAAGAGGAGACACCTCTTTCAAGGCTTTCTCGCTGAGCACATGGCCCGTGCTGCGCAGCACTGAGAAGCGGTAGCGCCCGTTCATGGGCAGGCCTGTGAGCGGGCAGGCAAAGTCTGCGCCATTCGCTAGCTGGAAGTCTCCGGCTGTCGCACCATTCTTGCTCCTTGCCTCCTGCAGGTAAGGCTCCATTGATCACTGAGTGCCCCCTCTGCTTGTGCTTCACATGTCCCACTAGATGTGGTAAGCATGAGGTCACCAGTGTGGCAGGTCTGTGCAGAGGGAAGATGCTGCAGCCTTGAGAGGGAAGCAGTCTGGCATTACAGTGAAACCAAAGGGAGCTCTGGAGGTCAGTCTCACCTTGTTGTCTTCAAGCTTAAGCTCAGTTAAATGCTTCAGGCTGGTGATGTGTGCTAGCTTGGGGGGCAGGGACTTGGCTACAAGCCCAGCCACAACAGCGCTCTTGTTGTACAGGAAGCCCAGCTCATCTGTGCAGACAGGGCGGGAGAGCCTGTCCCCAGACAGCCTGCAGGTGGTCCACTGGGCTAGCTTCGCCTCCTCTGGATTTACCTGCACAGGGCGGCTTTTGTCACAGCCGAGCATGCTAGGAGGGTCACTGCCTAGAAAACGCCTGAAATCATAAATGAGCTCAAGAGCATCGAAGCCAGCGTGAGGAGCTCACGAAAGGGCACAGAAGTCTTCATAGACGCACCTTGTCAGGCTTCTTTGAGGCATACATTTCCAAGTAACTAATTCTAGACTCTGCTCCAGTGGCACCACCATCGCCTCCGCCTCCTCTCAGCCGCAAAGCGATGTCAAGACTGCTGCCTGACACTATTCCCAGATCAGTGAGGGTCGACTGAGCACCGCAAGGCCTTCCTCTGTAAGTCACACTCTGCACACGCAAAGGAAGGTTGAGCAATACCGGGCACAACACTGCATCCGCAACGCTGTAATAGACCTTAAAGTAAGACATCGATGTGATCAGGGAGTTGTGCAAACAGTACTAATGGATGGACAAGCTCACCACATCTGGAGCAGACGTCGAAGCTCCTTGACATTGCAGCATCCTTTCAATAACTTCGTCCACGGTGCTCTCAGATCTGCATTCGACGCTAACACTCCCTAGAACGGCACCGCAGCGTGCCTGTACAGTGAAAGGTTCTCCCATCCTTCCTTCCCTGGGGCGAGAGACTGCTGATCTTTATGGCTGTCGGACACAGAGAGCGGAAAAGTGGGGCAAACAAGTGGGGCGGACGAGTTACACTCGGGAGCAGGACAACTACATCAATGTAGCAAGAGTCTCTTGCCAAGAGCAATGAGAGCAGAAGAGCACTTAGTCAGCAGCCTGGATAGGCTCATTACAGCTCACCCTCACCAAAGCCACTGGCATTTTACCCCGACAGGGGTCGGTCATCTGATCAGCCCTAGGTGGCTGGAGGAGATGTAGTGTTTTTCTCTCTCTCTCAGGGTACCAAAGGATCAGCCAAGCCCCATGTCTGTGTCTAGTAATTACAGATCAGGGCAATCTGGGTCAACTTCCCGTGCAATGAACTTGCTAGCCACCATATTATGCCTGAAGGTCCCCAGATATTACTGTGAGCAGGTCCTGCATAGCATGACACCGACCCAGATAGCTGGCCTACAGTCCAGAGGAACACCCAACCATGCAGTGAAATCATCTCTCTCGCATTTTCAGTTTCTACCTTGCTCAGCTGCTGTGGCCTTCCCCCAGCTGTGTTCTCAGCTATGGAGCCAGCCTGATTGCACGTTGTGAACGTGACCATCACTGGCAGTGTCCTTGTTCTGACAGACTATACCGCGGTCCTATATCTTGTACAGCGGCTTGATCCCCAACAAGGTCAGGCACTGGCGCATGACAATCGCAGTGGCTTCGCACAGCAATAGCCGGGAATCCTCCTGCTCACTGCCAGACACCTGCATCGTCACACTTGTCAGCCACATCAGAAATGTGGCCTTCTCTTACAGCATGGCCATTCCACGCTCATGACTCTCGCATGTCCATATTGGCATCTGCACTCCCAGCCACCTCGTGCAATTCACAACAAGCCTCTTCCCTAGAGCACAGCCATGACATGCTCAAGAGAGTCAGCAGGTTATTTTGGTGGAGCCCTGCCGGGGTATGCAGGTAAGAATGCTCACCTTGCACTCTGTGTAGAAGGTGCTGAACAGGTTGGCGAGCTCATAGACGTACTCGGTGATGCGATTGGGCGCCAGGTCGACAAACATGTCCTCCAGCGTCTCTGTGAATTTGACTATCTGAAGACCCAGAGCAACCTGCGCATGCAAGCCTTGGGTCAAGCTGATGTGCCTCTCCTATCATACTCCACCCTCTCTCTGTTCCTGGCTGTTAGTCTCACACGGCAATGAAGCTCCATAGAGAGAGGGGGGCATGCGCCTGCCACAAGAGCTTTCTATCCATTGCCGCAGCAAAGCAGCTGCAGAGCCCTGTTATACCTGGTTTCCTATGAGAGGGTAGAGGAGAGCTGCCTGGGGAGCTCGTACCTCTGCAGGGTGCTCAAGGGTGATCTTCGCTGTTTTGGCGACCTCGTTCACATCCTTGCCAACCTTCCTTACAATGGAGGCAATGCGGGCGTGCGCATACAGCATGTACACTGCTGTGTTCCCATTCAAGGCCACCATCTCTTCGAGATTGAACCTGCACCGCCAGTACTGGCTGTCAAGGTAGAGGTCAAGGCTGTGGACCCGCCAACCTACTCATCTGCGCTGTTGTCATCTTTGCAAATTCTGTGGATGTGATGTAAGGAGCAGTCAAGAGGGCGCAGCAGGGTTGTTATGGGAGACCTTTCAGGGACAAGCAGCAGGGTCAGCAACGTGCATGATGGGGTACTCTGCGTGCACAAGCTCTCTGCATGGCGTTTGGGACCGACACTCTTACAAGGATGCAGCATGCGGATATGGGAACCCATCAGCCTGTGCCACTTGCACATAGCAATATCTGAGTGGCAATGGCATACAGAGTATGCATGGGTGCCGCAGACGGGGATGCACACAGCTTGAGGGAGGCGGGGGACAGGGGCGTGCTTGTAGTCGGTCTTGCGGTTGTTCTTGAGGTCGGCGTATTTGACGGCGCCATAGCCCATGATGGCAGAGAACTCCTCCAGCTCCGCCTCCGTGAATGGCTCTCCCCTCTTCTTGCGGCGCTCCTCGATCTCCTCCTCGCTGAGGTTCATCGCCTTCAGCTTCTCAGCCGTCTCCTCTCCTCTCCTCTCCGTGAGCTCGGCCTTGCAGAGGTTCTTCGCCTCGTCGAGCAGCTCCACCAGTTTGGTAGCCTGCATGATGCGGTACATCAGTGCAGCTTTCCGAACACCCCAGGCTCTGGTCCGCATATTCATGGAAGTTCCACTTCACACAAGCTTGTCCCCACCCGCTTTTGAAACAGGTAGGCCGCTTCAGGAGGCTGCAGCAGACGCCATATGCGCATCCTTGTTGCACAAAAGACCTTTCAATATCTGCTTAGAGCCTACACATCCATATATTGAACTTGGCGCAGCTGTGAGCAAGACGGAGAGGGCGCGAGCGCCTCAGCATTACAGGGCATGCAGGCAACATCAAGTGCAGATGTTCATGCCAGGGGGTGTATGTTACACGTACCGCGCCCATGTCTCGGGTCCGGATGCGCTTGCCGTCCTTGCCCAGCACCAGCCCGAACCCTACGTGGTCGATTCGCGGAGGGTTCTCCTCCGGGATGATGCCAGCCTTCTTGCCGGAGCCAAACACCAGCTTGAAGTGCCCCGACTGGCCCTCGTCTGTCACGTAGATGATCCACTCGGCCTTCTCCTCCTGCATGTACAACAGCATTTCAGGCTACCAGGAAGATCCACCCTGCCCCAGATCCTCAGTTGTTGGGGCCCTTCTGTCCCACTCATGAAAGCTGCATACATGCACCGCGGAGAAGCCTAAGCTGACACAGTGCAGGGAGTCACAGACATGTCCAGCAGCTGGGGGACGAAGGATCAGCAGATCACACGGTGAGGAGCTGGGGGCTACAGTCGGTGATGCTCACATGGATGCGCTGCTTGAGCGTGGCCATGTCTGTGGTCCCATAGCCAAACCCGCCATCTGACTTCTGGATCATGAGCGGCTGCTTCTCTTTCGGCACGGTAATGATCTGCAGTGCACCTCAGAGTCAAGACTACTCGTCATACACGTGTATCTTAGGCAGGCATGACTGTGCTCACTTGCCATATACAAAGCTACCAGCTCTGCTTAGCTGTGAGCCTTTGCACATGTGAGTACTGCTTGGGCATCTCTCAGCGACTGTACCATACACGAATGCCATATCTCTTGAGGAGCAGCCACGCGAGAAGGGCTAGTGCTTTGATGAGGCAGACTGCAACCCCAAAGTATACCGGCTGTAAATGTCCGCCACAGAAAAGGTCAGTGATGGCAGCCATCGATGAGAGCTCACCAGAGCGCCCTCGCTCTCCTCGGCAATGCCCCGCTCCTGCAGCTCCTCCACGAGGGGCCGCAGCTGGGGGTTGTAGTAGGACTCGCCGCGCCACAGCAGCCGCACGTCCAGGCGCTCGTAGATGGCGTAAAACTCGTTGCGGCTGGCCTCGCAGATCCGCTTCCACGTCTGCATGCAGGCAGCAGCATGGTGAGCATCATCTGCAACTGACATTGCATCAATCTGGAATCAATATGACAGTGTCCAAGAGTGCACTGATTATGAGCCTGATAATTTTGGCAGCACAGTTTCAAAGGGCGACGGACACCTGCCAAACACATGCAGGCCCATGACCGCACATGCAGAGGCCTCATAAACAAGGTGCAGGCTGACTAGATTATTCCACTCTTGCAGAAGAGAGGCGTCGTGCAGCACCCAGCTGTATTACATGCTTGGGCATTGGTGCAGTACCTCAAGGTACTCTGGCTCGCCGGACTGCAGGCGCGTGACGGCTGCCCGGGCGCGCGCTTTGAAGCCATCGTCGGCATCGAAGCGCGCCTTGGACTCCTTGTACAGCTTCTGCAGGTCGCTGACCTCCTCTGTGGTCGTCCCCGTCAAGCCGTTGCGCGTGTCAGAGATGTGCTCTATGAGCATGCCAAACTGTGTCCCCCAGTCGCCCTGCACACATCATGAATCACTGCTTGGATGTGGGATGCTGCGTGGTAGCATCCCTTCAATGGAAGGAAGGCTGAAGTGAGCCCTAGTCAAAGCAGTCCATGCTCTCAGCGATTCTTCCTGTGGTGGAAACCTCCGAGACGGTATGAGGACCTGAGCCAGCAGGGTTCCCTGACAGGCGTGGCAGGCTGCCTATGTCACATTCTGCAGGACAGGGAATGGCAAAGGGACCATGACTGGCTCACCACATGGTTGATGCGGAGGGTGTCCACCCCGCAGAACTCCAGGCTCCGCGCGATGGTGTCGCCAATGATGGTGGAGCGCAGGTGCCCCACATGCATCTCCTTGGCCACGTTGGGCGAGGAGAAATCCACTATTGCTCGGTTGTATGGGAGTGGCGGCGCCCACACGCCTATTCCCTGCAGGGCCATGCACATCCGTCTCATGTCCAGCTGTGCAAGGCGGTGCGAACAGCATCTGAAGGGCTTGCCGGGCAGGCTGGTGAGGGCAGCAGTACTACTGCAGGGCACAGACAGCACACAATAGCACTCTGCGTTGAAGGACGGGGGACAACAGTAGGAGGAGGGCGGGCTTGCCTGGATGAGCATGCTGTGTATCCGCTCTGCAATCCAGCCATGGGTGAGCTTCACGTTGATGAACCCGGGACCGGCAAGCGTCGGGCGCTCCGCAATCATGTCGGATGCAGGCAGCGCGTCCACGATGGCGTTCGCCACATCTGTGGGCTTCTTGGGAGCGCCCTCCTGCAGGACCAGGCAGCCACATGATAGTGCGCTGCAGATCCTTTTCCAAATCGCGCTGCAAAGCTTTCGCCACAAGGGAAGGTGACATTCCTGCACCCTGGACCCTGTCATGACATCATAAGACGACAGGCCATGCCACCGAGGCATGTCCTGTGGGAGATCCTGGCCCCTGCATGTGGGGCTTTGATCAAAGCATCTGCACTTCACTTCTATGGGTACATGATGGGCTGGGATTGGGCAGTTTTGAGGGCAGCACAGCCCACCTTGCCCTTCAGGCGCCCGAATAGCTGCATGGCGTTGTTGCACTGATAGTCTCCAAACCTGGGGTTGTTTGTGGCAGCCACCTGAGGCTCCATTGGGACATTAGGAAAGGCGCTCTGCAGCGCCGTGCGGAATGTGGCGGCCAGGTCGGAGCGCACAGATGGCACCCGATGAGCAGCTGCGGCCAGATGCGCCCCATCTGCATGGTCAACATGCCAAAGCCATCATGTGCTGAGCTGTCAATCCGTCTTGTTTCCCAGAGGGAGGTGTCTGCCCTCAGTGCAAGCATCTCAGATTTGGCGCTGGATACCAGTGCAATTGCACAGAGCTGCGGCCTGACGAGAGCACTAAGGTGCGTATTGGAGGTCTGTTGGTTCAGTGGAAGGGACTGGCTGGAAATAGACTTGTCAGACAGTCTGGAAATGCTCATTCTCATAGTTAAAACGCTTTACATGGCTCTAGATGGTCATCACATCCCTCACACATCATGGGATGCTGGGGCTTTTCCAGAAACGTGGAGTACCTGAAGGCGTCATTTCTCCTTGAGTATATGCAGTGACAGTGTGCCGACTCCTCCACCAATGTCCGTGACAAGTCCTTGAGTTGAATAAGGGGAATTTTGATCGCACTTGATGCTGTCGACCTGCATCGACAGATACACATTCTGTCTCGTACTAAGACACGGCAGCTGCGGCCAGATCCAATTTTAAACTGTTAAGGGTTGCAAGGGAATCATCAGGACAGATCCGAGTTGCCTTTACGAGGCGTGTGATACTGGAAGATCGAGCAGCAGCCACCCATGTCCAAGAGAGTAGATGTCTGGCAAATATTCAACAGCAGATCCAGTGTTCACTGTCTTTGCAAATGTCTCATTGCTATATGTGACGACACGTACCTACACTCGAAATCCTTACAGCATCCAGTGGCATCTCACAAGCGAAAGCCGTTCTCCGGGACGCTATCCATGGTAACGAGGCAGGCTGCCATGGTATCGGGTTAACGAAGCAGCTGCAGCTGACAGATACGTCAATATCTGTCCCCCCTCACATCTCCTTCTAAAGCCTCCAGCCTGAAGGTGAAGCTAGCGGCATCTGACGGTGATGACTGATCGTGCTGTGCGCGCAAGACGCGGCACGGCCTGTGCGCAAGACGCGCAGGATTTGAAAGTTCACATATCTGTCCAGACAAGCAGCCATTGCGATCATTGCAAGCTTCGACCAGTATGCAGGCCAGACTAAGAAACAGGACGCCCTCTTTGGGGCACTATGCTACGTCGGGATGCCAACTCAAGCGCTATGCACACATGTCCACTTGAGCTCTGACTCTGCATACAGCCTCCACTGGTGTCATGCACCACAGACAGATGCACAGATGAGTACTCACGCCGTAGCATCTTTCAGCACTAGCTAGTCAGTGCATTGTCACAGGGCATGCTCTGATGCAACTCATGCCCCAAGATCTGCAACTCTGCAACGACAGGCCCAGGCCAACAATACTTGTGATAAGTCCTCCCATGCATGCCTGACGTAATGTTCAGGCGCTAGCGCTGCTGCAAAAGCAAGACTGGTGTGGCTGTGTTGGCGATCCAAGCATCCTTCAGAACTCATGCTTTTGTTTTGCTTCCTGCGTTTGGCACCACAGCCAGAATGTGGCAGGTGTTCTGCCCCGACACAGCCTCGTCAGCGGCGTGCTCTATGTGAACAACATGCTGAGCAGCTTGCCGAAGGATCCACTGTCCCTTGCGTCTGTGCTCTGGCCCACACGCTTCCCGTAGAAGAGCACCTCATTCTTGCGGTCCAGAATCTTCACCGGTGGGTCGTACACACCCAGCCAGAAGAACCGGTCCTCAAAGTCCTCAACCTGCAGGCATTAGGATGTCTATACATGCCTAGAAGCATGTCCCTGGGAGCGAGGTGCGTTGCATGGTGGTGACAGACAGGTGAGGGATGCCAAGAGGGGTCCTTGGAAGGCTAGTGAGGCCCACACATGCCTTGAGAGGCTCTCTGACATAGAGACGAGGCCCTCATGGCATGTGCAGGCCTCACTGGGGGTGTTGCAGGTAGATAGAGACATGGGCACATACCTTGTCCTCCAGTAAGGCATCATGCAGCCTCAGAGCTTCCTCAAGGGCCTTTCCCTCTGCACATTTCGCACAGCAGGTCAGTCAAAATTTCAGAGGCCTTGACGGGATCCTTCCGGCAGAGCAATTGGTTAGGCCATGCAGTATATGAAAAGTAATCCTAAGGATCTCTGCACCTTCAGTGATACAGCTGGAGTCATTTGGTGAGCTGACGCACCTGTTGCAAAGCCACTGAACTCCCTTGTGTAAGCGCGGCCGCCTGGGACATGCACCACCCTGACCTTGTCTGAAGTGGGCTCCGGGGCTTTCCCCTGCATGACGGCCCAGCGCCCTCAGCAGGCACACTTCTGTTCGGGCTGATAGCAGCAGCATCTTTATGGAACAGAGTCACTCTGCATGCACACATCCCTGTACGGCACAACGACATCTGCGCCACTCTGAAACGGGATGTTTTGCCATGCGCTGCAAGCAGCATTGCTGCCGCCACAGATTCAGGAGCGCACCTGGTATGTTGAGGGTATGTAGAAGGCATGCTGATATGTCCTGTTCGTGGATGCGTACTGCTTGTCAGGATAGAGCTTGGTCCAGAAAGGCACTGTGCGATCCTGCATGCACCCAGGCTTATTTTTGCTGAGCAGACCTCTGAGCAGACTACATAGTCCCAATTGCAGGAAGCATACTTATAGGCAGCTACACACACTGACAGCAAGGCCATGTCATCACAGTGCCTCTGACATATCACTGCAATGCATGACCAGCAAATCTCCGGTTCTCACCATCCTGCACAGCACACATATTTTCTCAGAGTGGAAGCGTCCTGAGCAACTGCGTGCAAGCAAGCATGGTGCAGCCATCCACATGCATGCGTGAGAGGGAGAGACCTGGACCCACCTCACATTATCCTTGTTGTGGCCCAAGAAGTATGCATTCAGGTATGAGAGCCCCTGCATGTCACACACTTTCCCATCAAGCTGACAGGCACTTTCCTGCATTGCCCCATGTAGCTCAAGAGCTTGCAGGTCGCATGCCTTGGTGTAGGATATTGTGAATGGCGACTGAAACTCTTCCGTTGCCGCGAACGTGCCTGCATGCACCAGGACTTCTTGCAGCTGAGTCTAGTTGTGGGCACCCCCTCTCATATGCCAAAGAGCAGTGATAATGCAGGGCTCCCAGAATCCTACCTCCTTCGTATTTTCGAATCTCGTATGCATCCTTTGACTCGATGACCTCAAAAGGAATGGCTTCCTTGTCCGAGACTTCGACGATGGCAAAGCTGTCGGTGCCAACCGCCACCTGCTCGATCAGGCGGGCGCTCACCCCGAGGGCGCAGCACGCCAACAGTGCGGCCAAAAGCTTCAAAGATGCCAGTCTAGCTGTCAGTAGGCTCTCAGATACTGCGCCGAGAGGCGTCCCAGATTGCCATTTTCGTGCTCCAAGATTGTGGGCATGGCACAATCTTCCCAATCTTGCCCTTCACTGCAGGACTTCTCCTACACCTCACAAACTGCATCATGCCACTGTATCACGTTATTTCGATATTTGCAAGCGATACATGCGTCGTAGGGAAGTGAATACCACGGTTTTGCAAGCTTGAGTGGACAGCAAGTTGAAGGAAGCTGTGCCCAGAGGTCACCCCCTTTCAGGGTGAAGAGCATGTTCGGCATTTGGAATCTCGTTGTACTACGTGCAAACATATTCGCGGGTATGTGAGAGGATACCTGAGGGCTTTGGTCTAGTAAAGTGAGAGATGGCAGACGGAAGTGGTGCACTGGGCGACAGCCTTATACCTGCAATAAACAGGATACAGGACATCTTCTCACAGGTAAGATGCACACTTGATACCCTGCCTCTCGTACGTCAGATAATGTTCAGGTTCTCGCCTGTATCATACTCCCCCAGCCATTTGCACTGCACACCTTCAGGTCGCTGCAACGAATACATTGTGGTCCTGCTGTAGGTGAGGCTCGAGTTCACGCCGGATCTACCGCAAGTGGCAGTCGTCGGAAGCCAGAGCAGCGGCAAATCCAGCGTTCTTGAGGCGCTTGTTGGCAGGGACTTCCTTCCTCGAGGCCCAGAGATATGCACGAGACGACCGCTGCTCCTGCAGTTGGTAGGCCCTTATCATGTCATGCTGCACTGGAGCGAACGGCTGATCGACTCTTTGTGCACCTGGGTTGCAGTTTTGAGGTGTAAGACCCCACTCGCCCCTGCAGGTGAAGTCAAGCAGTGGCGGGAGCAAGCAGCAGGATGGAGCAGACTGGAACAAGAAGCAGACTGCCTCAGAGTGGGGAGAGTTCTTGCACATCCAAGGTGAGGGACTGGCTGCTCTGTTTGCTCATGCTGCAGGCCCTGCAAACCCCGAGTGTAGGTGCATACGACATGCTCTCATGCAACTGTGGCCCATGACTATCCTAACAGGATTATGCCCATGCAGGCAAGCGCTTCTACGACTTTGATCGCATCAGGCAGGAGATCCTGAACGAGACCGAGCGCACAGTGGGCCACAACAAGGGCATCTCTGAGAAGCCCATCCGCCTGAAGATCCACAGCCCCCATGTCCTGTGAGCACCCTTCCACTCCTCACACCCAGCATCCACACATGCATGCACTCATGTGGTACCAGCTGCTGAGCCCACGTATCAGCCCTGAGGCTCTGCCAGTGTGTCATGCCTCGTCTTGGGCAGCTTTGTCACATGGAGACAGCTATTGCTCAGTTGCCACCAAAGCCCACATGGGATCTACTACGAGAATGGGCTATGGCTGGAGTGGCAATTGCCCTAAGAGCAGAGGTGCTAGGACAGGGCGGCTGGTGTGAGGCTCCCAATTGGGATAGGGCCAGTCTAGCGCAGATAGCGTCTATCATGATTTTTGGGTCATGCATGCAGGACAATGACGCTGGTGGACCTGCCCGGCATTGCCAAGGTGCCCGTGGGGGACCAGCCCTCCGACATCGAGAAGCGCATCCGCAAGATGGTGCTGGAGTACATCCGCCACCCCACCTGCGTCATCCTGGCCGTCTCGGCCGCCAACGCCGACCTGGTCAACAGCGACGCCCTGGAGCTGGCTCGACATGTGGACCCGGAAGGGAGGCGCACTGTCGGTGAGCTGGCACTATACTCATTGTGCTACCTAAAATGAGCTGGATTTCAGTTCCTGGCTTTGAGCCTCCTTGAGAAGAGCACTTTCGTTCTATAGTGCCATTGACCATGGGGAGAGCAGCTCTGTGACAAGTGCAGCACTGAAGGCAGGCAAGTGAGGGGAGGTCCAGAGTGCCCATGTAGAGCTAGCGCAGACCAATCTGTAGAGCGGGATCTACTCTGTGGGTCTCCCACACTACAGGAGACACCATCCTCAGAGCTTGGCCTATCTCATGATGCCCCAATGCTCTACAGGCATCCAGACGAGCTGGGACGCATCTGCAGGTGTGCTGACGAAGCTGGACATCATGGACAAGGGCACGGATGCCTCGGCCATGATGCGCAACCAGATCGTGCCGCTGCGCCTGGGCTACATCGGCATGGTCAACCGCAGCCAGATGGACATCAACCTCAACCGCAGCATCCGGGACGCTGGCGCTGCAGAGGCTGCCTTCTTTGAGACCCACCCAGAGTACAATGAGGTGCGTATGGCAATACGTCTGTACAATTCCACTGCCATTGCTGGCAGCAGACTGCCTGGGTACACACCTGATCTACTGATTGGAAAGCGTGTAATGATCAATGAGACTGGGGCAAGGCAGCGACAATCAAGCATTGCCAGAGCCGCGTGTAGGGCAATCTGTCTGTACAGTGCGTTGGCATTGCTGGCAGTATTTTGAGGCAAGGCAGCAAGAATCTAGCATTGTCAGAGCCGTACATCAAGCTAGCAATGCTACATGGTGTCTTCACATGCCCTGGCAAGACCCTAGCAGCACGTTATCATGCTGTCTTCGGGGCCTGGAAGGTCTTGGGCAGGCCTCTAGCAGCTCAAGACCTTCCAGAGCAGCAAGACAAGCATGGTAATGTTGATAAATGTGACACAATGGAGCTCTTCTGCATTCAGATAGCTGGCAAAGTCAAGTGCCAGGACTGTCTGCTCATAAGCGACAGCCGACAGCACACTGCGTGTTTAGCAGGCCTGGCTGAGCCTGAACATTGTGTGCCTCTTTGCAGGTCAGTCAGCAGTGCGGCCGGGGAGCGCTGGCAAAGAGCCTAAACAAGGTGCTGGTGGAGCACATCAGGGCCTCCCTGCCCAACCTGCGCGCCCGCCTTGAAGAGGCTCTGGAGAAGACCAACGTGGAGCTCAAGGCCTATGGCGACGCTCCTCCCGGGCAGACAAGCGCAGCAAGGTGCCCCCTCCTGCACCATGCGAAAAGCCACCCTGATAGACAGATGTGTGGCGTCCTGTCCTTTCTGGCTTGTAGGTATGACCACCTACCCAATATTTCCTTTTCCTGGGCATAGCTACGTGGCAACAACCACATCTAAGCTATTGACTCCTCAGATGCAAATGTGCTCAGTAGAATGATGGCATACTGGAACCAGTCCTGATAACATGTGGGCCATCATTCATTCTGGCCGTGCTTGCATCTGTGGAGACAACGAGCTCCAGCCCAAAGTTGTATCAAATGAACCCAGAAAATTCAGTAGGACAGAATTGGTTTACCTTGGCTGCAGGGGAGCCCTGCTGCTGCAGCTGCTGGACAGCTACGCGGTGCGCTACAGCGAGATGCTGGACGGCCGCAGCGAGCACCTGCCCGTCAACGAGCTTGCGGGGGGCGCTCGCATCCGGCACATCTTCCTGGACATCTTCGTGAATGGCCTGCAGGAGCTGAACCCCTCCAAGTAAGCATCCCACTGGATGCCATTGCACCTCTTCACTCCACGGAGACCCACACAGGATAGCCCATCATGCTGGATGTGCTGGCAACAAACGTCTTGCCTCAATGCTCATGTACCCGCCATACATTCAGTCATCTTCAGCAGAAACCCCTACAGCACCACTGTGTGGTACATGGTGGAACAGGCCCAGTATCGTGAGGGACTTCTCAGGCAGCACTGACGTAGCCTTCCCCAATGGAGACTCGAGATGCCAAGAGCCAGCAGCCACATCTTGCATAATTACTCGTCAACCCATGCAGCGAGCTGACGGACGAGGACGTGCGGACGGCGATCAAGAACAGCGGCGGGGTGCGCGGGTCGCTGCTGATCCCGGACGCGCCCTTCGAGCTGCTGGTGCGCCGCGCCATCTCGCGCCTGCTGACGCCCGCGCTGCAGTGCAAGGAGTTCGTGCACGCCGAGCTGCTGCGCATCGCCGCGCAGTGCGCCCCCGCCGACATCACCCGCTTCCCCAAGCTGCAGGCGCGCACCCTGCCCTCCTCATTGTGGTCTTGCTCTGCAGCCGCAGGGATCAGCCTCCTGTCCTTGTTGTGTGTGTTAGTCAATCCTCAGGATGCTGGCAGGTTTCTGCAAGCTACAGCCCTGCCCCCTGCCATCCTCGATGCGTCCTTCCATGGTGTAGGCCTCTCAGCTGTGTCTGGCTTGATATGGTGTTGCAAAAAGTAGAGCTCTGTCCTTGTCTATGTTCGGGCCTTGAAAGTGCTTGGCAGGCCCTCAGTGCTGATGAGCACAGCTAAATCAGTTCAACGAATATGTATGCCAGGGTTTATGTATGCCCGGAATTATGTATCCCCTGGGCTCGCTGGTGTATTCATGTATCTGTTGGGACTGCATGTCTGTGCAGCACAGAGTCTCTGAGAGTCGTCGTGCACCATGACAGGGGCGCCTGGTTGAGGCCGTGGAGGAGTTTGTGAACAGCGGAGCCCAGCCGGCAGAGCGCATGATCCGGGACATCATCGAATGCGAGCACTCCTACATCAACACTGACCACGCAGACTTCATCGGCGGCAGCCGCGCCATCGCACAGGTCGGCAAGCGTCTGTTGGCTCAAGGAGCATCTTTAGTGCACTGCTGCTTCTGTCTCATTTTCCCACCTTCTGATACCTCTGATTGGTCATAGCTGGGGGAGGGCCTATCCCCCAAGCCGGGCAGCTAGCATGCTTTTGCCCTTCAGTCAAGCGCAACAGGTTGTGGGTGATTGCATCTTTCTGATAAATTGGACGCTGTGCAGGTGATGGAGAGGAGGCAGGCCGCAGCAGAGGAGGCGGAAGAGCAGGGCTCTGAAGGCAGCGGGCGAGAGCTCAGTGTCCACCACAGGAGTGGCAGCAGTGAGCGCCCTTCTCACCTCTCACTTCGCCCTTGCACTGAAAGGCAGCAATTGTTTGTCTCAGTTGAGTAGATGCATTGGCAGGCTACCTGGGTCTACACTTGTGTGAGCGCCTCAGCTGGTTTAGTGTTCAGGAAAGTGGGCTGCCATGCGCAGGGCACGGCTCTGCTCTGACAGCAGTCTGACCTGACAGCTCCTAAATGAAAAGCAAGCCCACTTCTTAAGTGTACCTAGGGGGAATGCCAAGATGCACTGCTGTGCGCAGGGCACAATGACAGCAGCCACCATCACAGCAGCAGCGCGCCAAACCTGCGGCCTGGCGGCCGGCTGCTGGACAATGGGGGACGCAAGGGTCTGGGCGCACGGGTAGGTTCTTGCTGAGCTTATAGGACGAATGACCCCTTCATCATAACCGATGTAGTCCGACATGGCTGGCCTGGTGCTTGACATGGTATAAGGCCTGGGCAGCTCCTCAGAAAGCTTTGCATACTTACAAAGATGATGCCACATCCTACAAGGAGAGCCATGTGCTGCTAAGCTCTGTGTGTCGGCAAAGCTATCCAATACACAGAAGAGCTCAGGACACCATGCCTCTTCCTGTAGGATGTCGGCAGGCATGAAAATCAGAGGCAATTGTTATAGCCAAATGTCCTTGATTTAGATATGTGTTGTGGTCCTTCTGCAGGGCGTAAAAGCATCTGTGCATGCACACCCGCTGAAGGCTTCAGCAGTGGAGCCAGAGCTGTTTGCGCCAGAGGAGCTTCTGGAGCCCAAGCACAGCGTCCTTGTGCACGCGTCTCATGCTGAGTCAGATCCGGGGGCCTCCAGCATGAACGGGCCCAGCTCCTCTGGGCAGGCCGGGCACAAGTGGTTCGCCAACTGGTTCGGCAAGGACCATGATGTGGGCCATGAGGGCAGCATAGAGTCACCCCTGCGGCAGCCTCCCTTTGTGAGTCCCTCCTACCCATCATGACCACACTGACATAATGTCATTTTGATAGGCCATGTGATATGCCATACAGCAGGTCACTAGCGAGCTGCCTGCTGAGCTCTGGTCTGTGCCCCATGCACAACCCAAGCAGACATGCATGCAGCAGGCCAGCTGTGTAATCATGCCATGCTGGGCAGAGTGCAACGCATGGCACTTGCTCTTGATAACAGCTCAACGTTGGCTGCAGCGCGTGCCATGTTAGCTTTTCTGCCTGATCTGGCACGGTTACATAGCTCCAGGGTACAGAGATACTGATCAAGCCCTTGTGATTGCAGACGCTGAGGGTGCCCACCAGCATTACTGAGCAGGAGGAGGTCCAGGTGGAAGTAACGCGGCTTCTGGTGGAGTGCTACTTTGACATTGTGCGGGCAAACCTCCAGGTACCGCAGCTGCCCCTCACATGTCTATGCCTGCAGCAATACCAGAGGCACCTCCCCCTCTTATTCAGCGCAACAAAGAGATGTGCAGACATCAAAAGCTGGGCTATGGCAGCTTGTGTGCATTATTGCAAGGACAGTGCTGTGATAGGCAACTGGACAGAATGAAGTAAAGAGTATCCAAGGGGAGGTTAGCAGTCATGAATGGGGATCACATCTTAAGAAAGGGGCTTCAATATTCAAGCTTTTTGCAGGATGCGGTCCCCAAGGCGCTGATGCACTTCCTGGTCCTCAAGGTGCAGCGCGGCCTCCAGCAGCACCTCATCAAGACCATGTACAGGTGTGTCAGGCCAGTATGATACCGGCATGGTGGCCCACTGCGTCTTAAGCCTTAAGTCAGCAACGGCATAGGAAACACATCATGAACCTGCGGCCTTCCCTAGCATAGTATTGCATGATCAGACAGCTACAGGGAGCCGGCAGCACAAGGCTGGAGAGAGATGTTGCGCACAATGTTTAATGGGCATCACTGCAGGAGGGACCTATCCGCAGATGTACCGGTGTCATCTCAATGGTAGTGCGCGAGTGGTACATCATCTTGAACATGAGAGTGGTGGTGCAGGGAGGACCTGTTCAAGGACATGATGTCGGAGCGGGAGGACGTGGCAGCCAAGCGCGCGCGCTGCATGGCGGCGCAGGGCGCCTTCCGGGAGGCCCTGGCCGCGCTGGAGGTGCTGCCGCAGCAGCTCGTCACCCTGACCAGCCGCGCCTCGCAGCCCCTGCCGCCCGACCTCGCCTGGTCCGAGGCCGCCCACAACGCCAAGCGCGCAGCCGCCCCTGGAGGTGAGAGCAACCTTCGCAGCCCCTTGTCTCGCCCTGAAGGCTGAGCCCAGTGGCTGCCAACGACCCCAAACGCCCGCGCTGGCAAGAGCGCACACTAAGAACTCTGCCAGATGTACAACTCTGTGTAAGAAGCTGCTCACAACGCCAAGCGCGCAGCCGCGCCCGGAGGTGAGAGCATGACCTGACATCGATGTGCACAAGGGAGGCAACCTGTAGCCTAGGCAGACACGTGGGACTCTAGCAGCCTCGTCCATCATGGGGCCCCGCTCAGCTACCTTGCAATAATGCCTGATATGAAAAACAATGCCACCTCAGAGCCATGCAGCCTGTGGGAGGAGCCCCTTGGCCCCCAGGGTTGAGTGAGGAGTCACTAGGCATGTGTGGATTGCACACACCACACATGCCAGTCTGCACAAGAGGCTTCATGCAGTGAGAAGTGAGCTAGCAGGGAACGAGGATGATCCAGACCCCTCAAGAAATCCTGGACCATCTCGACGACTCCCACAAAGTAGCTCTTGTGTACGTGCTGCATGTGGCGTGCATGGACAGTACCCTTCCCCTGTTGCTGCCCGAGCCAACTCTATGGCATTGGACACAGAGCACCTTTGCAGCAGTCTTCAGGGCGTGCAACATCTTTCCATGTATGCAGGTGGTGCGGGGCTTCCGCTGCCTGGGGCATCCCCTTCAAGCGCGTCTTCAGGCCGCTCCCTGCAGAGCAGCTTCTCAAACGCAGGCCAGCCCAGCTTCATGAGTCCCTCCATCAGGACGTAGCTGAGCCGAGGGCTGTATATCCCAGGCACACTCTGAAGAAGGCTTTGTACAGTAGTAGTATGGGCATGCTGTAAGGCACTTACATGGGCATGCTGTAAGTGCCTGGAGCTTGGGCTGCAGAGAGGGTCATGAAACAGCGCATCGACTCTTCCTGTCAAGACTCTTGTGTCAACTCAGTGTCACCCTAGAAGTACTGCAGACTACATAGATGCAGCTTGCCTGAATTGCAAGCGCTGGACCAAGCCAGCAACAGCAAGGGATCGTAGCAGTTTAGCCTTTCTGAGGGCGATGCTGGCTGTGAAGCAAGGCAATACGCAAGGAGCATACAGGAAGGGTGCTTGTCCGGCTTATGATCCCATTTGATGTACATGAGGGGAACCTTCGAGTCTGCCAGAGTATGCAGGATGCAAGCAGTAGTCAATGTGCTCAGATGCATCAGCTCGCCTGTAGGACTGGACCACTGATTGGTAAATACCTCTTAATGTAGCCTGTAACATGATCACGAGATGCTCACAAATCCTGACCTCAGAGGACCTCTAAAGTCAATGTATTGCATGCCATCCCAACATCATGGAATGTGCTGCAGACTGGGTCGCATGGTGACTGTGCTGTGGTTGAGGCTGCTAGACTCCCACGTGTATGCCCTATGGCCCTAGGCTACGGGTTGCCTCCTTGTTATGATAATCAATGCTTCCATCGATGAGTCTACATGGCTGCTGAAGCGGAGGCTGGTGCTCCGCGCATCCTCGACACTTGATCTACAAGCGCCTTGAAACTGAAGGGCTCTTGAACTGCCAGCTCACTCAAGACCTTCCTGTTGATCTGTATGTTCTCCTGCTGCAGACCGTGTATAAGCCTGGAGTAGGTGACCTGCACAGCGCTTCAAGATCATGCTGTATTCTGAGAATGTTTCCACTTCTGGCAAAGTGCTGCGTCAATCAAAGCAGATGCACTGCAGCCAAGAGCGTAGCAAGCAGCCACCAGCATGTTGCCAGTAGTCGTCAGAAGAGTAGTATGGATGTTGTGCTACCATTGGAATGGTATATTTGGAGGCAAGCAGGTGCAAATGCTGCAGGGGGTACAGGGACGCACGCCATGCTCTTTGGAGGCTGCATTCACTCTCTGGATCCACAGGGACCGCATGTCCCTCTTCTTCGCTTTGCGGTCTCTGTAGGCATACTGCAGGGCCTTCTCCACGCGTTCTCTCGCTACTCTGATGCAATTTTTGCCCCTACCTCTGAAGCCTTTGGCAAGGCTGAGGACCTGCAGGATGAACATATCTAGCGGCACTCACATGAGGGTTGACGCAAGAACATTGGATGCCCTTGTGAATGCCGGCTTTCCTAAAGCATCGCAGCTGAGGCTCACCTTGTCCCTATGCATGTACTAGGCTTCTGCCAAAGCAGCCAGCTGCTGGAATGGAGGCTGCTATGTCTAGTCGCTATCTATGCACGTGTCTTCTTTCTGTCTGAGATACAAGGACAGGCTAGTTGCGTCGGACGCTTCACACAGGCTCAGCTCAGTGAGCGTCTTAGGCCCAGACGCTCTGCAGTGCTCCGAAGACTGGACTGGGAGATGAGAGAGATGAAGCACAATAATCCTGGTACGACTAGCTCGATTGATAAGGCGAAGAGAGGAGTGCTCGTTTTTCCGATGGACCGCGGGGGCGCCCAGCTGCTCTGGTGTTGGAAGTTGACAGCTTTCTCGTAAATTAGTAAGGCGCGTTCCGCTGGAAAAGTGCACCTCGATATTTACCGCGTGGTATCTCACCACCATTCCGGAGCTGAGATGGCGTCATGACCGCTCTCAGCGGCCCGGGCTGTTGCCTTTTCCATTGTCAGGAAGGTATCGAGTGTCGGAAGAAGGGCTCTTTCAATGGGCGCCTCCTGCAGCTGCCTCAACACTGGGCAGCTTTCCGCTCGGAAGAACGATCATACATTAGAGGTGACTCTCATAATACCCCTCGACTTTACCGTGGTATAGCCATGGTCTTCTTCCGGCGAGCCTCATGACGGCATCGGCAGTCCGACGGCTATCTTTGTTATGTCGTGGCGCAGAGAAAGAAAACGGGCACATCTTTGAGTACTGACGTGTGCTAGGCAACGCGTGATGTGTCGATTTTTGACTGCACGGCGACGGTCATGTTTCTGCTTCCTGTCTGCAAGTGCTGTGCGTAATACACAGCTGGCATTGGTCAAGGGTTTCATTGCGCCTATCATAGGCTTTAGGACACTCAGCTATATGCTGCAGCAAACACTCCTGAAGGCTGGCGGTTACATGGGCATGCAGGCGTCCCCCGAGGACCAACTGCCACAACATCGTGGCAAGCCAAACTCGCAGCAGACTCCTGTGGGCGGACATGAGACCCCCCCGGAGCTCCAAAAAATAAGTTTGACGATCAGATCACTGGAACGTGGTCTGCCAGGGTCACTGTCTTCTCCAAGCCTCCTGGCAGAGATACCAGACTGTAGTGAAGCCGATGTGAGGGAAGCAGCAGCTCAGGCATCTTCTGCAAAAGAGGAAAAGATGCAGCGTACCATGTCCTGGAACCAGGCGCCAGCAATTGTGTCGCGCATGACATCCTGGAAAGAGGCTGGGAAGGACTACAACGCAATGCAGGTGCTTCCCATTACCAAGCGATTCTCTCGATGTAAAACTCTGGTCGCTCCAGACCCGCATGCTAGCTACTCCCGGCTGATTATTCCGGCTTCCACGAGCTACAATGGTACCAGAACCGTCTGCTACAAAGTGGCCAGTAAGGCGTCGAGGCCAGGAAGCCACGACTCCCTTTGTCCTTCAGAGGAAGTGTGCTGAGGTTGAATGTGCCCTGGCAACAGTGGGGGTGTAAGCACTTGCTGATTGCATGTGGCGTGCAGATGGCTCTTCAGAACTTCCCTTCCAATGATTCCGAGCCCTCGGGCCGCGCGACCTCAGTTCCATCTCAGAGAGTGGCACTTCAGCAGCAGGTGCACCCAGCCGTGCCTGTGCATGCTTAATCGAACGAAGCGTGCACTGATGTCTCTCCATAATGAGATACCTGAATAAGCATGCTGCAAAGCACTCATTTGCTCCTATTCTGCTGATCATGCTTGGATGACATGTGAGATACTTGAGCTGCCCATAAAGAGAACAGCAGATCTAGCTTGAATGAATGAGCATCCGTGAAATCATAGAAACCATACTTGCAGCCTGGACCATGAGTTCTGCCTGGACAGCAGTAGTGCAATACAATGGATGCAGCCCTCTCATGAGCTTCCAATGTGCAGGACCGGGAGCTGTCATCAGCACCCGAGCTGTTCACAGACGCGGCCATGCGCAATGCGCTGCGCAAGATTGCGGCGCTGCAGGCCAAGCCGCAGCCGCGCTCGCGCGCCTCCAGCGCGCACACGTCCGCCTTCGTCTCGTCCCGCGTCTCCTCTGAGGGCGAGGCCGCCGTTTCGGCTGCGTCCCGTGACGGCTCGCCGGGAGGCCATGACGCCGTCCAGAAGAACTTCACCCAGGTGCTGGCAAGCTTCCCTCTGGCCTGTGCTTTTTGCCTTGCCCCCAAGCTGAGGCAAATGACAGGCCCTTGCATGGTTTCCTGACCGATGACCAGTGTAAGGTCAGGGTGCCTTCGTGTCATGTTGAGGATGTCCTCACTGCATTCGGTGTGATGCTGTGCATCTGTTCCTGTCCATAATGTCTTACTTAAGGGGTGGCATGGCGTGCAGATGCGGCCATCATACAGCAGCGAGCTGGCTGGGTTGCCCCCGGGCAGCCGGGTAGCTTCCAGCGATGCCGGGTCCAGGCCGGGCAGCAGACCTGCATCAACAGACGCATACTTCCGTGGGACCCCTGCCACAACCTTCAACAGCTCCAACGACATCTTGAGCGGGCAGTGGCGCCGCCAGAACTCTAGCGAGGTATCTTGTTCCATGTCATGCGTCATGCACATTGGTCTCTACTTGCCCTGAGCACATGGCCAGTCCTGCACAGGCCGCCTGTAGACATTGCATTAAGGAGCTTTCCAGCAAGTGCCCTGATACCACATCAGAACACTGCCTGCTCTAGGTGACTTACAGGAGCATGCACAGGTGCTTATGCCCACAATGTTCTCACTGTAACTTTGAGAGCTGTTGTGCAGCACTTGCTCGGCCGGCACAGCAGGCCAGTGTCTGTGGACAGCGCAGCGCAGGCGCACAGCCGGGGAGCTTCGGGGGATCTCCATCACAGCTCGCGCGCCAGCAGCGCCCAATTAGCGCCCATGCAGCGCAGCTCCTTGGAAGCCACGGCGGCCCTGAGCGCCGCCAGCAGGGCCTCAGACGAACACCTGCACCTGCACCACTCGCACCTCCCTGGGGGGTCCCCCCTACGGGAGAGACACCACTGGCAAGAGCATGGCGGGCAGTCCTTGGGGGACATCCCTGAGCTGGCGCCCAGCAATTACGCCCCTGACAGGTGTGCAACGCACCTGCACTGACCAGCTTTTAGCATATACATTTAAAAGCCAAGGCTTATGCTCTTGCAGTTGCTCTAGACACAGAGCCCCTGCCGCACGTGTGTTGACTTGCATGTGGATCTGCTTCCTGGTTTCAGAGCAGACATTGTATTGTTGCAGCCACTTGAGCCTTGGGGATATCTGGATCAGGAAGGGGCAGCCAAGCTTCTGTGCATCTGCATTTCAGGTCTGCGGGGCCGTTCGGCACAGGCATGGCAAGACAGTGGGGCCCTGCAGCAAGCGGCATGCGCCGCGTGCCCGAGAACAAGGCAGCAGAGGCCTTCGAAGTGCTCATGAGCAAGAGTCAGGGCAGCGAGGTGGGCAGCATCAACTCAGAGGACGCAGCAGCCGTCAGCAACTACATGAGGGACAATTTTGGGAACCGCAGGACCAGCACAGACAGCGGGCACAGCGCAGACAGCAGGGTCAGCAGCGTGGGTAAGCTGGATGGCAGCGCGGTGGTCACCGCAAGCGACGCCCACGCTGCGCTGAAGCGCGCGCTGAGCCTAGTAAAGAAACAGGAGAACGGGGGGATGCCACTGGATCAGGGGTATGCAGATCAGGGCAGCTCGATCGGGGAGTGGCATGCCATCCCTCGTGAGCAAAAGGGCTCTCTGAAGCTTCCCACAGAGCTTAAGTCAAAGCTGATAGGCCACTCCAAGGGGAACTTGGATTCCACAGAGGTGTCGCAGCTGCAGGAGAAAGCCAGGCCGGAGAAGCAGCAGCCCTTGAAGAAAGTACCTGCCAACGGCTACAGCGCCAGAACATCAGACGCTGCAGTCCAGGCCTTTGTGCGCGGCGCATTCAGCACTCCTTCGCAGAGCTCCTCAGCAGAGATTCAGGGTGGCTGAGATCACTGATCGGTCTTCAGGATGAGAGAAGATCCACAGTTGTGATCCTCCTCAGCAAGAGTGTGGCACAGCCTTGAGGAGTCGTCACATCAGCAGGCTTCTCAGCGTTTGAGACAGCCTGACATGATCAAGGTGCTTTCCCTGAAGGAGTTTGCCTCTTGAATCTTATGCTGTTGGGTAGCAATCGAATTTCAGAGACGCTGCAGCTGCTTCTGCTAAGCCTAGTGCATCACATAATACGCCTCTTTTTGTGTGCAGGTACATGTCTGAGGCAGTTCATGCAGTGAGAGGGCTTCGGGGCTGATATGCCGGCACAGCTTTCAGAGCAGGTACAGATGCTTGTTGCTTATGGTCAGCAATAGCAGATGTACATTGTGCCCTGTGTATGCATGGCAAGCCTACTTCGCACAAGATGAGCGCCAGGGTTTATTGGAACCCATTGAGCTTCAACTGCTATTCACATGTTACTATTGCGGGCTGAAGGATTCTGAACTTCATGACAACCTCTCTGCAGGAGGAGACGGCATCAAAGCGTGGTGGTATTGGGTCATCAGACAACAGGCTGGCAGCATGATGAAGCAATCATGGGCTTGCACATGCCATGTAGGACCGGTGCTATGCAGCATGCTGTGGATGTGACCCCTGAATATCCCCATCTCACTATGGCCACCTTTCCGCGTGCGTGTTGAGCCTGACATGATGGTGTGAAAAAGCTGGAAGGCCACAGAGTGGAAAAGTTCCACTTGGCGCTTAACATCATCAGATGGACGCCTCTGCACTTGTAAGAGAGATAGGCAAGTGCTGTGCATGACGCAACATGATGACAGGTGCCTCATGTGCATCAGATGATCTCCCTTCTTCATCATATCATTCAACAGACACCACGACTGGCTGTGAGCCGTAGAGCATATTCCCAGCAAAGAGCATCTGTGTTACATCTTCTGGCTCATGGAGGTGCAGGTTTGCAAGGGTTGTATGTAGCTGCATGACAACCTGAAGCTCAATGCGGGCGCAGTCCCCAAAACGGTGCCGGCCCAAACAACATTCACTCGCTCAACACTGCTTGCTTCTTCCTCGTGAAGACGAGTGGTGCATCGTCCTGCTCTTCCTCGCTCTCCTGATCTTGAGGCTCAGCCATGGCTGCCTGCTTTGACGGCTGTGCAACCTGCGAGAGGCGCTTCTCCATGACGTGGTGAGGGAGCAGCTCCTGGTTATCCGCAGCTTTGAGGCCTGCGGCCTGCTGCTCAGGCTGTGACGCGCTGAGCTGAGACAGCCGAGAGAGCCTGCCCAGCTTCCTCTCAGCTGCAGGCGTGCTAGCCTGAGAGAGCTTCTGCTGGGTGTGGAGCTGAGACTGGGAGGGGTGCTTCAGGGCTTCCTTGTCACTTGCAGTCGCAAGCTGCTCATCCTCTGCAGGCTGGGCTGCTGAGGGCTGCTGCTGATGCCCAGGAATCTGGGCAGGCTCTGCCGGTGCTGCAACATTGTGCTGAGGCTCATCCTCCTCCATGGCAAGAGCAAGCAGCTCCTCATCTTCTGCCAGCTGTGACATACTCGGCTGCTGCTGCGCTGGGATGTGAGCCGGCGCCGTGGCCAGATCAGGCTGCTGCAGTGAGGTCCTTGGGGCTTCATCCTCCATGGCAAGTGCTAGCAGCTCCTCATCCTCTGCCAGCTGTGACAGGCTGGGCTGCTGTTGCTGTGCTGGACCATCATTGCCCTCCTTAACTGCAGCAGGCTGCTGTCTGAATGGCTCATCTGCATCCTCCATGGCAAGAGCTAGCAGCTCCTCATCTTCTGCCAGCTGTGACATGCTAGGCTGCTGCTGCGCTGGAGGAGCATCATTAGGTGCAGCAGGTTGCCGCGTGAGAGGCTCATCTGCATCCTCCATGGCAAGGGCAAGAAGCTCCTCATCTTCTGCCAGCTGTGACAAGCTGGGGAGTTGCTGTGCTGGAGCATCCTCCCTAGGTGCAGCAGGCTGATGCCTGCTGGGCTCATCTATGTCCTCCATGGCAAGCGCAAGGAGCTCCTCGTCCTCTGCCAGCTGCGAGGCTGTTGCCTGTCCTGGCAGGGCATGCGCAGCCTCCGAGGGCCCGGCCCGAGAGGCGGGGGCCCTCTGCACCGCAGAGGAACCCCCCTCCAGCATGTCCATGGGCACTGCCTCAGCCTCCTGCTCCTGTACAGGCACTTTGCATGTCAGTGGAAACCCAAAATTTCATCACGACGCACCAAGACAAAGCATCATCAGGCCGACACGCCACAACCCTCGCCTCACATGAGTCTTATTCAGCCACAAGCAGCTTCTCCTGCACGCGTGTCACTTGGTGGTTACATGCATGCAGGAGTGTATCGCTGTCAGCTGCAGTGGGAGGATGGGACGCACCCAGGCCTCTTGCTGCATCGCCAGCAGCTCGTCATCCTCGTCCCAATCAGCGCCGCCGCCAGCTGGCGCGGTTGCCGGCTTCTCGGCAGCCATGGACCCGCCCTCGGCCTCGCCCACGACATCCTCCTGCTGACATACAAAGCCACATCATGTCTGTTCCGCTGCCCGTTGATGCTATCTGTAGCTGGTGCGCTTCAGGCAACAGACACGAGAAGCAGCGGAGTCAATCTGAGAAATGCAGGCATGTCCAGGAATGCAGACACCTCAGAGACTTCTCCACAGCGCCAAATGGTGGATGGAGGATAATATGCAGTGCAGGAACCCCGACTCGTCAATACGCCAGATCCCCCTGCCATCTGCTACAACACTGAGCCCGCAAGGGGACATACCTGCTGCTGCTCGGCCTCCGCCTGGCTCCTCTGCATGACCTTGAGCGCGCCCTGCCGCATCTCCCGCATCTCCATCTGCAGTCACTCTATGCACGTCTGCATTTGCTCCAACACATATTTTCGACCAGAGGCGCTGCCTTGCTTAGCTCTGCTGTGCTGACAGGGCATCACTGAGACGTGCGTGGGCAGGCCAGCAGCATGGCGGTGGACAGGAGCAAGCACAGGCGTGGTGGATCAGGCTCACCTTGAGCTGGTTGGTCTTGCCGATGTCGGCGATCTGGTCCAGCGCTTCATCGAAGCCGTGCAGGGGGAAGTGCTTCTGCTGCCAGATCTTGTACATCTCCAGCAGCCGCCTCAGGTCACTCACCTGTACAGCACCGGCCCCTTCAGCCCTTTACAGGATGTGCGGTAGTAGCATGACATACCGCCAGACAAGCGCTCCCTGCCAGGTGTACGAGGCATATTCAGTGCTAAGCACTTACATGCATGTCTGCATGCATGGAGCAGATATGCCTCATGTCAAGGACTGAGGTCAGCAATGTCTCTGAGAGTTCTGCATACCTCATGGCCTTTGCCCTTGAACTGCTTGGCAAAGCGCTCCGGGAAGTTGCAGAACACATCCGAGAGCGCATCCCTCTCCTACAAACACCCGTCTCCACGTCATGAGGGGAAGTGCAATTCATATGGCAGTGCCTATGAAACAGCACACAGCTGCTGCGTAGGAAAGATTGCGCAAGGATGAAGCGCAGCAAGCAAGTGACAAGCAGGGCTTGCCTTGAGCTCGGCAAATCTGATTTTGATCTTGCGCTTTCTCTTGGGGGCTATCTTCTTCGGTGCATCAGACTTTGGGAGCGCCCTGCACCGTAACATCATGCTGTTGGGTTGTGAACTTTGTGGAGGGTAAGCATTCTCTCTAGCATCCTGATAATGTGTGGAGACAGTGACAGCCCATCCCCTTCTCATAGAGCCCTATGTTGGTTCATCTCCCACTGACTGTCGCCGCCCAATCATTGGTCCCTCAGACCAGAGATATATAGCATAACGAGGCAAAGATTCATTTCAATCCGCCAAAAGCCTTGGCTGAACTCCTTCAGTGTTAGACATCACCTTGCTTCAGCCATTGTCCGGTGTCTGCACATGGACACCACTGCGACATATGAGGGAGAGTGTAGGGTTGGTCAGTGTGACGTGCTTACGTGTTGGGTGGCGGCTGGTTTTCTGCTGCATCAAAGGTCCTGGGTATCTGCTCGGCGGGAGGCGCTGTGCAGTCCCTCGCCCAGTGCCCTGCAAGTGAGCTTCCCGCTCTCATCTGACCCTTTGAGCAGAGTCTTGCTTTGCAACTTCTGCAATGTGTGCAGACACCTGTGCAAACACCAGGGCTCTGTGCAGGCCGGGCAGTTGGGATGCCCACCTGTCTTGCCGCATTTGTAGCACCCCTGCGCTCGTGGCTGCGTGCCCACAGCAGCAGGTGTGGGAGCTGCAGACCTGGGAGTGCTGCTGGGCCGTGCTGTGTCCGCTCTGTCTGGGGTGAAGCTCGGGCGTGCTGCACTGGCAGCTGCTGCACCTACTGCAGGCGCCTTTGGCCTAGACAGCCATTCGCTGGGCGGCTTTGTGCAGTCTCTTGACCAATGACCTGCACAGAATGGTGAGATTGATGGGGATATTTCTTTTGGGACTAGTCCATAATGTCCATCACTCTCCATCCTCAGGAGTCGTGTGAACGTCTCCTTGCCTAAGAGACCAAAGGGATGGATGCAGTGAGCATCATGGTATATAGAATGAGGCTGTAGAGGAAATACCTATCTGGCCACACTTGAAGCACTTCACACCATCAGCCATACTTAAGGTTGGGCTTGTCACTATCTAAAACAGTTGTGGGGCCGCAGCCTTCACCACAGCATCAACGTGGCTAGGCGCGGTGTTGCGATGGGGACTTCGCGAGGCCACAAGTGCAATAGAGCATCAGTGCCTTAATCCTTGGTGCTTTCTCGAGGGAGACATCATATGTGCGCTCGCTAGATCCTCGCAGAAAGTCTGCCCTTCAAAGGCAGTGTTGCATGCTGACATCATCATGACTAAGGAGCTGGTCACGTGAGCTCCCCTGGCTCTGTATGATCGAGTTCTTCTCGGTGAATACACTTGTGCAAGTCAATTAGATTGGATATGGTACATCACACGTTTGGGGGCCTCGACGTGAGGTGAGAGGGCTTCCAAAGCGCAACATCTGCTCGAGGTAGATACTAGGTCAAGGGCCCCGGTCGCATCATGGGCACATTCGGACAAGATGCATCAGATCTGACAACAGCAGATGTTCTAAAAAGGGATGTAGCATGGGACACCTACCTGACAGCTCGACTCATATCAGAGAAGGACCTGCAACTGATCAGAAGATACGACAAGCGCGGAGCCGATGTGCAAAAGGAGCTTTTGAGTGAGGTGAATACTTTTCTTCTATGCCATGAATTGCTTTGGCGCGCGCGATGGTCGTGACTCGGTGGACGTTACAAAAGGCTTTCAGCCCTATCGCTGGCCTTGGGCCAGTGTCGTATGGTCCAGACAGTCATAGGGATAGATGGAAAAATCCGATGCAGAGGGAGATTTTCATTTTGTATCATGCAGGCTGGTCCCTCATACGCAGAGGCCTTCCTCACTGTACTGCGGAATGTCACCAAAGAGGACACAGTGCAGTATGTATTGGCTGTGCTGGATCAACTGTTGGCAGGTACACTGCCAAATATTCCAGAACTTGTTGAGCTCTCTTGTTTCACCTGAACATCTGCCTTGTAGCAGACAAGTCTGGGCATCCCCAGCTCATTTGCAGTCTGGCAGGAAATGAGCTGCAGCTTGTGCCCTGCAGTGGACTCAAGCAGGGCAAGCTACTTCCACAACACAAGCTCTTCAGCAGACCCATACACAATCCTTCTCAGGTGCGCCTTGCTGCCTCGCCCTCCTTTCAGATCCCTCTCCTGCCATTCGTCCCCAATTCCTGAAGAGGTACTGCTTCAGGAGGTCTGCCTCATCTTCAGTCAGAGGCATGTGAGATTGCAGGGCCTTCAGTAGACAGCAACAATGCCCAGTGGGACCCCAGGCATCAGGCAGTTGCTGATTGTAAGCGTGCTGGAATGCAGGCTGCTGCAGCGCACCGACTGGTTCACGCAGGAGAAGGCAGCGTGCCTGCTGACAGCCGTCCTCGTCTCGCGGCCCGACAAGGGCACGGCCGAGGTGCCGCAGCAGCCGCTGATGATGAACGGCTCCTCGTCGTCCAGCCACCATGCGCCCGCCCCCGTGCCCACCCCCACCGCAGAGTCCGAGAAAGTGCAGAGCACCCTGGTCACCTTCATGGACTGGCTGACCTCCCAGCTGCGGTGTGCTGCTGGGTCACAAGTGCAGTACCTCACAAGCACAGGGCCTCACATTGAATAGTGATGAGGATGTCAGTGCTGCAGATAGGTTAAACTTGTTCGGGAAGAGCTGTTGCTCATGCATGTCCGGGGATCAGCCTGTTTCAGCAGTTGCACTCTATGTGTCCAGGCCACCACTGGCATGATTTGCATCTGTTGAAGGCATACTTCTTCCCGGACATGCACTCTCTGCAAACGTCGTACGCAGTGCGGGATGTGAAGGACATTCCAGTCTGGCACATGAGCGATGGCGGTGTGCTGTGCAGAAGGCCGTCGCAGCCGTCCCGCAGCGTGCCCGTCGCGGTGCAGTGCCTGGCGCGGCTGCTGCGCGAGGCGCCCGCGCGAGCGCTTTTCACGCGCGCCAGCGGCGCCTCTCTGCTGGCGCCGCTGCTGCGCAGCGCCACCTCGGGCAGCGGGGCTGCCCAGGCCGCGCCCAGCCACCAGCTGCTCTACGAGGCTGGCCTCTGCGCCTGGCAGCTCACCTTCTACCACCCAGCCGCTCAGGCCATGGCCTCATCACGCATCACGCCCGCCCTTGTCAACCTCGCCCGCCATGCCCAGAAGGAGAAGGTGAGCAATCCCTTCTACTGGCCTCATTCTCAGAAGCATGGCCTTCAGCCAAGTTATAGCACTGCCCTCTGATGTTGCCTGAGAATGCTGTGCTCATGTGTGCAAAAAGCTCTCCTGCACCCTGCTCCTGCCATGGTCTTTTTTGGTACTTTACAAATTGCTGCAGGAATGTGAAGATTTGGGTTTGCCTGGGATAGGTGGTCAGGGTGGCGTTGATGGGCTTGAAGAATCTGCTGGCAGACCCAGCTCTGGACGTTGGACCAGAGGCGGTGGAAGCAGGCCTGCCCAAGGTCGTTCAGCAGCGCCTTCTGCAGGTGCGCACTCTTCCGGCTTACCAGGTCCGGATGGTAGTCACCACTGTGCAGGCGCTTTTGCTACTACGAGCAATGGAGCTGTATGATGCAGGACAGCGCTCACCAATCTTACCTACACACGCCACACTGTCATTCTGTACTGTCAGGATGAACAGTGACATGGCATGTTAGGTACGGCCGGCCTTCCTGTAGCATATTGCTCTTGTGCAAGCAAAGGGCCCTTGGTACCCAGGAGAGGACACACAACACACACAACACACAGAAGAGGGAGCTGAGGATTTGGTGTAGGTTGAATTTGCGACAACTGGCTGCATTTGCCCGCCAGTTGCTGATGAGTCGTTCAGCCACGGCATGAAGTGATGTGCCGTGCGCAGAACTGGGAGGATGAGGACGTGGGTGCGACGCTGGAGTGGCTGAAGGAGAAGCTGGCGGACGACATCAAGCTGCTGTCCTCCTGGGACAAGTACAAGAAGGAGGTGCTGTCCGGCAGCCTGGAGTGGTCCCCCATGCACACCAGCGAGCAGTTCTGGCTCGAGAACTCCCCCAAGTTCGAGGAGCGCGACTGCCAGGTGAGACCCTTGTTCTGCTCCCACTGCTTGTGGGAAACCTTTCCCAGCCCTCATGACTGCTAGACAAGTATGCTGCAAGCACTTTGGTCAATGTCATGCTGTCCAACGTTGCATTTTGCCAAGCTATCTCCAGCGCAACGTCAAGGTCATCCGAATACGCGAGAGGAATGGCGCGCACAGGCACGGCTCTGGCATGACGCTTCAGCTGTCAGTCAACCATAGGGTGCAGTTCCATCTATCTAGCCTTCCAAAAAGGGTGGCGTAAGTATCACATGGCCGGTGCAGGTGCTGAGGGTGCTGCTGAAGCTGCTGGAGACGAGCAGAGAGAGCCGCACGCTGGCCGTGGGCGCCTCAGACCTGGGCAACTTCATCTCCGCCCACCCACACGGCCGCAGCATCGTCACAGGTGAGGCCACGCTGCTGCATGATAATGTTTCACACCTGTAGCCCCGGGTGCAAGAGGCCTTGCCAGATCACGCACGAGTCTGAGAGAATATGACCCACCTTTCCTGTGTAAGAGTGTGGCAAGGAGAACAGCAATGCCCGGCGGGTATGGAATCATGATGACTGACAATGCTGACTGCAGATCTGAGAGGGAAGGAGCTGGCCATGCGGCTGATGATGCATCCGGATGCAGAGGTCCAGAAGCAGGCCCTGCTCTGTGTGCAGAAGATCCTCCTGGCGAAGGACAAGGTCGCCTTCCTCAACTCAGCATGAGCCAGCACGCCCTCCATCATGCATACTTCGCAGCGTCGAGTGGTCATTCTGTGTCAGCAGGTCCTTCAGTGTGCATATCACCAGGGAAGATGTCCGCTCTGGTCTCAAAGTAGACCATTGCTGCACACAGAACAGGCCCATCTCGGGCAATTAGAGCATTGCACCGCCTGTGATTGGGGTTTAGGACAGCCAATCACAGGAACAAGGCCATCGCATGCAAGGACAAATGGACCATGGCATGGTGGAGCAAGCACAGATTGTGAGTAGAGAGGAGGGAGCGTCCTGACAAGTCACAGTATTCTCTCTGGCCCTGCAGACAGGCCATGCATATGGGCAGTAGTTGCATCAGTTGTTCATGTCGTGCTGTTAAGAGTGGGCAGTGTCCAAATGTGTAAAACCATTTGCCAGTAGGCAGCACAGCTATGGGTGCACCAGTGCTTCTCTTTACAAGGCAGAATCCCACATGCTCAGTACACGACACTTTACTACATGCATGCTCATGTTCTACACCTGCGGAGAACCCTTGTCCAACTACAAGAAGACCAACATGCCCCGGTATCCTGGGGACAGCAACAGGCATGCTGTGCAGCCAGGCTCAGTCCACCTGCAAACCTCAGCACACATGCTTGTACAGCATTCTGTGGCTATAGCCTAAACATTCATGCAACTTGTCTCTGTGTGCCGGGTCAGCCTTGACTGCATAGATAGATAGGAGCGGTGCTGGCTGTATAACAGCTAGCTGCCTAGTAGGTCCTACATCTTAGTATGCATGTATGCAAGCCAGCAGCACAGCCTGATACCGGCAACAGCCATACGTCTCGGCCGACAATGTGATAGCAAAGCAACCTTATTGGCACTCTTGACAAAAGTCTATTGGGAGCTCTCCTGTAGGTGCATCTGCAGCACCTGTTGAACTCCCATGGCTGCAGGTATTGGGCAAACTGAACCGGCTAACAGTTGAAAGTACAGGTGCTTGAAAGCTCCCTGTAAGAGACTCATGGACATGAGTTGTCAACACAAGGACCTCTCAAAATTGACCGGTCAACCGTTTCTGAGAGATTCCAAGTAGGATCTATTGCCGACGTTACGATAAAGCCCAATTTGACAAGTGGCTAAAATGCTGCACTGTCTTGCACACTTACCCGGGCATGTCCCAATGTCTGCTTTTAAGGGCCAAGGCGCGGCTAGAGCTGCTGCGGGAGCACTAGCACTGATATATTGCCTGATAACAGGATCTTTAAATGCGTTGGCAGTGCGTGCCCGGCCATTGCCACATCCACAAGTCGTAGGCCAAAGTAAATCGGCATGGGAGCCAATTCTTTCCGAAAAGCTGCTATGCATGGAAGTGCCGCTACCCGAAAACTGCGTTCTTCACCTTGTGAGAATCTGTGGCCAGTGGCAGGGGCAGCTACAAGCCACGCAATTTGGTGTTGCTTCTGAAGAGCATGCTGGGGCTTCTGAGGAGCTGCCCATCTTGTTGTCATCGCCTCTGGTTGCTATAAGCCCAGCTATCCCATGAGCTCTGCCCTGCCTCTCATGTGGCCAGGGACAGGGGCTGAGTCTGGCTACAAGAGTCCCGCAGCAATGGCTGCTCCCTGAGCTGCTAATGCCTCATCCCTGTCAGCATGAAGCTTGTCCCTGACGATCCCACTAAATCAGGGCTTTCTGCAGTGCCACTCATGTGCTAGGGGCCAGGCACTGGATGCAGCCACGAGCCCTTCATCAGCAGCTACTCCAGAGCTGCTTTTAGCGGAAGGCCGGGCGCCCCAGGTGGGTCAGCGCAGGGCCTCTGGAGTGTCACTCACATTTACAGGGTAAGGTACTGAGTTTAGCTAGGAGCCCTGCATCAGCGGCTGCTCCAGAGCTGCGTCCGGGGAGGAAGCCGAGCGGCGCCAGGCGGGCGAGCGCAGGGAGCGCCAGCGCGCGCAGGCGGCGCTGACGCGCATCCAGCACAGCGTGAAGAAGCGGTGCACCGAGATCTTGGACAGCGTGCTGCCGTACCTCAGCACCACAAACGTGGCCATCCGCAGCACTACACCCTGCGCCAGGCAGAGACTGCTCTCAGCAGACTTTAGCACGCTACAGGGATGCATGCAGCGGAACATGGGCAAGGCGCAGGGGAACATGCCAACTCAGGCTGACCTTGCAGTTCTGTCATCAGGGTGTGCTGTTGCTCGCATTCACACAACCTTCAGCTGAGCAGAGGGGTCGCAGGCGAGTGGCAGACACACAAAAGCAGAACTGCAGGCATGAGTTGAACCTCATCACAGAACAGGATGCCGTGAAAGTTGTGCAGTCTTAGATTGGCATCAGCAGCGCAATTTTACCTGTATGAAGACCATGAGCAGATCCCAGGACACATAGCCTGCGCAGTAGTCCGTAATATCCAGGCTTGCTGCGTCTGGTCCCGCCCCAAGGGACTCATTGTCCAATCCACAGTACCCAATCTGCATTCCAGCGCCCACTCAGTCAACGAGCAAGATTCCCATCAAAGTATGCAAGGCGCCACCTGCCAGCATGCACCCTGGACACCATGCAAACTTGCAGCATCCTGTTGGGATCCTGACAGCAGAGCAAGGCAGGATTTGACAGGGTAGTCAGGAGGCTCTCACCTCCTGGATCATCTTGTGGATGCGGGGCTGCATGTAGTGCCCATACTGCTTGAACTCCTGCATCACCGTCGCCTCTGTGGTCCACCTACTGAACGCAGTCCCTGCAGCAGACACCCAAACGTCTTGAGCACTGGATTCAGGCTCCTGCAGCACCCGCTCCCGAGACCTTACATGAATGAATCTCACAAAAGCTGTCTGACAAGTGGGTGTCATAAATATGACAACAGAGACTACACAACCTACACATGCCTTTTTGGCCCCTGTACAAGCACTTCCCTCAGTCTGTCCAGAGGACGCAGGTGCACATGTGAACGTCCTCATGAGGGACAAGAAAGGCCTCTGCAGCAGCCATGAAACCCCTGATGCTACCAAGCCATATAACCAGTCCAGATCAGGCGCAGACGGTTTTTGTAGTGAGTCTGAGGGTGCATAAGTCTGACGTTGTGGTAAGTGACACCTCATGGATAGACATATGATAAGCTCAGCAAGATAGTATTGCGCTCCAAGTGGACCACCACATGTGGTCTACTATTAACGAACTTACTATCTGGCTGAGCTGGCCACAGCCTAGCCAGGACATGAAGAGCATATGCCTGGGGCGCACCAAAGACGGTCTTCATGGGGGGCGTGAGGGTGCGGAGGCACAGCATCACCGAAAGGTGTCAGCTCGTCATAGTAACAGTGCGACATGTCTGAGCAGGATCGAGGGGGCGCACCGAAGACGGTCTTCATGGTGGGTGGAGGGTGCAGAGGCAAAGCATCACCGAGAGGTGATAGCTCATCATGATAGCAGCGCGATATGGCAAAGCAGGATCGAGGGGGCGCACCGAAGACGGTCTTCATGGTAGGCGTGAGGGTGCGGAAGCGCGGCTCGACGCCGTTGAAGAAGCCGCCGAGGACGAGGACGATGGCGACGGAGGCCACCATGCTGTTCTGCGGCTCCAGCATCACGCTCATCACGTACCCCAGCCCCGAGCAGTACCACACCACCCCCACCGCGACTGCACCGCACACGTCATGCTCACGATGCAGCCCATACCTGAACAGTGCAACATGCCCAGAATGATTGCAGCACGCACATCACTCTTATCATGTAGCCCAGCCCCAAGCAGTACAATACACACCATCCGCAACTGCAGCACACCGCAGTGCACTCAGTGGCAACCTGTGCGGACGCACTGCTTGTGGCAGGACAATGGAATTACAATGTTCCCTGTAGTCTGCAAGTAATCTCTACATGATGTGCTCCACGGCTCAAAGATTCTTGCGGGTCAGAATAACAAACAAGAGGGCGCTGCGCACTTATATAGTAGTCCACAAACTTGATCTCTGGCAGCGTGAGGGTGTAATAGAGGCTCATGAAGATGGCCGGCTGCACAAAGATGTCGATGAGGTGCATGACCTGGTGCCCAAAGAAGAAGGCCGCCGTACGCAGGCCTGGAAGCAAAACAATTGTAGTGTAGTGTCAGCACCTGAAAATAACCATCAATGCTACCTGGCTTCAGCAAGAAAGGCACCTTTGATGCTCCCTATTTGATCACACCCTAGCTGTATCAGGCTACCACTGCCTTGACCAATGTGGCCTGTCCTGAGTGTGTGACTGAGGTGAGGCAGTGGTGTCCAATACCAAGCAGAGCTGGATCAATTAGATAGTATAGATGGGCAGTGTGCTACATTGCCACCAATGCCGGCATGACACAACAGCGCGTCTGACCTGGAGGCGCACCACATATACTGCAAATGTCTCCAGCAATGTCAGCCGGAGGCAATGCGCAAGGCTTGTCCTAAAGTTGAGGGACTGAGGCTGAGAAGCCACCTGCGGCAGACTCGCGCCAGAAAATGAGCGGGAGGCCTGCTTAGCATACAGATGAGGGTTTCAGGCTAAGAAGAAAGCACCTGCGGCGGACTCGCGCCAGAAGATGAGGCGGTCCTTGCCGAACACCTGCAGGGAGGCCACTGTGGAGATGGCCGCCAGCGTCAGCATTGTCTTCACTGCGTTCCCTCGCACCTCCTCCAGCTCCCAGCTCGTCCCGTGCACCGCCCCTGCGCATGAAAATGCATATGATCACCCGCCTCGCAGCGTCAGGACAGTTGTGCTTCGTTGTCAGGATGTTAGAGGATTCCCTCAGCCATGAGAACTCCCTGAACATCCCTTATGAAGGCAGGGAAGAGTGCGCATAGTGTCCGAAGAACATGCTGATGGCCTTTGGCGGCTGTTCTGCCTGTGAGCGCCTGTCAAACCGCATCAGCGTGTGTGCAAGTTGATGCGCGTTCACCAGCGGACAGGTCACATAAGGCAATCAGCATATTACATGCAAGGGAGCCTGCCTAAGAAGCAGAGGCATTGCGTGGGCACAAGAACTACTCCTCACACCAAAACGAGTGGAAACAGATGCCCACCTATGATGAGGGCTGCTGCAGCAAAGAGGCAGACGTCCAGGAACTTGATGCCCCAGTTGCGGACCCACTTGACGCCGGCCCGCCTCACCAGCAGGTTGAACTGCCCAAACGTGCCCGGGATCGCCCGGTAGCGGCTCTTCTTCCTACAGCAGCACGCCACCCAGCACCCGCACAGCAGCCAGTGTACCCATGCACCTGCAGGTGCACACATGCTTCTGGTAGTGTTCACAGATTCATGGGTCAATGCACAGTCAATACAGGCCTGTGCATATTCCCTCATGGCACCTTCGCAAGCCAAAGCCTTCCACATGAATTGTCCAGCTGTAACACAGCTAGCTCAATCACACAACACCAAGGATACTCGGTGTTCTCACAGCACACATGCTTGAGCAAGACGTCGGCCTCTGATAGAATGCGCAGCCAGGTCTGACCGAGAGGGGAGAGATGCCCAAGTAATACGTGTAGAGGGCACAGCATGCAGGCAAAGCTCTTGAGGCCCATCTCCAGATGAGCAGGGGAGGGGCGCACCCCAGAAGTGGATGCAGGAGGCAAAGCAGCGCCAGAGGTAGGGCTGCTTGCTGAGGCCGTCGTCGGGGGGGCCGCAGGGGCCCTCCATGTAGGCCGTGGACGCCAGCGCATCCTCCAGCTCCAGCTGCTGCGAGTGGCTGGGCGACAGCCCCTTCAGCGCCCTGCGCCAGCACAGCAATATTGTTGCTCATTGCCTTTGGGGCTATCTAGCTCAGCCCTTTGTCAATGCATGGGCCTGCTCTTTGAAGGATCATCCAGCACTAAAGAGCTCAGCCGCCTGTCGAGGCGAGAACCTAGTCTCCACAGGATCAGAGCCTATACCATGCGCCTGTGAAGCAGCTCAGATCCAGCAGACGGCAGGTCCACCCTTGACAAGGCTGAGCTTGCAGTATGGCCAAGGCAAAGTGCTCTCACCACCCAAAGCACAAAGGGGTGCCTGCGCTGCTGTTGAAGGGATGCATGCACATGCGCACGACCTCTCCAAGAGCAGCACATGCACAGGAGTGAGCCTCACAGCAGCTAGTGGCTGATACAGGGCACAGCACGTCATGAACAGAAGCAAGGCGGGCCTGGTCATTACCCGGAGCTGCCATCGATTGCCTGCTCCTCGTCATAGCCACCACGGCTGGACTGCGGAGGTGTTGCGCTGCCGTCGTGGCGCATGCTTTGGAACTGGCTGGGTGGTGGTGATGTAGCTCGGGGCCCTTGCTGAGGCCCGCTGGAAGCATCTCCATTCCCAACGCCCCTCAGGCTCCTGCACTCAGTCATGGACCACATCACAATGCCACAATGACCTTACGAAGTCATTTCCATGACTTCGTAAATGTGACGGCTGTTACCCGGCGATGTTTCTCAGGCTCCTGCACTCGATCATGAGTCACTCCAGAGGCTCCTATTGACCTTGAGCACATGCTGGCTGTTACTGGGCAATGTCTCTCTTTCTGCTCCCCTCTGAAAGATGAAAATAGAGACTTGGCAATTCATGTCTCAGTATTGACCAAGGTTGAGCTGGCATCAAGCATACCACAGAAAGAGAGAGCATTGGGACCTACCCCTCAGGGGGCTGCGTGGCATCGGCGAGCGATGCTTGCCTGCTCCCTGCAGCGGTCCTGTTGGGTGGGAGGTCTCGCGGCGTGCCGCCCTGGCTGTCTGCATCGATCTCTAGCGACAACGTGCGGCTGTCCTTTGTCATCTGCACCAAAGCCACTTATCTGGTACCTGCCATGTCTCCATAAACAATCCTTCGTGGTATACCAGAAGCACAGGCCTCCTCATTGCAGAGATCTCCTGACCGTCTGCATTGATACCAAGTGGGCAAGGAAGCACCGAGCAGTTTTAATGGGACTGCATCCTTCCTTGCTGTTCATACAGCAGCGAAAGAGTGCAGGCAAAGTGCTCCAGTGCATGTGCTCTAGTGGATATGCACAAATAATGGCAAGCCTACCTTTGGAGGAGGGGCATGCTGGCCGCCATATCGGATGAAGTTGATGAAGGAGGAGCGCGAGACGATGCCTGTGTGCTCAGGGTCCAGCTCAGCCATGATGTGGCGCATGTCGAAGGGCGTTGCCTCCAGGCCGACATCAGCCAAGAATGCATGGATGGCCTCTGGTGTCAGAAAGCCACTCTTCTCTCTGTCAACCTGCGCAGCGCCCACTTGTCATGTGAGCACCCAAAACTCACTCATGTGCAGTTTGCATCTAGCATGCGCTGAGGAACAAATTTGAGACAGAGACATAGCCTGAGAGGGCTCTGCACGCCCTGACTTGGTTGCAATGTCTGCTTATCTTTGGGATGTAAAGAGTCTGCTTCTTGCAAGAAACACACAGGTTCCTGGGCGCACTCATCATGGAGGCGGGTAGCATCTGAGGAGGGCGCATGGCTATGTGACAGGCATGAGAGCTGTGAGAGGCCTCGCACCCGGTCAAAGTGCTGCTGCACGAGCTGCAGCTGCTGGGGGCTGAGCTCGGGAATGGTCTCGGGGCTGTCGCGCATCGGCGCAGCGCTGTCGTTGCCGCCTGTGCCCACCCACTCGCTTCCAATATTCTCCCAGATCCCGTACAGGTCCTGCGCTCGCAGCAGCCGCAAGTCACAACACCTGAAGAGTGCTGAAGGCACAGCACTGATGCTGCTTTTCATGCCCATTGACATGCTTCAGTGTCACATGCTGTCAGAGAATGTGCATTGCCAGCACCCTCATATCGTTCTCATACCGAATGAACAATCATTGGGCAGGATGTGTGAGGAGCATGCTGCAGCGCGTACACACAAAGGGAAAAGCCGAGAGCATCAAACAGGATCTTGGGGTGTCAGAGTAGCCCCTCACCATCCTGGAAAGAGCCCTGGGCAGAGCATCTCACCTCAATCTGGAAGTCCGGATTGGCGTGGCAGGCGACGCAGCCGGAAACGATGTCCAGGAAGAAGTCGGCCGGATTCTCGTTGGGCGGCAGCTGGAAGCCCAGGCAGATGAAGTAGGGCAGCGCAGCTGTTGAGGCACCCTGCATCACATGCTCACAGAATGAGATTTGAGTCAGCCTGTCTATATTCGGAATGGTCCTCTTACATTGCCCCGAAGTCGATATATACTGGGCGAACGGCTTCTTTGTGTGCCTGCAATGCTCTCTGGCTGCATGTATTGCATCGTGCTCTGCCTTCAGAGTCATTTCAGCACAAAACGCACGCTCGCATGCGCATGACAGTCACACGCATACACATTCAGAAGAAATTCATGCGCTTACCTGGAACACAGTGCGGCCCGCCTTGCCCAGCAGCAGCACCTCGTGGAAGAGGGAGAAGACGCTGTAGCGGGGCTGGTGGATCACCGTCACGATGTTCATGCCCAGGTCCGCCATCCTGCACACATGGTCAGCATATTCACTTTGATGCCACCCTGACTCCTGAGACACTTGCCGTGCAGCAGCATTGCTGTTATAAGCTCTTTTTAGGTCATAGTATTACAGTGTTGGGATACGCACGAGAACATCACTCAGCTGAAGGGTCAATAGGAACACTGCGGTTGCAGGTCTTGATGCGTGCAAAAGTCAGAGGAACTTGTAGATGAGAGGACGCACACCTTCGCAAGGCGGTCAGGATGTCGGTGGCAGCAGTTGCATCCAGGCCCGAGGTGGGCTCGTCCTGCATGCGCCACAGAGCCATTGTGCATCTTCACGAGTTCGTAAGAGCACATGTAGCTCAGAGTCCTCTGCTGCATGCTGTGAAAGTGTGCAAGGCTCGAGGGCACTTACCATGAAGAGCACCGACGGGCGCGCCACAAGCTCAAGGCCAATGTTGACTCGCTTTCGCTGTCCCCCACTGCACCATGCGATCCAACTTCAGACACCACTGCAATAGCAGTGCAGAATGGCCGCCCAGATGAGCTCCTGACATTAACCCACATGGGAGCTAACAGGTGCTTGCATGTATGTGTGTACATATTCAGTGACTTACCTGACGCCACGCTTCTCCACTGAGCCAACGACAGAGTGCTGCACGTGGCGCAGCCCCAGCAGCTCTATGACATCGTCCACCACGTCGCTGAGGTATGCGCGGTCCTCAGTGGCGATGCAGCGCAGCTTGGCGCTGTAGGCCAGGTTCTCCCTCACCGTCAAGTCCTCGTGCACTATGTCATCCTGCCACAAGAACCCATTCTCAGTTGTATGCCCTGTTCTGTACATTCCATGACATAAGTGTCAGAGTGCTGGATGCCTTGAGAGGAGGTCATGTTTTCACTGTGAGCCAGAATTGGTACAGAAGAGGTGCACAGCCAGCACGGCTATGTGCACAGGTAGACGCCCTTTGGGGAAACTAGGCAAGCAGGCTAGTCTGCTGAGGAGTCGCAGAGAGCAGCACACCTGTGGCACATAGCCCAGGATGCGGCGCAGGCGCTCCAGGCGCATCTCGCGGCCGTTCACGCACAGCCGCCCGCGCGCAACCCCGTACCGCGCCGTGCCCATCAGCGCGTACAACAGCGTGGACTTTCCTGCTCCACTCGGCCCCATGATGGCCACCACCTGCCCATCCACCCCCCCGTCTTCAAACCTAGGCGACCTGCTTCCATGGTTTAATTCATGCAGTCATGCAACAAAGACAATTCTAAGGCCTCCGAAGGCGCTTCAAGAACCGCACGGCATATGTAATAGCGCGCCTCATCCTGGAGCGCCAACTAGAATATACAGACAAGCCATGGAGCTCCTATGTGAGGACGTTGTAGTGCCCCGCAACCCCTCTCATGCACAGAGGCCTCTCACATCTGTGCATGATGTGTGAGAATCGCACTGCACTACGTCCTCACATGAAGTGAAGCCACTACAACGTCCTCGCATGTGAGACGAGGCCCCGCACCTTGGAGTGGCGGAAGTGGCCGTTGACGCCCTCCAGGATGGCGGTGCCGTCGCGCAGGGTGACGCCGACGCCCTCGAAGCGCAGCGAGATGCGGGGGCGGATGGTGGAGAAGGCCTTGAAGGCCAGCTTGCCGCCCGAGGCGCCCGTGATGCCCAGCAGGGGCGCCACCAGCCGCCGCAGCTTGTCCTTCGCCCCCTGCTTCTTGCGCAGCCGGTCCTGGTTCAGCCTGCGCACCATGACAGCTATGTGAAGTGTCACACAGTACAGATTGTCCTTGCACCCCTGTTCTTCCGCAGCCGGTCCTGGTTCAGCCTGCACACCCACAAGAGTGCCATGACACCAATGTCATAGTGACCGTTGTGGTCCTGCTTCAGTGTGCAGGGATGGCCGTGGTGTGACACCAGCCTCACTGACAGGTTTGAGGGGCCCGGAGAGGCACTGATCCAAGCTCTTGCCTGTTGATGGCAGCTGCTATTATACATGATGCAATGGGCGCTGAGCTGGTCTGATACATGATGTGTGGTGAGGAACCTCAGGTGGTGCACATTGATCAAGGGCGTGAGTGCGACGCAGCAGCATGTATATGGCCCGGATCAAATATGCACAGCCTTTCGTACCTTACCCCACATGACACAGCATTTGCACCACAGCCAGCTGTGCTCTGTGCTGGAGGCGATCTCGATGTGTACAATAATGCAGAAAGATTCATCTACCACACACCAAGTGCAGGTGCTTGTGCTTACTTGATGTAGGCAGAGAATGCCACATAAGCCAGCCAGAGCAGGCCCAGGATGAAGAAGAGTGCAAAGAAGCCGCCGTAGGAGATGTCTGCTGAGGCAGATCCTGCTGGGCATTTTGCCAGCCATGGGCAGTCCTGCACAGTGGCATTCCCAAACAATGTGAGATGCCATGACTTGCAACATGGCAGTGCACAGCTTATGCATAGTACGCTGACAAAACCAGGTCACCTTAGATACCATCGGGGATGTCACAGGACTGCTCACACAGGAGTCGTGCTTGGATTGCTGACTGTCTGAGCAGTCTGTGATTCCTCTGCATCTGAGGTCACGAGATTACTGCTCAGCTCACAGTGCATGCATTAAGCCTACACAGGGCTCAGAGATTGGGGAGTAGAACATGATGCCAGGCAAGACCTGCACCTTGGGCTCCTTGGTCCACCACTTGCAGAACTGGCCGGGCGGGCAGGGGATGATGGCGCTGCTGTTGGGGCAGTAGTACCCGCTCTGGCAAGGGCCCTTTGGCGTCATCGACATCTGCAGCCACATAAGCACTTCGTCAAGGTTCTGCATGAGTCTAGCCCTCCTGAGGAGACTGCACCTCTGCAACGTATTCCGGCCAAAGCTACTGCCGGCCTAAGGCTACCCTGCATTCCGCCTGACAGGGCATGTCCTAGATTACATGATTCACCTCCATACATGGCTTGCGCAGCAATCCATCTGCAGCACAGACGGGGAATATTGCAGTCTGTCAGTGCATGGTTGTCTAGGGTGAGAGGTGTTTACCGGAGGGCAGATGTTGCCTCCCAGCGGGTCGCCCTTGGCGTAGACACGCGCGACGACGGTGAGCGGGACGTCCGGGATGGTGAGGTCGGGGTCCTCGGCCATGAGCCGCGGGTACTCGCACGTCACCGGCTTGACCGTCCCGGCCGCGCACCAGGACCCGGGAGGGCACGGGATCTGGTCTTTGGGCGTTGGGCAGAAGAACCCGGGCCTGCATGTGCAGTGTCAGTCTCAGCCTGCTGCTCGAGATCCAAATATTGTGTCCTCACGTGGTCAGGGAATGTACCCAGAGTAGTGTTCAATCCGCAATTGCTCGATGTACTGCTTGGAATGAGTCGGATCCTGTCACGGTGGGTTGTTGTTGCCCCATGGTGCTCTCGCCACTCGATATATAGATGATGGGATGTATATAAGGCTCCTCCATCAGTTGTTTCACAGCAATCGGCAGCATGATGTGGGGCAAGTATGCAGGGAAGTGCAATGCGCCAATCGAGAGGGACAGGATGGCCGACCTGCAAGCGTATTTGGCGACATAGTTCGATGCCTCGGGGCTGCCTGGTATGGGCAGGACCGCTCCGCGCGGGCAGTACTGGCCCAGGCTGCAGGGGACGCAGATACCTCCACTGGCAGCACTCCCTTGGGCGCTGTCAGCAAAGATATGTCCCAGCTCGCTCTGTGGGGCACACTGGTAGCCCGCAGGGCAGGCTCCAGATGTAGGAGACTCCTCCAGCTTGCAAGGGCAACCTGGCCCAGGGTCGCCTGGAAGGCAGGCCCCTGCTGCTAGCATCTGCAGCACATCAAGCACCATGAGGCTCATGATGACTTCTCCAATTCCCTGCTTCAACAATCCATTTACCCATATCGTTACCGACGTCAAAGAGGCTGTCCTTGGGTGGGCAACAGCTGGAGGCACTGCCTTCAGCAGCATCTTGCTGCATTGATGAGGACAATGGACTGACTCGGTGTAACGAGCATAAGAAGGTGGTCAGTTGGAACCTGTAAGCTTACCAGTGAGCAAGTATGCCACGTACACATGGCAAGGAATGCACAAGGCAGTGCATGATGCTTTGCCATCAGGACCGACGTTATGCCAGGACACTATGCCTGCCTGGCTGCGCCTCGCACCCAAGGTATATACATCTGATCGTATATTTCGGGCAGTAATCGAGTTGTACGACGTGTCAGTGTATCCCTAGCTTGATTCTGGCACGTTTGCCTCCTGACATCCCGGTCAGGACTGAATATATTGCAAGAGCGATACGGGCATCACTGCAGCTCGCACAATGCGGTATCTTGAATAGGATTTATTCAAGACAGCATCAGGTCTAGCCGAGCGGCTAGGCTTATGAAGGGCCGCGCAGTGTGGCAGAGGAGCTGTACAGTCATGGCATTGCGACTTTGGCAGTCGAGAGTCTCATAATCGACTTTTACATAGAAGCAGCAATCCGCCTTTGCTAGCAATATATGATGTGCGAGATCGGCCCCTTTGCTTGTTCGCAAATATTCACTTGCGGTTCAGACAAAGCAGGCCCTTGCAAAATGTCTGGACTCCCACAACCATTGTGACATCTTCATGTGTACAGCCGATTGGGACGGCAACTGATCTCCTCCAAAATATTGTCAGCGCAGGCTGGACCACTTTTGGCGTTCAGAGTGCCTCTGCTCGCACTCTGGAAGGCCAGCAGATGTCATGGCCCCATCACAGGCAGGGTACAGTACAGCTGTGGAGGGGAGGCTTTGCGCTGTGCTAGCAATGCTTCCCCTCCAGCAGCTGGAAGCTTTCTGAGCACATCTATGGAGCATGCATCCAGCAGCGGCCTGCACATGTCGGTGTCGCCAGCTCTGACCTTCGAGGTGCTGGCCACGCAAGGCAGGGCCAGGGCGTCCAGGATGACGCTGCCCCACTTCACAGCGGAGACACCCATGTTCATGCCTGTAGGCACACAAGGTTTGCACCCCTCATGCTTCACCCTGTGCGCCAAAGCAGAGCTGAGCCTACCTGCCCAAGCCGCCCAGGCTGCCCAGGAGTGCCCAAGTTTCCTGAAAGGCCCAAATCTGCACATGTTTCTCAATTTTGCTGTGTAGTTTCTGCACGCATTGTACTTGGCTAGCTCAGATAGAAGACGTCCCAGAGCTGGAGACCCAACTATCCTCCTCCTCCTTGTTGGGCTACTGTCGCTCCAATGACATGAAACCCACGGAGACCTTGCAGACTTCAGCAATGTAAAAGGTCCCGCCTAAGGCTAGGTGGACCCATGCGCAGGGACAGTGAAGGGCCTGACCAGTCAGCAGCTGGTGGACCTGGACTGCCATGTCATCCTGGGGAACACCTACCACCTGGAGAACCGCCCAGGGTCAGACATTGTGGCCCAGATGGCAGGCCTGCATGGCTTCATTGGCTGGCCGCGGGGAATGCTGACAGACTCTGGAGGCTTTCAGGTACTGAACCCTGACATCAGTCATAGCGTTGTGCAAAGCATGCCCTGGAGCGCCATACTGGATGAAATGAGTCGCCACTCCGGAAAGATTGGGGGCAAAACTCTTGGACAACTGCATGCCAGCGTAAGGCCGCTGCTTGCTATGAGGAAGCCCTCCTATCCTCAACCCACCATTGAGGCGCCTGTGTATGGGTTGCAGATGGTCTCGCTGCTGCATCTGGCCAACATCACAGAGGAGGGCGTGCAGTTTGCCTCTCCAGTGGACGGCTCTATGATGATGCTCACCCCTGAGCACTCCATGGCCATCCAGAACAAGCTGGGTGCGCCTGCACTTCAGCATTGCTCTGTCGAGCTACCCCTCCTCCTTGGGCCCAAGTCCGAGGCCTCTCTTCAAGGCACCTTCAGCAGATGATAGGCTCTCCGCACCATGAACCCCAGGTGCAATCGCTCTATGGCTGGTGCAGGTGCAGACATCATCATGGCCTTGGACGATGTTGTGTCCAGCATAAACACTAGCCCAGAAAGGTGTTGCACGGAAACTCCTCTGTCATATGAGACATCTACATACCTCCCAAGCCCTATGATTGCCTTCCCTGTACAGTAACAGTCTGCCTGGCCTGTGAGGGACCCGTACTGTATCCCATACATTTGCAAAAGCGATGAGAGGGTGCATATGCACGCAGGTTTGAGGAGGCAACACACAGGACCACGCGCTGGATAGACCGCTGCATCAAGGCCCATGCGCGGCCGACGGAGCAGAGCTTATTCGGCATAGTGCAAGGAGGCCTGGACCCGGATCTCAGGCGCACCAGCATCCGCCAGCTCAGCGAGCGCAATCTCCCAGGCTATGCCATTGGCGGCCTCGCTGGCGGCGAGGACAAGAGCCAATTCTGGCGGTGCGACCCTGCCCTCACAATCTCCATGCCTAAGGGTCATCCTGGGAGTAGCAGGTGACACACAAACAGGTGACACACAAGTGAGAGAGTGCTCTGCTTGAGAGGGACATCCATATAGGACCAGCAGCATAAAAAAGAATAAAGTAGAGCGGGAGCTGGAGCTGAGCATGAGCGGTTGTTTGCAGGGTGGTGGCTCAGTGCACGGCGCCAGGGACCGGCCTCCCATTCAATAAGCCGCGCTACGTCATGGGCATCGGGTACCCTCTGGACATTGTCATTTGCTCAGGTACACGCCGTGCAACACCTTGCCATGGCTCTGACCGAGACAACTGATATTCACAATAGCGCCCGTGCTTCTGTTCCGGCTGCCATCACAGCAGAGCATGATGCTTATGGTGCGCTGTGATCATATCGCCTGGACATTGCTGCCTCAGGCAGAGAGGCGCTGAGCTTCAATGGTGTACCCTGTGCAGCTTTAGGAGCAGACATGTACGACTCAGTGTACCCAAGCAGGACGGCGCGCTTCGGGGTTGCTCTGGTACCCTCTGGAGTACTGAAGCTCAAGAACATCTGCTACAGGGAAGACTTCAGGTGGGCTATGGCTTGGCCAACCCTGTTGTGCACTATGTTTGATCATTCCTGGCCTGAGCAAAAAGCTACCATGCCTGCTGTGCAGAGGCCCTCATCAAGGTGTGAATGGCAAATGCCAGGGTGCCCATGACGCTGCCCCTCAAAGGAATGCCGAGATAATTATCCTGATGCTGAGCAATCTTGTGCAGCCTGTGCATCGCCAGAGTCTTGCTATGGCTTGCAGGCCGCTGGATGAGAGTTGCGGATGTATGACGTGCAAGAAGGTCACTCGGGCGTACTTGCACAACCTGGTGGGCAAGGGCATTCCCTTTGCAGCGGTGCTCATGACATACCACAATATTGCCTACACTCAGCGGCTCACAAAGCAGATCCGGGAAGCCATCACAGGGCAGCGCTTCCCAGCATTTGTGCGTGACTTTGTCCACAAGCAACACCCCAACGGAGACATTCCTGTGTGGGTGATTGAGTCCCTGACTGAAGTGGGCATAAATGTAAGATAGCCGATGCAGAGGTCAAGCTTGTTGCAACTGGCATACACACTGACCCCGGTGAAGATTGCAAGAAAAGGTTACTGGAATGTGCGAGTGCAACATAAGGCATTTTACCTGCGCTGATAATATTGATGACAGTAGCATTTCAAGTGCTTTCCCCTGATGCTCCTGGTGTGTCCTCACGTCACAGCTCTATCTCCCTAACACAGACCTCTCCGCACTATAACAGACAGCAGATTTCTACGAGTAATCTTCTACACACATATGCACCCGTTCAGATAACAACAGCAGAAAGGACTGACCACACTACAGCGTCAGAGCCCAAGTCTCAAGAAAGCAGAGTGCTTTGTATTCTATTCGCATGCGGAAGCCCGCCGCGGGCACCTACAGCCGTGCACTTGGTTGCCGCTACAACTGCTGCTAAGAGCAGGCAGCGCTTTGGATCCAGGCCGGTGGCTATCCCGTACAGCATGCTCCCAATGAAGGCATCCCCCGCTCCTGTAGTGTCCACAATGGCCTCCTGCAGACGTCAGGCCATTCATAAGTGTTGCGACATGACACAGCCTGCCATGCACAAGGAGCACTCATCTCCTTCGTCAAGGATAGGGGACCATGCAGGCAGTGGGAGGGCATCTGTGACTGAGCGCAGGGGCTTCCTTTGCACAAGTGCCCCAGCGCAAGCCGTCACAGGGGTAGCGTTCCTACCTTGGCAATGCCAGCGGCTGTTGCCACCGCTACAGTGGCTTGCAGACTCTGCTCATCTGATGAGGGCGCTCCCTGGCTGTTGTAGTCGAGCGCCCGTGAGGTCTGAGCATTTGACACTGCTGCAGCCGCAGCCGCTTCCTCAGCTCTTCGCCTCACTGCATCCAAGCTAGAGGCCTCCCGGCCCCATATGAGGAGCATGGGACCATCAGAGGCTGCCGAGGTCCCCTCCCTGCAGCCATGCAACACTTTAGCAGCTGGCAATGTGCAGGGCCCCGCTTACAGCACCATGTGCGCCTTTGCGGCACATCTGGTGTGCAACATATACTCACGAGGTGATGCACTGCTGCCAAGACAGATGATAATGGTCCGATAACATACAAAGGGAAACTCGGCACGCCTGACTGGCAATACCTGATGGGTGTCCCATCTGGTGTGGTGCAGGCTGGATGCTCGGATGCAGAAGAGTCTGCGCTTGACTGTGCGCTGTCCCACAACTCCTCCAGAACATCATCTATCCTCTGAGGCTCTGCGCTGGCTGAGCTGCCCTCGCCGCGCTGCAGGAAGACAGACCCTCTAGAGCCCAGAGTTGTGACCACCCACTCCGCATGGGGAAGCCGCTGCAGCGTGGACAGCAGGGCATCCCCAGTGGTCTCCTCCCCTGTCCAAGCCTGCGATGGCAATCCCGCACTGTACTCTCAAACAGGGAGTTAAGCCCAGATTGCCTCTCTTGCCAGCTCCTTCTGCATCATGACCGCGTGTAACTGGACTGCAAGCAAGGCAGGCTGAACCCTTGCTGGACGGCTTGGAAGACTGCAATTGCGAATTTGCATATGTCCCTACACCATCCCTCATGCACACATGGGCTGTCAATCAATGCGTGGTCCCGGTCGCCTGCATCAGATAAAGCAGATGCATACAATGGCCGGGCTGCTCACTCCTCAGCCCAGAAACAAGTGTGCCTCGTCAGTCTTGCAGGAGCTCCACTTTCAGGTGGTGAGAGCGCGCCTGGGGGAACTTGGCAGAGGTGACCACATAGTCAGCCTGCGCGAGAAGGTCGTTGAGGCCCGGCCTGAGGCGCTCAGCCTCCACGAGCACCGGGATGCCCTTGGCGCGCGCCGCCTGCGCGACCTTGAGGGCTGCCTCGGCCAGGCGCCCGTCGAAGTACACCAGCGAAGCCCCCGCCAGCGCCTCGTCGACGCTCTGCTCAGTGATCTCTGAGGGCTGGAGCGGGGCAGCCGGCGTGTGGATGCACGTCCTCGTGCCTCCTGCATGCAGCAGGAAGGTAATCCTTGGTCGCTTCTCCATTGCATGCACGGCGGCCGGGGTGTGGCGCCATTCAGATATGCTGATTGCATGACGTGAGGCTGCTGAGAGGACCTATAAGAGTTTGGCACTATCCTAACATCCATGCAGGGAGGTCAGAAACGGTGTGACATGCATGCACTGAGAGGTACAGGGCGAGTGGGCACACGGGCATCAGATCTCATTGCAGGATATCTCGGACACGCATAGAGTAGGCTCATACCTTCTCTGTCAACGATGATGTATGTGAAGGGGGAGGGCTGCCCCTCAGCCCTGATAATGTACTCAGTGTTGACACCATCAGCTTGCAGCTCTGAGACGATGCCATCGCCGATGCCATCGTCCCCTATCTTGGCGATCAGGTAGGGCTTCAGGCCCAACCTTGCAGCAGCCGTGAGGGCATTGGCGCAATTGCCACCACCTTGTGTCTGCTCAGACAGGGCGTTGTCACAGTGTATCTTGGTAAGCACTAGCGTCTCAACTCGGCCCCCTTTGTCTCTGGTCAAGATGAGCAAAGCTTCACAGACCAGCCGATCAGCAACAGGACGTCAATGAACTGCTAAGTAAGATGGACTCCTGCCCTCTTTTGGGAAAGGCTCACCTCTAAAGTCTCGGTGCGCAGCTTCGTGTCAGGCTCTGGATACCTTGCCACCACAGCGAGGTAGTCGAGCCCGCAGCTGCCTACCCCCACGACTTTCTGTCCTGCCTCGAAATCCGAGCGTACCTGCAAGGCAAGCGATCCAGTGAGTGCGGTGCCGTCCTTGCTGCTCTGATGGTCACATTATATCTTGTAGTGTTGGTTGTGCTTGGCAAACATACCGCTGAAGCCATCACAGTGGCGGATGGCCTGGATGCGGATGGGCATGGCATGGCCGGGATGCGCATCCATGCGCGGGTACTCATGGCCAGGCTGCACTAGTGATGCCTCAGCATTGCATGGCCTGCTTTCGGGGTGCTTTCAGCATCCTCATTCGCGCTCTCTCAGCAGCAGCGCGCATATGAGCTGAGAGGATTATGGTGCCTCAGAGCCAAAAGAGGCTCTGCGAGGGCTCCTAAAGAATTGAGAAGCGTGCCGGTCTTATCTCTCGCCTGGATTTCTGCTGACCCAGGAACGTCAAGCAACATGGCGGATCCCAACGGCCTCACGGGAGTGACGGACCCCAGCCATGCCTCGCTGCAGCAGGGCGCCAGCGCCGCGCCTCTGTCCCAGCCACCTCTGCAGGTCAGAGCCCTGTGATCCCAGGTCTTAGCCGACTGCTATGATCCCTTCTAGGGTTCCCAGACGACGTTCAGCCCGCATCGTGTCGCACATCGTTGGAATGCAAGCATGGATCACTCCACTGTGTGCCTCTCCTCTTCAGCTCCTGCGTACTGTGAAAAGAGCACACCTGACAACCCTCAGGTGCTGATGGCCGTAATAAGCGCGCGGCTGCCTCTCCCTTTCCTTGTAGTAGGAGATTGTTTTGTAGAAATGGGTCGCTGTGACCACGGGCGTCAAGACGAGTCCATCCTGGGCCAGTAGGGCTAGGTGGCAGCATAGGATGTACGCAGCATTTTGCCAGGTGGCTGAGATATTATCCCCGAGCTGCCTTGCAAGGGCTTGGGCTCAGCATTACTTAGGATCTGGCTGTGGCCCACCACCCTGCAGCATACATCATCAGTGCAACTCAAGTCAAATAGATGACAAGGCCTCTAGGAAGCATGCAAAGGGACTGACAGGGATGCGCCATGCCCTGCAGGGGATGATGCAGGTGCATCAGGGAATGCAGTATGGTGGCCCCTCACCAAGCATGTACCAACCCCAGCAGCAGTATGTGCCCATACCGCAGCACCAACAGAACGAGCAGCTGCGGCAGTTTTGGCTGCAGCAGCACCGCGAGATTCAGGAGGTTGGGACTGATCCAGCAGAATTCAAGAACCACCAGCTACCTCTAGCAAGGATAAAGAAGGCAAGCCTAGCGCTCGCCCATCAGCTGTGCCCCCATACCTGCACCCTTTGATCTTTCTTTCTCTGCATGTGATGGTCCGCAGCAGAGGCGTGCATACAGACTGTTCTTCCCTGACAAAAGCTTACGCTTGCAGATCATGAAGAGCGATGAGGATGTGAGGATGATCAGTGCTGAAGCCCCAGTACTCTTCGCTAAGGTATGCCCTGCACCCCTACAACGTAGCTGCATCAGGATTCTGTGGCCCTTGTGAAGCTCCTGCGAAGATCGACCCCAGCCATCCATCAGTGTGGAAGCTCTGGAGGAGATGTGCAGGAATGATGACATGCTGCTGATGGCAGGCATGTGAGATGTTCATTCTGGAACTCACGCTGCGCTCCTGGAACCACTCTGAGGAGAACAAGCGCCGGACGCTGCAGCGCAATGACATCGCAGCCGCCATCACCCGCACAGACATCTTTGACTTCCTGGTATGCGCTTGCAGCAGCTCCCATTGCCCACACCTACTAAACCTTGCGCTGAATGTGGCCGAGCGTGAGTGTTCTTGGTGTCAAGATCCCTTACTGCGCCCCTGCTAGCTTAGGCTGAAACCGGCGTTGCAGGTGGACATTGTTCCCAGGGAGGAGAGGGATGAGAGCTTGCGGCCTGGGCAGCCAATGCCCAACATGCCCATGCCCGGCCCCATGGGCTACTGGCCGCAAGGGCAGCCTGGGCAGATGGGGCACCCTGGGTCCGATCCAGCGCAGCCACCTCTGTCTGGCCAGGTGCAGCAGGGGCAGCAGCCTCAGCAGTATCCCCAGGTTGTGCCCAACATGGCCCCACGGCCTGCTGGCATGCAGATGGATCCGTCCATGATGCAGGTAGGTGTCTCTCACCGCCCTTGAGTGTAGCTGCATGACTCTGCTGTGGTTGACGCTGTCACTTGATAAGCAGACGATAACGGAGAGAAGCCTGGTACCGCATAGATCCCTTGCCGCATTCCCTGAGCTTGAGCAGAGATGTTGGTGCTGTTGTGCAGGCGTACTACATGCAGCAGCACACAGGGCAGCAGGATCAGCAGCAGCAGCCTGCCATGCAGCAGCCACAAGGTCAGTGGCAGCATTTATCACAGCAGCAGAGGCCCATGCAGATGCAGTCCTTCGACCGCAAGCCCTCAGACGAGCAGACCAATGGGCAATAAGAGGCAAGGGGAAATGGTCATTAACAAAGACGATCCACACATCTGTCAGCCTTGAATATGACAGGGCATTGTCATGCGGCTATGCTGGCCTGATCGGTAGGGCTTGTGCTAAAATGAGTGTTGCAGCGGCACTCCTTGTTCTTCAGGTGTTCATTGTTTGTCCAGGCCGAACCCTGTGAACCCAAGTTGCTTGAGAAGACTCAATGGGCACCAGCCCTGTTAGGAAACTGCGTCCACTAGGGACTGTGCTGCTGCCGTGTTGGTGGATGCCTATGAGTTGTACTTGGTTCACAGCAGCTGTGCTGCTGCTATATGAGTATTCCAAGTCCCTGCTTGGATGTAATGGTACATTACATTATCAACCAGTGCTGCTTGTTGCCAGCATGTTGAAAATCCCACCACATATCATTCTATGCACGGAACTGCGCTGGCGTATGTCAGGCCCTGGTAATCCCGCATTTGCTTTGCTACTCAGGTCCGCGTAACCCAATGTGGAGTCTCCTGGATCAGTGTCCCATCACACACCAGTTGTGGCTGTGTCTTGTCACCTTATCAGAGCATGGCCATGGACAGAGAATCTTGCGGCTGGCACCTCGCTTTGTACGGGCTCTCCTCTCAGCCTTTCAAGCGCACAGTAGTCGTAGCATCACGAAGTCTTGACTCACTGAAAATGGTCTGCAGGCATACAGAAAGCACTGCCAGGGGACAAGCGGTGTGCCACCTGACCAGGAAAGCCAGTACTCTGTTGCACGCCAGAGCGGCGCTCTGCCAATGTTTTCACTTGCGGCTGACTTTGCTGGCTCATCCTATCACCTTCCCCTCAGGCCCTGCAGTGAGCCACTGATATGCCCTAAGGGCACATTCGGCTGGGATTTCCAGCTGTAAATCCCAGCCGAATGTGTCCGTCCTGAGGCAAGCAGCCCTGGTCGGCTGCATGTTATTTCACTCTTGCTAGGCATTTGCCTTACGTCTCAGGGATATGCACTTACACTCCGTAGCTGTAGGGGTCCATTGAAGCTTTGCCAAAGATATCAGTAGCTGTGGTGCCAAACAGGCGGGAGCGCTTGCGGGTGTGCGGCTGCTTGGCAAATCTTCCTGCTGACAGGTTAACGTAGCCAGGAGGCGCCTGCAAGCCATCTGGCTGCTCAAACTTGGACTGACTTCAGAGGGCAGGCTAAGTCACAGAAGGTTGCTCAGGCTCACTAGCATATCAGACCACCTGTCATCCAAAGTATGCACTGCAGGAGCAGGTTGCAGCATGATCATGATCACCAGAATGTCCACTGCAAGGGGAGCTACCTTGTCTACAGCTCCATAGCTGGCAGCTCGCTCATCATCGCTGCACAGGGAGCGCGCCGACATGGTTGAGAAGACAGAGTTCCTCCTGCTCGCCTTCATGGCCAGCGCTGCTATGGCCTCTGCTTTGCCGTTGTCCACCTGGCGGCTCTTCCTGCCTGCCTTGCGCACCTGGCGCCTCTGCATGCAGACACTCCTTAAGCTCGTAATCAGGTCCATATGCCAGGCAGACTGTACCAGCCTATCTCTGTTACGAGTCAGGCAGTACTGGAAGCTTACGGCTCCATTGAAAGGCGTTACCTGTGGGGGAACATAGTTGCGCTCATCCTCAGTGGTCATGTCTGCATGGTTCAGGTATGGCAGCTTCTCGTACGCAGCGCCCTGAGCGGTGGCGTGCTGCTTTCCCGCCTTCCTGCAACCATGGACATAGGGCATTGTTTCCTGAAACACTTTCCTTTCCCTGATAGCTTTCTTGAGTAGATGAGGAAGCTCAAGGAGTGCTGACAATAAGGCATCGAAATTCTCATCATCATCCACAGATGCCACTGCTGTGCTTGTGAGGGCAGACCTGGGAGGAGTGGTGACGCGCTTGCGGTGCGGGGAAGGCCTCACTGCCTCGACATCATCTTCCTCCGTGTGGTCAGCTGCCATGTGGGGTCCACCAGACTCATCACTGTATCCCTCAGCACTCTGCAAATAGCATCCGCAGCTCAGTCAGGTACATGTCGCAATGGTTGCCTCTGCAGGGGCTTGCTGGTTTTGCATGAGCATAATCGTAAGGAAGAGCACAAGCTTATCAGGGCCTGCTGCGCAGGGTAGAGCATGCTGGGGTTCTCCATCATCCTCTGAGGGGCAGTGTGGGGTATCCTGGCCATCTTGGCTGGCGCAGGACGCTTGGGACTGGGCGCCACAGGCAGAGCTGCTGCAGCAGGGGCAGCTGCGACGGAGATCTGCTGCAGGAGGTGCTCCTTCTGCTGCAGCTCCTCCTCGAGGTGCGCGATGACAGTGTTGCGCTCCGCCAGCTCATTGCCCAGGCTCTCCACCATGGCTGCTGAGTCCCGCTGACGCTGCTCAGACATGGCCTGCGCCCACACCTTCAGGGTCAGAAAACATGATCCCAATTCCTTTTGACGGGCTATCATGCATAATACTGTTCACGTCAGCAAGGTATGGCCTTACTCTGAGGGAACGATCTAGTATAGTTGAGTCATGAGGTTCACCAGCAGTGCCGACTATGGGAACAGGTTAAGGAGTGACTCACATTCTCATGGGCCAGACGGTTCTTCAGGATGCCCATCTCTGCGTCAAACCTGGCCTGCTGTGTGATGATGGACTGCTGCGCATCCTCTGCGCTCTGCTTGATGATTTTCTCTTGCTCTGCAGCTGCCTCCGCCTTCAGAGCTGCCTGCACTCGCATGTGCAACTTGACAGCTGCTCTACAACAGGCCGCCATGATACTGCAAGGGCGCATGCAGCGTGCTTCTCCTGTGGGTCGTGTGAACAGGAGTACCTTGTCTGAGTGGAGTTGTGCTATCTCAGCACGCAGCTTCTTGACAGTGTCTTGCTCCTTCTCTGCTGGTGTCACCATAGCGTCTCTGCTCAGGCGCATCTCCTCAAGTTCTGTGGCTTTGGTTTCAAGATCCTGCATTGCCACAGCAGTCTGTAGGCTGCATTGAATGTTGAGCGCCCATGCAGGCACCAGCACTTGTAGGCTGAGGGGGATAGCACACCTTGTTTGCTTTGGTGATGGCTGACTCGTGCTGACTCTTCACGATCTCCAGCTCCTTCTCTGCGTGCTGCCTTTCCTCTGTGATCTTGTTGAGCTGTTCCTCATGCTGAGCCGCATTGGTCTTCTGGAATGCGACGAGGTCACGGTTTTGACACTTGGCGCGGCTCAGCTCTTCTTGCACGTCCTCCAGCTTGGACTGCAGCTCCTTTGCCTGGCGTCAAAGTGTTCCCATCACTCATTGATTCTAATTGCGCACCCTCAGGCAGTGAGGAGTCAACGTATGACATGGCAGGACAGGGGAGGCGGTCTCACCTTATCCTGTGCGCTGGCCACCTCCTGCTTTGTGGAGGATTGCAGCTTGTCCAGCTCCTGCAATGGAGATGCGAAAATCTTCAGCGCTTGGATCTTCCCTAGGCTGCACTGCTCAATCTGCAAAAAATATGCAGAAATCATACCAGAGCTGTCCTGTCAGCCAGCTGCTGGTGTTTCCTGTCTGCCTCCCTGGCAATGCTGTCCATTCTGGCCTTCTCCGCTCTCCATTCCTCTTCCTTGGTGTGCATCTCACCCTTCAGCCTTGCAACCTCTGCTGCATGCTCCTCCTGTGACAGCATAGAGATGTTCTCAGCAGGTGTCACGCCATGCGTGGGAATATGGCAGTCATAATTTGAGGCCCGCACACACTGTCAATGGAGACTTTGAGTTCCTCTCGGTTGGACAGCCTTTCAATTACAGGCTTGCAATACCTTGTTATTGGCCCTTGTAGAGATGAGCTCATTCAGCTTATCTCCCATCTGTGACAGTGCTTCGTTACGTTCAGCTATTTGTCCCTCATAGTCCTCCTGCAGAAGGCACCTTCTTAGTCCCATCCAACAGCATCCTTGAGAAGCTTTGCTGGGGCTACAAGCAGAATCAAGGGACTCTGCATGCAGGGCTCCATTTTGTGCATGGGAGAGGTAAGGCGGACTTGTGCCATTCTACCTTCACTTTGTTGTGATGTGCCTGAAGCTCCTCAAGCTCAATCGCCTTGGAGTTCAGCCTGGCCATAAGGTCCTCCATATGCTGCTCTGCACCACTGAGCTGTGCGGCCAGCTCATCTGACTTGGCCTGCAGCTCCTGGCGCTCCCACTCCTTGTGCTCCAGGTCAGCGAAAGCATGCTTGATCTCGGCATCCAGCTCCTCAACCTGCATCATGCCATGAAGCTGATGTGCATGCCGTAGCTGCCAGAGCATCATTTTGGACATAACAAGGAACTCCACATGTGCAAGACCAGAGAGATATACTAGTCGTATGCAGTTTCAAGCAGGTCGCACGCGCAGGCTTACCCGCTTTGCCTGTGTACTGAGGCGCTCGGTGAGCAGATCAATCTCCTGCCTGCTTGCTTCTGCATCCTTCTGAAGCTGTGTCTGACTCTCCTCCTGCGTGCATCCATGATTACTGAAGGCTGTTTGACAATCTGCAGGAGCAGTCTGCCGGCTCTGCATGGAGGAAATGACGAGCTGTTTCAGTTATTGAGGGAGAGACAGATAGTAGGGAGGAGGCTTACAGCAGCAGACAGCTGATTCTTGTGGAGCTGCAGCTCCAGGACATGGTCAGCCTTCATGGCTTCCATGCCTTCTGCGAGCTCCTGCGGGATCAGAGGTGTCAGGTTACCTAATGCAAGGCCAGATGCATGACCCATCTTCTGCAACTTTCATTCCTGCCAGAGCACATTCAAAGTGATCAAAGTACACAGAGCTGATAATGAGGAAGTGTTGTGCAGTACAGCACCTGGCACAGCCTGAAGCGCTCGTCAAAGGAATGACTCAGCCTCTCTCGCTGCCGGTCAACTGCAGCATTTCCAGAGGTCACGTAGTCTGAGTGCGGAAGGTCTCAAACTGCAGGTCATGCTTTGGGGTAGTAAGACAGCGCTGCGGGACATATGAGTGCATTCTGTGGCCCACCTGTCTGGATGCTATCACTGGCTCCTCCCAGCGTCTGCAGCAAAAGGTGGTGCATCTCCTTGACTGTGCCTATCTGAGCAAGCACATCTGTGATGTGTTTCTCTGTGCCCTTCAGCTTTGCAGATGATTTGGCATTGTTGGCCTGCTCCTTCTCAAGCTGTCCAGCAAGCTTGGAGCTCTGCGCTTCAGCAGCCTCTGCCTTCTGCCTCTGCAATGAAGGAGACATATAAAAGGGGTTGCCACAATATACGCCTGATGCCTAGGGAGTCGCCAACATCTGCTCCCTTGAATACCGCACTATAAGCGATGGTGAGCCTTGCATGATAGCATAATGCCATATGGTGCCACACATGAAGCGAAGGGCTCACATATAGTGCAATTGCATGCTGGGCTGCCTGCTGCTCCGCAAGGAAGTCATCTGCACATCATGGTACACGCATGAAGCGTCAGTACACACACTGCAGGCTGTCTTGCAGAAGCCATACACCCTCATCCTTGACTACAATTGCTGAACCCTAAGTGGATTCCTGGATGAGTTTCACGATATACACAATGCTGAGCTTGCTGCAAATGCGAAAGCTGAGACGGCCGATCTCCACTGTACTTCCTTTCTGAAGTCTACATATTATCCATGGCGGCTAAGCCAGTGCACAGACTGAGGACGTGGGTCATCAGCACGGCATACTTGCACATGCGGGCACCTATCACTTATGGCTTCATTCATGGAAGGCCTGCGTTACCTGCGGTCTTCCTGAGCCGCTCCATGTCGGCAGTCTGGAAGTGGTGCGTTGAGACGCCGGCTCCCAAGCCGATCCTGCTCACCCCGACAGGAGGCGGAGTCGGCCTGGCTTGCAGCATGGGCATACCCATGCTGCCCGTTCAAGATCTGCAGGTTGAGGACCAGCTCCACTCGCGCAGGCCACTGCTCCTTGCCTCCCTCATGCCATTGAGAGCGCTGGCGACACTCATGTCCGAGTCAGCATCAACACCTTGCATGCAAGATCGGTCATGTTGCCAAGACAGGTCATGGGCTTACATCATATATAAGCCAGAGCTTTCAAGCTGGGCAAAGCACTGCTCACTGCAGCAGGACTTATATACTCATAGATGTGCTACCACAAGTGCGCATATTTGTGTTCAAATCACCACACCTAGGCCTAGGGTCACAGTGTACTTGAAGGCCCAGACCCGGGGTTAGAGGGCATGTAGCATCTTGCACCGATACTGACCTCTCACGGAAGTCTGCAAAACTATTACACTGGTAGTGTGCATGACCATTGTGGTACCCTCATCAGAGTCAAGCTGCACTCCTCAAGCAATGCCTGCTTCCGCGAAAACAGATGCAAATTGCAAGGTGCAGGGCCATGGCCATCTCAACGGCCTGTCTCCCGTGTAGAGCTCTTGTGAACATCTAGCTCCTGCATGCCGTGCAGTGAATGGCAGAAGGTGCCCAGGTTTGGCAGTGCTGACTTCCGCAAAGCCATATAGACCTGGGTACCTCAGATCTGAAGGACGCATGATGCTGCCGTGCCAGCAACAGGCTACTCCATGTCAGCAAACTCATCTGCTTCCTCATCAGCTGCGATTGCTGCAGGCTCCTCATCCACCACCTGCGCTCAAAACTACTGATGAAGATCCTTTACAAGTTTCCATGCTTCTTGCTCAAAAGCAGCGCCTGTACATCTGGTTGGCAGTCAGAGAGAGGGTCAGGAACTCATGGAAGCAACCGTGATACTTGCCTGTCCCCTTGAAGCGTGTTGCTTCAAGAAGTCGTCTGCCTCAGCTGCAGATACTTCACTGCCTGGATCCTCCTCATTAGAGACGAGAGTTACTTGCTGATCCATGAGAAGCTGCCAGAAGCTCTGGTGCTGCGTGGCGCCCTGGAACTTGCTACGCAGGTCTTCCAAGGTGCTGTTGAAGCTCGCCCCCCTTCCATGCTGAACGGCTGCCTCTCTCATCGCTTGAAGTGCATGCAAGGCCTTCTGATAGTTCCTGCACCAGCATGAGACGTCAGCCTTAATCAATGCATTTGGGGGGCTGGCATGCTGAAGGTTTCTGAGCATGTGCATGGGGACCAAGCTGGGAGGGAATCACACAGGAGAGGAGAAGCAAGGAAGACTTATCTACCTGTTGCCCATGCTGTTTTGCACCAGCGTCACAATAGCGTCTGGCATGCTACGGAAGGCTACATCAAGGTTGTCCTGCTTGACCATTGCACCAAAGTCGCTGACGGGGTCTGAGGTCCCCACTGTGCTGACAGCTGGAGCAGCTGCGCCTTCCAGGGTGAACGCAGCAGCACTCGGCTCTCCGCCCTCTTCCTCCTTCAGGGCAGCCATGCCGGGCGCAGTCTCCTGCAAGCGCCGGTACTCTTAAGACTTGTGCAGCGCAGTACCAGGACTGATGCATTCTAGGCGCCCCATGCTAGACCCTGCAGGCTACTGACTGCTACTGACCTTCACTGCAAGCTGTGACAGGACGCCCATTGTGGGAGCCATTCACCCGTGTAGCAGCATTAGCCCTCGCAGTGCTAGCAACAGTAGATGCCAGGTCCAATGAGAGCCTGCATCTAGGGCGTGGTGAGCAATGTCGTGCAGGCTATATTCACCCAGTTCACAATGGGCCGGACTTCCAGCAGGCTTTGCTCACCTTGTACACAACAGGCAGGATCTCTGGCAGCGAGTCAAGCAGAGCCTGTGAGCCCGAGACCACCCTGCCATTTGGCAGGAAGGTCTCCCGAACCAGCACATCTTCCTGCGGCTCAGGCAGCGGGTACTCCCTGCCGGAGGCCTGGCAGGCCGCATGGTTGTAGAAGCGGTGGATGGTGGGGTTCCTGGTGGTGTCAGCTGCCAGCAGCTCCTTTGTGTCTGCATCAGCATACGCAGTAATGGGACCACGTGGTGAACTGCGTTTTGGTGGACTCCTTGTCACTCTCAGGGCTACAGATACAATTGGGGATGCTGACACAAGCGGCAGGGCATGAGGATGCTAGACTGCATCACACCACAGGTGGGCAGAAATCCACAGACTGCAGGTGTCTTTGTATGCAGTCACCAAAGGGCGCCACCTCCTGAAAACATCACGAGCAAGCAAGGGCCCGGCGCAGGATGCAGGGGCAGAGATGCTACCTGACTGCAGGTCCAGGCTCTGCACCAGGTCGCTCATGCACTGCACTTGCTGCTCTGTGGGGATGAGGTCTGCCTTCGCCTCAAAGGACGTAAATTTGGCCACCCTCAGGTCCTCAGCGAATGGCAGGTGGTTCAGGACAAGATGGTCGGGCCCAGCGCCGTTGCCCTGTTCCAGAGACGCAATTTTAGCACAAGTGCAGCATCTTGATGAGTTGGCAGGTTGCATGAGCAGCACAGAGATCACATCGAAGTGCAAACTGGGAATCTCACCGATGACCTCGAGTACCATGAGTCATGTAGCCAGACAGTACTTGCCCGCATGACATTCAAGGCATCAACGCAGTAAGGATGTGTACTCACCAGGACTGGGGTGCCTGCACACACAGCAGGGTTGCCGCCCGTCTTCTCAGAGACCCGGGGCATGAACAGAATGAGCGCCACCGACTGCTTGTTGTGCAGGGCTCGCACCAGAGCTGCCAGCGCTGTGCCAGACATCTCATTGTTCTTCTCAGCCACCATCACCCATGGATCCTGCATCGCACACATCAGTTCACGTCACTTTTCTCAACTCACTCTCCTTATATTGCACCTTGCACGCCACCATTGGCAACTTCATTGCTGAATCGGACAACGGTGATCAGCTGCTGGGTGCGCTTGCCTTCAGGTATTGGTACTGTGGAATATTTTCTGCAGGCATGAAGCCTAGAAGATGTATGCCACGCTCTGGCTTGTACGCCAGGAAGGCCTCCTCATCGGCTGAGACTGGCACATGCTGCTTCCCATACTGCACACCAGCTCATGGTGCTTAGTGACTGCAATCTCCGTACTATCCTTACACACATGCCAGCGCCTTAATGAAGCTGAAGCATGCCGCTGTACTGTGGACCATGACTGGTGGACAGCAGCATCACTTTCAGCATGTCAGAAATAAATGCAGCCATGCGCCTCGACAGGAATACAGCAACATGTGGGACCTGCCGCGCTGGGCATTGTGATGTACCTTAAAGGCTTTCTGGCGCTCCTCTGGAGGGACAATGGTGTCAGGGTCTGAGGCGTCCTTGTACTCGTGCTCCCTCTGAACTTCGTGGGTGGCGTCCGATGCCCTGGACCTGTCGCTGTACAGCCTGGTGGACGGCAGCATCTCCTTCTTCGCCTTCTTAGCGACCTGGCATTGCGCAGCACATGTCAGCATGTCTCGGGATCTGTTTCTACTGGACCCTAGTAGCATCTGGGAACTGCTTGCCCACAGTGGGTTCCTTGTTTGGCATCTGAAGGACTGCTATGATATCTGAGAAGCTCCTACTGAGTTTCTGTGCGGCATTCCTGCGAGTATGGCAAACTTGCGGAGCCTGCGGTATTTCAATCAATTTGTCCCATCGCAACGGGTAGCTAGCTGCAGAGGAGGGGGCACACCTTCACTCTGATGTTCATGTTGGGGCCGACTGTGAAGGGGCCGGCGTAGTAGGCGGTGTTGCTGTACTCCTTGCACTTGAACACACCCAGGAGCTCTGCAGGCGTCTGGACCACAATGTCCTTGTGCCTGATCTCCTCCACCAGCTCGCTCAGAATCTCCCTGTTGAACTCCCGATCAGCCTGGTCGCCCTGCTTCTCAATGTCCACCAGCACAGTCTGCAGCTGCACCTGCAGGCGCAGGCAACTTGCAGCTTACAGCAAACACATGTCAGCACAAACTAGCCACAATGTCATTGTGCCTGATCTCTTTCACCAGGTTCCTCAAAATCTCCCAGTTGGAACTACCAATCAGCCTCGTTGCCCTGCTTCTCAATGCCCACGAGCAGAGTCTGCAGCTGCACCTGCAGGTGTAGCGGTCTTACAGCTCACTGCAAAGCCTAAACCAGCAAAGCGATATGTGCGGGTAGTAGCAATGCGGATGGGCATATGGGCCCAGCAAGCTTGTTGCCTTCTTGACATGCATGCAGGAGGCACTGCTGCTCAGGCGCTCCCTACAATGCAAACGCCGCTCAAACAGTGCTCGTGCGCTATGCACGGTGCATTTGAGAGGATGGTGGTGTGGTGTTGCGCACATCATGCTCCTTCAGGGACTCCACAAGGGCCGCCACAAACTCATGGACCTCTGCCTCCTTGACCCTCTCCTGGAGGCTGGAGATGAGCACAATCTCCTTGGTCACATTGTGCTTCTCCAGCTCAGGCCGCAGCTCCACAGCCTTGTTCAGGATGTCTGCTGCCACTGAGACTGCATCGATGAAGTCGCTCCTGCCCTGGCCGCGGGGCATCTGCCCCGGCTCCAAGCCTTGCAGGTACGCCTGATCAGGTGGCTTGAGAGGGTGCTCCTCCTGCATGACCAGGGTGCGTGGCAAAAAGATTTCAGCGATGGCAGAACATTTCTGCCGGCTGGCAGAAGCCCTGGCAGATACCTTCCACTCTGTTCCCTCGACCGGGGAAACCAGCAATCGGCTTCTTGCGCAAAGCGGGATATCTTGCCAACGTTGGAAGTATAGCTTAGAAGGTCGTGAGACATGGCAGAATACCGTTGAAATCCTTATGCCGTGCAGCATGACCACTCTGTAGCTATCTTCCAATGAATACAGGTTACACTTGCACCAATTCTCAAGAGTGCGCATGGAGGTGAATAACAGGGAGGACCGCCAAAGCAAAGAGCGCTATTCTGCTTACCACAATGTGCAGGTAGTCATCAAAGGAGCCCTGTGCTGCCATCTCCTCATGGACAGCATTCCTTGTCTCTGCAGGGACCATCACACACTTCATCACGACTGTCCTTCCATCAATCCCCCCCTCAGTACAAGCCTTCAAGGCATTGCAGTACATATGTATTCAGATTCTGAGCCTACCATTGGCTCCGAAGTACAGAAGGGCACACTCATCCCGGGCCTTGTTTACAGCCTGCACACAGCCCCTGCTTAGCAACGTGCTTGGGAGAGCATCTAGCACCTGGAAAATGATGTCCCTCGAAGACTCACCTTGCTAAGGAAGTACGTCCTGAGTGCTTCAGCTACAAGCTCAATGTCCATGTGCATGTGGGGTCCAGTGTCCACTGCAAAGACGGTGAGAGCCTGCACGGGAAGTGCTGAAGCCTTACGTCTTCATGCATCACGCACAGCCCATGACAGTATACTCCAAGGTCGTGCACGATTCACAGGCAGGGCTTCATGGTGTGCATTATCATGCCGTGCCTTTGCCATCCTGACGTGCGGCAGATCGCAGCAGATTAAGCACTCAGCTCATCAAAATGGTTCTGTAATTTTCTTCTCCTGCATAGACTCGGCAAGAGTGTGCATCGCATCGAGGAATGACTGGTGATCTGTACAGGCACAAGCACGCCGATGCCTTGCAACCTCATGCAAGATGCCGATTCAATCTATTTGTAAGGTATTGGAACATTCCTGAAGGGCTGATGTTGAACTATGTGCAGCTCTGAGCAGAGGTGCTGAGTGCTGTGCTATGCTGAGTCGGCTTTCCCGCACATTCCAAAATGTGCGCATGACAGCTGTGCCACATTTTCAGCTTTGTAAGCGCAAAAGGCCTGTTCTAAGCGCACTACTCTGCTGCCTCGCTTGTGGTAGCTGCTTCTTTTGTGTGACTGCTTGCGGCTCCGGAACATGTGAATTTAAGAAGTCTGGTGTAGGGACCTTACCAGGCACCTACAATCTTGCACCGCATACAGTACCTCAGAGCAGCATGGAGGACCAGCTGAGCCTTCATTTGAAAGAGTATGAAGTGACATTCCGGGCTGTTGCAATCGAGATGCAGAAGGTGTGGCAGGACCTGGAGGTCAGCGAGTCAGCAAGGCAGGTGGCGTTGGGCGAAGCCATGGCCCAGGCCTGTCATGCGTGGAGCAGTGCTTTGAGCAGATGCACACAGCACAGGACCGAAGTCGCAGATCAGATATCTGCCCTGCTCGACCAAACGGGCATAATAGCTGATGAGCTTGGGGAAGCAGCAAGCTTGGGATCCAGGGTGAGGCAAGCGTTGCCTCTTGGTCCACGTGGTTACAGCGCTGACGATGGCAACCGCAGCTCTCAAGGCGTTCCCGTTCTGCCCCGCAGGATAAGGTGGTGGGCAGCACCATTGTGGCCCAGAGGCAGGTGGCAGAGAAGCAGCTGGCTGAGTGGAAGGAGAGGCGAGCAGCCCGGTTGTCTCAAGTGGAGGAGCTCCAGGTATGCAGCTTGCGTGCATGCTCCTGCATCACCTGTGCCAGCCCATCAGCTGCAGTTGTCAAAAACAATGACACAACAGGCTCGACTGGGAAGGCCTTAAGATGCTTCTGACTGTCTCAAAGCAATGCCAAATCACACAACACTGAAGCGGGCTAGGGGGATCAGATTGAGAGCAGGAGGGGACTGTGTCATATCTCAGTGTGCCAGGGTGCCTAAAGCAGATCGAGCTCTGGGGAGGAAGTAAGTAAGGACAGCGAGCACTCGCTCGCATCGCTCCAAGTCCCTAGGATTGTCTTCAGGGTTTGAAGGAATGCAGGGTACCTTATGATGCAGGCGGAGATGAACCAATGAGCTGCGCAGCAGGGGGAGGCTGCAGACAGGGGTTGGTAACTGCATGCCAGACTTGAGCATGCTACTCTGCCAACACCCCTCAACTGTGCCAGGCGTTTTCACTGGGGTTGTACGATGCAGGCGGAGATGAATGGGCTGCGCAGCAGGGTGGGGCTACAGACGGGGGCGCTGCTAGGGCGGCAGGCGCTGACGCAGGAGGCGCTGGAGGCGCAGCGCATCGAGATAGCGCGGCTGCAGGAGGAGTGCGCACAGAGGATGCAGACGCTGGAGGGCATGCTCGCCAGCCTGTCTGCCCAATGCGCGGAGCTGGGCGAAGACCTGGGCGCCCTGGCTGCTGAGGCCCACCCTTCCCTGAGGGGCCTGAGGTACGGCCTGGCAGATCCACCTGCCATGCATCATATGAGCTCATCTAGCAGGTCTTTCAACTGAAGCTCCATATGCACTCCCGATCTGAGAGTCCGTGACCAGATAGGAGCGTGCAGCACTCCTGACCACACTGGCCGCCTATTGCTGCATATATGTCAGGCTAGCGATCAGGTGTGTGGGACCGCAGCAACATCGCGCAGCCACCACAGCATTGTGAATGAACGGCTGTCGTTCGCTCAGCAACCTCCGTCTCCATGATGATGACTACTGTGGCATGCACAAACAGAGTTTTTGGGCGCAGGGATGTGGACGGAGCAGTACAGGGGCTGTCAGATCAGGCTGACCTCAGCGACCGGACCTTCAAGGCCCTTGACGACAAGGCAGCACGCCTGCGCAAGCTGAAGGTCCCGAACCGCCTCAAGCTGACCGCAATCTTTGTGATGCCCATCAAACGTGGCCTGTGCACTGGCACAGCCACCGTTTCCTTGTTGCTGAAGCCCAAGATGCGTGAGGGTTTCTGACTTGAAAGTTTTGACCACCAGCCCTGAGCCTGCCATATCTGAGCATGAAGCAATAGCGTGAGGGCTCATGGGATACCATACATCTCTGCAGGCCGAGAGGAAGAGGCAGGCCAGCGCTCTGCTGGAGGTTCTGAAGGAGCTGTGCAAGGTGCTGGAGATCAAGCCGGACAGCGTGGAGCAGCGCAGCTCCATCAGCCTCATGGAGAGCGCAGCCTGTGTTCACACCGCCTCCCTTGACAAGGTGATTGTGTCACCCCAGAGACAGACACTTATAGGGAAATAATGCACACCCGCTCACCTGGCCAAACACAGCTGAGATTGAAAGGAGCTACAGACAGAGCGCTGTACTTCTTAGCACACCTACACCGGCTGACGGGATCCCACTTGCTGATAGATTCATCAGACAGACACACACGAGCAGCCGCGCGGCATTTTTGGCTCCTGGCCATTCTTGAGGCAGCAACTCTGCACCTGCAGTGCCCCATGTGTCAATGGATGGCGGGCTGCGCAGGCAGAGATAGAGGCGCTGCACGGGCGCGAGGCGGAGGCGATGCGCGCCATGACGCAGGGGCAGCGCCGTACTGAGAGGTGTCTGCATGTACATCCTTCAGACCCCTGAGATACATGGTGCATTGCGCAGGTGAAGGCAGAGATCGAGGCGCTGCATGGGCGCAAGGCGGAGGCGATGCGCTCCATGACGCAAGCGCAGCGCCGAGAGCTGGAGGACATCTGCGTGGCGTCACACATGGCGGTGCCGCCCATGCCGCCTGCCCCCTCTACTGAAGCTGGCCTCTCCGGAGCCGCCCTCTGTGACCAGGTGGGATCTCACACCTCCCAGCTCCAAGCCCCGGATGAAACATGCATCCCATCCTGACAGCTGAGACAATTGCATCTGCTTAGGAGGTAGTGTCTAGTGCAGAACACGTGGACAGCACACATCTGCAGCACATTACCACATTGCCAGTATTCAGGAGAGGCCAGTGGGGTTTTGCCCCTGGTAGGATGAAGAGGTTGGCTGTCACATGCCGCGCAATATGTGGGAGCATTGTAGAGCAGCTTGGATGCAGTGCAGGTGGCTGATGTAATGGCCAAGGTGGCCGAGCAGGTCAGGGAGGCCGAAGATGAGGCCGAGCGCAGGAGCCCCATTCTGACAGGCCTGCAGGATTTCACATCCATGCGCACTGAGTGTGCCTGGCTCGCCTCTTATGAGAAGGACGATGCCCGCTTCAAAGTACGCTCCCAGAATCAAGGAGGATCACTGTGCTCCCCGCTCCAAGCTCGCACATGGACACACATGATGCAGGGCAGCCTAGGGATATACTCCATCTCAGCCTGCTACACAGAGACTGCCTTGTGATTTAGACGGGACAGCTCCAGTATCAGGACACGTGGGCGCTTGAACGGATTAGTCTGGCAAGTCATTAGGCATAGCCCATGCAGGGCCGGGATGCGAACAGGAATCTGCAGCGCTCGCTGAAGGCGGGCAAAGTGCGCGAGCGGCTCCCTGCGGCCATACAGCAGCTGGCCGGAGCTGTCGAGCAGTGGCAGGATGAGCGCGGCTCTGCCTTCATGCACGACGGCCAGCCCCTGCAGGTGCTCCACCCTCGACTTTTTCCATATGAGGGTGTGAGTCACCATCAGTGGCATGCTTAGATAAGACCCATCACATCTGCCTTGTCAAGATGTATAAAATGTGACGACTGCCCTATGCATGGCCGTATCCAAGTTGCATGGGGGTTTTTCAGTCTGGGATGCTTTCATAAGTGCGGGCATGCTACAGGAGGTTCTGAGCACAATGCTGGAAGAGATCCAGGCAGAGGCGCGCCAGCGCATGGAGCACCACAAGAGCCAGGTCAGGACCTTCCTCAAAAGCCAGGAACCCCCTGGTGTCTGCAGCACCTAGCATGCCCTCAAGCACGTTATATGGCATCTTTGCAGCTGCAATTTGCTCGTATAAGCATGGCCTACTCTGCTGACTGGTCATGCCAGCTGCTTATGGACGGTCCGGCATCTTGTGCGTGTGGGGGCCGACCATCTGCGGCTTCAGAGTAGTGTACTTCTGCTCCCAGGGATGATGCAGTAACTTTGGCAATTGCAGAGCCAGACCCTGCATCTAGCATACGTCATATGATGCAGTGTGAAATTGCTCATGATCACATGCATGCACATTGCCTGATCAGGGTAGTTGGCTTTGCAGGGCAGCCGCAGGGGGAGTGATGCAGGCGCTGGCGCCCAAGGAGGCGCCATCGCCTTTGGAAGGCGCCAGGCTGCACCTGCGCGGGGGACCCCCTCAGCCGGCCGCACTCCCGCATCTTCCGCCAAGGCCTCCGGGCAGAAGCAAACCCCCAAAGTGCCCAAGCTGCCCCTTTCAAACGGCCAAACGACAGGTACCCTCAGTGCTGAGCTGATATACATATCGTGAAGGGGCCTCAATGACAGCGTCAACACCATGCAAGCCCTCCTTGTGCCTTGCAGCATGTGACTTCTTGTGGCAGCCAAACTGCACTGTGCATCGTCCATGTACCTTTGAAGTGTTCAGCGTGAGGTGAGATGCTTGATGTGTGGATGGCAGAGGATGATGTGAGGCCGCTGTCGACAAGGGCCGAGCTGACGCCACCTCTCACAGCAAGGAAGACCCAGAACAGCCGCCTCAAGGGCCTGAACGAGAAGGTGGAGAGGCTGCTGCAGGTGTGAGATGTCCCATGCTCTCCAAACATATGCTTGACGAGCAGTGATTGGGTCTCCTCACCCCAAGAAGCAGACCCCGCCTCAACGTGCAATGGCAGCGCCCACGCACCAGAAGTGGCAGAATAGGCTATGACCTCCCAAGTAACCAGGATTCATGAAGTGACTGATGCTCTCGATGTGCACTGTGCATTGGAGAGTAGTGGCAAGGCCTACTCTATAAGAAGGACCGAGCATCCTGGAAAAGTGGAGCTGAAGTGTTAGAGTGCTGTGTGCAGTCCTGCAGCCCGGCCCAAGCAATGACAACTCCGGCGTCTGAGGTCTCACAGGGCTCCCCTCAGAGGCGCCTGCACACGCCTGCCATGCCCTTCCTGGACGTAAGCTCACCATGCCCTCCTCATGAGTCTCGCAAGATTACCCATCACCCTTTGCACGTCCTGTGCATGATCAGCATAGGCGTGATGCAGCCCTCAGCTCAGCAGCGTAGCTGTGTGCGTACCCTGGAGGTGCATGTCAAGAGGCACATCCCTACTTCTGATATGGCCTGGAGCACCATCAACGCTAGAGCGCTGGCAGTGACTATGCGTGATGCACATGCTCACCGTCAAGAATTGGAGCTGAAGCATGCATGCCAATAACACTAGTCAGCACACAGACCGGAGTACGGTGGCTGTGCTATGCAGGTGACACCAATGTCTACAGAGGCAAGGCCAGACCGCTTGTCTCCCAGCAAACTGGTCTCTCCACTGTCGGTGACCGCAGCTGCAGGAAAGTGGGACGCGAAGACCTGAGCCGTTGTCGAGGACTTATGATCAGTTATTTTTGACGAGGACGAATCGCAAGAACTGGTACAAGGCAGATTGGCAGAAGGCATGTTGCAGTGGACACATGTGGACAAAGGCACCAAAGACTGGCACCAAATGACGCACTGTCGTCTGTAGCTCAGGGTGTGATGCGGATCATGTTTACAATGGGGGCCTGTACATACAGCACCTAGACATTCTATTTAGGCAGTCAGCCATCTCTCTTCCCATGCTGTACAAGCATGACAACTGACTGTATTGGCTGGTAAAGGCTTGGCTTAAATGTGTCTGCTACACATGTCTCATCACCTCCGAGCATAATCACGAGTCATAGCATGCCCAATTGCATGATTGTTCCCCATGCGCTTGGTGAGATTGGCAGCAGGCGGAGCATGCAAGTAACAGTCAGCTGCTTGACCTCACTGAGGGTGAGGTGACATGAGGGTCCTGAGTTTCCGTGCAAATGCTGCAGCAAAGTCGCCACATAGCCTGTCGTCTATCTGGCGCCTCTCTGCAAAGCTGGTTTGCGAGATATCCTTGCATGTCTTAAAGCGGCCAGCAAGCAGGTCCCGTATGAACGCCACTGCTGGACCCCGTGATGCAAAGATGTGCTGATAGATGGTGCTGCCATCCAGCCACATGGCATGCCACTCATCATCGAGATCAGTGAGCACCTGCAACGACCAAGTCCAGGCCTCAGTGAGAGCAGGAACGGCCATTTGGGCTCGCGCCACTGAGACTCTGCACGTGCGCCCTCTACAATAAGCCTTGTCTGACGCCCTCTTGTTGGTATGTCTGGGTACTAAGGCAGAACCTTGAGAGGTGGTGCTTTCAATGGAAGGCCTCTCTGTGCAGTATCTGGCAAGTAGTGAGGCTGCAAGGGGGCCCTTCTCTACGATAGGCAATCATTGGCGTACAAGGCGGCCATATTGCGCAAAGAGGGCCAGGCCACAACAAACAGGTGGTCTCACCAGCACCGGCCTCGACTCAGGGGAGCGGAGGTTGCCCAACAGCAGCCGGGCTCGCGCCTGGTTGACATCAGATCTTGCAATAGTCCTCCTGACGTCCATGAGGAGCCGCATGGCCTTCTGCGGCGAGCCAGCGCTGACCGCAGAGCGCTCAGCCGCCAAGACATCGGTGGTGGCGCCCGTGATGTTGTACACAAGCATCGGACCGCTCAGAAGCTCTGGGTATTCCTGAGCCGCATCCACCCACTCTGTCTCCCCGTTGTACGTTGGAATGATCTCCCTGAGGTGGTGGATGGGCCTACAGACACAAGCGACAGGATGCATGTCCAGCACTCTAAGCCTGAATCCTGTACCACGTCTTTGTACCAGTACGCACTACCACAGCGCGCTGCACAGGTTGTCAATATTGGAATTAACTGGAGCCAGAATCTGGAAGTGTGCTAGGCCTGGTGCCACCTCAAACATATGAGCTCATGCAAGACTCCCACCTTCTGCCGACACCGCCGTCATCCCAGAGGTACTTAGGCCGCTTGACTGATGCCGCCTCCGTCACCGGGAACGTCTCGGCAATCTCAACTCGCAGGCCTGCATGCCTCTGCCTACCCAGCCACCGTCGTGTGTCAAGCCTGCCCAGGCTGATGGGAACAGCCTTCCTCTGGGCCTTCTCTTGCAGCAGCCCGACAAACTCGCGCAAGTCTCTCCCCCCTGATACGGCGCAGCGCATGCGCCCACCCTGGCTGCTGCATCTGCAAAAGCAAGTACATGATTGCTCAGTGACTCAAGGCGGCACCCACAGGACACTAGTAGCGCCTGCTCAAAGTTACTGCGCTGTGAGGTCTGCCCAAGCCTCGAGTTTGCAGAACATACATGATCCATGCTGCCACCTATCTCCGCAGCAGGCAAAGGACCAGACAGCCTTCAAATCATGAGCAGCTTCATGCATAACGCCAGAACAAGCACTCCAAGCGCTGGCTGATGCAGCCCATACAATGGTGATGGCAACCAGGACACAGCCACGTCTGCGGACAGGGTCAAGATGTAGGCGCGGCAGAGCAAAGCAGGACAGCAGCCCTGCAGGCACCAAATCCCTCCTGGGCATCATACCTGGGTTCTGCTCCATGAAGGCGACCCTCCGTGTTCTAGCATGTCAGCCGTGCCCCGCATATATTGCGCCTGAGGCCGCCTCAACCTCGCCGCCAATTGGCCAGCCTCGCCCTGCTTGTCAAGCTGGTTGGCTTCCGCTTCCAGTACGGTCGCTTTGCGTCTCTTGTCATATATCTCCTGCTTCAGCTCCTCTAGAGTCTTTCTGCATGGCAGGTGCGATAGCCATCACACTTCTGGGAGTGCAATCTGCTTGTAGATCTGCAAGCAGAATGCAAGATGCACCAGGTGCTCACGGTGAGTTCTGACTGCTTCATGACAGACAGCATGGACTCGCACATGAGCGCTGCAACGAGACACCCTTTGTATTTCAGCTGTGGTGCATACGGTCCAGGCTTAATTGCTCTTCACTGAATGGCATTCGCTGCAGCTCGCACCTCTTTGCCTGAGTGAGCTTGAAGGGAGCCGAGTATGGCGGCGCAGGTCTCGATGCTTCCTTTTCCACCGCGTGTGCTTCCGCCATCCCCGCGCTCCCCCTTCTTATGGCCTCCGCCATGCTGAGGTGCGACGCGCCTTTCATGAAGGCCGTCGTGGGCCTGCAAAAGACCACTCAGCTGCAGCAGGCGAGCGCGCCATTCAAGGACAGGTGGTGTGCACTCAAAGATAAATGACTTAGTTGTGCCTCTCACAGACACACAGTGCGAGCTCAATGTGTGCGTTGCACGTCCATCCCCCTCTATTCTTCAACTGTAATGCAAATCGTCCAGGACATACATATGCAAGATCAGGGCGTGCTTTCTTCCAATTCAGCCTTCCACTGAATACCACAGGCTTCCGAAATCTGCTGCTCTCTCAATTACTGCGCTCAAGCTGTACCAGCCTTATGTGAAGGGCCTAGCATTGTAGGGTGGTGTCAAACGCCTGTGTGGCCAGGCTTGCTCTGTACCTGGAACCTCTCTGAGGGATGAGTCTGCTGAACCCACCTGTGCCCGCTGCTGAACGCCCCGTCAAGCAGTTCTGCCTGATTTGCATGAGGTGCTGCGAGGAGCTGCAGCAGCTGCGTTTGGCTTAGCTGCGCTCGGGCGCCGCTGGTCTGCCCCAACTTGGAGGAGTCTGGGCCTGGGGCTTGAGCCGCTATATCGTGTCCGACCTCGCCAGCTTCGGGTTGTAGCTGAGTAGCCCTGGGTTTCTTGCTTCTTTCCGATCGCTGCAGCAGGTGTTTTTGCTCAGACATGGCATGCAAAGATCTTCAAGCATCATCAGATTTCACACGGATATTTAAGTCCAGATGCAAAGCAACAAGACTCCGGCAACTTGTAGCCTACCTCCATGTACGAAATCGTCCGTTTCGCCCCGGTTTTCGAGGGTTGCGCCTGCAGCTGGTCCAAGTATCTGCTTCGCCAGCTTGCTTGATTCTCCTCCGCCCTCCCCTCCCTGCGTGCCTGCCATTGTGTTCCGTTCTCAGTAGTATGAAGGCCTGTCACATCAACGCCAGCGCGGTCTTGGGCAGGTGTGAACCCCTAGGTGGATCGGCAATCTTCGGCAGGCGGGCAAAATCCCCGTTGCCAGCGTGTCACACTGGGCTGGGCTGTGGGCAGCTGCAGGCCATCTTCCATTCTTTAAGCCCTCGCAATGCAGCAGAGGGAAGCCCATGTTGCAGTCCAAGAATCGTTGGAAAGTGCGGCGTAAGGCAGGGCGAAGGCACGACAGTGGAGCAGTGACAATATTGGCATTAATGGCATCAAGGTCAACAAGCCTTGACTTGACTTCAGGTTGAAGTGCTTGTAGCACCTGGCCAGCATCCCGCTTCCGGAGTGTTATGTAAGTTCAAGCAGCACAGCGTCAGGGCACCATCTTCCCGATGTTGTTTCATCGCACTACAGGACAATATGACTGATGGGGCCCATCCCCCACTCAGCTTCAGCCTAGTCCTACAACCCACTAGTAGTAGAGTCTACAACGCCTTAGCACCTCTCTCAACATCTATAAGCACCTGTCACAAGAAGTTCCTCTGTCCCGACTTGCTGCCAAAGCGGCTTGTCAAATCGCCAGCTGACTTCATAAGCTGATCCTTGTCTGCAATTCTGGGTCCTATACCGAGATCCTTCTCTCTATCAAAGGGCCGCCATGGATGCAATGCAGGATTCCAGCTGTCGTCACCGCCACCTGCCGCAGCATCGCCCTGCTTCTGCTTCTCCTCTGCTTTCCTCTTCTTCTTCTGCCTTTTCTCTGCCTGCAATGCACCCACAAGTAATCTCTTCTGCACCCGCAATACAGCCTGAAAATGCCTATTTCGAGAGCAGAGTTTGGCGGATGCCTGCAGGAGCATGCTTTCGCATCATGTCCCATAACAAGCATAGCAAGCTAGACAAGATGCTGACAGCCCATGCGACTACTGGTCCAAAGCTGGCTGGATGCAAAAGGCACACCTTAAGCTTTTCCTGGTGCTGATCCACCAGCGTCTTCGCTCTGCGGGACTGGTTGTAGGCATCGACAGACTGCGCTGCAGCCGAGTCCTGCGCCGGCGCGGCGGCCTCCAGCGCCTGCGGGCGCTGCTGCTCGGCGGCTGACAGCCGCAGCAGCTTCTGCTGGGGCGTCTCCGTCCAGCCCCGCGTGTCCCCCCTCTCCTGGATCCCCCTCTGGGAGAATGTTGTCTGCGCCAGACACAGTCACTACAGTTCAGATTGTCTCTCAGATCGGGATCAATCACTAGATGAGAGTACAAAAGCTATGACAGGAGTACTACTAGCTGTACAACAGCTAACAGTGTACCTGTGAAATGCAGAGCATGAGTATCTATTCGTGCCCATCATCAGATGTAAGTACTATAAAGACAGAGTATAGAGGACAGGAAAATTCAAGGTGTTGTGAGAGACCATACCACATTAACTTGCGTGGGCACAGCGCTGGCGCGGCGGGCATCGGGCAGGTCAGTCATCCAGGTGTCGCGCTGGGCAGGCCCCACTTGGATGGGGCCGCGCAGGTCCTCCGCCGTGGCGGTGCCCCGGGCGACGCGCCACTGGCGCTCGCGCTCCTCCTGCGCGGCCGCCTGCGTCGCCAGCTCCCGCAGCCGAGCGTCCTCCCGTGACGCATCCAACGCCTTCCGGCTGTCTGGATCCTGCATGGGGAGGGAGAACCTCCACATCAGGGGAGGGTCCAACTTGGGAGAGGCAGACTAGGCCACTCAAGACAGTATAGATCTCAGAATGAAAGAGCGCTTCAGTGTCCTCGATTGATAGCCGCAGCCTGCTCATCACAATCCTGGCAGATTCAGTAGCCAAAGTGCCAGTCCTTGGTACTGCAGCGGCGTAAGCAAAGATGGCATGTGGTAAGAAGCACAGGTGTAGAATGCCAGTGGTGCAAGCCAGCAAATGTATCTGAGCATGCCTGGAGCAGTTTGGAGGCCTTGCTGACAGCCTGGAAGGCATGCTGGGCCTGCGGGTGGCTGCACTTGTCTGGATGGATGAGCAGACTCAGCCGCATGTAACGCCGCTTCACATCAGCGCCCTTCGCGTCCGGCTCCAGCCCCATGATTGCATACGAGTCTGCCTCTTTTGGCGCCCCCAGCAGCCTGCGTGATAGACTCTGCTTGTTCAGCAGCTAGTTCTGCCAGCCATACACCACCGCATGCCAGACTTCTTCTCAAGCCTGTGCAGTCTATACATAGTTAGTGTGGCCATGCGCATTCCTGTCAGCGCCAGGCGGGATGGAGACATGTACGAGTGGCCACGCATAATCTGAAAGCATTAGCACTTCCTAAGGCCAGCATTACCTGATGATGCGCACAACCTCTTTGGCTCTATCATCGTCTCCTGCAGCTTCCACTTCATGGAGAAGCTCTGGCGGTGCTGGCCCTATGAGCTCATCATAGTCATCGAGCTCGTCCATCATCTGCACTCAGGCACACAGTCACCATCTTGTCTGCATGCATTGCTTTGTCACGACAAGCAACGCTCCATCTCCAGCAGCGCTGGCCTGACCAGCACTGGCTGCAGAGTCCAGTAGAACATCTGAGGTGCATTTTAGGGAAGTGAACAGGCAAGTGCGCTTTAAATGATGCAGGAAAGGTGGCTGGGTGCAGCGTACCGCCTGATGCACCTCTGCAGCAGCGGCTAGCAGCTCGTCAGGCGGTCTGGCAGGACCTGCAACTGGCCTCTGCGCTGCAGCTGCTGGCGCCATATGCTCGCCCTCGGCAGCGCCCTCTGCAGGCTGCCCAAATCTGTCCACCCCATCTTCCCTGACAGCTGCCTCTGCTGCAGCCCTGCCTGAAAGAGCGCCCTCCTCTGTGACCTCATTCAGCTCAGGAGCCTCCAGATCAGGCTCAGGGGCCCAGCCAGGTGGCATGGCAGGCCCTGCAACAGGGGCTGGCGGCTCTGCCACACCAAAGGCCATGTCAGCCTCTGCTGCAGGGTGCTCTGCAGTCGTCATGATGACCTCATCCCCTGCCATGTCACCCGGCGGAGGTGGCTGCGCTGCGACTCCCTCAGTTGCTGAAACTGGGCCTCCGCCATCCTGCAGTGGAGCTGGCTCCGCATGCACATGAGGCTGGCTTTCAGGCTGGGGCTGTGCCCCAGTAGCTGGCTGCGAGGTCCCGTTGGGTGTCTGGGTGTCCTCAGCAGGGGAAGCCTCAGCGCTGGCTGGCGCAACTGCTGCGCTCTGGCTGATGGGCGCTGCGCGAGCCTCGGAGATGACCGGACCCAGCAGCTGCAGGCAGGGAGAGGCTCCCTGCTTCCTCACAAATATGCCCTGCAGCCAGCAGCCCAGTCGGTTGAGGCTGAGGCCTGTGGAATCTCATTGCACTGGCTGTCAACGTGGACCCAGCCATGAACATGCTTGCAATTGCTGAGCTGAGCTCGGCTGAGCTAGGCACAGCAAATGCCCGCATGTCCATAGCTGAAAGAAGCAAGGGTGCGCATAATGCAAGATGTCAAAGTTATAAACAGGAGGCCCACCTTGGATGAGCTTGCAAGGCCCAGGTTCTTGAAGAGGTCTTGTAGCGCATCCCGCAGCCATAAGTCTGGTATACCTGTGATCTGGACCGCCTCTCCTTGGTCAATGCGCCACAGTAACTGCAAAGCAATGGCCTCACATCAGACAATGCACGTCAAGGCATGGCAAGTGATCATGAAGGGAAGGTGAAGATTTGGTTTGACAACCACAGCACCCATTTGATGTCAGTGTAGAACAAGGAACTGCACCTGGCGAAGCTCCTGCTTTAGGCTGATCTGTCTGTCGAGGATCTCACGCGTGATGCGGACTGCTGCTCGACCCTTCTCCAGTTGAGTCTCAACGTCATCATCTGAGCTGCTGTGCTCGGTGTCAGACTCATCATGGCGTTTCTTCTCCTTCTTCTGCTTGCTTTTCTTCTCTTTCACTCTGTCCTTCTTCTTGTCCTTCTTGTGCTTGCTGCCCTCCTTGTGTTTGCTAGACTTGCCATTCTTCAAGCCTTTGCTGCTCTTGGCCGGCCTCCCGTTCTGCTCGTCATCGGTGAGTGGGGCATGAAAGGCTTGCACTCCCTTCAGATGGTCCTCAAAGGTGCTGTGAGCCCCCATGATCTCTGGCCTGCACTCTTGTCACTGTGCTGCTGACCGTCCCTCAGGGCACATCAAAGTAACCTGCCCGCAGTAGCTCATCGTGCGATGTTCCTAAGACCAATCTCTTTGCACTGCAACTCTACCCAGTAAGCCCAGTTTTTGGGGAGAGGCTTTGTCATATGCTGAGCATGCTTTGGTACGGATGCCTATCACCAACTGGGTCAGAGCAAGCCCACGCGCGCAGGGAGCTAGACAAAGTCTGAAAACAAGACATGCAACACAATAGCGCTATAGGGCAGGGCAGATTCAGCCCTCTGCTGGCAAACAGCTGCAAGGGCTTCAGATCAACAGTCCATGTGAGAACCATGTTGCCTGGTTTTTGCGGTGCACACTGCAGATCAGTAGAGTCACATCAATGCACGTAATTGTATGAGCACAGGCAAGTCGACGGATGCATTGCAGGTACCTTTCAAGTCTCCCATAGCACCACAAAATCGTCGACGTCTCTTGACCTCAGCAGCACGGGAGTATGGCGAGGCCTTACGGGAGCTGAACACCTATCTTGTAAGCCCTGCTAATTCAAGATTACAGCAGAGCCTTGCAGGTCAAGATGATGTGCATGTAAGGCATGTAAGCTGATGCTTAGTTACCTGCTTCTCTGCTGTGGCATGAAGACTGCTGACATGGCAGGAAAAGGATGGTCCAGAAGCAGAGAAGAGTGCTGTCGAGTTAGCTCAGAAGCTGAAAGAGCAAGGGACATTGAAGGCTTTTGGAGGTGGCAATCAGGTGATAGTCATGCTTCTCATGCAACATCTCCTGAAACAGGTCCTGTCTTCATGTTCCTGCACTCCCTCCTGCAGGCCATCTAGATGCAGGGAGGTCTGTTCCCAAGGCATCTCCACAATGAACCTTGGGAAGACCCGCAGATGCCCGCAGGTGCCCAAGAGGATATATTCCTTGGAGGAGCTGCGACTGAACAAGATAGAAGCAGAGAGGTTCCTCTCGCCTGCAGATGAGACCCTGAACACCGTAAGGACGGTGCTTCAGGTGATCCTCCGGCACCTGATCAGAGAGAAATGCTGCAGTTCAATCCTGCTGGTGAGGGCGCAGCAACACCCAGGAGTCAACAACTGATATCATCTGGTATGCAGGCCTCGGGCTTATTGGGCCTTACAGCAGCTTTTTTTGGCCTTCATCTGGAGGTCTCCCAGCTCGCTGGGATACTGGTCGGGATTAGCTTTGTCCTCACTGCGGACCAGGTGCTGCATGCTTTTTTTGCTGCTGCACCCATATTGTGTCAAGGGAGCAGAGTGTGAAGGGACTTCTCGTCTCACCTTGAGTCCTACATACTGGAGCTGCTGCATGCAAATAGCACAGTGTATAGCTCCTGATGAATGTAATTACTTGCAGAGAGCCAAGCATAGTATGAAGGCAATCTTTGCCTTGCTGTGCAGCACAAGTACGAGCTGCCTGCCTGCGGATGTAGAGGGTGAGTCTCAGTGATGGATGCAAGTGCTTGCAGATAGCCAATGGGGGCGGTCTGGAAGCGCTGTTTGTGGACACAGCCGGGAGGGTGATCAGCAACACCTATGGGGAGCGAGTGGCCATGCATGAGGCGGGCCACTTCCTGTGCGCATACCTTGTCGGCCTGCTGCCCCGCAGATACACCCTGTCCTCCCTGGACGCTCTCAAAAAGTGCGCTATCCCTGTTGCTCCCTTGAGATGATCGTCCATCACCACGGCAAGTCACCTCTTGTAGCATGCTAGCATGGATAAGCAGAGGCAAGCCAGTGTGCGTTGGCATCGGCTAGCATCACGTGTTCCTGCAGGTATGGCGCCCTCAATGTCCAGGCTGGAACGCTATTTTGTGATGCTGACTTTCAGAAGGAGGTAAAGAGCCTCCAAAGCCTGCGGAGTGTGCTGGGGTGTCCAAAAAGGCTCAAGTGCCAGTGATATGTCCATGCTCTGCACTGTTTGGTGCTAGTCTGAAAGACATGAGTGCTGAGTCAGTCGGACATTGATGCCAAGGAGAAACATGCTGCACAGGTAGCATCAGGGACACTGTCCAGCAGCAGCCTGGACAGGTACACCTGCATTGCGCTCTCAGGCGTGGCAGCAGAGTACATCAACTTTGGGCAGGCTGAAGGGGGCATGAATGATGTGCAGCAGCTTGACGGCCTTCTCAAGGCCCTGCAGGTACAGCCGTCATTGTGACAGAGCCGGTCGCATTCATGCTGTGGCAAGAATTGAGCTACATGTTCCAGCTCATAGGATCACTGGCAGAGGGATTTATCCGCAGAAGGTAGGTGGCACCTCTGAGAGTGAGTGAGGACATGAAAAGGATACCAATGCCGACTCACTGATTTCCGATCCCTGCGTGCAGTTCACACAACAGAAGGCTGATGGGGAGATAAGATGGGCCATCCTGTGCGTGGTGACCCTGCTGAGAAGACACAGAAAGACGCACAAGCAGCTGGCCAAGGCCATGGCGGCAGGGAAGAGCGTGACTGAGTGCCTCACAATCATTGAGTCCAACTTTGCAAAGGAGAGCGCACAAGAGCCGCAGGTTGCCTGATATGAATGCCCAGCAACTGTGACTCCCTGCTGAGGGGCATGCCTGGTTATAACCTAATTAGGTAAGCAAATCATATTACAAGACCATGGCGGCAGGGAACAACATGTCTGAGTACCTTGCAATCATTGAGTTCGACTTCGTTATGCAGAGCACACAAGGGCTGCGGATTGCTTAGCTTGTAAGCTCTGCCACTCTGTGTCTGCCTGCCTAAGTGCAACGTTGACCATGCAAGACGGCTCTGTCATATGTTGATTTGGTTCTCCCAATGATCTCTAAGCGTTCTTCTCTCTTTGCACAACAACATTGAAGACGCCGCTGACTTCAGGGTGGAGCCTGATGCTGGCCGGGTAGGTGCCCAGGGTGCTGATCTCGGGCAGCTCAATGTCCTTTTTGTCTAGCTGCCGTCCTGTCTGCTGGAAGATGGCATCCACAATCTCCGCAGGTGTCACACTGCGCATGCCAAAACCTCTGCTCAGATTGAAGCCATGACCACCGTCATGATGTTTTGATTGAGCCAACATTTGATGGTGCATGTGAGCAGCGTGCATGCTCGCTATAACAGAGGGCCTCATGGCTGGAGAGCATCCCAGTAGCATGTCCCTGTGCTCAGGCGAGGCATCTACTCATACCAGAGCGCTGATGGCAGGCTCACCTTCCGAAGATCTTGTCATTCTCTCCAACCTTCTTTTTGACAATGAACTTGCCAATGGTTTGGAGGGCAACAGCCATGGCCTTGGCCTTTGTCTTCACATCCTTAGCAGCCTTCTCGCCCCTCTCCTTTTCTCTCTCTATGTTCCTGTCACACCACCAGCAGGTCTCAGACTGCCAGCTGCCGCAGCACTTCAACAGATTGTGTGAGTGCTCTCAGGCATATATAGCTAGTCCCATTGGGGGTCACCTCGCAGCAGCCAAGGCGGACCAGAGCACAACGTCTATTGCTGTGCAATGGTGGCACCTCATCTCTGCCACGAACACTGGGTACAAGTATGGACTCATAAGGCCTGATTGCTCTTTCAAAATGCCCCATAGTACCACACCAGGCATGTGCAGGTCTGGGGGAACTCACATGAGGATCCCTTCAGTGGCCAGGTCTGCGATGTTCTGAGGCTTCAGAAAATTCCTGAAGAACCCGTTTGGTACAGTCGTGATGGCGCCCTTAGTCCCAAGGTTGGGCACGTCTTGCTTCAATACCACCTGCGGTGATATAGGTGATCAGCTTTGCTGCAAAGGAGAGGGCTCATAAGGGTGGAAATTGGGGGAGGTGAGCCTGCCGCCTTACCGTCTGCTTCTTGACCACCTTCTTGTTCGCCTGGACCGTGAATGTACAGCGATGTCTCTGTGGAAGAGCCTGCATGGCGCTGGGTGCAGACTGCAAGGAAAGGGCAACTTTCAGGCTTTCGGAGCTTGCAAATAGGAAGAAAACACGATATCCCCTGGTCCAGCAACCGCTCCCGGCAAATGACACACAAACAGAGACCTCTATGGAACACACCATGTCCACTCGTCTCATGCCATCGTACGTCTGGATGCTAGACTGAGCCTTAAGACCAAGGGCCTCCATCCCAGCACTCCTTGACACGACTGTTAATAGGGCTCTCGAGCTCCCAGATACACACCCTAGTGATCTCTGTGACGATCTTGTGGCAAGAGCTGTCAAACTACGAAGAACTGTAGAACTCAATTCTGCGGCCCCTGGATGATGTTGTCCAGGTGGCTGCTGTCGGGCGTTCCAAACTCCGACATGGGACTTTTTTCAAGAGACTCGATATGAGCACCTTTAAGCCCTCCAAAGCTGATTATTCAGAAGCATACTGTAGCTGCGACAGTCAGAAGTGGCCTCGGGAGTGTTTAAGTGTGTTACCAGCATAGGAAGGGCGGCATAGACATACCAGCTGCAATCTTCCTGCCGGCACAGAGAGACAACAGAGGCTTGTGATGTCGGATGAAACGTCACAGCCAGTTGACGAAAATACAAAGAAGACTCGTGAGGCAGCTGAGGAGTCCAAAGCGCTGAACACACTCACAGATCATGTGCGAGAGCAACCCCTGTAGCTCCTGCACGGAAACTTAAAGTACAGGTACAGGTGTATAGAATGCGATAAATATTGAATATGGGAGTGCAGGTGGAAGAGAAAGAGCTGGACACAGCGAAGGTCAGCAAAGCCATGACAGAGATCAATGCATCTCAGAAAGCAGCCAGGGAGGCACAGAGGCAAAGGTAAATTCAAACCGCACCAGATGCTGGTTGCACCATCTATCACTTGCTGAACATACCTGTCACAGCGACCACCAGCTGCCCGGTGGAAGGTGCTGTTCGTCTTCCCTGAGATGAAGCCCTGTCTGGGAGTAGATGCTGTAAAGCGTACTATAATCATGGCTGGATGACTCTTGTGCAGTTGAGCACTTCGCCCATTGAGGTGTCTGCCTGCAGTTCAGTTACTTGGGTCTGACCTGTCTGAGCAATGAGTTGGACCCCTCAGCTGCTGTGACACTCATTCATCATTCACTACACGCTTTCCCACCATTGACACTGGTGCAGGGATAAGGAGCTAGCAGCTGTGAAGGTGACATCGGAAGATGTCAAGATCATCATGACAGAGCTGGAAGTGGATCAGAAGCAAGCAGACAGGCGGTTGAGGGAACACCAAGGCAGCGTCAAGGCAGCCCTGCAGTCCTTCCTGAAGGTGTAGCGAACCAATGAATGCTTACAGCAATATCAGGGGGCCAGCTTGTCAAAGCATTAGCAGTCCTCCTGGCAAAGCAGTGCCTTCCTTGGAAGGAGTCAGATTGAAACTCTTGGCAGATCGCCTACATGCAAGCCATGATGCTGCTCGTGGCATTGACCTGGACGCTCAGCGAGAACCAGAACAAGCTGCCTCCTGTCAGCACTAGTGCAATGAACCAATGCTGAGTCTCATGGCTCATGAGAGAGTTCCTCTGTCTGCAATAAAACGTCTGCGCTGCAGCTATGCTATTTCACCATTGTAAAAGCTCTCAGATCTGTTGCTCCACCTCGCACACTCTACTCTGTAGCCTTATCTCTCTCTGACGTGTGATATGCCCTGCATTCCACAGCCAGCATGTCACTACTCAGTGCCACTGAGATTAGCAGGACGCTTGCACTAGGGATCTGCCCTGTCCACCGGCAACACTGTCTCTGCAATCTCAAAGCAAGAAACCGTGAGCAGCTGTGCCGCTTGCAAAGTCACAACATGTAGAGCAGACCTATGGGATACAGGAGGTTCCCACCTCATTGCAAGCTCCCAGGCGAGCCACTGCGCGGCATTTGCTGGGAATGCCCTTATCAGAGTAGGGCGAATGCCTGCGTACAGGGTTCTCAAGCCGCCTGCACAAGCCACCCATTCCATGTCATGCTCATCACCTGTGAGGGAGTCCTAACGTGCACTTTATGCCAGGCAGGTGCAATGCACATTTTGCAGGGAACAAGTTCACCTTCTCGGTGCACTGCACAGTTTGCAGGAGAACAGTTCACCTTCTCGGTACATCATCTGCAGATTTCTGATCACCCCTGCATCCCGAGGACTACCAGGAGTGGCTGTCTGCAGCCTGGTCTTGGCAGCATCTATTGGCAGCACTGTAGCCCACCTGCACCAGGAACATCAATCCTCATATCTTGAGCAGCTCGGCAGGGCTTGCACATTCTACACAAGCTGCAGCTGTGCAAGAGTCTGTCACGTAAATACCACTTGCAAAACTACAAGTGCAGAGCAGGCAGCAGTTTGCGCATGACGCCCCGAGATCGTGTCTGTGAAGGTTGTCCAGGAGAATCACATGATAGTCCCGGCTGCGCCACCGCAAACAATCGAACTGGCTGCGTCCCCCAAGATTCCCAGGAAGCCCTCCCCAGAGGGCGCTGCAGATGCTGGCCTCCCAGGGACTACCCTCCTCAGCGCCTGCATCCACATTCAAGAGCATTTGGAACTCGTGCTCTGTCACTAAACTGCTTTGCTCTATCAGTGCAAAGTGCTTTTGGGTGCTCTGCATGGCTAGATATTTCTGTGCTTGTGATGAGGACCCTGCCAGCCAAACTCTGCAGCTGTTGCAGCATGTTATGCAATCTGCGCCCACAGCAGAACTTAGCTAGCAGCGCAGACATGCCTGCCAGATTTCTTCAGCTGCAAGAACCGCTGCAGCTACAGACACTGGTCAGCGCGGGACTGCACCTCGTAGACGACAAAGAAGAGGGCATTCCCAGGCGTTTCCCGCGCCATGGTAGCGCCAATCCCGCGCGTCATGCCCCTCAGGCCCTCAGTCCTGAGCAGGTCCTGGAAGCATCCCCAGGGGGTGCTGTAGGCTGGCCGCTGCATCCTGCTTAGGCTCGCCATCTGCATCCTGCACTGAGCACGCCGGCAAGTCCTGGGTGTATGTCCTGGGTAGCTGCAGCCCATCAATCTAGCTGCTCCATCGGACACAGGTTCCTTTTGACATGTCCTCAAGGCTTGGAGAGCTTATAAAAACCCTGAGTCAGCCTGCTGCATTACAGTGGTGCTGCGCCTGACATGTAAGGAAAATCAGCGCGAATGTCATAATGAGCAGCATGTGGCTTGTACCTTTACAAGCTCGAATGGGCTGAGCAGCGGGCTGAGCACGACGCCTGCTGTTCCGGCTGACACCGCCACAGACACCAGGTCCGGACGCCTGACATCTGTCTGTGACAGAAAAGCACTTGTTTAGCGTCCCCAGGAACAATAAGCAGCACTGTAATTTGGGCTTATACAGCAAACTCTCGTAGAGCTTGCTTAGAGCCGCATTCTCAACTTTGTGCTGCTCTGCTGCAATGATGGCAGCATGAAAATTGTCAGATGCAGCGAGGAGAATGCATGGCTTCAATCGGGGATTTGGCAATGGCTCACCCCGAGCGATCGGAGCATGTAGGTGTAAACAGCATAGTTCACTCCTGCAGAGCAGAATCCAAGGCTGTTACTGCTAAGTTCTTTTGAGACCCCAAGCAGGACCCAGGTTTGCACGCCACATGCAGAAGATGTACGCATGGTAAACGCTGTGCGTTGATCCTTGCATCTACTGGGAAGACAGCCTGAGGTCACCTGTCTCTAATGCTCCGCCAATTAGTGGCGCAGACACTCCTCTGTACAACCCGCGCACCTGCATGCATGGCAGAGTAAGAGGGAATCCTCTCATAGCGCTGCGCATTAGAGCCGGGGCCAGGGAATGCGAGCAATGTGGAGCTTTCCTACCCCTTCGTACTGAAGGATGCTGCGGAAGCAGTGCCAAGCGTTGCGGTATGTGCTCGGAGGAGAGGCCTGCAATCTGCATGATGTGCAGAAGGAATGTCAGATCACAGATCACTGCATAAGCCAAGCTCGCACAGCAGAGGAGAAATGCAGAGGCGGGGTTGACCAACCTGACTTTGCATGTATCAAAGGCATAACCACTTAGAACATTAGCACTCCCAGCTATGCATCCTGCAACGTATTCGGCTGCATAATTTTGTCTCATGCCTCATGTGATCTGAACTTGAAGACGTTACGCCAATCCCATGTCAGACGCTGAGCCATCTCTCCCGACTGATTATGATGTAGAGGTCGTGTCTGTGTTGCTGTCTATTAAGGATTGCGCTTACAGGGCGACGTGAAAGATGTCAGCGTTTCGATGCAGACGGTAAAAGGAGTGTAGGCCTACGTAAAGCCGCTGTTAGCTATCCTCAAAGCGTCCTTCTTCTGTAAAAGGAGCTCAGGTGTACTATTTAGCTGTCGGTTGCACACCTGATCTCTGCCAAGTCTTAATGCAGGCCTTCTAGGGTTGATGAGCATATAAGTTACGGAACTGCCCTGTGATGGTATGCGGATGCTCCATCCTGAGCTGCCAAGACCAATAGATTGCTATAGTGTGAACAATTCTACTGGATGTTATGATAACAAGAAACGCAGAGCTTGTAGGTCCACTGCAAGCAGCACTCATTCATTCGTTCTATGGCCCACACCAAGTCAGTGAGCTCTCACAGAGATCATTCAAGCAAAGTGCTGATCTGTTTCCCTGCTGCTGTACACTTTGGTACATTGTGGCACACTTGTACCCCACATGGGTACCCCACAGACATCTCACACGCCAGCTGCATGCCACTGACAAGACCTTTGAGGAAGGGGCCAGATGCATCCAGCGCTCACATCATACAAAGGCTCGCGCAGCGATACTGCTGTTGGTGTCAACAATGTGCCCAGTCAGCCCATAGCTGCTCCGCTGCTATATACACAACAGTTGTGTCAGAGGAAATGCCGGCCCGTCACTTGCACATGCATGACTTCTGGGTTCAGCCTTCCAGGCCAGGTGCGCGGGGAGGACCCGAGCAAGCGCTACACCCAAGCAGCGTCCTGTGCCTTACTGTGGCTGGCAGCACTCTTGGCACCGTGCAGCAGCAGCACTACTATGCGGAGCCAGAGTTGGGAGCCAGCTCCTCTGCAATCCTGCGCCTGCGCATTACTAAGGGCTCGCTGTTGCCCTGGCCAACACTGACCGGCTGAGGATCCATGCGGCCGGCCAGGACGTCGTTGATGACCTTCGCTGCGTATGCCCTTGTTGCGAAGCAGCAGCGGTGGATGTCGATGTTGTCCATCCACAGCATGTACCACTGGCTCTGGAGGTTGGACACCACCTGCAGTACAGGAATATGCTGAGCCAGGGAAGCTGGTATCGTCATTGCCCATACATGTATAGCTTCACAGCGACTGCACATGCACCACCTCTAATGACGTCCCTGGTCACCAACTGGAGCAGGGTGCTGAGAAGTCTCGGATTCCCATGCGAGGTGGCTTCTACAAGCGCAGGCAAATACCAGCACATCAGAAGGCCCTCTCGCGTGCTGGGCGCTGTAGAATTTGGCTGCAAGAGAAGCTCAGGGCTCTTAGAGAGTGTGCAGGTCTCACCATGATAGGCTTCTCATCTGGTGCGTGCAGGTTGGCCAGCACGAGCTTTGCTTCCGCATCGACGATGTCAGCCCCCGTCACAGCCCTCCTGATGTCAAATAGCACTCGCGCGCCCTTCCCCGGCTGGTGGGCCCTGACAGTGATGCGCTTGGCCACCAGGATGTCCGTGCTAGCTTTAAAGTTGAAGCCCAGCTTTCGCAGTCCCGCATAGCTCAGCAGGTGCGGGTCGCCAGTGGCATCTACCCACTCTGAGTCCTCCCCGCCAAGCTCAATGAGGTTCTTGAGATGGGGGATGAACCTGCAGACACACACAACAGGATGCAGAGCTGCAAGTGTGAGCATGAGCTTCCTCTTCCACAACTCCACAGTAGTACTCAGTGCTCAGCACATCTAGTGCTTCATCAAAGCCGGTCTGGGAACTGGAAAACTCTGCAGAGCACGGACGCCCATGTCTGATGAGTGCTGCCTCACAGTTACAGTACAAAGCACAAGCACGTTGCCTGAGGATGGGACTGCGTTCAGGCTGGGCTGCCGCTGGGGGATGCAATGGGTGTTGCCTTCTCCTAGAAGAATCTCTCTTGTCTGCACTCACACAGCCGCGCAAGCTGAAGCAGGAGTCCCACCTATCAGACTGAGCTGAGGGGTCACGGTCGTCCCAGTCGAACTCAGGCTCAGCAGGCTCTGGCAGTTGCTGGAATGGCAGCAGGTGCAGGAAAGGTGCCTCCTTCAGCCCTGCTGCGTCAAGCGCCCCCTCCAAGATAACGGGGTCAAGCTTGCGCACGCTCACGAACTCCCGGCCCTGCCTCAGCGTGCGCAGGACAAGCAGGGCCTCCTGCAGAGCCACCTCTACCTCCTGACGAGTGGGAACATCACCTGCACCATCACAGTCACACTTGCAGGTGGCTTTTCACTACAAAAGGCGCACAGCTTCTTGCAATGTATGAGACCACAGGTATGCCATGCGCTGCCTGGGGCATAAGCTTCTGGCTGTTCCAGGTGCTCAGGACACAGGTGTTGCAGGGCAAGAGAGCAAGCTGCGGCAATTGTCTGTCCTCGGCAGCTCAGGATAATCTCGACAGCTCAACAAGTCACGCACCTCACTCCCCACACAACAGATGAGTCCACATAGTAATGCCTGGCCATGCCTAGAAACTCTGCACTTAATTGCAGCAACGCAGTAGCTTACCGTGTAACAGCTTTTCCATACAATTTGCTTTCAGCAGCTCCTGATGAGCTGCGGCTTGCAGCCACTCTGCCTCTTTCAGCATGGATGCGGCCAGATCTGACGGCTGCCCAGGTGATGCTGCTTCTATTCTCAACGCAGCTTCTTTCTCCTTCCATTCTGACACCTTCTCCTTTGACGATCTCACGCTGGTGAGCAACGTCGCACATGTGACGGTCATCGCGCGCCTGCAAAGACCCAGTAAGCTGCACCGGGCTTTCGGAGCGATAGCGTGCCAATCACAGACAGAAGCTGTGGCGTTAAGGGTGAGCAATCCTTGTGCCTCACGATCACCACTCAGTCTGGCGTTTGCTTACTCTGTGCTGAGTCGTCCGGGTCTCCGGGGAAGCTGGCCTTCTGCGCCAGGAAGCTGCCCAGCCTGACCCTGCCCACACTGCTCCGATCATAGGTAGCTGCAGATGTGAAAAGGAGTGTAGGCCTACGTAAAGGCGCTGTTAGCTATTCTCAAAGCGTCCCCTTCTGTCAAACGAACTCAGATGTATTAATTCACTGTTGGTCGCACAATTGATCTCTGCCAAGTCTCAATGCAGACCTTCTAGAATTGATGAGCATATAAGTCACGGAACCGCCCGTGATGTTGCATTCTGAGGTGCCACCACTAATATACTCTTGCTGTGGGAATAGTTCTACCGGATTTTCGGTACCAAGAAATGCAGAGCTTGTAGGTCTCGCTTACATCACTGCAAGCGGCACTCAATCATCTGTTCTATGACCCACACCAAGCCAGTGAGCTCTCACAGCGAGCACACAAGCAAATTGCTGATCTGTTTCCCTGCTACTGTACACTTTGGTACATTGTGGTACACTTGTACCCCACATGGGTACCCCACATGGGTACCCCACAGACATCTCACACGCCGGCTGCATGTCACTGACAAGACCTCTGAGGAAGGGGCCAGATGCATCTGGCACTTTACGGGCCTTCTTCAGCACACACTCGCATGACTTCTGGGATCAGCCTCCCAGGCCAGGTGCGTGGGGAGCAACTCAGCAAGCATTGCACTCAGGCAGCGCCTAGTGCGTGACAGTGGCTGGCAACACTCTTGGCTCTGTGGTGCAGCAGCACTATGCAACAGCCCGGCGGGGAGCCAGCTCTGCAGATATCCTGCGCCTGTGCATTATAGAGATCTCAACATTGCTCCAGCGAGCAGTGACCGCCTGGAACATTGCGGCCGCATAATTGGACACTTCCATGGGGCCGGCCTCAGGGCCCAAGATGGTGTGTGCCAGGAGGTCGTTGATGACCTTCACTGCGGAAGCCCTCGTTTTGAAGCGGCAGCGCTGGATCTCGATGTCGTCCATCCACAGCAGAAACCACTGGCTTTGGAGGTTGGACACAACCTACAGGACGTACAAGAATGTGGCGAGCCAGGGAAGCTGGTAATGTCATTGCCCGTACATGCATGACTTCACAGTGTGCACATGCCCCACTTTGGACTATGTCCCTGGTCACCAACCGGAGAGAAAGCAAGGTGCTGAAAAGTCTTCAATACCCATGCAAGGGGGAGCGCTACATGCCCAGGCAAGTACCAGCACATCAGGAGGCCTCTAGCATGCTGGGCGCTGTGGCCAGTTGTTGCTGGAGAATTTCAGGGCTCTTAGAGAGTGTACAGAGCTCACCATGACAGGCTTCTCATCTGGCGCGTGCAGGTTGGCCAGCAAGAGCCTCGCTTCCGCATCGATGATCTCAGCCCCCGTGACAACCCTCCTGATATCGAACAGCACTCGCGCGCCCATCTCCGGCCGGTGGGCCCTGACAGCTGAGCGAGTCGCCACCAGGACATCCGTGCTAGCTTCAAAGTTGTAGCCCAGATTTGCCAGGCCCGCATAGCTCAGCAGCTGTGGGTCGCGGGTGGCATCCACCCACTCTGACTCCTCCCCGCCAAGCTCAATGAGCTTCTGGAGATGGGGGATGAACCTGCAGACACACACAACAGGATGCAGAGCTGCCAGTTTGAGCATGAGCATCCTGTGCCACAACTCCAGAGAAACACCCAGTGCTCAGCACATCTAACGCTTCATGAAAGCCGGTCTGGGAACTGGAAAGCTCTGCAGAGCAAGGACGCCCATGTCTGATGAGTGCTGCCTTGCAGTCACAGTTTAATGCACAACCACGTTGCCTTAGGCTGGCCCAATGCGTTCAGGCTGGGCTGCTGCTAGGTGATGCAATGGGTGTTGCCCCCTCCCAGAAGAGCCTCTCTCGTCTGCACTCACGCAGCAGCGCAATCTGAAGCAGGTATCCCACCTGTCAGAATGAGCTGAGGGGTCGTTGTCGTCCCAGGTCAACTCAGGTTCCGCAAGCTCTGGCAGTTGCTGGGATGGCAGCAGGTACTGGAACGGTGCCTCCTTCAATCCTGTTGCGCTACGCGTCCCCTCCCAGATACCGGGGTCCAGCCTGTGCACACTGACATAGTCCCCACCCTCCTTCAGCGCCCGTAGGACAAGTAGTCCCTCCTGCAGAGCCGCCTCCGCCTCCTGAGGAGTTGGAACATCACCTGCACCGTCACACTCACCCTCGCAGGTGCATAGTCATCACCAAAAGACACACAGGTCCTTGCAGCGTGTGAGAGCACAGGCATGCCCTGCGCTGCTTGGGCATAACTTCTGGCCTTTCAGGTGCTCAGGGCACATGTCTTGCAGGCAAGAAAGTCAGCTGTGGCAATCGACTTTCGTCGATAGCCGAGGGCAATCCCGACGCTCAGCAACTCAAGCACCTCACACCCCACACAACATATGAGTCCACATGGCAATCCCTGGCGCAGCGCCAGCAATTCTGCACATGGCTACAACAACGCAGTAACTCACCATGGAATAGCTTTTCCATGCAGTTTGCCTTCAGCAGCTCGCGATGAGCTGCGTCTTGCAGGCACTCTGCCTCTTCCAGCATAGGTGCGGCCAGATGTGACGGCTGCCCAGGTGATGCTGCTTCTGTTCTCAACACAGCTTCCTCCTCCTTCAATTCAGACACCTTCTTCTTTGACAACCTCACGCTGGCGAGCAACATCGCGCATGTGACGGTCATCACGCGCGCCTGCAGAGACCCAATAAGCTGCACCGGGATCTCGGTGTGCTAGCGTGCCAATCACAGACAGGAGCTGTCGCCTCAAAGGTGAGGGATCCTGGCGAGCCTCACGGATACACCCAATCTGGCGTTCTCTGACTCTGTCCGGGTCTCGGGGGAAGCTGGCCTTCAGCCCCGGGAAGCTGCCCAGCCTGCCCCTGCCCACGCTGCTGAGCAGCAGCCGTCGAGCGCATATACTCGCACTGCTCCAGCTCCCTAGGATTGCACTTTGCTGGAGCAACAACGCAGACCAGGAGGGCCTTTAGAAGCACCATTAGCTGGCCACCTCATACCTTCAGAGGGTGCCATCGCACGCTTGACTAGCGCACAGAAAAGTAGCTGAGTTTCTAGCCGTTGTTAGTTCTCTGCAGCCTACCTGCCAATATCTAGGTGCTTGGTCACCAGCACCAGCTCCTCCGACATGCTATAGAGGACTTCCTTGCCTGAATTGACTATAGGGAGCTGCTCCTTTGCGTCCCAAGACACTCACACTGAGAGACAACCCGGGCCTGAGTCCCAAGCTGGAATGCATTCGCCAGCTTTGCATACACATTTCAGGCACAGTAGGGTAACATGGTACATAGCCCTTTACATGTGCAGACTTGCAAGATAATCTCCTGAAGAAAAGTAGCCTGTTCAGCACCTAACACCTCTCGAAAGCCCAGATGATCAGAAATTGTGTTGTCTTTCACCCAATCAGCCGATGCCCATTCAGCAGACCTGATCCAATTGTCAAAACAACCGCAAGCAGGGCATATGCAGCATTCCCACAACCGTCACACCTTGGCACTTTCAGGCGTGCTGGCTATCCCCCAAAGCGCTGCTTCACCTTCTGGCCTGAAGCATGTTCCTGAGCTATTGAGCCGGGTTCATGCATTCTCTGAGCTGCTTCACAAACCCCTTTCACACTTCTAGCTGACTGTGGCTGCGCTGTTAAGGCTCTCTTGAGCGGCCTGAAGATCCTGAGAGATAGGGGCCCCTGACACCCTACGAGCCCTGCAAAACCTCACGCTGATGACTTGAATCTCCAGGGTACCAGACTCGACACATATTCTGTATGGGAGGCACCGCTCACAGTCCTGATCCTGACATGCGTGTCATGACCCCTGCTTTGTGGACAAGCTTGCATACAGGACTGGGATATACACTGACGCACACTACCCTGGGCTCAAAACCCTGCACAAGACCTCAGCACATGTAAGTTGCTCAGCCAAAGCCCTAGTCCAGCACCATCAGACACTGCATGGACATCGCCCTGCAGCCCCTGGTATATGAGGGCATGGCTCACCGCAATACTATCATTGGGTGTGTAATATAAGTAATGTCTAGAGAGACATCAGAGACATCCTAATGCTCTCTCGCTCTCTCTCTCTCTCACAACCTTACCTCCCTCAGACGTGTATGTGCAATGACCTAGACTATCTGTAAGCCTGTCCATCACTTGTGAGTGGTTAGGTATACTGCAGTCTTGGCCTGCTTTGCTGGCTGCGTAAAGGCTGGGGGATCTACACATGCATCTGTGCAGCGTGTGCAAGACGCACCGAGACAATGTGCTAATTGTCTCCCTGTGGTGCCTGCCTGCCTGCTGCTTATGTACATGGGCCAGTAAACCTGGCGGACTGTCTACAATGCGAACGAGGCAGCAGAATACTGCTCTGAAAGGGGCTGACTCAGCCCGAGGGTTTCCCGAGCATTCAGGCACTGCTCTGAAGAGAGGACAGTTGCAGGTGACACACGCTGTGCGCCACTGCTGCAGGGGAGGCTTGCGCAGATCAGGTCCACACACTGTGGGGCGTGTCGACGTGCCGAAGCGCTCGCCAAATAGCGCTGTTGCACTTGAATCCGGAGCCGAAGGCAATCTGCCAAACCCTGTCGCCGCGCTTCACCCCAATCTTCGTCTCGATGTTGGCCAGTACATACCTGCAGGCCACACATCGTCATTCAAGCATCATGAACTGCTTGACTTTAGTGTTGACTTGCTGACCTCAGAGCCAGGCGCAGCCAGGGTAGGGCTAAAATGAGCCCAGTGGCAAGGGTGGATTGAGACCATAGTATTCTGCTCATACGGGGCAGGCACCCCTAGAGTCCTACTGACTGCAGCTACGGCATACACATGCCTATGAGCGCAGGGACAGCCAAATCACAGAAAACGCTCCAGGGTCTTCACATGCCAGTTGCAGCAGAAGGAGGCTCGGAGAACTTTTTTGTGTCAAATGTTCCTATTTCAGGCTTCGGACAACAGAGAAGTGGTGCGGATGGCAGCAGCCTACCAGATGGAGGAGGAGGAGGTGTTGCCGTAGCGGTAGAGGGTGTCCTTAGAGGGCTGCATCAGCGTGGGCGTCATCGACAGCTGCTTCTCAATCTCCTCCACCACTCCCCGCCCTCCCGTGTGGATGCACACGTGCTCGAAGGCCAGCTTGAAGTCCGGGATGTACGCTTTGATCTTGCGCTTGAACACCTGCAGCAACCCATGTACTCCCTGAGAATCACCACGGCACAAAGCTACGTCTCAATAAGCATCATGTATCAGCGCCTGAATGATAAGCCATGCCAACAATACTTTCTAAGCCGTTGGTAGGTCTGGGCCTCTGTATGTTACTGTTGCTCCAGGAAAAATCCTAATGCCACAGCAGTCTGACAGCAAGATTGCAGATGGGCAATGCCCTGCCCTGGGTACTGAAAGGAATAGGGAATGATCCTCACCTTCCTGGCTACCAGGTTCATGAAGAAGAGCAGCTGCTCTGAGACTGGCAGCACCAGGGGCGCCAGCGTGGTGATGTTGGCCTTCAGCGCGTGCCCAGCAATGGCCATGAGGTCCTTGGACAGGTACACACCTGCACAGACATCACCTGATATGGCCCTCCAGTTCATGGAAGGAGGTCTCAACGAGCTTGTCTCTTCGCTGGGGGGTGCTTTCAGGCTGTGCCATCGAACAGACCAGAGCTCACTAAACAATGTCTGGATGGATACTGGGCAGGCCCCAGTGAGGCTAATGTGACAGGTCATAACCCGCGCTATTTGCTCATGGACATGAACAGGCGATGCACCTGTTGTCCCGTCGTCATCTTCCTGCTGGTAGACGCAGCTGTAGGATGCATCGCTGGCGCCCATGTGGGTCCGCACCACATGGGACAGCTCATACCTGCAGCACACACCCATCACCTTCAGAGGCTTTCGTAAAGTCTCAGGACTTGCATTGCATACACCTCTGCACCCAGCATCATGTGTCGTGCAGGGAATCCCTCCCTGGGCCCCCAGCCCAAAGAGAAGTTGCCCGCAACCACACATGATGCTGGGTGCACTCTTTGCCAGGGCTGAAGGTCCAGGACCGAGCTGACAGTGCATGCACAGCGAGTAAGGTGTCCTTCAATGGCAGGGCTTCACGCATGCAGCCACAGCTGCACGCAGTGTGGTATTGCCAGGTGGGAGCAGGCAATTTGCCTAGGTCAACAGGATGGGTGGCGCATTCAGGACCAGGTAATGCAGGGCAGGTGAGTCAGGAGGGTCTGCACATGTGGGGGTTACTTACTTGGCGCGCCGCCGCTCGCTGCGCCGGTTGGTGAGCACCAGCGCGGCGCCGCCGACGCGGAAGAGGCAGTTGGGTATGAGCATGGCCTTGCTGTTGCCGAAGTACCAGTTCTGCGTGATGTTCTCCGTTGACACCACCAGCGCGCGGCTGTTGGGGTACACCTGCACATGATGCCTCAACCTGCTCAGCCCAGATGCCCATTATTCATGATGACCTGGCGTAGGGCCAAACCTGTCCAACAAAATGCTGAAGACCAGAAATGCGGCACTCTCAACAGCGCTATGCACACCATGCTCGTCAGACATCTTTCCACAGCACAGGCACGTATTCAGAGCTGTCTCACTGGCCACAAAAGGTAAGGATTATACATGGCTCAGTGTCACATCAGCGCAAGGATGAATGCAATCAAAGTCACTTGCGAAGCTATGCTGCCAAAGCATAGCTTAGCTGCCTGAGCATGACTTCGCAGCTGCCTTTGAATGCTGCATCCTCAGGCAGAAACTGAGCTGGAGAAGCTGTGCACAGAATGGGCAACACACGGTACAGACAATAGACAGAGATGTCCCCTGGGTTGTTATACTCTCACTACACCACTGGGCTAGACCCCACCTGCAGCAGCTCCTTTGCAAGAGAGATGGAGATGACGCCAGCTGAGCAGCCCATGCCTGACAAATTGTAGGACACGACGCTGGACTTCATCTTGAAGTGGTTGACGATCATAGCCGAGAGCGACGGGGTCGGGTTGAACAGCGAGCAGTTCACTATCAGTATGTCCACCTGCACAGAGTACATGCCCAGATTGAGCAACTTGAGCAGAAGGCATCCCTGCACAATTCCCTTTTTGGGTTGCCATTATGCGGCAGACATGCTGACATGTGGAGATTTGCATGGCTACAACACTGTAAGCCTGAGGTCCCGAGCAATGCACTGATGAGGTCGACAGAAAAGGATCTGTGCACGGTGCCAGAAGAGTCCTCCAAGCATGCTGCGGTGAGGTTATGCATCTCGAGGCGCGGCTGCACTGAGAGACCTCATAGCAGCCTGCTCCGCAGCCACCTTTGGCTTCAACCCAGCTGGCAAACCCAAAGGCGGGGTGCAATTTGCACTGACCTGTCTCGGCTTGAGCCCGCTCCGGGCCAGCGCCTCCTTGACGCAGTCAAACAGCACCATCTTCGCCTCATCCCTGGCCGCCTTCATGGAGATGGCTGGAGGCACCGTGTGCACAGCTGCAATTGCACGGACTCTCAGGCATCTGCCGAATGTAAGCACAGGATACTGTCAGCATGACGGACACCAATCACGGGTCAGCCAGTGGGACTTCATGTACAGCTGAAATAGTGCAAACTCTCAAAAGGAGCTAGGGCTATAAGGAGACAGGGATGGTAGCCAGACTGCTAGCTTGATGGATAGGCCTTCAGCTTGAAGGATGGGAAAACCAATAGGACCGGTCTGGGGCGCAGCCTGGAGACTGCATGGCAGGGGAGTGCATGCAAGAGCAGCAGGCGTACCATCTGGCAAGTAGGTCTCATCCCCCAGTCCAGACCTCTCTATAATCTTCGTCTGGAACTCCATGCTCTTCTCTGTGAATGCCTGCATATGGATGACATGCTTCAGCTCACCACCCCAAGCCCGCATGCTCCTCTGAAGCAGCAAGTCTGTATCTACACAGGACGCATGACAACGTCCCAGACAAAACAGAGCTTTGTTTGCTCTGCAGTGAATTCCAAAAGTCCTGTTTACTGCTGCATACAGCTGTCGACATTGTGCTCGGGGCCAGGACTGAAATCTCACCCCGCAGTTCTTTGACAGCTCTAAGAATGTCTGATGGGGCATTTTCAGCCTGCACAGCTTCACAGTGTCAGCCAGCAACTTCCTCCTGGCGACCAGGCCATGTTTTGTGTGTGACACAGAGGCCTCAGAACTTGTACTAGTAATGGTGAAAAGGCAGAGTCATGGTACATGGGACTTGCCGGTCTGGTGGCTTATAGCAGTGGTAGTCTATCAGGTAGACGGGCTTGGAGCGTGCGAAGAGGTATGTCAGGGCCACAATGGTGAGGAGGACGCAGCAGCCTATGAAGGTGATCTGCAGCACAGACGGTCGGCTTCAATGCTTCATACTGCTGGAGCAGGCCAGACGACATGCACCAGTAGCGAAAGCTGTTGCCAGTCCAGGAATGTAACCCTCACCAGGTTGAACTGCAGGTTGGTCTTTGCAGCCATGTCCCACATCTCCTTCAGCTCCCCAGACTTTGCCATATTCCCCAGCTCCAGCTGCGTTCAAGAATGTCCCATGAGGATGTCTGCCCCTTGCAGTGCAAGCTTGCAACACCAGTGCAGGACGACATGCGAAAATCATCTCTAACGTACATGTGAAGACACAAAGGTCAACGTCTGGCTTGTGCTCACCAGAATTGTGCCTCCCACAGGCAGAAGAAAAAGGGTTATGGCGTGCCGACATAGTAGATGGTATCCTCGCTTAACGTAATTCAGTGCCACATCCCGAGTAAAATCTGCTTGGGACATTTTACAATCAGTGAGAACCGGCGCGTCTTCATCCAATGAAGCATACTCACACAGAAGCCGTGTAAAGACCGGACCTGGTATGCGTCCCAGATAGCCAAATTCAGACACGCGCTGGCCACCTCGTCCCATGTTCAGTTGTCTGAGGTCTTTCTATCGCTAATGGCGTGGCTCCTACATCACATGCATGACAGGCCTCCCAAAAGTATGCTAAGGCGGGCTGCAAGCACTTAGATGACTCTGTGCCAGACTGAGGCATCCATAGAAGCAATAACTGCGCTATTAGACCTCGGTCGCGTGGACGTCCAAGGAGATCGGTTGCAAGGAGTGAGAAGAATTGCGTTCTCAAGAGGCCCCTCACTAGCAACTTCCGTGGTGATTACTGAAGCATGACGTGATCACAACGTTCTCTGGCAACAGAAGCACCTGATCCGTCTCTAGCATGGCAGTGCAGCCTTACGACTACTATAGTAGATGGAACTGCTTGCACAAGTGTGTCTGGGCGCAGGGCTTTTGGTGACATGACGCCCTTGATCCAGGTGTCCAATTGGGATACCCAGGTCCAAGCAAGGCTCTTATGCGCCAATTTTGCATCATGAAGGTAGTTATAACGGCTCCTGGCGTCCAAAGGACAGTGTCGGACTGGACGATGTTAACCATTTGGAATTGCTCTTTCCACAACAAGCAGAGAAAGCTCTACTGCTCCGTTTTCCAACACCAGTCCATCCCATCCTTTCTATACGTTGATTTGTGATAGAAAGGGCACCTTTGAGTCCATCACTTGCCAGCCACCGTCCCACCAGCTTGTTGAAGGCAGAGGCCCCTTTCTCGCATCTCACACCTCTCATGCCTTGCCCGTGTCTGTGTGCACTTGATGTCCTATACAGCAGAGCCTACCTTCTGCATCATGCTGGACATCGAGACACAGATGCCTGCAGCACCTTGAAGGTAGCTACGCTTCTCAGCAGAGGAAGCCTCTATCGTTGGAGGTAGTGCTTTCACTCAAATTTACCCAGAGTTCCAGTAACTTCTCTATAAAGGGCATGTACTGCATCCCCTGGGGACAATGCACAAGCTGCAACACATGTGGCTGCAATGTACAGTGCAGCTGAAAGCACTCGTCAGTGACCAAATTTCTCATGTGATCGCTGCTGTCTCCTTCAGGAGAATGGGAATCACGAGGAAGTCACATCTAAACCCCTGCTTGTTGATCCTTTACCCTTCGACAACTGCTGCAGATTGCGCTATAGCAGACGTTGCGACACAAATGCCATGGCCAGCTATAAGTCTAGACCAGCACAAGCTTGCTGCGTCCCTTACATTGTGACCCTGTACTATGTAAGGTCAGGCGAGAGGAGAATGCTAAGGGCGCTAGGCACTCACGCAGCCGCCATTGTCTGTATGATAATTTACCACATTGCCCTGACCAGGATGCTCCGCAAAGGGGGACTGCGGCTCTTGGGCTACTGTCAGGTGCCCAAAACATACCCCGACTACAATCTGGGGTTCATGAGGCCAATCACAGCCGCTTCAGATGTAGGGACTGAAGGGCAAAGGTGTTCCGGTGCTGCGTTCTGGGCAGGGTGATGGCCCAGCGGGCAGGAGGATCTGGTGCTGCACCCAACTCAGTGGAAGGCGCTGAAAGCAGCTGCAGACCATGTGCTTGCAATTTTCATGGGTGAAAGGAAAGGAGTCCCTGCTAGAAGGAAGGGCACACTGCTGCCAGGCGGCAGACTCATCTTTAATGACGCTAAACGCGCCACCGTGGACCTCATGCGGGCATTCTGCAAGGGGAGGATCGTAAATCTCTTCAAGATTGCTCTAGGAAGCACAATGGTGTCTCCGCATGCGCCAGCTGCGATGTGTTTGGCTGCTCAGCGCAGCGCCAGCGCCGCGTGACCATCAGGCCGCAGACTGGTCGGTGGAGGCGCTAAACGCCGCTGCGGAAGTGGCGCGGGCATTCTGCGGGGGGAGGACCGTGGAGGGAGTGGACGCCGTCACATGCAGCTGCTCCCACAAGCCCAGGGCTGCCTCTGTCTGGCGCAGGATGCTGGGCGGCTGCTCTTCGACTGGGCCCTCCCCTGCTAGGCTTCCCGCCTCGTCCATGTGCTGTGCTTGTGCTCCTGCATTTCACCACAACATCACCTGTGAGGGGCTGGAGATGCAGGACCAGCAGAGCGATACAGTGAGGGCTGAAGACAGGAGGTGAAAGGCAGGTGCCCGGCATGATGGCGCCTCACTTCCCAGAATTGCATTGCGAGATCAGTGAACCCACAAAGTAGCAAATGTCAGCTGGGCGGTACAGACATCATGCTTCACACCACTACAAGCAAAAGAGTGTTTCCATCTGTGCAGCTACAAAGAAGCCAGTATATGTGTGTCTTCGATGCAAGGATACCAAGGTGGCATTCTTCGGCTGGGCCGCACCTGCTGTGTGGATATGTGGGGGCTGTGCAGCAGGCTTCACAGCAGCTGCTGTCTGAGAGTGACTGCTGCCATTTAGGGGCGCGCCTCGCTGATTAAGACTGCCGGCATCCCGCCCTGACAGCACTTGCCTTGGCTGAGTGTCCTTCATGCCGCCCATGTCCAGGGAGGCCTGGTGTGCCAGTGTGGCAGCTGCCAGCTCAGCGGGATCTACTGGCGCGGCCAGGTATTGCACACTCCCGTCATCTGCAGCAATACACACAGAGATCAGGTCCCTATGGTCATCGCCACTATCTGTCTATAAATATGTTCTATCATATTGCCAGGCGTCCTACCTATGGCAATGCTCTCTGCACACAGGAGGACATCAATCCTTTACCATGACAAGGCTACATAACAGCTATATACCAAAAGATCAGAAGATCCTGGATCATCATAGCGTAGTGAAGCCATGCATGCAAATACATCTTCTGGATGCCACAGCATGCTGGAGAGCTGATGCAGCCTCACCCTGCTTCTGATGCTTCGCCGCTCTGGAGGACACAGAGCCTCTGCTGAGGTCCAGGCTGCGGCTGAGGTGCCTTTTCTGGCGAGGCTGCAGTGCTTCCTCCTGTGGCGGTGAGGCGGCCGCTCCCTCGACCTCCCTGTCAGCTTCCTGCTGCGACGCAGCCTCTGCGCCTGGCTGCTCCTCAGCCGCGTCCACAGAATTCTCCTCCTCCGACGAAGACGCTGGCTCTGCATTTGGAACTCTGCTTTGGACATTGTGATAAAAGCACAATTCACAAGGGCTATAGTGGGGATGTGCACTGCCATACTGAGCTGGGGATGGGTTCAGGCGGCTCATGTATGTGAGGCGCCTGACTGTACTGGAAGGGATGTTCAGGTCCGCAGAATGGCTGCACAACAGAGCGCCAGTAGTTCAAGGGCAGATACGACCCTAAATTCACATGAGGCGCACCGTCTCTATGCTGGGCGATCTGCTCCACAGAGGACCTTGCTGCATGGATGAGGTTGTTCACAGCGCCCAGCCCTGAGGGCAGGGGTGAGGACCCCGAGAGGGCTGCGGCTGCAGTCACTGCCTGCGCGCCTGCCGGGTGGCTCATGCTGCGCAGCTGGCCCGCCAGGCTGTCGATGTCGCGCTCAGCCTTGCGCACGAGCTGACTCATCAGCTGCGCAGATACCACAAACCTTCAGCAGGAGATGCGCCCCACACCCCTGATTCCTCCCCCTCTTGCAATCTACCCACATGCATGCCCCGCTCAGCCTTGTGCACAAGCTGGCTGACCAGCTACGCGCTGCAGAGGTTGAACAGCACAAAGCACACTCCAGCAGTAACCTCAGGCCAGTGTTCACCCCTCATGCACGCTCATTGTAGGTCATCTCACGCATAGCTTATGCAACTAGGCTGGGACTTCTCGTCCATGCTGGTCAGAAATAGAGCTGCTGGAACGAGGCTTTGGTGCTGTGGACTCACCTCTACAGAGCAGAAGGGCTGAGAGAGGAGGTTGTCCAGGTGGGGAGCTCTGACCAGCAGGCCTGTCCTCTTGTGATGCTTCTTGAGGATCTTGACCAGTCCAGTGTATGCCAAGATCGACCAGTGCACCAGCAGGAGCATTTCGCCGTGGAAATCCACATAGCTCTTGAAGACCTTCCCAATGGCCTCCATGTTATGCTGGGCAGCTTCGGCTGCATCCTCCAAGCTTCGCAGTCTGATGACGCTCTCCTCCTCCTTCTCTATGAAGAGCTCGTTGAACTGCTGAACGTCCTCGTTGAGGGTCATGACAAAGCTATGCTGTCTCTCTGCTATGGCTGCCCTCTCTGCCGGATCGTCTGCTCCAACCTCCACATTGTGACGATCAGGCAGGCGCTTGAGCCTCTTCTTGAGAAGCTTATAGCAGCTGTAGAGGTTCTGCAGCTCAGGGGTCTCATTAGCAGACTCACGGAGCAAGGCTCCAAACTTCATGTTCGTACCCCAGATCAACACCGAGACGCAGGAGCCAGCGTGCGAGGCAAGTAGGCGGGCAGCTCTGCACCAGACCTCGTTGACGAAGAGCGATGTTTCATGACAGAAATGCAGCATCTCCCGTTGCTCTTGGATTCTAGTGAACCATGCAGGACACACGCTTAGTAAGCTCCACACAAGCTGTACAGCATGGTCGGCATACGAGAGCATCAGATGCGAGAGCCAATTTCTCTCAAACTCTTTAAAGGTGTGTGTGACGAAACGCCATAGTTGCCATCCCAACCAGCACTTACATGCTTGTCAGACTGTACCCGCTATAGGACGCCAGAACCTTTTCTCAAGCCAAGACCCCACTTGGTACAAGCCTGCATCCTACAAAGGGGACCTCGGCTAGCTGATGTACATGCAGATCTGCAGGGCGTAGCATATCTGTGACTTTGCGACCTGACAACTAGGTTCTAATGCACTTCTGGTCTTGTGCACCCGAAGTCTTTCTACTTGAGGCTTGAAGTAGGACTTGTCACAGAGTGTCCCCTATTGGCAAGCACATGCATTCCTACAGCTGATTTCTGGCATCTTCTCCTTTCCTCCTCTTCTCGAGGGCCTGGTCTGCTTCGTGATGTCAGGAGGTCCAAAGAGGCAATGATGCCTCGCAACCACTCTGATGCTTCATAGCCTGTAGCGGCCAGGTACTGATCTCCTTCATGAGGGCTATCCAGTGGTGCAATCTGCTCTTCCCACAACCCTCATCTGCTGCACAACGCGCAAATGCTGCACGCAGCGTGCCTGTGACTTCAAAGAAGTGGCTCCTCCCCCTCGCTCAGCAAGCCACTGCCATTTGGGGCAGCCGAAAACACCCACATCAGGTGATGGGCCATCCAGCGTGGCAGCGCGAGTGCTCAGTGCCATGGCTTGGGAGCATGGCATGCGCCAGCCTGCCGGGCAGGCGGGCGCCCAATATGTGTATGCTACAGGGCGGAGGCGGCAGCGCTGAGGGGCTACTGCTGGGCGCAGCGCACTTGCTGGCCGCGGCCGCCCTCCTCCTCGTCGCTGCTGTCGTATGCTTCGGCGCTCTGGCTCTTGGCGTACTGCTTCCGCGCGCGCAGCTCCTCCTCCATGTCATCCACCGGCCTCAATGTCACCTACGCCAGGTGGCAAAATGTTTTAGCGCTCATCCCCTTACCAACACCATGCTTTCTATGAGCGCTTCAGGCAGATGATGATACATGGTCCAAAAGTCTCCTCAGCGCTGAAACGCTCTCCTGACTATGCTTTCCCGAGTGCTCCAGGCAGATGATGGTACATGGCTCAAAGATGGACTTAGGTTCTGCATGCAGACGTCCCTGCCAGCCCAAAATGACGCAAAGCATGGTTATGACCAGCTTATGCAGCACATGTTCAGGGACCCAGCAGCGCCAATGCTGCGCTGGAACCGACCTGCTCAACATCCGGGCCGCCATGAATGCTGACGCGGGGGGACTGCACAGCGCGTCTCACAGCCCCTGCGCGCTTTGACAGAAACCTAGACAGGCGGCCACTCGGCAGGGCGCGGACCTGCTCGGCATCGACGTCCATGCTGCCGTTGAGGCTGGCGCTTGGCTTGGGGCCGGGCAGGACGGATTGCAGGGCGCCCACTTGCTCCTGCGACAGCTCCTCGGGGAAGACCACCTTGAAGTGGATGTACAGGTTGCCCTTCTCGTAGGGCCGCCCATGCACGGGCATGCCCTCGTCCTGGATGCTCTTCCACGAGTTGGGCTTGATGACCTTGCCTGGAGGCTCTGATACCTGCAGCAGCCAACTCCATGCTCAGAAGGGCTAAGGTGCTGCTTTCCAGACAATATATAGGACTTATCAGAAGAGCCAGAGCAAGCAGGGACAAAAAATTACCTGCAGGACCCTGCCATCCAGGTGTGTGATGTTGAAGGACACGCCACACAGCGCTTCGTGGAGGGTGATCTCCTGCAGCAGGCACATAATTGTAAGCAAACAGAATCTTCCTCTGATGCGCCTGAACGTCGACGGATTGTGTAAATACACAGTACTCCCCACAAGGATGTGCCTCTGTTCAAGCACACCTGTGTAAAGATGCTATGCAGAGGACAGGCACAGCACATCGACTTCATGTAACCCACTGCAGTCCAGTTGGTTGGTTGCCGAGAGAGCTGCGACTTACCTTCTCCATGACTAGGTCATTGTTGGCGCGCTTGAAGATCTTGTGCGGTTTGGCCTCCAGCACAAAGACGACATCGCCCGGGAGCACGCCCAGCTCGCTCATGCCTGCTTCGCCGCGCAGCACCACCTTGGCGCCAAACTTGTGCCCCTGCTCGATGTGCACCTCGAATACCTTCCTCTCGGGCATCAGGCCCTGCACGCAGACACCATTATCACTTCTGGGATTCCTCATGCGCATATTGGTTGAATGCCATTCTTACTCATGATCACCGCGTCTAGGAGGGAGACGTATTGGTGGCTGTGGCTGTGTCAGCATGGCTCATGGCAGTGTTGCCACCTGCTGGAGCATGCAGAGGGGAGTTGAAACAATTGAAGTAGGCGGTCAGAGCGCCAGCTGACTCATCTATGCTAGTGCAAATGGCGGAATATGGGGCGCAGCGCTGCATACCTTTCCGCTGCAGGCTGTGCAGGTGTCGTGCTGGGGCGTGGAGTAGCCTGTCTGGTTGCAGCGAGGGCAGGGCTGCTGTATTTGCTGCATCATGCCGGGTCCTAGGGGACGCATCATGACCTGCACTCCGCTGCCATGGCACAGCTGCAGCCAGAGAAGAGCTGTCAGAATGCTTCCAACATGCATGAGGGCACAGGGGAGTATTGCATATGCTGTCAGTTGGGGCTTCCAGGATGGGAGAGTCATCAGAATGCAAGCATTGCATTGCATGATGAGAAGAGCAACATTGACTGGCGCACCTCGCATGTGTATTGCCGGCCAGACTTTGTGCCCTTGCCTTGGCAGGTCTCACACTTCACGTTACGTGCCAAGGAAAGCTTCCTGCAGCAGGACAGGGGCTGTGGTGAGACACTGTTTTGCATAAGCTATCAAGCAGATGCGCCGAGCATTGCAGTGCATGAGGGATATAGTTTCTGCAGCACTGGGATAGTTCACATTTAAATGCGGCACTGGGATGACTCAAACAAGGTTCCAATATGGCACTAATGACCACAGCCCACCTGTGGTGAGCCATTGGGAGGCAGCAGTCATCAGTGCCACATTGACATGCAGCTCAATGTCTTCTAAGAAAATATAGATGCTGCTAAGCGTATGACTCTGATAACCTTGCATGTGGTTGAGACTACCAATCAGCGTAGTGGAAACACCGGTATGCCAGAGCCGGACCTGGTGCCACCGTTGTAGACCTCTTCCAGGCTGACTTTGAGTCTGTGGACGACGTTCTCGCCGCGGCGCTCGCGCTGGCGCCCCCCGCCGCGGCCGCCCCCGCCAGACAGAATGTCAAAGATGTCGCTCATGCCACCTGGCGGGCCGCCACCGCCGCCCATGCCCTCCTTGACCGCATCCTCGCCATACTGCAGCAGGAGCCAAAACAGACTTGAGCAAGACTCATGACAACAGACACTCGTTCACTGTAGCAGGAGCCAGAAGCTGACTGACCAAGGAATGTCACTGCGAGAGAACAAGCAGCGTTCGTCTGCACAAAAGTTTTGTGTGGGCTCTTCACAGCTTGCCATCAGGTCTCCACAACATTATGGCTCACAGCTTGGACAAGGCCTGCTCCCTGTCACGTGCAGACATTGGAGAGGCTGCAGGAAGCACCGCATGCGCTGGCTACCAAGCGTTTGCCAGACAGAAGGCCCTGATTGTGATGAGCACGGCATACAACTTCAAGAGGTCGTGACATGGGAGCGCTTCAAGTGGCACACCTCGTCATAGATCCTTCTCTTCTCTGGGTCCTTGAGTGTCTCAAAGGCTTCATTGAGTTCCTTAAACTTGTCTGTGTCGCCACCTGCTGCACGTCAAAGAACTCATGTAGTGCAACTATCGCCGAAACGCTTGAGAAATCGTGTGCCGAGGCATCGTGAGGACACAGCAGAAGCTTCTTATGTGCACAGATCAGGGCGTTGCTGAGGCCGCATCGTCTCTCAGCGGCGCACGACCAGGCCTGGGATGGCATCCTTACATCCTTTTGTAACAACACCTCTACATACATTCCGGCCTGAGAGCGCGCGGGTGTGCCAGCATCACGAATGGTTCAGAAACTTCCATCCTCTTCCACAGGAGACAACTCTGAGGCCTAATGCTGCAAGGCTTTGGAGAAGCACAGAGAAGACATATGATATTCTCATGTGTTGAGTGGCTGACGTAGAAGCTCAGAGGCTTCCGACTCTGCTTTCTGTACTTGTTGGCGTCCTGAGGAAACGGCTCTAGTAAGCTTGGCAAAGCACCTTTGTCGGGATGCAGCTTGAGAGCCAACTTGCGGTGCGCCTTCTTGATCTCCGCGTCGCTGGCACTCCTGTCGACTCCCAGGATGGTGTAGTACCTAGTGTTGTCCGACTTGCTGGGGCCCATGCTCGCGCCAGGGAAGCCCCCAAAGGGGCCTCCAGCTCCTCCGAAGAATCCGCCGCCCCCGAACATGCTGTCCTGCTGCTAATGAACGAGCTGCGATCCTAAGACTTCTGTATGAAGCCTCCAGGGCCCTGGAGCGCTGCTGCCCATTTTCTTGTTGCCAGAGTGTTGCCAGATTTGGCAATCCCGTGGCTCTACACTTGGCTCCATGCATGCTGGCACTGCCCCGGTCATACATCGCTTGGGGGACGCTGAGTGCTGCAGCATCACCGGAGTATTGAGGCATGTGAAAGGTAGCCATCGTCGTGCTGCGCACGGCAGCCGAGGCTGTGGCTTAGTAGTGCTGGTACTTCATGCACCAAAGGCAGAACGATACACCCTCCTCAATGGCAGCGGTGGGCCAGAAAAAGATGAAGCCACACCCCAAAACCATAGGCTTTGACGCAGCCAATAAGGGCGATGACCGGATTGCATTCGTGGCAAGTGCCCTCGTTGGGCAGAAGGTTGATGTGCAGATTGCGAATGGCACTGTGTACGAGGGGGTCCTGGACAGCCTGCAGGCTCGCAGCAAGGATGCGCAAGTCACCTTGTGTTGGGCAAAAGCCATCAGGGGGCCAGACTCATCAGCCCAGGCCAGGCCTGTTAAGGAGCTTGTGATCAAGCCAGAGGACCTGGTGCAGATTCATGCAAGCGAGGTCGACCTGTCACCCGAGGCGCTCACAGGGCCTACAAATGGAAGCGGGGCTTTCGGCACGGACTCCGAGATATCAAGGGGAAGGGGCGGGTAAGCCTGTCCCTCACACATTCATCGGCTATACACCTGGTTCATTACAGCTCATGAGCCATCGTGGTGACAACGATCTTTGCAAGCTTCTCGGTGCCCTTTGCCTGCTCACTCTCACAAGCTGTGGTGCCTTGTCACTTCCACCTGGCCTGTGATATGCTGGGACTTCTCTGTGATATGGCCTGACTTTTCATCACTTGGCTGCAGAGTGGAGAGGGAGCTCAAACGGTGGGAGCCAGAGGGGCTGCTGGGGAACATGAGCCTGGACACGCCTGCTGGCAAAGGAGGCCGCTCAGGTCACTGGGATCAGTTCGAGGCCAACCGGAAGATGTTTCAGGTGTGTGATGCCCTCAGCCACCTACCTCACAGGGACTCAAGCTTTGCTTCCATGCCAGCTCCTTGCAAGACAGCAGCATCATGCAAGTGACGTGCTGTGTGTAGCAGCTGCTGTGCATTTGCAGAAATGGCATAGCCTCGTCCTCCCGTCACTAGGATATAGGGGCCTGGCAGGATACATGTGGCCAATTGCATTCACGGCTTGTGCAGGTGAAGTCCACCTGGGATGAAAACCTGTACACCACCAAACTGGATCCCACAAAGATAGGCATCTCGCGAGACGAAGCAGACCGCTTGGCCAGAGAAATTGAGGGCTCTGTGGCAGGGAACAGGCACCTGGCAGAGGAGCGCAACCAGAGCCGAGATACTGGAGAGGAGGTCAGCAGTCCTGCGACCTTCTCGTCTCCCCACAACTGCCAACTCTGTTGCTGCACATCGCTGCGCCTTATGCCAATGCAGCATGTGACGCCGAGGAGAGGGCAATGATTGTGATGAGAGTGTGTGGAATGATTATGACAAATATTCATCCATTGGGGTTGGGCCTGACATGCTTCAGTGCGAGTGCAGATGAATGAGGAGGAGCTGTACTCGTCTGTGGCGCGAGGGGATGCTGGGTACGAGGAGGACAGCAGCAAGATAGACGCAGCCAACAGCGCCACCTTTGGCGCGGCAGAGGACAGCGGGGTGGACACAGAGGATGGGGACCCTGCAGGCTCTGGGAAGAGCGCCTGGGGAAACGCTGGAGCTGGCGTGGCAGCTGTGAAGGGCAGCCAGACCAGGTGCGGCAGTGCGTTCTACACGCGAATTGCCCGATGTGAAGCTGGGATCCTGAAATCGCCCTCATATGTGGCAGTGCCAGACTCTTCTGCATCATCCCCATGCTCCCTTTCGGGACATACTTTGCCGCCATGCAACCTTTCATGCACCTCATGCAACAGCCTCTTGCAGCTGCGATCAGGCTCATGCGTGCATTCATAGCGTCAGTCTGCCTGGTGTACCCATGAGGCAATGAATGAGAAGGCTCAAAGGGGCATGTTTGCGTGCGGTGCTCATGCTTCTGCGTACAGCGCAGCTGCCATACCTCCCTCAGAGTAGCAACATGAGGGAAGGCGTGACTGTACAGTCTGCCTGATCTGGAGCATAACTGTGCAGGTTGCCTGAACTGGAGCGGCCTGGGAAGGTGCGCACGCAGCCCATCGCGGTGGATCATCGCAAGGAGGTGAACAACATTCGGCGGGATCTGAACACCACAGGCGGCAGCAAGGGCAAGGACCGCTCCTCACCGTCCTCCTATGGCACCCCCAAAGGCTTCCGCTCGCCCCTGTCCTCCCCTCTAGTGGGAAATGCTGCCCAGGTCAGATTCAGCGCCCTTCTGACTTGCCTTGATATCCCGCTATGACTCCCCTCAGCCAAACGTCCACCGCACCCAGGGCAGTTCGCTGGGAGGGTCTCAGCATGCTGTTCTTATATACTTTTGCACTGCGACTCAGGTTTCAGTCAGAGCCGTCAATGATAAGAAGGATTCGCAATGTCCTAGCTAGAAAATCATGAGGACCACTGCCTTGACAGGCATTTGAAGACATGCTATGCTGTGCAGCTGCAAGGCCTCAACTTGGAGCCTGGGCAGCCGCACATCGACAAGAGCTTGCGGAAGGAGTTTGCAGAGTTCAAAGCAAGCAAGTCGGCCCAGAAATCAGAGTGAGCGCTCGCCTCCTGCTGACCGGCATCAGCTGTTGTATCCACTGTCTGTTCCTTCCTTACTTCAGTAACCCCTGCGCCATGCGCGTGCAATTGTAGCCCTGCTCAGTGCGTACTTGGAGGATACAGAGCTGACTCAGCAGCTGCCATCTCGCAGGCGCGGCTTCAGCCAGGGCGTGCCGGGCAGCGCGGGCAGCAGCTTCAAGGGCTCGGAGCACCCGCTGTCGCCCGGGGAGTCCATGCAGGCCGACTCCGTCCCCTCCGCAGGGCCCGCCGCGCCCAAGCGCTCCTTCTCGTTCTCCTCGGAGGCGTCCACTGGCGCGCAGCCGCCCCCGCCCCCCAGCACCACCCCCAGCCTCACCCCCGCCTCAGGTGCGTCTTCATGCGAATCCATTGGTGAGGGAAGTCTGGCCTACTGCTTGGCACTATGGAGAATGGCATTGCAGTTAGTACGGCTGCCCCTGCCCCCTAGCACCACTCCCATCCTCACTCCTGGCTCAGGTGTGGATATATGGGAGATGGACTCTGTGCAGCTGATATCATTAGGTGCACGAGTTTAACAGAGGGCAATGCATGACTGCAACAGATTGGCCTGAGGGACTGTGCATGGGATTGATGGCACCCAACATGTGTTGCCTCTGTGCCTATAAGTCCTCCTGTGTGGAGATGGCACGGAAACGTTGAGGCTGTGTCTCATCTCCTGTATCTTCGCCCTAGGATTGTCCTTCTTAGCTGAGTGCTCGACTGAGGAGTCTGTGGACTGCAGGCAGTGCGAGGCCTGCTAGCAGCGGACACCCTCCAAAGCCGACCTCTTCAAAGCTCAACCCCAATGCAAAGGCTTTCTCCTTCAACCCTGATGCCAAGGAGTTCAAGCCAACCTTTTCAGCAGCCACCACACCTGCTGGGACCCCCTTCGCCACACCTGGAGGTGAGCAGCCGACCTGCTCAAGAAAATGTGTTATCTGTGCATGAAAGGCAAGCACCAGCCAGCATCCCCTTTTGTGCACAGTCCTATGATCAGTGGTAACGCAACATCTGTACTTGGTCCACATTAGTGTGGAGTGACTCAAAGCTCACCTTTGGGTGTCGTGGTCTACAGTCATTGTGCCTAGCTCATGCAGTACTGTGATTGCCAGTGCTGTCTTCAGCAACTTCCTGCGTCTGACTAGGAGTCATGGCTGCCTGCAATCACCAGTGTCAGCAAGGCTAGTGCAGAAGGTTGAAACATCATGATGCATGTGCAGCCACTCCCCCAGCGACACCTGGCGGAGCGTCAGTGGCCAGCATGTCCAGCCTGGGCGGCTTCCGCAGCAACAGCACCAGCAGCAGCCACTTCCCGCCCATCCCCGCCAGCCAGTACCTGGCCTCGCGCTCGCACGTCTCGCATGGCCCCACCCATGCCAGCCCCGGCGGACCCCAAGGTGGGCGCCACCTCCCCTGTGCCATGTCATGTGCTCTGCAGCACCTGCGGTGCCCGTCATGCTGCTCTGCTTCAGTGCTGCCTCACCTTCACCGTGAATCTGCACGTGTCAGCATGATGGATGGGGCTGCCATGGATGGTTTCCAGGCCGCAAAAGTCTAGCGAAAATGTGTAATACGTCCCCATGACAGTATTTAACAACCAGCAGAAGCTGGACTGGCCACAGAGTGCTTCCTGCTTCAGATGGGGCCATGCAAGAGCGAGCACGGCGCAAAATCCGCAAGCTTTTCGCTGACAAGCAACAGGTGTTGCCTCCATGGGGACTACGCAGGCGCGAACCGCTGCGAGCGCGCATGCACTGGCAACACCATATGAGCGGTAGCTGACTCTTTGTGGTCCCGGAAATGCGAGAGCGGGTTGCGGCGCGCAGGGCGGCGCTCGGAGCCGGGCGGGCGCATGGCGCAGGAGCGCGAGCACGGGCGCAGCCGGGACAGCGAGGCCGGCAGCCACCGCGGCAGCCACCGCGGCAGCCACCGCGACCGCAGCAGCGACTCGGGCTTCGCCAGCGAGGCGCCCTCGCGCTACCCCAGCGGCCCCCTCGCGCCCATGGGCTCCTCCGGCCTTCCCCTCTCGCCCTCCCAGGGGCCCCTCCCAGCTGGTGAGCCTTTTCAGGCTCACTACTGAATCATGCTCTGGACGGAAGCTACATCAGAGTCATGAGGTGCACAGAAGACACCTCATGGTCCCCCTCTGTGTCGCTGTCACGCTCAGAGTACCCTGATCCGAAAGGAACTCATAAAAAACCCAGCCTCACCTGCAAAGTCTGCAGTGCAATTTGCTAGGCACTCTTCCTCACTGAATCAACTCCTATGCTAGCGTGAAGCTCTAAGGCAGCCGTGTTAGCTCCCACGTACCGGATTCTCGCCCCCAGAATATGTTGCCTGGCTGCTGAAAGGCAATTATCGAGCCTGCCTAGCTGACTGCCCTGTCAGTCACCTTCATTGTCACATTGATCTCTGTTGCAATTACTTGCAGGCAACATGCCGGTCAATCCCATGGGTGCTCCTTGGATGCAGCAGCCATATGTACAGCAAGGGCAACATTTTGTGCCTATGATGCCACCAGGTATGGCCCTGCATACTTGCGCACTGGGAAGATGTGTGTGACTTTGGCCCTGCTCAAGGTCCCAAGTTTCCCACATTTGGAGTCTGCACTGTATCAGAAGCATCCAGTAGGTCCTCATAATGCATCTATGGCCCAGTTGGAGCAGTCTTATTGCTGATTGCAGGCCATGGGTCCCCTCAGCAAGGGCCTTTGATACCGTTCCCTCCCAATGGCAGGCCTGGCTTTGGGGGAGGAGTCCCCCTGCGCCCAGGCCAGGTTGCCCCGCCCATGCAGTACATGCCGGGCAGCATCATCTACGCGCCAGGCATGCACAGCAATCCGGGCATGCAGAGCAGCCCTGGCGTGCCCCGGCCTCACATGTTCCACCCAGGCATGATGCAGCAGGGGCCCCACGGCGTGCAAATGATGCCCCACATGGGGGGTCCCGGCGGTCCGGGTCCCCCCATGGATGGCCATGTAGGCGCGTCAGCACACAGCTCGCCCGAGCAGCGCAGCAGGAGCAGCGGCCCGCACAGCTTCCAGGGGCAGCATCGCCCCGGATGAGCGTTAGCGCTGATGCTAGCGCGCCTGCCAGACTCAGTGGCATCGCTAGAGTGGGGCGATGGAATAGGGAAAGGGTACAGCGAGATCCCTTGTTGTGCCAGCCCTTCAGTGGCAACAGGGGTGTTCCATCAGGGCTTGCCCATTGTGTTGCTGCACAATCCGCGTAAGGAGGACTATGTTGGACTTATATATAAGCCAGAGTGTTGCATCATGCCAAGACGGTTGCAGTTGTGGCATGCAAAGAGGGCTTTCAGGTTCAGAGCGGGACAGCAGATCTGGCCTAAGATTGCCCTCGTTTTGCTCTAAGTGGAATCCTGCCTCTCAGTCAGCATCAAGGGAACTATGCAAATGAAGCTGCTCGAGAGGCGTATGGCAAAGCTGCAGCTGCAAAACGGTGTATCTCTGCCATATGGTGTGAAGAGTCCTCAGCAGCTCTCAAAGTGATTGAGGGTGCAGGGCTGAGCAGAATGAACAAACTCGCATGCTTCTGTAAATATTAATGGAACAAAATTCCTCAAGGACCTGCAGAGCTGGGGAGCATCTCACCAGCCTGCCTGGGCCTTGATTTTTGAATGGACAAACCACGTGGGCACACCATCTGCATCCATTCCCCTGTCTTCCTGTTGGCCCGACACTCCTCCAAGTGGTGCCAAGATGTCTATCGCAGGGTGGATGTTGCGCTCTGACTCGGGGCAGAGGTCGCAGGCTGAAATTAGAAAAGCGCGGGCGGGCATGCCCAACGTGCCCACCCCTGGTGGGCAGTGTCAGAGATATCGCATTGTCCGGGATGCAGAGGGGCGACACTTTGACGTCGAGCCAGTGCTTGTTGCTTTGAGACCATGATGAAGTGCGTGCTCGCATTCTCCGTAGGCCTGGCTGGCTTGTGCCTTGCCGCTTCCGCAGACCCATCGAATGGCTGGAACAGCAATTTGAGCTGGCAGACACCAGCCGAGCTCCAGGTAATCGACTTTCGAGTTATTCGATACTTAGCACGCCTCTTGGACGAAGCCGAATGGCTGCAGCTTTGCACACAATTCGATGCCCAGGCAGCACCATCTTGTACCATATACGCACATGAGAGCCAATATGTGGCGTCGAGCAGGCTTTGGACCTCAGCCACAACACCAAGCCTATCATGTACCTCTTCAACCAGCCCTGGTGCGGCGCCTGCAAGAGGCTGAAGGAGACCTTCCAGCAGGAGGGTGACAAGATATCCAAGCTCTCGCAGAAGTTCATCCTTGTCAACGTCGGAGGGGATGACAACAGTGGATTTGGGGTGCGTCTGATCCCAGTCTTGCAGCAGCCACCTGCCATCCTGGCCTGCTGTGTTCATCAGGCAGTACAGCTGCTCCTTGGCAGCACGTCCTGGATGAGAACGAATTGTGCAACTGCAGGAGGCATTTGCTCCAGATGGAGGCTACATTCCCAGAATCCTCTTTGCAGAGCCGAGCGGCACCCTGAGGCCTGATCTGAAGAACCCAGCCAATCAGAAGGAGTATGCATACTTCTACGACAGCATGGACAAGGTGAGCATGCATGCCAGTATACACGCTTCATCCTGCTCACCCCTGGAAACTACTAACAAGGGAGGCCACCTTTAAACTAGGGCTATAGGGCATACGCATGGGAGTCTAGCAGCCTCAACCACCCTGACATCCGCTTGCCATAGTATGATTGCAACAATGCTGCTGCTTGCAGCAGCATGCTGAGCAGGCAAGTGCTTTGCAGGTGAGGGCGGGAATGAAGAATGCTCTGAAGGTGCTGGGAAGCCAAGCAAAGGCAGAGACGCCCGAGCAGCCTGCTGCTGCGTCAGCAACTTCTCAGAAAACACCTGAAGTGAGTGAGCTGTAGGTCTACCACAGATGGCCTTGGAAATCCACACCAGGTGGGGTTTACATAGAAAGAGACGTACAGCTGTGACATACATGTGCCAGAAATGATGATGATGATGATGCTGCTGCACAGCCCTGTAACATCGAGTCACTACCCAAGTAGCCAGATCTGGCACACTGTGCCACACTGTGACAGCTCGCCATTCACATTGGCTCCAGTCTCTCATCCCACCATACCTCTTCTTTATCACAAGTAAGCCTGCACAACCTCATTCTATCATCTGCAAGGGGTGAAAGGAATGGAGTCTGAGTTCCATTAATTATGCCAAGCTATGACGTGTGACATCAGGTCGATTGCCCAAATGTTTTAAAAAGTTAGTGGAGCATGATTTTCCAAACAGAAATTTGCACCGCCTAGAGACCTCCAAGCTGGCATGGTATACATGTGGTAGTTCAACCTCCGTGCTGCATCCTGTCAGCTCTGTTTTGCCTGAGGCGCATGACAGCCCGATCAGCTCCATTGCATGCTTTGCCATGGCATTGCCCTGCTATGTGATGCATCTGCCTTACATGCTTTCCGCCCCTCCAAGGACTCAGCTGCCAAGTAAGGGGCATGTAGACACAGAGTTGACTAACACCATCAGGCCCACAGGCTTTCCATCACTACTACCCCCGGGTCTTTCCAGTACTGGGCGAAGCATGGTGTCTCCTCGAAGGCACAGCTGCATTCCACAGCATCCCCTACTGCGGGGGCGGGGCGCCTTGCGGGAAGCCGGGGCGCGGGAAGCCGCCCGGAGGACCGAAGGGGGGCCTGAAGCCTGGCGGGAACTGGCCTGGCGGCATCATGCCAGGTGGCGGCCGGAACTGCAGCACCACAGCAAAATGCTTTACTCTCACATTCAAGCAGAGTCTTCCCAGACACATTTGCTGTGCAGGGCTGCAGCTGGCTGATATCGCATGCATGGCATGTGGAGCCATCGACAACGGAGCTCACACTTTGTCCCCGGACATAAGACTGATTGCAGCACTGATGACTGTGCAAAGGTAGTGCTGCCACCCAGCTGCTCACATGGTAATTGTGCTGAGTTACACTGCGGTGGAGTGCCTGCCATACCGGTGTGCTGTATGCATGGCAGGAATGCTACTGGCCGCTACACTACGGTGCAAGAGACTGCCTCTCCAAATTTTTGAGGGCAGACAGGGGGTGGGGAAGGTGCTCACCCCTGGGGGAGCCATTCCTGGTGGAGGCATGCCCGGCATGCCCGGAGGGCGGAAGAACGGCGGGGGCGCGCCCGGCCGAGGCGGGCCGCCCTGGAAGGGCGGGGGGCGCATGCCAGGAGGGCCACCTGCAGCTGGGGGGCCACCTGCAAAGCATGCCCACCCTTACACGCTTGCTCTCCCACCCTGGTCATGTGTGACCGGACGGTCAGGACAGGCAGCCTTGCACATACGGCCTTGCATACTGCCAGCATAACCTTTGTGCAGTCAGCTCGGTAGCGTCTTGGCAAGCAGTCAATGCCTGCTCCAAGGCTTGGTAGACACCCTTCTGTATATTACAGAGCGTCCAGCAGCGCAAGGCTTGATTCTTTCGTGCCAGCTGTACATCAGCCACGATGTCATGACTCTGAGCGAAAGCAATGGGGCAGGATAGAGCGGAGCGGGAGCACTTGGGATGGGAGGCGCGCCTGCTGCGGGAGCGGCAGCGGGGGCCGGGCGCATGACGGGCGCAGCGGAGACTTGAGGCCGCGGCAGCATCATGCCGGGTGCTGGGCCGCCCACTCCCCTCGCCGGTGCACCCAGGCCCTGCAGGCAGACAGGTGCTCCTTTACACCCGCAGCGAAGGTGATTATGGCCAGCTTTGTGAGGAGCCCCGTACCTCATCAAAGCTCAAAACTTTGCAGCCAGGGACAGATAATGACCCAATTGCATCATAATGAGGCATACACCATTCAGTATATTGCCCCGCCATCACAACCGCCAGAAGTGCAGTGTGCTCTTACGGATGGGCAAGCAGGAGGCGGTGCCGCAGCTAGATCACCAATGCACAAGGAAGAGGAGATGATAGAGAGTGGGGGCTTACAGCTGGCGCCTGGCCTGGGGCTGCTGTGGGCAGGCCACGCCCAGCTGCTCGGCCCATGCCCGGTCCTGCTGGGGCTGCCTGGTTCTTGCCCACTCGCGAGATGTCTGCCGGGGGCGGGCCCTCTATCGTCAGGGAGATCACCTCATCGCCCCGCAGCAGGACCAGACCCAGCACCCTCCTGACATCGCGCTGCGGACAGGAACAGGCGATCACACAAGGCAGGGATCAGCACTATAGGTTGCGCAGCGTGTGGAGCGTCTGAGAGTGGGAAGCATCTCAAGGAAGCTGTGACCAGTCTTGTGTGCAAGATAGGTGGAGCAAAATGAGCCATACCTCCTCCTCAGACCTTCCTTTCTTGGGTGCCAGTTTTCTGAACTCCTCCGCATCCCCCAGCACCAGGTTCATGTGTCTGTCGAAGGCCATGAATCTGCAGCAAAGAGCATAGAACTCTCAACACCCAGGAATGTATGCTATTAAGAACCATGAAGCATGCTTGGGAACCGATCATTACTTCTGGCTCACCTGCCAACGATGTGGCGACCATCAATGAGTGTCACCCGCATCCCTGCAGGACAAAGCATATCATGGTGAACTCCTGTCAACCAACTATGTATCACAGAAACGACAATGAGGAGTGCGATGCTCAGATCAGGTCCATATGTGGAGACTTGCAGGAGCAGTGTAGAAGCACGCACTGTAGTTGATGTAGTTCAGCAGCTTGCTGGTCTTTGAGACCGACATCTTTGCAAGGCTGCTTGCTGCCCTCAGGCAGCCCGGACCCTTTGCTGGGTGCAGCCCTCAGGCAAGCCTATCCTTGCAGCTTCAGCCAGACATGCCAGGTGACGCTCAAATGAGCACAACAATCAGAAGTGATCTCGTCAGTGCTCACAACATTTCCCAAAAGTGCATGCTGGCCCAGGTTCCGCTGGGGACGGCTGAAAAGGACCTCGATCCGTAGCATGGGCAGCATGAAAGTTACAGAGAGCAGCTGGTCAAGATGTACTCTGTGCTGCATGTGAGGAACGCTTCGGGCAGAAAATCTTATAGATCGTTAGCATTAGGCATCATCTCATCTGCTCCTGTGTGTGCGACTGCCAGGCTGAGTGAATCAGCTCACGTTGTGAGGAGCCATGGTGCTTCGTTCTCCCATGTTTTTGCTTTGCTTTGATGTCCTCTTGCAGGCATTGAATTCTTTCTTAAGCGTTTTGTGTAACTCTGAGACGGTACTACCTCTATCACTAGAGCTTGGGTGATGCATGCAGGGAGATGATGCAGCCCTGGAGGCCATTAGGCAGAGAAGGATGCAGGAACTCATGGCAAAGCACGGATACCAGGTATCCCTTGTTCATCCTCCCATGCACCCTGCTCAGGCCATGCATGCCTGAGCCCTCCAGCTGCTCTGACTCATCCCATCTCAAGACTCTGATCAATGAGCATGAGCATGAGCTTTCGAGATGGGAACTGAGGAAGTCTACTGCTATATGTGACCGCTCACAGCCACCACTTAACGGATAGTCTACTATGCTCTGGCCCTCCAAAAGAATGCAAGCATGCGTGTCCAGAGCTGTTTCAGAGGATGCGGGCCCTGACATGCACGCATGCATTGCAGGGGGACCCTGGAGGTCAGATGACGCCAGAGGCGCAGCAGCAGCAGGAGGAAGCTCAGCAGCAGCAGGAGGAGCGGCGGCAGTCCATGCTGGCGCAAGTGCTCCAGCCGCAGGCCCGGGAGCGATGTGAGCCTCCCTTGAACTCTTGCATGGCCCAACATGACTCCAGAAGCAGCAGCTGGTGCCCCTTCACACTCCCGCATGACCGCAGCGTGGCTTTCTGGTCTGACGTAGGAAGTCAGCTCAATCAGTGACGATGAATCATGGCAGGCACGAGAGCAACGTGAGCACCCCCTGGTGTTACACCGCATGCTGACATTGAGAAGTGCAGCACCTGATCACGCTCTACAGTTCTGCGTGAATGCGCTGCGGTACGAGTCTGAAGCAGCATGCAGGTTTGTCCGAGTGGACCAAGTCTTGCTGTGGTTGTGCAGTGGCCAGGATAGCGCTCGTGAAGCCAGAGAAGGCCAGAGGGGTGGAGAGCCTCATTCTGCAGATGGCGCAGAGGGGACAGATCACAGAAAAGGTATCACCCTGCTCGAGTAAACGCCCTACATGCTGCACCAGATGCAGTCAGTGGCAGGCAGTCTGTAGAGTCACAAAGTGTCCGCAGAGTGCCGCAGCATACAAAGGTTCCTCCTTCTCGCAAGGCGCCCTCGAGAGAGATTGCTGCTGTATTGCATTCCGGAGCGAGATGATATGTGATGTTGCTGCAGGTATCAGAAGAGCGCCTGATTGGGCTGTTGGAGCAGATCGGGCAGCAAGCTGCAAGCAAAGGCCAGACGAAAGTCACCATACAACGGCGGAGGACTGCCTGGGATGATGACGATTGAGAGCTATGACGGACTATGCCAGGTCGCGCTGTACCATATACACAGTCCCCCAGCCTGCGGCAATCAGGCAAAGGGCAGCTGCTGCAGAGCTGAGCCATCCATCCGTGTACAAGTCATGCCTGAGGCAGCATGGCCGCTGCACAATGGTTTTGAAACAGGGTTGAAGGCATGTTGACTGTGACCATGTAGCAACACACTTGCAATGCAATCCTGCGAGCTTGGTTTAGCAATGACTTTGCACATAACTGCTGTTGGCAATTACAGGGACCCAGGGCCCAACATGATGCATTGTAAACCACTATATGGCACTGCTGACACTTTCCCACAATCCATACTGTACATGCCCCAGCTGCAGGGCTATCATCTGTGTCCTGCTGCCAGGTTGCAAACATCGAGCCTCAAGAGGTCCAAAGGCCTTCAACTCCTGAGCACCCTCTCTGCAGTCCTTACCATGCCCTGACCCCTTCCTGCTGCAGCGCTGCAGGAGGTCCTATTGTGATGCATACATCCTCGTCCACTCCTTGGCTGCAGCAACACCAGCACTTGTGAATCAGGACCTGATTGTCTACTGAATGAAAATTCCAGAATAGACTCAGTCAAGACCTCTGATATACACCACGCTGCATGACACCACCAGCAGAGAGCGAAGCCTGAGGGCGCTCCAGATGGATGTCAGACAAGCTCATCCCTGGACATGTACAGCTCTGCATGTCTGGCACTCCAGGGTTTCCCGTCAACGGGAAACCCTGGAGCCATAGATTTCCTCACATCACAGCTGATAGGGGGTCCCTTTACCTGTAGCCACAGCCTCCTGCTCGTTATCTTTCCAGTGCTTGGCCACATTCTCAGCCAGTGGGTCGTCAGGATTGGGTGCGCTCAACAAGGCCTGTATGCTGCACGTACACAGAGGCGGCATTATCAGTCTCTCAACATGTGATACCCATCAGTGTGCTCTGATTCTCCTGCAAGGCTATGCCGTGCACCAGGAAAGGGTGGTGGTTTCCGTACCTCAGCAACACTGTTCGTATCTGCAGTGCAGGGCTCCATTTGTCCTTCAGAATGTCCAGGCAAATCCGCCCTAACTTATCGATGTTCGGGTGGTATATCTTCGTGATGAAACGGACCTGCGCAGCACTGCATGTCAAAGGACAGGGCTGCCAAATGAGAGTCTGTGGTCTGAGGCAGCTGTGTATGAGGAACCTGCACTAAGATGCAGCCCTTGTCTCAGCAAGTGCACATGCGAGTCTAACCTTAGGAGCAGCCATGGGATAGTCTTCTGGCAGAAAGAGCTCCAGCTTAAAGACGCCACCTGGGAATTACAGAAGTTCGGTAAGCGTGTGGTGATAACCTTTATCAGCTAGGCATGCTGGGACGCGTGGCTGCCTTACCTTCGTATGGGGACGACGTGGGTCCAAAGATCAGAACCTTAAAATACCTCAGGTTGTCTTCTGCGGGCTCAGCACTGATCCCAGGAGCTGCATACCAAGCTCGGTTGTTAGGGGACTCCATCAGCATCAAGGTAATCTCACGTCATGCAGTGCAGTAAATAACGAATGGCCCACCTGGTTCACTGATGAGCCTCTGTGTTTCCTGCGACGCGTAATCAGTCTGGTCACCAGAAATGCTTCCGTAACAGTGGCTATCAAAGCCATTACGATTGGAAGCCTTCGCTATGCTATCACGCGCTTACCTTTACAATCCTGCGAGGCAGCTGTGGCTGAGCCATTGACTCTGTAGGTGATGTGACAGGCCGGCACTATTGCCAAGACTGCCAGGTGTGGCCAGCGGCTGGAACGAGGCTAGGCGGCACTCTTGCGGTGCTGCCCACCAAGACCTTCTCTCAGACCACCCCCAACTTCCAGAAGCCCCAGACTCCTAGGCGAGCCGCTCACAAGGCCTGTAGCCTGCAGCACCTACCTGCTTCTAAAATTCGACAATGGGCACCACGATGAAGCAGATGTAACGATGGGCTCATCATCCAGGGTGGAAAAACATGGCATGGGCAGAAAAGGAACGCCGTCTTAGGGGATCTCCGACAGCAGTGTCGCCGTTCGACAGCTCTATTTAGGGATCGAGCCGACGGCGATCCCGTCAGAGCAGACCAATCTTGCATGCAAAAAGCCTACAGTGGAAAATAGTTTCAGGAAGATTTACCCCCCATAAGGAAGCAGGCACCATGGCAGAGGGTCCGGTTGATCGCGAGGAAGCCGTCTACATGGCCAAGCTGGCCGAGCAGGCAGAGCGCTATGACGAGATGGTGGAGGAAATGAAGAAAGTTGCACAGATGGTTCACGACCAGGAGCTGTCTGTGGAGGAGCGAAACCTGCTGTCAGTGGCATACAAGAACGTGATCGGTGCCCGCCGTGCCAGCTGGCGCATCATCAGCTCCATAGAGCAGAAGGAGGAGAGCAAGGGCAACGAGGAGCATGTGAAGCGCATCAAGAAGTATCGCGAAGTGGTACGCGTCGGTCCTGGACCATGGGGCTGCTGATGTCAACTGCTTCCTTACCTCCCATATTTTATCATTGCGCATCTGGCCAGGTCGCGGCCCTCCTCCCCTCGGAGTGAGCCGGGTGCGCTGTGAGGAGGTGGCTCTGATGATGCTGGGGGTGACATATCAGCCTGGCCCGAGCTCTCTCCGGCATGCCCTGCGCAGGTGGAGAAGGAGTTGAGCGAAATCTGCTCGAGTATTCTTCAGCTGCTGGACGACCACCTGATCCCCACTGCCTCCTCTGGGGAGTCTAAGGTGTTTTACCTTAAGATGAAGGGCGACTACCACCGCTATCTGGCGGAGTTCAAGAGTGGCACTGACCGCAAGGACGCTGCAGAGCACACTCTGCTTGCCTACAAGGCGGCACAGGTAAAAAGAACCCGTCTTGTCTCTTTTCACTGCTGGCACTGAGCAACAAACCCACCCCCAGCCGACCAGAATACAGCTCTACCTATGCTGCATGCCGATGCATGGAGGTTAGACAACTCGCAAATGGTCAGAGAGGACATCGGGCATCGTTGCAACATGCCTTGCCCCCTCAGCTGCCTGAAAGCGCCTTTTTGCAGGACATCGCGCTGGTGGACCTGGCACCCACCCACCCCATCAGGCTCGGATTGGCGCTCAACTTCTCGGTGTTCTACTACGAGATCCTCAACTCCCCCGAGCGGGCGTGCCATCTGGCGAAGCAGGTGTGGGTGTGACAAAGCCTTTATCCGTTACCACTAGGGCACTCTTAAGTCACCTTGTCCTCTCGCGACCCTCGGCCTCCGCGATTGATCTCTCAGGTCTTGAATGGTCTCAGACTGTCGTAGGAAGGGCATCCCGTTGCCATGGCTTGAGCCAAAAAGTGTGCACTAAACAGTTTGACTGGCAATCTTTGTGCAGTCCACCTCAGTATTTCTATGCCAAGGTCGCTGTCGCGGCATGATGTGTTACAATTGTAGTTGGTTTTCAAATGCAAGCAGTTCTGTGCCATGCCAAAGAATTGCTTCCCCCACAACGGTGCTGACGCTGCTTTGTGCAGGCATTCGATGAGGCCATTGCAGAGCTGGACACCCTTGGAGAGGAGTCCTACAAGGACAGCACCCTCATCATGCAGCTCTTGCGCGACAACCTCACCCTCTGGACATCAGACATGCAGGCAAGTCTCCAGCTACATACATGTCGCTATTCACACGCACACCTGGCATGCTAAGCACAGCGCTTCTGCAACTCCATGTGCCTAGGCCAGTCATGCAACCTGTGTGTCACCTTTCTACTGTAAAACGTCAACAGCCTTGGCAGACAAGAACAGAATGCAAAGCAGCCATGGTCTAGTGCAGTGGCCGCACTTCTGCCGCCAGAACCTACAGCGGAATCCACTACAAGACCTGTTGCAGCAGAGGCCTTGTCTACTGTGGGGCCAGATGAGCTGTCAAACGGGAAAGTCGTGAGAGGAGAGGATTAAAGCAGCATAGATGTCACAGAGAGGAAGGGCCCTGCTGCCTGTGCTGCTGCAGAAGTGGGTTTTCACTCCATGCCAGCTCACTAGACATTGTGCCATGCTGTGCAGGACCAGGATGCTGACCAACCACGTGAGGGCGGGGACACTGCTGTCGAGGACGCCCCTGAGGCCAAGTGAGGGCTCCCTCAGTCCGGGTGCTGCGCTGGCCTCTCGGCTCGGAAGGCCTCTCATCTCTCTTTCAGTCTGGGGGAGGCTTCAAGAGCCCAGCCAAGCATCTGGTGCTTCTGGCCAGGCCAGCCTCGCGCATCCAGCATGCATGGGGAGCAGCCGCCGCGCCCAGGTGCCCTGTCTGGCCGGCTGGCGATGTGGACGTTGCGTAGCTTGGTTTGACCCCCAGCGCACCCAGCGTGCGTGTCATGAGTGGGCTGCACTCCGTAGGGCGTGCCCACAGAATAAACTGCTGTGCGTGATCTGAAAGGACTGAAAGCTGGTTCCAACCTATGGTGCTGTGTTACATGCAAAGGCTTTTGAGCTTGTAAGGGGTTGTGTTCAGGATGCCCCCGCTAGGGCGCTAGTATTCTCTTTTGTGCAGTACAGACAAAGACTGGCATGTGTGCCTCTTGTGCAAACTGCAAGACATATGTGCAACTCTGTAAATCTACAGCTGCATGCTTCAAATGGACCACAATGTCTCGTTTACCCTCACTGCCTGTGAAAGGGCTTTCCCTGCTCCAATTGGCGGTGGCCATCTCAGCGCAGGTGTCTAGATTGCAATTGCACTCCTTTCCTGATCCTGAACTGGGAAAGCCACTGTGCACATGCTCATCATGCTTGCTGAACTCTCTGGCCATTGCATGTCAGGATATGAATTGAGCACGCTCGGGCGTTGCACAGCTCCTAATGTACATGAGACAACTAGTACTACATTCATGGCGCCTGCCAGTATCTTACACCCTGGCACTCAATCAGACAAGGGTTATACTGCATGCGCATTCGCGGCAGCGTCTGCCCTAATGGCAGGCGAGCCCGGACCCCTTCCTCCTGCCATGTGCCACTGCTGATCCTGCTTCCCCTGGAACTCAGACCCATCCTGAGAATCCTCCCTGGCATCCTGCACAGAGGCATCATATACATCAGAAGTCAAGCCACGCTGCTGTCCATCTCTGCAGCAGCGAACAGCCTAAGGGGTGTGCAACTGCTCTCCATGTTTTGCAGGTTGTCTATACTATACATAAAGCGTTCAGCGGAGGCAAGTGAGTCCATGAGGTCAGGCCCATCAGACCTATGGTCGACCTCACATACGAGCTACATGGCTGCAACCTTTCCTTGAGGGGACATCTTCCATGACATCAACATGGGCTCGCACCGGGTGCATGGAAAACCTGCGCAGCGTGTTCCTGATGCCCGCCACAGATTGGCGCAGCGAGCTCAGCCTGCCCATGCCCAGGGACGCGCTGGCCTGCTCTGCCTGCTGCGCTGCGCTGGACCGCAGCTTCGTGATGCGCCGCGGCCGCAGGTGCCAATCAAAAGGCAGCCCCATTGGCTCATCACCCTCCTGCAGGCACACTCAGAAGGTAAGGGTTGAGGAACAAGATACATAGCTGCATTCGCTCAGGCAGATTCGGAGAGTATTGCAATGTCTTCATCACAGTGCTTCTACCCATCTCTAACTGATTGAGATGCTGGTTCTCTCTATCTCCTTGTTCACGTGTGGAAAAATTGCTGCTATAAGAGCCACTTCAACTGTGAGCCCAACTTTGCTGGCTGGCTGACAATGCTGGCCGTTGAAAATTGTGCAGGGCAATGCTGCATGTGGTGCGGGAGGGGCCGTCACTTCCCATCATGAAACTTTAGCTTCAAGGTTGGCCAAAGTGCCTGCTCAGCCCAATGCAAAGGCCTGGTAAAGAGCAGTCAGGATACCGGACACCAAGGCAGGTCCAGCACTGCAATATCATGATGTAACTCGACCTGAAGACAACTCCATCTTTCTGATGGCCGATGATTCCCGGGCAACATGCCTGAGTTGCCACTGCAGGTTCACTCTCAGTGTGTGGCTATCCCCGGCAGCGGCTGAACCCGTCTAGCAGGTCATGGCCAAGGCAACATTCTGACAGAGCGCATGGGTATTCTAAGGCCATACGGGTACCTCTCAAGCTGTGACGAACCAGTAGCACGACCTGGGAATATTGCAGATCAGTCCCGACTCACCTTCAAGTGGCTCTGCATGTCGCTTTGGCTGAACCCGCTAACATAGCGCAGCCAGCGCCCGTGCGACAGGAAGAAGTAGAGGCACCCCAAGCCCAGGACCACCGTGACCACTATGGCCGTGACCTGCGAGTCCTTGAACTTGATGAAGGACGCCAGCGCCAGGTTGGCAAACAGCCAGGGGATGCCTGCACCGAGCATATGAGCTTTACTGGCTACCAGCAGCGTCACAGCCTGAAGGACCAGCGCAGCGCTCGCAACACCTGTTCTCTCAGCTTAAGAGAGACTTCTCTGCATGCTCCGTCTATTCGCAGAAGCTTAGCGCGACTCAAGGCGTATCACGTGCATATACAGCGCAGTCATTTGATTGATGTTTTACCTTTCTGCACACATCTAGAGCTAGCTCCACACGATACCTGCAGAGGTGCCCAAGAGGCTGCTACATGTACTGATCAGATGGCAGGCGTGAGGGCTCACTGGCGGAAAACATGTAGAAGGCGGCCAGCCAGTCGTCCTCGCAGCGCGCGCGCCAGGTGTTCTGGAAGGTGCGCTGCGGCTGCGGGGGCCGGTCGCCCGACTTGTACCTGCGCGCACCAAGCCCCAGCTTGGCATCTGTTCCAGCCTGTAACCCCTGAAGGGGCGGAGAGCTACACCCCACCAGGGCGGCCCATCTATGCTGTTGCATCAGTTGTAGGCACCAAGCACGGAAATTGTAAAGCACCAGACCAAAGAGAAGTGCTTGGGAGATAAGGTGGCAGACGGATTTAGGGTATACTGATGTAGCTCATGCATCCTACTGAAAGGTTTGACTTCCTCAGGCGTCAGCTTCTGTTCAGAGTGCAGGGGCAGACTTGAGTGTGGACAGGCAAGCTTGCCTGAGGGCGAAGTCTCTGCAGTGGTGGATGAACTCGGCCTCCTCCTCCTCCGTCACATAGGAGCGCCCCATCTTGAGGATGCTGGCATGTATGAGGCCACACATCGTCATGGAGCTGAAGCTGAGCGCAACCTGCACAGAAGCATTTGAGACTTCAAAGCCTTGCGCTTGTGAAGTAAATAGGCCAGGTCCCCTCGGCATTATTGGCATCGCACCTGTAGCATCTTGAGCAGCAAGCCTATGTCAGACAACCCACTGAGCAGCTCTGAAGCTTTGCTCTTTCACGGATACTGGGCCAGATCTCATTGGCTCCAGAGCTGCTCAATGATCTGCCCAGATCACAGATATGCTTCTCGACATGCCGCAGATGCGATGTCAGGAAAGGAAGATTCCATAGGGCAGATCATGATGAAGACAGGGATAGCAGCAATAAGGCGGGCCTGCTTACCACAACAGCTGTCGTCAGTCCAAAGCCGATGAGAACGTTGGGGTTCTGCGTGCTGCTGTCAAACCCAAACTGCACCAAAGCAACGTCTCACTCAGTTACAGTGTCAGCACGCATGTGCCGCAGGTGCAGACCTGAAGTGATGCAGTGCGAGCCACATCACTGATCGCTGACAGATATGAGGTGCTTGACAGGTCTGCATGTGCAAGCTAGTAAGAGGCAGGCACCTGCAGGTATGAGATCATGACGAATCCTGCCACCAGCGCGGCAAGATTCGAGAAGCCCTTGAGCTGCTCAGCCCTCTCCTCCACATCCCGCCTGTTCTTCTCCACAAAGCGTGCCCACAGCACTCTGGCATTGTCCAGTGCGCGCTGCTCCAGGTCTTCTGCTCTCCACCTTCGCTCCTCATCCCTGCCATGCTGCACTTGTCAGAGATGGGGCATTGGACACATTGAGGAACCAAGCGACCATAGTAGCCCTATGAGCTTTCTTTTTCCATGGAGGCGTAGTTGTCCATCTTTCACGATGCTTGTGAAGAGCTGCTGCTCCAGTGGTCGACGGGACTGACACCTGAAGGATGAAGGATTCTGCCCGGGTGTAGCCTTTAGAGGCGATCTAAGTCCACCAGGGTCTGAAAAAGTATCTGAGTGGTACAAGGCGTCAGCTGGGTCGACGCCACTGCTGTACTCTCCCTGCCTGGGTGGTGGACTGCCTGTATAACTCATGAGGCCCCTCTCATCTGCGTCTACAGTTGAACCTCTGTGTAATCAGCTTCTAGGGAAAGCTTCTGCCTCTGCTTTCTGCAGCCGCTGTAGGCAGCGCCAAGCTCTTCACAAGAAGAGACTACTTCGTGAGCTCGCTGACGTGATGAGCAAGACACCCTTCAAAGTGACCGCGTATTGGTATCACAATTGAGGGCCACGAACTGATGGGCATCTCTCTTGGCTGTCTCAAGGATTTCTGGGTCCAAGAGTGCCCTGGGCAAGCTTCTACTGCAGTCTGGGCAGTCTGGGTAGGTGGGGCAGCACAGCTCTTCATACACAATACATGGGTCGAGGGCTTTTAATGATCTGCTGTGAATGGCTTGATAGCGCCTGTGTTCCAGGCGTGGTTAAAGTAGAGAGCGTCGTGTGTGAACAACATTGATGGATACCTCAGGTTCAGATCTGGACCTGAAGTACTGCTCTAGAGCACTCGAAGAGATGTGGAGAACTTGACAATGCTAATTTCTTAGCGCATCGTTCGGAGTAAGGCAAGATTTGGTGACCCTTCGCTTTGGGCAAAGGCTCTTTTACAAGTTGTTGGCCTGATAGATCCAGACAGGTGCCCGCACATGCAAGGCTGTTTGCTTAGATACCTGAGGCCTACTCATAATGGGCGTGCCAAGGGTGTGCAGGGGCTACCCTCAGAGCTTTTCCGCTATGCCAAGCTTGAAGCTGATCCAGAGGAGCCGCCTCCAGTGCATGTGCTACTGGCACCCATCCTGACAGCAGTCTTAAATGCAGCATTTCAGGCTGGTGTAGTTCCCAGCCAAGTCAATGGTGGCCTAGTGACTCCAGTCTTCAAGAAGGGAGACCCTCTATGCACTGACAATTACAGGCCCATTGCTGTCACTGAGCCCATCATGCGCCTCTACGCAAGCATTCTTAATGCCAGGTTGGTGAAATTTACAGAGGACAACGACCTTCGGTCGCATACCCAATCAGGTTTCAGGCCAGAATTGTCTACACTCCACAGCGTCTTTGCCTTGCAGCATTTTGTTGACATGGCTAAGGCTGATGGCCAGCAGTTGTATACCTGCTTCCTCGATCTCAAAGGCGCCTATGATAGGGTGCAGAGGCCACTACTCTGGCAAGTGCTGCAGCGCCTAGGTTTGCATGGTCCCATGCTTGCAGCTGTGCAATCCTTGTATAAGGACAGTGGCCTCACCATCAATATTAATGGCAGATCTGGAAAGACCGTGCTGTCGCAGACTGGGGTCAAGCAGGGGTGCCCTCTCAGTCCCACTCTTTTTGGCCTCTACATAGATGGCATGCATCGTTTCTTGATGGCTTCTGGCCCTGTTGATGTACCTGTGCTCTCTTCAGGGATGCAGGTTACAGATCTGGCTTATGCGGATGACGTGGCTTTAATGGCATTATCTCCCCAGGGGTTGCAGAGGCTGATTGATCTTGTGTGTGAATTCTGCACCTTTATGGGCATGGTAGTGAGTGTGGCCAAGACCAAAGTCATGGTGTTCAATATAGCTTTCCCTGGACCATTTCAATGGACGTGTGGGGCCGAGCAGTTGGAGATTGTCCATCAAGGCTTGATTTCAAGTATCTTGGCATCCTCTTCAATGCCCTACATGGTATGGCGGTGACATTCCCCATGCTCAAGAGAAACATGTTTGGGGCATGGGCCTTGCTCAAGCGCCAGTATGGGCGCCTGCAATGCTTGGCTTCAGTTGGTCTCATGTTCAGAGTGTATGAGGCATGTGTCCCACCAACAGCTGCCTATGGCTGTGAGATTTGGGGTTTTCAACAGATGCCCCAACAGTTCCGCATCCTGAGGAAGGATCTTGTCACTAGCCATCTTCGCATGCTCAAAGAGATCACAGGCGTTAGAGGCAGCACCTCAACAGATATCCTTTTGGCAGAACTGGGCCTCAAGCCATTGCAGCATGTGTGGCTGTTGCGTGCTGCCAAATTCTGGAACAGCCTTGCTGGCAAGCCTCCAGGCAATCTATACCGGTGCATTGCACTTGACAGCTGTAGAGCTGCTGTGAGGTTTGGAAAGCGCAACTGGGCATGGTCCATGTTCACGGCCATTCGTCCTACTGGATATGAGCTCAGCATTCGACTTGATAACATGGATGTCATTGATATCCCTGCCTTGCGGCAGCACATTATACAACAACGTGATTCTGTTTGGGAAGGCCTGGATATTTGTCCAAGGACTTGTCCTAGTAAAGGCTCTAGGTGTTGCACATATGCCAGATGGTTTGCAAGGCCTCCACACAAACATGCTCGGTCTTTATTGGATATTCCTGTCTCTGCCGCATGTCTGAAACGCCTCCTCCGGTTCCGTATGGGTTGTCATCGTCTCCCAAGGGACGAGGGGTCATGGGCTAGGCCTGAGATTCCCAGGCTTGAAAGGGTCTGTCAGCTTTGTGGGGTAGGAACATTGGGTGATGAGAAGCACCTTATCTTTGAGTGTCCAGAGCTGCTATGCTTCAGGGAGCAATGGTCTCACTTGTTTGAGGGGCCGCAAACGATGCAGGCATTCATGTGGCACGAGGACTTAATAGGTGTTGCCAATTTGTCACTGCTTGCTTGCGTAAGATGAACCCGTCATATGAGGGTCAAACATCTGATCAGCCTGGTGTGGCTGGAAGAGATGTAATCTGAATCTGAATCTGAATCTGATCCTACTCAGCTGGGCAACAGGACTCATATACAATTTTATACAAACACACATGGCACATCTGTGACGTCACTCTGCACAGTCGCTCGTACGCCTGCTACTACATAAGCATGCCCGACCACTGCACAGCATTTGCTTGCAAAAACCGGTGTAGTCGACTCTCTCATTTTCTCTCTCACGACACGGGCAAACAGATACATACAGAGCCAAAAGCTTGGCAGGCTTCTTTCGGTGACTGCTGACCATAGGCATCATCTTCCCTTAAACACTGAAAGGTGTTGCTGCGACGCGAAGGACCCAAATCGCCTTGGCCGCAGGTGCCAGTCAAAGGGCAGGCCCATTGGTGACTCCATGTCCTACGCACATAAGCATGTTTCACATGTATGAGGCTGACTGCCCATGAGGCCACAATGTGCAAAAAGGTGTTCTTGCAAAACCCAACACACACTCGACAAAGATTCACACCCCTGCTGAGATGACCAGCTGACACCACCATTCACAATAGCCCTACCCAAGCACCCCAGCTGCGGCTTCTCATGTCACAAAGCAGATAAAAAGGGAGTCACCTTCAGATTTGGCCCATAGCCAGTGGCCCTGGTCTTGACCACAGGCCCCCACCAGCGCGCGTGGATGTACAGGAAGTATACAAAGCCGATGCAGAAGACGACTGTCATGATGGCTGCAGAGGTCTGGACGCTGTTGAATTTGATCCATGACGCCAGAGTAAGGTTGACGTAGAAGAAACCCACACCTGCATAGCATCCCCATCCCTTGAGTAGAGCTTACGGTGACAGAGGGCATACAGGAGCAATCCATCAGGAATCAGTGGCTGCTTGGCATTGGTACAAGGGGATTGCTCCTGGCAAGACATGCTTGGAGCTTCTGCTTGTTGAGACCAATACGCAGGCATGAACGAAGCTCACTGCTGGAGAACATGAAGAACGCCCGCTGCCACTCATCCTCACAGTGGTTCAGCCAGAAGGACTTGATGTCCCTCCGCGGCTGGGGAGGGTGATCTCCGCTGCAATACCTGCACACACATGCACAGGCTCAGAGCACATCCTGCACCACCTATTGACCCCTAGCGACCCTACAATAAGAGGTGAATGACATAATGCTCAGCACCGCAGATGCTTAGGGCTAGTTCTCTCCGCCAACAAAGGAGAGATGCCCGAAAGCATCTGCCACACTTCCACCATGTCACTCATCTCTCATTCAACACTGTCACTTTGCCTGTCTGCAGAATATTGGGTGCGAAAACAGGCAGGGCAGGGGAGGGACACTTGCAGTGCTTGATGCACATTCAGGCGGGCTAGGGCTGAGACGCACTGCAGCGCGAACTCGCGGCAGCGCTTCATGAACTCAGCCTCCTCGCTCTCGGCCACATACATCTTGCCCGTCTTCATGAGGGCTGCATGGACGAGACCGCATGTGGACATAGAATTGACAGCCAGGACCACCTGCAGGAAGCAACCAAGATCCATCGCATAGCAGCAGACTTGTAGCTTTGATGCAGACAGTGTGCACGGCTGAGCAAAGCAAGCGAAGAGCAGTTGACTCCATGGGGAGCAGAAGCTTGAGTAGGCTTACCACAATAGCCATAGTCAGGCCGAAAGCCAGATCCAGGCCCTCGGGCATGCTGCTCACATTGAAGTCAAACTGCGAGGGGCAGACACAGCTTAGGCACTGCTCAAGCGGTGATCTTGCTTAGAAAAGTGAATGCCACTATTGAAATCCCTTGTCAGGGGCAGAAGCATTATCACATTTCTTGGTCGGCTGCATGAGGCAGCAGCAGCGGCAGGAGAGATGCCTCAGGCAGCAACCCCGCAGGTGAGGCTTCCATTGTGCTTACTGATGCAGTCTGTGTCATGAAAGGCAGAGGAGAGCGGTGCAGGTGCACACGACTTAATACAGACTGGCATTTGCATTAAGTCGGGTGCAACCGCTCTCGTCTGGCATGGCATGACTTATTCAGCACCAGTAGCCATGCTGGAAGCCCGACGTGTGCTGCAGAGTCTGCAAAAGGGAGGCTGCTGCTGCCTCATGTGTTACATGGTGAAAGAGTCAACCGCCAGCTTGGGAGTTCTGTAATATGCGCAGGAGTGAGAGGGCACCTGCAGGAAGGAGACGATGGCAAAGCCGGCTACGAGCGCTGCCAGATTGGCAAAACTCTTGAGCTGCTCGGCACGCTCCTCCACAAAGCGGCGGTTCGACTCTGCATAGCGCTCCCACAGCAGGAAGGCATTGTTGAGCACCCGCTGCTCTATGTCCTCTGCCCTCCACTTCCTGACCTCCTGCCTGCACTTGCAGCAGCCCAGGCTTGCCAGTCTGCTGATTGACCCACAGACCTACGCACCCGCGCACATGAGCAGGGCATGTGGGCTAGGCAGCATATGACTCCAGCAAAGTCCCATGACGCCCCTAAAAAGCCGTGAGCTGATCAGGAGGTGATGCAAGGCTTGCAGAAGATGCTTGAAAGGTACCTGAAAGATGTGTCAGTGTAGAAACTCTCCCAGCCATCTGCTTTGTGTCCCACAGGTGTGGTCGCCATGGACACATGCAAGCTCACACCCTGGGCTACGTGAAGCCCCTATGTATATTACATGGCAATACACCCCCAGCCTTTTTGTTTCACAGTCTGTGCGACGACATCGTGATCGCAAGACTGGTTAAGACTGGATTGCGTTTTGTGCTCACTGCGTCTCGGCAACTCGCGGGGTGCCTGGGGTTGGCTGATCTTTCAGTCAGCTTCGTGTGTATCCTTGCACTCAGCTTGCCTGCGTCATGGTAACGCGAGGATGGGGGCAGCTTCAAGAAGTTGGTCACGCTCACGTCATCGCGTAAACATTAATCGCCACGCTAGCGCCCTCAGAGCACCACAGCGCCAAGACCGTTCACGCAAAGACCTGCAGCCCATGAGTGCGGAAGCAATCGACCTTCTATCCCTGGTGCACATCAACCTGCGCAAAGTGGTGGGCGCAGACCCAATGAACGGCGAGAGCACTCTGGTGCTTGGCCAGCCCCTGCTGCCAGCCCTCGGTCTAGCCACAGCCCTCATCGTTGTGCTGTCATTCGTTGCAGTATATTTGAGACATAGAGGGAGCAAGTCCAGGGGCGCGCGGGCCTCATCCATCTTCAGGAAAGTCGAACAGGCAGCCACCGAGGTAGATGACAGGTTGAGAGTTCTGATTCTATTCGGCACACAGACCGGCACAGCGGAGAGGTTCTCCAAGCAGCTCAAGTCAGAGCTGTCGGCTCGCTATGGGGATGGGAACAGATACGAGGTGCTGGACATGGAGGAGTACAAGCCGGAGAACCTGGAGAAGGAGAAGTGTGTGTTTTTCATGATGGCCACATACGGCGATGGAGAGCCCACGGACAATGCGGCTGATTTCTACAGCTGGTTGACCAAGACAGCATCGGAGGCAGACAAGGGGATAGGCTCTGCGAGCCTGCTCGAGGTACTACTACTTTCTGACACTCTCGCGCTATTGTGTATATGATACCGGGGCCCAGGGTATTGGTCATTGTAATCGATAATCTGCATATTGAGTTGCGTAAGCGTCATTGCTGGGGTCTCTGCAACACCATGAATATTGAGTTCCCAAGGGTAGCATCAAGGATTCTATGTGAAACAGTGCTCTTCGAAGCGATGAGTTGTGATTGCTTACACCAAACTTGGCAATCTTTTAATGCCGCCACTCCCCAATCAGCTCTGTATGCAAGTCGGTGCTTGCATTGTAGCCTTAGTCAGGGTGGGCCCAGGCTGAGGTGATCTGCTTGTGGCTTCAGGGGCTGTCCTTTGGAGTCTTCGGGCTTGGAAACAAGCAGTACGAGCACTTCTGTGCCGTTGGGAAGCGGGTGCACAAGGCACTGGGAGCACTTGGGGGCAAGGCCCTTGTGAGGAGAGGGGATGGAGATGATGATGAGGACATTGAGGCAGACTTTGAGTCCTGGAGGACAGAGCTCTATTCCGGCCTGGACAAGTCTGACGTGCTGGTCAAGTCCACAGTGAGCCTCATATCCCTGCTTTGCCATGTCACTGGTGGTCCCAAAAGTGCTGCCCTCTTGGGGAACAGCTGATTACAGTAGCCCTGCAAGCCTCCATGACAGCATAACCAGCCTTGCATAGCTGACTATGACAACCCCAACCTCCTTGACATACTAGTTGTTTTTTGCAAAATGCTGCTTATGACTGTCAGTGCTGCAGCACTGCTTTGCTTGTTTACGTGCAGTTCAGAGGAAGAGCCTGACAGAGCGTCTTTATGTGCAGAGCACCAACTCCGGAGTGACACAGATTGTGGCAGCGGCAGAGTCAGTGCCCAGCTACCAGATCAACATCTTGACAGGAGCTGAGGCAGAGGCGCCCGAGGACCTCACATCACCGCCCTCTGTTTCAGGAGACGGAAGCAGCAAGTGAGGCCCCCGCTTGTACATCTTGTTCCAATCTCGCTTCCACGAGGATCGTCTTTCTCGGCAGCGCACATGTGGCACCTTGCGTGAGGACTGCACACATGATGAGCAATGTTGAAGGTGTGTGCGTGCTGCAGGGACGTCCCCTTCCTGTCGCGGGTGTCTGTGTTGAGGGAGCTCCACACGCCGGAGTCAGACCGCTCCTGTGTGCATGTGGAGCTGGATATCAGCGGATCCAACATTACCTATGAGGCTGGTGACCATGTAAGCCTTCTACCGTGCCATGCAACCCCTTGGACTTATAATTTGCAGGAATGCAATGATTGGCATTTCTTAGCCTGTGAGAGAGCAGGACGGCTGACTGTCTTGTGCCAGACAACATACCGACTCTCCGCTATTAAGTGGTTTGTGTGAATGCATCTCGTTGTCCCTGCAGGTGGCCATCTTGCCAGAGAATGGTGAGGATGTGATCAGGCGGGCGGCGGATGTACTGGGATACCCCCTAGACACTGTGATCCAGCTCAGCATCCCTGAGGGCTCCCAGTCGAGCCTCGCAGTCCCCTTCACAAGTGAGCAGCCCCTTCCTTACCCTCACATTCTCGCCTGGGTCTGCCACTCTCATGCGCTGTCTGCTCACCAATGCTGTTCACTCTGTTGCTGCATGCAGTGCTTGAATGGACAAGGTGCCCATGATTCCTGATCCCAGCCTTGGATATCCTGTATGCAAGCGGCGCTTTTTTGAGATGTTCAAGCAGTTGCAATACAACACAATGGTGTTTAGTACAAGGCGAGGCCTGTCCAGGGCAACATTTGAACACCATGTGCGGCTGTGCAGGCAAGCCCATCACGCTGCGGGCGGCGCTGGCGCGTTATGCGGATCTGCTGTCGCCGGTGAGCAAGCCGTCGCTGCAGGCGCTGTGCGCATTTGCGGAGGGTGAGGACCAGGCGCGCCTGCGGCGCCTGCTGTCCCCCGACGGCGCGGCCGAGTACAAGGCCTGGCACCAGCAGAGCCGCTCGATGCTGGAGGTGCTGGAGGAGTTCTCCTCCTGCAGGCCCCCTCTTGGTGAGCTGCCTGCCTTTTCCTTCAGAGTGCTGACACCACTGACGTCTGCTCTTTAGGATTTTGAAGCGCCTTTTGTGCCTCAGCAATGACGTCTGGTCCATCATGTTGAGCGCACAGCATGCACCCTGAAGGATCAGGCGTCATGACTATGGTCTATGGACATTGCAGAGCTTGCTTTCATCTGGCAACAGCTACCACACAGCGACATCATGGGGTTGGACAGTAAATGTTACAGTGTCAAGGGTGTGATCTTGGGTGTGCTCGATGCAGGCGCGTTCTTTGGGTCCATCATGCAGCGCCTGCAAGTCCGCTTCTACTCCATCTCCTCCTCGCCCCTCCTGCACCCCAAGTCCATCCACATCACCTGCGCCGTTGTCTACGAGAAGACCGCCACAGGTACACTCTAACCCCTGCCATGCCATGCCATGCATGGCAGCCTGCTCAGACACAACTTGTGATATTAGGCTGGCGGCGTTGCCGAGAGCCTCTGACAGCAAGCTTTTCCTTGAGCTGCTTGTCAGAGGCTCTCAGCGACAAGCAGTCAGAGCCAATATCCGGGTTGTGATCTGACTGCAGCATGATGTCCCTTGCATGCCTAGTGGTCTCAAGGTGTCTCCAGCACAAGCTGGGCAACATGCCAAGGATTTCAGCATTTGTGAGGGGATGGCTTATGAGCTGTGATGCATTGTGAGCATAGCGCACGCATAAGGGCATCCCCAGTTGTTTCCGCGTGCCCAGTGGTCCATAGATGGTCCCATCAGGAGCAGTCGTTCGGCTCCAGGAGTGTAACACTCGTGAAGGCTTCCCTCCTGAGGTGTGATGCATCATGTGCAGGCCGCATGCACGAGGGCATCGCCAGCTACTACCTGAAGCAGCGCAAGGCGGGCGCGCTGGTGCCGGTGTTTGTGCGCCACAGCAGCTTCCGGCTGCCCAAGGACCTCATGACGCCCATCGTCATGGTCGGCCCGGGCACCGGCCTCGCCCCCTTCCGCGGCTTCCTGCAGGAGCGCTCCGAGCTCCTCAAAGCAGGTACAGCCAAGGCTCCAAGAAGATACTCTTCACTCTCCAGTGTGCCCTGAGCTAACTGTATCTTGCGGGCAGCTATAGCTTATCATGTGCCAGATCCCCGCGCGCATCTGGTCCCATACAAGGCTAGCAGCACGCCTTTTAGCATGTCACTGGCCACCTGTAAGGATGACAATGCGGCGCACAATGCAGCGCATCCAACACTTGGTGCCTACATCGTGGTGCGACGGCACCCATTGCACCATTCTGAGATGACCTTCATGCTGTGCAGGGAAGAAGCTAGGCCCTGCATATCTGTTCTTTGGCTGCCGCAACAGGGCACATGACTACATCTACCAGCAGGAGCTGGAGCAGTACGCCAAGTCTGGCGCGGTGGACAAGCTTTTTGTGGCCTTTTCCCGTGAGAGCGGTCAGAAGGACTACGTGCAGCACCACCTAGCGAAGGAGCCCGAATTTGTGTCGCGGGTGCTCAAGGAGGGGCCCGAGTCGCAGGGCATCTTCTACATCTGCGGAGATGCCAAGAACATGGCCAAGGTGAGCGTCTCTGGCCAACCTGGCATTTGACGCCGTACTGTATGAGTTTGCGCAGCTGTTCCATGCAGCAGTGTTCGGGGGTTCTGCGCGGGAGTCCTGCTGTATCCAGTGTAACGCCAATACCATGTCTATACAGGCTGCCAGAGCACAAGGCTGCCGAGGTGCAGCATCATTGCAGTTGCTAGGAGTGCTGTAGAATGCCTGTTTGCCTGTGCGGCGCCCATTGAGATGTGGTAGCATGCAACTGAATGAAGGGGCATCTGCGCTGCAGGATGTGGCGAGGACAGCTGTGAAGATAGTTGCGGACGCAGAGGGCATCAGCACATTAGAGGCAGAGGCAAGGCTGAAGAAGCTGGGAGACACCAGCCGCATCCAGAGGGATGTGTGGTGATATACCCATGCCAGCGGAACCAAACTCGTATAGAACCCACCTCAGAATTACTTAGAATACCTTGCTGCATTTGCTGTGGAAAGTTCCCGGGGCAGATGCACTGACCTTGACAGATGCGCTGCTGCCCTGGAGGCGGGACGCTGTGGGGCTTCAGGTTGAAACCCTGTCTCAGAGCACTCCTCACGCCAGTCTGATCGGTGTGCCAGCCGCATGAGCTATACCAGCCGCATTGTGTGACAAGCTTGCAGCAGCAGCTGCAACACTTTCAAAAGCAAGCATGTCCGGGTTGCTGTGGTAGAAGTGCAGAAACAGCAGGACTACTCGGTGTGTAGGCTGTCCATAGCATGAACCTCCCTGCAGCTGCACCTGTTGCAGTTTCAAGGGCAAGCTGACTTGACGGGTACCTGGGGGATTGCCGCACAGCATGCGCTCGTGAGATCTGGTCATAGGAAAGGCATGGACCTCAGTATAGCAAGCACTGAACTCTAGACGTCTTCTTTTTTTCATCATGTGGGATGGCCTCCTGATGGCAAAACTGCTGATTTAGATGATGATGTCTTGGCCCAAGGCAAATGCATGCCAACTGATGACATTGGTAGTATCTGTAAAGGAGAAGTCTTACACCATCGATGATGTATAGTGAATTCACAATAAGGCTGTGGAAGAAGGTATGCTGCAGAGTTAGACTTGGATGGGGTGACCACATCAATACACTTTGTTGGCACCAAGGTCAATACCTCTAAGGCAATAAACTCGAGCCACCTACGCTATACGCACACATTTGCAGAGCGTGTTCAGCGTACGCGCTTGAAATTCTCTCAGGACCCATTATGCCATGTGGCATGCCAGGCCCTGAGCAGGCAAAGCACAGAGATGAGCAATGACCTCAACTGTGAGAGCCATTCTCGTGAAAACCGATAAGAGCTTAGACATTGGTCATCCAATAGCCTAAGAGAGCGCTCGTCGCAGTATCGTTGGCGTTTCATCCACCCCATCTTGGCACACCAAGCCACCTCCTCTCTGCAACTTGCAGGGCCGCAGGGCCCACACCTGATCGTACATCAGCTACAAGTTAAACATGCAGACGGCTGCCCCACCTCCCTTGAGCACCGGAAGGGTGCCAGCTTTCAGCCTGCCGAATCATCTTGTCATCAATGAGGCAAGCTGCTGCCCAAGCTCTCACTTAGCGACCATAAGGAACTCAAGGAGCTGTCACTAGTATCGCAAAGCTTGCATACACCTCACACCTGCAAGGCACTGAGCCCCAAGAGTCTGATTCTGGCCTGGATCTGCAGTATCTTGAGGACAATGAGACCCTCATAAAAAGCGCTCTGCAGCTTCTCAACCAGGGCAGAGCAGCAGAAGCAGCAAAGCTGCAGACCCTCCTGCAGCGCAACCTGATGTGGCTGGCAAGCATAGCAGACTCGCAGGCCCAAACCCCCGCGCCCGCTGAAGCATCCTCGCAGGTCTGTCTGCACTTTCCCATGCCCCCAGTATTGCTGCATGGTTATAGTGAGTTTCTGTGCCCATACCATTGTGCACAGCCTTGCTTCTGAACAGCCAATGCAGGCAGGCAGCGGCCATGCAACCTCCTGCATGCTTCAAGAACACTTGGCCGGAAAGGCCCTTTGTGAGACTTTCTGGCTGACGCATCCTTCGTATCCTTCTCATGCAGCCGGCAACTGTGCCTGCGCCGCACCCGCTGCAGGGACAGCCAGTGAGTGGAGCCCAGGTGGTTCAGGCAGCAGCAGCAGCAGGAGCACAGGCCTCTTTAGCGCATGGCATGCCTGGGCGGCCGCCTGGGGCGCAGCCCTACTGAGAGCGTGTGATGAGCACAATTAGGACGGTTAGTGTGACATCATGGGGGCGCGGACATCGGCGTAACGCAGTCAGTCACAGAATTGAAGCATACCCTCACGCACCTGTACATTAGCTTGCTTACGAACTGCCCCTTCTGGGGGCCAATGTTGGCACGAGACTGACCTGTAGAGAATAGTGCAGCTGACTGACCTTTTCACACATGGGAGCGGAGTGTATAGCGTGTGGAATGCCAATGCAGTGTGAAAGGTGCAGACTTGCTCAGTTTGACAGCTTGTTTACATCATCACTTTGTGTTAGTAGAGGCTGCTGGCAGCATGCTGTCATGCACTCCAAGTGAGGCAGATGTCAGACAGCCACTGTGTCTTAGGTTTGGCAAGGTCTGTAAAGCTCAGACAGCATCTGTGGGAGATGTCTCGGGCGTCCGTAAACAGGCCACAGTCAAGCATGCAGTCGTTCACGTCCAACACTTCTGACTTCACTTGTTGTCCATGTCTGAGGCATCATGTACACATCTGTGCACCCCTGCATTTGCCCTCATGAGCTGTGCTGTCTCTCTGACATGGAATCTCCCTTGTCACGCAGTATCCTGCAGGGGGATGCTTCCAGCCAGAAGGGTCCCAAAATGGGTGGGTGCCTGGCGTGCTGCATGCTCGGTGCATGTCATCACCGCCGCATGCCCCGGCCGCGGCCGCGGCCCCTGCCCCGCATGCCCATTGGCCCGCCGCGCCCGGGCATGGGCCCGCCAGCGCCTGCTCCCTCTGGCGGCTGCGACCGCGGGTTGCGCACTGTTTCATCCACCGACAGGATCTGCAAGCATGCCCATATTCACACGACAATCCCCCATGCGGTTGCATGCAAGCTTCCTGGCATTCCATACATGCAGGTGCCTCCCTGTGTCTGTGCAGTGCAGGGGCATGCAGGCATCGGGAACACATGACAAACATGGAGGGTACGTGATCCTTTTGCTGAAAATAAATATGAGGGCTCACCAGGCAGGCAGCCTCTGTTGCTGCAGTGATGGCGTTGGTCTTCACCAGCGATGGCTCCCAGACAAAGGACTCGTATGTGTCCACAACACCTCCTGCATCATGACCAGAGGTGAAACTGAGAGGGACGCATGGCCCCCTGTGACACTTACATAAGCAGCCCGGTCATGTCATGCAGCTCATCAGCATTGCTGACACCCTCTTGTGGTTGATAAGACTCAGCATGGCGGTGTAGGCAGTATTTAGGGCGCAGCCATCATTCAGGGCGCAGCGCTCACCGGTGTTGACATCCACGCCAAAGTTCTTTCCGGAGCCGTCCTTGAGCGCGTGCTTCTGCCGCAGCTTGTTGAGGACGTCTGTGGCGTCAAAGCCCGCGTTGTCGCAGAGCTGACGGGGAATGACCTCCAGAGCCTTGGCGAAGGCGATCATGAACTGCTGCGCCTTGCCAGGAATGGTGCGGGCATGATCCCTCAGATGCCTGCATGCACAGTGATGTCATGCTATCTGCACCCTACAGGATGCTGCATGCATCCTACACATCCTCCGTAGACTTCCTCAGACTTTTTTTGCCTGCATCTCAAGCTCCTTGCATGCTGATGCGCCGTACATCTGAAATTGCCCTCGTAGCAGACGTCACACCTGCAGGGGAGTGTTGTACTGTCAGGGCATGATGCTTCCCGCAGCGAGGGAAAGCAGTGCGGGAGATGTGAAGCACCTGCTGATCTCCATGTCAATGGCGCCGCCTCCCGCAACAACCGAGGCGTTCTTGATCGCGCGGCGCACAATCATGATGGCGTCGTGCAGCGAGCGCTCTGCCTCGTCAATGAATTGCTCGGAGCCGCCGCGCAGCACCATGGTGGCCGTCCTGGCCTTGGGGCAGCCCTTGAACAGGTTGAAGCGCTCAGCGCCCACCTGCACAGCATATAGAAGCTATCTGATCCGTGCTGAAGGAGGCTGAAGCACCCAAACTAAGGCTGAAGCTCTGTGACCCATGCTATCAATCAATCAGGAGAGGTTCCCAGAAGCAGTCTCTGCGCCAGAGGTCTAGCCTGGCAACTCCTATGCTGTCTGGCAGGGGACAAGGGAATGAATAGGTGAGCAATAGTGCCAGCAGCTAATTTAGATACCGCACGTGCAATTAACTAGGCGCCTTGCTAGCACCTCTTATTGTGTGGCAGGGACTGTGAAAGGGACAGTTTGGAAGCAGTGATGCAGAATGATGCAGAAAGGAAGCACTGCTCTGGATGAAGCAGAGGGGCTGACCTGGACTTCCTCAAAGTCTGCGCAGGTGCCGAGAACCTTGGTGTCCAGGTTGTTGACCGTGCTCTGCACCACGCCGCCTGTGGCTGCTGCCACCCTCTTCAAGTCCTCCTCTGCCACCTGCCATCACACATTGCCCTTCAATATGCCCCTGTTCTAGCACGTCACCATGGTATGCACTTTGCCACAATGGCCTTCAGGTCGGCATTATTGTGACCTTCAGACTGTTGCAAGCCTTAGCCTTTGCAAGTCACAGGCAGCACGCATGCCAACTGTGGCTTAAAACACTATTCCAGGGGGGACAAGCTGTACTGCATTGCAGCACTACCCATCTCTTATCTGTCTAGAAGTCACAGCATACCGTGGAAGGGCATGCGAGATGCTTGACATAGTTGCAAAGACATCACCCGGGAACAGGACAGGTGTCTCACCCGACCGGCGCAGAAGATGTCCCGGTCAGCAAAGAACTGGGTGCCCAGGTCTCCAATGGCGAGCCTGGACAGGACCACCTTGGCACCCGAGTCCGCGCACTTCTGCAGCTTGTCATAAATGATGTTCCACTCTGCGTCCACTATAGATTGGTATTGCGCTGGGTCGCTGAGCCGGATCTGCAGCCCATGTGTCAGCTCTTAGTTATACCATTACTTGGGCTGTGTCACTGTCAGGCCAGATTACATGGTGTTCCACTCCGCGTCCATTATAGATTGATACCGTGCCGGGTCGCTGAGCCAGAGGTGTCACCTCTTAGTGATCCCATGACTCATGCTGTGTCACTGTCAGGCCTGGAAGGACCCTTAAGACCACCACAGCCTGGTCAGCGACCCAGCACAGTATCTATCATAGTGTACGCGGATATGTGGCTATGTAAGCAGGACTTCCATGCTTCAGGCTACGTCACTGTCAGGCCAGAAAAGGGTTTGATGCCAACACAATGCGGTGTGCATGTCATGATTGCGCTGTGCTGATACGGCTCACACCTCAGGCAAGGCCATACGGCAGCAGGGACGCTTTCTTGCTCATAGTGGAGCACTGCCGCACAATCTAGCCTTGCTTCAGCCGCACGCCACACAACATACACAGCTGCTGTATCTCATGCTGTCTCATGGCATCTTAGTCTCCGCCTTATACATGACTAGGATGTCTCAGACAGGGTAAGATGCAGCAGCTGATGATTCGGGATGCATAGGAGGGATTCCCCTACCTCTGCATTCTCCTTCTCGGACTTGAGCTCGAGCTCAATGTTGAGCAGCAGCACTTTGGGGTCCGTGTAGGACTTGGGCTGCATCTCGAAGCCGGCGTAGGAGAAGGTCTTCTTGAAGGCCACGCCGTCCACCAGGAAGGAGTCCCGCAGGCCGCCTCCCTGCACCTTCTTGGTGCCCAGCATGTTCATGTCCAGCGTGGCCGGATCCAGCCTGCTCACAGCTTCCACCACCATTTCTGCGAAGAACTCCTTCTCGCCGCTCACCTGCATGACATTTGCACTTTGCTCGGTGTCTGTCGTCCCATGCAGATTCTTGACAGAGATGGCGGGAGGGGAATTGAGCAGGCTGGGCCCAAGCCCCTGCAGAGGATGGGCGACAGCCAGTTGCACAGGCCACCGCTGCTATCTCTGCACAGACCATTCAGTTCGCTCAGTGCATCTACCACCAACACTGCAAAGTGCTCCGCCTTCCCTGGCCCTGCAGGGACCGGCAATGCCTCCTGCAAGGCTGGGGCAAGGCCCACGCACTTTGCAGTAATGTTCTCATTCTTACGAAGTTCCCGTACGCCTCTCATTTGTGCAGCAGTAGCTTTACAAAGGAATTGTTTCTCAGCTGATCTGCATGAGGCTCTGCCAGTTGGACTCTTGTTATGTCTGCGTGGTCAGTAACATAATTGCCGCTGGACCTTCTTTGTGCCTCATATAGGGCCATTGCCTTGGTGTGATAAAGATGTCAAGTGCCTAGTCCTGAAGGCCAACACTGCCCATCCTGCGTGACATTGGCAGCTCGCTGCCCAGCCTGGGTCCATAGGGAAAGGTGAGTGACTTGCCAGCTTGGAGTTGAGGGTGGTCGAGGCGCATTTCTGCAGCAGCGCCTTCTTGTCCTCTGCGTCCTTGCCCTCTATGCCCACAGAGGCGTCCTTCACCAGCTGGACCGCCAGCGTGACTGCTTTCCTGAAGGCCTTGATGATGGCCTGTCCAAGAGCAAGAAACTGCTTCAGACACAGCAGCCTTGTACGTAGTGCATCAGCAGCCCGACAAATGGCCCAAAGCACTGCGGTCAATGTCCATGAGGGCAGCATCTCAGAGCATTCGACCTTGGAAGGCATGGACGGTAATATGAGACGTATTGGCGACAGCTCGCAGACTGGCAGCTGGATATGTGAGGAGCCTATACCTGAGGGTGTACGCCCTCTTCTATGAAGGCTTTGCATTCTTTCAACAGCTCCCCTGCTAGGATCACCACTGTGGTTGTGCCATCTCCAACCTGCGCAGAGTCACATATCACATTTGCATGGACATCTGGCACACAATGCATTGACCGTGTTTGCAGAGCACTTGCAGCCTGCAGGTGCTACTGTGCTTGCTGTGTATGGCAGCTAAATGCAGCATGGCCAGGAGTCATAGAGAGAGCAGAAACTGGTGGTCTGCTCACCTCTGCATCCTGAGACATGGAGATGTCTGCCAGCACCTTAGCGGCCGGGTGCACAATGTCCAGCAGCTTCATGATGGTTGCGCCATCATTCGAGATCGTGACCCTGCCCTGCATCAGGAAGCGCAGCCCTCACATTATACTCTTCAGAGCAGCGGTGTCAGACCAGTCAAGCCTTGAGGGCGTCTTGCTGGGTACCTTGTCGAAGCTGAAAGCGAAGCATCGTATCGAGGGGCTTACTCTGTCATCGTGTACTAGTTTGTCCATGCCTCGAGGACCCAGAGTGGTCCTGACTGTATCCACAACAGCCATGCAGGCATTTATGTTGCTGATAAGCTGTGGCGTCCCCTGACTGGTGTCGGTACCCTCCCTCAACAGTATGATCTGGGGTTGCTGCAGACGGAACGAACGCTCACAATAGCATCATCACATTCCATAAGGCACTTTGCTTGCTGATCTGCGGATCTGGTGATCATACTTCTTATAGCCAAGTCGATTGCACACGGGTGCACATGTGAGATCACGTTTAAAGCCTAAGTGTGATATAAAGTGAACTCAAAGGGCATCCTGCTTTGGTTAATGAATTTATAGCTGGAGGTAGCATCAGCTCACCATCATACCCATCGCCATGATGCCTTACACTGCCTCTGGATGGCTCAAGAGAATCGCTTATATATTCTGTAGCTTTGACACCGGGCTGGCATCCCCCATCCTCAAGACTCTCGATCTGTGCTCATGTGATCAGCATGTCGCATGTTCCTATTAGCGCTCCTTGCAACCACTACGCTCTGACCAAGTGGCTCTGTTTGCAGCACTTTGCACACTCAGCAGAAAAGATAATCCCACGGTGGCTTTCAGGTCCTGGGAGACCTGCAGAATGAGCTTTGAATGCAGCCGTTGGTAGGGTTTTCTAGACCCTGCGCAGCTCTCTTTGCAATGTCATGGGCACAGCTGGGGAGTGATGTCCGGCACATGCAGCATGGCTTGCAGTACAATGATGTCTCTATACGTAAAAAGAGCATGCTTGCCGCTCGATGGCGCTGCCCAGGCGTTCAAAATAGATGTCTGGCCAAAGCTGCAAGAAGCAGCATATGAAACTACCGGCCTAACACTTTGGCAACTGATGCCCGTGCCTGTTAAGGAATTGAGTCATTGACATCCTCCTTTCATTGTCAAGCGTGGCTGCTGACTGGTCCATCACGCAAACACATCGCATGCAGATTTGTTCCAAGGTTTCCAAGGTTGCCAGATTTATCAACACCAGAGCTGACACTGCGCTCTGTCTGCTCCTTGCCCATAGTGCACAAAGACAACCACAGAAAGCCTGCCTAGCTCCCGGCGATCCTCCAGGTACGTTGTCCACCGCACCCTCGCAGCCGACTGCGCTCAATGACAAATGGATATTCGTCTTGTCAGCCGATGCACGTTGTTCTCCACCTTCGTGAGCGTATGTGTCCCCTTGATGCTTTTGAGACGCCTCTAGGATGCTTTTGGCCTGCGCTGAGGTGCTTGCACGAGCCTGGTGCAGAGCACATCTCACTGTCTCAGTCGAGGCAGTGTGGCTCAATCTATAAGGCTCAGCCTTGTCATGCGGCCTCGCACAGATCATAGACTCATGCCAGAATGTTATGCAGGCACGCGCAACGCTGAAGCAGATCATCGAGAGGCTCGTCGGCAGTATGGCGTCAGGAAGCTCGTCGAGCGACTTTGTCGGCAAGAAGGAGGTGTGCGTGCAAGCTGTACCCCTCCTTCCACACGACTTGACATCCTATGCACATTGAGTTGACGAGGAAGAACATTGTGTCACACGCATCTGAGTTGCGACAGGTGCAGATCGAGGATGAGCTTGAGTACCTGGACAAGGCCAAGCCTGGCGACCCCAAGGTATCCTATAGCTTTCTCTGCATAAGCGTCCACGTAATATTCTACTGGTATGAGAGGCAATGCGATTCCATCCTGCGACTGGCGAGAATTCTAAAGCCACATGTAGCCCATGTTGCATGGCCCCGGATGCTGCATGATCCTGACCAGTGTTGGTGTTCCACACAGACCCCCTTTGCTCGGGACAGCTTCCTCAAGGACGAGATGGTCGACAAGCTGAACGAGGCTCTCACGTACGCTCCGCCTCTTACATGTGCATACTAGTCAAATGTCTTGCATGCCATGACCATATACCCCGTCTTATACCCCCGCTGCCAAGCTTGAGTCCTCACAGTGACAAACTCACTTGCAAGGGTTGGCAAGCAGTGCCTGCACAATTCCGTTGAGGCTGTGTGTACAATGCCGTGACAAAGCTTACTCTGGCGCCATGCTACCTGTGCGCTGATGGCGCACAAAGTAGGCATGTCCCAGCCAGGAGTCTTGCCAACTCTCTTCTGCTGAGCTGCAGGTACAAGTTCAACTCTGCGCACATCTTCGACAGCGCCGCGGCCTACTTTGGCAGCGACAACGTGGGCTTGTGTGGCATCGCCTGGTACTTCAAGGTGCGTGTCAGTCCTCAGTCATCAAGACCCTGATCACCCCTCCGTAGAGTGTGGATCCAGAGTGGATCTGGAGTCTGGACTGTTACCTTGGCTTTTACGCATCTGCGCAGGCAGCCCGCTGCTGAGCTGCTGAATTGCCATGCATGTGACTGAACTCTACCAGAATGCTGTGGCAGCACACAGCCTGCTGATACTGTGTATGCCTGCTGCAGGTGGCCAGCGTGGCAGAGAAGGCTGATGCCTACAAGGGTAAGCCCGCTGCCCAGATGCACTTCACCGACAGGCTCTTCTGTGCACAATTCAAGCTGGCTGAAGCCAGACCTATCAAGCAGAGCTTGTAGTTGTGGTGGCATGCTGGAAGTTGCCTGTAACCAGCTGCTGGTATCCTGTGTGTGCAGCCACCGCTCATGCCATGGTCAGCTGCTTGCCTGTCAGCATACAGCGGAAAGAATTTGTCTGTGGCGTCAATCCATGGAGAGCAGTGCGTTTGCCTAATGTGTGGCATGTTTCTGCAGTGATCGCATTCCTGAACAGCCGCGGTGCGCCCGTGAGGTGGGGCAAGGTCACCGAGCCCCCTCCCTGCTCTGAGTGGCACAAGAAAGGTGCGCAGCGTTCATCAGCGCTCATTCACCATGTCAATTGATAAGCATGATGGCCATGGCTCCCAGCCGTACAACCCGACCACATCCTGATAGGTTGTGCTCCGTGTCGCTGCAAGTCATGAGACCTGCCCCTGCTTAGGGCCTGAAATACCCTTTGGCAGCATCTGCATCGCTGCCCTTGCGCACAGGCATTCTTGTAGGAAGCTGGAATTGCTGTCCATGCTTGAGGCCCATCCTGCCTGGCGTGCATTGGTAGGGACGGACGCTAGATAGCTCGTGTAGCGGCTCCTGGGCAGTACCTGCAATGCGCATGATTAAGCCCCGTTGCTAGCTGCGCCTGATTCGCGCAGGCAAGGATGCGATGCGGATCGTGAAGAGGGCCATTGAGAGCTAGCCTCAAGGAAACTGGCCCATACAGAGCTGTCTGATGGAAACCAAGGTGCCTACAATCACCTGACATCAGTCATGACTGACGTGCGCAGGCAAGGACGCGACAGAAATCGTGAAGAGGGCGTTCGAGAAGACGCTGGCGATCGCCAAGGTGGGCCTGGAGTGCGAGCTGAAGATGGGCAAGCTGGCGCAGGAGAACAGCGACGTCCACACCGGCTTCTTCCTCGGTTGCTTCTCCGAGCAGAAGGCACGCACCCTATACCTGCCCCCCCGGATCTTTAGATCTGCAAGGAAGAGCAGGATAGGCATACAGTCTGAAACTTTTGCTGAGCTGTCACCCAAACTGAGTCATCCATGTGACATCTGAGGACGGCTGACTCAAACAGGACTGGCAGGCTCAGCAAATCAGAGCCTCTCGGTAGATAAGCTGTACTGAGGGACAAAGTTCAATCTACTGCTTTGTCCTGCATGAGCGGGAATCTGGCGTCCCTCCAGGACATGCAGGGGAATGAGCCAGAAAGTGTGGGTGCAGGCGCAGAAGATCCACTGCCTGAGCACGCTGGTGGCGCACCTGAAGTGCGTGGAGGGCAACCACCACGCCATCAAGCACCTGGACTGCGAGATGGAGAGGAAGGTGGAGTGCTGCGCCAAGGCCGCCGGCGTCGAGGCTGTCATCTGCTGCCGGTGCGCCCCCGCATCCCAGTCACAGAGCATTGTTGAATATGCCCAGAGAGCAAGATGGCCATGCGGTTGCAACTGGCCTATGTGCATTCTGGTTGCCTCCTTAGCACCAAACTATGAGATGCAAGGGTTTTCCAGATACTCTCGCACCGCCCTAACGCACAGATGCTGAGTTGATCTGATTAAAACCGAGGTCGAGCCTGTGAGAGGATGTTCTTAGATCAAGGGGGCGCGATGGTATATTCATGACATTTTGATGGGCCAGAGCCTCATACTCATATGTGTATGTGACTGACTGCCCTCATAGATGGCCTGTAAATTTCACCATTGTGATTGTTACCCGAGTGGCATTAAAGGCTGGCTTGCTGTGCGCAGCCTGCAGATGGGAGTGTGCAAGCGCCTGTGGCTGACGGAGAGCTTCATGCCATCCTGGAAGTTCATTGTACGTCCCCCACTCCCCTGAGAGTTGTCATGCCTGTGCAAATGGCTCGTGGGGCATGTGCTGAACTCCTGTGCACCAGGCCTGGCATGGGTGTTAAGCACATACCACATGAGAGCGCATCCTGCTTCACCATGCCATTTGCATGACATCTTCTGAGACTTCACACAGAGGGTTTCAAATACGAATACGAGCTGCTGTGTTGCTGAACACACACAGGGACTACGCTGCCTGGAAGTGCCTTTACATGGCGTTCTGATGCCGAACCCTGTTGCATGCTGCCATGCATGCCTCTGGCTGCTGTATGCACACTGACCTCAGCAGGCTGCTACAAAGGGGGCGGCTTCTTTGTACTTGGCAGCCATGATGATAAGCGCCTCTGACTGCTGCAGGAGGAGAAGGTGGAAGGCAGGGCTGGCGGCCTGGAGATCTGAGCACCACGAGACAACGCCACACAATCCACAAGGATGCTGCACAGCCAGATGCATCGCAAGATCCAGCAGCCATCCTGGTGCTCCCGTAGGCCAGGAAAAGCCATGCATGCATGCACACGTTAGCGCAGCCCGCACATCCCTGGATAAATTGCAGCCTGAGCCGACCTGGGCAATCCTTCATGCCTGCATTTCGGAGCGAGGGCCTTTCACATTTTTGGTGGTCAAGGTAGCGTGAGAGCTGCAAGAGCTTGACCTGCCTACCTGCATGCCTGCATGAAAGCGTGAGTAGGGCCATAGACGAGAAGGGAAATCAGATGCAGCAGCAGATGGCAGAGACACCTGATAGTCCTTCCAGAAATCAGTGAGAGCAGGAGTGCCTTGATGCACAGCATTGAGAGTCTTTCGAGAAGTGGCGGATGAGAGTACAGGACAATCCCCGGAAAGTGTTGCCGCATGAAACAGCCAGAGAAGTCTACAATGGGAAATGAGGATGCTGAGGGATCAGCTGAGTGCATGTGCAAGCCATGAAGCTGCCTCTCAATTCGCAGCACTGCATTGAGCACCAAACAAACTGGACACTGGATTGTGAGATACCTTGAACATGCCTTGGCATGCCATGCCATGTAATTGCATTTGACAGGATTCCTCCTCGTGTAATGAACGTGAAGCTTGAGCCTCTATATCATCTAACAGCTTCTTTCCATATACACGCCATTAATGCTTTTAATGTCAATGAATATTCAACTTCATTGGCCATTCGACTCCAGCTTGCTAACTCAAGGTCCAGCTTCTCAGCTAAAATTGTTGCACTGCTCAGGCATGTTTGCTGAGTAGTGTCACACTCCCTAATCACCAAATCTGCCATAGCAAGTCTCTAAGGATTATTTCCTGATCGCATCTCTTGACTACTCATCTGCTTGTCTGCTTGACAGCTGCACAGCTGCATGCAACTACATGGCCGCAACCTCATGCTGCTGCTTCAGGCCGCGCTGCAGGTGTGAGAGCGCGGCCAGGTTGAAGCCCATGCGGTCCTTCAGCTGCTGCGTGCGCCGCCGCAGCTGCCGGCGCAGCTCCAGCAGCGGCGCTCGTGCGGCCGCCGTGGCCACCAGCTGCGCATGGTGTAGCCGCACAAGTAACGTCGCAGCTCTGCTCACCAGCTCCACCTGCACAGATGCACAGATACATCAACAGAGAGGAGGCGGCAGTGCAGGGGTTATAGCGATGATGCCTTCAGAGCATGTTGCAGGACTCAGAGTATCCCTCCACTAAGTCACCCACAGCATCACACGAATCAGCCCGCTCAGGCGTCTTGCTCCACTGAGCTGCTCACAGCATCACATTCAAAGGCGAGTCATCTCGCTATGGTGATTAATCTCAGCAAGTGCAACAAGAGCAGAGCAGGCACAGGCACTAGGCATGATGTGAGACGTGGCGGTTGCTCTGCAGGCTTCCCTTTAGGTGGGAACCATGGGCCGTGACTCGTACATGGGGGACATAGGAGGTGACAACTCACCTCAGCGCCGCGCTCGAGCCAGGTACAGAAGTACGAGAGCAGGCGCAGGGCGTCGGAGAAGGGCAGAATGAGGAGCGCCTGCTCCAGGTCGCTGGCGCGCACCGAGGCCAGCTGCTTCAGCATGTACTGCTCCGGGGTCAGGCCCAGCAGCAGAGGGTTGGGCTGCAGCCCCTTGCCCGACCTGCCCGCTGCCGGGTCCTCCTCAAAGGCCTGCGCAGGAGCACCGGATCACATTCTGTGCAGCTGCCATGATACCTGCAAGAGCTGCAGGACTCTGCTGATCCATCATGCCAGGCTGAGCATCATGACCAATGGAGTCTGGGCTCTGATCTTGCCCTCCCAATATTGGGAATCATCCCACTAAAAGGGCAGAACAGATGCCCTGAATTCCATCCATCATGGCTGCTCTGCATGATCTGCTCATCTAAGACAGCTGTGCAGTCGGGCGATGCTAAAGTAGCTCCCAGAGTGCAGTGCATCATGGACAACCTTCTGATGACAAGACGCAGTGCGTGCTAATCATATAAGTGTCCATAGGTGAGATGAGCGCACCTGCACGCGCTCAGCCTCTGCTGCGACAAGCGCAAGGGCGTCTGCAATGCGCTCTGCCCCGCTCACAACCTCCAGCGTATTTCTGCCCGCGGGCGCTGCTGTAGCCTCCGCAGGCTCGCCCTCCCTCCTCTGCGGCACTGTGTTCTCCTGCAACAGTCCACAGATCACATCAGGGCTTCCTGACAATGACCCGTGGCGAGCTGCCCCTTGCATTTGTCATCGTAGGCATATCCCTCTCAGCTGCACACGCCTTTCAGGAGGGCAACCTGGTTATTCTCTGTATAGCGTGCAGAAAGGAGGGACAGTGCAGTCAACGAGTGGCCATCCCCAGATCTGCCTCAACGTCGAGGGTGTAGGCAGTCTTGCTTTCCCTCTCTGCACACATTGTGACAGCCCATGAAGAATCCAGGGGTCAGGTTTTTCTTCAGGACAGAAGGAATGCCCACCTCCAGGTCGGCCTCGAAGAGGGACTCCAGGCGCTTCTCCTTCTCCTCCTCCACAAAGAAGGGCTCCTCGGTGCGCTGCCACACGCGCAGCGCCCGATCTGCGCCGGACGTCACCACAAAGTCCCCCATGCTGCTCACCACCAGGCACCACGCCTGCATCCAGTGCACTGGTTGTACTGGTTGTTGGAGGAGAAGGGGAGATGACCCCACCAAAACAAATTGTTCTGTATAACACGTGAGGAGCTCCCTCAGTCGCACAATGGCATCGCTGTATTTTGGGCTCAGCAATGTTCATGTGGCTAGCTCTGGCAGAGCCAATACCAGCCGCAAGGATAGATCAGGCTTTGCTGGCATGTCATCTGTCAGTATGTAAGTTTGGCAGGGATCACTAGATAGATTCCGTAGAGGGGAATGAGAGCTTCAGTCTGCCTGAACCAGGCTGTGATCATAGCGGAGAAGCAAGGCTCACCTCTGCTTTGTGACCTTCCAGAGTGAGAAGCAGCTCCCATCGGTCGGCATCCCAGTACTTGACAGCGCCGTCCTTGCCCACTGTGAAGGCATAGTGCGTGTTTGGCACGAATGCCACCTGCACCCACACTCTCAGCTAATTGCCTGCCTCCAACGCACTTCTGAGTATGGAGACTGTTGCTGTCATGCACAGGAAGGGTACCATGTTCAGGCCTTGGTACGATCGCTCGGTCGACTGGCTCTGGCGACAAGCTGAGAGCGCTCTAGTTAGGTGCAAGGCACATCCAAGACGCGGGCCATGAGAAGGAAGCTGGACACAGAGGTGCCTGCCTGCATGATGGAGTCTGCGTGCGCGAAGAGCGAGCGGTGGCAGTCTCCGAAGTCCAGGCCCCAGATCTTGATGTTCTTGTCCGCAGAGCCGCTGATGAGGAGGCTGGAATCCGTGGAGATGTCCATGCTCAGCACCGGCAGCTTGTGCCCGTACAGGGACAGGAAGAACTTCAGGCTGTCCATAAAATGCACCTGCACAATCTCAAGCAGCATCAGTGTCTGTCTCTTGACAGCTGCTCGGCTTTTAGTGACACCACCTGCGCTGCAAGCAGCATGCCAGGGATCCTGCTTTGCCCACAGAACAGGGAGTGCGCCTAGACCCAAGGAAGCTTATCTTAGGAAAGGTCCAGCCTGGCTCATCATGCATGCAACAGCCTCCACAGATTAACTGCTCCCGCCTGACCCATCTTTAGCAGCTCACTGCCTTTGAACAGCAAAAAGAACACTGCCTATACATGCTTAAGGTTGGATGGCCATCACATCATCAGATCGCCACTGTGCCGTGAGTACATGCCTGGATTGTGGAGTCCAGCAGCGCGGCCGCGATGAGGCGCCCGTCGGGGCTGATGCGTATACAGAGGACGTCGTCGGCCATCTTTAGCGTGCGGGCATGGCGCGCCGACAACCGCCGGGACGCGGGCGCCTGCCCGGCTGACCCCTCCGCCCCCGCGCTCAAGATCTCCCACTCCCAGAACTTCACGCTGTGGTCCGCGCTGCAGCTGACAAAGCCGCTGCCATCCGGCAGTGGCACCACTGACCACACCTGCATGCAGCTTACAAATTATCAAAGCGATTGCTGCTGGACACACGCAAGGCATGTAGGTACTCAGCCATCAGCCCTGTCTGTAGATTTAAATTTATCATGAAAACTTGCTTATACAGGCAGTAAGCTTTAGCCCCACAGCAACAGATACCCCACCTATCAGCTTCCATTGCAGCGATGTGTCATGGAAGCTTCATGAAGGAGTTGTCTGCTGCTGGGGAGCTGCTTGGACAGGTTGCTGACAATCTGTAGTGTAGGGGGACTTACCGCGCCCTCATGAGCCTTCAAGGTCTCCAGGACGGCGGACGCAGCTATGTCCAAGATCTGGATGGCTCCATCCTTGGTGCCCACAATAGCGTGCCTGTTGCCTGGCGCAAACATAGCACAGAGCCCCTGCACACCATACTATAGACACATCAGAAACAGAGGACAAAATATAGCACTGCAAGGCATTGACGTGGCTCACAGCACCTCCAGCATGCATGTGCAAAAGCTGTAGAGACCTCCACGCACAGCAGGCTAGGCCATACAGGCACCTCTCAACTGCAGAACGCTGCTCATGGCTCTTCACTTGTTAGCGCGTCTGGATCCACGCGGCCCCTGCTCATCTGAAATCTCCATGTGACTGGCTGGCCTGCTGTTGCCCAGGCGTGTGTGTCCATAAGTAGAGAGGCTGAGACATGATCTGATCTGATGCGGTGTGCTCTGCTCGTCAGGTAATCAATACCTGGCCAGACTCGATGCTTCTGAGGCAGGCGCCGCTCCTGGGGTTCCATAGCTTTACTTCCCCTGCCGCAGCAGACAGTAGCACGGCGTCATCTGAAGACAGCGCTAGCGCTCGGGGCCCTGAGCGGTGCCCTGGAGTCTCTATGGAGGCTGCCTTGTTAGGCTCCTCATCCTCCTTGATGGACCACGCCTGCGCACCGCCAGTTAGTCAGCGTGCTGCCCAATACCCAACTACGCGGCTTACCAAGAGCTGTGCGATCCCTCGTGTGAAGCCGAAGCATATGCAGCAAGCTGGCAAGATCTGGAAAGCCAGGCGGCTGGGAGGCATTCCCTTCAGTCCGCTCTCTTGTTGCTCACATGATGCTGCATCTATGAAGCCATGCCGTAGCCATAATCACCTAGGGGTCCACTGGACAGGTGCACTTGGGAGGCGTTGGCAGGGGCGCTCATACAAGAATGCATGGGAGCATACCTCAAGGGTGTTATTGCCGAGGGCCAGGGTGAGGCTGGCGGCGCATCCCTTGGGAGCCTTAGCGGCGAAGGCAAACGCCTTCAGTTTGTGCTTTGTGCGGATGATCTGCACAACAGATCCCCCCTCTCCTACATGTACCCAGCTCAGAACACGCTAGATGTGGTGATAGCAGCTTCCCCCAGTGTAGACTTGATACATTACAGCAGATCAGAGCATGCAGCATTAGCTTCAATGCCTGATATGGCATACAGAGACATGCTGCACAGCAGCTTGGACCCCAGCACAGCATATCTGCAGCGTACTAGCAATGCATGCTTTAACTGGCATGCAAGAGGGGCTGTGTCACCTGCAACGGCGCCAGGAGGTCGCTGGCCGTGACGTCATCCTGGGCATCCTGGGCACTCTGGGCAGCTGATGCCGCAGCGGGCTCCTGGCCGTCTTCAGGCAGCTCCGCAGCCTTATCCCGTTTCCGCTTCTTCCGGCGCTGCACATGCTTTTTCACCTCCTTCTCTGAACGTGTCCTGCATGCACCATGCTGCACCTGTCAACTCTTCTCATTGGCTAGCATCCGCAGCAAAGCTGGGCCAGCACACAGTCAGTGCGTCATTTGTGCAAGGTTTTGATCTGGCTCACCCATTGAACAGAGCACATTCCCTTGTACTAAAAGCTTTGGCCTGCTCCATGTATGTGTCTATAAAGCTGGCTGGCTGATAGCAGGAAATGGCATACGTGCAGGGGACGTGAAGTTTGACAGGCTGATGAGGAGCAATGCGTTGGCAGTCATTTCTGACCGTACCTGAAAAGCTCCAACAGCTTGCCAGCGCTCTGGCAGGCTAGCAGCTGCCCGCTGCGGCTGTATCGCAGCCGCGCGACCCGCTCGGGTGCCTGCCTGGCAACTCCCCCCTGTGCCTGAAGCACCTGCGCAGCACCAGACCCACCATTAGCAGTCAACCCTTGCAAACAGCCGCAAAGTTGAATGTGACCATGTCCAAGTTCTGTGCATTGCACGGCAATCCTTGCCTAACGCCGCGCCTCAAAGGACATGAGTAAATGTTAGCAGAGCGGATTGTGCACCTGCTTGCTGGCGCTGCTTGCGCCGCCAGTCTCGCTGTCGCTGTGGATGCGGTACAGCTGCAGCCGCGGGCTCACGCCGCCCACGGCCACCTGCTGCTCCGCAGCATCCACATCCAGGGACCACACCTGCATATCGTGGGGCCCCTTGCAAGTGGAAACTAGAAGCCCCAGCAATCTGGAACTCCGCATCCTGGACCACCTCTGGGCTGACGCATCTCATTGAGGGCAAGTGAAGCGTGGCAGTGAAGCGTTGTATCTGTTTAGGAATGGCATTGAGGCCAGGCTACAGCTCTTGTGTCAGCAGAGGCACGTTATGAAGGCTGGAGCCAAGTGAGCTCCACAAGGTGTCAGTTAGAGAGGGGCAGAGCTGTGGAGGTCTTCACCTCGCCTTGCTGGCCAAGCAGGATCTGGTAGCAGTGCTGGGTGCCCAGATCCCACACTCTCACATAGCCATCCTTGCTGCAGGTCACCAGGCTGTTTGACCGCTCAATGAAAGCCTGCATAAAGCTAGGTCTCAGCAACACACAGACGCTCTGGAAGGCACAGACACTCGTCACATGCCGTAGTGTGACCATATCCAGCATTCGCGGTCAAAAAGTTCTGAGTCATAAAAGCAGAACACCTCGCATGCAGGCGTGTGCACTGACAGGCAGTGCTAGCAGGACTGCAAGAGGCTTCCCTGAGCGCAGAGCCGAGGCAGACAATATGCCGCCCCTCTGAAATTGTCAGAGGGCGGACGCACCAGGTCGGTCACTTCTGCAGTGTGGGCGCGCAGCCTGAACAGGCCGCTCTCTGCGATGACGTCCCACAGGATGACGTCAGTGTCCTGAGACCCCGACGCCAGCTGGCTGCCATTCCGGCTGTACCGCAGCGCTGTCACCGCCCTCCTGTGCCCTGTCAGCGTCACCTGCAGAGGAAAGGTATCGGGCTAGGATCCCCCTCACCCTGCCCAAGCCACCCAAGTGCCAGGACAATTGCCATGTATGGAGAGTTTGCATGAAGCTCTGATGTCGACCCGTCTCAATGCAAAGGCATGCAAAGCACAGGCATCAAGAATAATTCACGGCATGCGCTGAAACCATGGCATGCGCAGTCTCTCCAGGCGAACATAAGTTTACTGCTGGGCTGTGTGTTCAAGCCTCCAAGCTCATGAGTCATGCGCAGTCTCCGGTATCCCATCATGTTCACAGGCAACATAGATGCACACCTCGCAGTCGCCAGTCTCGAGGTTCCAGATGCGGATGGTGCCATCAGCATGCCCAGCTGCTATATGAGACCCAGTAGGGCTTGCAGCCACCTGTGTTATCTCCCCTGCTGCCTTTCCCTGAGAGACCTCCGGCGTCACCAGAAGCTTTGCCTGCAGTCAGCACGGCTTACTGATTGGCTCAACATGCATCTGCACACACCCAGCCGGCTGCTAGATGCAGAAATTGTGAGCATAAAGCACGTGGAGTTCATTTGAGAGACATCTTCTCGCTATTATTCCATGGGCTCTGAATCAGCAAGAGTCGTTCTGTGCTGGCAGACACTCACCTGGGTCCCCTGGCGAAGATTCCAAAGGACTATATTCTCATGTACAGCCGTTATAGCTAGTTTGCCGCTGCTGTCGCCATCTAGTGCGGTCCCTGATGTCACGACACCAAAAGACTTGCCAAGCTCGTAGCGCAAGTATGCTTTCACCATGTCAGTAGCGCTGCAAATAGACGCTCATAAGTCTGCCACACGCTTACATGATTCCTGTTATCCCAAAAGCGCTCTGAAACACGGTACTCTGCTTTCGGAAGTTGGAAGACGGCCTCCAGCGGGCCTGCCCAGCTTCGCTGCCCGCTGAAGCTGGCCCGTTTTAGGCAACATTTTCGACTTTCGAGTTTCCAGGTGTGATTTTGTGAGATTGTGCCTGTTAAACACAGCACTTACAGTATGAGACGATGCTAGGGGCGCATATCCTGATAGGGCAGCTCAGGCTGGCGTGTGCGCCTTTCGAATTGCGGCAGCTGCAGGTATGAGGCCCTGGACAGTCATTGTGCTTATAGGGCTGGTCAGTGGCAAGGTCCTTGGAAAGACTCTAGCGCCTTCGCAGCTTGCGCCGTATGGCGCTCAGCAAGCGGTGGTTGGGCCGGGCCCTGTGCCCTTGCCCGCCACACAGCCAATGACATCTGACTGCTCATCATTTCCATTCCAAGTTGCAACGTCACTGTACGCGCTTGGAAGCTCAGCTGGGGCGGATTTGGCAAGTGCTCTGACGAGCTGCCTTGGTCAGACAGCATGCCAGGTCTCAGTCACCAAGACAGCCAGCTGCAGCATGGGGTCCATTCTTCATGCTAATTCTCTGTCAGCCCCTCAGCGGAACTGCACGGACACCGAACAGCCAGTGTATGTCTGCAAGAATTTTGCTGTCAGCCCAGCCCTGTACCAGAGTGTACAGTCAGGGAGCTGCAGTGATGACTTCCAGCAGCAAAGTGTGGTCTGCTCGGGAACTCAGCTACAGCGCAATCTGTACCAGGCCATACTATCAGGTATCTCCAGCTTCAAAAACCGCAGTAACAAGACAAAAGAGGTGCTTTGCTCCACGGACACAACTAACCATAAGCAGAAGCCTCAGGCGTGTCATCTTATCATTGAGACAACAATCAGAGGCCAGCTACAAGGAGTGATGGACAGTGCAAATGCCTGCCTGAGTCAGATGCACATATGCTGCAGGAAACTGCGCAAAGCAGTGCGCGCCAGCGCAGGCGAGTCAGCAGTCGCTGATGACCCTCGGGTCCCTGGCGTGCACAACCTTGACGCTGCAGCTGGGCGCTGCAAACCTGGCAGACGCTCTCAAGATGAAGCAGACGCTGCAGGCCAAGGGCCTGGACACTCTAAACAGCTGCTGGAGCTCTGACAGCTCCTGGCAGCTGCTCGTCCTGGAAGACAGCGGTACGTGCAGTGGACCTCCTCTCCCTTTTGGATCCCTTCTGTGGATGGAAACCCTGCAAACATAGTGCTGCATGCATGCAGGATGCGCTGCTTTTCCACAACAGCCTTGTCTTTCTGCTTAGTGAGACAAGTTACTTCTCCCCGTAAGCCTGGCACCACTGTTGGCGCCCTCGGGTATCAATAGGCAAATGCTACAAGGAAGCATGCGCAGATGATGCTCCTGATATGCTTTGACGGCACAAAAGGAGGAGCTTGCTCACAGCCGCTTTTCTGTTTTGGATCATGCCTGTGCAAGGGCATCACGCAGAAGTGCATGTGCAGAGATCTCCGAGCCGGACGGCCAGTTCAAGGCGGCCTCTGAGGTGGCGCGCGTCCAGTCTGGGCCATGGCAGGCATGCAGCGCCAGCTGCGGCAGCGGCTGGCAGGAGCGTTCCCTCCTCTGCTCGGCCCTCCCGGGGTACCTCACCGAGGCGTGGCACTGCTCCGGCGCTGGCATGCAGAGCGCCCTGACCTCCAGCCCCTGCAGGTCAGTGCATCCGCTGCCCTGCCAAGACATCTCCCCCAATGCTGTGCCGGCTCTATCCTCCGTCAGCATCCATTCCCAGGCTGGATATCACGGTGACCTCCTGCACCAGGAGGATTGATGTTGGAGCGTGGAAAAAGCCAGGAACCGCTCTGCCTTGATTGTGATGCAAGAGCATATGTCTTACGAGGATGGTGAAGGCTCGGGCGCAGCATGGCAGGTCACTCGCATGGTGCAAATACACGCTACAGAGCTGCCTTTGGCCTGCACACTACAATTTTGCAAGTGGGCACAGATGCTGAGCATATGCAGCAAATGTGCAGCGTGGAGGCCTGCAACGGTGCGCAGTGGCGCTACGGCCCCTACGGCAGCTGCAGCGCGCAGTGCGGCGGGGGGACCGCCACGCGTACTGCCATCTGCGCAGCCGGGGACGGCCTGGGCAGCGCTGACGCGGCGGCCTGCAACGCCACGGGGCAGCCCGCGCCCCTGCAGCGCGCCTGCAACCCCAACGCCTGCGGCCTGCACACCTGGGCTGTGGGCTTGTGGGGCCCCTGTGACACACCCTGTGGAGGTAGGCCTGCATTGCTGCAGACCCTTATCTTGCTCTCTTTGTGCCACTGAGCAGAAAGATTGCAGATGCTTCTTCTGCTGTGTTAAGGATTATGTCATCGGCGGGAAGTTGGCGCTTATGTAGGAGGCCACCTCACTCCGCTGAGACAGTAGTGAAGTGAAACGGCATTTGCAAATCATGTCCTGAGATTGAAGGGCTGCATCTGCAAGCAGCTAGGCCCAGAGTATTACCACGTGCCTTGAGGTATGGGCAACCTGTGCAATTTGTAGGGGGTTCTTCCACCAGGACTGTCACATGTATGGACGCGACAGGGAAGCCAGCAGACAGCAGCATGTGCCCGGGCTTCTCTCCAGCTTCCCGCCGCAGATGCAACCTGCAGCCCTGCAGCAACTGCACAGCAGCAGAAACCTGCAGAGGCCACGGCAGCTGTGCCCAGGATGGCACCTGCAACTGCTCGGATGACCACTCCGGCATCTTCTGCCAGGTCAGAGCCCAATGTAATCGTGCATCACTTCTGCTGTCTAACATGGCGATGCGGTGAATTGTAGCAAAGGCATGGCCTCTGATAGTGTGAGAGCTGTCTGTTAGGTGTTCCAGGTGCTGGATCATGTGGAGGTCGATGTGGCATTGCTTTTGAGATCGGCTCTGACAGAAGACTTCTTAGTGTGGTTTGGAGGTGTGATAAGTGTCTAAACCCTCATGCCAGGTACCACCGGGGTGTTCCAGCGGTGTGGTGGGCATGGCCAACCAGTGCTGCGACTCGGGCGTGGTGGATGTGGCGGGCGGCTGCTGCCCGGCCGGTGCCCGGCTGGACGCTTCGGGCGCCTGCTGCGCCGCTGACAAGGCCCTGGACGTCATGGGCTCCTGCGGTGGCAGTGCCAAGCTGTTGGACATCCAGGGCGTCGGATGTGACTCTGGAATTGTGGACGCTCAAGGCGCCTGCTGCCAGGTCTGTTGTCACATCATTGCTGTGCAGAAGACAGATCTTCTTTGGCTGCCCATATGACCTATGCTGGTCACATGACATATGTACATTGCAGATGTGGTCATGTGCTGGGTGAGTGCCAGGTGTGCAGCCATACTTCTGATTCGATGATTACAAGAATCTGGTTCACTTTGCAGGCTGGATATGCGGTGGATGAGTGCGGAGTGTGCGGCGGCTCTGGGGACAGCTGTGCCCTCGTGCTCAGCCTGCAGTCTGACAGCCTGGCAGCCTCGTCAGCACCCACATCACATCCTTCTCAGGCAAGGACTTCCTTGCTCGAGGACCGCCTTTGCTGCATGCGCGCTCCCAGAGGTTTCACCAGCCGCCTGCAAGTGTGCTGGGGGGCGCCATCGACTGTTTATCAAGCAGACTTTGCACCTAATGTCGCCGACAGATGCCTGGACGCCGGCAGGTGTGCTATGCCGGCAAGAGCAGGCGCTGTTTAGTCATGATGCTCAGGATCAGTACGGGGTTGCAGGCATCTTTGAGGGCGGGAGTGCGCAGCACGCTGGCTGCGCTGCTGGAGGCGCCGGAATCCTCGCTGCAGGTGGCTGTGCAGCCCAGAAACTTTTCTAGCACATCCCTCATCACCAGCAATGGCGGCGGCAGTGGGTCCGGCCTGGGACTGGTTGCCAGCTATAGCATATCAGTCATCGTTACACCACCGGTGCGCTGCCAGACTGCTGCTGATCGTGCTGAGCGTGTTCTCATGCCGCGTCCCCTGGCCTCCTTGCAGCATATTGGCATTGGCCATGAAACAGCCCTGCGAGCTCAAGTACATCGAGGCGAAGGCCCAAAAAAGCATGTGGCTTATGGCATGGCCATGATGCGGCTGTGAGAAGGGTGCTTCGCAGCCTTTCACAGCTGCTGAGCGGCCAAGGGGAGCATATGACCACGTTGAGAGCGCTGCAGTGAACTGGGAGTAATGCGTGCAGGCTGCAGGCCAGGCGCGCATGGACAGCTTCACAACGGCCTCTGCAAAGAGAGCGCTGGGCAGCCTGCAGTCGGTGAGGTGGACGAGCGATGCGCCGGGCTTCAGCAACGTGCGCGTGCACTATGCCGGCCGCACTGGTGTTTGTGGCAACGCCCTATGTGAGGTATGCTCGCCAACAAAGGCGCCATTTTCCAATGTATTTACTGCATCCACTAATGACCCACCAGTGCCGAATATTGCTCCACGTATGTGCCCTGTCAAGGGCACATGCTGCAGCATCACACGATGCTCTCTGAGGAGTACAGTGGGTAGCATATGATGCAGCAATCGCATGTGCAGGTGGGAGAGAGGACAGCTACAGGTGTACACAATGGGACCTGCCCAGAGGACTGCCCACTGCCCCACGTGCTGTGCCCCAGCACAGCAGACGGGCTCTGCACCTCGCGCGGGCGCTGCTCCTACAGCAGCGGCCTCTGCAGCTGCTTTGCAGGGTGCGTGGCCTCTTAGAATCCTGATCATATGGTGCACTCGACATACATGCGAAAAAATGGCTGAGGGCACCATCAAATCTACAGCTACTGATCTAGAGATTCACTGAGGTAGTGCTGGGGTGCTATGCAGGCATGCAGGCACAGCGTGTGACGCTTGCGCTGCGGGTTTCCAGCAGATCAAGGGCCACTGCGTGCCCCTCTTCCAGCTGCTGAGCCCACCTCCTGCCCCAGCACCAACGCCAGCCATCACAACACCGGTATGCTCTCTGCCTGCATGGCATCAAATGGAAATTCTCCAAGCAGCCAACATGCATAGTTCTGCTGAAGACATGGAAGCATAAGTAGTCTTGGAGGGCAGTCTGCCTGCGAACCTCCCTGTGTCACAAGGGCCTTATGATGGGCGAACAACAAGTTGCATCTCTTCCCGTGCAGGCAAACACATCTACCGGTGCAGCAGCTGCTCTGTTTGCTAGCTTTCTGGCTAAGCAGGCCCTTTCCTCGGAGACGCCTGCTATGGCGCCTGCTCCCTTTTTGGCGCCTGCACAAGCACCCACACTGCGCATGGCTCCAGCACCTGCGCCTATCCTGGCTCCAGCACCTGCCCCAGTGCCGGGTGTAGCTCCAGTACAGGCACCCGCCCCAGCCTCTAGATTGGCGCCCACGCCAGCCATGGCGCCCGCCCCTGCGCCAGCTGTCCATGCACCTGCCCCGGCACCCGAGCATGTGCTGGTACCTGCGCAAGCGCTATCAGCTGTCGCTGGCAACGACAACGCCACCGCGCCAGCGCCAGGGCCTGTTCTGGCGCCTGCTCCGGTTCCAGCAGCTGCGCATGCACCAGCACCTGCTCCGGCTGGAGCGCCGCTCGCAGCACCAGCGCCTTCCCCGGCGCAAGCCCATGCGGCCGCCCCTCAGCCGGAGTCCAAGGTATGCGCAGGCCCTACTCTGCAGCCCTCACATCTTCTCTGCCCCCAGGCTTGGATGTAGTACTTGATTCGGTGCACGGCGCTTAGGCAGAGCTTTCGTACGATGTCAGCTAGTACTGCACCTGATGTGTGCCTCACTTACCTTACAGACCGTGACAAGCTGGTAATGGGGAACTCCTCCATGCAGGCTCCTGCCCCAGCTCCTGCTACAGCTCCAGCCCAGGCTCCTGCAGCACATTCTGCCCCAGCTCCCGCTGCAAGTGCTCCTGCTGCGGCGCTAGCGCACCAGGCGGACGCGCCTGAGCCGGCGCAGGCCGCTGAAGCGACGCACGCCAGCGCGCGCTCGCCCGCAGCTGCACCTGCCCCGGCTCCGGCAGCTCTGACATCTACCCTTGCGCCAGCACCCACGCCAGGTGTTTTATAGTCTGCCCTTTGGGCTTAAAGGACGTGAATTTCAGCATTGTCTGAGGTTCGCCATGCCTCGCAGATTCTTGCATCACCCATAACTGCATGATGACGGATCCCTCGCGACCTGGACATTCCACAGGCATTCTGGCAGTGTGAACCTGGTCTGTGTCAGGAATCAAAGCCTTGCTCTTTTGTCTTGGTAATGGCATGCTGAAAATAAAGGTGTGTTAGGTGCAGGTTTCTGGCATGGGCAAGAGCCACAGCAGCTGGCTCTGTCCTTTGCCACAAAGCTGGGCAGGAACGCCAGTTTGCCCGGCGCTGCCCCGGCCCCTTCTCCGCTGCCAGACAGTGCGCAAGCCAGCGCTCAGCATCCCGGGATGGCCACAGCGACCGCAAATGGCATGGCAGCCGCAGATGTCTCTGATGGGTTAGGGTTCTCAAGCACATGCCTTGCATGTCCTGCTCACGATCAAAAGGCCTGTGATGTTGCAGCGTATGTCAAAAGGCTACAACACCATTCTCTGGCAAAGACACAGAGCGCATGCACCCATCAATAACATCACGACATGATGGCCCTTGCTTTCTGCGAGCCCATCCAGAACTTTCTAGCTGCTAGCTGTTTGTGTAATACCTGTCAAGAGATGAGTGCAACCTTCCATGCACCCAGGTTGTTGCATAAATGTGCAACGGTGTATTTTGGGCATCTGATCTTTGCCTTGTCTGAAGGTAGCTATCTCACGCAGGGAGTTAGGGGTGATTCATTCAGGTGGGTGTGTTTAAAAGCGTCAGGCTCTGATTGAGTGCTGCCTGCAGGCGCTCTGAAGGCACATGGGCATCCCGCCACCTGGGCCTTGTGTTTGGCATTCTCATGGCCTCGCTGGCGGGCGCCGCGCTGTGCGTGCTGGCAATGTGCTGCATGCTGCGCTGCCGGCGGCGCGTCCGCGAGGGCCGCGGCGGCGCCAGCCTGCCCTCCTGGCTGCTGCCCACGCCCAGCCCGCAACCTGCCCGGACCCGCCGCAGCTCCCCGCTCAACCTGCGCAGCAAGTACTCGAGTGAGTACACCTGCATGATCCCTCACCTGCGGCAGCAGCTCTTCCATATGAGGTGCTCATACAAGCTGTCATGTTACAGATGAGACCATAGCGTAATACACGGAGATGGAAAGCAATCTGCTGGTGTCCTCCCCAGATCCTTTTCAATGGTGACGCCAGTGCTTGACATGTGCTTTCTGCTGCAGATGAAGAGCTCAAGAAAGGAGGGAGCAGTGGAGGTGACAAGGAGCGCTATCAGATTGTCGGTACGCCAGCATACCCTCTAAACGCTTCCATCTATATACATTGAGTTTGGGTTTGGGAAAACACAATGATAAGTCTGCAAGCACTCTGCACTTGGTAGGCCCAAGTTCAGGTATAGTGCTGCATTGGCAGCTGTGGGGCAGATGTCCAATGAGGTCACCATGTACTCGTCACAATGCCGGTTACAGTGCGATATTGAGCATTTGCGTCTGTCTGCAGTCAATCCTGTCCACGATGACGAGGAATCTGGAGAGGACCGGATCAGAGCATTTAGGGCAGAGGGAGGCACAAGGCTTTCTGACAACCCTCTGTACTCTGTACAAGCAGTGGGTATGTGCTGGCCTCTCTGTATCTGCTGTGTACTTATTGACACTTACTGGTGTCCTCTGAGCCGGCCTGACACGCCGGAGATGCCCCCTCTTCCTTTGCAAGCTTGCATGTCCAGAACTCTGGCCTGCTCAACATGTTAGGCATGATGAGAGGTAAGCCAGCAAGGCTGCCTCAACATGGTCTGCAACAGAGGTCAGATAGATTGTCAGATATAACCTGTCTTGCTGACAGGTGGCAGGAGCAGGAGCGAGATGTTTGTCCGCCTGCGCCCGGACTTCTCAGCCGTTGCGGCCAGGACCCATGTTTCGGACTCTGCTGTGCCCTGGCGCGGCGCCTCCCCAAGCTATGACCAGGTACAGACCGTCAGCTCAAATCCAATTTTGTTTACCACCAGAGCGCATGTCGGCCCTACATTATAGCAGCGCCTTTCACGCTCAATCATCTTTTCATCACAATACGCCGCCTCTCCCGTCCATGTCCATATGTATATGAGGAGAATGGTATGACACAGTGCAGCATCATGGCTACTGCACAGCCATCACGCATGGAGTGCTAAGGCAGAGCTCAGACACCAGCTTATTATGTAGGCGGAGTCAAGCACGGAGAGCGCGCGGCGCTCGGCCGCGGTGCTGTTCGATAACCCGGCCTACTCAGCGCAAGCCTCGCCAGACCGCGCCAGCACCGCCGACTCGGGCTTCAGGAGGTCACGCCACGACGCTGATGCAGGTAAGGCTCCCCCGGTGCCCGCTTATGTGCTCGGTCACGCAGGTAACAGCCTAGTAATGGTAGACAAGACCTCTATGCTTCGGAGAATGGCCAACCTGAACTGGCTGCTTGCTCACTGTTGTCTTCTTAGGCTGAGAGTGTCTCCAGCATGAGACTGTGCAGCGCCCTGTGGTTACAGCCACATGACGCACAGACAAATCCAGGACTCTTACAGACCACAGCATTAGGTGATAGGGCAGCTTCTGTCCACAGCAAATGCTCTCCAGACCAGCTGAAGTGTCACGCAAGCTAAGCCGCTATGGCAACTGTGCAGGAGACGCCCTACCAGAGGGCATGACGGTGTACAGCAACGCTGTGCACGGCATCAGCGAGAGCACGTCCGGGCAGGGCAGCTCGGCCGCGGGGCCCCTGGAGATGTCGCTGCCGCGCATGGAGCGCGAGACCATGAGCCTGCCTCCAGGTGTGCAGAGCCGTTCCCTCTCCTCAAACCTCTCCTTCTCATGGCTTTCTGACATGCCGGAACGTGACAACACCCTCATCATGTCCCTGCCTCAGACAGGCGGTTGCCCGGAAGGGATACATGTGTAGTCATGTCGCCCTGCCATGCATCACAGCTCAGGTGATTGTGATGGTGCAGGGCAGCAGAGACGCTCGGGCCAGGGCATTGAGATCAGGACGCCGACCCGCCCACCCGGGCTCCATGGGCAGCTCGAGTACCCGGACGAGGTACCCTTTTTATCTTCCAATCTTATGCTGGCAAGCATAGACACCACGGTGTCCGTAGGGACAGCATGGTCCTACATTCAGAGCAGATGTTGTAATTGCAGCAGCGGAAGCACTGGCTATTGCCGGCACTGCCACAAAAAGCACAAGTGTAGCCCGATGCGCTCAGGCAGAGCATGGGGTGTGCAGGATGCCGGGATGCTCAGATTGGCGCTGACGCCCACCACGGCCGGGCGCCTGCGCAGGCCGCCGCGCCCGCCCGGGCAGCCCACCCCGGAGCGCAGAGGGAGCGCCTCAGGGCTGTGCGCGCCGCCCTCCTCCTCCCCCTCCTTCAGCCACCAGAGGAGGCCCTCCATGTCGCTCTCTTTCTCGCCCCCGAGGCGACCCCCGCGCCTGCAGGAGGGCGACCTGCAGAGCCCACCCTCCTCCCCAGGTGTGGTGACATGCACATTGATAGAGCATGTCCATGTGCACACATCTGCAGCTCCCTGTCACTGCCTGAGTGTACATGAGAGGAACACTGCGGCAGGAGAGGAATGCTGGGACATACGATGGCATGTTGAAGTGCACCAAAAAATCGCATCGCTCAGCAGCATCACAGCTGCAAGTCTCCTGCATGAGTGCGTGGTGCAATGTGCAGACGAGGCGGGGCCGCAGCTGGTGCAGTACTCGAGCAGCCCGGGGAAGGCCAGCGCGGGTATGGTGCGGACACCCGCCGGATACGCCATGTCCATGGACTCCTCTTCCCAGCCCCACCCCATGCCAGGTCAGCACCTCCCAGTCTTTCAGGCGCCCTTCCCCTTGCTGACCTGGAAGAATTGTGTGTCAAGGTGTCTCATACCAGACACCGGGCCTGCAACCAGTGGAATGATGCCTCATGATTGCCTCATAAGGACTTGCGGGCCAGAGAGATGCCTGAATGTGTCGGCAATATATGGGTTTACAGTCTGTGTCCAACCAGCAGCAATGTGCAGGTGGGACCTTGATGCAGCCATCTGAGGCCTCCAGCGTCGCCAACCTGAGGACCAGCGGCGTCATGCAGCGCACGCCCGCTGAGCATGCTGTGTCCATGGGGTCATCCTCCGGGCCATCGCAGCCCTCCGCCAGCACAGCAGGTCCTGTTCTGGCAATGCCTGCACATGCATCCTCTCACCTGCCGTTGCTTGTTTGTCATCACAGCCTTAGCTGCAAAATCTGGGCCCTCTGTATGATGATGAGGGCACAAAAGCAGACATGGTGGTCATATGGCTCTCGTGCTCACATGGAACTTGCTGTGCAGTGGAGCAGCCGGTCTTCTCAGCACAGAAGGCTAAGATCCTGTTCCATGAGGGAGCCAGCCCCTACGAGGCCATGCAGCCCAGTAATAGGCGAGGGCCCACAAGAGCGCCAACAAGTGAGCATGCCCTCATAGCCCAATGCAATGTTGAGAGGATCTGCATGTCCAGCTTTAACTTTTAAGTGAGCTGCTGCTACATAGGCACATTAGGGGCCTATACATGCTGTCAGGGATGCCAGACACAGTGCTTGTATCTGACAGTGTCACTGATAGCATGCATTAGGTGCCTATGGTGGTGTTGTGAGGGATGTCAGACACAATACCTGAATCTCATAGTGTCAGTTGTGGCACTCATTAGGTGCTTGTGGCGGTGTTATCAGGGACCAGACACAGCACCTGAATCTGATGGTGTCAGTGATGGCAGGGGAGGAGAGAATCGAGCAGAGGAGGCATGCACATGACATGTCCCTGAGGGCCTCAGATTCTTGCCTGCCCAAGGGCGGGGCAGCTCAGCTGAGCTTCGTGCCCTCGCCAGATGGCGCCGTCTCGCGCCGCCCTGCCGGACAGGCCCACGAGTACCCGCAGATGCCCGCGGGCGCCAGCAGCAGTGAGTCATCTCATCTACGGAGCGTCAGAATCGCCCTGTCTGTGCGTATCACCCCTCCGGTCGTGCTTTGGGCTCTAAGCCTTGCCTGAGCATGTCACTTCCTGAGAGAAATGCTAAGATCTGAGCATCAGTCTGCCACTTCTGATCATGACACTCTTCCCTACCGGCTAGTAAGGGATCACCAATGCTGCTTTTAACGTTGAAGAGGCCTTGCAGCACAATAACTTCAGTATTGTGTGTGCAGGCTTTGACGGGCCAGGAGCTGAGGCAGTCGCAGGGCGGGCCTTTGCAGCAGGGCTAGCCACCATCCAGCGCAGGAAGATGTCCGGGCCTCACGCCAAGTACAGGGTGCGACCTCTGTCCATATCTTGTGATGATAGCTCTACCAGCGCAAATATGTGGAAGCCCAAGGGCAGAATTACAGAGGCACAGGGCCCCTCAGTCCAAATGCTGACATGCCTACAGCTATGGTGTGCTATAAAGTGGGACCCAGGCATGATTGATGGTTATCCTGCAGGTGGTGATGTTCCACCAGTACCCGGAGGAGCTGCTGCGAGGCTGGCTGCGCAAGCAGAACATCCGGGACGAGCAGGTGGAGTTCTGCGTCCTGCCTCCTCCCGCCAGGACCTAACGCTGGGGTGCTTGACGCGAGCGAGAGAGGCCAGAATATTCTGACAGCTCCAGGAAATCTGTAGCACATCCGTCCTATCACCTCCTGCCAGGTCCTAGCTCGAGAATGCTCAATGCTAGCAATGGAGGCAATGACTTGCTGACAGCAGCTGAGAGAATAGTTCTGGCGCATGCGTCCTGCCTCCTCTTCCAGGAGTCAGTGCTAAGAGGCTTGCCGCAAGCGCACAAGAGTGGAGTCCACTGACAAGATGCTGTCAAGCCTGTTGCGCATGCTGCATGGCTCCTGCCGCCAGAATCGGCGGTGTGAGGCATGGTGTGAGCGGTGGAGCGAGATGTGCTGACAATACCAGAAAACTGAGAGACCAGACTGCACAGAGACGCATTGCCCCTTATCACTGTCAGTGGGCTCTCTGATGATAAGCCCAGCGCCTTGGGTGAGACATGCAACTGGAGCAACCTGGCTGATCCAGCTGACATCTTGACATCAATGATGCTCACGTCAGCCTGGCACTGCAGTGGCGCTTGACCTTTCCCTGATGAGGCACAGCGAGCCCCAATCTGAAGACCGTGACTTCGGTGCTGCGCTGCTGGACATCTATTGAAATATCTTCCGCACACTTCTGCATGCAATTGCTTGAGTCTACCAGCAGCCACACGCATGCTATTCTTGAGCAGTACTTTGTATGAGGACGTAATGAGTAGTGCTGAGGACATATGTGCAATCTCTGTACAGACCATCTGCAGAGTCTCCATGCTTTGCTGGGCACCAGCCAGCACAGAATCAATGGAAGGTATCTGCTACATACGATGCAATGCGTCTGTTAAATCCGTCGTAGGAACTGCAGAAGTACGCTTTGGGCAGTCTGGGCAATGGTCATCTCTCACTCTGTAAGGGCACACTACTACGAATGCTGCTGGCCGAACACTGCTGGGGCCTACAGAGTGTGTGAGCTGCTCTCACAAGCTCAGCACATCTCGCTCAGAGGAAGAAAGCAACCAACGACGTCCCTGTGCGAAGCTGCGCCCTCGATCCACTTCAGCCCTCCAGACCCAACAGATGCGTGCAAACATATGCTCTCAAACCGTCAACATTCAGCACCTGCAGCTCCCACTCTGCTGGCGCGGACATGGCTTCTGAGCAGAAAGGGCTCGACGTCCAGATCACTGAAGACTTTGTCAAGCAAGAACTCGCCAAACTGGGTCCAGACGCAAGTCACGACTGGTGGTGAGCATTTGAGCTATCCTACTAACAAGGCTCCCGCTGAATAGCCTGCAACTAATGGCCATATTACAAGATGCTCATCCAGTGCAGGCACGTTCACCGCGTGAGGAACCTTGCCAAGAGCCTGGCTCGCCAAGAAGGCCTTAAGGTAAAAGGTAGATTTATAACCTGCATGTTGCATCTGGTTGGTGGCAGTAGACAGCGTCCCTGATTGCCTGACATCCCTCATGCACATACAGGGAGATTCAGTGCACCTTGTGGAGGTTGCTGCATTGCTACATGACGTCCAGGACTGGAAATACAGCCACTCAGAGGATGCCAGCAGAGCATCAGTGCAGGTGTGTGCAGTTCTAACTCTCACAACACGTCGTGGCCCTGAAGGAAAGACATACGATGTCCAGAATGCTTCTGCAGCATGCATGAGAGCACATATGAACCGAACAATGCCATAGAGTAGCGCTTGCTTGCACTTTGCTGAGTGTGCTTGTGCCATGCGCAGGGTTTCCTGGAGTCTCAGGACGCGAGCACGGAGCAGAAACACCAAATACTCAACATCATAGCAGGTGTGGGATTCAAGGTCAGTGCAATGGCGCATGTCCAACCACTGGTTGTCTCTCAAGTGCGACTTGATCTGCTGTTGGCACCAGAAGACCACATGCCAACCTCTGCCTGAGATACAAAGCACCGTGCTTGAGATGTGACATTCAGCGCTGGCTTGCAGGACGAGCTGGGCAGCGGAGGCAAAGGGCAGATGTCTCCTGAGCTGGCATGTGTGCAGGATGCTGACAGGTGCGCAGTCTGTGTCCTCACAACGGGAAGAAGACTACAGCTGGACATACAAGCAGACTCTGATGCCTTTAACATGCCAGTTGTCTATGCTCCTCACTGCGTTCTGTTGCCAAAAATCCTGTCTCCTCAGAGGTGGCACTCTGCAGCGCAGGCTGGATGCCATCGGGGCTATAGGGATTGCGAGATGCTTTACATATGGCGGGTACTTCAAGAGGGTGCTGCACGACCCTGCCATTGCGCCGCGGCAAGGGCTCACTAAGCAGCAGTACACAGACAAGCGCGTCCAGCAGACCACCATCAACCACTTCCATGAGAAGCTTCTCAAGCTGAAGGCAAGCTCTCCACCTGGCACCTGTGAATGGAGCTGACAGGAAATTAAGCACAGTGTACCTGATTGGACTCCAATCACTTGAGTAAACGTGCGCTCTGACTTCGGATTTGCATAAATGTATGGATGATAATCAAGTCAAGACGGGGCATGCTATCTGCTTTGAGGTTCTTGCTGTGGCTGTACTTTTTGACGTCTTGTCACTCCACGCCATTAGACGCCCCTGAATGATCCAATGAATGGGACAATGATCTGGAGAATGCACGCAGGACATGATGAAGACAGAAGCAGGGAGGCGCATGGCGGAGCATCGCCATGAGGTCATGGAGCAGTATCTAGGAGAGTTCCACAGAGAATGGGATGGAGAAGCATAGGGTCTTTCAGAGGCGCAATCTCAGGCCAGCATAGATGCGCATTTAGCATCTGCAGTTGTTACATGTTCTCATCAACACTAAGTCCTTGCGACTTCTTGCAATGTGTACAAGGGTACCTTCACTGATCTACATCGTCCAATCTGCACAATTCGGTCACTCTTAAGCATTCATCACCAAGGGAGTTCCATCTGATCATACATTGATTTCCACAGCTCTCAGCTCTATTCCCTGTGTAATCCTCGACATCTCTGGTCACGACTGAATTCGAGAGCTCATCTGCATGTTGTAGATCTTGACTTGCTGTTCCAGAACAGTGCTGAGTGCCGCATTAGGCTTTCGTGCAGTGAGGTATATTGTCAGAACTACTCCACAGGAAAGTCATCATGACGCCACTGTGACAGGCCCCCCTCCAGGTGCAGCACGTCCTTGAAGCCAGCCTGGACAACGGAGAGTCACCTGTTATATTCTCCCAACGCTCACACTAGAGAGGCATGACAACCACTCATCCGCCCAATGCTCATGAATCATTATCTACTTAAATTCACATAAGACGCCCAATCCCGGCTCTGCTTGCACAGTATTCTGCCGGCAAAAAGAGGCAGTAAGAGCACAAAATTGTGACGGCCTCGGGCGTCTGGCTATCAGGTGGAGAAGTACCTCGAGGAGCTCATGGCAAGCCTTCAGGGAGCGCGTCTCAATGCCAAACATCCTCTCCGGGTCGTCCTTGTTGTACTTGCGCGCGTTGCCGTTGCCGACCTTGAGAGTGCCTCTGCGCCCGCAGTACACGATCACCTTCTTCCGCTTGTCCAGCTGCTCTGCTGCCTTCTTCCCAAAGTCCGGGTCGCTCTCTGCATGGCATGGCAGAAGTCTAGATCTGCTGCCTGTAGTGGACATCAGAGGTTCATCCTACTGTTTCTGCAGAGGGCATGCAAGGGGAAATTCTGATGGCTGTTCTATCGTCAGAGGACTTGCAATACGACTGTTGCAACGCATACCAGAGGCCTTGCCTACTGATCTATAGGTATCTCAGGGGTCCTCGACACCTTGCCACGTTACAGGAGCCTGACACGCTCGAGTCTGACAGGCCGTGAGGGAGCTTTGCAAGACTGACCTGTGGCCTTCATGGCCAAGGCGCCCATGGCAATCTTCTTGAGGACATCCCACTTGCCCTTTCCCGCAACTGGCCGGAATGTTGAGATATTCACTGCGCCTTCGATGCGCTCCGCCTCATACTGATACGCCGGCCGTCTGCGGAGGCGGTACAGATGTGAGCTAGCCATCAGACATGCATTTCGTCTTAGGATGATATGTAGCAGTAGAGCTCTGCACATGATACACTTGCCGTCATGCTGTCAACACGGCTGCTACAGAGCGCAGCGAGAGGGGTGCATGGAGGCTCACATGTCGAGTATGGTTGCCCCCTTCTGCTGCATCCGATATGCCTGCATGATGCAGACACCCTTGGTACTGGACACAGCGCACGATAATAGGGGCTGCGTGGGAAGGACCATAGGTGGCTTTATGACAGGCACAAGACACGTCTCTTAAGATACTACGGGAAATTCCGGTCCTCTCGTACAAAGGAATGACTCTCTCAAACCTTTACCCCATGGGACAGTAATTGGAAGTTTAAGTCATTGAAAGGCCTCCTAGGCAGGGGCGTACCTCCTCAGCTGGGACAGACTTCAGGCCCCTCTTCACCAACTTGCTGTGGATGACAGGCCAGACCTGTGCATTGCAGCACATGATGAGCACAGAGGAATAACGAGGCAGAAGCAGCAGGCATTCAATGACATGCAGAAGGCATTGCACTGCTGCAGAGTGTGCTCACCACGTATGGAGAGCCTGACAGGGGTGTGATGGTAGCAACACCTCCCTTCTCCCAGTTCTCGGCAGAGTACTTCCCTGGACACGCAATTAACACCAACTCAGAATGGGAGAGCACTCTGGCTTTGCTGGCAGCGTGCCTGTCAACGATTCCACAGTGCTTAATTGCTGTGAGGTCTAAGCAGTAGGCAGGTAAGGTGGGTGTGGTACCTCCTTCGTCCTTGCCAGGCTTGACTCGCACCCAGCGAGCGTTTGAAGGATCCCACTTGAACCTATCATCCAGGTCCTCCTACATATGGCGCACCCAATCGGACAAGTCCTGCGTCGCAGATGAATGTGGGTGTGCACTTGTGTCGGAGCACTAACCTTTGCCATTGACGCCTGACCACCGCGCTGCGCAGAACAGATCGGTCTGGCATTTTGTTGTCTGCCGCAAGTCTGTGTAGGGCATGCGAGGAAGCCGTTTTGAGTGGGCCTGGCACACAGATGTCCCGGCATCTGCCCCGCCAAAGACTGCATCGTGATGTCGTCTACTGGACAGCGGATGTAATCTTCGTTATGCTGATCGACAACTGCTCAGGTACACCACGAATGTGTGATATACAAGAAGGCCGAAGGTAGAAACTATCAACCACAGCATTCCACGGAAGATTGACCCAGGGCAGGAAGGTAGACTGCAGGGTTGGCCTAGAGCTTGTAGAGCTGAATCTGCATCTCCAGGCATGTATGGGTATTTAGATAGAGTAGAGGGCGGTGCTGTGACAATGTTAACTCTCTTTATGACCAACCCAGTTGTCTTGTAATCTGAGTTCGCACCCACGCTTATTTACACAGGTGCGATCGCTGCGTGCTTGCATTGCTTTAGCATCAGATCAAGGAATTTTCAGCAATTCATCGCAAGAGAACTGTCTTGATTGTCCCAGCATGCCTCAATCGAGGGATAGTACCCACAAGTGCATCACCACCACTCCACACTGCTGCAGGGCATGGACTCATAACGAAGGTGTGACAGCTACCTATCAGAGCCGGTAGAAATTCAGAGACAGCATGTCCGCGAGAGGCTTGGCGGGCAGCGCTACAGACAAGGATCAGGAGAAGGGAAGAGTTGGACAGGCAGCAGTGAAGCGATACTGGCCTGGAAGAGCACCAGACTGGTACAATGAGAAGGAACAGCAGCAAGACTCCGAGGATGAGGAGGCATCCGGGGAGGACGAGGCAGATGTCACTGCCATTGCACCCCCAGTGGTCATCAAGGCATCAGATGACCCCCGCCTGAGGCGTCTTGCTCAGGTGTGCCCTGCTGCTTGCAAACCGCCATGATAACTGCTTCATGGAACAGCATGTACTTGAGGGTTCAAGCTGAAGACAATCCCACATAAACTTCTCTGCTCATGTCCCTGGAAGGACTGCATCCATCTCACCTCCGCTATGTACATGAGCAGTAGACGGTGGCCAGGTCAGCGCTGTGCAGAGCATCATCCCAGTGTCATGCTGACCGGGGGATAGCATTAGCCCTGGCGAGAAGAGGAACAGCAGTGTGAGTTCCAACTCCGGGTTAGGGAGGTGGAGCAATTGAGCAAACCCTCGAGGGGGCTGCAGCAGCCCCATTCACAATTGTGCACTGAAGCTGGCATGCGTGCTGGGTGCAGAGGCAGGACGATGACAGCGATGAGCAGACGACAGCAGCGCCCCGCATCATCTCCAGGCACCGCGCAGAGTCAGAGGAGGAGGACGAAGCTCCTCAGGACGAGGAAGAGGAGGACGATGAGCTGAAAGAAGCAAGGAGGGCTGCTGTGCGCGAGAGGTGCTGCTATCTGCCCCTTCACTTATCTTTTGTAGCTCTGGCCATCAGTCTTCCTGAGTTCGTCGTTGCTGCAATGCGTGCTTCCAGGACCTGTGCATGGGTACCTTCAAGCACCCCCTTACGTCTGCGACGACCTTGATGAAGAGTGGCGGCCAACGCCTTTTATACAGCCAATGTATGCATTTGCCACAGCATGCTGCACCGTGTGGGTGTACCATATGAGTATGTCATCTTTATTATTCTGGTGCCATATATCATCAGATATACACTAATGATATCCGGCATCAGTGCATGCTATGCAGCAGGGGATGCTCTTCATATGGCACCCTGCGCCGGCGTGCTGCGCTGGCATGACAGCTGAATCAGTAATGCCCATATAACATGACACAGGACCTGTCCACCACTTGACGCCTGCATGGCTGGCTGCATGCAGGTTGCGGCGGCATCAGCAGGAGGAGGAGCAGCTGGCGCCGGCAGAGGACGAGGAGGAAGAGGAGGATGAAGAGGAGTCAGAGTATGAGACAGACAGCGAGGAGGAGGGCTTTGGGCGCGCCCTGCTCAAGCCTGTCTTTGTGCCCAAGGTGTGGCCCCATCATGCATGCCTGCTTTTTGAAATTGAAGGCTGCTCCTGGGTCGCAGCTTTACAGGAGCCCTGTTGAACATGGAGGCCTTCCAGTGCGTGTCATTCTGCCAGGCATGGAGTGTCAGGGCCCTCTCCTCAAGATAGCTCCAGGGTGGGCATTGGAAGGGAAAGCGGAATGTGGGGTTGTTTGGCTTATCTTCTTTCGATGCCTTGATGGCAACTATCGACTGCTGGTGTTGGGATGGGTTGCCCCCCCTCTTGTTTGCATCTCATCCTGAGTAGGTGGAAACAGTGCGGTTTGCATGCAGGCAGAGAGGGATACCATAAAGGAGCGGGAGGCGCTGGAGCGGGAAGAAGAGTTAGCGCTGGAGCGCGAGCGCCTGCGCCTCGAGCAGCGCAAGCTGCAGACCAAGGAGATTGTCGTTGACACCATCGCCAAGGAGGAGGCCGCTGCCCGCGCTGCTGCAGAGGTGCGTCTCGTTTGGACCGCGCCAATCCTGCTTGCATGCCTTGGGAGGCTGGGGCCATGCATGTACAGACACCAGAGCTGGCATATCCGTGATCCTATCGTGCAAGGGTGGCTGCAGGAAGCATCTGGCCAAGAAGGAGGGCTTAGGAGTATGTGTGGTGCTGTCATGAGGGTGCAGGTTGAGAGTCATGATGGCTGCATGCAGGGTCCGAAGGAGATCGGGGACATAGACACGGACGACGAGAAGGACGAGGAGGAGCAGTATGAGCAGTGGAAGACCCGGGAGCTTAGGCGCATCAGGTGAGCAGCCACCTGCAGCAGCACTAGCAACATGTTGACCAGCTGCTTCGACAGCAATGCAGGGACCCTGCTGTATATGGCCCTGTCTGGCGAGGAAGGTCATATGCCAGGACCCCTTCCTTGCCGCAGCAGGGGCATATGTTGCTGCATGTGGTGACCACGTTGAGGCTCAGCAGTCACGTGTGGACCACAGGCGAGACATGTGCATCTGTGCAGGCGTGATCGCGAGGACCGTGACAGGGAAATCAAGGAGGCTGAGGAGCGCGAGGCCCTCAAGAACATGACGGAAGCTGAGCGGCGCGCCTGGGAAGCTGAGCATCCCAAGGTCCGCCACCTCAGCACGGCCGCACTGCTTGACTCACTGCGACATGCCTGCAGTCTCAATTGCTCCTTGCTCTGCCATGCCTGCTCCTGCAGGCGCCAGCGCAGCTTGGTGGCTGTGGCAGGCCGTGGTGCAAGGCTTTTTGTGTAGCCGCAGGGCGCCCTCCTGATGTGTCATGGGAGGCAGGTTTGGCAGCTGACGAGTATTCATGCATGGCTGAGGCCTCTGTGTGGCTGTGCAGGACGACAGCAGAGGCCCCAAGAAGAGCTGGAAGTTCCTGCAGAAGTACTGGCACAAGGGCGCCTTCTTCCAGGACGAGGGCGACGCCGGGAAGGACGCCGTCGGGGGCGACTCCATCTTCCGGCGCGACTACAGCGCTCCCACCGGAGACGACAAGATGGACAAGACCGTGCTGCCCAAGGTGCGCTCCTCATGCACACCTGCTCTCTGCAGTGAACATTTTGGTGCTTGCGTTTGGGACTCTGATCCTTACATTGCGCATTAGGGTTTTCAGGCTATATGTGAGAGAGGCATCCTTCTGCTGTCCTTGGAGGGATTTCTGACCTGCTGTCCCTTCAGAGACACCAATCAGGCTGCATCTGTGAGAACTTAAGGGGGATGTTGGGCGAGTCCCTTGGTGGTGTGATCACATGTTATTATGGCCCATGGGTGCATCTTCAGGCAGCGTTTGGAATGTGGCTGAAGAGTTTCTGGTTTCGTGCAGGTCATGCAAGTCAAGAACTTTGGCCGGCGTGGGCGCACCAAGCACACGCACCTGGTGGATGTGGATACCACCAACCGCGAGGATGCCTATCCCATTCCTGAGGCGCGCGCTCTCCGGGAGAACATGGAAAAGAAGATGGCTGGCACTGAGCAGAAGTTTGACAAGCCGCGAAGGCTGAAGACATGAGTGCAGCTTCCCCCGAGAATTCCTTTGAACGGCATAGAGAAGGTCTTGCTGACATGCAAGCACTCGAGGGTATTCATGTTGTAGCCCAAAAGGCCCTGCAGTAGCACGTTTGTACAAAATGGAGTGAGTTGATGGGCACTTTGGCTGCTCTCTGTGAGTGTACACTTGGGAATATATACCAGAAGCTATTGCTTGTTGGGGCAGGTCTCAGCTTAGCCATGCAGATCCATGTCTAACACCCTACACTTGCTGATGGTACACATCAAAAAGCTTTAGTGTAACTTGCTTGCTTGTAGTCATTGGCGCCGTGCTGTGTCTCTAGTCCACGTTGGCTAGAGTATACTCTACACTGTGGAAAGACTGTTGCAATGCCAGCGCACTGGGCTCCTTTATCCAGCAGCGGCTATTCTATAGGGTCTGCTGCGCGGCCTGGCACTTCAGCTCCCTCTGGTGGTACAGCTTCCGCCCCTTCACATACTGCGCAACAAAGGCGTCCACAGTGCACTCCCCAGACGAGAACTTCTCATACAGGGCATCGCTGTCCTGGTCTGCCTTGGCAGCCGCCTTCGACAGGCTCTCGATCAGCACAGAGGGCTGCAGAGGCCTCAGCACCGTCTGCTGCCTCTTGTACTTCTGGTCAAAGCTCTCCTTCGCAGCTGCATACTCTGAGGATCTGCATACAGCCCTTGCAGCTTCAGGCCAGCACATCACAGGCATTGCAACATTCAAGATAGGGGTAGACGGCAAAAAAGTCTGGTCTTGATGGCAAAGAGTTGCACACCTGATGATCGCAATCTGATTGCGCAGCTCTTTGAGAAGCTTCTCCTTCTCAAGGGTAGCCCTGGCCATGTCAGCATTCCCTTTCCTGAGCTGAGCTTGCACCTGCGAGCATTGAAGTAGTCAAGCACTGCAAAAGCCAATAATATGTCTCGTACTGTGAACACCAGGCACCTGCAAGGATGCAGGATCTCTGTGGAGCCTCATCAGGATCCCTGTCTGGTGCCCTTGTACTCTGTATAATACTATGGGCTAGAAGATTGCCTGTGTGAGCTCAGAACACCAAGAGAAGGAAGGGGGTCAGACCTTGATGATGTGAGCCTTGGCTGCCTCCCGCCGCACAAAGGCGCAGTACTTGTCCTCATCATCCAGCAGCTGCGTGAGCTCCTGGGTGGACATGGCTGCCAGCTGTGGCGCCAGATCTGGCACGCTGGGCGCTCTGCTGGGTGAGTTGGCTGATGGACTGCCCTCCGTGCCTTCAGCAGCACACCAACACAGCCATCAGTCAACCCTGAAAATTTCTCCAGGGCACGATCGCTTGCTGGAGGGGGCAGTGAGGTGCTCACAGGTGTGGGCACCTGTACGACAACTGCCTGTTGAAAGCATTTTGTTAGTACAGGGCATGGGCTGGTACTGCATCTTCTGAGCGCCATACAACAGCCATGTAGGCACTGTTTGTAAGCAGTACACCTGCGCGGGAGGGGATGTTTGCTAGCCATTGAGGGGATGTTTGTAGGCAGTGCAGGCTCTGCACCTGGGTGTGAGGGGGTATTTGCTAGCCATATCAGGAATGTCTGTGAGCAGTGCAGGCTGTGCACCTGCGCGGGAGGGGATATTGGCTAGCCATAGAGGGGATGTTTGTAGGCAGTGCAGGCTGTGTACCTGAGCGGGAGGGACTGGGGGAGCTGTCTGCTCTTGCTGTCTGGCCGGAGAGGCTGCCTGTGGCCTCAGTCACCACACGTGCCAGGCTGGACTGCCCGGGTGCCCAGCGGTCCAGGGCAGGAAAAGACAGCCGCCCCGCTGTATCCACCCAGGGATGCCTGCGTGGCAACCAGGTGGGCGTCAGCCTGACGCTGCCTGTGTCAAGGCTTCAAACAAGAGTAGAACAGGACCAAGTTCCATCCTTGCACAGCGCTCACATAGGAGCACTGACTTGTTGAGACCAGCAAATATCTGCATATCAGACGATACCCAGCTCCCTTGCATGCTTTGGTCTTTGGCCGATGAGGGAGTGAAGCACCGTCCGGTAAGAGAGAGAAATGCCGGTCCTCAGAGTGAAGCAACTCCTGAAGTGCTGGTTGTTTCTTCATCCCCAGGAGTATAATGGGGCTACAGCATGGTGTTGGCAGGTGTGCGCAGGTCACCTGACTGGGTGGGTTACAGACAAGCCCGGCCGCCCGTTGGGGAAGGTAGGTGGCAGGCTGATCCGGAGGGTGGTGGCGCGGCCATCTGCCATGCGCACAGGCGCCTCAAAGAGGGACCTGCACACAACTCAGCTTGAGCAGAAGGACCCACTACTATGGATGTCTTAGGCGCTGAGGGCAGTGCTGGAGCCCTAGTACTGAATAGGGGTGTGCAAAGGCAGATGCAGGCACACAAGCCAATCATCAGGCTGCGGAGATTGTACTGGAGCAGGGCCTTGTCGAACTTACTGATCTCTGTTGAGAGGTCTGACCCCAGGCAGTGCCGCATTCAGCTCAGATATCTGCTGTGCCTTCCTGCATGGACCAGAGCGTGGTCAGGAATACTTCCACGCGTCCGTTGCATGCATCTGCAGTCGCTAGGGCTGCTAGGGGCCCAGATGAGCACTGGACAAGACGGAGGTCAGGGAGCCTACTGTGGAGAAGAATACATATCGCGAACCTCCCCTTCAGCTCCTGAAAGGGTCTCTTAGGAGCGAGTGCGATTTCTTTATGTAGTGGGCCACTTGCTGTATATAAGCGCTGCTTTTCCAGTCTCTCTACCTGTCAAGTGCAGCAGAGTAGCAGCAAAAAACAAGCAACTGTATCGTGTGGCAGAGCACCCCTGTCTGATTGCAGATGTTCTTGCACTCACAATCTCCGCACATACAACCAGCTCTTCGGTGATGCAGGGGGCCGAATGTGATGCGGACAGGTGAACCAGCTTCCTGACAGGGAACCCTGTCCAAAACCCTCATCAGAACTCTACTCCAACTCTGTGACGCCTCTGGCAGTTTTGCTGCTTATGTTCATAGCTGATAGCAGGCATTACTCATAATGCTTAGGTTTCCAGTCCAACACTGAGGAGTTCCCAGCTCTTGTTTGGCTGATCTGAGATCTCCATTCATAGCCATGGATACGTCAGGTGTATCTATGAAGGCGCTGGAAAGAGCTGTCGCAGTTGTCAATAGGATTGTCCTCAAGTCATCAGTCCAGCCAGGAAACAGTATTCCTAATGAGGGGAAGGCCAAGGTATGGGGCAGGCCCATAGACAGCAGTCATCACGTAGGCCTCACGAGTCGCAGTGAGACAGTATGTGAAAGAACATTCGAAAGTTTCCCTACCTTTCATCTGCCCAGAAGATTGCTAATTGCAATTGTGTGGGCTACTTCATGTAAAGCACTCTGGCTCATTGCAGGGGAAGTGGACAAAGATATCAGCCAAGGCCAAAGGGCAGACACCTGTGCAAGAGGTCAGAAAGCCCGAGAGGAGCCTTGCCCGGTACTTGGCCTTGCCTGTGGAGGAGTACTCTCTTCTAGATCCCAGCTGGATCACACGGTAAACGTCTTTCAAATCTTGCATCATCCTGCATATGAGTAGCCAAGCCTGAGGCATTTTGTTGCGGGGTCATTTGGATCCCAGAGTCTGTAAACTCGTACTGGGATTGCGCGAGATGATGTGTGTGTGTGGAAGAGCATGCCTACCAGGCGAAATATAGCTTTACAGTGGCTTGATCATTGCAGGGAGCCGGACAGCAATGTCTTCTGTCTGAGCGCCCCAGTCAGAGGGATCACTGGTGCGCATCTGCCGATACTGCCTGACAACATCTGTGCCCAAAGTCTTGTGTGAATTTTGATGGGACGTGTAAAGTTCTGCATGTGTCATGTCCCGGCCCTTGCAGGTGTTGAGCTAGAGCCCAAGGTGTGGGTTACTGTGGACGTGGACGCAGAGAAGGGCACAGTCAGCTTTCGCAGGTGTGTTTCTACCTTTCTCTCATGTCAGGTGAAGGAAGCACATCCTGCAGAGCCAAGACAAGATGATCCAACAATTACCAGAAACCGTTTACTATAGATCCATTTGGACAGAGAGCTCTCTCATAAGTGCAAGAATGTAGCTTCAGTGACCAGAATATTGTACTGAGGGCTCCGGTGCATCTTATATCACTATGTGATCTCAATGGATACTGTTGATTTGCAGTGATAGAGCCTGCACCGGAGATCCCAGCATGGATGCGCGTCTCCAGATCTCCTTTGAAGGCAAGCTCTGGCAGCAGCCCCCTAAGCCGAGGCGGGCTTCCAGCAGATGGAGAGCCTCAAAGGCAACGCCTCAGGAAACAGCTTCCAGCGCCTCTACTGTGTCTGTGACATCAGCGGAAGAAGGCCACCCAAGCAGGGCGTCAGTGTTGTCAAGTGTCAGCTTGGAACACACCCATAGCAATGGAGACTCAGCAGCAGTCCTGCAGAACTCTCGGCCTGAGTCTCAGGCAGCCCGGAATGGATCCACCTCTGCTCCGCAACCTCAAAACAAGCCAGAGGTCGATCTGAACGGCAGCAGCAGCAGCAGCTCCACACAGGAGGTCTCTTTTGTGGCATCCATTGCAAACAGCGCTGCTCCTGCAGCTGCACAGGACAGCAGCGAGAGCAGTGCCAGCATTGGCAGCAGCACGCTGCATGCAAATGCCAAGGTGTGGGCCAGCGTGAGGCTAGGCCCCCCTCTCAATGTTGTTCCCGGATTCCTCATTAGCTACACCGGCGGCCTTATTGCTACCGCGGTGCTGCAAGCTCTAATGCCTTCTGTGCTAGAACTATTGGCCCGGGACTATGCAACGTGGGCTACTGGGGAGCAGCGAGCTGCATTGGTGGAGCCCGCAGATGCTGCGGTGCCTGCAGCAGAGCTGGTGCACCCATAGCAGTGAACTTGGTAGGCTTTTAGCTGGGATGCTGCGTATTTACCAGAGTTCAAACATTGCACATTCATGGCAGCTCATTCACCCGAGTCTGCCAAGGCATATTGCCTACTTGCTCAACAGGCACGTGCAGTAGAAACTAATTGAAGCTCAAATCCTCAAATTTGCATGTGGGAGCCAGCTCATTCTGTCTATGTTGCCAGATGTAGGAATGGTAATGTGCATAAATGGACGCAACTCTTTGTAGCAGCTGAGCTGCTTGTACAATGCATTCTGTTCAGGGCTGTGCCAAACACCCAGTATACTACTTACGTAAGTATAGATACACAGGAGAGCAGCTCTAAGAGAGCTGTATTCCTTGGTGACTTGTCTTTTGTACTTACATGGATAACTGGCTGTGCTTGAAGATTGCTTTCAGTCCTAAGCCTTCTGCCATACAGCAATGAAGCAGCAAGTCATAATCCGAGTACACTCCTCTCCATCATCTGCTGTTGACACTGCTGTGCATAGCTATTGCTGGTTTTTTAAATGGCAGTCTCCTCCCCTTATTTAGCCTCTTTTGAAGCCTCACTCTCCTTGACTCTCCTGCGCTTCTCCTTGTGCTGCTTATCCTTCTTGTGCTTCTTGCCCTTCTTGTGCTGCTTGTCTGTCTTGAGCTTCTTCTTGGGCCTCTCCACGAAGCTGCTCCTGTCCGGGGAAGGCTCAGAGCTGCGAGGAAGCCAGGATGGCCTCTCTGGCCCAGCTGGCCGCGCATGTATCCTGTTATAACACTCTTCCTCGCGCAGCTCATCACCTGCATGTCACATGTTGCCTTCAAACTGCTCTGCATGCCCAGGAGAGGTCGTGGATAGTCCCAGGAGATCGCAGATTGTGTTGAGAGGCAACTCCACACATGACGCAAGCACATGCTGTGGCTGTGTATGACATGCACTGCGCAGAGAATGCTTCAGCACCCACAGCTCCAAGAGGCCAGTGTGTATCAGGACTTCTGCATAGTCGCCAAGAGATGAGGCAACTGAAGCAAAGTCTGTGCAATGCACTTCATACAGAGGAAGGAAAGGCCTGCAGCACATAGGTATTGGAATTAGTGTACCTGCGGCTGCGCTTGCAGGAAGAAAAGGACCCGCCTCATCTGCGCGTGAGCCTATGCCGCCTCTACCTCTGAATGCCACACACAATTCGAAAGAGAAAGCAATTTGTCCTGACCTGTATGAATGTGCCATCTCCTGAACTGTGTGCATGCATCATGTCCTGTGCTCCTGTCCTGAACTGATATGCATGCATCATGTGCCGCTTGTGATGAAATCACTATACCTACTGGCTTGTATTATGGACAAGGAATGCAGTACTGTGCCAGGGCAGCCAGATCTCAGCATTGAATGATCGCAGACCTGATGCGCTTCTTTGACAGGATTTCTGCCAGTTGGTCGTCACTCATAGGGCCCTCAGCAGCATTCCCGGCTTCGCTACTCCCTTCATCTGTCTGACAGTCCTCTGACCTGTCAGAGTCATGGTGTCTGCCGTTCTGCTCATCGTCACAAGCTGACGTGTGATCGCTCCGCATGCCTGGTCAATGAAGCCAGTGCTTCACTCAAAAGGGTATGCACCTCTCTACATTACAGGGTCTCCAAGACAGAGTGTTTTAGGTCTTCACAAGAAGCAGCCAGCCCAGCAGAAATGCACACCTCCATGCCTTCTCACATCTCTGCCTGCTGAGAGCCTGTGTTTGCGCTGGTTCCACATCTCATCCTCTTCCGCCTTCCTGTTCGCTGCAGTACAGGAAATGGCACCTCAATACCGTGGCATCGCATGCGAAGTGCCCAGCAGAGGAGATGCAGGCATGAGCTCACCAAAGGCAACGCTTCTTATCGTCCCTAGCAGAAAGCGCTCGTTAGGCTTCTCTCTGTGGACCGGCTTCCTTGCGTATGCTAGCACGCCAAGATCTGCGTGACCACTACCTTAGATTCTCGGAAGGGCCCAAGCAATACATCTCATTCGCAGGCCTGCAAGATGACAGTACCTTCGACGTTGGCAGATTGGGCTGAGATATCGTGCATGATTAGCTGGGCGAGTTGCTCTTCTGTGGGGTTGCCAAGTATCTTCTGTGCACGTTCGTGCGCCCTGCTTCCCATCTTGATCCCCTGGCATAGAAGAAATAGGGACTTCCCTTGGCTGCTGTATTAAGCTATAGCGGCGGGAGTCGCTCAGAGCAACAGCCCGTTGACATTATGCGGAGTTGGAACGATAAGGGTTGAAAGATGAGGCTGTTAAGATTGGCGCACGCATGGCAATCTCACGCTTGAAGTCTTCTCAGATGCGAAGCTGGGAGAAGCTGTCTATGTGGCAAAGCAGCAAAGCACGACGCAGGACAGGGCTCGATCGCTAGCGAATGGTGCGTGCGGATCTGAACAGTGCATTATTAAAGAGTGACAGAGATTATAGTGACAGGATCGCATTGTCGTTGCTCTTGATACTGGAAGCGTTGAGAATTGAGGTCTTGTCTGGCTGAATAAGTGCAGCATCGCTTGCACGTGTTAGCAGACCTACTGGTGCTCAGCAAGACTTTCTTCTTTGCCTTTTGTGATAGTGCAGTGCTCCACTTCCTGTCGAGCCGCATTGACACGATTGTCCCTGGATCCTGATCTAGCATGCCAAGGTGGGTAGATGCCCATGAGGGCGATGCTGAGGACGAGGATGACGAGCCCTCGAGTGAGGACGATGAAGAAGAAGTCGACATGGACAGAGCCGAGGAACCCGCAGAACAAGATGTAGAAGATGAGGAGCCAGATGACACTGACGAGAGAGCCCAGTCAGGGGCTACTGCTGGGCCCAGTGGGCAGAAGCAGAAGATCACGATACCCCTGGGCAACAGGAAACTTGTTTGCCACGTACGTCTTCGCTCAAGTCCAGCTCATACCCATGCCCAGGCGCATGCTGTAGATGCACTCAATGATGTGACGTGCTCTGCCGGAAAATATGTGACATTTGCGCTGCATCTACCGCAATTACTTAACTGACGTCTACAGGTGTGTGGCAAGAGAGGACATTGCGCAGGCTTCGTAGGGAGCGTGTACCATGACTGCCCTTTCAAGGTGCACCATCTAATGCCTATCTTGCTTCCCCCATCTGATTACTTAAGTGTGTGAGCAACACAAGCACCGGGCTTGTCACGGTTGCATGCAATAAATGCCTCAACGCTTGTACCGCAATTCTTTTTCCTAGCCAGATGCAAAAGGGTGCCGCATTGCATGTTGGTGTGGTCTACAAGTGAAGCCTCTGTGGTTGTGCAGCCCTGCTACCTGTGCAAGCAGACAGGCCACACCACTATGACATGCCCTTACCGCATTGCGCCGGAGCATGGCTGCGTACAGGCTGCCAACCTGTCCTCTGACACGCTGTTAGCGACCGTGCTGCAGCGGGAGCAGCATGGCAGGTATGCAGCAGAAGATCATATGCGCCTCCTGCCTTTTGCTGTTATCAATTCTGGCAATGCCTAGGTTTCTTTCTGATGTGCTGCAACGCCAAGCCAGTGTGAGCTTCCCCTGATACAAGCAGACCACATAGACATGCGCCAATGCCATCAATTGTGCAGGAAGCGTGAGGTACACCTGGAGCAGCCATCCTGGCAAGTGGATGCAGCTGTGCTCAAGCTTCACTCTCGGAGATGCCTCTGCCTGGACTTCCACCCAACAAAGGTGCCAGTCCTGTCATCGTCCTAGGCCAAGCTGATGATATTGGATGAGAAAACTGGCGGATGGGCTCAAGATATCCGGTGCGTATGATCTCACAGCAAGGCTTGCGCAACGGCGTGTTCCAGCACTGGCCTTGGCAAAACACGGATACGCAACCTCAGCAGCAAAGGTGCAAACAACACGTTCAAGTGAGGGCTCCATGGATCGGCTCTCTAGGTTTGGTGATTGGCGCATTGTGTAGCCCTCTATGGCCTGACATGGATTCTGCATGCAGGATAACATTGTGGTGAGCGGGGACAAGAAGGGCCAGGTGGCAGTCTGGGACTTCGAGAAGGTGCACGAGCGCACGGTCTACGCGCAGATGCACCGCGCCCTCGCCAACAACATCAAGTTCATGGGGCCTGTACAGGACTCATACTGCGCCTCGAGCTCAGCCGATGGCAAGCTCAAGGCATGTGCCATACCTCGAGACCGCTGCACCTCATAACTCTACTTCTATTTGGTCTTAGAGCAGGCTGCATCTTGTCACTGTGCCGTGGTTGTGCTGGTGTTCTTGCTGTATTGGCTTGCACAGCATATACTGCAATGGGAAAATAATGTATGTCCTGCACAGGTGTGGGATGTGGAGACAGGCTTTGACAGGGAGCTGCTGAACATGAATCCAGACGGGTGGATACAGGGGGTCACTGATGAAAAGTGTGCATCATGCTCTCACCGGTGCTTCTAGGATATGCTGATGTCACCATGCAGTCCCTGTACCATGCAAGGGGACTTCTCAGTGCTGCATGCTGCCTGCGTCTTCTTCCATCTTGCATGCTCAATCTGGCATTCTTGCGCACGCTGTGGTTTGTCTGTGGGTTGACATGTTGTCTGTGCATGCAGATCTTGGATCATGCTGTACGGCCTGGACGTTGGTGTGGAGAAGGGTCTCATCATAGTGGGCGACAGCAAGGGCAGGCTGTACTTTGTGGACGCCCGGAGCGATGAGAAGATCTTCCAAGGGCAGCTGCACAAGAAGGGCATGAAGGTGCGCGCTCATTGCAGCTTGCTTGCATTGTAACAGCCTGCCCGCAGGTGCCCGAAGCAACAGCGCAGACGCTTAGCTGCAGCACAAGTCATACACTGTGCACCTGAACCTCAGACTTGTTCACTTGATATACACATGCAGACCAGACTGTGCAAGAAGCTTGACAGAGTCTGTAGCCCCTGACATCTGGCATGGCGCTTTCATCCTTTTTCGAACCTCTCCCGCCATGCATACGAGTAGCGCCTAGGTTGTCCTGCATCCTGGTGCCTCGGGACAGCTATTGGGGGTCAGCCACTAGCTTAGGTGTGTTGAGCAAGGCTCTGCAGAGTGAGATAGCCGGACTGAGTGCAGGTCACATCATGTCACGTCAACCCCGTCGACAGCAACATGCTCATGACCAGCAGCAACGACTGGACAGCCAAGATTTTTGACATCCGCCACATGTCCACCAGCGTGGACAATCCCAATGGAAAAGGTGACCGTTGCATGGCACGAGTCGTGAGATGCCATGTCATGACTGTATCAAGGCAGCAGGATCTGCGATAATGCTCTTTCTGTCTGGTAGGCAGCTGAAAGTGTGAATGTTCTTCTCTTGCCCAAGGCATATCCTGACCACACAACCTGGCAAGCAGCCCCCTTATAACACTGGGTATGCAGCTTCACTGAAGTGCTGGAGATGTGCAGGGAAGGAGTCTCCGGATCCCATGCAGCTTGCTGTCCTGGATCACCCCAAAGTGGTCAACTCAGCCTACTTCTCTCCCATCTCAGGAAGCAAGATCCTGACCACCTGCATTGACAACAGGTATCGCTCTGGGTTTCAACAGACCGCGCATGACATACAGGCACTTGACTCTGTCATGCATGAGCAGGTCTCTGAGTCTTCACCAGGCATAGCCATAGATCACTGGTCACTGACCCCACCTCGCATGGCTGCAGAAGGGACAAGGCTGCAATGCTAAGCTGTGCTCTTGCTGTGCAGAATACGAGTCTGGGACTATGTGCTGTCTGCGCATGGGCCTGCGGACCGGGAGATTGTGCACTCCCATGACTTCAACCGCTACCTGACCCCTTTCAGAGCAGAGTGGGATCCCAAGGACCCCTCAGAGAGAACATTTGTGGTTGGCAGGTGAGATTGCTGTCACTGCTGCCAGCGCGCAACCCACATGAGGTTAGGATTCTGGATACCTGAGATAAATATTACCTGCCCACAGACACGCCTTCTTTGGTCCACTTCAGTCTTGCAAATTGTGAGGTACCATCACACTGAGATTTCAGAATGATCACAGCACGCAGGTGCCTCTCAAAGGCATTTGGAGATGCATGCAGGTATATCTCAGAGGACTTTGGGGGAGTGGCGTTGCACCCCATAGATGTCCTGGATGCGTCTACTGGGCGCCTTTTGTCGCAGCTGGTCGACGCCAACCTGTCTACAATCTGTCCAGTCAATAAGCCGCACCCGCGCGTCAACGTTATCGTGTCCGGGTCTTCACGCTCTCTGTACGCCTGGCGGCCCGTCAGCCGAGGTAGCGCCCTCTATCTGCTGGGATCAGTGTGCTCTTCCCTGAGGTCCAGAGCCTCTTCGCAGGGACTGTTGCCTGGCCGCAGCTCGGGACTTGGAGTGCAACATGCCATGCCTTGAGGGCCCACTTGAGCGGTACATTGAACGTTACAGATACGTAGAATTATGGATGCGCAATGTCTTGGTGGAACGTCAAAGTCAGCTGCCTTCCAGAGGCATTGAACTACTTCTCAGGTCTGAGAAAATGTCAGAGCTGGTATTTTCTGCCTCTCGTAGTGAGATGTTCTGGTGCCTCTGCAGATGAGGATGACCCAAAGCTTGCAGTCAAGGAGACCAAGGAGGCCAAGGGCAAGGGTAAAAGCACAGGAAATGTGCCGTCGTCAGCTCACTTCATCAGCTTTGACGCGGACGCCACAGAGAAGAAGAAGCGCAAAGCAGCTAGCGCTGGAGCAGGACAGGAGGCGGCAAAGTCCAAGAAAGCAGGCAAGAGCAAGGTAGTCGAGGAGGATGAATCTGATGGAGACAACGACGAGCCTTCGAGTCCTAAGGGCAAGCCACCGAAGGGCAAGAAAGCTGGCGGGAAAAAGAAGTAGGCGATCATGGCTGTATAGTACATGTACTGCTTTGCAAATACGCACTGTGATGCGCCTGAGGGCCTCTCTTGACGGTAACATGTACAGCTAGGAACGTCGATGGCCGCAGAGATCTGTATTGATGCATGACAGTAAGGTTCTGGACCAAAAACTGATGCGGCATGATGCGGTTACACCATTCACGTCATCGAAGTACAAGCTCGAGATCTACGACAGACGAACTTCTTCCCGTCACTCGAGCTGAGCAAACCCGGTCCGCTTGACACCAGAGTTCATTCATCTTCTCTTATATTGTCGTGTGTCACCCTCTCGCGTCCCGACATTTTGCTCCTCAGGGTCGTTCGTACGATGCAGCGTCTTGCCACCGTGTTCCTGCTGGTGCTCGGCTTCGAAGCAGCCCGCGCGCAGCTCCTCTCCGGAATTACAACTGAGCTTACGACTGCTGAGGGCGATGTCATGGATGCAATTGCGGAAGACCTCCCCACCTCCTCAGGGACAACCTCGACTGAGACTTCCGCAACGTCAAATCTGAGCGGATCTAGCATCAGCACCGCAGTCATGGAGTGAGCATACTCCCCACATTCATCTGCTATCGTGATCAGGGATGACCTGCATCCGTTCGCTGGTCTTGCTGCGTTAGCTGACATAAGCACTCGCTGATGCAGCCCCCGGGTCGTGGACTTCAGCGGCCGGCACTTCAAATTCACAGGTACTTCTTGCCAATTCTGTCGTTATGTCTTGAGTCTCGAGGGTGTACATCACGCACGTACGCCAGCGGCAAGGTGGTGTCCTCATGTGGTGACATGACGCTCGCACAATGCTAAGCTGCAGCTGAGCAATGTTAATCCCGTGCAGGCGAGGCCGGCAACTTCTACAATGTCATCCAGGACGAGCATCACCAGGTCACCCACTCTGCCCCTTGTACCCCATGCATGGAATGCTACATGACGCAGGACGTACCATTGCAACCTCAGACGTGTCCTGAAGCAGCTGCATGCTCGGAAGGCCCTGCTCTTGCCCAGGCCTGCCTCCTGACGCCCTGCTTGCTGCATGCAGGTCAGCATGCGCCTGAAGATCGGAGTCCTCTCCGACCACATTGGCACCTACATCGTGAGTCCCCTTGCAGCCAGTTTCCCCTGTCTATGCTGCTGCAACTGGTGGCCCAGTGTTCTGTGCCATGTCATGCTGACTCGGACGTAGCACCTCGAGGGCCTGCATGGAGTATCCAGAATGCATGCGGCATGTTTCAACATGACAGCGCTTGACATTGCGCTACACATGCGCAGGACGGCATCGGCTTTGCATACCAGGGCTACAAGATCGTCATCGAGCTCCTAGGGGACAACACCGTGACTGGTACACATCCAGTGCTTCACCTTCAGTAGCCAGCCGAGCTCTGCTGTCTGCTATCAATCCCTTATGACAGCTGCTCTTTAACAGGGCTATGCTGTGCTGGTCTCTTGATAGCATCACCACCTATAATACCCGGAGAAAAGCACAGTCACAAACGCCCTCTTGTGTGCAGTCCCTTTACTGCTGGCAAAAGTGGCGAAGTAATCGAGCTGCGATTGTCATCATGAGTGCTGGCTAGTCAGTGATGACATGGGCCCTGCTGCAGAACGCCCTGATCTGGGCCATAGCGAGTGATACATGGGGTGCCTGTGCAGTGAGCCTGGACGGGGAGCGCCTAATGATGATTGGATCTGAGACCGTCCAGGAGCACAACCTGCCTCTCGCGAAAGGCAGTCTGCGCCTCAGCTGGGAGCTGCACCGCCCCAACTATGGCAACACCATCGCCATCCAGACTGGTGAGAACTGCTCGTATATCACCAGACCTAGGCATCACCTGCCTTGGCCTTGTGCTGGGGCAATGCTCACATTGGTTCTCCCCTGCTTAGCAACATGGTAAGATACAGCTTGTTGAGAGGATAGCCATGCCAGCGCATATGAGGCGGCAGCTCCTCTGGGCAGGTTTATTATTATCGAAGGGCTATCACTGGGAGGTGTCCTCATAGGGGCTGCTGGTCATCCTAATAGGTAGGGGTCGCTGACGTGCGCATTGTCGTGCAGACCTGCTCCGCTTCGTGGTGTTCCGCACAGAGGAGGGCAGCCTGGCCAAGAGCGGCTTCGCGCAGCCTGCGTTCCTCAACTTTGACGCGGAGCTGCTGTACCCCCCGGCCCACCACATGCAGGTGAGATGCGCATCCTCGAAGCAGCGATTGTTTCAGAGCTGGCTGCGCTCCTGCATATCCACTGTATCTGCCACCAGGAATAGAGATTGTTGCTTGAGCTCCACAGATGAGAGTATCTTTAGATGTGACCTGATGCTGCTGTATGGCCTGTCTTGGGAGGGCTCTGTTCGGGCGCTGGTCCGCATTGGTTATAACTTCCTGCCTCTGAGCTGTCGATTCCTGATGTTGTGATGGCAACGAGCAGGGTGTCGTCGGAGAGGGCTACACGCGGGTGCTGACAGGCGAGGCGCACGAACTGCCGAACGACGGAACCTTCTATGGCAACCCCGCCGACTACCGGCTGCGCCACTACTTCCCCGAGGACAGCCTGGCTGCCCAGAAAGCACAGCAGCCCGGCATGGGCGCGTACCGGCGGCTGCTCGCGCCCGTTCAGGCGCACCTTGTCCTGGCTGCCGAGCGGGCGGCTTCTGGCGCAGCGCACATGGCACGCCGCAGCAGCGCGCCCGCCGTGACTCATGCGTCACTGAACGCCGTGTGACTCCCGAGACAGGCATCATGACTCTGGGCATTCCCTGCGCGACATGCAACCAAAGAAGATCATGGCTCCTTCGCTAGAGCTTCAAGGTGAAGGCACATGCTTCACCACAACATTCTGTTGCAACACCCAATGATCGAGCAGGTCATGCAGCCTGCGCTGAGATTTGTATGCTTTGCCCCGCCACTCTGCAGGCATTCCTTTGCCTCATGTACTTTCTCCTTGAGAATATTACGTTTTCCATCTTCAAACGTGACCTCTCTCATGCAGAGGCACTTTTGCCAAGCCTAGTGACTGCAATTAAGAGTGCAGTGCAGCTAGTTATTTCAGGGTTTTCTGTGCTTCACGGCGTCTTTCTGCCCTTTGCACATCTCCTTCAAGGCAGCGCACCGGGATTGGAAAGGATTTGCAACATCTCTGGTGGCCCATGCATTGGTCGCGTGAAGGCGATTGTGACTTTGTATAGCCCAGGCCTGCAGGCATGTCATCTGAGAATGGATCGCATGCGCAAACTACACCTCTGAGGTATTTTCAACAACTTTCTGTGTGACAGTGCTTGTATGACTTTTCTTTCTATCCTTCAACAGCCCAGCTATTCAGAGCAGGCATTTATTTGCAAGACTCTCTGCAGAGCATATTTTGCTCTTTGGGCTCCTGGACAGATGGGTTGCAGGCCCAGTGACCTGCAGAGCATATTTTGCTCTTTGGGCTCCTGGACAGATGGGTTGCAGGCCCGGTGACCTGTCGGCTGCTACCGTCATGACTGTGCATGGTGCGCACACATGTGCCTTGCCACGCACAGCATGGATCCCAGGCATCGTTCAGCTTGGGATTTGGGCAGGCCTGCAACAGGCTCAGAGGCCTGCGATCCATCTGACTCGCGCCCTGTGTACTTGTATTGATTTGCAGCACCCTGAGACTACATGACCGCGGAGCATGGAACGGCTTCATGGGTTTGACTGATTCATGCTGCCATCTCATCATGGGGGAGCCTTGCATCACAGCTTTGCAGTGGTTGCCAGGCTTCATGTCATTGGTGCGGTGGCGGCATTTGGCAGGTAAGAAAGGAATGACACTAGCTAGCTAGGGTACTTGTGGATTTGAGATGGCAGGCAACAGCTGCTCTTAGTGTTCCCACTGAGTGGAACCTACAGCTGCTCTGCTCCTGTGAACACACTTTGCCTAAGCCCTCTGGCTGAGCCCTTGAGAGCTTTCGGCGCTTGCATATATAACCTGATGGACTGTGCTGAGTTGAACTGGATTGCTGTACTGAGCATTGCATGCGCATGCGTGATGCATTGTTGATAGCGTATTAGAGGTGCTGTGCATCTCCCCGACTTGTACAGGGTATATACCACGCAAGTGTGCGGCACCGAGTGAACGTTGGAGAAGCCTAAGATGGTTTGATTAGCACTGTAAGCTGTGATGTGTGCGCATTAGCTTCACACTTTGCTCATGGGCAGTCTCCTCGTGGCAGGATACTTCTGCTCGGCTCAATGCACCCAGTTCGAGGGTGACCGTTGATCCCATCACGTGCGCACGTCATCGGGAAGTACCGAACTTCCTTCACCAAATCCTTGCCGACCACCGATAATTGGCTTTACGGAAGCCAAGTCTCGGGCGGCACTTGCACTTTACATTCTTGCTGGGAAGCAGTCCTCCTTCGTAAGCCGTGCGCGCTACATCAAATGTGTCAGCCAGGATCACGGGCAGTGCAGTGGTCCATTCCCGTTGTGATCCTGCTCATGGGCTTGTGTACAGCCCAGGCTCAGCTTCCGAGCCGGCGTCTCCTGTATGGCTCGTCTGCTAAATCAACTAATTCCGGCTCGTCTTACAGTTCATCCTCCGGATCTAGTTCTTCCGGATCATCGGGCTCATCATCGATGGGCACCGGGTCAGCGGCCGCAGAGTGAGCCTCGCGAGTCTATGTCATGTTGATGGTCACGACCATCATGCACATTGTAGTTGCTCTACGCGTGTGCTGAGGTCAATTTTCTTCCGTAACGCAGTCCTCAGGTCGTTGACTTCAGTGGACGTCACTTCGAGTTCATAGGTACGCTGGCTCAGCATGATGTCCATGAAATCTCAGCTTCTGCTTTTTTGGGACAGCGCCCTGCGCCATATGGCTAGCGCTTGAAATGGAGATGGCCCTAATAAAGGACAACCCTAATGACCCAGGATGTATATCCTACGCTATGCTGATCTGCTCAGACCCATTCTGCTCTTCTCACAGGTGAGCTTGGTAGCGTATACAACGTCATCCAGGATCCTGCCCACCAAGTCAGCATGCGTCTGAAGCTTGGGGTTCTGTGGGACCACAATGGCACCTACATCGTGAGACTTTCATCCTCCACACCTGCTCCAGTCTGAGGACAATTCCTTGTATCACTCTATGCATGCCTTCTCATAACAGGGGATTCACGGGCACTCGTATAACACCCTCACTGCAGCCATGCATGGGAATGTGCAATCTGAGGTTCTCGTGAGACAAGCTTGCACAACAAAGCTGACATGGGCCTCTGTCTCTTACAGGATGGCATTGGCTTCGCATACCATGGCCACAAAATCGTGATTGAGCTCACCAATGGCGATGAGAATGACTTGGCTGGTGAGGCTTCACCGCCCCAAGAGGCACAGTGTTGCCTGGTCTCAGCAGGCCCAGCATCCATCAGCTCAGATAAATAGTGCCCTCATGAGTGGCCGCAACATCACCAGTCACCAGGTGGACCACCAATGCGACCCACAGTTGTTGAGCCTGCAGCTCTGCCGGCCTTGGCTGAAAATCTGCACAAGGCCCGGGTGTAGAAGGCAGCCCGTAGCATGACAGAGCAGTGGATGGTCCAGCAATAGCAGTGTGTCTGTGCAGTGAGCCTGGACGGAAAGCAGCTCTTCATGGACAGGGGCGAGACTAAGCAAGACCATGAACTGGTCCTGCCGCTGGGGAAGCTGCCTCACCTGGGAGCTGTACCGCCCCAATTTTGGCAACACCATTGCCATCCAGACTGGTGAGATTGATTGTACTCTCCCTGAAAGGCAGACCTTGCCTGCAGGGCCTGCCAGCCATGTACCCATCTTGCCATGTGATGCGCAGACAGTGTATGATTGGCCTCCTTGCACCTGCAGATGTCAGAGAGGTGTCGGCGCAGACTGTCTGCACCACAGAAAATGCATCGGGGGCGGCTCACTTATCCGCAAGGTACTGCTGATCGCTCTTAGGGTGCTCTGCTGATGTCTGCGCTGTCCCGCAGATCTGATGCGCTTCACGGTGTACCGCACAGACAAGGGCAGCCTGGACAAGGGCGGCCTCCCCCAGCCGTCCTTCCTCAACTTCGATGCCAAGCTGCTGTTCCCGCCCGCTCACGCACTGCAGGTAAGACGCGTCTGGCTCAGCTCTGCTAGAAGGAATTGTAAGCCTCTGAACTGCATCATAAGCCTCTCACATATGTTTCAGACAACTCAGGCCTGGGATGTGAAGCAAAGTCTAGGGTGCAGCTGTGCTGAGACGTCCTGTGTGCCCTACACTGGCTGAAATCGTACTACCTAACATGATGCTGCCACGCAGCACGGCCTGCCTGCATGCACGCATTCAATGCCTGCCAGACTCTGAGCATACGCAAACAGGAAGCGCTGCATAGGGGCAGCTGATGTTAGAGTGGGATGCTATGATGTGATGGCTATGCACAGTGGCTTATATGCAGAGATGCATGTGCAGGGCATTGTGGGAGAGGGCTACACAAGGATCCTCAATGGCGAGGGGCACAGCCTGCCCAACGACGGGACCTTCTACGGCAACGCTGATGACTATCTGCTGCCCCACTACTTCCCCCAGAACCTGCCGGCTTCCCAGAAGCTGCTGCTGCCCGCCCGGAGGGCCCACCGCCGGCTGAACGAGGAGGTCTCCCGCGCCTTCTTCCACATCAACCTTGCCGCCAGCGCCGCGGCGCTGGACATCGACATGCTGCCAGTGGCGCATGCCGGCGTGTCACGGGCTTACAAGGTCTGAGATGACATGCACGTTGTTACAGCGTCTGTGCGTCTCCAGCATTGCCAGACACGTCACCAGCGCATCGCCTAACAGTGTGTGAGGCGCGAGGCAATTTTGCGCTGCCATGCTTTCAGACACCGTTTCCCAAAAGAGGCCAGCCGCAGCGATCACAGGCGCGTGCAAGAGCCCATGTCAGCTTTCCCTGAGGCTTTCAGCTTTACTGTCTCAATAGGAGAGGGACATAAAAATTCACAGAGACGAGGGATGCCAGAGCTCCTTGCAAGACATGAGGGTCAGCAGATATTCGGGCTGCCGGTACCCTTCCAGGAATTTCCTTCGACGTTTGTCTTCCTTGCCCTATCACAGATATCCTTCAGCTCCTGGTGCTTGGGTGCGCGCTGACAGGCAAGCACCACCCAAGCACATCGTATTCAGGACGCTACTGTATGTGCAGCGGGCAGATTTAGCCAGATTCAGCCAACTCGCTTTTTCGGGCGTATATCCCACAGCCAGCTTTGTGACCAGGATCGTCAGCACACCCAACCCAATAACTGCCAAGTCTCTACTGTCCAGGGCACCTCTGCTCTGGCAGACTTTTGTTGCTTGGCCCAGATTCCTTGTGCGACTGCATTCATGCAATTGCTACAGCCACCGAGACCAACACAAGGTCATTCACTATTCTTGAGGTACATATGTGCCTGTACATACCCATGCAAGATGGGATTACTAGTCCCTACACGAGTGCGCAAGGGATGAGAGCTCTTGAGCACAGACCAGTCAGCTCCTGAGGGATGGCCCTAGGAGTTGAAGAATTTGCAGCACAATGGAAGGGATTCCCGCGCCCTGGCGCTTATTAGCGCCCCAAGATTGCCTCTCTTCAAACTTTGTCTCTTGCTGCAGAGCTGAAGTACTTATCCTGCAATCCTGGGACCAACAATTCTTTTATCTATGGACAGTCTAATGACGCTGGTCGCGGTGTCATAAGAAAGGGAGATTTATGATTACAGCCTCTCATGCGTTTTGTCAAGGGAGGGAAGTACATCAGCAAATCAGATGTCATGTCCCCTGAAAAGGTCACATGGCAGAAAAATATTCATCCTTTACATCTGGTGAACATGCAGACTCTACTTGCAGTCTCTGCTTGCCCGTTATTGTGATTGGACTGAAGGAGACAGCAGATGTATTGGAGTCTATGTCTTACATGACTAGGATGCAATTGTTGTGTATTGCAGTAGTACATGCGCTTGTGTCTCCACAGGTGGCGCTCACAAAGGGGTAATGCTCCTATCTAGCTAGGATGCAAACGCATTGCATCGGCGCGTGGGAGTATTGCTGTTGCGCTGCCTCTCTAGCAGGTGCCAGAGAATGCGCATGAAGTCCCGGCGTGTCTCGCCATTTTGGGGCCATTCCAGACATGTGTTGCGCATGAGCTTGCCTTGCTGGTATGTCGCAATTGCTTCTCTGCTATTGTCACGTGTAATACAAAGCCCTGAAAATGTCTATGCACTCCGCATGCTATTGAGTGCAGGTGCTGATGCATTGTAAAGGCTGAGACGATAGAACTTTCTGCCAGTCTCGTATTTCTCGAGTGCCATGCCCGCTATGATGGGGGTCAAAGGCGTATTAGCTGATGGGGTGGATTGTATTTTGCTGTTGCAAAGGCGATCCAGGTCGGTGCATGTGCCCTACAAGTGCTGCATCCTGGCACCTCATGCGAAGACATTCGTGCCGTCACAGGCGTTCTAAAGGGTTTAACATTTTCATAGGCTTTGAGGACGGAGTTCCTGGCGGCTGATATCTGTGTCATAGCTTTGTAGGTCCCAGATTGTCTCCGAAGAGGACAGGCCAGACTCTGAAAGGCATAACGATCGGTCGGCCGGCGGGCCGCGCAGCTGTGTAAAACGATCCTGCTTGTCATCCTGCTGTGCAGTATGTGATGAGAAACTTGAATGTCGTACTGTGAGTAAGTTAACGTTTGGGATGAATTCCATGCGCCGGTTACATCATCGGATGATCGGCTCACGTCACCCCAGACCCAACTTCGTCGCTGAACACCTGACAATCTCAGGAAACCGCAAGGCACCCGGGAGGCACGCAGAGCTTGGTGGGTTGGTTCGTTACTGGTTCAAACCTTCACTGAAAAATGCAGCGTCTTGCTCTTATTGTCTGCGTGCTGGTGGGCATCGGCTCCGCCAATGCGGGGCTTCTCTCGGGTGTCACGTCTACAGTTGGGACCACGGTTGGGAACCTTCTTGGTGGCACGCCATCGACTCCCTCCACTCCCACGACGCCTACTACCACCAAGACAGGGACCGGCAGCGCGGCAGCAGAGTGAGTACGAGCCCATGCGGCCCTGTTGAGCCCGGTCTTGCATTCACAGGACTGTTACAAATAAGACTAAACTAGTTCCAATGATTGAGGCCGTCTGTTCCGCGCAGCCCCCAGGTCGTCGACTTCAGCGGTCGTCACTTCGAGTTCGTAGGTGCGCCAGCGCAAGTTCATACTAATGACACTCACATCAGTGTGTAGGGAAGTATATGCGCAGTCTGTCAGCATGCTCTTGCAGCGCGGCTGATGTGAGTTAAAGACGCAGTGTACCCACCACGCTCTTGTAATCTCACTGTGCACTATGCAGGCGAAGTGGGCAGCATATACAACATCATCCAGGATGCTTCCCACGAAGTCAGCATGCGCCTGAAGCTCGGGGTTCTGTCAGACCACAATGGCACCTACATTGTAAGGCCCACCCTTCTCCCATATCATGGACATGCACTTCAAGCATTCTTAGCAGGGCATGTCTCTTGAAAGCCATACTCTCTTGAGAACGGCTCAGCTCTGAGAAGCAAGCCAATGCCTCCTGTCTTGGAGCACCTTCAATGGCAGGAATGACAGACAGCTCTGTGAATTGGCGTCATGTGAGCATGCGGCTGTTTCTGCAGGACGGCATTGGATTTGCATACCAGGGCCACAAGATTGTCATTGAGCTCGTCAACGGAGATGAGAATGACCTCACAGGTCAGACCCTGGGACTTCCTGCGGTGACCTCTATATCAGGCACATGCCGGTCACATGCACACCTGTAGGCCCCACATGCTGTGGACCCGATGACTTTGCTCCCTGAGGTGCAGACTCAGTCAGGGTCTGCTTGAATCTCCATGATGGTCCTGTGTCATTTGCACAGATGCATGTCCTCATCTGCTTATGGCGGAACTAGGAGACACAAGTCATGCGGCACAATGACAGCGCCATGCCTGTGCAGTATCTGTCATGCATTGTCGCCATGACGTCTTATGTGTCATGTGGTACCACTCTGGCTGAGGTGTTGCACGTGTGCAGTGAGCCTGGACGGCAAGCAGCTCGTCATGCGCGAGGGTGAGACGACCCAGGAGCACGAGCTTGTGCTCGGGAAGCTGCGCCTCAGCTGGGAGCTGTACCGCCCCAACTTTGGCAACACCATCGCCATCCAGACCGGTGAGGCTGCTCTCCTGTGCTCTCATTAGACATGCCAGCGCCCCACCAATATGACATCCCTCTGCCTGATGTCTATCTGCAGCTTGATGCTTTTCACTCCATGTACAAACCCGATTCGGTACTTGCACCCGTGTTGTGGAACCCACCCAGGCATAGGGAGCAGTGTAGGCTGCTGGACAGGCTTTCGGGCAGGCTTGCTAAGGTTGTGCGTGCCATGCAGACCTGCTGCGCTTCACAGTGTTCCGTACAGACAAGGGCAGCCTGGATAAGGGCGGCCTGCCCCAGCCGTCCTTCCTCAACTTCCATGCCAAACTGCTCTTCCCGCCAGCTCACGCCATGGAGGTGAGACAATGACACCTTTCTGCTTATCATGCTCTTTAGGCCCCATCCCTCTGGACCCTTTAGCTATCCCCCATCCTTGGATGAGTAGCAAGCCCTGCAACACGGCGTGTGCAGTAGCGCCTGCTTGCATGGAGCCCATGCCGGCCAGAGTCTGAGCACAGCATGACGGGCCGCTAATATCAGACTGGGCCTGCGCACGTCTGTGGTGTGATGTTTGGTCAACCCGCTGATTGCAGTGCTCATGTGCAGGGCATTGTGGGAGAGGGCTACACCAGGATGCTGCGCGGCGAGCGGAACATCATGCCCGACGACGGCACCTTCTACGGCAACCCCGACGACTACCTGCTGCCCCACTACTTCCCTCACGAGGTCCCAGCCAGCCACCTGCTGCTGATGCCGGCCAGGAAGTTCAACAGGAGGCTCATCGAGGTTCCCGAGGCTGCCGTCGACGGGTACGCAGCTGCTGCTGCTGAGCTCGACGTCAACGCGCTGCCCGAGGCAGGCGCTGGCGGCTTTGGCAACGAGCAGGCATGGCTTCACGCCTGAGTCAGGCACACCTCTGCAGCACTGCGCATGGCGATTCAGCTAGAGGCATGATGCATCTGAGGTTCCATACAAAGTTGGACCAGCGCAGTCTTCCATGGCACAGGTAGAGACGTCATGTGATGTCCCGCCAAAGCGCGCATCCCTCAGGATGAGTGCATGACGTGTCTCTGAGCAGCACGCATGTAGGATAGCTTAAGCCTATGGGACCATGCTGCCAATGCAGCCATATGCAAACCTTTTCACGGCCTTTATGGACAACAAGAATTAAGCTCTATTCCAAGAGCATGTGCATTGTCACGGGCAGGTCGCAAGGAGGGCCTATTCTGTTGTCATGAACCCTGCCATTCCGGAAAGGTTATACATGTTGGCCACAATACATTTGAAGTCAATTGCCAGTAATTCTCTTCCCTGGACAGTTGGGTGCTTCAGCACGGCTGGAAAGACCAGCTCTCCCAGGTTGGGCAGGAAGCCACATTCTGATCTGCGATCAGGATAGCTTGAGCGTGTGGGTGCCTTCCGGCCCAGCAGAGTAATGCAACACTAAAAATACTCGTGTGGAGCTAATATTCAGACGCAAGTACCAGAAGTACGTGATGTTATTGCTGGTGCGGCACATGTTTTCTGTCTGATAGTGTGCGCCTGCATTCATATCAGACAAGGGACATGTGAGGCAAGACACCTATCCAGCACATTGCTGAGCTACATTTGGCAGATTATTTTTGCAGACAAGTCAGCGAATTATGGAAGGAATATTGCAGGACAGCGGGCCAGGGTTGTGTGGTAAGCACGCACGCAGCCCTGACCTGAGGTCTGCAATGTTGCTCCCTAGAGCTATTAGTATCATGCAGACTGCCTTTGAGTAAATGCTTAATGCCAGTGGCTACCGCATGTATCTTTTCCCAGGGATTTTTTGCTGGCCCCAGGCCAGGAATGTGTGCATTTTGCACATGCAGTCATGACCTGTGGCCTGCAGCTATTCTGCTATCTATTGATGGCAATCATTGCAGACTGCCCTTGAGGAGTCTCTGGTTATGAGTGGCGTTGAAGGGGAAAGTTGCAGACCCCAGGCATGACTCCGTACCGTAGTGCGCACACAGTCGCGACTTGTGTCCTACGGCAACCCACCGCATGCGTCCGTGGGCCATGCAAAATGCATGCTAGATAGCATTTCAAGCTCCTTTGCTACTGTTGAAGGGCAATTTGAGGCACCATTATTTTGGAGTGAGGAATGGGAGGAATTTTGTGGTGAGTACTTGTCCTTTGCGGCATCAACGCTCACTGAGTGGGTCGCTCAGGAAGAGCGTCGCAGAGAGCCGTGCTGTAAGATAAGGCTGCCGAGTTCCTGAGCGCATTACTAGCGGTCAGGCTGCTTGACAGATCCTAAGAAGTATGCTCATGATGAGCCTTTTGCCTTGCATGCCATACCATGTCGCTGAGTAGAGTGCAAGAACACCCAGAGTGAGAAGCGCTGCTAGCAGAGCAGGTTTTGTATGCTCAGGGAGTGCACCTCATAGTAGATCCTGGTCAAGCAAACATGAATATAGGCTCTCAGTACGCATCAGGTCCATTGAAGCGTGCACAGCTATCTGCCGGGCAGATCTGCATCCTTGGGGCGCGCGCGCAGCAGAGGTTACGTGGACATGATGTGGCCTAGGCTCACAAAATGGCTGTAAGAAGTTGCAGAGTCAATGTCATCAATGATGCCTCATTTGCAGATGCATACTGTCTGACCTTGTGGCTGCTGTAGGCCTGTACGATGAGAGCATGCTTCAAGTTGCTATTAGCCAATTGCACCCTTCTTCCGAGAAGTGGCCCCTGCAGGCAGTTCCAAGGCATGGGTGTCGGTGAAAACTTGTCCCCACGTCCTGCTGTGTGTCCATGGTGCAGTGTGCCTTATAGTAGTCTTTGGTAGTACCAAGTCAGATCAGCAGGCCTCTGGGAACAAGGGTGATGTCGAATGTCTTGACGGATGCTTCCAACCTTTTGTGATAGTGCAAATAGTACGCATCAGTGAAGTGTCTGCTGCGGAAGTTGTCTGCAGGCTGTTCAAAATATAGCAGTCCAGTGGATCAGTCGGTGCTGTCCGAGCTCTGTGACCGGTCTCAAGATTTATAAGGGCTCGTACAGCTCATTTAAGCGGACGTCGTATGTCTCGTATGGCCACAGCACCCTAGACAGCTCCGATGAAAGCAGGCCAGAGGCATGACGGTCGATCAGCCGTGAGACGCTCTGCCGTCCAGTTTCGCGAGAAAGTTACCCTATCATGCAACGTGAAATGAGGAATGAAGCAGTTCAATGCCTCAACGTGATCAGCTCAGCGTAGAAGTGAAATCCATCAGGTAGATCCATTGCCGGCCGTTACATCATCGGATGATCGGCTTACGTCATGAGCGCAGACCCAACTTCGTCCCTGAAGACCGGACAGATCTCACAGAATTGCGCAAGGCACCCGGGAGGCACACCGAACTTACCAATAATAATAATACTTGGTGGGTTATTACGTGCGGGGTCCTGAGCTTTCCAAGTCTGCACTCAAATCTGAAAGATGCAGCGTCTCGTCGTCCTTGTCTGCGTGCTGGTGGGCATCGCCTCCGCCAATGCGGGACTTCTCTCGGGTGTCACGTCAACGCTTGGGAATACAGTGGGTACAGTTGGTAACACAGCTGGAAACACTGTGTCGACAGTTGGTAACACAGTTGGGAACCTTCTTGGTGGCACCCCAGCGACACCCACGACGCCGACTACCACCAAGACAGGGACAGGGAGCGCGGCAGCAGAGTGAGCACAAGCCCTCTTGTCGTGCTCCTGCGCCATCTCTATCAAAGTCGCTTTAACACTTCTCTGACTCCCATCGACGTCCTACTTCGTTATCGCTAAACCCGAGTTAATTCCCACAAGTACCACAGCTCAAGTTCTGATATAGCAGCTGAATTCAGTAACAAGCCACCAATTGAGCAGTATCTGCCCTGCAGCCCCCAGGTCGTCGACTTCAGCGGCCGTCACTTCGAGTTCATGGGTGCGCCGACGCCACCCCGGCTTGATCAACTACCGCGTAGTCCCATCGCGTCCTTGCAAGTCTGTAGCCTATGATGTGCAGATACAGTCCTTGCATGCAATCGTGACTGCTCAGTTGTCCTGCGCAGGCGAGATTGGCAGCTTTTACAGTATCGTCCAAGATCCTACCCACCAAATCAGCATGCGCCTGAAGCTCGGTGTCCTGTCGGACCACAACGGCACCTACATTGTGAGGGCCCCTCCCTGTCCTCTCCTCTGTCGACCAACATGCATTCTCAACAGCTTTGGAGGGCTGTAACCTATCAATAATATACAGTGTCTGTGGGTAGCTGGCCAGCCTCCTCTATGCCTGCTGCGCCTCATGCGTGGGAGAAGTTGCATTGCTTACACATGAGGGAACCAGGTCCAAAGTGGCATGACTGAGTGTGCGCTTGTCTCTGCAGGATGGCATCGGCTTCGCATACCAGGGCCACAAGATTGTCATCGAGCTCATCAACGAGGAGACCAACGACATGACAGGTCAGTGCAGAAACACTCAGAAGATTGAGTCACAGGCATCGCCTTGTATAGGGACATGCCGGACAAGAGATGCACTTGTAGCCACAACGCATACCCTGTAATTGATGACGCCAGCTGCATGTGGCACAGACGTGAGTCAGTGCTTGTGCTTGTCAGCTTTGGCTGCATTACCCTTCACCACATCACTTGCACATCGCACATATGTTCGCATGCCTGCAACTGTCGTAGGACTACATGGCATGTGGCAGCCGGAATGACGGGGACATGCCAGTCAAAGCACTTCTGCCCTTCACTGCCCTCAGGATGTCTTGTCAACATAATGTCTTACATGTCATGTCATACCAGCGCGGCTGAGTCCTTGCGCCCGTGCAGTGAGCCTGGACGGCAAGCAGCTCGTCATGCTCGAGGGGGAGACCAGCCAGGAGCACGACCTCGACTCGCCCCTGGGGAAGCTGCGCCTCAGCTGGGAGCTGTACCGCCCCAACTTTGGCAACACCATCGCCATCCAGACCGGTGGGTGAATCTTAGTCATTGCAACTCTGCTGGATGATGCCTGTATGCAGTACGTTGCTGTCAGCGTCTGGTGATGTTAAAACGCATGCATGGAGCCAGAAGCCCCGAAGCCCATCATACAGCCTCCTATCACCTATCATTGTAGGAGATCCGTCTAAGTGTTCAGTGGACGTGAGCACAGTGAAGGCTATCAGACGTTTTATTGGGCAGACTTGCTAATGGGCGATGTCATGCAGACCTGCTGCGCTTCACGGTGTTCCGCACGGACAAGGGCAGCCTGGACAAGGGCGGCCTCCCCCAGCCATCCTTCCTCAACTTCCACGCCCAGCTGATGTACCCGCCCGCCCACGCCCTGCAGGTACGAATACCTTCTTGAACAGCTGGTGTTCAGGAAGTTCTGCAGATCTCTGTCCTTCTTGATCTCGCAACGAGCCACACGCTCTGCAGACCAGGCACGTGAACATGCACATGCAGCAACTGCCTGCATGTGATGAGGGTGTTCCTGCCATACCCCGGGCAGAACCTAGCAGAGAAGCGCTGCGGCATGGCTGTCGTCTCGGTAATGGCTCCGCATTGTGGCTGTGATGTGATGTGATGTAATGTAATGTGATGTGAGGATGGTGCGAGATGGCTCAGCTGCGGAGATGCCTGCGCAGGGCATTGTGGGAGAGGGCTACACAAGGGTCCTCAATGGCGAGGCGCACAGCCTGCCCAACGACGGCACCTTCTACGGCAACCCCGACGACTACCTGCTGCCCGAGTACTTCCCGCAGGCCGCCCCGGCCAGCCACCTGCTGCTGATGCCGGCCAGGAAGTTCAACAGGAGGCTGATGGGAGTTCCCACGGCTGTAGCGGACGGCTTTGTTGCGGCTGCCGCGCACATCCGCTCCGACGCGCTGCCCGACGCAGGCGCCGGCGGGTTTGCCAACGAGGAATCGTGGCTCAAGGCCTGATTCGTACCTCCCTCGAGAGCGCTTTTGCGCTGAGACTTCAGCTGGTGGTGCATGCACATGAGACGGTGCACATGAGGCGGCCCACAGCAGCGCACGTACAGAGCGTCGCATGACGCTGCGCTATGCATTTTAACAAGAGAAGGCACGATTCATTGCATCAAAATGCCATTCAAAGGCTATATCATTGGCTCACAATCTGATTGCTATCTATTGCAAGTATTTCCTGGACACTTGGGTGCTGCAGCCAGACTGAAGCACCCAATTGTCCTAGGTCAGTTGATCCCATATCCAGATATGCAGAAAAATTTGGCGGTAGCTGCTATGGTGCCTTCTGGCCCAGCAGGGTAATGCCCATATTTGCTATCACTGTGGAGCTGATAAATGGTGGTTGCAATTATATGCAGTACATGATCTACCTGCTGTTGCAGCACATGTCCTTCTCTGATGGTGTGCTTGTGCATTCACATCAGACAAGGGACATGTGAGGCAACAGAAATGCTCCAGTGCACTGCTAGCTACCTTTAGCAAAGTAGCAAGTTTAAAAACGTCAGCCATGTGGGTAGTCTGTTCTCCTGGCTCACACGGCCATTGGCCTAAGTGTAGCATAAGAGAGGCAGCTATGACATACTGTGTCTTATAAGTTGTGTGAGATTGTTGCAGGGTAGATGTGCATGGCGCGGCACTTAGCTGCGAGTGCCATGCATGACTGCCTTGCAACCTACACAGCGCTTTAGCAATCACCGCAGACTGAATTTGAGCAGCTGCTGGTCGCCAGTAGATAAGGGCAAGAGCGCTTTTGCAGACACAGGCCAGGGTTGTGTGGTTTTTACGCACGCAGCCCTGACCTTTGTCCTGCGGCGACTTCCCTTTCGAGTCAAGGCATCACCAGGACTGCCTTTGAGCAGTCTCTGACTGCCAGTGGCATCAAGCAAGAGGGTCTCTGCAGACCTCAAGATTAGCATTGTGAAGTTAACGCGCACACAGCCCTACCTGTGTCCTACAGCAATGCTTCTTATATGTCTAGGAGACCAATGCGAGAAGTACGCTATGTCTGCACCCGAGCTGTGTTCCATGTGACAGGGGTCTTGAAGCATCGATATTCAATTGGCGCAAGACTTGGAGTGAAAGCACCGGTGATTGCATGTTGAATTGGCGACGGATCTCCAGCAGACACCTACTGAGCAAATGGTGCTCAGGAGAGTGTGTCGCAGAGAGCCTCCTGCCCTGAGGCAGGGGTGCCAAATGCTCGGCGTGAGACTAGCAGTGACTCTATACGGCAGCATGCTCAGAAACAGAGTCATACGTGACTATGGTTCTTTGCATGAGACGCAGAAGCTCAGCCGAGGAGGCGTTTGTAGATAGTATGAGTTGAGGGTGCTAACACCAACATAGTGTTGCTTTCCAGTTTGGTGGTTGGACAGTGCTTTGCCACACAAGCAGGCCTTTTGAGGCGTGCACAGCTGTCTGCCGGGCAGATTTTGCCCTGGGTGAATCACCAGGAGGCACGCGCAGCAGAGGTGATGTGGACATGATATGGCCTGGGCCCACACAATAACTGGAAGGAAGGTGTAGAGTCGTTGTTGACCATCTGCCAGTCCAGGGGCAGAGAGCACTGTGGGTCATACAGCACGGTCTTGCCTGATCAATGCCAGCATTTGCACCTGTTCACCTTCTCAGAGATGCACTGTGAAGACCTGTGAGAGGGAATCTGCTACAGCCAGCGCCTTCCTTTCTGTTCATCGCTATGGCTGGTGTTTGCACACGCTTCATCCCCAGAGGGAAGACTGCCCGCTATAAGATACCGCCAGACAGGGAGAGGCAGGATCGCACAATATCACTACGTGCGCTCGTGCTGCGCTCTCAAAGCTGCCATTATCGACAATCACTGAAGCGATTATGCTTGTGCAAGCTTCCCGCCATCAGCTTCCTTGGGGCCCAAGCTTGCCCATCGATGCCCAAGAACTGCCCGCCATGGGTGCTAGTGGCTCCCTCACTGCACAGCCTCGCACCGTACTCGAGCATGCGTGTTTGCGCCTATCAAAGTAGACGCCATGAGGATACAGATAAACCTCGATGTGGCCGAGCACGAGATTGGCTTGGCTACAGAGCTGCTAAGTGTGCTAAGGTAACTCCATGATTCATGTACATCGATGCGACTCTCGTGGACTCAGCTATGCCTGGAGAACACTAATTTGGCAGTCCTTCGGTGGCAAATGTTGCATACACCATGCATCACAGGACCTTTGTCATGATGCCATGCTTTCTTGTGAAAACGCATGTCAGGCTCCCAGGTCTCAATGTCTGTCCGACGTCACTGATACAATGCGATATTGCAGATCTATCACAAACGAGGTCAATGTCAGGACCCAGAAGGGGGTCAATGGGGTCACAGCGGCAACGAGCTCCCAGCAAGCTCCACATCCCGGAGTCAGCAACGTACATAGCAGCTCGTAAGACCGCAGACTACTGCAACTTATGAAAAGATACATCATGTCATGTCGCTCGACACGTCTGTAGTCTGTGGACGGCGATATCAGCTTATCATGCAGAGAGAGCCACTAAGACCTTGTGCATGCATGTACTCCTCCTACAACAAACGGGCCCTGCGAACGATCCTTACCTATGGCAACTCCTTTGCAGGGGCCCTGCCAATGCCACACTTCACAGAGGCGCCTCTGGAGGAAGCGTCTCATCTGGGAACCACACAGTAACGGCACCAGGCCCCTCTGCAGCCTCAATCGGAACAGCACTGCCTCCGGGCTTCCCGCCACCATCTAGCAGAGCGAACGGATCCGCCCCTGTCAAGGCAAGCCCCTCCTGCAGGCCTCTGAGACTTGGAGTACGCTGTGAATATGTGCATGCATGTTGCGGGCATCCAACCACAGTCACCTCTGTATACATCAGCCAATGCACTGATGGACAGATTGTCTGACAAAGGGTAGAGTTTATGTGGCGTCAGGGAACGGTACTGTCTGCGGCCTTCTATATAGAGCAGGCTGAGCTTGCATGAAGTACCTCATCAGTTCCTATACCCTTGAGGACTGTCTGGAGTACGTGAGATTGTTCGCCTTCCTGCATAGCATGTCCGACAGGCTCACCTCTTGCTGCGTGTGCAGCAGCCAGGCAGCCGCCCGGGCAGCTCGGGCAGCCAGGCGGGCAGCCTGCCGGGCCCGCGCGCCCCCCAACCAACAAGCTCAGACATCTCCTCCTCCACCACGTACATGAGCGCCTCATCTGAGCAGGGGCAGCTCCCCACGCCCAAGGCAAGCAGCGCCCCGGTCCCGCCCGGAGCGCCCAAAAAGTCCGTGCCCATTGCTGCCCCGGTGACTAAGCCTGGCCCTGCCCCTGTCAGCGGCGAGAAGGTCATTGCGGCAACCCGGCCCAACGCGTCCAGCCGCGAGAACATCGTGGCGGCGCTGCGCAAGCTCATAGAGGGCCTGGACACGGATGACAAGTACGACGTCTGCCTGGACAAGGTGCGGACGCCCACACACCCCACATGCTGCAACAGAGCGCGCTCACAGTATGCTGCGCAGTGATACTGCGCCTGACCTGCGTATTGCATTGCCACCTCCTCTGCCCTGCATGCTTCACACCCGCATAGATTAGATGTGCAGATGTGCCTCGGGTCTGCATGACAAGACATGTACTGTATATCTCAATTTGGGTTTTAAAAAGAGGTGCCCTGCTCTTATGCCTCCACACAAGCTCACCCTCACACAAAAGCCGTGTCAGTGAACTGTACAGAGTCATGCAGAGTGTTGTGACACGGTGGAAAGAGCAGATACGGCAGAAGCAGCAGATTGATCGGGTGTCTCCTGAGCGCAGGTCGCAAACAACCTGAAGACGGTGTTTGACAGCGGGAATCTGGGTGACGGGGACGAGGCTGAGGCCTTCAGCAGGTTCTGGGATGCCTTCAGGAGCATCCTGTGGGATCCTCAAAGGCTGCAGGCCCAGAAATCAGTGGTAAGGTCCCGGGCGCCTGTCAAGCTGAGGGCGCTGCAGGCGCTGCCCTGGCAAGACATCATGCTTATCGCATTGGTTCAGCCCCTTGCCCCTGGCAAGTACAGCACATAGTGTGCCTGTGTGACGAGGCAATTGCACACTTGCTGCTGCCTTCATGCAGCCTCCTGCAGCCCCATCAACCCACTGCCTTGCAGCCCTGACCCTTTGCACAAATAAAGTTGCTGCATTTTGTGCAGCTGTCAGCATTTGCAGGGTGAGCAGAGTGAGGCCTCCTCTGGTGCGCAGGTGCCCTTCATGAACCTGCTGCCCCGCCTGCCTGAGGACATCCTGGCCAAGACCAAGGAGCCCCTCATCTCTCAGGCAGGCCTCTCACCCACTCTATATCAAGCTCAATCAGTACAGATTCATTGCTGGAGAGCTCATTCACAGGCCTGGCTCTCCATGAAGCCTTTGCGCTCAGTGACCGTCAAATGCAGCCGGGCACGAGCAGTAGCAGTAGCATTGTAGGGGCGCAAGCCAGCCAGTTATCTAGCCAATTGCCCAGAGGAGATTTCCGTCACTGCATGCCAGGCGTGAAGGCCGCTGCCACTGCAGGCAGCAGGTTGAGTACTATCGCGAGGGGAACAGCTTTCCCGTGCGGCATCTTGGAAGAGCATATCCTGTCTGTTTCCTTGTTATGGGGTACGCAGAGGCCAGACTGGCTTGCATATGACTCTGCATGCATGCAGACGATGCGGCGGCTGACGGAGTCCAGGCCAGTGGACACCCCGCGCCAGGAGTTCTTCACAGACGCCGAGATCTTCGCCTGCATCGTCACCTTCCACCTGGTGGCCGCATCAGGCGGCACATCTGCTCGCCCTCAACACTCTGGACCCTGCTGCACCTTACTGCTGCATCTTGTGTTGCTGATGATCATGCCACCTGAGTTGCAGTTGCTCTGCATGATATCTGACGAGGGCTGACTGCGCAGAGCAGCCGTGCACCACGTGCAGGCTGCAATTTACCCAGCTCAATGTGAGCAAATGCTGCATGCTGCAGGGGCGGTGAGGACAATCATCCAGATGCTGGGGACTGAGCAGAAGCGCGCAGCAGCAGTGACCATGCTGGGCAAGACTGTGGAGCGCTGTGCAGATCAGGTGAGCCCGCCCTGGCTGCCCAACCCTGAGATATATCGCAAACCTCGAAGCCAAGCCCTACCCTGCTGCAAGGCAGTGCACCTACCGCTTTCTTTATGAGCGCCTTATGCACAAGCTAAGCTGGCGTGATTCTCACACAGGGCAGCCAGAGAGTGTATTGGTCTCTCACTTCCACTTCAAATCATCTGCACAGCTTCCATGCCCAGGGAACGTTCACAGCTTGACAAGCTGTCAAGTCTGCACATGCATCACGTGAATGCAGGCCTTGTGAGACAGGCGCATGACGGGCACCTGGGCACCTCCCATCTGGGGTGTCTGAGTCGATGCTGCAAGTACAGTGACTCTCGCTGGTCGCTGTTGCTGCAGCTCATCACAGAAGTGGACAAGGACGATCTGGCGAAGCTGAGGGATGCCGTGGACAAGATCCAGGAGCCCATTTTCCAGTATGACAAGACCTACGTGTACGAGTGCATGGAGTGGGTGGACCCAGCAAGCCCCACCGCTGCGCCAGGTGAGCGCTGACCTGGACATTGTCGCTCACAAAAAAATCATGTCAGCTGACTGGACCTTGTTGATGCTGCCGGAAGCTGAAGTTGAATCTGAATTCGAAGATGAAGCATCAGCATTGCCCATCGCATCCTCAGCTTGCAGGATGGCCTGTGCGTGCTGCCATGCAGAGGCCATACCTGCCCATCTGGATGAAGTCTCGAGGCAACCCATGCATGCTGATTGTTCAGGGAGCCAAAGGGCAGTGCCAGAACTGCACCTAGATGGATGGAAACGGGCAATAAGACAGCGCTAATATGTCCTGTTTGTATCAGAGAGCGGCAAGGCAGGCGTTGATGAAGTCCTGAGGCACTTCCTGACAAGTGTTAGCTGATTGACTACTGCATGTGGTGCAGCCACGGGGCAGCTGCTGGCGAGCGCGTCCTACAAAGGCCACAGCGAGGCGGTGTATGCCCTGGCCTACGATCCCACACACAGCCAGCTGGCCAGCGCGGGCAAGGACAGCACCATCATGCTCTGGGATTCCCACGGCAGGGTAGCCCAGAGGTAAATCTGCTCGACAGAAGCACCATCTCCCTCTGAGGATTCCTACCGCAGCAGTGTCGAGCAGGAGCCAGAAGAGGCTGTCTTATGACTGGCATGCATCTCAATTAAGAGGAGTGTTTTGCTGCACAGCACCGAACTTGAGCTGACCTGCAAAGACTTCCCTGCACACCCCACCACATGCAGCCTGAAGAGTGCTGGGGAAGGTCCTGCTGCCGCACGTATACAAGGGAGTTGGCGTCAATGTCTGCTCGGTGCTATGGTAAGAGCAGTATCTGAGTCATGCAGGCTGCAGAGCGTGCAGGAAGGCTGCTGCTATGGGGGCATGAGCATGCACAGCAGCCAGCCTATTCTGGCAGCGGCCTGCATGGGCGGGGGCACGACGCCATGTGTCGACATCGTGGACGTCGGCCCGGGGCGCCTGAACAGGCGCCACCTGCTGCAGCGCAACTCCTCGGACCTCGTCTCCTGCGTGGCGTTCCTCCCCGGGAGCGAGCTCTTTGCAATTGGTGTGCTCTCTTGCCATGACACATCCTATGCTCAACATCTCCATCAAGCTGAGAGGCTAGAGAGTCTGTCACACCTCAGAGGGTGGCGGAACAGCTCTGAGGGAGTGCCCAGGAAACCTCGGACTCGCCCCATAGCTCACTCTTGACAGCCACTCCCCTGCTGTGCATACTGTGACTGAGATCAGTGATTTTAGATGTCAAGTGTTGTGAGGGCTCCATTTGCTCTCACGCCTCTGAGAATACACACCTGCAGAGACTGACCAACTGTGTGCATACGGCCTCAAAATGAGCTGGGTGGCATCAGGTTTGGGTGTGCTATCACTTATGCACACAAAGTTGGCAAGCTCTTGGCGTTTGTATTTTCTTAGGCGTCAGCATGACCTGGGATTCATCAGCGGATCACCATATGGTAGACCTAAAGGAAGCTGTGCTTGCAGGCGAGCTGCTGTCTGGCAGCGAGCAGGGCACTGTGTCCATCTTCGACATCAACCACCTTGCGGAGCCTGTGGCCACCCTGAAGGTCTGCTCTCTCAGGCATCCCATTACACCCCTGTTGGTGGTGCTCCTGTTGGCATCATGACTTAGGCTCGCATGATCCTTCATGCCATTTGGATTTCAAACGCGAGACAGTAGGTAGGTTGTGCTTAGCATGGTGGGGTATTCTGCTGGGAAGTGCTACAAGCTGCATTGTCCTTTGGCATGGCAGCTCAACACTGTGCTCAAGGCGCTTCATCATGCTATGCTCAACACGAACACAGATGACATTGGCATGGCAGTAGCACCTCACCAGGGCCCAAGCTAACTCCTGCTTCTTTGTTAATATTCGTATTGAAGAGGCAAATCTATTGTCTAGGCAGATGCTTCTTTCAAACTGCTGAAATCGTCAACCTGCTGCTCAAGGGGATGGCCTGCCAAGGCATGGATACACCCCACATCCCAGTCTTGCAAGGCTAAATGTTTGTGTGTGCAGGACGAGCACGGAACTGTGACCTGTGTGGGTCCGCTGGACACCGGAAGCCCAAACCCGAACGTGATGATGTCCGGAGCCAAGGACGGCACCATCACAGTGTGGGACATCCGCTCTCAGAAGCCCGCCATCCACATGGCAGTCTCTGACCCAGCCGATGACTCAGCCATGGTGCGCCCCCAGCCCTCACTAACACCGCTGCATGATTGTCGCTCATTGCTGTGCATGTACAGCTACCCTGTGTGCATTCAGGCTGCTCTGCATGCAGTCTGATGAGCGTCACCGTGATTGTGCCATGTTAGGTCAATACTAAGCAGGTCTTGCTCAGCCACAAGGACTGCATGCCAATCTCATGGTCCTCCGGATCTGAAGGTCATGCAGGGACTCCATCACGATGCTCTTGCCAGTCTGTGAGACTGTCCAATATGTCTCACAGTTTCTCATTGTAACCCTTAATATGGACTCTACAATGCTACTTGCAGGTCACCACATTTGACTCCCAGAACTGCCTGGTCCTGGCCGGCAGCCTCAACCAGCAGATCTGCCAGTGGGATGTCAGGTGAGAAGCTCTCTTCAGTCCCTCTGATTTACTCTCCCAGCATTACCTCATCAAGATTGGGCAAACCTGCATTCTGCGTTCCCTGGCACTTTTCTGCACAAGATCCGGACACGGGTCTATGATTATGCCTTGACCGAATTCAACGAAGCATACTCTGAGAGCTGAAAGATTTGTGGGGGCTGCAGGCGGCTGCAGGCGGGCACCAATGCGCCACAGGAGGCCAAGACGCTGGACGGCAGCGCTGTTCTGCGCATTGCCTTTGGCCCCGCAGCACCCAAGGCGGCTGTGTCCACCATGGGCGGCCTCTACTATGGGGACCCCTTTGCAGAAGGCGTCCAGCCAGGTAAGCCAGTTCTCCAGTCATGTCTCCACTTGCGTCTGCTCCTGTCATGGCCCCAGCATGCTTGGTGGCTGATGCTGCCTGGGGTCCTCCCCATAGCAGTCAGTGTCTTGGCGCAAGCTTCCTGACAGTAGTGTGGACTTGTAGCATCGCATTGCCCAAAGCTCTCTGGTTTACTTGCCATACATATGCTCCATGGGATTTTGGGTTGCCAGTCCTCATGTATCCCAATCAGACCAATTGATCAGCCATCCTCCTGTGCTGTATCAAGACAGGCCGCGCCTCTCCCTTTGTCACATGGCTAGCCTACTGATGCATCATGAAGAGGGCTGGATCACCAAGGACAGACGCTATGATGAAACACACAGGCAGCGCATGCGTAATAATTGTGGCATGCATGCGTGCAGGCTCGATGCAGGTGAGCCCCCCTGCAGACAGGGAGCAGCAGAACTACCCCGACGTGAAGTGGGGCAAGGGCAACGATGCAGATGTGCTGTACGCTGCATCCCTGGACGCCTCCATCGATGTCTACAGGCTCAGCTGATCTGTGACAATACAACACACAGTACAGCTGTGCTGTGCGCTGCATCCCTGGATGGCTTGATCAACGTCTAGAGCCCAGGTGATGTGTCAGACTGCAACACACAGCATGCTGCATCTCTGGACAGCTCCATCGATGCTACAGGCTCAGCCAGAACAACAGAGAGACAGCACACAGAGCACAGGAAAAGCAGCCTTAGAAATGTAGGAGGCAGAGCAAGCTGTTCAGGATGGCCTTAGCTGGAGGCATGGCTAGTCTGAGAGGCAAAATCAAGCAAAGCAGCAGTGAACACCCTAGGCAAAGTCAGAGGGCAGAGCAGGCTGTCCTAGATGGCTGTAGGTGGAAGCAGCAGTGTGCAGGACAAGATTGGGTGCAGAAATCCCGAGGCTGGGTAGAGAGACGCGAATACACCATGCCCTTTGGTGCAGATCAGTACAACATTCCCGAGCTTCTCCAGCAAAGGAAGCCTGAATCAGGACGTCATCACTGCCCCAAGGGCAGATGAGGTATACTGATGGACATAGCCTGAGCAGCCCGGAAGCTGAGATTTGAGTGGCCATATGAGCTGTTTCTGCATATGTTGCAGCTTTATAATCCCCTGCAGCAACACCCGCACCAGCTTCTACAACGGGATTGCAGCCAGGCTATGGAGATAACCCTTTATGTTGTGCCTAAAACATGTACCTCAGAGTGCCTAATGCTTTCAAATTTTGCATTATATTGTGTTCCCAGGCAAGTTTTGGGGGCTCATGTCACAGAATTTTGCAGGCTGGCAAAGGCTGGCTGCACAGCTAGTAAGCTGCACATAATCGGCGTTCAAGCACCATGTACTGAAACAGATTGTCTAGGTGCTGAGGTATAAAGTCAAGACAGATGTCCTGGGTAAGACACTGAGCAGCTACATTTAGATCCCAAGATCTGCATTAGAGCACAGCTGGGGTTTCCCTGATGAGACGTACCAGTCTTTGCAATGCCTCAGCAAACAGATCTGATCTCTAGAGCTTCACAGCAGTAGGATAAGCTTGCAGATCTTCCAAGCATATCTGGACACTGCAGCTGGAGAGGAGCAGTTCTTCTCTTGTCAGATCTGTCTAGACCCTTCAGCCACCCTGATTGGGAGATGAGCACCTGTGCAGATACCTGACTGCAGAGCTTTGGGAGGTGATCTGACCTGAAATGCTAAAAAGGGAGTTTTGGGAGGTCATGCACAAGCACAGGAGTGCAAATGGTCTCATTGAGTGTCCGGCATAAAGCAAAGAACATGCGCTGGAGGGACCGAAGTCTGTTCGCAAGTCAAATCATGCATGCTTGAGTTGGAGTTCAAGCATCCTGTGCCTTAGTGTAGCTGAGTCAATCGCAATTGCGCCATGTTCCTAATGTGCGTAATATGTGAATCCCAATTATGTCCACTTTGAGAAAATCACCAACACCAGCATCACCTTACAGCTTGCGCCTTAATGCTGAATCAAAGAATCAAATACCCAATCGCTCGTTGCAGTATACAAACTGTCACGGCTGCGAACCCGTGCACGTGTGCTGTCAGCCAATCTGAACTGTCCAGTGCAATGTCGGAAGGCTGGAAGCAGCTGAAACATCTCCAATATTGCAAGAGCACAACAGTCATCAGGCTGGAACTTCTGGAGATGAAGCCAGCGTAAGGCTACTCAGGTGCTGCTGGATATCAGCCAAAACGCTCTCAGGGAGCTTCTCCGTCCCAAGTGCATCGCTTGGATCACTGAGGGAGCTCAGCCACTCCTTCACAGCAGCTTGCTCCAGGGATGCAGCCATGGCCAGTAGCCTCCCAATGTCCTTGCCCTGGAGCATGCAGCTCAGCATTCAAGAGCCATGTGCACAGGCACTGTGACAAGCAGCATGCCCAGTGCAGCACCCTCTTGCTCAGACAGGTCTACGCTGGCAGCTTGCAACAAGGCATGCAGCTGAGGCAGATCACATGCCTGTATCACCAAAATGCAGAATTCACGATACAGGGGTCATAGGGCTTGCCTGGGACTTCTCCGCTGCCCAATCGCATGCAGCCAAAGCTAGTCTGGTCTCTGCGTTGCACTGCTTCATGAGGAAGGTTCTGCGCTGCAGCTGCTCTCTGCAGAGCTGAAGCTGCGCTGAGATCAAGTCCTCTGAGCAGGCTGCACCTCCAGCTTGCCCATTGCCCTGTGTCCGACTGCAGGCAGTCTGTAGAAAGAGCTCTCGGATTAGCGGGCTTAGGCTGCTGGACAGCCTCTCTTCTCTGAGCATGACTTCCAAGCGGCCTTCTGCTTCCTGCACATGCTATCATCCCTTGATTTCTGCATTTTACCCAGGCTGTTGAATATTGTACTGGGGAGATGCGATTCCATGTCTGGCTACCGCCCCTGCTGTAGACAAGGCCATACGAAGATTTCACCATTGCGATTTTGTTCAAGGGCAAGGTGACAGACCTTTCGTGCTTCTGCTCTGCTGCCGGCAGCCAGTCTTGTCTGCGCATGTAGCTTAGCGCTTGCAGCCTTCACATGCTGGCAAGCATGCATCCGCTCAGCAGTCCCATGCTTTGCACGAGCGGCTCGCACCACATCAATGAGCCTGTAAATGTGCTTTTTCCCCGACGGCTTCCTAGGCCTGTCTTGAGGCAGCACTGGGTCCTGCGCCGGCCAGACACACCTCAGCAGGCCACTCCCTCATCTCTGAGCTCATTCAAGATCTCACCACGCTCAAGAGCAGCCCCATTCTTCATCAAGTGCTTTCTGAACATGGCATGCCAGCTAATCGAGTAGATCTGCCGCAGCCCACGCTTGGTCAGGCCATGTGAGGCAGCAAGGCCTAAAGCTTGCATCAGGACTGCAGTGTGCCCAGGAGCATACCTTGTAGATGGGCAGGCGGTCCAGGTCTCCCGCGCTGAGGTGGTACGGTTTCAGTGCTTCCCTCGCAGGAATGGCGCGGCACAGCAGCCGGCGCACCTCCACGATGAACCCGAGCGGAACCGGGGCATGCCTCAGGCGCTCGGGGCGCGGCAGCAGCGCCTGCAGCGTGCGCATGTGCTCCGGCAGCGCCCGCTCCGGGCCCTCCGGCCCGCGCGCACCTGCCGGCACATGCTGCGCCTCAGCAGCCATGTGCAGCACTTGACACCTCTTGCCTTCAAGAGCTCATGCCCCTGCTTGAGTGTCTCACGGAGCCACAAATATCTGACCCCACGCTGGTGAACACCTCTTGTATCCTTTCCTTGCAAATCCATCTCAGCCTGATGGCACGGGACAGCAAAGCTTGCAGAGCGTGCAAGTGCTCTGACAGCAGCACACCCTCTGAGCGCCCCGCTCAACGCATGCTCCTTGGGATATAGGATGTATCAGCACCCCATGCAGTAGAAGTAACCTCAGAGCAGAGCACAGGTCCTGTGAGCGTCCATACTAGCAGCATGCGCAGCACTGTGCTTTTGCAAGCACTGTGCCTGCACCATGCTCCCGATGAATGCTTGCTGTCCAAGTCGGAGAGTATCCCTACCTTTGGAAGGGCCCAAACCCAGGCTGTGCAGGCAGGCCTGCCACACATCAGCATCCACATTGACCTGGGAGTCTGGCCACCGCCACACTTCCTGTGCCACTACTGCCCAATCTAGAGGCCGCCCATGCTTGGACAGCGTGAACACACCCCTGCCCCTGTCACAAGAGCTGCACAGACCACAACACCCTGTGAGCGAGGCAACACATCCCTTGCAAGTGCAATGATGCACACAGGCTTGGCATTCCTATCTGCACAGAGACCCAAATCGATAGCTTTGGGGACCTGCTTGCATACCTCTCTTGCATGCCCCAGACGTATGGGAAGCAGGTCACAGGGCATGGCGCCAACTCATGGGCCGAGGAGCTGCTCAGGCTGAGCAGTCTCCTCTGTGCAAGTGCTCTGGTGCCTCTGCAGACCTGCATAAACAGTAAGGACCTCTGTCGTAATGGCTGTGCAGCTGTAGCAAAGGCAGAGTAAGTGGGACGCTATTAAATCCACTGCACCTGCGACAACGCCGCCAATGTTTGCGCGGCGCATGCCACTGTGTATAGCTGCGGATGCCCTCCTACTTGGTCCAAGTGCGCCACGACGAGGTCTAGGACCTCTCCTGGCAGGTCTGCGAACGGGCCCATTCTCTGCCAGACAGCCGCCTCGCTTACACCTCAAACACTGTCTACTTGTTCCTGTATGCTCCCTGGTATCCAATCTTTATTCTAGTGTTGCTCTCCTGCCTTTAACAGGTGGCATGCTGACATGGCCAAAAGGACTAATTAGAGGCAGTACAGCCAGGACACGAGGGCCGCACTCTTCCCACCCGAGCATTATTTCCAGCACGTATCCATGTCTAGTGAACAAGAACGAGCTTCTGTTCGTGTTTGTGGCAGATAGCGGAGGCACGGTGATGGATAGGCCGGACTGAGTACGTGTTTCCCAGTACCATGGGCACGGAAGACGCCCTCACCCCGGCCGTCTCAGCGCTATATTCTCTTAGCAGGGTGGTGGCCTCGTCGAGTTGTGTCATAACGCATCCCATCAGCGAGGCCTGGGCACTGATAAGGTGGGTGCTGCGTGACGTGCTTCTCGCACGCAAACGTCTCCCAGCTCACCAGAAAGTGCCTCTGGGGGGATCGCCCCCCACACATGCTCACGGGTCCGAAGGGAGCTCTTGTGGTGGCTCCGATGGACGTGCTGCCATGCTGACCGAGAAAGAGACGGTTTCTCAAGAGGTGCTGTTGTTCCCTGCAGGGAGTGGGGCTCCTGTCCCTGGCTGTCAGAGCTCGACGGAAGACCCTACAGAGCTCATCTTCTGGTGTGCTACGCCTTATCAACGTCTATTTATGTAGCTCATACCTGTGGCCTTTTCAGTGTGTACTTTTTCGCTCTTATTGACCTCTAGCCTTTCCAACCTCTCAGCCTGGCCTCACCACTCGCAGGACGGGACGTGCAATACCGCAGTTGGAGCGCGCAGAGTGGTGAACATAGGAGAGCAGAGGATGTTTGAGAGGCTCACTGCTGTGGATGATGACGAGCATATTCTGTGAGTCCCCAATGCTTGTGCCCAGTGCCCAGCAGCAGCCAGGAGTCTGACAGCCCTTCTAGCCACACTTATGATCAGCCACTGCGAAGCTCCTGTGCTTACCGCACTGGGGTTGCATGCGCAGGAAATGGAGGCTCATCTCACACCCAGACACGATCAACCCCTTTCTAGCTTCTCTGGTCAATCATGAGTCCAAGATCAAGCTCACCCACATTGCTCTTGGAAACCAGACCCTCATTGAGTGGCAAGGTATGCTCACCAGCTACATGCCTAGCAGGTGCACAAGGCTTTGCTGTGCTTTTATTCTATGGGCTCCGCTGGGCACACTCTGTGGCTGCGGGAAAGGTTCTGGGGTTCAAGGCAGGCTCCGTTGGTGCAGGGACCTTCTTCACAGAGCCCCAGCATGCTCCCAGCATGAAGACAACCTTCTCCAAGCTCCATGTGCAGGGGTTTGTGTCGCTGCAGAGCATCTTGACGGCCAGTGCCCTAGCAAGGAGCCGGAGCAATTCTGAGGGCTCTGAGGTGAGGTGCCACTCAGGCATGCTCATGTTCATGTGGACTATGTGCCCTGGCACTGGCAGTGAGAGCAGTTAGAGCAATTGCCTGTCTGCTGTCACACATCCTTCATTGGACCCTGTCGTCTTTGTGAGGGGCTCGCCATACTTGCTGCCAACGGCATACTGCGTGACTGAAGGCACCATCCTTGCAAGCCTAGACACGGGAGTCAAGCCAGAGTCAGGCCAGTGACTTGAGCAGCTCTACCCACCAGAGTATTGAGCAGTGCCATGTGATGATAAGGGCTGGAATTGTTGTTGTAGACCTTGACATCAGTGTCCTCTGTCTTGCAGAGTGGAGTGCCCAATGGCAGGGTACAAGGAGAGAGGGGGTCATCATTGGGCAGCACAGCCTCCGGCAGCCTGGGATCCTCGCGATCTGGGTCCCACCAGTCCAAAAGCAGCTCCCTCGGAAGCCTAAATGGCGACAGGTGTGTGCCTGACGCCAGAATCTCAGAGTCGACAGGACTTTCCAGTCTGCTGTGAGCCTGGATAGTGACAGGCTTGCGGTCAAGCCACAGTACTGCACACAAGCGTTTTACAGGTGGTTCGAACTGGGCTAGCTATGCCTGTCAAGCCACACAGACAGAGCAAGGGTTCCCATGGAGTCTCACAACACAGGCTTCTGTGGCAAGCCCCTTATGCGCTCTGGGATGAGACTGAACTCCATAGACACACAAACAGTACCCTGAGGCAAGGCAGCACATACACAGCTGGTGTCCTGTATGTTCAGGCAGCTGACTGCGGCATGTATGCAGGGACAAACCGAGCAGATATGCCCAGGCATACCCCAAGCAGGGACAGCCTCTGAATAGCATGCGGAATTCTAGGGGAACCTCTCTGGAGACAATACCCTCAGATAGACAGCTGCCCATGTGAGTGTTTCCTCGTCGAGCCTCTCTGCCCTGATTCCTATGCAAAACAACCTGTCCAGTGTCTCTGGGGCGCCATTTACGCACCTATGCTGAACGGCACTACTTTCGTGTTGCCCATGTCTTTGCCTGCCTTGGTACAGCTGGCGCTTACACCTGAACGATTGCTCTGCAGGGAGGATCTAGCAATTAGAAGCAACTCAGAACCTGAGGCAGGCTCGCCTGAGCCTCTGGAGGGTGAAGGAACAGAGCCTGAGAGGTACGTGTGCTGCCACCAATCACATGCGCCAGGTCTCAGATAACCTGCACACCCCTTTGGATGTTGTAAGCGGGTGTGATGAAGCTACGTGCCTGTGGTCCTCAAGTCTGCTGCACTGCACATGGCAACCACACAGAGTTGTTTCGCCGGGATCTTAGGCAGCAAGCATGAGGGTGGCTGAGATCTGTTCTCTCTGCAGTGCATCTCGGCCGGAGCCTTCTCCGGAAGCAAGCCCTGACATTGTGGATGCTTGGGCGCCACCCACCAGCCATGCAATGGGAAGCTCTGGAGGGTCGTTTGGCAGTTCTGCCGGGTCCTTCACCTTCAACGACCAGCTGCTGATTCCCACCTCTTCCTTGGGGCCCGCCCTGAATGGGTTTGCAAAGTCTGCGTCCGTGCCCCTCTCCTCTGCTGGTGGGTGTCTTGAGATTTGGCTGCAAGCCTATATCTCCCCTCTATACTTTGTCCTATATCGTGAGTTTGTCACAGGGTTCTGTGACATCCTGGACATAGTCAATCTCTGCTACGTGGTCTTTCAGAGTATGGCAGGCGTCCTCTGATTCAGGCAGAGCTATGAGGGATGAAGGGACGAAGGAGCCGCGCAGCTGCGCCTTGCAACGCGGTCCCAGGAAAGTAGGCAGACAACCCTTATGTAATGCATTGTGTGCAGGTGGAGCAATGAGAAGCCCAACGAGCCCCATGTACAAGATGATGGACCCCTCGAGTGAGATGCTGGCAGTGCTGCGGAGCAAGCAGCAAAGCCCGAGCATCTATCTCCGGCAGGGCGAGCTTGTGCGGAGTGGCAGCCTGGGCAAGCAGTGCTTCACAGACGACGCCTGCGAGCTTGCTCGGCTTGACCGGCAGGACATGCAGGTAGTCCTAGTCAAAGCTCGCTCTAAGTCGTGTCTCAGTGGTCAGACATACAGGCGGGCTTCTCATCAGCCAAATGGCCTGCATGAGCATGACTAGATTGCGCCACTGTGTCGAGGGCTTTGCTCAAGCGCTCCCTGCCTGAGCTTGGAAGACCTGCTATGGTCAGCACTTGTATCTGTGATGGCACATCGATTCAAATGGACGGTCAGGAGGCTGGCGCCGAAATTCACAGACTAATGTGAGAGCCCTGTGTACGCAGAGGGTTAGCGATGCGTTTCAGCGGTCCCAAAGCCTGGGCACGAACGGCTACCTGCGCCATCCACCCTCCGTCCATCCCGGGTCCCAGGCCAGCCAGTTTTCGAAAGCCCTGGGCATGCGGAGCAGCGACCTGCCCCCGCTGAGTAGGACGCCGCGCGCCGGGGAGCCTGCTTTGGACCGGGGCGCCAACATGCTCATGCCCCAGGTTGGCCTCTCCTGGGTACATGCAGCATGAGCCAGTTTAGGGGTCCCTGCAAGGGTGGGTCATCCCGTGAGGGTTACATGAGGATCGGGAGCTTTGGAAAAGAGATGGCATTGACATATTCAAGTGGTGCCAGCAATTCGGTCAGCCTCTATACGAGCCTTCTCTGGCTCGAGACACCCTGTGCGTCTCGCACAACAGTGCGCTATGCTGCTAGAGGCTGCTGGGTGCTCATGATTACGCCTACTTGCTATCTCATGCTGCATATCTGCAGGTTGTGAGGCGGATTGCTGATCTGTGTCTGGTGTAGGTGTATGACAGCCGAGGGAGCAGCAGCAGTGGCGGAGCTAGTGAGAAGAGCCTGGGCAGCATGAACCGCTCAGGCTCTGGCAGAGTCTCTCTGGATCACTGGGTCAGCAGATGAGAGTCACCCACATACAGCAGCTGACCTAGGCGGCAATTGTGTGCAAATGTTTGCGCTGGCCAGACGAGAACCCTGTAGTCCCTGAGGGTTGACTATCACGTCTAGCAGCTGCGGGCATGCCCACAGCCATTTCCTCTTTTCCCTTGTGTGGTAGCGTGAAATCGCAGCGGGATTTTATGCCGGGCCTGTTATGTGCAAAGCAGCAATGACCAGGCCTTTGTGCCCACATCCCGAGATGCTTGCCGTTCATGGCAGAATTGGGGCATCCAGAGTGCAGGGTGCCGCTCTACACAAAACAGATGCAGCAAACAAAGTGCAGCAGCCATGCGGCCCTTTGCAGCATATCCATTGTATTGTGCTCTTGAAGGGCTATGGACTTTGCTGCAACGGTGTGGGCAGGTCCTGCCTAAGGGCAAGAGCATCTCAGCATGCGCTGAGGAAGTGATACATTAGCGCTAACAGTATTCGTCCGGGTGGACACAATGCAAGGCATTTGCGGGTATTGACAGTATCGCCTGAAAGCTAGAGGGCTTTTGCCCTAGTTGCCAGCAATGCGAGGGATTGTTGACCCTGCAGTGCTACAGATGTTGCAGACAATGAAAGTGGCATGCTCCAGGGGCAACCCATACGCTTGAGGAGACTGTGAATTTCTGGATGCTCATGATTTCCTTACTACACCACTCTCCCATCAAGGCGCTTGCCTCAAAACTTGTAGATGGGAAGTCCCGAGAGAGGCTGACACAGCAGAAGCTCCTTTGCCCCACTACGTGTCTCTGCGTCTGTCGCAGAGGTGTGAGAGGTCTGAGGGGGGGCTTTCTGCTCTGTTGTGATTGTCCCTACAGGAATGCAATCTTTCAAACATGCTTCCGAACTCTTCAAACTTGATGTTGCTGTTTGTGCAGCCTGGTGTCTTGGTTTGACCACACTGGCTTTGCACACCTGAATGTTTTCGCCTTGAGGACCCTTCGATTGTGCAGAATTGCCTCTTATTTTGGCGACCAGGGGGTGGTGCTTGCATAGTGATTGTCACAATGCCCAGGGACTTGAAAAGATCCGGAGAAGTTGTCAGGGCAGTCATGACCACATGGGGAAACCACATCCCCTATTCAATTGGAAGTGAGACTAAGAAGTCAGATCAAATTTGTCCTCTGTGGGGTGAAAGGCATGCATACTGCCAGCTGGTAAATATAGGCTTCCAAAGGCTTATTCAACATGCTAGCCCATAGGTGTAAGTGGTGGGCAGCATTGTCAAGTGGCGTGAGCAGAGTACCGCACAATTATGCATTGGCATACATGTGTGTTGGAGCTCTCCATGTTGTACAGATGCAGCTACCTATAGGATGATTTAGCTGGGTAATCTTTGTGTTGATGGTACTTTGCAAATTGCTAGAATTCAGGGAGTATCCTGTTGTCCGGGCCTTGGGAATTACCAGTTGGCTTAAACATCTGAAACAACGGCAGCTGTCCAGGGCTCACTGAGTGGCACTCCCTACCTGTGTGCAACCATGTACATGGTTGATGTGTGCGCGCATGTCTGAGTTCTGCAAGGCTTCTGGATTGACATTCATGTCATGTGAATTGCTGGAATCAGTTGAACACTACGCGCCGCCGATGCTGCAAGCCATCTCTTGTGCGAATCATACTCAATTTGCTGTACCTGCAATGGGCCCCTAAGGCAGTTGCACTTGCTGCCAGGGATGCTCTTTAAGCCCAGGATCAAAGCTGCTACTCCTCCACTAGCCCCACTCATGCTGTCATTTAGTAGCATGCCACCCCCTCGCAATGTTTCTATCTAAGTGTCTCACGGAACAGCCAGAGCACACTGGAGTCCAAGCGCGCAGCTTTGACGCCATTCCAGTCCGGTGCGCCTCACACTTAAAACTCTCTGTCCTTGAAGATCGCGGGCGCTATGAGGCTCCAGCTGTACAGGAGCACGCACAGCCACTGGCTGCAGATCTTGACCCACACGCTGGGCCAGTCCCGGCTGTTGGTCAGCCTCCTCGACGCTCCTTGCAGGCTCCAGGACGTGAAGATCATAGCGATGTAGGCCGACGCCAGCATGAATATGAGATGGTAGAAGTCAGGCCTGCACAACATGTCATGCTCGTCAAATGCATGGCTGAGCAGTTGTCCTACATGTCCTGCATCCCCAGGGCAGCAGGCAGTGCTGGTCAGTCTTTCCTGACACTTGCTGCTGGAAGAATTGGATGGAAGGCAAACCCCTACCTACTGGGGGAAGAGGCATGTGCACACCAGTCTGCTCTAAAACTTTGTGTTACCGAAGGCAGTGCAGGCTGGAAGGACAGACCTGTAGGGAAGTCCCTCGTCTCCTGAGCTGTCATTCCCTATCTGAAAGGAGCTTCCCTCAAGGCTGCTAGTCATCACGCCCACACCAATGATCACCAAGCCGAAGAAGAAAAAGAAGATCTGCATCAGATTGTGCACCTTGAAGGATCTGTCAGGTAATCCACCGTGATGAGACGCCAAGATCGCCCACTCCAGACATAAATGGGACATGCGCAACAGCGTAAGGAGCATGCCCAAGGCTTCACCTGCAACCCTCCTGCCACGCCTGTTAGCCTGGTACACCTGTCATCCTCTGGCTCACTGGACAGAGCATTGAACAGCACCACCTGCATGCACCCAGCAACATGAGTATCTATCCAGGATGAAGACTGCATAGCATGTCGTGGATATAACCTGACGCAGGTGCATGATGCCTTGGACAATCCCAGGATGTCTCGTTCAGGCGCAGGGACGCACTGTAGTGTAGATGAACACTATTGCTGCTGTCAGCAGCCCGGCACCCTTCGCCCTCCATGGGGACACCTGCAGGTCAACCCCTGTGACCATCCTGCTTTAACCCCAAAGCTTTCAAAACTTTGCCAGTCTGATGCAGGCTGTTGCACAGCCATTAACTTGCTGCAGCAGTGCATCAGATCAGAGCAGGGACCTAAGCCAGGCAGAGATGAGATGCTAAGCAGCATTCGCACCGAGAGCGCAACATAGATGAGCGCCATGATCAGGGTCCATGTGATGAAGAAGATATTGAGGCCACAGTTGGCGTAGGGCGCATAGTAGTGGTACATGAACCCCAGGATGACCACTCCCCCCGCCAGCATGCTTGTGGTGGCCCCCACCAAGGCTATCCGATGACTCAGCTCATCCTTGCTGATCAGGAAGTCATTGATCTGCAGCATGCACAATGAAATAGAGGGGCTCGGGGACCAGCAATCTACATGCTCTGTAGCATGGATAGCCAGGAGCTGCTTCACATGGGCTTAGGAACAAGCAATCTACATGCTCTGCAACGACTTGGCACATGCAGCTCCTGCAGCGGATGTTCTGGTGAGGTGACATGCGATCAGACAGAAGGCTCTCAAATGCACATGAAGGAGCAACAGGCCATAGATCGATAATAAGGTAGAGGCTCACAATGTATATGAAGCCTAGCAGCAGGACGATCTGTATGATGAGAAAGAGTCCCGCCAGAACCCTAGCTATCTGCAGGGCACAACCTGTCAGCAGGTGCTGGCCTACAGGGATTTAACAGCGGCTCAAGATAGGTAATGCAGAGCGCATTCATGCGGCACCTTATGATACTCTTGGTGAGCATGGATTGAGTGAAAGAGGCGTATGCAGGGCTGTCTCACCTGGCCATAGGTGTCAAAGACATAGCTGGGGATAGCAAACATGGCGACCAGTGTGCCCATCCAGACGATGAGCTGCAGAGGCAGCAGGCCTGTGTGCAGGTGTTTCCTGGGGTCCTCCTTCTTTGAGACTCCCAGCAGGCACAGGAAGTGTGCAGCAAAAAAGATGAAGTTGCCAAAGGACATCCGCAGGACAACCTGCTTTCCTGCACAGTCAGCCTGCACAAGAAATTGATGGCCTGTTCACAAGTCCATGCTCCCTCGATGGCCCTTTCCCTGCTAAGGGATGAATTCGGTGGCACGTCATTGACTGGAGTGTTGAGTCCCACACGGGCTTACCCGCAAGCCTGCGTCCTGGATGCCCAAGCAGCTTCGCATGGGACCAACGTGGCTGAGAGGTGTGGCAGCATAGTCTCGCAGGATCCATGTGAGAACTGCTGTGATGGCAAACACCCCAAAGTAGAAGTACTTGGTAGTGTTGTAGTCCGCTGTGAAGTAGGAAGCCATCTGCCACAGGGCCCTTAAGGCATCTAAGCGTGCGATAATGCCTGCATTTTGCCAGCTGCAAGTGCCTCTAAGGCCTATGTATTGAGAGGTATCAGTTCTTCCCACACTAGGCCCCAAAGTTTGGCTGTCAGCGACGTAACTCGATCGATGCTTCTGGCTGCTGCAGTGGCCCTTGCAATATTGAAGTGAATCGCACAGCAACGCTCAATCCCCTAAGCCTGTCGATTGGAAGCTTCAGAATCAGGTGCCACCAGCTTCTGCATGTAACCGCCCCACCCCTTGAGCACCCCTTTCTTCCTGGGATAACCACAGATCACAATAGAGATCAAAGTATCAGCTTTAATGATGTTTTGCGGCGTGGAGAGTCTGCAATTTGCGCAGCAATTGACAAGGCCATGTTGGGTCCCCCCGAAAACGGCCTATTGGGTTCCCCCGCCTGCCCTGCTTTCTCTGCATGCAATGACAGGTCTAGGTCCATGTACGAGGATGTGCCAGCAGATCGGCCTGGCAATCGGCAGAGTAATCTTGGTGATCGCGGCAAATCTGTCCGTTGTCAGGAAACAAGGCCAAGCCCGACCAAATTTCAGCCTGATGTCAGCCTGATACCATCCGCAGCTGTTCGCACTAGAGGTGGCGTGCCCAACGGGGCTCAATAGAATCTCTGCATTATTATAGTAAAAAGCGATTGTGACGCGGTATCCTCGACAGCCTAGAGTGGTAGGAGGCGCAGTGCAGCTGTCGCCTTTTTCTTTCGAACGCCCTTTGCAGCTTGATGGCCTGGGCACCGTGCTGATGGGCGTATGAGCAATCCAAACAGCAATGGACACTCTCGAGAGCGTCCTGATAGCGCATCAGGATGTATTTGACGATGCCAAGGGGAGCTTGGCAGGTCTGCCCGAAAAGAGAGGAGGCCTGCTCTTGACCTTCACCGAGGCCACAGCATACATACAGCACAAGGAGGATGAGAAAAGGAGACGTGAAGCCAAGAAGGACAGGCAGAAGCAGCGATCAGGGCCCCCAGTTGCCGAGACCATTCCTGGTCTCATCCCTGGTCCACCTGACACATCCCCATTCTGGCTTGTCACAGAGGTGAGCGCTCTTACTGTCCTCATCTATACCTTACTTCCCACACTGTACAATTTGGGCGCTCTGCCTGTCCAGACGAAGACTGGAGCCTGTCCCAACATGCAGAAGGTCATGCACACGCACAAGGTCATGGGCATTCACAACACTGAGTGGCAGCATCGCCAGGCAGCTCTGATGAGCACGCATTGCCAGCTTTACCAAGTCACGGGTGTCCATTGCAGGGCTACTTCAGAGACGTGACACAGGAGGATGTGGCCGCGCTGCTGCCCACATTTGCCAATCCCTTGGAGGATCCGATCCTGCGCATACCCCCCATCGGGCGCCACTATAGCGCCAACAACGACTTTGAGCTCGCGGCGTTGCCGCCCAGCGCGCTGCAGAGGAGCGTCAGGCCGCCAATGCTTGCGCCCCTGCTGAAGGACAGAGTCTCGGAGCTGAAGGCGCAGGCCGCTGCTGAGGTGTGTGCCCGATCTGCCCGCTGCCCGCCTGCACTGCATGATCCTGTCGAGGCTTCTGGCTGCGCCATACGCTGCTGCGCCACTGGAGGGTCGAGCGCTACCCTCTCTTGAGGCTTGCAAAGTTGGGACAGGAGCAGCAGTGCTGACAGGTACCCATGACTGCAGGCTGTGCCTTTGAGGGACAGTGAGTCTGGGACTCCGGGTGATGCAGCAACAAGCATGGCGTTGGATGATACGGTAGGTCTATCCATTCTGCACCAGCCTGATTGTGCTTGCACCCCTCCTCTCCGCACCTTGCTGCACAGAGAAAACATGGCTGGAAAGTGCACCTGAGTAGTGAGGATTCCTCGTGCAGCAGCGGAAGTCAAGGCGTCTGGTGGCCAAGGCTGAGAAGCAGGCCGAGACCAAGCAGTTTGACGACGAGCATGTGCCCAGCAGCAACGGGCAGCTTGGGACGTCCTGCCTGCTGCAGAGCTGCTCTGCAGAGGACGTAGCTCTCTTGGCCAGCCAGGTATGCCCTCAGCATAGCATGCAAGCACCCTTGAAGCACCTCGCGGCTGCTCCTTCTATGTGGCCACTTGGCCCTTTGACACATCTGCGAGTTACTTCAAAATATTCAGAACAGTCCCCAGTGCTCTGACGGGGCTGGATATTGCAGGCGGTGGCCCTCTTGAGCAGCTCTGTGGACGAGGCAGCTGAGGAGATGGGCTTGCGGGCAGCAGAACTCGAGCAGGCAATGAGCTCTCAGGTGCTCAGTGAGGACCAGACTCCTCTCAGCGGGAAGCTTCACAGCGCTCTGCAGCCGTGGCTCAGGCAAAAGGCTCTGGATGTGCTGCCCCAGAGAGTGCTTTTTTCCAGCCCCCAGCCAGCCTTGGAGGCGCCCAAGGAGGCCCCTGAGAATGGCAAGCAGGATGGGGGTAGCCTAACTCTTGATTCGACACCCCAGCAGCGGAGCATAGCTGAGCAGCAACCGGGAACCGAGGCCGGAGTAGGCAGTGAGCAGGGTGCCCAGCTTGAGCAGGGCGCAGAGGGCACAGCAGCTGCGCAGGCAAGCGGGCAGTCTCACGATGAGCTGCAGAGGGCAGAGCTGCTCGATGCAGGCGTCGCCTCTGACAGGCCAGCAGCTGCCGGAAATCAGCAGCAAACCTCTCTGCAGGCGGTCGCAGATCTTCCTCAGGCCTCAGCAGAAGCGCTGGATCTCAGAGATCAGCCGACCCTTTCACTGGCACCAGCAGGGGAAGCCGACAGGGCAGGACCCTTTCAGCCTGCTGTGAGGGATAGCTTACAAGGAGCCGGGCAGAGAGCTCCTTCAGAGCCCACACAGAACGACAGTGCTGCTGTTCAGACCGACGCACCACCAGATGTGAAGTCAGAGTCCGTTCCTGCAGCCGCGGAACCTCCCTCCAAGCAGCAAGCCAGCAAGCTTGCAGACGGCCAGGCCTCGCTTGAAGGGCCAGCGCCAGAGCAACCGCCTGCAGGCACAGGACAGCTGGCACTCCAAGCTGCCGATGAGGCGCCAGCATCATCAGCTCCGACTGAGCCAGCGTCAACGCCGGCCAAGCAGCGGCCTGAGTCCAGCGAAGGCGCCTTCTCGTGCCTGCCCTGCAGCGTGACCAGCATGACGCCTGATCAGGCTGCCAAGCTGGGCACCTGGGCATCCTGGCAAGACGCCCTGAGAGTAGCGCCTGCAGCTGCCCAAGCAGCCGCGGCCGATGATGAGGCCCTGCACCCTTACACCCGGCGCTTGTTATCCTGCCCGCCATCCCAATATGTACTGCAACCTGAGCGCTTGGACGAGAACAGGCAAGTCATCTCAGTTGTGCCTTCCGCAATACACTTCCAGAGACGAGCGCTCTAATCCGGGTAAAAAGAAGTCCCCGATGCTAGGGTGTGGGACAGATGTGCGACAGGATGGGAGTCTGCACATTCCCAGTTGTATAACAGCTCTCACGAGTTGTGCAAAAATATAGAGCAGGCAACAAACAGAAGATGTGCATGCGTAGGGGCGGCATGCCAATGAGTGGCATCAACACACCCACTGGAGTGACGCCGTCCGTGTCAGGAGAGGACGGCTCTGCGCTTACAGCCTCCAGAGACCGTGCTGACGGGGACGTCCAGTCAGCCCACACGCCCCGTCATCCCTTCAGCTTTGCTGCCCTGCCCTCCCACCTGGGCACTGGGGGTGACTCAGCAGTAGCGCATGATGTACTCGGAACGGGTACTTCTGCGGGTGGCCTGGAGGGTGGACCTACTCCAAAAGAGGAGCAGCTCAAGATTGAGCCTACGGACGGCTTTCATGGGTACGGCCCCCCCCTCATGTCGCACGGTGCATGCTGTGAGAGAATGACATGCATGCTTGGGTCACCAAGCGCAGCACTTGTGTTACCACTCACAATTCCTCTGGCAGCACTTGGGCAAGGCAAGGCAGCAGGGGTTGCTGCTCCTTACCCTGTCTGAGATGCAGTGTGGAAAGGTAGATCACACAATCATCACACCCTGCATGCGAGCTGTTGCGGCTTGCAGGGATGCAACACAGATGGCTGAGAGGACAGCTAGCGGCTCCTTGGCAGGGCCATCACACAGCCATGGAACGCCACTCACAGGGGCGTGGCAGGTATTCCACCTCTCTCCAAGCACCTGATACACATGCAGCTGTGCTGGCAGTATGCATCCAGACAATTGTCAAGGGATTTAGGGAGTCCATCTTTGTGCATTGACATCTTCCTGACCAATAACTTTATGTGTGCATGCGCCTCTGCCTCCCTTACATCATTGGCTGCTCTCATGGTCTGAGGGGTGAAGCAAGCAGGTGTAGTACCCTGTCAACTCCATAGCTCCTGCGCAAACGTACACGGCGCACCTCTACCGAAGCACTACCATCGTCTAGCGTCAGCGGTCACAAAGCAGTCCGGGCAGTTGCGCTTGGGTTGCTACTGCCCCTGAAGCCCTGACGTCCCTGGCTGCCCTGTGCAGTCTGGAGGAGCAGCAGGAAGCAAGAGGCAGGAAGAGCACGGCAGCAGAGGCCCCAAGCGGGGGCAGGCCAAGGGCGGCCCAGAGCGCCATGAGGCCAGGCAGCGAGGCCAGACCGCGCTGGCAGTGCAGAGCGCCATTGCAGCAGGTGCGCCGCGCCCTTCGTGATGCAGAGCCGTCAGGCAGTATGCCGGGCTCTCTGGGGCTGCATGCGGATATGTCCATATGCCTGAAACGCCTTGCTGGTCGAGCTGTTCTTTGATGCCAATGGAGCTGCAAGGAGCGGCAAATGACTAGGCACCAGCAGCATGCTCTTTGCTCTGCTCACGTGGTTGCAACTGGCACCCAGCATGCTCGAGACTGCTGAGGCACCGCTGGTAAATGTTGTGAGTTATGTGCAGGCCCACATGAGGGCCCTCTGGAGCAGCAGTGGGAGCAGCTTGCAAGCGCTGGGCCAGACTTGGCTGCCGCCCCGGATGACGAGGTTCTGGCGGAGATCCTGGCTGTGCAGGCTGAGCTGCTGCAGCAGGTGAACGCACAGCAATGCTCCCACAGCCCTTACATCTCATGAAGCTTGTCACATGTGGTAGTGTGGCGCAGCGCACTTTAGCTGAAGCAGACTCGATACGTCATGACTTACCCCACTGAATGCCAGACACTGAGATTAGCCTGGCTGGAAGCCTGAGTGTATGTCTGTCCCAGGTGGCTGTCAACCGGAGCCGCCTCCGGGGCGTGGTGGACGCGCTGCTGCGGGACATGCCAGCTCAGCGCGAGGCCGCCAAGCACCGGGAGGAGGGCATCGAGTTCGCGCGGCAGTACCACAACGTGAGCAGAACTTTCCTGCTGCCGAATCTAAACTGTCTGTAAGCCTAGGCTCTATAGAGGATCTTTCTCCAGCGGTAGCATGCATGAAGGCTGCCTCCCTCTTTGGCTTCAATGCAATCATACGGGTCGCTGGTAATGCTTGATTCCTCAAGTGAGAGGCAGGGTCTGCGATGCTTCTCAATTGAGGCATATGCGGTAGACCGTATCCAGAGATATGTCAAGGGTCAGCAGCAGAGTTGTGGGATGAAGAGGAGCCATGGCTGTGGGAGTGCACCAGCAGGGCCAGGTTGAACATGGTGCCATGCTGTGCAGAAGTTTGTGACGCGCTGAAGAGGGGCCCATGCAGACCTGAGACAGGCGCCAAGCGACTGCTGATTGCTGTGCAGAAGCTGAAGGCACTGAAGAGGGGCGCCAAGCGGGAGAAGCGCGAGGCGGCTGCGCGCGATGCCCTCAAGGAGGCCCAGGCCGCCATGCCCACCTCGCCCCGCCAGGCCGCCAACCGCATGCAAGGCACCACCCCCACGCGCGTCTGGCAGGTGTGCTCCACTTGCCTGGATTCCTGTGGGTTGGCACTGTGCTCCAGGGCGGGCGCACTGGGGTACTTCTAGTGATAGGGGGTGGACCATCATGCTGAGTGTCCTCTTCTGTTTCATAGCCATGGATTTGAGATGTGTCAGGATTGCAGTGTTGCTAAGGCAGGGTTGCAAACCCGTAGACAGAAGATCCTTCTGGATGATTCCATCAGGGTGAGCTCCCTTGAGGAGTCTCCTGTGGTGCCAGGTGCATCCATGGGGCCTACTTTCGGGGCATTATGGTCACAACCTTATACCTATCCAAAAGACTTTAGGCTTGAATCCAGACTCCGGTCCTCACATGCTGTTCATGGGCCAGGGGAAGATGGCGGACGTGCTAGCGTTCTGCAACGAGAGGGTTTGGCCAGCCCGGGTCAAGACGCCTCTTGTGACATCGCTGCTGCATCATGGATCTCAATCTGTTTGTGATGGGCCAGGGGGGAGATAGTGGACATGCTGGCGTCCCGGAAGTGATGAATCTACCACCAAAGTCTCATTGTGCTCCTTCTTAGAATTCATTTTGAATGCTCATGTGACATGCCAGGGGGAGATGGTGGACATGCTGGCGTCCCGCAAGGGCGAGGAGGAGGCGCTGTGCGCCATCTGCGCGGACGGCACCTCGGTGGAGCCCAACGTCATCGTCTTCTGCGAGCGCTGCGACATGGCCGTGCACCAGCTCTGCTACGGCATCGAGGAGATCCCCTCGGGTGAGGCTGCCCCTCGCATGAAAGCTTCACAGTTTGTTGGGACAAGTTGCTTTAGGGGCCAATACTGCAGCTGCGGCAATGATCGGAGCTGCAGTCAGTGGACCTCAAGACACTTGTCTCAGCAGACTCAATCTCCCTCTAGCATGGCAGATGCTCATGTTCACATTGGACCATGGCAATCAGCGTGTCCCCAAGAAGGGCATCCCCAGTGTAACCCGCCTCTCCAAAGGCCTCTGGCAAAATGCAACAATATCAAGCAATGCACACTCAAGCAAGATGCAGACCAGCGTGTTTTTTGATTCTTGCTGTGTGGGCGCATGCAGCCTCTTGTTATTGGCGTCCAATTGACAGTGCGTCGTTCGGGAGAGCACAGCTTAGACATGTGACATCTGGCGTGCAGGCGAGTGGCTGTGCTGGCCGTGCCGGCTGCACGAGGAGAGCCTGCGCGCGGCTGGAGTGCCGCAGAAGGACATCCGGCCGCCGCGCTGGGAGATGCACTCCTCCACGGAGGGCCGTCGCGTCCTGGAGGGGGGGTCCCTGGCCGTGGACTGCCTGCTGTGCCCCGTACGCCAGGGCGCCTTCCGGCAGACCGTGGACACCCACGAGTGGGTGCACCAGGTGTGCGTCCTCGCAGAGGTCCCAGAGCACATCTGCTGTGCAGTGTGTCTTGGCTTTACTTGGCATCAGATTGTAGATGTTTTGTCTGGTTGCTGGTCTCAGACAGTCTGGTGTACCTGAAGCTGAAATGATGGTCAGGGATGGAGGCTCAATACTTTTAGGCGTAATGACAGGCAGGATTACCTTTCTACCCTGTGCCAAAAACAGCCTGCTGCCTATCAGAGCAGCCACCTCCTCACAGAGTTGCAGCAGCTTTATGCCCTGGCCCTGTCCAGCGCATGGGGCAGATAGACCGAGATGCTGACATGCGTGCAGGTCTGCGCCATGTGGACGCCAGATGTGCGGGTGCGGAGGGGCCCGGATCTGGACGTGGTGGAGGGCGTGTCGGGGATCCTGCCCGAGCGCTGGGGCGCGCTGTGCTCCGTTTGCGGCAGCTCCCGCGGCATTGTTCTGCGCTGCAGCGCTGGCCACTGCACCCTGCCCTTCCACGCGCTTTGTGGCCGCAACACTGGCTTCTACCTGGCTGCACGAGGTGTGCGAGAGCAATGCCTTTTCTATGCAATGCCAGGTGATGCAATGATACCATTCTTGCGAGTTATCGTGATAGCCCGGCAGCTAGTGTGCTCCATAGGCTTGATGGCTCTCACCAGACTGCCCAGGGACATTCTTACTTTCAGCATCCCGTGCATGTCCTGCTTTCTGGGCCTCAAGCCTGTGGCTATCAAACATGCGTGGGATGTTGGGAAGATGGATGTCTTTGGGCAGCCCATCATACGCCAACTCACATCTTGCTATCCTGTGGCATCAAGTCAATGCTTCAGGCACAGCATTTGCTTGTCCTGGAAGCTAGAAATGTCAGGGTAAGCATGAGTATTGGCTTGGGTGACGTGCAGGTGAGCCTGGGCAGAAGGCAACGTACCGGGCCTACTGCGCCCTGCACAGCGAAGCGCAGCGGCGCAAGGACATGGAGCTGGCTGCAGAGGTATGCACTGCCTCTCCCCTCCTCATTTCAGCATAAGACTGGCTAGCCTCGGCTGGGGAGGGAAATCTTTGCATCTCTTACGTCGGCTTCCTACATGGTAGTCAAGTAAGAGGCTGTCCAGAAGGAAGGGATGCATGGGTGATGACCCCTGCTCGATGTGTTGACCGCTAGAAAGGAGCCGGCCAATAAGTACATATAGCCTCTTCCATCAGACTGTATCAGGTCTGTACCTATATTCACAGGGTAAAATCAGTCATAGTGGTGCAATGGCTATGCTCGTGCAGGGCGGCGCGATGAAGAAGAAGGACGGGAAGAGGGTGGCCAAGGAGGAGGCGGCGCAGCAGGCGGCGCTGCGCGCGCTGGCCAACCGGGAGGCGCACTGGGACACCCTGGAGCGCGCCCGCCTGGAGCTGGAGTCCCTGCGCATGCTCCTCGAGCGCGTCGGCCGCCGCGAGAAGGTCAAGAAGCAGCGTGAGGCCCCGCCACCTGCTCTCCATCATAATCCTGGGAATGCTTTGGCAGACAGGAGCGGGCTCTCAGCTTCAGGGGTGCACTAGCCGCTGCTGTGGACTCTGGAGGCAGCATATAGCCCTGGATGTACAGCCCACAATGTCCTTTAGTCGCTAGAGACGGATTGTCAACAGAAGCAGATCACGAAGCTACAGGAGTGTAGGACTCCCAAGCCTGCCTGCCTTGCGGTCATTCCGCCTCGTGGACGGACATGCAAGTGGACACTTGCATGGTCCTGCGTATCATAGTCCTTACTGACTGGCTGACACATGTCATGCTAGATTCCCATATCGCTGCATCTTGTCTTGAGATGCTTGGTATGCGTGCAGTCGTCGTTGCGAGCTGGGAGGCCATGAAGCTGCGAGCAGCTAATCCCGTGCCAGGCTGGCAGGCCTGCCTGGAGGCGGAGGCCCTGCCGCCCATCAGCGCCCGCCTGGCTGCCCGGCAGGGGCAGCCGCAGGGCAGCGCACCTGCCCAGCCGGCCCCGCCTGCCCAGCAGCCGCCCTCCGCCTTCTCTGGAGCCTCCCAGGCGCCGGCCTTTGGCCATGTGTCTTCTGCTCCCAAAACGCTGCCTGGGCAACACTTCACTCCAGCCGCCAAGCAGGGCACTGGCAGCCTTCTGCACCTACCTGGGCTGTCCACCCTCCTCAATGAAGGTTAGCACTGTGCATAGCCCTGGGCTTCCCCTTGTGGCTTCATCAGCTGAAAGCATCGTTCAGGATTGGGGCAGAGTACGCAGTGCTTAAGCATGATGTCTTTACTGCAGGCAAATAATTACAAGCTAGCACATGCACGCAAATGGTCACTTTAAGGCCCTATGCGGTGTGGGACTGAGACGTGCGTGTCACACAGGTCTTTTGGGACCCAGCGGCAGCAGCATGCAGGATCCTCTAGATCCTTTGCCACTGGACTCTGGCAGCCTGCCTCCTGTGCAGGACCCAGGAGCTCAGCTGGCTCCCTTCATGACTCTACAACTCCCTCTGGAGCCTCCAAGTAAGCAACAGTCCACAGGCAGGCACTCCACATGGCTATTGTATTCACTGTGTCCCAAGCATTTCTACACTGGTGCAGTCCCACCCAAGGTGCTGCCGCTGGCCATGGCAGTGGGTTTTATGAGAACCCACTGCCATGAAGTTCCTGAGACATGAGTCGTAAGCCATGAAGCTGAGTAAGGCTCTGAATCACAGGCGGGGTAGCGGCACAGGAGGAGGCCAGAACAGGCCAGAGGGGGGACCAGTCAGGAGCAGGAGCCCCCCAACCTGAGGGGGTGGATGTTCCCATGAGCGAGGCGCCCCCAGCCAAAGCTGCGCCGAAGAGGAAGCGCAACAGCGCGCCTGCAGAGCCTCAAAAGGCGAGTGTGCAGCTCTCTCTTCTCTGTCCTGGGCCATGCTACCCTTTGAGAGCCTTTCTGTCTCCAGGTGACGTGCTGCTAGCTAGTGCATTCCAGCCTGGTGAAACTCTCTCGACCAGCTCATCTGCATGCTTTTGCCGTGAGCACTTGCCCACCTCTGCAGTGTGCTAGAGCTGCCGCATTCACAAAATTTCAGTAGTGTCTGCTCTGTGAACAAAGGCAGAGCGATTGCTCTGGCTCGCACAGGGAAAGAGAGCCAAGAAGGGTGAGGCAAAGGCGCCGGAAGTTGAAGACGCTCCGGTCGAGCTGCCTGAAAGCAGCCCCGGCACGCGCTCGCGCAGCCTCCGAACCTCTAGTGGACAGGCAAGCCCTACTCCTGGCGCTGTAGTCTGATGGTGGTGATGTGGATTTGTGCTCTTGTCAGGATGAGCTACTGACCCAGCTTTTCATGCCTCATGCATTGCGACAAGGCCACTGTAGGTGTCCTGCTCTGCGCATCTGCATTGTTGGGGTATAAGATGCCCTCCAAGGAAGGTCTCTCTGCTGCTGGCTGATGAGAGATCTGTGCTGTACAGGTTGACAGAAACTGCCTCATGACCAGCACTGAGGCGGCAGCTGCCAACAGCCGCATGCCCAAGGGCTTCAAGTATGTTGCCTTGCCGTCCACGCGCAAGAGCGCCCGCCCAGGCAGCGCCAAGGGCGCCCGCTCATAGCCATACTCCCTAAGTAGGCTCCTGAAAATGCCAGGCACGAAGCTTTGTGCAACATGTGTGGCACGAGAGGCTTTTCATTCGGTAGATCCTGCCCACTCCTGAGGCCCGTGGATCAGGGTAGTGTGACCTGCATGGCGCACACAGCCCTTACAGGGTTTGGCCCAGGGATTGCAAGAGCTCCTGCTCTTGACAGCCAGTGATTGCCTATCAGCAAGGCAGCAATAGAGATCAGCAGGCATGCTGAGCGGTATCTGCTGCGCGCGTGGCTTCAGCACGCCAGTAATGTGCGGTCCTCTCATGCAAGCGGTGCTGCAAGTGCTAGATTCCATGTATGCAAAGCAGCCAAAGGGCAACTACCCGGATGACAGTGTACGACAGGCAGACAGCGACACATGAAGGCTGCCCCAAAATACTTTTGCAACTGTACTGACATGACCCACACATAAGTGACGGATCCCTTGCAAAGCCTGACCAGTCTATGACAGCAAAGAGGCACCTAGTGACGTCAGTGTGAGCAAAGGGAGTGAGATGCGTGCCGAAGATGTCTCTATGGGGGGTGAAAGCAAAGAGGACTTGCCGGACGCCGAAGATGCAGCAGATGTGCAGCAAGGTCCAATGTTCTGAATGTCCTTGAAGAGTACATGATGCTGAGGAAGATTGCCTTCAGAGGGCTATGTGAGGCGTGGTGCTATCCACTTGCAAGAGTCACCTCCATGTGGATGCACATATGGACAGTATGTTGCTACAGAACCATCCTGAGCCTAGATACCTTTGGTTAGCTCTTGCATAGCCATATGGCCATGCATGCTTTCATCTCAAGTCAATTACAGCAAGTGCCCATGAAAATTATCAGCACGGGAACACAAATAGCCAGGCCCCCCACAGGTATATATAATTTACGGTGCATGTGATGCACCTCATCATGTATTCTGGAAGAGGACCAATGTCGCTCCTAATATAAACCACCCTTGAAACATGCATATATCTTCAAACCAGCTTCTTCTTGAATAGCCTGGATGCTTCACCTTGAGATAGCTGAAAACAATCCTGCAAAGGCTTGCACAATGCACGCTGATAGTACATGTTAGAATTCCGGCCTGCACAGCCATCATCAATCTTCGAAAGCCTGCAATGTCTATGGGAGAATGAAGAGCGGCTTTGCTGCATTCATGCAGCTAAGACGTCCTGGCAACAAAAGAAGTGCAACACAAAAATGGTAGATTAGATGTCTTCTGTACTTGACAGTGCTTGTAAATAGCTCTGTGTAGGCTGCTACCAGATACCGACACCAATACGCAATACCCCTAGCCATAGTACGCTAAGGCAGTTCGACACTCGTTCTAGCACTTGCTTTGCAGCACACCCTTGATGAGATGCTGAGGCAAGGTGCTACAGACACACAGAAGCAGTGCTGGAGCAGTCCTGAAAGGTGGTAGGAATACGGCCCCTTTCATACAATATGGACCGAGCTTTGCATGAATACACTGCCAGAGCTGAGCATCGTGGGGGATTCTAGATGGACCCCTTGATTGCGAACGCTTTTGCTGCTGGATTCAGTGCTCTCCAGGGAATAGGCAGTACCCTGGCAAAGACTGCTCCATTCAGGATCTCGGCATGCTCTTTGCCTGTCGGCTCACCAGCACAAGCAAGACACTTGCCTAAGCGTCCAGATATGGAGCAAGCCTGTGGATGGCCTGCCCTCCCCGCCCAGCTGGCACGCTGTGCCAGCTCTCTCACCATCTACCATGGATCATCCGATGCGGCTGTGCCGCCATGTGGTGTTGTATTCGGGCCTTGAGACGACGCTGGCAGCCGCACATGCGCGGCGTGGCTCATCTCTGCTCTCTGTTCTGAGCTGCCTGCTGCGCGAAGGGGCTAGCTGAGCGCTTCAGTCTGTCTCGAGGCACATCTGAGAGGCTCAGGTTGTCCATGGCTCCCATGGCCGCCATCTGCTGAGACACATCAGACATGGTCTGTGCACCAGGCCTGATTTGCCTGCGCAAGCACAAATGTACTACTGCAGGTGGTGCCACAACAGCCCTCAAAACGTAAAGTGCTACAATGAGCATTTTCATGTACAGTCCCTGACAATTCTCAAGATATGTCATTGCGTCACTATGAGCGTCTCGTGCAAGGAAGCGCAAGAGAGCCAGCACGTGTCTGAAAACATGACGATTGAAATTGTAAGCTCACCTCATAGAGCTATCCCTGAAACCAGGATCTGACAGCTGCCCGCCAGACCTCACACGAGGTATGCCTGAAGGAACCTGCACATGCCACGGTGTCAGGCAGAGCTGCCCACCATGCATGTGCACATATTATGCTCTCCTCTGCTTACATACAAGCTCCCCATAATCTGATGCTTCCCAACGCCAGGGTCCTCTAAGCGGGCCTTCCCCGCAGACTGACCGGGCGTTGTTGGCATGCAGGCATGATCAAGACAGCGGGCGCATGAACCACGAGCAGCATCCAGCAAGTGCATGCAAACCGCAGAGCTGTTCAGCCTGCACGAGGCAGTCTCAGGGCATGCTCCTTGGGCCTCCTCACATTGTGCACAGGTGTTGGCCCTACCTGCTGCGGCCCTATCTGCTGTGACAGGGAGGGCCCGGGCATGGGCTGCGAGGAGGCCCTGGCCAGCTGACTGGACTGCGCCGCAGAAGAGGAGTGTCTGGGGGTGGGCTGGGGGCTCAGCATGGACATCACGCTGCTGTCACCGCCCGACACAATCGGCGACATGGCCGCTGCGCTGTGGCCGAGGCCCGCCATGTCACCTGCAGGGCGTATGCTACATGTTGAACCGCATCGCTGCCTTCCCGAAAGCCTGCTGAAAGTCTGAGAGCACAGGTTGAGGTTGAGGCTTATCACTAAAGGGCTGGCTCAGGTCGTGGGATCATGAATTCTCAAGAGCTACCCGCACGCCTTTGGTTTCATATACTGGAGAAAGTTGTCACAATTATGCCAGGGTAGGGGTATGCCCAGCGTGCAGACAGGTCAGCGGGGCAGGGGTGTAGGGCAGGGCAGGGCGGGGCCGAATGGGGTTGTCCCCTCACCTAAAGGATGCTGACTGGCTGCCTGGGAGGCGCTTGTGCGCTGCTTCTGGGCATACATCTGCTGGCTGAGCTGATGCTGCTGCTGCTGCCAATCTAGGGGCGACGTGGGCGCTGAGCGTGGCTGCTGCAGCTGCTGCGCTGAGCCTGCGCTGGGCATGCTGTGCGAGGTTGGCACCCTGGGTTGGGTATACATCTGCTGGCTGAAATGCTGTTGCTGCTGCTGCTGCTGCTGCCAATCAAGAGGCGACGTGGGCGCTGAGCGCTGCTGCGCCTGCTGCGCAGAGCTGGCGCTAGGCATGCTGTTTGAGGTGGGCACCCTGGGTTGCAACATTGAAGCTCCAGCTGGGACCTGCATGCAAGAGCATTGTCCACCATTTATGTAAGGCACGGCATGATTCCTGCTGAGGATGATGTGACGATGCATCATACAAAAGCAAGGCTGTGATTCCTGGACACAGAGCACCCTGCTTGCTTCCGGGGTTAAGCATCTGCTTGGATGGAACATGGTTCAATCCCATGACTCCACTCAGGCAGATACAACTCACCAGAGAAGCTAGCAAAATGCAAAGTGCTCTACTCTCAAGACACGTCGACAACACAGTCAGCCTCCATCTTGCCCCTGAGACTTCATTCCTCGGCAACAACCTTCCCATCAGGTGTTGACGTCCTACCTGATGCTGAACTGTATGGTAGGCTCCGACCAGAATGTCCTTCGCTGTGTGCGCCTCATGCAGCATGGGCACTGTTTGCTCCAGATTATGGGCAGTTGTGCTCATTCTGTCCACTGACAGGATTGGTGCTGATTGCTGTACTGGCGCAGGCACATACGTCTGGTGCGCATACATCAGGTTGGCAACACCTGCGCAGCATGGGCTCCCTGAGGTTTGTATGCCCTTGTACATCCCCGGCTGAGCCACACAAACTGTATGCTTAGCATCATAATGATTCACAGCTGTACATTACTCCTGCTGAGCTGACATCTCAACCCAGGTCATGGGCAGCGAAGACCGTCCTAGGCTTTGCATACCATGCATGAGTTTAAACAGGTGAAGGGATGGTGCATGGGTGACTTGTGTCAGCTTGCAAAGGACCTGTTCGAAGGAAAGAGGAGCTACCTGACTGCTCGCTGCGCTGGTCGTGCTGCAGGAGCATTGCGGCGGAGGAGGGCTGCGGGATCTTGCTGATGCCATACATCTCTGGAGGCTTTATCTGCATCTCTAAGGAAGTGGTCGGACGCCCCCCACCCGCAAGGAACTTTTGGAGATCTGCATGATCGGGCCCAACATGAATGCAAGGGCCACCACAGGAAATCCACTGGAAATCTACCATTGGAAATCCACGCATTTGAAGCCCAGCAGCATGAAGGCAAGGGCACACATTGCTTTGGTACAGGGTACTGCAATGACAGCAAGAAAACAGCAGGCAGCCGGTTTTGCTGAAGGGGCTGACTAAGTCGAATGGGACCTACTCAGCAATGCAACGCGCATGATGCCGCTCATGCTCTCCCTCATGTAGTCGACTGCATGCACCTCTGTCAAAAGGTCCATTCTCCAGTCCTGCACCCAAAACCGCCCCTTCATCTCGAGCACGGCCTTGCAGACATGTCAAGCTTTGTGTGGGGCCTGGAGTGATGACCGCATGTCTGGATGCGCTGACAGTGCGCACAGGGCAGTGCCATAAAGTAGATAGAGCAAGCTGCTTGGCTTACCATGAATGTCTGGTTACCAGGGATGTACACCCGAGCCAAGTGAAACTGGCCTTTGAAGTTGAGGAAGGATGCCGGAAAGGGATTCGAGTTCATGGGGTGAGAGATTCCCTGCCAAGCCCTGCAAACAGCACAACATTGAGTCTTATGCATGTCCAGTCTTGCCGCATTGTGTCGTGCATGAACAGACCCGGCACAGCTGGGCCGCACGAATGGGGTGCGCTTCCTGAGATGTCAGAACCCCGACATGCTGGGGTGCAAGGCAAGCACTTATCCTACGCCAGGTTGTGGAGCGATGCTGCTTACATGGCCATCTTCTGGTGGTCCAGGCGAGTCAACTGCTCGAAGATGAGCTTGTCTGAGATGCCAAAGACCCGCACAGCCCCAACATAGTCCACAGTGTGGCCTCCCTGACACACAAGAGAGCACGCTCATGTGACCGACCATCTTTATCTGCTTGGATGGGGTGAGGCACAAATGCCCTGCCATGCAAGGAAAACCCAGGACAAGAGGCTAGCAAGCATGCAACCAGAGTGAATTCCAAGCGAGGCAAAAGGAAGGCCTCACCAAGAGCTCTGTGAAGATGTGCTGTCCTTCAACGCTTCCCCTGCGCATGCACTGTCTTCTCTCAGCAGGGTCCCAAGATGCTATCAGAAGTGGGTAGACAAAGGCACTCTAAGTACGAGGAACGTTCTGTGCAACCAGGCCAGGCCTGAGCCAGACATGATGCCTCCTGAGGGGTCTAGGGCTCACATCCACAGTGCCTGCTTTCCGAACTTCGACACCGTTGCCCATACTACCTCTGCTGGCGCTGAGAGCACCATTGACATCCTCGCTGACACAGGTGCGAAGCCAATGCCTGCAAAATGCACAGTCGTTAATGCTACGTCAGACAGAGGGCTGGACATTGTCAGCCAAGCAGGCATCTTGAAGGCCGTTTGTGTTACCTTTTGACCAAAACATTCAAGGTACTCTCGTCTGCAGAGTGATGGGGAGTATAATCACCGTTGTAATAGACAACCTTGTCCTTCCTTTGGGCCATGCTGCCTGCTGACTGTTGGGCCGGCCTCATGTCATCAATTCCCTGCAATGATGCCCATTGGGACCGCAGTATGTATAGCAGCCCGTAGAATCAGCTATGTACAGCTTAGTCTCTCGCTGTTCCACCTCGGCTGCGCGCAGAACACTCCAGAGGCGACCACTCCGCTCGTACGATCGGCTGCCTCATCCGCCCATACAATATGCACAGCGGCATTCCTCATTTGCAGGAGCTGCACCGGCTGTATTTCGCCTCCTCTTTGCCCTGCGTTGGTTGGCAATGTCCAGATGAGTGAGACGGAGCCAAATCAGGCTTCATTCGCGGTACACGGATAGTACATTTTGGTGCACGGCCGCTCTCCAAGCGGGGGTCTGCAGGTGGTGCTGTAGCTGAGCTGAGCTCCCGTTGGTTCTCGGACAAGCTTGGCCGAGACGCTAGGTACATTGCAGGGCCACCTGTGTGCCAAATGACGTATGCTTGCGTCAACTTATCCGTAGGGCAGCACATGGCCGTTCAATTTTCTTTCATAGCCCGATGATAGATCATCAAGTTGCAAGTCAAATCATCCTGCACTACCTCTAGCCTTTAGGAAGAAAAGGCGGTACAGCTGAGATGTCTATCGTGGGACAGTCTTACAATAAGGAGTCCACGCTGAGAGTACTTCCTCTCAGAGGCGTCTTCTCACTTGAATCTGACACCGCCATCATCCCCGTTGCAACCATAAGCGCAGCAGCATTCACATGACACATATGATTTACAGGACACTAGCAGGTTATGGCCATGCAATCACCTGAGCTTACTCACATGCTGGTGTTGAAAGGAAACCCTTTCAGTACAGGGTCCCTGAACAATCCAGGATAGCACATGTGTTGCCAGATAGCGACGTATAGTCTACAAGTCCCCGAATGATCTCCTAAGCAGCAAGTTTTCACCCATGCATCCCCAGTGTAGCGAAAAGAAACCACCAATGTACTACTGGGCTATCGTTCCTGCTGGCTTTGCACATCAGTAAGAAGGCTCGAAACGGCAGCCTTTGCAATGCTGGCACCTAAGAAGCATTGGACGCGCAGCCACGGCGCACATGCATGCAAGTCAATGTGTCAAATCCAGGAAGGACATGCAGGGATCACAGTCCAGCGCAACACTGGTGTAGCTGCTGACACGTCTCAGTCTACAGACTTTCACCGGCATTGAATGTGCTGTTTGCTCCCTCTGCGGGAGGTTGTGCTGCCTCCTACCTCTTGACACCTGTCTTGACGCGACGTCGACAGGGAAAGGTACAGGGGCAGCGCAACGCTTCTAGTCTCTGAAGTATCTACCACTGCTTCAGCTCAAGCAGGCCACAGATTGGGATTGCAGGCGGCTGTAAGAGCCTGCCACTTTTGGGGGCTGCAAACCTCTGCTATGGTTGCAGCCCACTCACAAGACTATTTGTTGTGAAACCACACTGGCACGCCTTAGCACCTGGGGCATCACGCCAACAAAACAGCTTCAAAGTCAATCGTGCCTGTATAAAACGCTGGGCGAACGATGAAAGCAGGATAAGGCGGCTCTGCATGGCTGATTGCAAGGCTCGAGCGTACAGTGCGCTACTGGATGAATCATGGACCACCGTATAGGTCCCAGAAAGGATAGTTCCCTTGCCCTGCTTGTCCACACCTTGTGAGGACCTCTCCTAGGCTGCCGGAGACTTGCTGGAGCACACCAGCGCTGTACAGGCTTTGCAGCTCGCTGTCGAGAAGACCTCTCCAGCCCCAGAAAGGACAGATATGGTCCCGGTTGACACAATGGGGTGCAAACACCCTCAACTTGTGCATGAAAGAGCAGCTGAAAAAGGCAGCGTCAGAAGTGCAAAAGCTCAAAGCTTCGTGTTGAGTTCCCTGGGCATGCATGTGTTTGCATGTCTTTGCATGTGTTCCCTGGGCATCCATATGGCCCCTGAGGGCTGGATATGAAACAGGCTCGCCCTCAGGGACATGAAAAGAAAGCAGCTTCCAGTGTTCCCTGGTCCAACACTCCCAGTCAGGGCTTCATGGTGGCTAGCGCAGCTTGGCAGAAGCATGGCCACTCCTATGGGTGCTGCATCTTCGGAGGATCATTGCGGTTGGCAAGGGTTCGGGCAGACCACAGGTATGTGTCGGGTACTGCTGCAGGCATTGCCAGATCTCTGTCTCATCACCCTGTCGGCGATCTGTGGAGGGCTACTTCATTCGCATAAGCTTCAGTGCCCCGCCTCTCCCTTGGAGAGCCGGCTATGCAAGGTCTGGCCATGCACAGCTGGTCTTGGGGCCATGCTGTGTACAATGGATCGGAAGTGTCATGGTGCTTGCACAGCTGGGTTCCGTCATTGCTGCGCGTCTCGCCTGTTTGGCTGTGGCTAGCCCTAGCGGCTGGATGGTGCCGCAGTCTTAGGTGCTGCCTCCTTGATGTAATCTACAGGAAAGGCACTCTGGCTGTTGGTTGGGGCAATCCTGTGCCTGTAGAGGGGTGTGCCCAGTCCAGGCTGGGTAAGCCAAACGCGCTGCTAGAAGGTATAGCCAGCCAGACACACTCCACTTTGTAGCTCCCCTGAGAGGTGAGACCAGCTCAAGCATTTAATGGGCTGCGGTGAGATAAGCCTAGTTCAACGCGCTGCAGCTGCTCCCGGTGTAGCTGGGAGCCAAAAGAGGCCGCAGGGTCAGTCAACCGGCTGGGATGCGGATCTGGCCGGGCTCGGCGCTGCTGGGAGGCGACCCAGAACAGGCCGCGCTCAGTCAAGCGGCATGGAGGCTGATCTGGCCAGGCGCAGCGCCGCGACGCTGGGCCATGCGTTGCCGCTGGGGCCGCTGCTGTCGCCGACTGACGAGGAGCGCTCGGTGGTTGCCTCTTGGCCGCTCAGCTCCTGGGACGGCTCGCGCTGCATGCCCTCTGCACCAGGCACATGGGCAGGTCAAGCAGCCATCTTTGTGATGTGGCATTGCTTCCTAGTGACTTCTTGGAGGGACACTGCTGTCAGTCAAGGTGTAGGGGTGCAAGAGGGGTAGATACATTGCTTCCAAATTTAAAAACTCTTCATGAAGCTGTGGAGGAGGGCCAGGGTGCGCAAGACGGAGGCTCTGGCACAGTACATCCCAAAACATAGCGTAGTGGCTGTGCACACCTGTCGGCTGGGGGACTGGTGGGGGGACCACATCAGGCTGCCGTGGCAAGACACCGCTCTTTGCTGCAGAGAGCTGTTCCTTCGTCATGGCTCCACACTGCGCAGTGCAATCCGGAGTTGATGCCCACTGTTGACTGGCAAAAATCTCTTGAAATCCCTCAGATTCCTTGTACAGCCAGTGTTTGCAATGCGTGGTGCGACCCGCGGCATGTGTGTCACAAGGACAACAAGTCCCTTAGGAGACGTTTTTTGAAGCAGATAAGGGTTGCTGCATGCAGGCTGAAGGCGTCCATTCTTTGGCAGCCCTGGGCTGGTGCTGACATCTTCGCAGCGCATGCCTTTGCATGGGAGCAGCAACGATGAATCCGCACCTGCGGCTTCCGGGGCCGAGACATGTCGGTGAGGAGGGTCCGGGCCGGCATGGCCTCGTGCAGGAGCGGCACGGTCATCTCCATGTAGCTGGCTGCATGGTCGACCCGGTCCGCGTCGACCACCTGCTGCTCCTCTTCTGGCGCCGACATGTAGCCGTCCTGCTTATTCTCCTCGGGAACTGCGCACAGCATCAGATCCCTTAGTCCGGGGCATCTTGGGCCATATTGTCGCATGGGCACACAGCCAGAAGACAAGCTGTGCAGGAGTAGCTTCATCCAACATCATGGCAGACATGCAGAGTATAGTCTAGGGGTGAAGCAGTAACACATGCCGACAGACATTCGTACATAAGTTATCTGCATGTGAGTCGCGTACTCTCTGCCAGAACCACTTTGCAGAAGCTGGCAATTGCCCATGTGCCACAGTCGAAGGTAGCAGCCTTCCCCAAATAGCTGTCGACAGACAATTTGTGAAAGCGATGATACCTAAGATGCCCATGAGCGGGGACCCACCTGGGATGCCAGAAAAGGCGCTGACCATTGCGGGCACAGGCTGGGCAGGCAGAGGGATCTCAGCGATGGGGGGCAGGCTGGGGTGCCTCTGCATCAGCTTCTTCTGCACCGGCGGCCGTCCGCCCATCGTGAAGTGCCTCTGAATGTCTGCGCGGCAGATGCAAGGGAATTTCAGAGCCTCAAAAGTTGCACGTTTATTCACTATGGGATATGAGGACAGTATCTCATCAGAATCACTGGCATGTCACTGTCATGTCTGCCGGATGAGGTAAGCCCTCCCTCACATGGCCCAGTCTTTAAAAGGAAAAGCAACAACAGGCAGGAGGAAGAGGCATTGACAGGGTGCAAGGAGCAGCCGAGCGGACGCATGGGGGCTTAGAGCCAGGCACCCTGAAACAGTCCAAAGTCCTGGGCAATGTGAGCCAGACGCACAGGACAGCGGGAGCCTGCCTGATGGAAGGTTCAGGCACTCTGGGAAGGTGCATGACCTAGGACTGCACCAAGACTCACACTTGGGAGGGACGGAACTTACTCAGCAGCCCGACGCGCATCATGCCCTCAACGATTCTGCGCATGACGTCCACACCATGCAGCTCGGTGAGCAGGTCGACTTTCCAGTCCACAAAGCACTGAGTCCCCGGGATGAGCACAGGTACCAATCTGATGGAGGCCTTGCAATTCAGCAAGGACGCCGGGAAAGGGTTTGTCGCCAGGGGGTGCGATATGATGTGCCACTCCCTGCACATGCAGCACCCTGTTCTTATTCGCATTCTACAGACCCTGCCAGCCAGCAGGCCAGCCTGACTCCAGAGTGACAAAGACTGCTGTCATGCACATGCAAGGAGCTGTTTGATCTTTGCAAAAATCAGCAGGTCCGACTCTGGCTGAGACGCACATGACCATGTCATGGCTGTCCAGCCTGGTCAGCCTCTCAAAGATCAGCTTGCCAGCAATGCTGACGACGCGCACAGCTCCGACATAGTCCACGCTTTGCCCGCCCTGCACAGCAGTTTGCAGCTGTGAGCAGGGCCTGCTAGTAAGTACTGGTGCAGCAGCCCACACCAGTGACAATGTGGCCAGCAACATTCTCCCTCCAGGACAGGGGATATGATGCGCTATGCTGTGATGTTGTGGTGCTGATAGCCGGCTGAGGACGTACCAGGAGCTGTGTGTTGATCGGATGCCCATCTACCCTCCCCCTGCGTGGTTCAACTCAGATCAGAGAGTGAGCCCGACAGAAGCTCTGCATAAACTTAGACAAGGAGAGCAAAAGCTGGGAACTTACAACCAGCTGCCTTGGTTGCCGAACTGGGCAGCTACTTTCCAGGTTTTCTGAGCCGGCGCAGAAATAACCATCGACATCCTGCAAGAGACGCGGGCATAGCTGGAGCCTGCGCAGCAGCAGAGTTCTCGGATGGCACAGAACAGCCATAGAGCGTGGAGGGTCTTCATCTATAGGATAGTGTGTTGTGTGATAACACCCATGGTCGAAACGGGACCGTACCGTTGTATGTAACGACCTCGTCCCGCCTGCTCATGATGAGGGATGCTTTCGTTCAGCTTTCAAGGCATTCCTTTGTCTGTGTGTTCCAACCCTCCGCCGGCATGAGCCCCTGTATTGCTGCGTGGGGTTACTGATACTTCGCCCAGACTCCCTGCACACGTTCCGGCCGGGACCCTACGAACCAAGTGATCTTGTGTACCTTGTGCCGCCCGTTCGAAGATTGCTTGCAATTGCACCCGATGCCAGGGCGCTTTTGATAGCTGCGATCGATATCAGTGTGCACGAAGATCAGGGGAAAATCCGTCTCGAAGCATGTAAGCTGATGTGGCATCACGTGCAGCTGACGCACTTGCTTACGAGAACTGTACAGGAGACGTCACAGGCAAGAGGAGGTCTACAGCGGCAAAGGGAGACGACATGAAGAGGAACTAAACGGTAGCAATGCTTTGCTCAGTTAAATACGGATAGAATCTGCAACCTCAGCGCGAGTCATATTCGTTCACGTAATAGAGAGGTTCATCTCAGGTCACTAGGGGTAGACGAGCCTTCGCGAGGGTTTAATTCCACCTATCACTCCACGAATGCCGACGGACTTCAGTGGTCACTTCAAAAGACGTTCATGTTGGGAGCTGGCGATTCTCTCACGATTTAATTGTCTGTGGCGATGTGCACCATCACTTTGGCTCTCTTGTGGTAATGACGCTAAATGGAGCTGTGTGACACGAGAGAGAGACTTTGATTAGCCTGTGGTATGAGATAGTAACTTGCAGATGGAGGTGGTAGCCGTGCAGATCAAGAGATGCTTGCCCATTTGCATCTTGAGTGCAATCTGAGGGCCTTAGCTGGCTGAGAGGCTTTGAGCCCCAGTGGGAAGTGTATGCTTGTGACCCTGAGATGATTTGCAGTCCCCTATATCATGGTCGTCCTTTTACCCCTGACACCTAGCCCGAGAAAACTGGTACGATTTGAGCTATGAGAGTCAATGCTGCTCAGCGATATGACGCCGGCTTCGGTTGGAGGCTGCATCTATCACATGTACAGCCTGTGCCTCTGAGCTGTGTTCCTCAGCAAAACTCCATTCCTCTCTCATGTACTGCTCCAGCTGACAAGCCATCCCGGCAGTTGCTTTTGCCAAGCTTGTTCAGGTTTTCCAATGGCCAAAAGGGGAGCGCAACGACAATTGCCAAAGCTGCAAGGCACACAGCCGCAGGCCTATTAATTCCTGAAGTGCATTCTTAACCCTGTTGCATTCTTCTGTATATTTCCGTATGCCCAACCGACGCTGTAGGATTGTACAGCCAACAAAAGGAGGGAAAACAACAGACAGCATAAGAAGCTGCATGCGTGCTGCAAATAACTGGGACTATCCTGATGATCCACCCGTAGCTTCAGCGGGGCCAGTTGCTTCTGATGCCTTATGTCCTCTTGAGGCTGCGGCGTGCAGACAGCCTGATGTGAGAGGCTCATGGCGGTCCCAGAGCTGCGCTGCTGCATAAGGCCTGATGCCATGCTTGCTGTGGTGTAGACGATGCTTCAGCGGCACCATTTTCTGCGACCTTCTGCATTGCTACTCTTGATGCCTGCTATGGCGATAGGTCTGCCCAGGGCACTGCCTCAGGGTCTGTGTCATGGATCCCGCTAATGCTACACCTAGCAGTCCCAAGAGTGTGATCCCCGGTGCTAAGCAAAGTCCTCAGCTGCCGAGAGCTCTATTTCTACAGGCACTGCTTTGAGGCTTTCAACCGCCCAGCCCATTGCGCCCAGCCTTGTGCCTCGCACAGGGTGCATGCCCACATCTGCCCATTTCGGGAGCCGAGCTGCCAAGTCATCTGCCATACGTCTTCTGGGGCGTGAACTCCGTCTCCTTCTGAGGTGTCATGTCAATAGCATGACTGTCCAGCCGCCTCTCATCCCACCCAGACTCAGAGTTGTCGTCGCTGTGCTGAACATCAATGACTCCCACAGATGAAGAGGAAGGCACATGAGACACCCCTCCTGCCGACTTTGCGTAGGCACCCTCTCTGCTGTGTGGCCTGCGCGCATGCAGCATTGCTCAGCTGATGCATCCAGGGTTTATTAGCAGACTTGTCAGGAGCACAAGACTCCTTGCAGGCTCATGCATGTCTCAGGCACTGCCGCATCCTGCCATGCTCACGCCACGGTGGTGTCGCTGCCACATTGCCATTCCAAGGGCTGAAGGGAACCAGGAGAGCCCGCAAGACCTCCCATCAGGCTGTCATCAAAGGAGGCAAAGCCGCTACAGTGAAGCTGTGAAAGGAGAGGTGAGGGGTGCACCTGCGCACGACGAGGGCTTGGGGCATGGTGAGGTAGAGGAGGGCGATGCCGCTGATGACAAAAAAGAAGAAGTAGGCGTCCAGGATGGCCACATCCCGGATGAGCATGTCAGTGCGCACAGAGATCAGCTGCAGGAACAGGTCGCCCTTGATGTTGATGGACGCGCCAGCCGCCTGCATGCACACAGCCCCTTTCAGAAATGAGAGCACCTCTGCAGCCGGTATCTTCATCTAGGAGCATGCAGACATCAGCATGCGCATGCGCTAGGAGTAGCATGAAGGGTCTGTCTGAAGGATCCTCTCAGCCGAGGACTGGCATTGATAGATGGCCATCTGTGACAAGCGCTCTGACGCTTCTGGCACACTTCACACATGTGGGAAACCAAACAAGCGTGGCAATTCTCTAGAGAAAGGATGCTCCGGGATGAGGGCACTATGACACTTCTAACACAGTTCACACACTTGGCAGATCTAACAGGCATTACAGTCCTCTAGAGGGGAGACGCTGGGGAATGGGGACTCACAGAGAAGATGAGGCTGATGCCAGACATCTCGTTGACGATGAGGGACTCGAAGCCGAAGAAGAAGACGCTGAGGTAGTGCACCCACTGCAGCACCGGCGTCACAGCTGCAATGTTCACCAGGTACCCCGTGAACAGCAGGCTGAGCAACAGCACCTGCAGCGCCACAGAGCCAGCCCTCAGTCACACAAGTCCCAGAGATATCCTTCAGATCAAGGCCTGCCCAGGATCTCCTCTGCAAGCCATTGAGCCTGATCTGAGTAGGTGACAGTCTGCGCACGCTCTCATGCTTGTCAGGGCGCTACTTCAAGCTCGTCGGAATACTCAGCGCTTGCCAGGCGCAGCCAGATACATATGCGAACATCGCAGAAGGGGCTGTACAACAGCTCGGCAGTGATGTGACTGCACATGATGTGCCTTGAGGAGCGAGGGTCTGCATTGTGGTGGCAGCAGGCTTACCAGGTTCATGATGAGGGCGGCCTTTCCGGCAGTCCCGAAGCCGACGGTGATGGCCATGGAGAGGGCCCCGACAGTGGCCGAGAAGACGGCCAGCACGCAGAAGAAGAGCGCGACGTGCGCGGGGTCGGACTGGAACCTGATCATGGGGTAGAACGGGATGGAGTAGATCACTGCCGGCAGCACCCGCAGCAGCAGCCCGTCCAGCGTGGCTGCAGCACACAAGCACCCCTCAGCCTCAAGCATTGCAGCAATGCTGATCTTGGAAGACACAACTCAGAAGCTTGCAACACTAGCTTGAACTTGAGCAGCTGGTTTTATAAAAGAGCCAGACAAGTTGAGAGGGCAACCATTGAAGCAAGCCAGCCAGAGTGATGCGGCTTACCCTTGGACAGGTAGTATGATACAGGCCGGTAGTAGCCGCCCAGGGCCTCCTTCACCACCAGCCCCCTCTCATTGACCAGCAGGTCCACTGTGGTCAGGGACGTCAACGCCAGGAACACCAGGGAGAAGAACACAGCCCCTGCATGCAAGAGAGCTTCAGCATCTGTGGAGAAGATGCCCCAGACCTCGTCTTCCTGAACATGCGTAAGCTTGGGCTCAGATCCTCACAGAGCTGCACTCCAAGAGCCCAGCAACCTCCTGGCCATGTGTCTGACCACCCCATGCAAAAAGCTTCTCTGCAGCTGATTGCGTGGGGCAGAGGAGAAAATGGCCAAGAGACCACTTCTCTTTCTGCAGTGCAATGAGCACGACCATGGCAGCAAATGAGGAGGAGCCTCATCAGGAAGTTTTGGCCTCACCGAGTCGGTTTTGCGCGCCGGCAATATCATTGCTAATGTGCCAGAAGATGCCGCCGCAGAGCAGGCCCATGACGAGGGCCATGACGCAGTGCATGAGCAGCAGGGTGGGGTTGCGGATGATCTCCGTGAATGTGCGCTTGTACAGCACCGCCAACTCCCGCGTGATTGGCGTCCGTGGCGGCTTCTGATGCTGCAGCATCACCTCAGGCGTCAGCCTAGGCACCTTGTTAGCATGCCTCACTAATATCATTGCAAGCAGTGCCATCCTCTTGCTTCATCTTGACACAGCCTTACTGAGCTATGACACAAATTTGTCAAGATCTGGTTGCTATGCCCAGCAGATGCAGGTGCTCAGATGCCATGCACAGCAAGCTCGTTGGACCAGGTCTGATTAGACTTTGAGCATCTGTTTGGGAAAGACGCCTACCGCCAAGCTGCTGGTGCTGTTCCAGCCCTTCTGGCTGTCGTCCAATTTGCTTGCAGATCGGCTGTTTGGGCCGCCCAGGAACTCCTCCTGCAATGTCACCTCATACTTCAATACTCTGCATTATGAGTGCACCCTACTTAATACACACTCCTGCTGGGGTGCAGAGTACAACACAGCATGCATGCTCTGACCTTCCCGGTGCGCAGTGTCGAAGCCTCGCAGCAATGGCGGAAACAAAAGCTGTTCCATCTGAGCCCACATGAGAATGAGTGTCTGCGTCTTGAGAGGGATGTGCTTGCTCACCCTGGCCACGCCAGCGTAGGGCCCCTTGCGGTCCACATGGTTGATCAGGCACTGAGACATCATGGGGTCTGACACAGCGGCCAGCATGTGCTCTGCAATGGCGGTGTGATTTGGGCAGGGGAGACCTGCAAGAGATGCACCCGCGTGTCAAGAATATGCCTCGCTGCCCCCCCTACTTGGGGAAAGGTGACTCCTGCTGCAAGCTTGTACAAAGGTCATGGGGAAGTAAAAAAAAAACTCTAGAGTGCACATCGCAGCTCTGCTTGAACCTAATGAGGCCTGTAGCCACGTCATCTGAGAAATAGGCCTTGCCAAGACTAAACAGATTTCCCCAATGCCCATTTTGGGAGGGCCACGTGTGTTGCAGTGGCTACCCTACTGAAGAAAAAGAGGCCTCCATGCAGCACCCCACAGCGCAAGTCATCCCTTCAGATAAAGGGGATTATGATTGAGAGCATACCTGCATGCTCAAAGTGCTCGTAGGCAGCGCCAGGCTCGCCGCAGAACACCACGTGTCCCTTGGACATGAGGAACGCCCTGTCGAGCAGTTCGTACATGGCAGGCGACGGTTGGTGGAACGAGAGCAGCACAATGCGCCCTGTCTGTGCCACCTGCGGGACAAAAAGGAAGAGGCTCAGAGCTGCCTCAGGGGATAAGCTCCTGATGGGCGTTCAAGCATGCCAGACATGCTTCAGCACACCGGCACAGCCATGCATGAGAGCATGCACGAAATGTAGAAGGGAGTCAGAGGAGCATGCAAAAGCAGAGAAAGAGCCCTTATTACCAATGCACATCAATGATGCCTAATCCAACATGTGAGTAAAGCATGAGGGGCAGAGGGGACGTTGGGCACACCTGCTTGAGAGTTGTCATGAGGTTGACGGCGGTGAACGAGTCCAGGCCGGAGGTGGGCTCGTCCAGGATGATGATGGAGGGGTCAATGACGAGCTCCATGCCGATGGTGACGCGGCGGCGCTCGCCGCCCGAGACGCCGCGGATGCCGCTGCTGCCGCCCACCTGCGAGCCTGCCACATGCTGCAGCCCCAGCTCCTCCAGCACACCCTCCACGCGAGCCTGCAAACGGTTATGCGCATGTCAGATGATCGAATTGGCTAGCGATGTATGCAACTCGTGCGGTGTGCTTTCCTTTCTCCGCTCACTGTCATGGCATGACGGGATCGTGCAAGCCTTACGCTCTGTGATCTCAATAAGTGCAGACGTTTTGCCTTTCTAGCACTGGAGACTTGCGGTTTGTGTAGAGCTACATACGTCTGGATATCATGCAGGCGTCACTCATGCTTCATGAAATGCCAGAAGATGAGCGTCAAGGTACTTCAGGCGACAGCAATGGCGCCAATATGGGCGTCTCACCTGGACCTCTTGGCCCTGAGTGCCCTCAGGAAGCCGCAGCTGCGCTGAGTAGCGAAGCGACTCCGCCACGGTCAGCGTCGGCAGCAGGAAGTCCGACTGGGGCACGTAGGCCACCAGCCGGCTCGCCCAGGCCTTGCGGGTCTTCCCGTCCAGCGTGATGTGCCCGTACACCCGCGAGGTGCCCGACAGCGAGCTCACGCTGCCGCAGAGGATGCTCAGCAGCGTCGTCTTCCCACATCCTGGACAAAAGCGCATCAGACTCAGATGTTTGATCCTTGAAGGGAATCCTCACTGGGTGAGAAGCGTAGGCGGAAGCCTAGCAGCTGATATTTGTACAAAGATGTGCACAGACTGAGCTTCCTATGCTAAAGACCCAAGCAGCTCCCTGCCAGGCTATCGATCTGCAGTGCTCTCATGGCCCTCATAGGCTCTCATAGCTGCTCTGAGGTGACTTCGCATCTTGAGGAAGCCTCCAGAGCCGATGTGAGGCTGTCTGAGACCCTGAAGTGTGCTCTCTCAGCAAAGGCTGGGCAGAGGAGGATACCTGAGGGCCCCAACACGCCGACAAGCTCGCCCATCTTGGCCTGCCCCGTGGCATTGTCCACGATATTGACGCGCGGCCGGCGACTGCACATCCGGTGCCGTAGCCCGCTGAACCACAGCATCTTCCGCCGCATCAGGGAGGGCTCCCGAACCTGCGCAGTGCAGAAATTATCAGTCCAAAGGAGCCACCGTCCAAGACACATGCCCATGCAGCACAATACTCAGGTTTCCCACATGAATGAGGCACACCCTACATGCACGGGACAGAGGAACTTATCATGGCAGGGCACGACATCAGGGCCATCATATGGAATGTGATCGGGTTCAGCAGCGGGGCGGACCTGCTCGCTGCCCTCCGGTGAGTAGTCGCAGTGCCCGACCTGCCCGGGAAGGGGCTGCCGCGCACTGTCCTGCACCCTCTCTCCATCCGCTTGTTGGAATGTGCCGTTCTCATACCTCTTGTACGGTGTTCCATCCTCCATCTGCACATCCAGGAACACATGTGATCACTAGTGTCCTCGGTAGGGGCCCAAGACGGCTGATGCAGCAGAGGTTGACTGATGTGCAGACAATCCCACTTTCCATAGCAGGTGCAACTGACACAGCTCGACAAATACTGGCACCAGCATGGCCCACAGCAGCTGAGAGCTATTGAGAGACAGACTGTAGGCATGACAGATGCCATCAGTGCTCCATGCAGGCTTGAGAGCAGGCAACACCGGTAAGATGCGCACCATGTCAGCCTGCTTGGCGCTTGCAGCAAGGCCAGGGCCGACCGGGCGGCCGTGCCCAGCCCTCTGCCCGCCAGCGCCCGCTGTGTTTCCCCAGTGCGAGTCATTGAAGCGTGACCCGGGCACCGAGCATGTCACATTCTCAAACCTGCAGCATAGCGGGTGGGCTGTGAGGGTGTATGCACAACCGTCATGACACACTGGCTGGCCTGGCGTAGGCTTGTCCTCAGCTCAACAAAGCCTGATGCACTGCACGCTTCCTGCCTCACTTGCTCGGCTCCTGTGCTGCTGCATTCCATTCGCATTCTAGGTACTCCTCCTTCGTGCTCTGGGGTACCCGCGGCCCGTGTATGAATCATGTCTGGAGTATCCTGCTGTGCATTCACACGCACATGTGCAGAGGAGGGAGAGCCCACCTGAGCAGGTGGATAGGGTTCCGGGGTGCGCGGGACACGCGCGATCCTGCCATGCCGCCGCCCGCAGCCTTGGGTGTGCCCCTGTGCTTGGCCGTCCTGAAGGCGGCTCCCATCAGGCTGACTGCGCCAGCCAGCAGGCACAGAGCCAGCAGGGCGAAAATGGGGATGGCTGCAATGACCGCAGAGTAGTCCCTCGAGTGCCCAGTGAAGGTCCCTGCATGCCCATGTCCAAAAGACTGAGCCATGATGGGAGACACACAGGAGGTTCATGCCTATGGGCATCCCAAGACCGGCTTAATTCAAGCCTCTGTTGAGGGAGGCGAAGCAAGGAAAACCACGTTTATGCCTATTGAGGGCTGGAGGTGGTGGTCAGGTCATTGGACCATGGCCTTTCGACTTTTAAGGCATAATACATCGAGCCAGGCAACACCTGTGCTTGGTCAAGCAGGATGACAAGGTATACAGTCAGCAGCCATCACAGCCGGGGACCTGTAAGCGCACCTTGGTTCAGAGTGGGGTTCTTGTCTGAAATGCAGTCTCCGGCTTTGCAAGGAGTCTGCAGCTGCAGGGGAAAGTCTTGGATCTGGATGTTGCAGTCCCCAGTCGAGGGGTCGCAGTCAGCACCCACGTCCTTGCCATTGATCATTCCCAGGTAGGAGTTAGCTGCATCTGCAACACAGCAGCCACCACATTCACAACCCTGATCCAGCACATATGTATGGTTCTAAGGCATGGCAAACAGAGAACAGCAAGTGCGCCCTCAGTGGTGACTACCAAGCTTGAACAGGCCTCCTCTGAGCCATGCTGTGAACAGGCGGCACAAGCTACACCCCCACACCCTGCCCCAGCATACTGCAAGGACTGTGCATGGCTACAGGACCAAAGCCTTGTATGTATGCTGACCTGGGCAGGCCCCCTGCTGGCAGGCGCACTGTGCATTCTTGCACTGGATCTTGCCCGAGTCGGCCTTGAATTGGCAGGCCGTGGCCACGCACTGGATGGGGTTGTCTGCGAACGCCTTCAGGCGCAGCCCCACCTTGCAGACGCCCCCCTCCAAACCCTTGGAGTCCCGCACCTGAAGCACGCACCATGCCAATTTGACTACACTGATGCATGTGACAGGATAAGTCCCACAATGGTGGATGGTGAGCTCAGAAAGCCATACAGAGCTGAGGCGGATTTCGCAAGGACCAGAGGGGGCACAGACAGCTGCCAGTGCTATCGTGGTCTCCCTACTCTGAGCAGCTGGACTGCGGTCTCACCTGCGTGGTGTTGCACTCGATCCAGTAGCCCCTCTGGGGGGTCAGCAGGTTGGAGAGAATGGTCTGGCTGAAGTCACAGACATAGGACTTGTACACCGTCTTCCTGCGCAACAGACTTGACCAGTCAGCCTCCCAGCTATCTCACCAGTCACAGTTTTTCAGACACGTCAGCAGAGATGCAGTCCTGCAATGAGCCATGTTACACAGAAAGTCGCAGCTACGGAGTAGTGTACGGGAGGAGGCTCACTTTTTATACAGGAGGCCAGTATTGCAGGTAGCCTTGGAGTCATCCAGGGTTGCTGCACACACTTGGTCAGTGACGCAGGCGTCACAGTTGGCTCCCTCCCACCCTGCCTGGCAGGTGTCGCAAGCCGAGCTTGCGCCATGCTGACACACTGCAATCCCTGCGCGTGGCAACAGTGGTCAGCTCCCAAAAAGCCCGATGCTCATGCACTCAGGCATGCAACGCCTCAGCACACATTACTGATTATGTGTGAAAAGGAGTCACAAGCGCAGCACCAGCCACACGAGCTTAATCCCACAGACTGGGTTAGCTGTCCATAATGCTGTTCCCTGTACTTGTGAGCGCATGTGGGCCAGCTCAGCTTACCGTTCTTGGGGTCTGTGCTGGGGTCGGGCCCAAAAGACCCTGCGCTCAGCGCGCTAATACCCCCGAGGCCGCTGGCGCCATCGGCCGCCGCGCTGCTTGCGCTGCTCGACGCCTGCGGCTGCGCAGCCGCGGTGGTGCTGGGCGCCGGGGAGGGCGGCGGCGGGCTCAGCGATGCGCCCGCTGAGGGCAGCACGGGCGTTGCCACTGCAGCTGCTCCCCCGGCTGCAGCTGCTCCCGCCGCTGAAGCTGCGCCTGCAGCTGCGCCTGCATGGTACCTAGATCTTCCTGAGCAGCTCTAGGCATGTTTGTCCATGCCATCCACCCAGCTGCTGGCCGAGTGGTCACGCCACTACAGAGGCACAATCAGGTGTGCAGGCACATGGTGACCTGATGCAATGTGCAAAGTCCCCCCTACCTGCAGGGCTGCTCGCTGCGGGTGCAGGGGTATCTGCTGCAGCAGCTGCCGGCTGGATGGGAGCAGGAGCTGGGGCCTGGGCTGCGTGCTTGGCAGCTGGTGAGGGCCTTGGGCAGGCTGGGTTAGGAGCGGACTGCCCGCAGTCAGGCCCTGCACAGGGAACATGATAATCTCAGGAGTGATGCAACAGTAGTGCACCTGCTGCACTGATGGGTGCACTGTAACCTTTTCCAGCAATGCACATCCTCCATACCTGCAGTCACAGCATTGCAGGGGCTGTGAGGGAAAGTGCAGCAGTTCAAGCAAGGAAGACATCTGCACATGCAAGCATCAAGCTCTTACCTGTGAATCCACAATCGCACACGCAGCTTGGCTGACCATTGCTTGCTGTGCAGGTGCCATGCACGCCACACTGCTGGCATCCAAGTGTTGCCTGCACCGTCAGCATACAGACATCACATGCACGCAAATCGACCCCTACTTGAGCGCAGACGTGTTGGACATGCATGCATGGCGACTTGCTGATGATGGCATAGGAAACAAGTCAGGGACAAGTCTCTCTGCATGAACAATGACAGGAGGGGCTCACCGAGGTCTGAATGCTGCCCGCAAACCAGTATGACGCCTCTCCCTGAAGCCCTAGGGCCTGGAACTGAGACACGTATGTGAAATTGTACTTCACGAATGTGAGCTGGACAACGTTGCCCTGCAGACATATCGCAGGCTTGTGAGCAGCTGTGATCATGGCGGTGTGTCAACCTGGCATACAGCAACTCAATATCCTGTACCAAGATACACATCCCGCGCCCACATGGGCTTGCGGGCGTACATGCATGCTGCACTGAGTTACCGCCAATACCTTCATCAGCATCAAATCAAATATGGGTCTTACCCTGCCAGCCACGGAGATGGTGACAGTTGAGTTTGTGGTCATATCCCCCATCTGCACTGAGGTGTCTGCGTTGTTAGATGTGGCGATGGGCATGTTCGAGGACAGCTGCACGCTGGAGCTTCCATTTGCCACTTGTGAAAACAGTGTCGTGCCGTATGAAGACTTCGCTGCGTTGGCTGGAATAGCTGGAAGTGCTGGAGAGCTCAGATTGAATTGTATTCCGTAAAGCGTGAGATCAGCCAGAGCTGGGTCTCCAATCTGCACAGATCAGCCTTTTTCATTAATTCCTGTACACTGGCCTGCCCTGCGCGCCTGCGCAGTGGCGAGCAAATCTGGTGCATTTGCTACAACAGGACAGGAACTCATGTCCCGAGAGGATTACCTGAGCCTGGAGGGCGGTCGGCTGCAGGGACGGCAGATCTGCATCGGTTGGCGTGACTATAGATGCCCCCGCAAGAGCCTGTACGAAGGCCTGTGGGGTCGTCGGACAAGGTCCTGACGGGATGGACAGGAACAGCTTCCCTGACAGACTCATCTGCTGTGTGCTATTCACTAAGATGGGCTCTGGCAGCGGCTGTATAAGCTGTCCTCCTGCTGTGAGTCTAGATCGCTGCCCATCAACGCTGAGCCCAATGATGCACTGCCCGCTCGCCGCTGCAGCAAAGCAGCCAAGAGCTAACAGGACAAGGCCCGGCCGGACCCTGCTCCCGCCTCCCATCTGCCTCAAATTTGCTTCACCAATGCGTTCTCATGCTCCGCTCGAACTATCGGCTCCCTTGCCCGGGATGCAGCGTGCACAGGGCCGAAGGGCGCGTAATAAGCTGGCTGCTTGCTGACAGCTCCCGATATTAAAGATTGCCCGCCGGGAGATTGTCTCCCTCACTGCCCGACGGACTAGCCTCGCGCGCCAGTCTGAAGCCCTGGGGATTCGGCTTCGCCGGAGACTGCTTCGGCAGCTTTGGTCACCTGATTAGGTTTCTGAGGGGGTATTTCATATCGAGAGGAGACAGCTGGCGACAACTGAGCTCAGCACCTCTCAAGTAAACGAGATCTCTGACAGACTCGTCTAAAACACAAGTATATCGACACATCGTTACGCTTCTCCGTTCATATCGATCAAATCACGCATCCTGAACCTTCTGCGTTCGTAACAATGCCTCCCTGAAGCTTCCTATAGACCAGTGCTCTTGATAGAAAAGAGAAAGCGCGCATTGAAAGGATGGCCTGATTTTAGCAATAGATGGCACCATCCTAGACTATCAGCTGCAGCTGTGGCACATGTCGACTGCCATAGGACCAAGCAAAAATGTAAGCATTGCCAATCCCAATCGCATTAACAGCGTGCCACCCCCTTTCGCTTGACCAGCTCGCGGTAGACTCTTCTTACAAACTTTTCACTGCTGAGTGCATGCAGGGACGGGAAAGTGCATCTGGATGCATACTCACAGACGGCTCTCAGTGTCAGACTGCCAGGAGACGAACAAGGCGCAGCAAGGCTGCTGCATCTCTTTAAAGCAAGCGATTATGCAACAGCCCGTCACAGAGCTGATGGTGAGCACTGCATGTCATCGGTGCCGTCATGAGAAATATATACTTTTGCAGGGAGGATGCACTGTATCACTCCCCACAGCATGTCTTTGATGTGCACCATCATTGCTGCAGGGCAGGCAGCTTCATCCTCGGGCAGGAGGGCTGAGGAGAGCGTGGAGGGGGCAGTCTTCAATGTTGGTAGCCATGTTGCGGCCCTGGACTGGGCGCCTTCGCTAAACGGCGCTCAGGCGCTGTACCTTGCGGTGAGCGTCCTACGCAGGCCATGTCCATCCGCATCAGCCTTATGTGCACTTCTTGATCTTTATTCTGACCTTGGAGTGGCGCTCAACACTGTACCTTGCGGTGAACACTTATGCGGGCCCCTTTGCATGCGCATCAGCCTCACATACACTTCCTGAACTTCACTCTGTCCTGGGACACCCAACATACACATCATCAGTTGCAGTGAGCATCCTGTGCGGACCAGTTTCCGTACGCAATCAGCCTCATGTACACTTTTTGAACTTCACCCTGACCTGGAAACCCCGACAGATAGATCATCAGCTCAGCTCTGGCAGACGGACTGAGTATATGGGGGAGAGCTTGGACATAATGGCTGGAAGCTGGGGCGTTAGAGCTGCATGGGTGGTTGATGCAGGTAGCAGCTCACCCCAAAGACAGAAAGCAGAACACAGTGGGCCATGCAATAGGCGGGCCAGCGCTGCTCCAAATCTGGCGCATCGGGGATGGCTTGCCTAGCTTGGCTCTGGCGCTCTGCCTGCAGGGAGGCCTTGTCTGGGACTGCAAGTGGCAGCCAGGCCTGCAGGCCTCACCCAGCAACAGGTGCGCCTCATCTGCACACCCTGCTTGCATGTCACCAGCGCGCTGAAGATGCTGCAGAGATAGTTGGTGCAACCGCTACAGTGTCGATCATTTCCATGAGGGGGATGGCCAGGTAGGAGGGTTGATAGTCACACAAGGCATCCACAGTGTCTCACCCTAGCCAGGTCATCCATGCTGCCAAAGGGCAAGGAATGTTTGCAGAGGTACTGATGCGTGTCTATGTATTGCAGGCTGGGGCTCTTGGCTGTTGCCCAAGGGAGTGGCCATGTCTCGCTTTTCAGTGTGCCCGATCCTGCAGAGGCCCTTCTTCAGCAGGACATGGTCAGGAAAGGGAAGGGCAGGGCAGGGTCCGACCCAGCGGCAGACAAGCTCCTACAGCTGGCTCCCTGTGCTGAAGCTGCTCCAGACAGCCTCTCGGGCAGCCTGGTCAGCTGCCTGGAGTGGCTCCCCAGCCACCCGCATGATCTGCTCCTTGTGAGCTTCTGCAAACCCCATGACAAACCCTGCTTCTAAGGCATTAACCGTACAGGCATCCTGCTGTCCTACATCCGTATTTATGTCCAGTCGCTGACGCTTTCGCATCTCTCCTGCATTGCGAGATCCTGACACTTACAATTTGCAAGTGCGAACACGTGACATTATGATGTGTGCCAGGCAGGTTGCTGGGACGGGACGGTGGCATGCTGGCAGGTGAGGCCCCTGCCGGGCAGCCAGGGCAGCCCGGAGCAGCTGAGCATGCAGCTGCTGATCCACTTCCCGGTGACAGATGGCCCTGTGAGGGCGCTGGCGTGGGCGCCTGCTGAGCTGGCGGGCACAACTACAGACAATGCGCACCGGCACCTGTTTGCAGCCGTCGGCCATTCGCTCTATGTCAGAGTCTGGGATCTCAGGCATGACCCCTTCATCCAGCACTCAATCACACACACAACTTGCCTTGCTTTGGCCCCTGCAAGCCTGCAAGGCCATACTCGGGTTGGCAAATATCTACGACCCAGCGATGGCGCTTCAGCATTCCACATGTCCAGACACAGACTGTGTCTTGTGCAAATTTGATGTGCCCCATGCAGGAACAGCTTCAGGCCAGTGCTGCGCAGGCGCTTCCGCATACAGTACATCCACTTCAGCTGAAGGGTGCATGATGCGTGAGTATGTATGCGCAGGGACAGCTTCCGGCCGGTGCTGCAAGTGGTGCTGCCGCAGCGCTGGCGCTTCAGCGTGCAGTGGCTGCACGACCCGGCAGGCCTCCTGACAGCAGAGGATGAGGGCGGCCTGCGCTGGACCAGCCTGGATCCCTTCTTCCGCCGGGACAGGATGCCGGTCAGCAGCTTATTCGAGTGAGCAGCCGCTGCCCACTGTTCTTTAGCATGAGCGAGACCTTGAGTCCCAGGAGTCCTGAGGCTCCCGAAAGCTTCTGGAAGCTTGTCGATGCTGCAATTGCATGTGCATGAAGCTCTACCATGTTGTGTCCAGACTATGTCTTACATTGGGAGCTGCTGCCTATCACCAGCTGACACTTTGACTCAGTCAGGCTGACCAGCATGTGAGTGTTGTGTATTGACCTGCTGTGGTGTGCACACAGGGGAACCAACACAGGGCCAATTTGGTGCATCCACATGCAACCTTGTGGCGAGCAGGTCTTCTATGCTGGAGACAATGGGGAGGTCGGCACATTCAGCATACCGCGCGGCGACAGATATGTGTCCTCAGACGCGCACCGCTGCCTCGCAGGTGGGCTCTAGTTCTGGTTCGCTGACAGCATTCTGGGACTGCTTGCAGCTAGGCTAGGGGTGTTGAATCTGCATTACTCCCATTCCATCCCAGATTCTACCAACCAAACAGGCAACTTGAGGCTGTGGAGGGCAAGAGAGAGACTCCCTGCACAAGTGCCAAAGCTTGCGGCCGCTTGGCTGGCAGCCGCTCGCAATGGACGTTGCTCAAGGAGAACACTGAATATCAAACTGTGTAACATGAGTGTTCCTTCCATGCCCCTGAATTTGCCTGCCTGTTCTGAACAACTTCTCATGGTGTGAAGCAACGCTGCAGGTGTGAGGCAGGACGGAGAGCATCTCCGGCTGCTGAGCGCGACTGAGATGGCACAAAAGAGCGGTCTCTTCGGGAGGAAGGGTGGACAGAATGCCTCTCACAAGGGTCATAAGCAGGCCATACACTGTGTGCGCTGCAGTCAGCCCCTCAAACAGGACCAGGTGGGTTCATTCGCCATCCAAATGCATGACAAAGCCCTGCATGCATGTTACGGCGCAAGGCACATGGGGTAGTGTCAAAGCTGCTCTTTCACATTAGTAGGAGGCCTGCGGGCTCTTGCCCTTGCAATTGTACCCGATGGGTTCGCTAGGCTGCCAGCTCGATGACCGCAAAGGCTTGCTTTCATGTCATTGCATGATGTGTGCAGGAGTCTGAAGGGTGTGCTTGGCTGGCTCACGGCACAGCTGCCGGCCTAGTGCACATCAAGCGTGTCTGAGTGGCATCTTGGTTGTGTCGGTATTGAGTCCGCTGACATCAATACCATGACAGAGTCACCAGGGGAGGAGGCTGCTTGTATAGGCTCTGCGCCAGCCCCTGTCTAATGCCTGTGGACTCCTGCAGAATGCCTTGGCAGCCATATCTGCATACAAGGCAAGTGAGACATCCACATGCAATGAGTGACATACGCAAAGGGTGCAAGGGAGAAGCCTGTACTAAAGCAAGGGTGTACTAAAGCAAGGGTGCGAGCAAGGTCTCTACACAATCATTCCAAGAGAGGTTGTTCCTGTAATGAGCGATGTGTCAATATACTTTGGAATGTGAGAGCCGACATTGCTGGGTGTTCCTCCTATGTAAAGCTGGCGTCATCGTAAGTGCAATGTCACACTATGAAGGCCGCCCAATTGGGCTGCTTGCTGTCTCTTCTCTAAGCTTGCTAGACTCAGTGCTGTGATGATGATACGGCCTGCTCTGATCATGATATCATATGCAGTCAGTTTCAGGATGGCCCGCAGAGCAGCGCCGCACTGTGCAACAGCTATCAAGCTGATAGTCCCAAGCCCCAATCTAGTTGTTCAGGAACCCAAACAATCCTGACTTCTTGCCTGCCTCCTTGCCTGTGGCCTTGATCTGCAGCAGGGCATAGCTTGTTGAGGATGCACCAGCAAGATGTACCATGCGTGCCGCAGCACTCACTCGTACCTCATAATTGCTAATGCACAAGTCCTTCGAAAGCAGCAAATGCATAGGATAGTGTTGATGTACCTTTTGTGTGGCCTTCTTTGCTCCTCCCTTCACCTTTGCAGCTGCCTTCTCAGCCTCGCTCTTGATGGACTGCTCATAGCCAGCGTATGATGTAGAATCCTACACGAAGGAGCACATACGCATGTCAACGGGCTGCTCAGGCAGCCCAACACAGGCAGCCAAATTGTCAAATATGCACACGTACGACAAAGCGGCAGATGGCAAAAGCTGTTTCTCCTGTTCCTGTTAGATAGCATGACTCGCAGCACTGCATTGACAACTGAAGGGGCATCAGCATCATGATAGCAGGTGCCCCAAATCACGCAGCGATGAATCACACCTTCACAACGGCTTCCCGGAAGACGTCAGCAAACCCTGGGTCCACCTTCGAGGCCACGAATCCCAGGCCACCTAACCCCAGAACAGCAGCTGCATGGCAAGCCACCATTTCAAGAGGGTCTCTGGCTGCTCTACAGATGCATTAAAAGCCAACCCCTGTCAACGTTCGCCAGAGCCCCCTTGTCCTACCTGCCTTCACGGTGCATTACTGAGAGACTTCCCCATTGGGCCCCGTACACCTTACCGTCAATCAAGTCAAGAAAGGGAATTCCCGTTCAAGGGACATGTGGCCTCACCTGGCAAAGCTATGGATCCAGCATCGATGCCAAAAGAGGGGAGCTTGATGGGCTCTCCAGGCTTCTTCACCTCAGGCACTGATGGCACTGATGGAAGCTTCACAGCTGCCGCGGCATTGCCTCCCTGGAACATCTGCATTTAAGCGAACCTCTCAGGCTACTGCTATGACACAGGAGCCGTTGGTGTGCTCTCCAGTGTGCTGGAATTGCATGTCACCAGATGATAGGCTGACTGGCTGACATACTTTGGAACCATGTAGCGGAGGACTTTACCTTCTTGGTCTGCACCTTCTCAAACTTCACACCAGCATGGGCAGGGCTGGCGCTTATCAAGAGGGCAGCAGCCGCTCCAGCTACAAGCATTTGCAAGCTCACATCCTGGCTCTTATCTGCGAAGCGTATGGCTGCCTGTCAGTATGGCGCGGTGATGCGCAAACAGATGCGGACTAAAAGAATCTGTAGGTCTTCCCGCAACTTTGTTAGCATCTTTGGGCCAAGTCAGTGTCTCTCCACCATTCAGCTCATTTATGCACACCGCATTACTTCCCAAAATTTGCACTGCCAATATCTTGTGATGCCAACAGAAATCACATCAGTGAAAGTGTATCTTTCTGGTCATCCAGGGCCAATTGCACTGCTGACGTGCTCGCTTTGATATTGGCCTCACCCTGCGCCTGCGCTCTGCAGACCAGGGCGCTGCGGCCTGAGGCTCTGCTGCAGGGCTTCTGGCAGGGCCGCACGCCCGCAAAGGGTGCTCCCACGGTAAGTGATCCGGCCATCATGCTCGTCTGCGAAACTTCAGGCTCGCCAGGCTTCCTGTAGAAGGGCCGGATAGATAGGGTCTGGTTCGCATCCATACCCTGAAACCCTATAAGACGCTATACTGCCAAACGAGGCTCATCAAAAAGTGCAAAGCGCGGAGTGAACTTTCGCTTTATATACTCATGCTTGCCCGGCACCCTCCGTGAGCAGCTAAGTGTGATAGAGAGGTGTGATCCCGTGTACACGGGCCCATCAGCCGCCATCGAGAGCAAGCCTGTGCACGGCAGCACAAGGGGAAAGGCCTTTTTGGTCATAAGTGTGTAGGGAGAGCTCGAGCTGGTACACAGCCTCGACTGAGTTGGAGCGCCCGCACTAGGACGGAGGAAACCGAATTTATGAGCAACAGGACGTAGCCTTCGGAACAACAAGCATGCAAAGGTGATGCCCCCGCGCCCCGGAGCGTGCCACCTCCTTTGCCATCACGCTCCTCTGGGCCTAGCTGAGCTCCGGCCCCCGGGCCTTTTTGCCCATGCTGCACCTTCATGCCATCGGGCTGCAAGGCCAATGGCCATGTCGCTGGTTGTAGTGCCTGGTCAGATGTTCAAAGAGTTGGTCATGCTGACTAGAGACCGCGGGGCTGGAGTGCGAAGCTGGTCTTTTGAGCGCCGCTTGACACCGCCTGACGTACTCTGGTAATCTGTGCAGGCCCGACCTAACCAGACAGCAGCAGTGGGACGACGTTCCGCTCCCAGAATCGCTTACGAAGGACCATCCCGAGCCCTTGACCATCAATGGCCGATCAGGCTCAGCCGTAGAACGACAGCCAGCGAGCACCGTTGCAGCTCAGACAGACGCAGATACAGGCGCCTCAGTGAGGAGCATGTCAGATGAGCTGCTGGGTCTGGAGCTCGGCAGCATCATGGAGGCTGAGCCAATGACACGAGAAGAGGCCGACGCTTTTGACGCAACACCTATGGACGCCTTCTTTATGGAGCTGCAGATGTTCAGCCTTTCCAATCTGGGGGCTGGCCATCAGCCCTCAGATGCTCCAGCTGCCCCGGCAGGCCCAGGATACCGTGATGCAGAGGGACACGGCCCGCCGCACGTCAGCAAGACATCTCTCGGCCATTCTTCGTCCGCTAGTACCGGACAGAGCAGTCTTACGAGTCGGGGGACGCGCTCTTTTGAGGCCACAGACAGCAACCGAAGCAGTTTTGACACCGTGGAATGCAGTGGTCAGCATAGCATGGCAGGAGCAGCGAGGCAGGCAAACCAACATCAGGAGTCCAGCCCTCACAGAAGGACTCCTCAATCCCACCTCTCAGCTCCATTCTTGGACATGTGGCCTGCACCAGGAATTATGGGCAATACCCTAGCCCCAGCAGCGGAAAGGAGTCATGACAGAGTCAGTAGCAGACTGCAGGAGCAGGGAAGACCCGCACAGCACCCATTCAGAACAGCACAGCGTGCAAGGGGGGCACACAACTCCACAGCCCTTGACCAGCCCCATTTGCAACAGGTACAAGCCCTACTGCCCTCATGTAGGGCTCTTGATCATCCTTGCCTTGCCAGTCTGAGCTTCTGACCTTGCGAAACGGATGTCATGCTGAACTCCCACGTGAAGTAACTGAGCACAACCGCATAAATGCCTGCTTTCTGTCATGCAGGCAGCAGCGCTGCGGGCTTTTGGTCTTTCCCAGGTGCAGAGCACCCCAGCGCTGAGGCAGTCAGCCATGCAGCTGAGCTTGGGCATGGACCTTGGCAGAGGCCTCAATCTGAACAGCTGGCAGTATGGCGGCGAGGGGCCATCAGTCTCCCAGGTGCTGGAAGCCATGGACTGCCATGTTTCCAGTACAGGCTCCCAGAGCGCCATGCTCCAGGACTCCCAGCCTGGGAGCAATGCAGAGGTACACTGCTGCTCCTCTGCTTTGCATGATACACTGTGGCTCACTGTGCCTGCCGGCCAGCCAAACGATCTGACTGAGCCCCTGTTAGACCCCCTGTACATCTCCCCAGCTGAGCATCACTGCCATTGGAACACTGCTTCTGTCCCCGCTCACAGGGCTCTTGATGTCTGGGCTGTGCTGCTGCAGGCAGAGAAGTGCCAGGTGGCGCAGCTCACCTCTGCCATGATCCCCCAGCCGGCGACAGCCTTTGCGCGCGCACCCCCCGCCCCAGAGGCGGAGCGCTGCGGAAGCGCTAACCTGATGGTATGCCACAGAACGCTTGTCTTGGCTGTACTATGAAGGCGCCTTCTTCCCTGGCCGCCCATGCTTTGAGTGCTGTTGAATACAGAGATTCAGATGTGCTGGGACTTTTGGGTTGCTTGGGAAAGTGTGAAACCTATGGTGCCTGAGATGCCTTACACAGAGCAGGTTACCACCATCACCTGACTGCCCGGGTATTGACAGACAGTGCAGGAAGTGGATTATGGAATCAGCTCTGTGTTCAGTGAACTGACTTGCGAGTCTCCTTCTCAAGCAGCATTGCTATGCAGGACATTCCCAGCGTGCCGGAGCGCTACAACAGCCTGCCACGCCTGAAGCTGGAGCCTAATGAAGACCCCATGCAGCAGGGCGACGCCCCCATGTCAGCCCCTGCTCGGAGCACCGGCCATCTGGATCTGGCTGGCGCCAGCCCCCACGGACCCGGCCGGCCCACAGGTGTGCATGATCTTGGCACATAGAGATCCCCTGGGGCAACAAAGCTGTTGCATGCCTGCCAGCAGTCCTGTGGAAGCATTTGTAGTCTTTGCACAGCATTGGGACTGCGAGCAGTGTCTTTGGGGCTGCATCACAGCTTCAGTTCTCGTGGTAGCATTCTGGAAGCTCCTGAGGAAGCTTCTGGAGGCTCCCCTGCGGGACACTGAGGCTGTGGTGAAGCCACATAGATGCCGCTCACATGGGCCATCAACTCAAGAATTCCTTTAGGAGCTGAAGCAAATTGCATCCTGCCTAGCCTACATGCCTGAAGCACAACCATGCGCATTACCAAGCTGCTCTGCAGATGTTGAGGGAATTCTCTGCAGCCTTGCACCAGTCCAAATGACCTCTCTGAGTCTGATCTCAAGCATTGTCGTCAGAGCCATTCCACAGTGTCTGATATGGACTATTCTCGTGTTGCAGAAGGGGAGGCCAACCAGCGCATGGAGAGCCTGGAGCGCTACCGCGACAAGAAGCGCCGGCGCCTGTTCAGCGGCGCCAAGACAATTCGTTATGAGAAGCGCAAGGTCAACGCAGACCGCAGGTGAGCCAGCACTGTCATTGTACAGAAGCCTGATATGTGACAGGGTTGAGTAAGGACTGCCCACACCTTGCAGTGTCCTAGAGCAGCATTCAGACCATGCAGAGTCACCTCCTGCACTTCATCATCCACATCTGCAGTATTGCTGTATGATCCTTCTGTGCATCCTAGTGAGCTTGGCATTGGTCAGACTGGCTAGCTTTGTCTGACAATGTGCTGCAATGGTGCAGGCCCAGAGTAAAGGGCAGATTTGTGAAGCAGAGCGAGATTGAGGGCATGCAGCATGGAGAGGCCAAGGGTGAAGACACTGACACCGCAAGTGCTGCAACCTTCCGGCAAGATGAGCGTACTGCTGTGAGACCAGAATTTTGGGGAATTTAGGATGGCTCTGGTAGCCACCTGTGTGGCTGCTTCAACAGTGTTCCTGTTGTGCTGACAGCTATTGGCGTCAGATGAGGCAATGTCAGCTCATTCAGAAAGGACGCGCTACATATTCGGCAAGAAGTTATCTCAGCACCACAAGGGACACCATATTCATTCTCAGAATTTCTTCGGTGTACAGAGGAGAGCATCAAAGGAGCTTCAGACTCTCCAACTCAGTGTGAGACTGTGGCTGCAGGGACTCCCCTGTTGTAACAGTAGAATTTAGGCAGGTGGTGTGCCCCGAGCCAATGGATGGTGCGCGATGAGGGCCCCCCTGTTGGCAAGACACCCCAGGAGGTGTATCGCAGTGAGAATTGGCAATGTTATGAGCGCTTTGCCAGCTAGTATTTCAGCGGAAGGGCACCGCTAAGGTCCCTGCTGCTGCACTGACTTTCGATTGGTGTGTGTGTGTGTGCCCTTCGGCACTGCAATGCGAATTCGTGCTTTCTGTGCACCATGCTGGAACACAAAGCTTGCAAGAAAATGTCTTTGAGTATTCAAGGGAAGCTTCGGACCGGGTTACATTCGAGGATATCGATAATGTCTGGTGACACTGCCATTTGAGTCAATTGTGTAAAGGTTTCGGTGTGGGAGCACTCAAAAAGTGCAGATATATAGATAGGCGCATATGCACCAATGAAACGATGTAATGCACAAGCAGTTTTACAATTGTGGGGGTATGTCTCAAGGGACTGCTTGTGGCGGCATGCATGCGACACCCTAACCAAAGTGCATGCCCAAAAACTCTGAATCAGGGAGCTTTTGTCAAGAATGCTGCTTTATGTACAGGCATTGCCTCCATACAGCTGTGCCTTGACATGGTGAAGCCAAAGCTGCATCTCCAAGCATGATTCTTAAAGCACTGTACAACTATCACGTAATGACACCCTCCGGAAGCTTTCTGCCACCCCTAGGCCCTAGGTCACAGTCCGTGGGGCTCATGACAGCTGCCTGCGTGCTTTAGAATTTGCCCTTACGCAGTTGCCCATTGCTTCAGCGTGCCCATGTCCAGCAAGCAGGTCACCCAAGCTACTTGAGCATAGCTTGTGCACAAGTGCATGGTCTCCTTGGAGGATCCGATATCCTGAGTCTTCATTGGAAAGCCAGAGAGCTGACACATGGAGCATCACTTGCCATTCAGATGGTCTCAAGCAGCACTGCAACTTCATCAATGGACTTGCCCTCCACCTCCTGAAGGTAGTTGACAATCCTGCGCAGGCTCTTGTTGACCTCCAAACCAAGCAGTGTCGGCCTCTTAGCCACCTTCTCTGGGGGAATGCCTATCGACTTAAGGAAATCAAAGAAGGGAATAATGCGCTCCTCAGGATTGTAGCAAAGGACAGGCGGGTGGTCTGTCACAACCTGCACAGGACATGGCAATTTCAGGCCATCTGCTGAACCCTGAAGGGTTTGCGCATGTACGACATTCCACATCTGCCTGAGCGCATGTTGCTGCATAGAGATGATCAGCAGCACTGCGGGCAGCTTGCACCACATCTCTGCTGCTGGGTAGAAAGTGAGCTGTGTTGTGCATAACCTGCCTTACCTTGACTATATCTCTGTCGCTCAGCCCATGACTCTGCAGGCATGCCACTACGGGTTTCATGTCACTTTCCACGCTCAGCTGCCGAGCCTGCACAGGCACCACGCTTAAGAGAGCTTGCTAGGCTGCGCACACATGAGGTGTGGCTCATTCTTCAGCATCGCAGGTACACACTTGGCCGCCTGTGGTGCTCATGAGGCAGACTTTAAGGAAAGGGCCATGAAGGCGCCCAGACATATAGAAGGCTTGGACAAAGTGGCCATGACAGGCGCAGGGCATGTGGGCTCACATGGATGTTAATGGCGCGCTTCTTGTCCCTGAGCGTCAGAAACAGGGAGTTTGGGTTCATGGCTATGTCCAGGATGCGCGCAACCTCCCCTTTGCTCTCAACGCCGATGCTCTGCAGGAACTCCGAGCCCTCCTGGTAAGCTGCATCTATTTCGCTGCGCCTGCCCACATCCAAAGCTGCATCACAGAAATGTTCCGAGTCAGAAGCGTGCCTGGCGCTGATATTGGCAGGGGTCTCTGTATGCTGTACGCAAGGACCACAGCAGCCTGGACTCCACATTCAGTGACACATCAGCAAGCGGGGTGCTCACCTTCCCTGAGCATGCTGATCGTGTCGCTTTTTTCCTTTCTCCTCTTGACTCGTGCCGGTGGCACGGACGGTGGACTGCCCGCCCAGACCTTGACAGCTCTGCAGTGCACCTGTGTGAGGGGGCTTGTGGCCATCCCGTTGCGACCTACACTGGGGTGTGCAGCGGAATGCTGATGAAACTTTTCCGTTCTGCTGGCGGAAGTGCCCGCAAGCATCCCTGCGCTGAAGTGGTAGGACTGCCTCGCAGTCAGCATGGTGTCTTTGGCAGCTCTGTGCTTTGCAACCTGGTCCAAGCTCAGCGGCCCGCAAATGCTTTCTGTAAGACTTAGTTAGTCCCGTATGGAGTCTGGCAGTGCAAGCAGGGCTGCAGGGCGTCCTAGTACAGATGCAGCTGTCCATCACATCCCTTCAGGCACAGCACAGCACAGCATACATTCAGTACATATAAGCTGCTCTGGAGATGATCGCCTGATTGTAACACCTCCTTCAGGGTAGCAATGTGAGATATAAGGCGACATCTTAAGACGCAAATCGCAGGACAAGAGCATGTTGATGGGAGAACGTCGTCCAATAGGTTGAACAATATGGACGACACAGCGCTCGCTGCACCAGAGCTTGGGGCAGATGGGACAGATCAGGGCTTCATAAAATGGTTCAAGGCACTACCACAGGTCTGTTGACTCATTGACACACCCAATATGGCCATAGCCATCGGAATTACTTGCTCACATGCCATGTGCTGCATCTTGCAGGAGCCCAACTTGGTGCGCTTCTTTGACCGGAAGGTAAGGCGCGCGTGTCACCACTCATAGTTGACATTCTTGAAGTCTCATACTTCCTCAACAACACTCCTTCTCGAAAGGCGTGGGAACCATGACACTCAACCCCTCAGCTACATCCAGGACTTCTACAGCGTGCATGGCGAGAATGCTGTCTTCATTGCCAAGAGCTTCTACAAGACAACAGCAGTGGTCAAGACCATGGGATCGAGCTCAAACAGCCTTCAGGGTGAGGTCCCGCCCACATGCTGACAAGAGTGACCATGCCTGGCTTCTTGGATCAGCGCCTCAGCTGTGTGCTGCTGCTGCACAGGTGTCACTCTCAACCGTAACCTCTTTGAGACTGCGCTGAGATACTTGTTGGTGGACAGCGCTGAGTACACTGTTCAGCTTTTTGAGGGCAGCGGATCACACTGGAAGAAGACGAGGTACACCTTCTTCCCACACAGAGAGACAGGAGGGAATAAGAGAGACTTTGAGGTACCTGTGAGTGTCAGCTGAGTGGCCAGGACGCCTATGCAATTAAATGCTACTCACGCGACCACATGTCCTCTGGTGAGGCCTCACCATGTGTTTAGACCCCACACGTTCCAAGGACCTCTGGTCAGTTCTATCTCCCATCAACCTTCAGTACAGGGCATGTCCCATTCCAGGCATGTAAGCATGCAGAAGCAAGGCAAGTGCTGTGCATGCCGAACACAATTGGCGGCACAGCTGTGGACATCATCCTCTGTGCAGGGAGGCGTCTCGAGGGAAGCTGGGCGCCTTCGAGGACGACCTCTTCCGCAATGCGAAGATGGCGGACATGCCGGTGGCAGCCGCCATCCTTCTGGTTGCTCAATTCAAGACATTGCGCTCTGTGCAGGGAGGCGTCTCCAGGGAAGCTGGGCGCCTTTGAGGATGACCTCTTCCGCAACGCTGAGATGGCGGACGTGCCGGTGGCGGCCGCCATCCTTCTGGGCTACCCAGAGGGCGCGCGCACCATAGGCGTCGCCTTCTGCGACGCGGCCGGGCGAGCGCTGGGGGCGTGCGAGTTTGCGGACGACGAGTACTTCTGCAACACCGAGTCGGTCCTGGTGCAGCTCGGCGCCAAGGAAGTCGTCCTGCCCAAGGCAAGCTGCCTGGTAACTCTGTGGGCTCACGCAACTCTATAGATCAGTCCTGCGGTCTACCATCTGCCCATGTGCCCAGAACAGGCCTTCTGGGTAACCTCACTGTGGCTGGGAAAGCTGCGGATGCAATGTAGCTGCTCCGAAATCTATGGAGGCCTGCCTGCTCATGCTCATTCATGCTCAGCATAACACGAAACTGCATGTCTCATGCGGCTGCCCCTTTCTCCAAAGTGATGATGAGAGCACTCGATAGCCTGTGCTGTGGTCTACACAGGAGGGTGACGCCACTGCTTCATCGGCGGATGCCAGCCGCTTGAGAGACGTCATCTCTCGGTGCAGCGCGCTGCCGAGCGAGCGAGCAAAGAACAACTTCAGCACGAAGAACCTGGAGCAGGATCTGATCCGCCTGCTGCGCTCGGGCAATGCAGAGCAGCACAGGGATGTCCTTGATAGACCCTTGGCCGCTGCGGCATTGTCAGGTGTGGCTGCCCTCCTCTTGACTTGGCCCAAGAACTTTGGTGTAATGCTCTCTAGTGCTTTTGGCTAGCACAGGTCCCACTGAAATACGGCCCTACGCTGCCTTCTTGTCCCGCTCCTGTTGTGCTAGCAGCCATACATGATAATCTGAGGGCCTGACTCCTGATAATATGTCTGCAGCTGTGATAGCCTTCAGCGAGCTGATGGCCATCGACAACGGGCACCACAAGTGGAACCTGTCACTGTACGACACCGGCCGCTACATGCGCCTGGACGCGGCCGCGCAGCGCGCGCTCAATGTCATGAAGCAGCGCACGGACGCCAACGACACCTTCAGCCTCTACGGCCTCATGAACAAAGGGCGCACGCCCATGGCCAAGCGCCTGCTCAAGGTGGCCTCCCTGGTCTGCTGATATCCTGCTTTTATCAATTTTGCCTCTCGTGAGCTGAGACCTATCCCAGGCATGTGCACCCTGAGGGATGAAGGGCGCCGGAGCCCAATTTGTCCTGAAAGTGCTGGTCTCATATGCTGTTTATTTGGCTCCGGCTTGATACTTGCCTGGACCCAACCCTGAGCTCGAAGCTATGGCTGTGCTGCCGCCGCTGTATCAGCATCAAACTCTGCATAGCACAGCTTGCATGAGCAGATGGGGAGAACCACGTGGCCGCCCTCAACAGCCTACCATACTGCAGGTCTGGTTGAAGCAGCCGCTGGTCAACCTGACGGACATCCAGGAGCGGCACAACATTGTGGATGCACTTGTGGAGGATCCTCTCCTGCGGGAGCGGTTGCGGAACCTTCACCTCCGAGGTGCCTGCCCTGCAAAACTATCTGATGTCTGATCCTTGATACGCCCCATTCTGCTCTTGAGTGGTACATGGTGAGGTCTCAACAGATCTTGCTGGCATGTCTACTTGCAGCCTCCTGCAGATAGCTTTGCTCATCTTCAATTTTTCCTTGTCTTCCCTCCTGGGCGGACCAGGAGGATCACAATGAGGAGTGGGCTGGACTTGCGATCTACAGTAGGCGTTCAAGCCTACCTGCATGTGCTGTCACCCAAGCAATGCAGTGGCCTTCGGGTCGATCCCAAGCCTTCGCTCACAAAGATGACAGGGCGGGGGAGTGCTTGCAGGGCTGCCAGATGTCGAGAGGCTGGCGCGTAAGCTGGAGCGGCGCAAGGCCAGCCTGGCGGACCTGTGCCAGCTGTACCGTGCGTCCTCCCGGCTGCCCATGCTGGTGGAAGCCTTCCGAGACTACGAGGGCCCTCACGCAGAGCTCCTCAGCACAAGGTGCGCCTCTTTAGCACTCGTGATTTCTTGTGCACTATATACAGCTGCAGGTAGTCTGACCTGAAAAATTCTTTTCTTGCAGTCCTGTGTCATCCCAATCAAGCACCCGCTGAGTTGGCAGTGCCAAGTGGCTCATGACTGTAAGGTGCACCCCTGCGAGTGTACCTGAGCATCCATCAAAGTGATGCTACATGCAGGTACGCAGACAAGCTGGAGGCTGCCCACGATGGGGAGCACCTTGCCAAATTTGAGGAGCTGCTGGAAGCAGCTGTGGACCTGGACCGCATCCCCGACGAGTACCTCATCTGTGCATCCTACGATGCCGATCTCCAGGTCCTCGTCCCAAAACCTACTGGCACTGCTCTCAACTTTGCTTTTGGCTCCTCACAATTCGAAAGAATCTCGGAAACCCCCCTGGGACGGTGTTCTGCTGGTTCCAAGCTCTATGTGTGGTCCAAATGTCTCTATCTCGTGCAGGAATTGAAGGAAGAGAAGGACGAGGTTGAAAAGACCATAAACAGCGTAGCAGATGAGATAGCAGGTAGGCTATCGATAGGCATACAGCGTTTGCCATGACAATGCCCCTGTCTGAGGAAGAGCCCTCAGACTCTGCAAGATCAATGCATGCATGGACAGACGCCTGCTGCAAAGGTCCTGGTGCAGACAGAATTACGGGCATGCCACACGTGCAATGAGCATGCCCTACTCCTGCTGTGGTTCTTATCAGGCATGAGTGACATTGTGCAGAGGACCTGGGGCTCATCATGGACAAAACAGTGAAGCTGGAGTGGCACAAGCTGGCCAACACCAGAACGCGCTGCCTGCGCATCACCCAGGCAAGTTTGCTGAAGCTCCCCCTGCAGCAATCCCCCTTCCCTCCCATCACCATGCGGCCAGGGGCTGTCTGGGGTCTGCTGAGCTGGACAGTCTCTTGTGGAGGGCTCTGTCTGGCTGTGCTTCTTCTCACGGAGTGCAAACCAACTCTGGCCTGGGGACATGTTGCATCACACTATTGGCCCCCTCAAACAATCCTGCAGAGCAAAAGTACCAGAAGTCAACACAACAGAGATAGGTCGTGGCTGGCTGTCTATATTCCCAACAGGTGCAGTATCAAGACTTCCAAGCAGCCACGTGGCGGCCTCGCATGTTTGGACCAACAACAATTGCAAGCAGTGGAGCACTCTCCCTGGGTGATTTGGCTGGCGCCTGATGATTGGCTGAGCGCAGACTGAGGAGAAGAAGGTGCGGAAGAAGCTGATGGGCGGGCGCTACCTCATGCTGGAGACGCGCAAGGACGGCACCAAGTTCACAACCAAGGGCCTGAAGGAGGCCGCAGAGCGCCTGCAGGGCATTTCCCGGTCCTACGACCAGCGCCAGCACGCCCTCGTTGAGCAGGTACAGTTCACCGCCATATGTACTCAATATGCCATCCTGGGTTAGCAATCTGCTGCTGGTGCATCACCAAGGCAATCATGCTGCTACAGCAGAAGTACTCTTGTCAATTACAAATGTTAGCTGTCCGTACAGGCTGACTCATCAACCTTGTACAACTCTGTAGCTCTGCCTAGACATGTGGTGCCTGGGGGCACCTACTCCCTCATTGCCATTGCAGCACAAAAGGCCACATCATCATTGGCGTCAAACATCTTATATGATCTGAGTGCTTGTTCAGGTGGTGAGTGTGGCGGCAACCTTCTGTGAGGTCTGGGAGGGCGTGACCAGCCTGATCGCAGAGGTGGATGTGCTGGCAGGCTTTGCTGAGCTGGCGACCAGCGCGCCTCTCGCATACGTGCGGCCCAACATGCTGCCATCTGACGCCGGACAAATCAAGCTGATCGGCTGCCGGTGATTTTATCTGCGCCCTCTACCTTCTGAGATACATCCCTTCCCCATGAACTCTGTGATGGCATGCAGGCACACAAAGTTTGCATGGCATCCTTCTCAGGCTGAGCCATGCACTATTGCTACAATAGATGCCCCAGGATCTGAGTCCCTGGCTGCGTGCAGGCATCCCTGTGTGGAGGCGCAGGACGGCGTGGACTTCATCAAGAATGACTGCATCATGGAGCGGGGCAAGTCCTGGTTCCAGGTCATCACCGGCCCCAACATGGGCGGCAAGTCAACCTATATTCGTCAGGTACTCACTCTCGGCTTATCTCCTCACAGCAAGCATTCCTTGGCTGCAAGTCATCACAGCAACAATGCAGTCCCTATGAGTTCACAGACCACTTCAGCACAAGGCCATGCGTGTTTCTAGCCCCTCGGCGAGCTGCTCGGATGGTCTTCCAGTGCTCAGGCAGACGGGTGCTCAGCAGTCTGTCAATTGCGAAACACAGCAGAGGCGCTGCGCTGTGCAGGCGGGGGGGAGCATGCTGATGGCGCATGTTGGCTGCTTGGCGCCCTGCGACATGGCCACGACTACGTTCCGCTGCCGTACTGGTCGCTCAGACCCTGTCAGCTATACAACATAGCAACAGCGCTGCGCTGTGCAGGCGGGGGTGAGCGTGCTGATGGCGCAAGTGGGCTGCTTCGTGCCCTGCGACGAGGCCACGATCGCGGTGCGGGACTGCATCTTCGCGCGCGTGGGCGCCGGGGACTGCCAGCTGCGCGGCGTGTCCACCTTCATGGCCGAGATGCTGGAGACGGCAGCCATCCTGAAGGTGTCTTGCCACCTTCCACCATCTGATCACTTGAGCTACTCTGACATGGCTGTGCTTGAGTGTCTGCTTCAGCCTCCTCAGACTATGCATGCTCCGGCATGCACTCAGGCAAAGCCATGACGAGTGAAGCTCAGCTGACCATGAGATCTCCCTGCCTGATGCCAAACCTCATCACTGGCTCTCAGGGCTAACCAGTGTTCCTGCGCACTCATTCCGATGTCCCAGCAGCTGACAGCTTCAGTTGAAGCATGTGCACCTGCTATCTGAGAGGATACTCTGCAAACGAGAGGCCTATGAGTTGCCTTACCGTGGGCCTGGTGGACCGCAGGGCGCAAGCAGCAAGTCTCTGGTCATTATAGACGAGCTGGGGCGGGGGACCAGCACCTATGACGGCTTCGGCCTGGCGTGGGCCATCTCAGAGCACCTCATGGCAGAGATAGGCTGCCCGACACTTTTTGCCACCCACTTTCATGAGCTGACGGCCCTCGAGGTGTGCCTCGCATTCGCTCCAGCCGACGGGCAGCCAACCATTGGCAGACACCTGGCCACCGGCATTTCAACCTCATGCCCTCTGTTGCAAAGCTGCCACAGGACCTGTTGGATTCATCTCACTAGCACATCAAAAGCGGGACGCTTGCCGTACCATCATTGGCAATCTGGCTTGACAGTGTAAGCCGTCTGCAAGTGTGCTGCCTGTAAAGGAGGCATGGCTTGGAGACCCCTGTGCAGCACAGATGAATCGGCTGGTTGTGCAGGGGCCTGTGGGAGTGTCAAACAAGCACGTGGAGACTGCCATTGATGAGGGCAGTGGCAAGCTCACCATGCTGTACCAGGTGTGCCTTGCTGTCTCAGCCATGCTGAATCTCACAGCCACAGATGGGCAATGTGTACATCGCGGATGGCCTTGTATGCATGACCAGGCGGCTAGGACACTCAATACTGGGCTTATCCCTGGCTCATAACAGGATCAGGGTCCTCTGGCCTTGCTCCAAACGCTTCGTGCTGCCATGGTGCACCTGCCGGAGCATGCTCAGCTTACCGGACCTGCTCAGGGAACCTCCACTGAAGCTGCTGCTCCTCATGCAGGTGGCAGAGGGTACATGCGACAGGTCGTTCGGGATCCATGTTGCGGAGTTCGCCAGATTCCCTCCAGAGGTGGTGGAGATGGCCAAGCGGAAAGCAGCAGAGCTTGAGGACTTCTCAGCTCCAGCAGAGGTGTGCACCTGCCTCTTGAAACTACATCCACGTCAGGCATAGCCTAACCTGGCAACCTCGGCTCTGGCCTTGCTGCTGACGTGAGCGAACAGCAGGAGTGGAGGATGTGGCTGCACATCTGAGCATGACTGGTGCACGAGGTCTCAACTTGAGGCAAGCTTGTGCCATCAGCACAGCACTCCCCAGGAATCTCATGCATGTCCCGCTGATAGGTCTGACGGCAAAGCTAATGAGCAATCATGCTGAATTTGTGCAGAGCCTCGGCCTTGGGTCCAAGGATGAGGGCGAGGCAGAGCGGGCTGCCAAGAGAGCCAGGACTTTCATGGAGGAGTTTGCTGCGCTGCCCCTAGACAGCCTGAGCCCTGAGCAGGCGGTGGCCCAGTCTCAGGCCCTGTACAAGCAGCTTGCAGCAGATGCTGCAAGCATGCCCACTCTTCAGCGGCTTCTCCAAGTGTAGCTCTGCGCTACTCTGGATTACGGGGAGAGTGCGATACGTCTGCCGCTCTTAAGGATGTGGAACGAGCAACTGCTCCTGGAACTTACACCTTGTTTCTAAACTCACCACTGGATCATAGAGGAACAGCATAATCCTTCCAACATTGCTCTTGACTTGGCTGACACTACTACGAGTCAAGAGTATGAAGCTGACTGAAAGCAAGCTGTGCAGCATTTACGGTGTGTGGGGACAGCTGATGCATTGCAATCTTGAGGAACTCCTGAGGACCTGGCACATAATCTTTGAGATGCACACTCTGGCAAGAGGGGCTGGTTGTCTTGCTGCAGATGCATTCTGGGAAGCCTGGCTGATGCACATGGACATTCTGCATGCCTGGGCTGCGTGCTCTCACGGTGACGCAACATGGGCAGTCACATCTCTCCGCAGGCAACTTGGGGATGGCAAGATCCAACGCCATGTTGTGGAAGGCCGCACGCAGGCTGTCGGCGACGCGGAGTAAGGTGCAGCCAGGAAGGTACTGGCCTGAAGGGAATGCTGCTGGCAAAACCCTGAATCTCTGCAGCGGGTCAACAGCAAGGTGGTGCTCACAACATGCCAGAAGCTTTGGCATGCCATAGATGGTAGCGCACTCCAGGATGTGCCAGAAGGCCTCCGAGGCTTTGTCCTGCAAAGCAGTCCCGTGTCACTAACAGCAGATCCTTGCGGTGCAGAGACATGTACCTAACAAGGACATGTCTATGACCGGAGAAAGCACGCTATGCAGCAGAAGCCAGTCACTATCTATGGTATACTGAACGAATATTAAGAGCGACCCATGCGTGTCCAAATGGGATGCAATATTCATGTTAATAGCTGATCAATCATGGAACGCATGAATTGCCAGAATCAGCATGTGCCTGAGACACTCTCTGGTGTCTCCAAGGTTGACTTTCATCAACCACGTGCACTGTATGCATAGTGCACTCAGCGCTGAACACACCTTCAGGTAGCTTGGCATCTCTGCGGGATCATGGTTGAGGCCAGCAATTTCAGACAGCACGGTATCGCACCGTTCCACAAAGCCCTGCATCAAGGCCAATCAATGATCACCCAAAATCGCAAATCGCTGGCAGTATTCAGGCAGGATACGCCCTACCACTCAAGATCATATCCATGCCTTCACTCTTCCACCGTAGAGGCTCATGACCAGTCTGGAATGTGAGTGGGGGAGCAGTCACCTTCAGACCGTACTTGTGCCCCAGTCGGGCAATGGATAGAGCGGATGCCTCTTCGATGTGCTCTTGGGGTGTCAGTGAGTACACGGCTGACAAGAAACTGTCGGCCTCCTCCCTTGAGCAGTCCTCGAAGGGCACTGTGATTTTGTTGGCTGGGGAAGCAGAGGATAGAGGTCCGTCATCCAGCATGTTGGCAAATGGTGACGAGCATCGCGCAAGGACGTGCGAGTGCACGGGCAACTTAGTGCCATCGTCAAGGCCGAGCAGGACGTCGCAGCTGATCAGCAGACATTTTGGCCCCTCTTTAAGGTACGGATGATCTCCAGGCATATTCAGATGTTGCTATACGGTGATGCGCACTCCAAGCTGCCCTTCTTTAGCTAGACGAGCTCTGAACACTCAGGTCTCGAGGCAGCCCTCGGAAACTGCGGCTGTATCATTCTGCCATCTTGGACCAGCAGACGGTGCTCAAGTGCTATTCTGGATGACGGTAGGATCTGACAGAGCCATGGGATGAGCTCTGCAGCTGATACTAGGTTGTGCGCTTGTACAAGGATGGGAAAACTGGGCACGTGCGTCTCGAGCATCCGACCTGGCAGACAAGTGGCAGATGTACTGGATGCCGGTGTGAGTGTGCCGATGCCCCGCATACAGAATTAACGGTGCGATGCTGAATGCTTCCGGGGAATTCTAGTGGCACATGACCAGCATGATAGGTGCTTAGCTGTAACAGGGCATTCAGACCATGTGTTCATGATCTGGGTATGAAGAGGACAGTAGATATTCGCTAGCACAGGGTATCTGGACAACTTGAAGCGGGAGAAGCATTTCCTAATCGCCAGAACGGGAGAAGGCAGGTATAATCGCTCCCCTGGGAGCTTCTGGCTGCGCACACTTACTCATTCAGCTATGCTTGCGGTGCGCCAATCCTCAGGCTACTCAGGCAGAAGAAAAGAGAACTTAAATATATTACTTGCCTCGGCCATGCTGCAGGACTCGGCCTGTCGATGTCCCATCATGGCAAGAGCCCTAGGAGCGCGCTCTCCGAGGGCCTCCTCGCCAGCAGCTCGCCGGGTGAAGTAGCGATTGACATTCCAAGGCCAGGGAGGTCATCCACTGCTTCGGCTCCAGGTATTTCGCCCGACAGCTCCTGGGGAAGCCCGACATAATGAGTGGACTTAAGGTGCTTCGACCTCAGTGCATTGTATCTGCTCTAGCCCATCACAAGGGGTACGCAACCAATGAGATAGCAGTGCAGTAAACAATGAGCCTGCTTGCACAGCCACTACCCAGGAGCAAAGCCACTCCTTTGACAGAAACCTCAGGAGGCGGAACAGCGGGCATGACCGCAGCAGCCCATCCAATTCCATGGACATTGCCCGGCGCCATGCAGCATCAGATGACTTCGGCGGTATGCAACACTGACCACCTCACCACCACACTGCTTGAGTGTTCATGCCTTTTGGAGCCCACATAGCCCACATTTTGGCGCACAGAACAACATCCTTAAGGGGCATTTGCTAGCGCATGCAGCTCCATCCCGCGAATGCGTCAGAGCTTCATTTCGCTGAAAGAAGGCCGTCTCTGCAGGAAAGTCTCCTCTGCTGGGGTCGCCCTGGCCGTACCTCATGCACAAGCGCAAGAATCACAATGCGCCGCAAGAGCATGCAGGCCCCACAACCGTGCCTGAGGGCACAGAGCAGGGGGACGGCGCAGAGGTGCTGTCTCCTCTTGCCTCATGCCTACAAGGCTGCACCTACGACACAGCATACCAGAGCTCTTGCATCCTGGCCTGTAGCAGCAGCGCGATGCTGCGCATCTCAATCACTGCCTCTCCAGCCTTATCCTTGCTTCAGCTCAGAGCTGAGGGTTAGGATTTCAACACCTGTCCAATGCATGCATGCCACATGCTGACCCACAGCCAAAATGCAGATCTCCCATTGCAGCTCACGTCTGCTGAGGTATCCACTCGCGAATGACGCAAGGTGCTCGTGCCCCTGCCCTACTCTGATGCTAACACCATTTGTGCTTCATCTGGGCTTGTGCTGCTCAGGCAGATGAGGAGGACATGCTGAATCCTCTGGCATCAGACGCGTCAGAGCCTGCTTCGATGGGGCGTCGCCGCTCGGGGCGCTTTGAAGAGCGCGTGTCCTTTGTGAGCGGCCGCGGCAGCTGGCATCCTACCAGCGGCCCAGACACCAATGGTACAGCTGTCCCTGCATCCCCTGTGGTCTGCACTTGTCTCCAAGATATCTGGAATCAACGGAGTTGCTGGGGCACATATGTCCAGAAGAGAGCACGCCACACGCTACAGCAGGGTTGTCAGGCATGCCTCATGGGTGTCTAGGACTCACCACAGCAATGCACTGCTGCAGCTGCCGAAGCAGGCGAGGTGTCAGGAGCCTCCAAGCTCCCCTATCTGGATTTTAGACTAGGGTAGAGCTGCACCATGTTGATGAGGCTGAGGCTGTCTGGAGGTGCTGCATGTTTCCCAAGGCCTCCAGTGAAAGAGGTGAGGACTTTGCAGGTGAGCCACTGCACACGGATGGGCGGGGCATGGAGGAGGGCGAGGCGCTGCTGCCGCAGCCGGCCAAGCAGCCGCCGTCCAAGCGCTACGCCAACGAGGTCCTCTACGGCATCATCAACGCCATTGTGGGCGCCCCTACCATGATCTCCTTTGCAGCCATTGTGTACCAGGTGCGCCTTCTCGCGGCATGTCTATGCTGTAGCTCTTGGCACAGGAGAGCATACTGCAGACAAGGCCCTCTGAGCTGCTTCAGAAACCTGCCTGCGCAGCCTTTGAGTGCCAGGCTGATGCTCAGCCTGCATCTATGCTGGAATTGTCAGGTCTCAAGTCATCCTGCTCTGAAATTATGTCTGCTGAAACCTCCATCGTTCCCTTGGCCTAGACCTGCTGTTGCCTTTCAGTGATCAAGGTGGTAACAAGGCTTGCATATCTCTGTCAGTAGAAAGATTCAGCCTGGCATTGCATGCCTGCCGCCACATGTATGGTCTACCTCTCTGGTGGAGGTACCGCAACCACCGGCTGGAACATATTGTGATGCAGCGCCCGCAGGCCAGCTGACAGCAGGGTACTGCTGGGTGCAGGATGAGCTCTACACGCCATACCTGGGCCAGCTCGCCAAGCTGGCATTCCTGGCCAGCGCCATGCACCAGGCCATCTTCACCATCTTCAGCACGCTCCCCTTTGCAGTTGGACAGGTACGCCTTGTCCCCTGACGCTCACCACCCGCAGCTCGAGTCTTTGCAGAAGGCCCCTGCAGCTCTTGGCCTCAAAAAGACCCTTTGATGCCCACAGCTGGTGTCTCCGGCCACTTGGATCAGCAGCTCCCTGCCTCATACATACACTCCCATATTATTACTGGTCCAGCAGAGCCCCGTAGATGCCCTTGGTAAGATGAAGGCAGCAGCTGTACTGGGCTGAGGGTTGGTTGTGTGCTGTGCGCAGGTCCAGGATGTGGGCCTCATATTTCTGAGCGCCATGGCATCGTCCATAGCGCTGCTGTGCAAGGAGGACGGCTACGAGCCCCGGGAAGCGCTTGGGACGTCACTGCTCACACTGGCCATTGCCACCTTCATCGTCGGCATCCTCATTGTCCTCGTTGGTGCGCCTGACTGCCTGCCCAGCCTGCCGGTTGTTTTTGGCATCGCTATAGCGTGCTGCATGGGCATGCAGCACCCCACAGAAAAGGATCCAGCCACTTGCTGAGTGTGAAGTACCGCAAGGCCATGTCTGCTCAAGGCATGTACGTCTGCAGCCGGATCTGAGAGCTCAGCACAACCCCCAGGAGGACCTTAATGTCTTACTGACTCATTTCAGGGAGGCTGACTCTTCCTGTATGCTTGCAGGGTACTTCAAACTAGCCAGCCTGGTCCAGTATGTGCCTTTGCCCACAGTAGGAGGCTACCTGGGTGAGCCCATCCAATCAAATGAACCTATCTAGCTGCTTACATCTCCGCAAGGCTAAGAGCCTGATTGCCAGAGAGTCTTACAGGGGACGGAAATTTATTTGCAGGCTTGCTTTTGGGATACTTCAGGAGGCCAACTGTGACCTTGATGCTGCAGGGTATGTGGGATATTTCTGCCTTGCAGCCGGTGTCAATCTCGCCTGTAATGTAGAGGTATACCCTCTGCTCAACCTTGCTGGTCTACACCCGCACAATATCACCTGGCTTCAGCGATGCAGCCCTTGCAGAGCAAGCATGTTGAGCTCAGCCTGGCTGTGGCAAATCTCCATCGATTCACTCTATCAGATTTACTTCGCATCTCTTTGACAAGGTGTTTTGTACACAAGGATCCTGCAGAGTATTGCTGATTGGACCATCTCCCGCAATGCAGATCAACACCTTTCAGAGCTGGAGGAACATCGCCAACGCAGATGCGCTGATCAAGCTGGCTCCGGCAGCGGGCGCCACCCTGCTGCTGCTGCTAACGCTCAAGTTTGGGCGCAGCCCCCTGGCGCTACCCGCTGTGCTGGTCTGCATCCCTGTGAGTTGCCGCTCCTTGGTCTGTGCATGCCAGACACATTGCGCTCTGGTGCTGCCTTGCTGTGATCATCTGTGAGCAGCCTCTTCAGGCATGTGCTTGTTGGTGCAAGCTTTATCACATTCTGCCAAGGCCTGTGAGCCCCTGCAGAGTTCATACCGCACATCATGCAAGGCGTTGACAGCGGAGATGTGACCAGAAGCTGGCATGGCTGCAGCAGAACCGTGATGACCATTGAAATTCTCATGGCAGGTGGTGTTCCACATTGTCCTCCTAGCTACCGGCACCTCACTGCAGCAGGCAGCCGACGCTCACTGGGTGATGCAGCCAGAGGTGAGGCATCACAGCTGCAGCCCACAATTCTTGATTGGCGTTCTTTCAAGCTAGTGCGATGGAGGCAGCCTGAAAGCAGTGTAGGATGTTCTGGCGCCCATGGAAGGTCTTCCTAGGCGCCATCCAAGACAGGCAGCTGCTGGATGTGTCTGGGCCAGCACTCACACCTGTCATGCTCCTTGCAGCCTCCCAGGTATTTCTGGCAGATCTATGAGCTCTTCAACATCCACGATGCACAGTTCGATGGCGTAAGCTTCTCGGCCATGTTCAAGCAGTTCCCAAAGGTCATCGGCCTGTTTGTGGTGGTGGCCTTCGGCAGCAGCCTGGACGTGGCTGCTATCCAGGCGGACTCTCCTGAGCCCCTGGACTACAATCACGAGCTCAAGACAGTTGGTAGGCAGCCCAATGCTTGTCTCACTTCACATATATCATCAGGCGTGCTTTGTATTTGCATTTGATGCCCCTGAAGGTCAGACTAACCTTCACACCCGGAGCGTCAGATGCCCAGGCCCTTCCGCCTGATGACACATGTGAAGGCACTGCAGGATCCACACCTGATACTGATGAGCCTCACTGCAATTCTAGAAACCTTGACAATCTTGCGCATTGCCGTGTCAAGCTGTATCACAATCAGGTGCATTAGTGCTGGGTTGGCGCCTCAAGACATGCTCACAAGCAAGCTGCTGCCTTGCGATGCAGGGCTGAGCAACACGATCACTGCTCTGACAGGAGCTGGGCTGACCGGCTCGTACATCTTCAGCCAGACCATCTTCAGCATGCGCGCTGGCGTGCACACCCGCCTGCATGGCGCCATCATTGCTGGTGAATCCCCACCTCCTGCATCCACTCCCTGCAGTCCTGTCCCCATCTCTCCTTGTGCAACATGCTGTCAGCCCTGAGTCTTTTTGCAGCTCATGGCTGGTGTATGGCCTTGCGTTGCCTGCATGCGGTGGCAGACTGGCCAGGCAATGGTCTGTGGAGCGTCACATGTCTCACTGCCTTTCATACGCGATCAGCGCATGCACAGCCGTCCTTTCCTGATGGGCAACTGACAATGATGGCTTCTTCATAGACGGCGAGTCAAAGCTCTGTGTCTGTTTCAAAGCTGCCTCTTCTCAACCCTGCAGTATATCTGCTGCAGGTGTGGAGCTGGCGCTGTTCCTGCTACCCATCTCTATCATCCACTACCTGCCCAACTTCTTCTTCGGGTCTCTGCTCATGCTGTTTGGCGTGGAGATCCTCCTGGACTGGCTCATCCACTCCTTCAAGAAGGTCAGCCTGCTTTAATATACGCGTCCATAGAGTAGACTGGAAGCTTTGTCCGGCAAACCACAGCAACTTGTATGTGTAATGGGCCTAGAAACATGGCCCTGATCTGTGGTCATGTCTGTCCGGCATTCAAATGCTCCTTGTCCATGTCCTTAAGCAGTCTTCAGCAGACATGTCCCTGGGTAAGGGCGTTGTCCCTCTGGAGCACTGACTGAGGAAGTGCCCCATGTGCAGGTGTCGCGCATGGAGTTTGTGCTGCTGTGGGCAACCTTTGTCGCCATCATGCTGACGGACCTGGAGAGGGGGATCGGGATTGGCATCATCATGGCTGTGCTGTACTTCGCATACTCCTACGCTCAGGCAAGCATTTTCTCAACTAGATGTCCTCCTGTTAAACACTTATCATAATAAGCCTGACACATTTGACGATGTTTCTGGGCTCACAGAGACTGTTCCAAAACCTTGCTAAGCTTTTCTCTTGAGCAGATTCTCAGTGAGGTCCACCAGCTTGGTAAGATGTGTCAGGCTCAGTGTCATGGTCAATATTATGGCCGCAAGGATGCCTGCCAGAAAGCAAAAGTTTGAGAGTGCAAGTGGGTGTGGTAGGGCACTTCAACAGCTCTCTAGTACCTTTAGATTGTGGAGCAATTGCAAGCGGTGGTGCAGGTCACGGTGAAGGCGTTCACAGTGGTGCCCACGAGGAGCGGCGTGCTGAGGGCGGTGTCGGAGCGGGAGGTGCTGGACCTGTTCAACGCCCGCCTGGCCGCCATCTCCCTCAGCGGCTTCATCTTCTTCGGGTCCAGCGTCAACATCTCGGACCAGGTGCGCGCATGTACCGGCTCTTTCAGTTCCCGCAGCTGCCAGACCTTGAGTGGTAGATGCTGATCCGACCCCAATGATGCCTCTCCGCATAAGGCTTGCAGGGGTGGCTGACCGCATAGCGCCTAGCCCTTTGCGCACATGGCAGGTGATAAATGTAGCAAGGATGCTGCTGGCGCATGAGGATCGAAATCGGAAAGTGTATCTCTGCATGCGCATGAGGGTGCTGTGGCGCCAGGTGCAATGTCTCTTGTACACTGATCAGCACCAGCTGCACACCACAGGTGATGGCTGTGGCGCGGACGCTGGTGGCGCACGAGGACGCGGTGCTGGAGGCGGAGGCCAGCAACCCCACGCAGCGCAAGGCGCGCGAGCTGGGCGTCGACCCGCTCTGGGCGCCCGACCGCAAGGCGCAGACCGCCGCCGCCTTCGCCTCGGCGCCGCGCTTCCTGCTCCTGGACTTCAGGTGCGGGCCTTCTGTGATGCTGCTGGCCATTCCAAGGCCAAAGTCTACTGCGGAGGGGCATCCTTGCCCTGCAGTCTGCTAGAATGAAATTTAGGTTGACATCAACGCACTTGCTGCCAGCCATGCTCGAGGCCACGTTGTGCTGCAGAAATTTAATCTGACCACACTCCTGCTCCTGGACTTCAGGCGCTGGCCATCTGACTACTGCAGGCTCTTCTTGGGTGACACTCTGCTGGGCATGGGAGTCTCGATTTCCCTGACAGATAGTGCTTGTGCTTGAGCAGGGCTGTGCATGGGCTGGACGCAACGGCGGCGCAGACGTTTGGGACGCTGTTCAACATGCTGGAGAGCCTGGGGGTGGAGCTGGTCATCACGCACATGGAGAACCCCGAGATGGAGAAGCTGCTGCGCGCGCACGGCGTCATCGGCTCCAGCTGCTGCATGTGCGCTCCCGCCCCCTTAGGGTCTGCCTGACCCTCTAGAGGGTCATACACTTATTGAGCAATTCACCTGGAGAACCCCAAAATGGAGAAGCTACTGCTCTCATGGCATCATCGGCTCCATCTGCTGCATGTGCGCGCCCGCCTTCCTTCTGGTTGCAGGAATTCTGTCCTTTGTCGCAAATCACTGGCCTTTGGATACGTGCAGCGGTCATGATGCATCCAAAACTAAGATGCAGCTGCGTGCATGACGTGACAGGCTCCAGCTTTGCTTGGCGGCGCCATCCTGTGCAGTTATGCATGATGCAGTTATCTTATTGTAGTGTGGCTATATGGCACATCCTGTGCACCTCCCAATACGAGCAGCATCTCAGGTCTGGCCAGTTTTACCCATGGCTTCCAGAGTGCTCTCACTTTGCAAGCCCTACAGAGCCTTACACCCTCTGGCGCATTGCAGGGCTTTCGCCACAATGGAGGACGGCATGAGGTACTGCGAGGGGCAGTTCCTGGAGGTGGCCCAGAGGCATGGCCTGTGCCGGCCATCCAGCTCAGTCCTCACGCTCACAGACATCCTCGAGCTACATGCCAGTGTGGTGAGTGCCTCTACGATGTGATCAATTGTCTTGATCAGGAGAGATGTTACTCCCCTCCCAGACAACACAATGCATTGCTGACTGTACGAGTCGGGGGCCTGGCTGTTTGTCCTTATGAGGAATCCTTTCCTAGGCGCTTGATGTTTTGCCGGGGTCGTATTGCTGATTGGAAATTGCTCTGCAGATCCCTGGCAAGTATGTCATGGCAGACATTGCTCAGCGGCTGAGCGAGTTCATGAAGGAGAAGCAGTATGAGGCAGGCGAATGCCTGACAGAGGTGGTGACCGGCTTCCAATCAGCATCGAAAACTCGTGTCCTGTTGTGTATCTTTGGCATTGCTTTGCATGCAGCTCTGCAATCCTGTATGCTCAAAGACTTACATACAGACCTGAGGTGGGATTGCAGATGGGTGAGGATTCGGATAGCTTCTACATCATTGAGGAGGGCACAGTGAGCGTGGAGGCATCCTTTGTGGACATCCCTCTGGCTCAGAGAGCTGTGAGCTTCCCAGTGAATGTCGCCTCGCCAAGCAACGGCTGGTGTGGCTCTGTCCCTCTACTATCTGCGCCTGCTCGCCGAGTATTGCCTTGCCTCAAAGCTGGATGACGCTGGCATGCTTTTCATCCTGCAAAGCAGCAATGAAGGGCTAGTACTCTTGAGCATGTCTTCTGTGCGCAGCTTGCTTCTGCAGGCTGCTTTGCCAGGCTAACTTCCTCTTACAAGGCAAACTGCTCATTGCAGGCGCTTCATGTTTGGGCCAGGTACTCTGACAGGGGCCACAGACTTCATCCTGAGGCAGCCCCGGACATTCCGGGTGACTGCGCAAGAGGGCAGGGTCCGCGCAGTCAGCATGCACCGCTCTGAGTTTGAAGCCCTGGCTGACAAGGATCCCGAGGTGAGCAATGCACTGGCTAGTGCATAATTGGTATATAGATTGCTCGCACATCATGCACATTGCCTGAGATGTGGTTTTGCATACCTCATATGGACTTGTGCTTGTATGCATGATCAGATGTGGGAGGCTGGTTGCATAGAGTTGCCAGATGCATGGACTGAAGGTTCAGCAGGCGGCTGGGAAACATGCCATGTCAGGTCCCTTCCTCCGTCTAAAGGATATGTGAAGGGCCGTGTTCTGGCTGTGCAGGCCATGATCGTGCTGCTAACAATGCTGACGCGCACATCCGTTGTGGATGCCACACACGTGTGGGAGCAGCTTGCCAGGCAGAATGCAAGCGCGCCCTGAGGCTGCTGAGCACATCTGTTCTAGTACAGGACGCGGGAACTGACCAGGCTTTAGGAATCATGCATGTGCTACCGTGCAGCACCGGAAGGCCCTTCTCTGAGGCCCACCCTTGCTCTGACAAGCATAGCTTTGTCTTCTCGTATCAGCTGTTGAATGCATCAGCTTCTGCAGTGTCTCCAGGTTTCGCAGTGTTCTAGGATATAATGAGGAGTTGCTTGTTATGCTTAGCTGAGGTTATGTGTCATGCTGTCTGTGCGTGTTGCTCGAAGAAGCAGAACAGCAAATTGAGACGTTGTAGCTCTGCGGGTCAATACGTATAAGAAACCCCAAAACGCATGTACGTCGATCTATGGACTGCCGGCTCTGGACAGAGCAGACCCAGGACAAAAACCCCCAGTTTGTCGGAGCTCGGTGCTCCTCGTGCTGCATGTGAGAGGCTGGAGGTACCCTTAGCAGCACATCTGTCGAAGAGACCACTTGCTTATGACTGGACAGAGCTTCAGAAAACAGCCCACCTTATCGGCGCAAGCACCGAATAGGGTTGCACAAGGACCGTAGCTGCCCAAGTTTCGTGGGCAGCTTCGGCAAGTTGGGCACCGGCCGAGTACGCCATGGTCATGCTGCCGCGCATGCACGCTCGTCGCATGAAGAGCCGCTGACAGCCTCTTTTGGTCTGGGAGAGTTCGCTGAGCCTGACCTGCTGGGGAGAGGAGCTGCGAGGCCACCACCGCCTCCAGTGCTCGAGCGGTCGACCCCAGGGTGAGGCCTCCCCGCAGCCCCGTTAAAGAACCCTGGCCTACCTGCCGTGGATAATTCACACAGGACACATTTCCAGAACTTTGCGCCGGCTCCCACAGACATTTTATGCAGTTCACAGACCCTCCTTGTATGTGGCCGGGGTTGTGGTAAAAGCCCTCCTTTGACTGCCTGGTGACCTATGGTCTCGAAGCCTGCCAACTTCAGACAGGGCTGAGGCTTGCAGCATGTCTTCAATATTCCGAATTTGCAGCTTTCTCCGGGGAGAAAGGCCCGAGGTCGAAGAATTAAGCCGGTCTTTGTGGTCAACATATCTGCAGGATTAGGCGTTGAAGTATGGACGGAAAGCGTGGAAGAGTGCGAGACCCAGACTACTACGAGGGAGATGACTACAATGATGTGGTGGGCCCCTCCCTCCTTCGTTCCCGCGGCCTGATCCTTCACACACGAGCGGAGGCGCTGCAGGGATCATGATATCTCCAAGCACCCTGTCTGCGCTCCTGCGCCATTCATCCTCCGTATCGACTTTATCACACTTATTCATCACATCGAGGGCATGAGAAGTCCTGTAAGCGGCCTGTTTGACTGCTGCAGACGTATGTGCCTCAAAGAACATCCTCCAGGAGGAGGGCTACTGCAGTGGACTTCAACAAGTGGGGGGTGAGCTTTTGTGATCCTTTGGATGTTTGAAATCTCTCCTGCCACAGATGTCAGAGTAATCTGCAGCCTATGTCAAGATGGCTGGACATCCTGAGCTTCACCGCGCCTGCTGCCTTGTCAGTCCTGGCGTCCCATAGTGCATCTATGCACGAGGCCTTCCATCAGACGGTTCTGAGTGCAGACCAAAAACTGGCGCTAGGTGTGAGGAATGCTGGTGTGGCCTTGTGCAGACGGCGTCCCTACGGCGGTACAATGCTGTGCACAAACTTCTGGACATGCACAGCGGCACCCGCGAGGAGCTCATCACTGCCATCCAGCGGCACTGGGCACTCCAGGTATGGAGCATGTGACACGCCTGCGCTGTCAGCAATTAGAGCGTACATCAGCCTGCGGAGTCATCTGCGCTGTGCCCTGGAATCTGCCACTAAAGCCCATGCCTCAACTCAGCTGTCTGATGACAGGGTGCTATCACGTCATAGCCACCTTTGAAGGCTGATATGGCTAGTGTGATGATGTAATGGAGGAGTATGCGTCTGCTGGCTGAGAGGCAGATGCTGTCTTGAGTAGGTAGTGGATGAGGAAGCCACCATCCAGGCACTGGTCAACATGGCCAGGAGGAAACACATCGAGAGGGAGGCCAATCTGGGTGTTGGGGCTGCCATCAAAAAGCCGCGTTACATTGGCAACAAGCCGGGCCCGAAGGCCATGCGCTGATTCCTGAAAAGGCACCCTGACTGCTGGTGGAAAACACCAGGCCTGGATGACATTCTTGATGCATGGCACGTGACACCACCTAGGACAATGTAGAGCAGCAGACCTACAACCTCCTTCGTGAGTCTCAATGTGTGACATCTGTGTGGTCCTCATGTTTGACGCTCCAAGGTACCACACCATGACAAGAAGACAGACTGGGTAAGACCGCGCGTGAGCCCGATGTATTGCATGAGGAGATTAAGATGCAGCACAACGTCTGAGGAGATCTGCAAGTTTAGGGGAGCTTTCTATGGGGTTATCTGTAGAATATGCTTTAGGGGTAGTCTCTGATCTGTGTCAGCTTACTCTGACGCGTCTGTGCGATGATTTTGTTACTTCTTAGAGACAAGGGGGTAAATGCTGTGACTTGGAATGATTTCAAGATCCTAGCGAGCAGACAGACATCTGACACACCATCACTCCACTTCACACAGTCTTACCAGAGCTTTCTGACTCTCCTGAGGTTCCCACCTACTCTGCAAAGCGCCTTCGCATAGGTACCATGTAGGCAACATGCCTGAACAATGTATCCCTTTGGCAGGAAGCGCGTGCCATGCAGATGTCTGCTGCAGAACTTTAACACTTGCGCCAGTCTCTTCCAACACATGCACCCTGACCAGACTGCGTGCAGTCCGCAGGTGTTCATCCCACACAAGGTTGCTGCTGACGCTGCACAGCTGCTGAGACTGCGCCACACACAAAGATGCTGCCGTGGCATGTGTACGCCGCTCTCTTCCTGTAACCTCCTCAAGCGGGAAGCTGCAGGTTCTTGTTGCTCTTCCACGCCAGGAAGTAGTAGTAGAAGAAGTCAATGTACAGCCCCGTCTGCAGCACCCCACTGATCCATACAATCCATTGCCTGTAGTTGGGCTCTGTCATGAAGCGGTAGATCCAGTTCAGGATGTACAGCCCCCTATACGTCCTGCGGCATCAGCACCCTCCATCAGCGCCAGTCATCATGACTGATACAATAACCATCTGTGTAGTGCTCAGCACCCTGTCAAAAAGGAGGGGCTGCTGCTGTGCGTGCTGCTGCCAGCACAGCCAGACATACTTCAACGTTCTCATGGTATTTCATTGGTGTTGTGGCACGGGTGAGGTGGCATGACAGTAGTAGCTAGCTGAGCAGTCAGCCAACGGAGACTGCCCGACAGGCAATGCAATCAAGTTTGTGAAGTGAGGACAGTCACGTCTGCTTCATGCACCTTTCTCTATGTAAGAGCACACAGCGCGCTTTATTGAGATACAGCAGGCGCTTCAGGGGACGTATGCGGTGCTGCAGTACAGCACAGTTCAGCATACTGAGCCGTGCGTGACGAAGCAGAGTGGCGAGCTCACCCCAGCAGGAAGACATAGTTCCCGGTGAGGTTGTCTATGTTCTGCGTCCGTTGCAGCATCACCAGCTGCGGCAGAATGGCCACTGCCTCCAGGTATATCGAGAAGGTCCACAGAATCTGCAGGTCAACATGCAACCTCTCAAGCCCCTTCCGCGCGCACTGCCTCAGTGTATCCAGTCTGTGAGATGCACCAGATAGTCGACGCTTCAGTGCTTCCTCACATGAGCCACAACGCCCCAGCATGAGGTGTGAGACGGTAGTCAGCACCAGCATCATCTGCCGTCAGCCATCACAGTATGCATCCTCTTGCCTGAACCTCAGGGATGTGCATGCAGGTGCTCCCAGTGATGCTGGAGTGCAGTAGGAGCAGGTGCATGGCAGTGATGATGTGGAGCTTGGAGTGAACAGGACACTGGAAAGGGGACAGGTGGAAGCAGGAAGCTGACCTCGATAGCCGTCCTTTCCTGATTGACGATCAGAGCCAAAACTGCACACGGGACCAGCAGAAAGACCGATCTGAAGGTGTCCTGGTCCTTGTCATAGCTGGCGCGAATGGTGGGGTGGAAGCGCATGAAATAGATGATCGAGAGTGATGTCCCCAGGAAGACCAGCTTCATGACAGTGTTGTACCTGCACAGCAATGTCTGGGTCGGCCATACATCTTACTGGGCACCCTGATTCCTGCTCACACGCAATACTCGCGGCTCAGGGGAGCTGTTATCAAGATAGAAGATAGATCAGACCGCTTACAGCGAGATGAAGCGGGTGAAAATGTCCAGATAGCGGCAGATGAAGACAAGAGCATACAGCTCCTGCGTCTGCAGCGAGATGCCTGCACCATGAGGGCTTCGTAAGCACTTAGATGTACAGTTAATCAGACTGTAGGTGTGAATCAGTCGAAGGACACGTTGCAGTCCAGCAGTAAGAGGGGAGGCGGTCAATCAAAGCTACAAGCTCAGCACAACCAGGTGATGCTGGTCATGACAGCACTTGCGCGGCACAAGCTGAAACCTCTGTCCCGTAGTGTAATGCATGCACCTTTATCCATGATACTGGGGAGCCTGAGGGGGAGATACCTCTGCATGATCGTGTTGCATGGATCTTCAGCAGCAGCACCATGATGGACAGCAGGTGGGTCATGTCCCCTGCTAGCCGGAAGATGTTCATGATGGGCTATCTCTGACAGGCACTCGGGGCTCTGATCTTCAGGCTCAGAAATCAGCAGACTAGCATCCGGTATAGAGCTCAGGTCATCTAGTGTGTCACACATAGCTCTGCATGGCTTCTCTGGATAGCTTGGGCTTTCGTGTGCACAATGTATAGTCTGCACTGCCCCATCGCACGCATTCTGGCAAGGTATAGAAGGGGGTCCTCTTTTGGACATGCCATATTCGGCACACATTTCTCGGAGCAGTATTTTACCACACTTGCGTTCACTTAAGTTGCCTGTCCATCATAATAAGGAGTGCCATTCAAGCAATACGTACGCGTGATCGCAGCTTCAACCGGGCATTCTGACATGACTGTGCGGCATCTTGATGTATGGAATGACGCAGCACTGATATTGTGGGTTGCAACCTAGCGGAGTTGTGACATTTGTATATCGATCAAGAAGAGAAAGCAAGGAATGGCTGCCAAGCCACTTGTGTCATTGGATATCTGGTCCGACCTTGCATGTCCATGGTGGTGCGACTCTCAGAACATCTTTTGTACGGTAGATACGATGAGCACTGTGAGACAATGCAAACATCACAGTGCTTTTGCAGCTATGTTGGGAAGCGGAGACTAGACAAAGCCCTGGAACTGAACAAGGAGAGGGCCAACTTCAGGATACAGTGGTGGGGGACAGCAGACATGTCCTTTCACCTTCATGCATCCCACGATGGACTGCTGTCCTCCCAAGCCTGATTGCTGAGGCCGTGTGATGCAGGCATCCCTATATGATAGATCCAGCAACAAAGCCAGCAGGTCAGATCTGGCATGCCTGAGTTATGCACTGCACTGATTGCCAGACTGGAAACAAAGACTTGGCCTTTTGCTCTACCATCTTATTCACATCTTCAGACATTCAGGAGAGGACTACATGGCATACAACAGGCGAAGGTGGGGGAGTGATGGGTGGACAAGGTGACTCATGTGCATTCTGCACAGTGCCACTTTTAACATACTGAGCATCTGGGATCTTGGATATCTTCCCTTGTCAGCACTGCTGCTGAGCATCCTGCAGCACTTTGACCGGGATCACAGCACTCCTCGTGCAGCTTCCTTGCATCTTGACAACCCTGAAACACCTCACCATTCCAGGGCATTGAAGGAGTCAGGCGGTTCTGATGGTGCTCTCTTTTCGAACTGGCAGACATGGCCAAACACTCTGCAGGTAAGCTGTGCGCTTTACTCTAGCTTCGCCATGTCTGAGGTGGAGCAGTTCCTGAGCATTTGGTATCACATATCTTGAGCTTGAGGCGTGACGCCTGTTCCTAGATCACGCTAAATTAGCGCTCGTCCTGCGCCTCTCAAGAGAGGAGCACATGTGGTGCGCAGGGCCATCGCCTGGTGCTGCTGGCAGAGAAGGAGGGCAAGGCCTCCCAGGCTGAGGACCTGCTCTTTGAGGCAATCTATGAGAAGGGGCTGAACATCTCAGACATCTCGACGCTGGAACACATAGGAGAGGAGCTGCAGCTGCCCGAGGTATTGCCGCTGCTTTTTTTCTACTCTTGCAGCAGTGACCATGTCATGCTTTCATGGAGGATGCAGCCAGATGCAAGCTGCTGTATCTGCCATGGCAGCCAGATTTACACAGGAGCATTCTCAGCATATCGTTCCCGTACCACCTCATGCGATACCTCGACATGGCATGTACCTGGCATGCGTTGCATGATGGGTAGCTGCATTCATCTCATGCCTTATGCAGGTCAGGAGCTTCCTCCAGTCCAGTGAAGGCAAGGCTGAGGTGCTGCAGCGAGACACAGAAGCGAAGCAGCGGCTGAACATACATGGGGTGCCTCACTTTCTGGTGGGTGGGGCAGACAGGCAGGAGCGTGTGAGCCTACACGGCGCCCAGAGCATCGCAGCTCTCTCGCGTGCAATACAGCAGGCTGCTGCCTGAAGACATGTCAGCAGAAGTTTCAATGCTCACCTTGAGAAGCCATGCATGTCAGCTGTGAACTACAGATGTAGAGGACCTAGGACCCAGGCCTGTGTCTGGAGCACACCTAGTCTTACACTGTCACCCAAGCCCCTAGGAGCAATCATGTATACTTATGCCTGCAGCGCACTAAAGCTGCAGCTGAGGTGCACTCCAGAACACATGTGCATGCATAATCACATTGCCTTCCACATGTGTATGGCCATGGAATGTGGTTTCTGGCCCATGGGTCGGCGAACCTGTCCGTGAGTGCAAGGCTTCATGTGGATCTCTGACATGGCCTTAAGCCCTGGCAGTGGCCTGGATGCTGCACCACAAGCTGCAATATGACAGGCATGTTGCCGTGCATTTTGGGCAGCTCCTGTTTTGGCAAAGTACCACACCCTGATTCCACCCCTCTCCTTGGACGGGTTCGCCTCAGCAAGCTCGGCCTTGTTCCGCCTCTCGAAAGGAGAGTGGAGGAAGGGGCTCTTAGGAAGGTAGGCAAGGCGTAGCATAGGCAGGAAGCCAGCAAGACAGAGGGCTGGGACCACCTGAGATGCCATGGGCTCAGACGTGCAGGAGAGGCACCGGCCCCAAAGGCTCCCTAGAAGCTGCAAACGGGTAAGAGAGCACACGTCTCTCGAAAATGATTTCAAGTATAAACGCAGCAGGACATTGCAGGCCCAGCCAGGCTCATTGGACTCGTGAGTCTGCATGTCATGTCTTCAAGTTGGGGCAATTGATGATGGTGCTTGGGCTCATTGCCACACAAAAGCGCTCAGGATTTGGACTTCACCACTAGGCACCACGATCACACAAGCGTCTACATATGAGGAACTTGATAGATGGGTGTGTCAAGCATCCAGGTGGTGTCATATGAGGAGAGTGAGGACATCACAGAAGTGGGCTCTCATGAGGAAGGCTCAGCAACTGTGGAAGTGCACCTTCATCCACATCTTGAGCCCTTGGAAAGCAAGATGCTTTCAGGTGTGATGCCACTAAATCACTGTGCATGCAGTGCGGTGCGCTTCTGGTCTTGTCATCTCCCCACATGTCCTGGCAGCTGCTTGCATCGAGGGCGCTGTAAAGCATGCCACACTTGGCAATGAATGATGCATACCCAGCATTCATGCAGAGCCTTCACAGTGATGCCCAGCGAGCACATGCTGAGAGACCAGAGCTCATGACATCACAAGCATACGTTTCTCTTGACATGCAGGCGGGCGTGAGGACGCCTCAGAGGCGCAAGGAAGGCTCTTGGCTGTGCAAGGCCCGCCTTTAAGGGCGCTGAGGGACCTGGCATCCCCGGACGGCAACAGCATCTCCTACCTCACAAGGGATGAGCTCCTGCTGCAAGCGTACCAGCTACCACAGTCCCAGGAGCAGCAGCGACGAGTTGAGCTGCTCGATGGGCATCCGCCCCCTGGGATAGGAGCAGGACACCACTCTGCCGCAGTGCACAGCAGCTCCAGCCCTGCATCTTCTGGTGAGCTGCCATGGCTGAGCACCCTGCAGCTGCATAAGCTCGCCGTACCTCATCAGTAGGGCTGCACAAGCCTGCGGATGGTGCAAAAGCTGCTCTGGCTTTACAATGTGGGCTGCAGTCAAGTGCATGAGCAAGTTACTGCTTCAAAGGTCTGTGGGGATCACATCACTGCAGGCAGCGTGTCATTCGAGTTGTGTTTGCTTCTGCAGTGCAATTGCGTTGATATTCCACATAGACTGCATGCCATCCCATACCTGTGATATTGTCTATGACAGGGCTTCACATACCTATATTTATTGCGCCAGTTGCTGTGTCCTTTGTATGGGCCAGGGTTTAGTGTCTGCATCTCTGATAACCCACCTTGGCTGCATGATGCAGGTGGCTGCAGCATTGAGGTCTTAAGCGTGCCATCGCTCGCCATCTTTCAAGTCCCTAGCCAGCCACCTCAGCACATGGACCGCACGAATGGTCATGCTCAGCACTCTGAGAGCCACAGCGACGATGCTCCACGGCGTCAGCAGCAGGGGCATGCCAGTGCTCATGAGCATGACCTGAGCCCCCAGCCCAGGTTAACAATGCAGAACGACAGGCAGCATCTATGCGCCAGCCAGCAAAAGGATGTCAGCAGCCCTTCAAATGAGCCAGACAATGACAGCAGATGTCAGCACGACAGTGCTCCTGGCAGGGGACCCATGTTCACATCACCTCCAGAGACCGCCCGCCAGCCTTCACTATCTGTCAATGAGAGCGAACAATTCAAGTCAGCCCTGCCAGGCGTGGGACTCACAACCAGGGGGCTTCCAGAGCACATGCCTCAGCCATCGATATCAGACAATCAGGGCAGACATTCCCAGTCAGCTTTGCCAGAGCTAGGGCATGCCAGTGAAGTTTCTCAGCCAACCAAATCTGCCAATGAGAGCAGCCATGCCCAATCAGCGCTGCCAGAGGCAGGGCAAGCCACTGAGATGCAGCCTGCAGAGGGGCAGGGCACTGGGCAGCATCTGACAGCAGCCATGGAGCAGCTTCTGGCTAACCTCCCCGACATTGATGTTATCGCCAGCCCAGACCTTTCCCAGCATCCGCACGACAACAGGGAACAGCCTCCTCTTCCTACACGCGAGGAACGCAACATCCCTGAGCAGCTCTCTGACCAGGGCCAGCAAATGCATGCTAGCGAAGAGGCGTGCGCAGCACATCAGGAGCAGCCACAGGCAGTCCTGGATCAGGAAGCTGCAAGCCAGGGACCAGACAGGGGCGACCAGGCAGGCCACTCAAATGCTAGTGAAATCACGAGTCAGCCTGCCAGCTTCCTCTTCGCGCACCCTACACAGAAGCAGCTCAGGAAACAGAAGAGGGGAGGGGTGCTTGTGCCGGTTGTGGACCCAGCAATGAAGGCCTGCAAGACCAGGATCAGCCCTGGCATAGCAGCAATCCAGCCGGATCCCGTGCCTCCTGGCATTGAGGCTGTTGCGAGAGCTGTTCAGGTCCTCTCGCGAGCACCGCACACTGTCAGTATCAGCGGACCAGTGCAAACAGTGGGGGCAGAGGCACAAGCTGCAAAGCCAGCGCCCACCAGCATAACACAGTCAGCGCACCTGACCGTCCCGTCACTGCCGAAAGCATCACAGCCGGCCACAAACTTCATAAGTGAGCTGCAGTTAGATCTTGCAGCGAGGGTGCTGGCCAAGCAGCCAGATCTGGCACAGGGGCTGCAGCAGCTCTCCAGCGTGCAGCAGAAAGGCCTCAGCCACAGCCACATGCTTCTGTCAGGTTGCCAGCGCCAGAATAACAGCGCCACAGGCGCCTCTGGATTGGCACCTCACGCAGCTGCACAGCAGGCGTTTTCCGCAGGGAGCCTCCTTCAAAGCACAGCGGGACCGGCTCCCAATGAGGGAGTTGCCTCGCCCCGCTTCACACACCCAGCGCCAGCTGAGCATCAGACGCTTCCTCGCGCAGCTGACTCTCGCGCTAATCAGCGCAGCCGGTCTGGTAGGTCAACTGCAGCAGCGCTGTTCACCGCCTCAACGCCAGCCCTCATTGCAGGCAGCCCCCAGTCCTGTGTAGCTCCTGGCGGGCAGTCCCCAATCATGGGAAGGGCAGGCCTGTCGCCACACGACCCTCCGGCCCTGATGAGTGCCATGGCAACCCCCGAGTACGCAGCTGCAACCCTTGAGCAGCAGCTGGCGGCCTCATTCCAGGCAGCGGGCGGCCCACCCAGCACCGCAGCAGGCAGCATGGTCAGCCTCCTAACAGAGGAGGACGTGCCTCTGCCCAGCGTGCCCGGCAGGCCCATCAGTCTGCAGGACAGCTGGCCAGAGAGCGATCCCACGCGGCCCTCCGAGACTCAGAGGCAGCTCATCGCCAAGTACATCGATGCTGGCTCAATCATCCAGGGGCAGCCCATTGGCACGCCCACCCTCCAGGTGCAGGAGACCGCACAGAGGGCAGCAACAGGTGCCAGGCTTCCTTCACACGCCCTTACTGCACATTAGACACCGTGTCAATTGCGCCACGCATTATAAGGCAGAGGTGCAATGCTGTGCTGCAAAAGTCTCTGAATTGCCTGCTTCCATAATGTGACAACTAAGGTTGCAATCCCTCATGCAGGTAGGCAGGGGCCATCTTCAGAGCAGGAATTCCAGCTGTCCCCATTGATGGGGAGCCCACCAGGAGTGGGCAGCGCCTTTGGCTCTCCCACTCCTCTGCCCTTTTCTGGCTCCCTGCCAATCACTCCTCTGGCTGTGGACACCCCTCTGTCAAGGCTGTGGCACACTCCAGCCAAGAAAAGGTACAGCATTGGCTTGCCTGTGCCATCTCTGCCAGTTACTCACAGTCATGCATCCTTGACTCATCCCACAGGCGGTCCGATGTGATGTCTCTGCTTGTGTACGCTAGTTTAATGTGCATCATAGTGCATGAGTCTTGTGGCTGTCACTATTCCTAAGTGCCACAGCAAGGTGTCTCTTGAGTGAGTGCAAATCAACGTGATGCTGCATGTGCAGGGGAAGAAGCAGCGGCAGCAGCGAGAGGCATGCAAAGAGTCCCAGATCAGCGAGCCTGGGCGCAGGGACTCCTGGCAGCAGCGCAATTGGCTTCCCATCTCCCTGGATGACCGCCTCACCTGTGCCCCTCATGAGCACCCCCTCAGCACGCTTGAGCAGGTGACAATCCCTCAGGCCATGCTTGCTGTACATCACAGCAAGAATGGCTTCGCAAGGTGATGTTGGTAATTGTGCGCCTTATAGAGGTTGCTGGTCAATACTTGCATGATATGCCCAGGATGACATGCACATACCGCTCGCTTGAAACAAAATATGTGGCTCCCAAGAAGGATCCCATGCTTGCAGGGCCACTGAGTACCTGTATGGGGTATCGCCTGATGGTCCCTCCACGCTGCACTTTGGCCCCTCTCATGCACAGTCTCGAGGGCAGCAAAGTCCTGTGGCCCCGCCTTCTCAGAGCATATCCCCCAAGGCGCCTGGGCGCAGGAGTGCCAGCCCCAGGCAGAAAGCCAAGCAGCAGACATCCTGGCTGCAAGCCCAGTGCAGGTGACAAAGCTTGCCTGATGAGAGCCGCCCAAGCCAATATCATTACTTGTTCGCCCATGCATCCATGGGGACACTCTACTAGAATGCTACATTACAATTCCTGCGCAAAAGGCCAGATCAAGGATTCCAGGGTTGGAATGCAAAGTACAGCACTGACTAACCCTTAGTATCTGCAGGGATGTGGCGCCAGATCTGGAGCTGCTGGAGCTGCAGCAGATCTCGCAGCAGCTGCACTCGCTGCTGGGCCAGTGCGGCAGCTGCGTGCAGCTCTCCGAGCAGGGCTTCGCACCCATGTCCCGCTCCCTGCTGAAGCTGCTGGAGCATCTGCTGGTCTTCCCCATGACTGCGCTGCTCCTGAAGGATGCGCACATCATCACGCCAGTGTGGGCATGCTCAAAGGTATGGATTCAGACATCCTGCAAAGCAGTCTCATGACAGAGCAGCCGGCTTCGACTTTCAGGCGTCATGGCCGGCCCGTCTCACACCGTCGTGCAAACACTTCAAACCATTGCCAGTAGCTCTGACTCTGGTTGTGGTGCAGGTTCTGTCAAGCCTTTTATCCTGTCACGCATGAAGACCTTTCAGTGATGCATGCATCTACCCTTTGGGTTAGTGTGTGAAAGCAGATGCATGCAGGCTTTGACAGGGTTGGTGTCTGTGCAGTACCCTCAGGAAGATGTGGCGGGATTTGCTAGCTACCTGCTTAATCAGTGGCGAAGCCTGCTGAGCTCATCGCACTGTCCCCAGGACGGCATGTCCCCCGCAGCAGCTTCAGCCGGCTTCAGCGCACCTGCGTCAGCCAGCCCAGACATGGCGCAGGCCCATATGACTGCAGCAGCGCTCCCAGGACATGCCAGTGCTCCCTCTGTGCATGCCAGGCAGCAGCAGCAGCGGCAGCACAGGCAGAAACACCAGTTGCCCTGGCAGGTTGCTTCGCCATTGGAGATCTCGCCCCTGCACCTGCAGCCTGCTCAGCAGCCCCAGGCAGGGCATGGCCAGCAATGCCCTGAGCCCCAGGGGTTCCGGCCTTACAGCAGCAGGCTGACCAGGTCCGCGGCATTGCAGCCGGAGCAGGGAGACATCCTGAAGCTTGCTGCAGTAGACGTTACCTCTTCATCAGCCCTCTCTCTCTTTCGCAGCAGCGCCACATACTTGAGCCAGGCGGCAGCTCTTGCAGCAGCAGGAGGCATGCCCATGCCATCCAGCTCAGCAACGGCGGATGCAGTCACGACCTACAGCGCAGCGTGGGCAGGCGACATGGGCAGCATGCCCAGAGTGCAGAGCAATGGGGCTCAGGCGCCTCAGCCCGTGCAGAGCTTCCAGCCCCTGCAGCAGCTGCAGAGCCTGCCGGGTGTCAGCCCCGACCAGAGTGCGCTGCAGGCATTTGACGGCGCCTTCCTCAGACAGGTGCAGACAGCGCCACCAGGGCAGCTGCTGTCGCATGCTATGAGGAGCACTGTGCACCCACCCGAGCCACAGGAGCAGGTGTGTGCTCTTGGGATACTTACAGCTACCTTCATTGCCAGTTTTCTGTTCCAGTCTATATTCCTTGTGTTGGACAGCGCCCAAGCATGCGCCATAGCCGCACGCTAGTGTCTCTCTGTCAACATGGCATGCACTGAAGTTCTGCCTGAGTGCACAAGGTGAGGCTGGGTGATGCTCTGGTGCATATCCTGATGTGAGCAACTGCCGCTGCAGGTACTGGGCATGACGCAAGAGGAGATCCAGACCCTGTTTCCCGGCCTCCTTCAGGAGCAGGACCTGCATGTGCCTGGCATGCTAGCACCCTACCTCGCAGGCGTGAGCTCTCCTCAGCAGCCTGAGGCCTCGCGCCCCAACAAGCAAGGTGCTCATTCACACCACCCAATGGCGCACACGCTGCCCCTCAGACAATGACAACACATGGCATCACAGGAGGCAATATTGCTGCATTGCTGCAGACTAGCTTGCTAGAAATGCCTGAAGAGAGCCCTTGTTACAATGATGGAGAAGCAAATACATCCATAAGCTCTGCCTATCTGTCCTGACACAGGAGCGAACGGTGAACATCATGGCAGGGGAGCCAGATCAGGTCTGAGCGCCCTCACAGGCGCCAGCAGCGCCTTTGTGCCCTACAAGGAGCGCTACAGCAGCGAGCGCCTGCAGCCTCCAGAGCAGCCGGGAAATCAGTCTCTCAGCGGCCAGGGCATGCAACCTGCTAGCATGCAGCGTGCCAAAGGCTCCTGCAATGAGAGCATGTGCGAGGGTGACCACTGCCGGCCACAGGGCACATCCATGGCTGAGCAAGGCTGCAATGGCAGGGCAGGAGGCCCCTCACCCGCCAGGTGTAACAGCCAGTCCGGACAGCACTGCGCGCTAGGACTGCAGCCAGCCAGCCAGCAGGCAGCTCCTTCTTCCCAGGCCTCGGGTGTGGATGTGAACATTCAGGAGGCACAGTCAGCCCCGCCCCAGGGCTGCCCAGGGCCCAGCGCGCCCAAGGCTGCCCGCTCGCCTCGGCCAGCAGAGGCGTCAGAGGAGGAGACTGTGATCTCCGACATCCCTCAGAATGGAGGCAAGCAGCGTCGAGCAGGGACCGCTGCGGCGCGCCGCAAGATAGCCTCCTGGAAAGCGCCAGTGCGAGAGGCGGTTTGCCTAGCAGCAGCGTCTGGGGCGACAGGAGGAAAGCCCAGCAGGGAAGGAGAGCGCGCAGAGCGCGCAAAGCGCAGGGCTGCACGCCTGGCGGAGCTGCAAGCCAGGTCGTGCCAGGCGGCAGAGGGGAGCGCTGCAGACAGCCTCGCCCAGCATGACTCCTCTGGGCTGGATGGCTCGCGTGGTGCAGCCTTGGGCCTGGCAAGTATGCTACAGGTAGAGCGCTCCATACCTCATGCTCATTTAGCGCATCATGAGGAGCGCCTTCCACCATGCGCCAGCTCTGTTCCTCAGGAGCCGGTCAATGTTTGGTAATTGGGAAGATGCGCTAGACACAGAGGCTTTGTCCTGTTGTGGGCTGAGCCTGAAGCAATTCAAATGCTGCAGAGAAGCTCCCGCGCAAAGGGCCAGCTCAGCAGGGCCGCGCTCTCCAGCCGCCAGGTGTCCAGGGAGGTTGCAGGGGCCCTGGGAGACGTCATAGACGCCGTTGACAAGGCTGCAGCGTCTGAGCTGCCCGCTCAGTCTGAGGCAGTTGACCAAGCCGCTGAGGGACAGGGCACCCCCTCTCAGAAGCAAGCGGTGAGCGGGCAAGCTCTTGTGTCACCTCGCACGATAACCTGTAGTGCTTAGCCTGCCACAGTGACCTGGGGACAGGGGCCTATGACATGATGCAGATAGAAGGCAGTCCGCTGTTGTTAGGGAACGTGTGCCTGCCTATACAGGAGAGCGCTGATGAGGTCATGACCATCTCCAGTGGGGGCACTGAAGCTGCTCATGGAAGCCCCAGTTCTGGGGCGCCTGAAGTGGCACAGAACTCCATCCGGGTGACATGGACAGCGGAAGACAAGGAGCTGTACAGAGACATCCTCAGGAAGCATGGCCGCTCCATGATGCACCTCTGTGCTGCCTTCCCAATGAAGTAAGCACCGGCACCTTGCAATTCTGCCTCTGTCAAAGTGACCTCCTTATTAGTCTCGCAACAAACTCCAATTGCCCTCCTTCTGCTGATGCGACAGCGTGGTGGTTGACCTCTTTCCAGTATGCATCCCTGCTGAGTCCTCATGACCATGCATGCTCTCATGGTCAGGCTTGACTGGCTGTCAGACTCGGTTTCGCTTGGACCTGGGGCATACTAAGATGTGTCCTGCATACGGGGTTGTGCGAAAGATTGCTGTGATTGCGCAGGCCCTGCAAGGCCATCACCAAGTTCTACAACAACAAGAAGACCACATTGGGGCTGGCAAAGATCTTGAAGCAAGCAGGTCATTCCCGCGAGATTACCTGACATGTCGAACCATGCTCTACAGAGTAGTCTGGGAAGCCCCCCAAAGGATATGTTGGCAAAGGAAACTCGCGCAAAGCTCAGGGCAGCACAAGCGGTCTCCTCTTGCTGCCCCACAGAACTCCATGCAAGCCCTTGCATATGCTTTCCTTGGAGGGTTCATGTCGGGCATGCCCTTTTGGCCGCTGCCATGCAGCACTGTGAGAGAGCACATCAAGCTATCATCACTATGCTGGCCTTGAGGCTCCAGCAATGAGCATCAGGATCCTCCGGAGGATCACACTAAGGAGCCATTCAATCTGAATTGCTTGGTTTTCATGCAGAACTGTTTCAAAAGCTGGCAGCCCGTATACCTCCCTTTTGGGGCGCCCTGATAGCTAATCTTAGGAGATGGCAGGATGCCCGGAAGAACTGAGCTTTCTTGCTCTGGTGCCAAATGTGCCCTGGCAATTTCTCAGCACAGTGTCTGCCCTAGGATTCAATGCCAGCGCAATGCCTTCATTGCTTGCTTGCTTTCTGCTACATGAACCTGAATGCTTGAATGCCATGCAAACAGTGCCGTGCCTGCTGTAATCTGATGTTGACATGAGGTGTGCTGGAGGGCCCTTAGCCCTTGGCTCTGGGGATGCAAGGACAGGAATTGCAGAATGTTTGGACGTTATCGTGTAGGCTACAGTAATCTGAGTAGGGCAGTGACTTACTGCACGGTTCCACACTCTGCAGGCAACCTGCAATTGTGTAAGTCGTGGATGCTGCCAAAAGCACGAGCCTGACTGGCACTGGCCTGCCCAGCGTGATATGAGGGCGCTTCGCTTCCGGGAGATGCGGTCTCTCTCGCTCTTACTGTCTCATACGACTTCGCCATCTGCTCACGGTGGCTGTCGTGAACAGATTTGGGGAGAGTGCCTTTGAAGTTAGTAGGGTTTCCCCTGGAAGTGGCCCGGCAGCTGCATTGGAAGGGTCTGCGCACAGCGCATCCGACATGTATATATAGCAGATGCCAGAGAACCGCATCAAACGCACTCTCACGCAAGCTACTGACACACTCTGACCATCCACATCGAGCTACCATGGGCATCTTCTCAGACTGGGGCGGCAGCCAGAACCAGCAGCAGAACTATGTGAGTGCTGGATTCCCTCTTGTCAAGCATGACAGCTGGTTGCACCTCACGCCTGTATCACACCCCCTTGTGCATTAGGTTCTATGCAGATGGACCTAGCGCGTTCAGACCATCAATGAATCTACGCTCCTGACAACGCGGTCTCCGTGCAGGATCAGGTGTACAACCAGCCCCATGAGGGCAAGTTCAGCCACGAGGCCCTGGCTGTAAGTCGCCTTCTCGTTATTCTCCACTTTCTTATGCCATCACAGAGGGCGACCCGCTTGGTGTACATTCCGGCAAGCATCGTCTTAACCGGGGCGTCTTGAATGTGATCCGGATCGTTTACAGCAGAGATGGCGCCCACTGATGCAGCCTGATGCAGCGACATACAAAACCAACCTGATATAGGATGTGTCCGTCCTCCACGCGATGCAGCGGCTGTACGAGGCTGACATGTTGGGGTGACAATGCTGCAGGGTGCTGCCTCCTTCTTCGCCATGCGCGAGTATGAGAAGCACGAGGCTGCCAACGGACAGCCACCAAATCACCAGTTTGCCAAGGAGGTGCGTGTGAGGCTGCGCTCTGGTTGGTTGGGTTGGTGAAGCAGTGCAGAAGCTGTGCAAGCAGGTTGCTTAAAAGGCTGTGTGTCTCTGTGCAGATGATTGCTGGAATTGCTGGCGGTGAGGTGAGGTTCATACTCCATGTCATCTCTCAGCAATGCTCCTTGTCACCCCTCAGCCTGGACTACGACAATGTTGAGAGAGACATGCTAAGCGTCAACACTGATTCTTACTCGCCATGACGTTGGCTGCTCCTGCTGTGCAGGTTGACAAGCTGTGCGAGACCAAGGGCATGGACTACATTGACCGTGAGAAGGCCAAGTAAGTGCACTGCCTTTGCCCTTTCAGCAATGCATCTGACTGCATCTTGACCGTGACCAACCTCCTAGAGGAGGTGCCGCCTAGGCAAACTATGTACATTGTCTTTGTCCCTCTCACCAATTCATATGACTGCATCTTAAGCGTTACCAATTTAGAAGAGGTGCTGCCTAGAATCACACTCTGGCAAAGCGTGGTCGTCAGCACAGCCTCAGTGAGTGTCATCTTAGGCGCCTCAGTGTCTAGCAAATTGAAGGGGTGGTCAGCAGGTTGCTCTTCCAGATGGGAGCATCTAGTATATTACGCTGTAGAAGCTTCTGAAGGGTGTATTCTTGTTGCAGGCGCCACGCACAGGACCAGGCTAGCCAGATGTATGACCAGACCTACGGCCAGCAGTACTAGATTCGATGGTAGAAGGAGCGTAGAATTCATGCAGAGTCAAGAGTCATGGCTGCGTGACTGCCTATAGGTTTAGTGTAGCCAGTGGAAGCTGTCATCCTTCAACTCTCTTTGGTACCACTTTGAACATCTCAGAGTTCAGCACCACATTTGGTGCTGTGATGGTACCGAGCTGCGTATGCGCTTTGCCTGCTCAGTGAGGGGTTGTGTCATGCTCCTGCTTGTATGATTGAGTGCATCAAGAGCTGTGAGACAATGCCAAATGCAAAGATGTGATGTCGCATGACCTGCCATGTAGAGAGCTTTATAGCACTGGCTGCTGGATATGGCCGCCGCCATGGTGCATGGCAATTGCCCAAGCCGTCCAATGTGAGTGACAAACAGCTGACACCATATCAGATGTTTCATCAGTGACTTCCCGTGCAGTTCATGGCTCTTGCTCTGCCTGCAGGCTACCAACCCCACTTCATAAACAGGTGGCAGGCACTGGAAACACATTAGAAACATACGGAGCATCATTGCATCTACTTTTGACAGCATGGGTCCTAGTGCCTGTACACGCTATGGAAGGTGATATATGCTTCCGGCCTTCTACTTGTAGCCCGCCCTTCCAGCAAAGCTCTGGACATAACAGTACTCTCATGTGTGTCTCTCATTGCAAGATTGCCCTCACTCCCTCAACCAAGGCGCCAAAGCAGGCTGCCACTGCTCCACTGCATCAGACCCAAACCAGAGAGCTGCACGAAAAAGGAGCAGTCAGGCTCCTAGGTTTGGCTGCAGCTGTGAAGGCATGCATTGCCTCTCATGGAGTTTCATTATGCAGCTGGACAAGGTTGCCTCTCGCAAGACGTCACTCCTACAGGCATCGCATCTGGCATCGCATGTGTCGGTGCTAGTGCAACTGGCTGATGAGCATGGGGTGGATGCCTACCTCACTTGCATATGCCTCCTAGAGCTTATCAGTCTGAACACCTCACCTCAAGGCAGTTTGTAGGCAGCGCAGCAACCATGAGGGATCGCCAGATGGAGTGGCGGTCTCAGGGTTCACTGGACAGCCTCTGTAGACACTCAGTGTCGAGAGAGAGTGCATGATACGAATGTACCTGTCTCGCGCTCTCCATTCTCGGGGCTGTCGCTTCCGTGCACCACGTTGCGCCCAGTCTGCACTGCCAGGTCGCCGCGGATGGTCCCGGGCTCGGCCTCCAGGGGGTTAGTCGCCCCGATCAGCTTCCTGGCTGACTTCACCACACCATCTCCTTCCCACACCTGCAGTGGTGCTTGTAAGTCTCAGATTATGCATGTAGCCCTGAACATGCTGTCCACAGCAACGAGCGGGCGCTGAATTGTCAGTGGCGTGTTGGTTTCACTGTTCATCCTCTTTGGTGCTCTGCTGGAGGGCTGCGCTGGTGCCTGGCACATCCTTCTGCCAGGCGCCTCTACCGCGATCAGTGCCAACACTGTGGTCCTGTTCACATTGCAGTGGTGTCCTGGGCGGATTGTGCATGTTTCTCAGAGCTGAGTCCCAGGCTGATAACCTGTTGCCTGGCAAGCAGAGAAAGTGACTGGTGATATGCATGCACACATGCATGCGACCTCTCACCATTGCCACAACAGGGCCTGAGGTGATGTAGTCAACAAGGTCCTTGAAGAAAGGCTTCTGGCTGAGGTCCTTGTAGTGCTCCTCTGCAAGCTGCTTCTCAGGTGTGAAGAGCTTCAGACCCCTCAGGGTAAAGCCTTTGCGCTCGAACCTACCAATTATCTCTCCAACGAGGCCTCTCTGAACACCATCTGGCTTCACCTGCAGTGCACTAAAGCAAGCTTGCTTCTGCCAGAGGCCTGAGTCACAGCATTCACATCAATGAGTTGAGACGTATATCATGATGAGGACTCCAAAGGGGGCGGATTTTACCATAATGTAGGAGATCTCGGCTCGGATCACTCCTGCATGTATTCTTCCTCTGCAGCTTTGCAACCTGCATCTAGGGGCCTCGATGCGGTTGTGAAGCTCTTTCCTGATGATGCAAGGAACGGCATACTTTGCGGCCCGCGTATAAGACGCGCGTCTCTGGTGGCTAGCGCACTGATGGGCAACGGTAGGCAGGGACGCCACCTGTGTCTCCCGGAGCATGAGCATGATGGAGCGCTAGCAGAGCCTTTATAGCAAGTTGCAAGGTGTCTGACCTACCACTGTTCAGAAGAATCGTGCCGGCCTCCCGAGCACATCTTGCCGAGGCAGCTTCAATATTCCGGGAAGATAAGTACTCTGATGCCCCAGTAAGAGGGACCACCCAAGTGTGACGAACTGACACGGCAAAGCTGAGCATTATCTGACCTGATATTGCAGCAGGTCTGCCTTACTTTACATCAGACTATGCTTACGGGTTCCTTGAACATTCCGGCATTAGGCTCCTAGGAAGGCCTTCCTGTACCATACATGCCCTGAGCATGCAGGTGCACAGACCGGCCCCCTGCCCTGGCTGTCCAGCTTCGCACGGCTGGTCCATGGTGCTAAATGCGCTTTTGGCATTATTAAGGCAGAAGTGCATATATCACTCTTATCCACCCAGAGAGAGAGAAACATTACATCTCTTCCAGCCACCTAGGGCTGATCAGATGCCCGACCCCTGTCGGGGTCGGTGTCACCCACAACACAGTGCTGCTTCTCGCCCTGCTACGGCGAAGGACTTCTCATACGGCTAGCCGCGCTGCATACCTGCTCCTGCATGCGTGCCTGCAGTCAGCTCTCCTCCCATGAAATGCTATGCCGCATGATAATGTAAGGCCTACAGACTGTGTTTCACCTGTCTGTACAGTCCCATCATTCACCTGCACATTGCGCTGAGGCTGCAACGGGACAATGTGTTCGCAAGCTGACCTGCTGTGGAGGGTGGCAGAGATGGGCAGCCGCCTTTCACTCCCAGAGTGTATTTCTCAGAAGTATTTTACCTGCACATGCAACAAAGACGTATCACAGCAGCCCTTCTAAGCAAACTGTGAGATGCATCAGGCTGGCATTCTGCCTTCGGAGGCATCTGCACAGGACCATGCCTTTGGCAAAGCATCGGGCGCTGCACTGGTGCATGGCTCCTGTTCTTGCAGGAGAGAGAGCGTTCAGGTGCTCAGGGGACGCTCACCATCTGAACCTCCTTGCGGGTGAGGCCACACTTCTCATAGAAGGCCACGTTGCTCTCCCCGCAGTCCAATATCACCTTGTAGCAGCCCGCCGCCCTGGAGAAGTCCATCAGCGCCTCTATGACCCTGCATAAGCAAGACATCAGTGGCACCAGCAGTAGCTGTTCAGCTCCCAGAGGCCATTTCCAGCCAGCCCGATCGCATGTCAGAGCAATGCAACGGCTCGTATACTGTTCTGACGTTCAGAAATCCTTGCGAAGCAGGCACTGGCAAGGCATGGCTGGGTGCGGGTATGCAGCATGCAGGGCTATGCTTCTGCATATGATACTTTTGGCTCCTGGCCCACCTCTGCCCAAGCCGCTTTCCCCTGTACGTCTGGTCAACTACCACGTCCTCGATGTGTCCGACCTGTGGTGAAGCTCCATCTGACGGGTCTGCCCCTTCCAAGAGACGCAAGAAGCATACGCCCTTGCATTCATCACTGCAGAGATGTAGAGTGAAACGCGGGGTTTGAGGGCACGTCTTACCTTGCTGCAGCCATGGATGAATTTCCTCTCCACCAGGCATGCCGCAGTGGCTATGATCTTGTGGCTCTGCTTATCTGCACACGGAGGCAAGTGAAAGGCTCGCACCCTTGCCACAACACCACGCATTGTACAGTCCACCATCAAGCAGTGCCTGGGACATACCCTCAATCACCACAACCTTGTGGTCTTGTGAAGCATCCACTTCACTCAACCGCTCTGCACAGCCATGGAAGACATCCACACAGACTTTCAGTTATTTTAAATGCAGGTGAATTGTCAGTGTGGGCTTTTGGAAACATCACCTTGAAAGGCCTGAGGAGTGACGTCTCCAACACTTGTCAACTGCGACAGTATGTCTAGAAAGCCTGCAAGAGGATATCACGGATGTTTATCAAGCTCTGAAGTCATAAGTGATGTCTACGCATCCCAGAAGCTTGCCTAGGTACCTTTGTCAAAGTCGGTGATCTCCAGATCGCGAGGGTCGAGACTCATGCTCTAGGAGCTTTCAGTCTCACGAAAGGGGCGATTGAGATTCAGAAAGTGCCTTCGTTGTCTTCTCACGGTGTTAGCATTGGCAGCTGAGGATGTATGCTTCTCATGCGAAGTCAAAAAAGGCGGGAGCTGTCAGCCAATCAGGTGCCGGGGAGTGACAGAGTTCTAGTACTTTGCACCCACGCCCTTTGGTAGACCTATTTTCAAGCAGAGTCAAGATATCCGGAAAGCATGCTAATGATCGCGCACTTGGTCAAGGCTGCGCTGACATGGAATAATGTCGGTTGTGAAGCACTGTGTCAGATGGTGCCCATCATTCTGAATGTTATATGACCCACTGATCGTAGAGGAGTCCGAGTTGATCCTCCCGGTGATATAGAATCTTGAGGGATCTATGTACCGACTGACTGGCAGCATCAGAATATATATATAGGCTGATCAACAGGAACTGCTCTAAATTGAAAGGCAGAGGACCGAGGCTGAACAGTCTGAGCACTGAGTAGAATAGTCTATATTGGGATCAAGATGCAGTCAGGTCACAGTATGAGACGCTGCATTCCTGCGATTCTTTTGTGTCTGGGTATACTGCAGGTGAGACCCATGACGCCCCAGCACCTTGAACGTTTCTGTCTCTCACCTCTGACCATAGAGGATCTCTCAAGAACTGCTAAAAGTCGATAGAGCTTACACGGCAGCCGCCCTGCAGGCCGCCCTGGTACAATGCGGGCCCCTGATGGCAGTCGACCTTGGAGGAGAGTTCCTCAAGGTGTCCGTCGTGAAGCCCGGCAGGACGCCCATCAGCATCGTCACGAACGAGATGAGCAAAAGGCGCACGTCAGCCCAGCTGGCGTTCATTGAGGGGGACAGGCTACTGGGAGAGGAGGCAGCTGCACTGGCAGTGCGCTACCCTGACAGAGTCTATGCCAGGCATGCTGCAAAGCCCAACACTGCGAATCTGGATGGCCGCCATGCTTGCACTGCAATGCGCTTGCGGCTGCCCTATCAGTGTGCTAATCCCATAGGCTCATGGCATGTCCAGCGCAGCCGCATGGCATGCAATACATGTCTTTGTCGGTTCATGTCAAGCTCAGAGCTTCTCCGGACCGCAGACTATGTGCAGATTCTTAGAGCAACGAGCAGTGCACAATGGCACGACTGCCTGAAGTTGACGCTGATCAGGCGTGCGCGAGTTCACATGCTTATGCGCCGGTCCCTCTGTGCAGGACAAGGGATCTGGTTGGGAAGCTGGCACTGCACGATGATGTGAGCACACTCCTCACGCAGAACCTGCTGCCGTACACCGTTGTGGAAGACCCAGACAGGAGGACAGTGGGGATCAAGACGCAGACAGGGGACATTGTCAGTGCTGAGGCCCTTGTGGTGCGCCCCTGCTAAAATCTCTCTGCCGCAGTACAGCGCCTCCTGAGCAGTATGCTCAGAGAGGGTACCTCTGAGTCGAAGCAGAGCCTGCATTGCAAGATTGCAGTGCAGTGCCTTACCAGCAGTGAGCCCAAGATGGCACCACTGAGTGGGAGGCCTGCTTGGCAGTCATGAGGCATGCTCCTGCTGCACAAAGGCAGTACTCAAGGGCTTACTTGGTGCAGGGAGGCATCCTGCACTATGCCAAGCAGATCACGTCTGCAGCAAGCGATGGTGCTCAGGTCTTGGACTGTGTCATTGTAGTGCCTCCATTCTTTGGGCCGGCGCAGAGGCAGGCCCTGTACGATGCAGCCCACCTGGCAGGTAGCTGTCCTGCCTGCTAAGTCTCCGTGAAGCCCGCCTTTCAGTCCAGCATCGCCTTGAGAGTTGACCCAGCCTGAATGGATTATTGTGACCTCTCTGTGATGGGCAGCTCTTATTGAGAACTCCCAAGACAGCATCAGGATGCAGCATGACCTGCTGATAGGTCAGACCTGACTTCACAATTTGCCGCACAGGTCTGAATGTGCTGGCACTAATCAACAGTCACGCAGCGGCAGCGCTGCAGTACGGCATCGAGCGGGACTTCAGCAACAAGACAGAGTGGGTGATTCTGTACGACATGGGAGCCACCTCGACAGAGGCGGCGCTCGTGAAGTACTCCTCCTTCGTTGTCAAGGAGTTTGGGAAGCCAAAGACCTTCAGGTGACTGCCAGTCCCACCACTTAGGAAGCGCGAAGTTCAGGAAGAATAACACCTAGCGCAGTGGGCATCCAAATGGCTCAAAGAGCACCCCTTACACACTTCCACATGTGTCAAGGGTACCGCTATCAGCAGGCCGTGCATGGTGTCATCCAAAATACCCCCAGGTTGTGGCATATATTCAAGCTTGTATACATACAAAAGGCTGCCACTTTGCGCCAAGATGTCTCTGCTTAGGACTGCACAGCAGTGGGTCCCCAAGAACAACTTTTCAGCTTTGTTCGAAGAGAGGTGTGGTGTGTGCAGTCAGTTTGAGGTCAAGGATGTGGCGTGGGACGCCAGTCTAGGTGCGGAGAAGCTGGACCTCATCCTGCTGAACCACTTTGCGGACGAGTTCCAGGAGAAGCATGGCGTTGACATCAGAGCCTTCCCAAAGGCGGTTGCAAAGCTCAAACGACAGGTATGTCTGGCTTGCGTGCCCCAACCTCCGTGCCGCATTGCCACATGCATGGGGTCTCACAGTATGCTGTGGTGGGTGATGTTGACTGTCCAGAGGACGTACAGGTGCAGTTGCATGCAGAACAAAGGTGTCTCTTGCAGCCTGCACAAAGATGCACTACTGTGGGTGCCGGAGACCCTCAAAATGCACGCAACCTTCGCCTGAGGCTTGGGCAGACATCCCATCTTGGAACCCTTCGGAGCTCTTGACAGCAAAGTCTGGAGGAGTCCTCAGACGGAGGAGCAAGAATCGGACAACTGAAACAAGTGTTCTTGCAGGCAAAGAAGACCAAGGAAGTGCTGAGTGCCAACACGGAGGCGCCCATCAGCGTGGAGGAGCTTCACAACGGCATCGACTTCCGCTCCAGGATCACCAGGCAAGCAGCGCCCTAGTCCCTGTCTTGCACGCACAGCTGATAAGGAGTTCAGAGCACTTGCTCTGGCATAGTGGCTCAGCCAGGTCCCTGTGCATAGGGCCCTGACCTGCTCGGTTACTGAGCGCTGCCTGCGTTGGCAGACAGTCTTCGGCGTCAGGCGCTTTACCATATCTGGCGCTGGCTGCCCTTGATGTCTATACGATAGTGATCTTGGCGAGCACGAACAGTCAGTGCAGCATATGCTGTGTGTTGTGCGAGACTCTGAAGGCATAGCAGCTGTGTGCAGGGCGGACTTTGAGGGCCTGGCAGGGGACTTCTTTGCGTCCGCCGCAAAGCCGCTCAGCGCCATCCTGGCGCGCAACGGCCTGCAGAAGGGCGGGTCCGGGGTGGACGTCAAGGCGGTGGAGCTGCTGGGCGGGGGGTCCCGGGTGCCAGCTGTGCAGGCCGCCCTCTCCAGAGCCCTGGGCGGCAGGACGCTGGACAAGTGAGCGCTAGCTCTGAGCCTTGTCTTATGCAGCCACAGCGCTTGCTGTGTTCTTCTGAGCCAGACCAGGCCATGCAATGCCCTCTCTGCTCAAGCAGCAATGGTGCCAGGCTGGAGCGCAGTATTGCCCCTTCTCAAGCCCTGGCTGGCAGAACGCTAGACAAGAGAGCCTGACCATGCTGTGCAATGGTCTCTTCCCAGGATCGGCGCAGATGTCAGAACGGGATCAGAAGACCTGGATGGCTGGACTAGTCAGGTGCTGGCCTGAGGAGCTGTGAGGGCAGCTGGGGAATGCAGCGCATGCTCTCACAGGCCACTCGTGGTGCGTATGGCAATCTTGGACTCTGGGACCAAAGCTCAAGGTGGAGTGGTGCGTGCAGGCATCTGGATGCGGACGAGGCAGTGGTGCTAGGGGCGGGCTTGTTTGCCGCCAACTTGTCAACCACCTTCCGCCTGCGCAAGTTTGGCATGACAGACGGAGCCACATTCCCCCTCATGTTCCAGGTCAGCAGCTTTCCTGAGTGATGCATTTGCTTGCAAGCCTGTTGCAGATGCAGTCCAAACATACTCTGTGTAAGAGGGCCCTTGCCGCTTCTCTGTGCATGAATATGAGTGAGCTTGCTGGGGCGAGCAGGGGTTGCAGCCACTGCATGGTTTACGCATAAGTGCTGGCAAGTGCAGAAAGAAGTTGGGACTCTGCAGATGAAGGTTCTGCAGAGTGCGCGTACACGTGTGCAACGGATCAGGAACGGGAATCTGAGGTGTGTACCGAACACCTTTGCAGCTGGAGAGGACGGATGAGCAGGACTTTGAGGCGGAGGCGTACCAGCCGAAGGCGCTGATGCCCTTCATGAAGCGCGTGCCCGCCAAGCGGGTCGTCCACCTGCCCGAGGCTGCCCGGGACCCGGTGGAGTTCTCCCTCTCCTTCAATGAGAGCCTGCCCCTGCCCCAGGGGATCTCCAGCACCCAGCTCGCCAACTACCACGTCACTGGTATGCCTCTGGAGCGCCTCATCCCAACCCTAGTACGCCAGGTGCAAGTTCACTCGTGTGCTGGTATTCAGCATGGCTGGACTCCCTGTGCAGCCCTGAAGCAATGCACCACAGGCAGAGCTGCATTCTGGCCGGGCAACAGCAGTGCCTTGCCCTACACGCAAGCGCCTGAGTCAATGATAGTTGCCGAGGTAACCCTTTGGAAGCGGAGTAGTCCGAAGGGAGGACCTGAGCAGTCTGAAGGGAGGACCTGAGCTGTGAGTGGTCCTGCAGGCATTGATGACGCCAAGGCCAAGCACAGCGAGACGCCCAAGCTGAGCGTGCATTTCGTGGTCGACGCCTCCGGCCTGCTGCAGGTCACCAAGGGCGAGGCTGTCTTCGAGACGACTGAGGAGTACACAGTCAAGGTGAGCATTCCCGTGCATGGTGTGAGCACACACCGTCTCATACATCTGCAGACATGATATGTACACATGTCTGGAGCCACATCTGGCTGCACAATTTCACAAGCAGGGATTGCATGCCATGCAGTCTGCAGGTGTTTGACCACCTTTCTGAGCCCAGAAAGGGCGGCACCGCAGCATGTCCTCTTCAGTGCCCGGTGTCACAGCAACTTGAGGAACTGTATCACAGATCTTGCCTCACATCTCCTACATGATCAGGTGGCCAAGCCCAAGGCCAAAGCGGACAAGGCAGACAAGGGCAAGGAGGCGCCAAAGGAGGCGGAGAAGCCTGCTGACTCTGCATCAGAGGAGGACGATGCTGATGATGCTGAGCCTGAGGACGAGGAGCCTGAGGACTTGAAGGTCTGCCCTTGTGCAAACATTCTCAGTGCCAGCCAGAATATTGCTGTGGGCCCTTGGCATGCTCCCCTATCCAACACCTGAGATCACCCTGTCTTATACGGTGCATAGTGTACGACATGGGATTGCCACGTAAGCCACTGGGACGTAGCGGCACTCCTGGAGGCTTCAAGCCAGCATACCAGACCATTACAGAGAGACACCGGGGCACAGACAAATATAAGACCTGGGTTCAGGTAGCCGATGCGAAGGCAGGTGCAGCTGCCAATGAGACGTCAGAGGCGGCAACAGAGTATGAGGAGGTGACCAAGACGCGCAAGAAGACTGTGCGCCTGCCCCTGAAGATTGCAGGCCCTGGCTTGGTCATGCCCAGCATGACCGCTGAGCAGCTCAAGGTGGGGTGCCCTCCCAGCATCGCATTCGTATCAATTTCAGGTGGCAGGGTGGGACCTCCAAGCATGCTTGCCAGTCTGCTTGCCAGTCATGAGAATCTTCCCATCTCTCGTCCCTGCATGGGCACACACCTGCAGCACCCAGCCTGACTGAACTGGAGGCAGTGCATGGGCCCTCTCATATCTGCGAGCGGGAACAGCTGATTCAACGCAAGCCTCTGCTGCAGAGCTGGACACCTGAGCTTGCGTTGCTATGCAGGAGGGAAAGAAGCTGATGGCGGAGTTTGAGAGGAGGGAGGCAGAGAAGAGGGATGCTGAGCGCTCCAAGAATGACCTGGAGGCCTACATCATCTCCACGGGAGGCATTCTGGAGGATGGTGCCTACAATGAGGTCAGATTAGCCACGCCATTCTCCCACAGCTGCCATAGTATAGAGCATTCTCCCATCTCGTCCAGCCAGGATCACATGAGCACGCCTGAACAGGTTCTGCTGCTGAGTATGGCACCATGAGAGAATGTGCGTTCAATTGCGAACCAAATGAGTTCTGAAGCAGTGAAGCAGGCCTGACTTGGACTCAGAAGCTGCCTCCAGGAGTTAGAGGACACCATGCTGTCTATGTACTCTGACCCGAACACAGACACCATAAAACAGCTGAGCGATGCTGACCTGGCGGCACAGGTGACCACTGAGAAGCAGAGGGAGGCGTTTATGAAGGAGCTGGCGCAGGCAGAGGACTGGCTGTACGAGGATGGTGCAGCCCAGTCAGGCCCCGTCTTCAGGTATGCTACTCTTACTCCATCTATCGTCTGACCTGTGGCTGTCCCCACTCTGTGCATGCGAAGCATGAGATACAAAGAGAGTCCAGACGCTTGCTTTATGCATTGTTCTGGGCATTGATGAGGGATGCATCTCTGGCTTGAACTAAGATGGCACTGAAGGTGATGACCTGCTACCACACTGTTGTCTGCCAAGACACTGGAAGGCAGATAGGCAGACAGTCTGCAGGATACCACAATTTCTGCCGCAGTGCAGACTACACTTTTGCAGGTGAACACATGGGCACAGAAACTTCGGGCACAGATAGCTGCGATTGTGCCATCCACTCACACGGGGGTTCGCGTCTGCAGGAAGAAGCAGGCGGCGCTGAAGCAGATAGGGGACCCCATGAGCTTCAGGGCAGCTGAGTCAGCGGCGCGGCCGAAGGCGGTGGAAGGCGCGCGGCAGCTGCTGGAGCTGATCGGGAAGTCCTCCAACGCCTGGCCCACCATCAAGCCCTGGCTGAATGAGACGGACATCAAGGGGCTCACTGTTCAGGTCTGCCAGCCTGCTGCACGTGTCTCACCTCACATTCTGTAGGTTAACTCTTTGCATCCTTACTGGCCTGCTAGGGTTGGCCAACCCTCATGTAGCTCCTGTTCCTGCTGCACTTTGTTCCTGCAGGACCTGCATCTGTGCGACAGCCAAAGGAGGGTAGTCCGGGAGTCTTTCTTTGCAAGGAACGGATCCTCACTCTCACTCTGAGTCCGGTCGCAATATGCACGACAGGGGTCTCGACATAATATGGCAAGCTGTTTGAGAGGGAGCATGAGCGCAGGTGGCGGCATATGAGAAGTGGCTGGAGGGAGAGGTGACAAAGCAGGGGAAGCTGAAGCCTGATCAGGACCCGGTGCTGAAGTCGGCTGACGTGGATGCCAAGCTGGAGGACATCCGCAAAGCGTTCAACAAGCTCAAGAACAAGAAGAAGCCCAAGCCCCCGCCGCCCCCGCCCTCCGCTGCCAATGACACCTCGAATGCCACTGGTGCGAATGTCCCTCGAGACCCACTCTCTCTAAGGACTGTCTTGAACTGACACCACGAATGCCACTGGTGCGCAAGGCCCTCAAGATCTACTTCTCTCTGAGGTATACTGGAATGACAACGACGGCATGCAAGCTACTGGTGGCTAAACCCTTCCTGAAGGGCTTTCTAGCAAGCATACGCCGTCCGTTGATGAGGGATGTACCCACCTAACATACTGCATATCTTGCACCTCATCAGAGCTACAGTGCTTCACACAAGGAAAGTATGCATGGCCTGCAATAGGAGTGTATTACCTGCTATACGGTGTTGTGCATTTTGAAGGGCTGCAGATAGAGCTGAGCTCAATTATGTGGTGCAGAGCCTGAGGAGACGGTGGAGGCTGAGTATGTGGAGGTGAGTGTTGAAGAGGAGATTAGAATAGAGGAAGGAAATGGGGAGATGCCTGCTAAGGATGAGCTGTAGTTTAGTTTGGTCTAGGCGTTTTCACATCATTGTGCAGCTTGAGAAACTGGGCTACAGTGCTTAGACTCTGGTGCACGGCAAATGCCACTGCATTCTTTGCATCAGCTCACATTGCCCAGCATTGCATACAACAAGCTTTAAAAAGGGTCATAGGTTTATGACAGCATCCGTTCAGCTCTTAGAAGACAGCTCAGACCACTTCAGAATCTGCATGCTGGACCCCCAGTAGTGATAATGTCCCATTAACAACCGGATTCCACATGGTGCACCTGGGCAGTCATGATCATGACCAGCAGGTCTATGCGATTGCACAAAATTCAGCCATGTAGTAGATAGCTGAGCTATTTCCGCTTCGTGCGTGCCTTCTCGCCACGCTTCTTGGGTGCAAAGGAGGTGCGTGTGGTGGTGCTGCTTTTAGCATATGTCTGCTTCTCGGATCCGTCCACCTCTTCACGCTCACACCTGCATATGATGGCTGATTTTGGAAGATACCAAAGACCCTGGCATTGGTAAAAGCACATTTCCAGCACTGATTCTCTGCTCCAAGTTCCTGCAGCTGCCCCTGGCATCACCGCTCTACGTCTGATGCACAGGAAGCCCAATGCTAGGCAACAAAGCCTGAAGTATGCTGTTACATGGGGTAGAAAGCGGGTGCTATCAGACAATCCTCCACCCCTTATACCCCACAGAAGCCAAGAGCTTGTGCAGTGAATAAACTCCCCAGCAGAGACTACAACTCTATGGCGGCTTACCTGGAGCACCTGCAGAGGAAGAAGAAGTTGCGCTGCAGCTCCCGGCGCCGCGCAGACAGCGGCAGGTTCACATCTATGTACGAGATGGTCAGCTCTGCCCTCTCCTACAGGCGCAACACTGGATCAGCACTATCACAGGCTTGCTGCAACTCTGACATGATTGCAGTGGCTGGTCTCTCACATCAAGCATGAGGAGGGCTTGTAAGCCAGAATACGGTTCCTTATGCTGCAGCCAGCAGAAGGCTGAGCATACCGCAGGACCACTCAGATTGGGTAGCGAACCCACACCACCACTGAATAGCCAGATCTTGAGAGATGATCACAAGATGTACAGCAGCCTGAAATGCAGCGCAACATCCCACAGCAGCAGTCTGGCTGAGGATTCACCTCTATGGGGGCTTGCGTGACGATCCTCGCATGCCCTGCCTCCCTCACAACCAGGCAGTTGGGCTCGCAGGAGTGGTTCAGCATGGAGGCTGTGATAAACAGCTCCCTGCCAATCAGCTCGTGTGGCCGTTGCAGGCCTTTTCTACCCTCTGTCAGTCTGCTCTCCTGTGACACTGCTGCATCATGTAGATCTTGGTGGCTCTGTGACACCAAGGCTGCTTGGGTCTGCCCACTGCTCACATGGCTACCATGTTCTGACAACGCTGCTTCCAATCCTACGGAAGGTACATCGCCATTGTCATGCATGTGCAGCTTCTGCAAGCCACGAGCTGCCTCAGATGAGCCGCTGCACGCTTGCTGCTGACAATCAGGATCTCTCCCATTGGATCCACGGGCTGGTTCTGGACTGTTCAGCTCAGATGCCAATGGCCACACGGGGAGAGTCCCTGAAGTTGGACGGGGCAAGTGCTGCGTTCCGTGTGCTTCTGAGCCGCTGTGAAGTCGCGGATTGCCTATATGCTGGCACTGTTCATGCTCAGCGGTGGCAGGCGCAGAGCTGGAGCCGTTGCTGGTAGTGTGAACTCCAGTCCCCTGGCTATGCTGTGCTGCGTCATGTGTCTCCTTGTGTGTGGCAGAAGCTTCGGGGGAAGCAGCTGCTGCTGCGGCTGCATGGCTGCCGGCATGCAGCCTCCCCGCTCCACACCCATATATCCTACATGCCAGAAATGCATCTCACGTTCAGCTCCAGCCCTTGCAAGCATCAACAATGCCATGAAGCGGAAAACGCTGCAGCAGTCAGTGGAACATTGATTGAAAGCCATACAGAGTGGAGGAGATTGATGCCTGCTACCGCACAGCACAGCTAATAGCCACTCTCAGACATGGGACACTGTCTATCTCTGAGTCAATGCTCCCAAGCCTCACCCAAAGTTGTTTGACACGATGCGGCCTATGTAGGACATGACGTCCTGGTCACTCGGCATTGGCCCCTGCCAGGCCGCCTTTGTCAGAGCTGCTCGCAGGAATCTGCATGCTTTCAGCCAGTCCCGGGTGTCCTCGGGGCTGAAGTCTGCTGAGTGATCCTGGAGCTGGAGAAAGGCATTGTGATCCGGCTGCCCCGCCACAGTGCTCTGCACACCTGCGCAGAATGCATGAACTGTCTTGGGATGCGTTTCTGGAGCCCTTGCGATGGGTGCCTGCAGAAAGATATAGCCTGTCCCTCCCTAGGGCTGCACGACGCTTTCAGCAACCATGTACATTCAGGCCTCAAGATTATGTCATGACCTAGCTAGCCACTGGCGACTCCAGCAAGCTGCTGGTGGCCTGAGGCGATGTCAGAATGAGAATGACATGAGCGCATGCCATGTGCAGTGCAGGTACCATGCCCGTGGGCGTCAAAGTGTATATTGTACCGTCACCTGGTGCTGCCTGCTGCAGCGTCTGCAGTGCCAGAGCATCGAGGCACATGTGCAGCACGGACTCCATGTCAGCATCGCACTTGGAGCCGCCAAAGAGGCTCAGGACTGGGCACGTTAGGCTGTGAGGGATCTGGCATGCTGCTACAGCCTGGCCGCTGCTCCAGTGCTGCTCTCTGCACTCCGTGCTGCAGTACCAGCACTGATCACACTTGCCTGCACATGGCCCGTCAGTCAAACCTGGCCATGCCTCCTAACACCAGGGCTGCCTTGATATAGTCATATCAGATATGAAGAGCTCGGTGAGTACATATGGATGGCACCGCTCAGTACTGCAGGGACTCACATCTGATTGATAGTCTGGCAGGGCTTGTGCCAAGGCAGCCTCTGCATACACGCTTCTTCCAGCTGGGAACGATGGTTGTCAAGTATGCTGGTGACGCAAAGAGATCGAGCTGTGCTTCAAGAGCGTGTCGCGCTGTCAGGAAACGCCCCCTGCAGGAGTCGAAGAGGGCTGTCGAAGCCAGCTCAACACTGCACCCTACTCACAGGGATAAGGAAGAGCCGACACTACTACTGTATTGTGTGCACCGGATCAAGGGGTTGTTTAAGCAGGTTAGTCCGTGTGTATCAGTTTACTGCAAGCAGGGCTTCGCCAGATCACTCACCTCTCGGGAGAGCTTTCAAGCCTAATATGTGGGTGGTGATCGAAGGCTAGGGTGGCTATCATGAATAAACAAGAAAATATCGATTCTGCGCCCCTCTATTGACAATGGAATGGTGATCTTGACACAGCAACTGAGGAGCGACAGACATGAAGCTGCAAGCTGAAAGTGGGAAGCTGGGCAGGAGCAGGTGTTTGACAGCTGGTAAAGAAGCCCAGAAGCAGATTTCAGAGCCTTTCGTTCTGTACATATGCTAGTAGGTTTGCCGAGGCCTCTGTTGGGCATGCCCAATCAAGCTAGAATCTTTGAAGTTCATAGCCAGCTAGCAGCTGTGTTGCCTTGTACGAGGCAGTGCCATCCAAAGCGTCTGTATCACATCATGCAGGAAGTGGAAGCACCAGCTTGGGCAACACCCTGATCTGATCCCCTTCCCACCTCTGCTCAGTCATGACAGCTTGCCCTTCGAATGACTTCATGCATCCTGATCACAAGCATTACTTTGTGCTGAAATAGCAGGACTCAAAACAGCAGCCGTGGTGGCCTGATGTACAGCCAAATGTCCTTAGCCCAGCTCAGACATCCATCACGGCTGCAGCGCCGCTCAGCGTGCCTGGCGGCTGAGCTGATCAGCCCTAGGTGGCTGGAAAAGATGTAAAGTTTCTCTCTCTCTGTACAGTACTGATATACATGCGTCAAGAGCTCTCACACCAGCGCTCACTGCACAATCCTCTCGATTGCCCTGACGAGCTCGCCAGGCTCAAACAAGCAATTCCCGCTCTTGTCCTGAATTGCTGGCACCTCCACAACCTCCCTGCACAGAAAGCTTGACAATCCTTGGCAGGAATGATCTCAGGGCACACGGGCTGCACCGGGTATGTATTGCTGCATGTTCAGAGCGCTGTCCACATGCCGGCAACTGATCTCCTGCAGTGCTGCTAGAGGACCCATCTGCGGTTGACTTTCAGTTGTCGAAGTGAATCCATGCGCTCCCTGGATAACAGGGCGTGCCATGAAGGAGGGCATGTGAGGAAGCACAGGGCCTAACCTGATCCCAAGTGCTTCCAGGGACGCTGTGTCTGCTACTATGGCCCCGCCCTGAGGCATCAGCAGAGCTGTGACATACGCAGATGGCGGATGGTCCAGTGGCTGTCCAGCCTGCATGCCAGGCCATATCAGGTCACCGCAACTTGCACTCCAGTAGTCTAGCTCTCTGCGGAGTGCTTACAACAGCACAGGGTTGTGCAAGCTGGACGAATTTCACTCATACGAGCTGTTAAGACAGGCGGACACCTGCCATGCCCGCTTCCATGCAGATTCTCTCAACGCTGGAGCATGACGACGTATAGCATGAAGTACACCAATGATGCAGCAGGCAGAGCTCTGCTGTCACATGCTAGTTATGGTCAGAGTACAGCTATATCGGTCAGGCTGAGATGCGGGCACACCTTGGCATGGCGCCTGTTCAGGGCGTCGCACACAGCCAGGACGACATCGCAGGCTGTCATGGGCCCGGCGTTGCTTTTGCTGGCGGAGGTCTCCCTGTCATGGCTACCATTCAGCAGGAATATCTTGGGTATGTCTCGCTCGGCGATCTTCTCTCCAACACCCTGCAATGCAGGAATCAACCACTTGCTGGTCAAGATATCAAGTTAGCGTAGCGCAAACCCATGCCTCGTAGGAAAGACTGTAGGATGTAGGATGGAGACTGCAAGTCTGCTTAGACCAGGCCACTTCTTGTGTGACCTGGTGAGCATGGGCAGACACAAAAGAGTATGGGATGATGCATAGGTGAATCTTAGATATGAAGCCCTACAAGGAGTGTCATGACTCGAGGAAAGGTGCCAGCGTGACCCACCTTGAGCACCAGGGATGGGCAGATGGAGGTGTAGAGCGAGCCCATGCCATAGACAAGGGCGTCTGCAGTGTCCACCTGGGTCAGCAGCCTAGGGTTTGGGGGAGGGAACACCTCATGCTCTCGCATGGTCCCCTCCGCGCTCAGGTAGAAGATGCGCCTGACTGGGGCTGCCAGCGGGGGGCCCCGCCCATGCTTGTCTACTCTGATGGGGCCTGGAGACTCTGCATGGGGTGATCATTACACTTATTGACCGGAAGATCTGCGCTGTGAGCTATGCGGCAATACAGAGAGTGGGAAGGCATGGTAACACAGCTTTAGAGCGCCAGGTGCTCATGCCCATGTGCAGACGCCCAAGAAGTCCCGACAAGAGATCACTTGTGTATCCCTGTCAAAACCTCTACGAGTATGTGGAACATGACAAGAGCCGTCACTAGGATCTGAAGTGAGGGAATGCCTTTTGCAACAGCCCATTTAGACAGGTCAGCCAGCACAGCACAGCAGGGCACAGCTACCATTGCCTCACAGCGATGTGCCTTAGGCAATCAGCAGGCAGCAAGGGGCTCATGGCAAAAACAAGCAGCAATAAGCGTGCAGGGATAGAAGGAAGGCTCTAGCTGGCGCTGACCTGGCGCTGCCGGGTGGCTGATCTCGTTCTGGCCGCGGATGATGGTCCCGTTGGCCATCTCGGCGCCCAGGGTGATGCGCTCCTCTGTGCATATGGCCGGCAGCACGAGGGAGCCCTCTGGGATCCGTGCTACCCTGCTGAAAAGGAAGATGGCCGCCTCCAGAGACCGAAAGAAGAGCCGGGCGCCCGCAAAGAAGAAGTTGCCTGCATGCAGCGTGAAGCTTGCTCACAGTAGCTGCGCACTGCCAGTGAAGCCGCTGTGCCCATGGCTGGCAGCATGAGCAACTCCTGTGGTAGGCAGTCACCATGCCAAGAAGGAAGGGCTGCCTCTGCACACCCTAAGGTACAGCTGTGCGTCCTGTCGAGACTTCTGATCACCCACACTCCCCTTAAAACTGCTTTGCTAGCCACCTAGACCTGCAACTGCCTGGGATGGCCTCTGCAACTATATGTCCAGAGGGGGCATAGTGACTCACCAACAGAGCCGTTTCTGAAGTTGAACCTCTCTGTGGAGTGCCGCTGTATTTGGGAGTGGAAGTAGACTAGAAAAGCTCTGATGGTGTGCTTGTACGGCTCGCTGACGCCCTGCCACAAGCTGTGATCACCCTCCACAACCTCATACCACTCCATCTTCGCCTGCTCTGCGCTCTCACCCGAGAGCCTGTGCGCGAGCAGCTTCCTGACCGCCCGTGCCTGCAGCCATGTGCCAGCAGATCTGCCCCAGCCTCTCTGCCGGTGCTGCGACCTTGCAGTGCTCTCCTCCTCACAGGTAGCACAACAATATGAAACCACTATGACAGGCATGAGTTGGACATGCTGCGGCGTACGTCAATCGCAAGCAACAGCCCAACAGTATTGGGCCATGCTTGCCAGGAACGTGCACCACAGCACTCTCCATTCTGACAGGCTTGCATGCTCTGCTGTCGCAGCCGGGAGGACACTTGCACTGACCTCAGCGTCAGTGTCATCTGCCAGGCGGAGGCATCTGGAGCGGATGTCACCCACTGCAGGGCCGCCCAGCACCCTCACAATCTCTGCAGTGCTGCCCCCATCATCCGACACCGGCAGGATGTGGGTCACCCGGGTTGTGAGCTGCCGGAGATGCCCTGTGAAGCAGCAGCGAGTCCTCCTAGTGCTCTGCTCTATGCGGCAGGATGTCTCAGCATTGCACATCTGACTGCAGCACATGCAAGGCAATCGTGCAATGCGCTCTGATGCTTTCTGAATAAGCATAGAGTTGTTGGCACAGCAAGGCTGACACAGCTTTCATGGAGCCAGGCAAGCAGCACACCAGCCACACTGTTGAAGGCTGTTCCTCCACTGAAGACCACCAAAGCAGGGCCCTCGTGCCCCTTGAGGGACGCCTGATACATGAGTGACCCGCTCTCGCTGTGGTTGGAGAAGCGCATCGCGTTGAACACGGAGCCATTGTCCATCTCGCGCGCAAGTGACTCTGCAAGTACAGACTTGCTTTGGCTTGTAGGAAACTACTTATACGAGAGGCGTTGGGCTTGAAGGACATGGGTATCACCTGTTGAGCTATTGTGGGCGCTGCAGCCAGTTACAAGGCGCTTACACCGCGTATACCTGACGTTCTTACAGTGGCTAGTAAAGTTGTATGAGGAATGTCCTGTCTTTGCAGCAGCGGCCCTCTCGTGATGTCTACATTGCGCTGTTTTCATATGCCTGCCCTCAGAGCCGATGCGCAGCCCCCTTCCTCCGCTCTCAGGCCAACAATACCTGTCCAATGGGGAAGGCGTGAAGGGGGTTGCTTTTTTGCCCAGCCTTGCGGTATACAGCCGTCCTATCCGCAGAGACGTCTCAAAGCAATTCCCAATGCTGCAGGCCTTTTGACGTTAAATGGCAGGAGCTTCAAGGCAGGGACATGCATGCGGTCGGTCGGCAGCTGCCAGCATGTGCTACCAGATGCTTCACCCCAGCTATTTAATTTCCCCGCTTTGGATCAGGATTAAACATCTGGAAGCGCGCAGACCGACACACCCTCGGGATCCTGACCTCGTTCATTGGCCTGCCTGTCTTTACATGCACGCTGTCTTGACAAAGGGTTACAACTCACAACTGAGTCGCAAGGTCATATGACATGCCAGGGCTTATGCAAGCCACTAACACCCTTTGGAGTCTCTAGCATTGTCAGCTTGAAGCATGTGGGTCTTGTGGAGCCGCTGATTGACTGGCACTGCCCTTCTGCAGGGGAGCTTTTCTCTTCCATCGAATGCCTGCCCATCTTATTGCCTCCTCGCTACGCCTCCACTTCCGCTCAAACTTCTGTGCTTCCTTGAGGTCGATGTCTAGCATGTAGCATAGCCTGCACAGCCACAGTGCTTGCATGCTCACCTGCTCCCTGCCTTCTGCCCTCATCACCTCAATGCCCTATTGTAGAGCCACCGCGGTCCACAAAGGAGGTGCGCCAGTCTCATGTCACTGTGATACGACTCTAGCAAACAACGCTGCAGGAATGTATGTCCTCGTCAGAGTCAAGCTTCCTGGGCGATGCCGCAAGATCGATGCCCTTTGTAGCCAATGATGCTGGAACGCACCATCTGAGACTGCAGCACGCAGCAGTCCAGAGCGGTACCGGCTCCCCAGGACCAAACTTGGGTTTGCCTTGGCCTTCCCCGTCTTTGGACCAGACATCCAATCCTTCCGGGGCCTGCATCATGGAGAAGGACATTCAGGTAACAGTTGTAGTGCAGATGCTACCGCAGCCACGCCAGCCCACTGCACAGAAGCGGATGTGAGTGACCAAAGGACGCTCATGTGACACATTCATTCTGGCCATGTAGGTGCTTGCAATGTGTCCTAGTGCAAAGTGCTCAGTCCTGAGTACTGTCCTACCTGTGATGGCAGCTGAACCTCTCGACCCAGATGCCTGAGCCACGCAACCCGAAAGGCCACAACTGCAGCCTCGGTACCCATGATTGCAGGACTACGCCTGAAGTCCTGTACGTGTCAAAAGGCACAGCTGAGTCAGCCTGCATGTGTTAACAGCTGCGGATAAACACAGAGTGGCGCTGCTGCAAGCTTATCATTCTGCAGAAAGAGACCTTGAGCTCGTGCCCTTGACTAACCTATCCCATGGAGCTCCCTGCTTGCATCACTTGCACAGCGAACGCTCCCAAGTACTGGCTGCAACTCCTATGGGCAGAGGCTCCTTGCCAGTCCCAGGGCACGCACGCATGGAGAGTGCGCATTCATTGCGGAGAGAGCAGCTGTGGCCGACCTCAGGAGTGCACCCCAACTCGCCAAAGAGGTACTTCAGCCTGAGCACTATGTTCGCGCGGGGCGCCATGATGAGGCTGCTACTCCTGTGAAGCACGTTCGCCAGCACCTCTCCCTGGATGCCGTAACCTGCCAACAGGGCGCACTGCCCTTTCACCCACTCCAGGCGCTGACTCAGCACCTCCGGCCTCCTGCACACAGTCATATTGTATTGACGTCATTGCCTGTGACTTATGCAAGGCTAGACCTACCCTGGCCCGTAGGACAGACAGCCGATTCTACAGCTGTTGCTCAATGCAGCATCTGACACACCCAGCGAGACATTGCACCTCTGGAGCTGCGTCTGAGCGCATGCGGCCCCATGCAGAAAATTGGCAGAGCGCCTGAAGGAAATACGCCAATTGATCTGCTCCAGCCCCATGCGCTGAGACACTGACACTGCCACTGTCCTATCATCATGCCAACCTATACATGCAGTGCCAATCAGGAACATGTCACAGCAACTGGGAGCAGTGTGCATACCACGTCACAAGGGTGCGCTGCTTCTTGAGATCCAGACCGATCCTGTTCAGGTAGTCGCACAGGGGCAGCAGCTTGTCCTCCAGATTCTGAGACAGCAGCAAAGGTGCCTTGCTGAGGCACACAGCAATCTGCACAGCACAGTAACAGTGTAAGGCCCTGCAAGCCATGTTGGGATTCTGTGTGCCAGCAGATGCAGCAGCGCTTCAAGTGCATCTGTCTGGAGTGTTGAGCCCATTCAGCTCAGCTCAGCTGACCCCTACAAGCCAGCATGGTGGAGAAAAGCGCAAGACAGGGCAGGCTGGAGGGCTGCCACAGTGTCTGCTGCAATGCACCTGATCTACGGATTGCAAAGCATGTAATAAATCAATGAATGAACGACCCAGCATCTGGCGAAGACACTGGCATCTCTGCAGTCAATCTACATCAATGCTGCAGAACCACAGCTTCATGCCACCGGAAAGTGATGCAGTGACAGCCTGGTGTGCAGTCTGCTGATGGATATCTACACATGCGTGTGGTGGCATAGCCACAGAGATTTCCGCACGGTGCCATGGGTCTGAATGACCAGTGAGTCTGGGCTAGAATGATTAAGCATTCACCTGGCCGGGCGACATGTCGAGCATATCCAGAAAGGAGACCGTGTTCCTGATCTGGTCTGCTGTGCAGCTCAGCAGCGTGGGCCTCCTCTGCAGCACCTTGATCCACACTGTGTTGTCTGCACTAAACCTCTCAAGGGCCGCAAAGATGCGCAGCAACTCCTGCAACGTGGCCCTGACCTGTGCAGCAACCCTGCTCTCAGCATCGTGTAGCACGCAAGCTTGTGTAGCCTGCCAACTGAGAGCACTCTCAGCCCAACAAAAGAGGGTTTCTGGGCAGCAGTCGGCACTTGGAACTGAGTAGCACCTAAGGAGGGGCAGGGTAGAGTATGGTCCATCATGGCCCAGCATGCTCAGCAGCGTATCCTAGAGACCTCACAGCCATGTCAGTTACAGGACATCAAGGTTGCCATGGGCGCTCGGTATGTAGCTCGCCTGTTCTGTGTCAGGCAGCGGTACAGGAGCCAGCTGCGTGCCATAGTGGGATCGCTGCAGCAGGGCTAGCACGTCGGCCTCATCTTTGTGCAGCATCGACGCCACTGTCTTGGCCAGGCCTTGCAGGGCCTCTCGTGAGTGAGGAGGTGCTGCCTGTTCACCCTGCAGCCGCCAACACACGATGAATGACTGCCAGCGCTCCTGGTTGGGCTCAGCAGTGCATGCACCTCGTACGACGCTGCAGTGCCTGAGCTGACCCCTATCCTCGGTACTTCTGTCTGTGCAATGCAGCTGCCCTCAGTTGTCTGAGCAGAAGAGCACAAGCATCCAGGTTGGAGCAAGCTGGATTGGATCAGGAAGATCTGCAGCAACTCGGCGTTGAGGTGGTCTTGAGGTGGACACTTGGAGTTCCCATTGGTGGTGTTTTGTTCTCAATGGAAGAAGCATGCACGCACTGGTCCAGAAAGGTGAGCTCTGGGAAGCATTTTTTGACGGTGGTGCATTCAGTTCTCTTTCTAGTGACAGAACCATGCATCAACGAAGGCCAGCTGCATCTTGTCGTGCACCTTCGTCGGGATATGATGTACATTTTGCCATAGAGTGTGTGTGTGCAGAAGCACACCGGCTGTGCACTGTCGCGCGCAGCTTTCGCCTCGGCCTTCAGCTTCTCATGGTAGCGCGTGAAGTCCTGCTCTGGGCGCCGGCTTCTGGACTTTGCCACATTTGCTTTCCAGCGCTCCCTTTGCGCTGTTGCATACCTACGATGAGAGAGAGAAACATCACGTCTCCTCCAGCCACCTAGGGCTGATCAGACGCCCGACCCCTGTCGGGGACGGTGTCATAATTTACGCCCAGAAAATTGGATCGCTTTCTCGATTTATGCGTGTTATCCTTGCGCAGGGGCCATCCTAATCTTCTCTGTATCGTTCAAAATTCGTCAATGTCTTCGGGTCTCCCCTAGGACAATGAGAAGACAGCTGAACACCTCAGCTCACAGGATGAGAAGACATTCCTCTCCATTAATGCTGAGTATCCAAATCCTCAACATCCTCTTCCATAGGGAAAGGCTTGACTATCAGTATGCTGGTGCTTTGCAGGATGTGGAATCCTGAGAAGGCAACAGTCAGGCAGCGCTGATGCATACCCATGTGCAGCTTGCTTTTTCGCCAGATCCTTATCCGCTGGTGGCTCAGCAGCCATGTCACTGGAAGCTCCCTTCTTACGAGCCTTCTTTGGTGCTTTTTCCGGTGCCGGAGAGCGCTTGTGAGGAGTCCCTAAGAGTAGGAGAAGATTCAGCAGAGCAGCTCCAAACATGACCGCAACAGAACTGAGTGCTTGATTAGGATGAGCGATTGACAAGAAATGTATCTCAAAGAAGACCTGAGGATGCCAGAGCTGCTCTGAAGGCACCACTGCTTCACCTTCCTTGTCCCGTGGAGCCTGGATGCTTGCTAATGCTTGCCGTGTAGAGGCAAGGTCAGGTGCCGGGGGTTTGCAGAGAAGCTTTGTCATGGAAGCAATCAGGACTGGCTGCACCTGCAGCATAGAACACGTTGAGATTGAGTTGAAGAGTTCTCTGCTGATACAGAAGGTGTACTTGAAGTATACATCAGGCATCTTCAAGCTCATGATTTGACCAGGTGATGTCAGATGTGGGGGGGCAGACAGGCACCTGGTGATCATCAATGGATGGGAAGTGAACAGCGAGCGATTTGCGCATTACGCTGGACATGTGTATGTCAACTACACAAACACCGCCCTCAAGCTCTGATTTCGCCTTGGCGGTGAAGCTTCTGCAGCCTGTTGCTGGTAGAGCGCATGCTCGCCAGCTGGTTGCTCTGCTGGACAGACAGCGCTGCTGTGCCATACTTTTGTCGAGATGCGGACTGAATACATCCTGCAGGAATGACTCAGCTGTGCTACTTCCATCTCTACCACCGTGGCAGGCGCCCCCAATACAACGGCTGCCGAATAGGATCTGCTCTCGTAGTCTCTGACGCAATAATACACTCACGAGACACCTCAGCATTCAGTGTAAGCCAATGCTCTAAAGAGTGGGGTACACGCCTAAAGTACGCAAAGCTTGCGAAATGATATCATTCTAGGCGTCGAGAGTTAGTGTGCCTCCCGTCACTCAATGAAGCCTCTCACAAACACCTTATGTACCGTGTCTTTCGACAGCATGTTACATCCGGCCTCCTAGAGTCCCAGCTCCGCTGGCCATAGCTTCCCACACTGCTGAAGCTATTAGTGATATGACACATATCAGAACGAAATGCGGCGTGCCTGCACCCATTGGCCGCCGCATGGGCTATAGAAGTGACTTCAGAGGTAAGGGCTAAGCTGGGCACATAAAGGGAGGTGTCGAGATGAAGTTCTCACCGACAGTCAGCTCCTCCCGGAGGAAGAGCCGAAAGGTGTGCGCTCCTGCTGCAATAGTGCTGTGGGAATGCTGTCAGCAGAGCCTCGACGTTGCACTTACGACCTGACATGGGATGAGACACAGGGGAATATGCCTTGTTGAAGCTTGCCGATCGGAGGAGCATTGCGAGCGATAGTGTGGCCGGTGTGGCAGACATGAAGAGCAAAGCCAAAGATGTCGCTGACATATGGTATCTCTTTTGCAGGCTCACTTCTCAGCACCATCCAATGTCAGGAGAAAGCTCATGAGCGCACCACTGTCAAGGGACCTGCGGACAAAGTACTCGGTAGGGGCCTATCTTTCTCAGATGGAAGTGGACTGTTCAGTATTTCACACCTCGTCGTGCTGCCTCATTGTGTCCATGAAGGGATTTCAATGTGTTCCTTGCAACTGTGCAGGTAGGAGCAGTTCCGGTAAGGAAGGACGATGAGGTCACAGTGGTAAGGGGAACATACAAGGTACACTCCCCGCTTTTTCATGAGTTTGCTCTACACAATCTATCCTTTCTCAGCCCGATCAGTGCAAGCTGTGCATGTCCTGAGTGTGCTGCTGCTGCTTCTCAGCCTGATATATGCAAGCTGCGCATGTCCTGAATGTACTGCTGCTGCTGCAGGGAAGAGAAGGAAAGATTGTACAAGTATACAGGAAGAAGTGGGTCATCCACATTGAGCGCATCACACGGGAGAAGGTCAACGGTGCGCCCCTTTGAAACACTTGAGCAACGGAATGTACACATCCTGCTATTCCTGATGCAGCTCATCTGCGCTGGGCATTGTAAAGGTCTCTGCACCTCTGCCTATTCTGAGAATGCTCATCTCTCTCTGTGTAAGGCCATGTCCGGCAACACCTGGAACCCTGTCATGGAGTGGAAGGCTCAGCATGCGCTCTGTAGTGGATGTAACCCCTAGAGTCTGCACTTATGGACTGGCAGCATGGTCTTAAAGGAGCTCATGCATGCGTGCAGGTGCCACAGTAAATGTGGGCATTGACCCCAGCAAGGTGTTGGTGACGAAGCTGAAGCTTGACAAGGACAGGAAGTCGATGCTGGACCGCAAGGGCAAGAAGGACGACAAGAACAAGGGCAAATTCTCAGAGTCCGAGGTGCAGGCCATGCAGGACGTCGACTAGGCTCCTGTCACACCTTGTAAGCAGAGCTGAGGCTGCTCAGCAACAGCAGTCAGCACAGAGCTTCATCCGTGATTGAGGCACTGCAGCAGGGCGTTTTGCTGAAGTGTCAGCAGCCCCAATGTCAGCTGAACTGTGAAGTGAGCAGATTCTACAGCCAACATTCCACAGAAGCGGGAGGCACACTCAATGATAGCACTAAAAGCATCTCAATGTTGCTGGGCTAGGCTTGTGTATCAGCCTGGACAACCAGGCTGGGAAAGGCTGTATCGTGTGTATCGTACAACTGAACTCAATACAGGCATGTAATTCAAGCCTTCTTGGGCTCAGTACACAGCTCACAATAGACACCACTCTTCACTCTTCAGTGCCCAAATTCTCCCTCTGCAAATTTTGTGTGACTCATGGTCAGATCTCATCTGACACAGGTCGATATTATGCAGCCACTGCAAATGTGCAAGACTGTACCACAATGCCACTCAAGCTGTACACAAGCTTGGTCTTCTGCGCCAAAATCTGCAGGCTGCATGTAATTGGCAGCCAGACCTTTGGCACCCAATCTTGGCAGGATTGCAATGATGAAGTCTGCGCGTGCATCGCCTGCACAGCCAGTCTGCTTTTCCAGACTCACAACAATTCTGAGAAGTGAGCTAAAGGCCAATGAGATCTGCATGAATGCAATGCAGTGCACACATCAATGCAAGAGCCCTTCTGACACCACCACTCAAGCGCACCTTCAAGACTGCGTCAACAGTACTCCATACATGGTCCTCAGTTCTGCGATGCATACGCGTTCCAGCACTCTGCCCGCCCAGGCACCGCGCAGGCAACCCTTCCCTTTGGGTATGGCGGGTACCAGACCTGCAAGCATCACGAGATAGACATCACTGCAACAGAGAAGCATTGGTCTTCTCCAAGAGGGATAGTTGGGCAGGGGTGCCTGATATTGAGAGTCAGCATTGGGGCGAGATAGCAGGTATGAGCAGGCATAGCCTCGTTTGAAGGCCTGTGATGGGCCCGTAGAAAGCTCACCTGAAAGGGGTCGCACTGCCGAGACAGATCGGGAGTGGTGCTGGCTTTCCTGACAAGCCCCTGTCCCTCCAAATGCTGGAATGCCTTCAGGGCATTGCAACGCCCCTGCAGGAGACAAATCACCCATTTGGTGCTGCTTCACACTTCCAGAATCAGCAAATCCCCTGCAAGATCGGTAGAGCATCTCTGTCACAGCGCTGATCACTGTCGCAGTCCTGCAGCCACTGCAGTCAGGTCTTGCAGCGTGACATCAGTGCACATGCCCAATTCCAGCATGGCTTGGCAGAGATGGACCCCCACGCAGGCCTATTATGTCTTCGCAACCCCCCGAAGTATGTATGACAATAACTCGGCATGCATGGTGATATACGCAAAGTTCACAGGAAGACTGTGCTCACATTGCTGACCAGCTCCCCTTCCATGCTGGCAACCTCATCTGTGCCAGCAATCATTGCCGCCTTGATCTGCTCAGGGGTCAGGCTAGGGTTTGCGGCTACCATTAGCGCTGCCAGGCCGCCCCCTGCGCCCGCCGCATCTGAGGTTGACCCCACATTCATAGCCACATCCACCCAAGGCCTGCAAGCCAATCAAGATGATCAGGCCTGCACTAGGAAGCATGTCTATCACCTACGCTCTTTCTTGCACCACAGCCAAGCAGGGGACACAGCAATCCTGAACACAAGGGAGAGAGCTCTCCAGAGCCTCAAGAACCTGGAGCCTCGCTCAGTAAGCTTTGCAGCTGTCACAGCACAGGGGTGGCATAGGCCACGAGCGCCGAAGCAGGCTCTTCCCCCACAACAACACGTTGCAGGGCATGCATCATAAGAGTCACTCACCCCTTGTTCCCCTGGATGGTGTCTGAGTCATCGCTGTAGGTCATGGACACAATATTGCTGAGGCCCAGCGATGCTGGTACATGCGTCGAGGTCTGGGAGTTCCCTGCTGATGAAGTGAACAGCGCCCTGGTCTTTCCAGAGCTATCTGCAGCAGATACGTCACATCAATATTCTGCAGCATATCTATCTGCCAGCCACAAACCCCTTAGAGGGGTCCCGTCATGTCCCAGCAGACGCTGAGGACCAATCGTTTCCCCAATAAACCTGAGCAAGACTACAGAAAACACTGTCACATGTGTTCTCAAGGACATCACAGCAGTATGCAGTGCGCTTCAGCGCAGCAACTCAGCGTCTGAGGTGCAAGAGTTGGTCGTGCTGGGCCGCATATAGGGCTGAGGAAGTAATAGTAGTAGGGGTTGGCTTGCAACCCGTCACGCAGGCATGACTGCCATGCTCCATCCCGGGACGCGTGTAGAAGGCTGTGAAGGGCTTACGCTCACCTACTTTCCTGATCGTGGCTGACAGCGTGGCGCCGTCCGATGCAGAATCGGAGCCCCAGGCAGTGGTGTAGATGCCTGTCCTCTGCCTGCCGCCCATAGAGGCGATGTTCTCGAAGTTGGTCTTGCACCACTCGATGCAGGTGATGGCCGCGGAGAAGGGCACGCTCAGGTCATCCGCCATTGCCTTGCACGGCATGATGGCCACCTGCACAAAACCAGGCGGCCTGAAACTAGTCATTTCTTCAATAGCTGCGGAGAAGGGCACGTTAAGGTCACCAGTCATTGCCTTGCACGGCATGATGGCCATCTGCACCAGCCGGCTGAACTAAGTATCTCCAGGAACTAACATCATGCCACCGTTCCGCAGCCCACTTGAGTGAGTGAATAATGTCGTGTGGATAGTTTCCACACTGGAGTTCAGAGGATTTCTGAGCATCGGCGTCGCCTTTCTGACCCATCCCCGTCATGGCTTGCACCTCTATATGCTGGGTGACCTCTTGCATACATTTGCAGAGGGACAGTACAGTGCCAGTGCATGCTTGATGTAAAATCTTTGAGGCAAAGGCCAGCTCCTGTGCAGTGCCATCCTAACCCGAGCAGCCTCTCTATTTCTTTTGCAATGCTGATATGGCAGGTCGTTTGGGTAAGGCTCACCTTGGGTGCTATGCCCAGCCCTGTGCCCGAGTTGCCATCATTTGGGCAGCCCAGCGTGCACGCCGTGCCCGTGCCATGCCCGGCAGAGTCCCAGCTGTTGTTGCTCTGCTGAGGGTCCAGGAAGTTGGCCCCCCAAAAGTCATCCACCACTCCTGCACAGAAAGGTCAAGGTTGCAGAGAGGCTCCGGACGTCAGCGTGTGTTGAGGTTGCTGTCGCTAAACTCATGCACAATGCACTTGGAGGCACCCAAGAGACCTCTCCTGTCGATTACTGGATGCCCTTGAGGCACATATGCTTGGCATGGGACATCAGCTAGTTGCCTAGTAAGCCTGCCCGCCACAACAGCTTGGCATACATGCATGGAAAGCTGGCATTGAATTATCACACACGTGCGTGCAACCCCAACAATCTGACACGCAAGCTCGCATCGACACCAGGCCGCTGCTCCTCTGCCAAACAGCAAGCTCACCATTGCCGTCATCATCTACGAGGGGGACCCCTGCATACTCCCCAGCGTTGTACCAGTTGTTGGAGTTCCAGTGCGTCCCGCTGTCCACATGGCACACCACCACCCCGCAGTCCCCTGCTGTGTACTGCCTCCACACCTCGCCCACCTGGCGGATGCACCCTGACGTCTCAAGGCCCAGCCCAGACAAGCAGCAAGGGCAACAGTGTGCGGCAAGCATTCAACCTTACTGTTTGCCACAATCATGTAGGACAGCAGCCTGCATGCGACCTGCAGGTCTGTGAGGACTTCTTAGAAAATGGTGTTACTTGCAGGTGCTGAGTGGCACGTGGCCACCCTTTTTGCATAGGCTTATGGTAGTTGTGCCATCATAATGATGTGATGCACCGAAGCATCTAGGCGTACACACAAAATTGTCAAATGGTTGACTGGGCCGCCTGAATTTGACTTACATGCATCCGCTGAAGATTAGCTGGTATCTGCGCTGCGTTGCCATCTCCCTTCAGAAGATAGTCCAACTCTGCAAACTCCACCACTGCACGACGCTGCCAGGCTCACCATATTGCATTGCCACCATATGTATGAGGCATGCATTCCTGTGCCACCTCTACCTACAGTGCTTTCTTCACAAGACCAGCCGGTGCAAGGGAGCAGTGAAGACACATGGTGGCTGCAATGACTTGAATTCTGACGAAAGGCGGGTGTGTGGATATGGCAAGAGGCACTAACATTCGGAGTTTGCAAGGGAGGCGGCCATCTCCTTCACAGAGTGGCTGCTGCCAACCTTCACTATAGCTATGCCTGTCCCAGGCAGCACCTGCACAGGCGTGGGAAAGCTCACAGAGGGCTACTGTAAGCTTGGAATCCATGCAGCCCAGCACCATGAGTGCATGCAGTGACCTCAGGAGCTCGCTGCCTGAACAGAACTGGCCCACAGCTCAGGGTTGGCACTGTGCTCAATGCTGTTGACCATGTGATTCTGTACAGGCTCGAGTCCAGGGTCCAGGGAGCTACATGTGCATCGGGATGGTCTCTGGGGCCCAATTGCATATACAACTCATGATACTGAGCTCAGGGCTGCACTGTGATGAAGACTATCGAAGGGGGATTCCTGAATGTAGAGGCCCTGAGCTACACTGCCCATAGAGGTGCATGGGGATGGGACATTGGAGCCCACCTGGATGAGGTCTATGCCAGCCCAGTCATTGACTAGCTGCGCCACTGCGCTGTAGTTCCCTCCATACAGCTCCTTGAACTTCACCAGAAGACGCCCGGGCTGATGCTGGAGGCCTGCTTGAGGAGGCTTGCTGCCATCTGCTGGCTGCACGTCTGGGGCGGTGATGTTCAGCAGAGTTGCTGCCAGCTTTGCAACAGCGTTGGGCTGAGCCACAGCTGTCCTGTTGGAGCTTGCAGGGCTCCATGCATCCTGCTCTGCTGGGCGGGAAGCCTGCTCAGCTGCAGCAAAAGACGCTCCTGCCACGGTGCATGCGAAGACAATGCACCGCAGCAGCTTCATTCTAGCGGCCATGGACCAGACAGACTCATGCTACGGCCCCTGTACATCCAGCATGGCTGTTAGGGGGCTTCTGTAAGCCATTGAGTGGAAGCAGGGATGCAATCCCTAATCCCGGCCAGTCATCACCATGAGGGAGTATCAGGCATGCCTCTAAGAGAGTGAGTAGTATATGCGCCTTTTGCCGAACAGTCTCAGCGGATTGAGCGCCAAGTACGGTGTGGCATGGCTATGAGTCATTGCCGCCCGAGAGAGCCGGCGAATGAGGGTTTCGATTAAAAGAAAAAGCTGCACAGGGACATGTCTAGGGACGCACATGAGGTGCAAGCGAAGGAAAGGAAAGCACCGCAGGGATTGGCGTCATTGTCAATGTGCTTAGTCATGTAAGGAGCCTTCCCATGGCTGGCCCATCCTCCTGAATGCGCCAATGCCAGATGCGCCAGAAGATGTGTAGCAGCACCAGTTCTTTACTGTTGGGCTAGGCGTAAGACGCCAGACACACTCCCTGTCAGCCGACGCACCCTTCGCCCCTCCAGGTCACGCAAGTGCTTGCTTACCGGCTCTACTGCAAGCACGCTAATCAGCGTAACTGCAGATACTGGAGGAAGATGTCTTCAGTCGCATCCTCCTGCACAGTCGCTCCCTGTCCTTCACATTGACGAAGCATTGCGCATGCTGAATGTCCTCACATGCCATCACGTGCCTAACTTGGTGCATAAGAACCGTGAAAACAGTGCGCGTATGGGTCACAAGACTGGGAGCAACTGATGTCTGCGCATGCCGAAGGTCAGCGATGCAGCTCAAGCAGTTGTGGCACAACATTGGGGTGATGGCATTGCAACGGCATTGCACAAGATGCTGGCTTGGTAGCTCATCCGGATTCAATGGCAGAGCTGTTCCTGAGACCTTTACACCGTGAACAAGTTGTTCACAACAACAGTCCTGAGGCTCACTGCCTGATAGAAAGCTTACACATGAAAATCAACATCATCATATTTTGGGCAACACAACACCTTCTGGCCATTCTCGTAGCAGGTGCATCTAGTGTGCTCCCTCAACCCTAAACCCAAATCTTCAAGCACTGCTTGCTTTGTGCAGCCTACCAACCTAGTCCAAAATCTGCCATACTAGCAGAAGAGTGCTAGCACAGACTTCGCTTGACCCTTGTAACCTTGCAGCAACAGCTCCCCACCTGAAAGTGCACACCGTCCTAAACAATGCCACTAGAGGGACAAAATCTACAGTCCAGATAAGGCATTCTGCCTTCAAAAATTGGCTGTGTGGCATCAATGCCAGCACAGACTGTCCATGAACCCCAAATCCTAGTGTAAAAGCCTGATAGTACAGAGGGCTTGTCGCCAAAATTCGCTGCATGGCTGGCCAGCACAGATCGCGCTGGCATGCATCCACTTTGCTTGCGCACGCAGAGATTGTTGTCAAAATCCAGTATCATCATCTGAACAGATGACCGGCAAAATGCACTGCTGTGCCTCGGACTGCTCAGAGCTTGAAGCCCTGATACCTCCACCACGATGCAATACCCTTAGGCGCATCCTGCTCAATTATGCACGCATTGGGTGCGTCTGTGAAGGCCCCTGTCAAGCTCTGCACTTCCTGTGGCAAAGGTCCTGGCTTCGCCAACAACTGCACAGCCAATGTGCATGTCAGACCAGCAGCGTCAAGCCATTGCCTCTCGCCAGTGATCTTTAGAGAAAGCTCTTTGCTTAGCAGAGGCTTCGTGTGGCTTGGGATGACTTAGAGGTCCTGCTCTCAGGCTTATATGTACCAGGATGCACAGGGTCATGTCAGGCAGACACGTTGCTGTCCAAGGCAGGGAGGGCAAACATTAAAGAGGTCCTTTCCCAAGTGCATAGTACAGGCAAACGAGCTATTTCCAGGCAGCTTGGGGTGCAACAACCGCTGCATCAGTAGGTGCCTCCCCAGACACTGAAAAGGCCCGTACCCTGACAACTGTAAGTTGTGCAGCGTCGAGACGCTTAGCAACCAGATCACAAGCAACGTACATCCATTGTCGCCATATTATTGAATCCCCACCTGCTTCAGTCCTGCGATGATGCCCTGACCCTGAGCTGGGGCAGCTGAGGAGTATTCCAACGTCCGCGGCCACGGGCAGGACAACACGGCGCTATCCATCATGACTGCTGACTTCGACGACGATCTCCGTCGCAATTGGACATCCTTCTGGCCGGGCGAGGCCACTGCTCGAGCCTGCGGCACGACTGCTGCTGGGCGGAAGCTGAAACTCGAAGCTTTCGCGCCCGAACTGCTGCTCGCCATCGCCGGCGATCCCATTGAATGCATCTGATCTCTTTGGACACTCGATGGCTTCCACACACGCTTCTGCGGCCTGTCTTGTGAGGATCAGCCGCGAGTGAGGCTGACTGGGCACTGCAGATTCTGCTCACATGGTAGCTAAAACCCTTTCAGGGCTGCAGGGGGAATAATCAGGATACCTCTCCGAAAGTAGCCTGCATGCAATGCCCTTCTGTCGTGAATCAGCACCTCTACAGCTCAATTACAGCGCAAGAAAGGAGCAGAGAGGTACTTAGGACTGGATGTATGACGCGGTGCAGCACAATTCTGTATATGTAGGATGCTGAGAAGCAGTGATGGCCGGTGCTACTCCTGACAGAAGCAGCGTTGCCATCCGGCACCTTGCCATCCGGTGCCCAACAGAAGAGGAACAAGCCGAGAGATTGCCACTGTCCCCCGTGACCACCAACGTTGTTGCAACAGGCAGTCCAGGCAGGAAATATGCTCATGGAAGTCCTTCGCGTAGGAGCATATTCAAGGAAGGCAGCAAGAAGCAAGCAGCCTTGCAGGGCGGTGGCCATAATGTGATACCACAGAAGCCGGCATCAGGCGCAAGGGGCCTTTTGCCTGTTCATGTATCAGCTAGTGATGCAGTACAGCCAGAGAGCAGAGACTTTCCCGGGCGCCATGCGTCTATGGGCTCTGTATCTTCCAACGGCACTGCCTCAGAGGCTTTCAGAAGCACCGGTGTGCCTCCGGCGAGAACAGCAAGCCTCTGCTCGGAGGTCAGCTTTTCGCATATTGCTGAAGAAGCTCGGAGGCTGGCACTGTCACTGGACGCGCAGGCATGTCCTTCGGAATCCACACAGTTGAACTTGACATTTCCGCAGATCGGCTCATTTACTTGTATACCTGTGAGTTTGCATTGTATGGCCTTGCCCATCTTGTTTCATAGTTTTAGGCAGAAGCCTCGCTGGACCTTTCAATCGGTTCTGCAGGCAGAGGGCTATGCCCCGTGGCCCGTCAATGCCTTTGGGGTTGCACTGGCGCCGACAAGTCATTCCCTGGGCCACCTAGAGGCTACCTCGCTCCCTGCTGCATTGCCAGCACATCAGGCAGCCAACACCGCAGCCAATGAACAGCAGCCTGCTGACCCTCACGAGCCAGCACATAGCGACCCTGGAAGCCGCATGCAGCTGCCTGAGCTGCACAGCAGCCGCCAGCCTCCTCCTGCATCTTCAGACCCAGGCGGGGATGTTCAGCAGGAGGCGCAGCTGCAGGGCACTCCTCAGCACAGCAGATGGGCCAGGGTATATCCTGATAATGGCCAGCATGCTGACAGCATGACAGGCTCTGGCCGCAAGAGGGCCCGGCGCAGCGCCTCAGCAGCAGACAGCAGCTCACGCGGAGATCACATCACAGATCCCCGTTCTGCTCAGCACATTGCTCCGCCATCAGCGTCTGAGGAGCGGCATCCGGAAGCTCTGCACCACAGGCAGTTCAGCAGCAACAGCAACGGCGACGATGAGGGTGTGATCACCAACAGGGAGGGAACGCTGGTGCTGGCTCATGCGGGGCAGATGGGCGGGGTCCTTTCCCCTGGCAGCAGCGTGTCAGATGTGTCTGCCTCGCCGCCACCCGAGCACAGCAGGCAGGCGGCTCTGGTGGCGGCGAGAGCTGTTGCGCAAGTCATGGGCCTGCAGGCCCGCCATCAGGAGGACATGCAGGTGTGGCAGCTCTGCTGCTCTATCCGCCAAGCTTTACTCCCTGTAGTGTCAACTTCGAGCCTCGCGTTCTGGCTGTCAGCTGCTGAGTTGGAGCCTTGTCACATCCGTGCTTGCCCTCCGCACGGCAGCGTTGGCAGACTTCCATGAGGCATTCCCTGTGCTTGCTAGAGGATGCCGCAGAGTGCCTGATATTGATTGTCATAGCATATTTACAGGGCGATGGCAATATGTCTGCATGTGGAATTTGCTGCGCGCGCCCAGGGAGTATCTGATGAGGTTCTACGGTGCAGGCTATGAACTGCGAGAGGGTTGCGCTGGCTGTGGATCACGAACACACCCTTGCCAACCTGGACCAGGCTCTCAGGGAGAACATATCTCTGCAAAGCATCATGCTGACCCAGGCACAGCAGGTCTGCATCCTGATCTGATCCCGACTTGAAGGGGCTCTGAATGTGATCACAGCAGTAGACATCACATTGCCTAGCGGATCAGGTGGGAAAGGAGCACTGCTTCAGCACCTTCCCTGGTTCTAAAGCAGGCTGGCAGCCTCTTTGGGGTCCCTTGACACCACTGTGTGTCCCATCTAACCAGGCATCTTGATCATTGCACTCATACTGTGCAGGTGGGTGCGCTTGGCGCAGCACAGGAAGCCTTGAGGCGCCAGCTGGAGCATCAGGAGCAGCTGCAGGCGCTCCAGAGCGAAGCCCCCCAGCACCCTCTGACCCTCACACTGCAGCAGCAAAGAAGCGCTCACCCGGTGAGAGCACAATTCTGAACTCCTTTCATCCAGTCTCTTGAGATACATACTCATCGCAAGCTTATTGCCATCTCTGAGCCCAATAGCAGTCATGGATAGCAGCATAAGTAAGTACAGACGGAATCTGCTTGGATGTCAAGGACTCGCAAGACATCTGGAGACGCTGGAGCTCAATGACATGGCTGTCATGAATGAAATTGTTCGCACTAGTGGGACAGCTCTGTTACTTATATGTACATTAAGCTGAATTTGCTGTGCAGCATATGCTCCTGGGCAGTCCTGCCGAGCCTGATCAGGAGCACAGGCAGCGGGCAGCTCAGGTGCCCACTCTTTATGCATCCCCCAGCGCCCAGCACCACTCGAGGACAGCTTATGGCAGTCCCATGCCGAGCGCTGCCAGCCAGGCTGGCACAGCGCAGCTCAGGGGCGACAGCGCCACGCCAAGGAGAGCGCCACCCCCGGCGCAGACAGCGCCAGTGCTGTATGGATCCCCAGCACAGACCCCCCTCGGCTCGCTGCACAGGCTGGCGCACATGCTGCACACTCCCCAGGACATGGCAGCAGCCCGCATGCAGGCTTCCGGACCTGCACCGATGAGCCCTGATGCTCAGGGCAAGGCACATCTGAGCAGCGCTGCAGAGAGGGGGCTGTGGGCTCTGCTTGACAGCCCAACAGACAGCTATGGGAGCGCAATCATGTCATCGCCACCTATGCAGTCCTCAAGCCAGCCACAGGCATATCCAGAGGTTACAGCTTCAGGAGACATTGCCTGGTGCGAACACAGCAGCCGCACAATAGATAGGCAAGATCCCTCTCTTAGAGCATCTGGGATCCCTGATGCCAGCCAGCAGCATGCCGCAGCAGCCTTGGCCTCTCCTTCAGAAGGCTCCAATCGGCTGCAGCATGCGGCTGAACAGGACAGCGAACACACCAGCGCCACAGCAGAGGGACACAGTTCTAGCCCCTTTGTGGAGAGTGATGGCAGCACAGTGGGCGCCCTAGCATTGGCTCCTGCCGAAGCATCCCCGCAGCCCCAGCATGCAGCAGGGCAGGCCTGGGAGCACAGCAGCGCGAAACATGAGGCGCATAACCCTCTCTTTGATAGCTGCGAGGACGCCAGTGGCAGCTCACCGAAAGAGGCGTGGGAGCACACTAGTGCTGCCATAGAGGGCCGCGAGCCCTTCTGTCACAGTGTTGCACCCAGTGAGAGTAGTCCAGAGAAGCTCGTCATGTCACCTCCACGGGCCAGTGATGGGCACAGAGACCTGGACAATGCCCAGAAGATTATCACTGAGCTTCGGCAGGAGCTGCAAGCATCCAGAAATGAGGTGCGCACGCCTTCTGTGCCTCATGCAGCAATCTTCTCTGGAGCCCCCGATCAACACCTTATAAGACACCCCTTGTGCGACACAATATAACAATCCTCAGACGCATGTATTGCTGCCTTCTGAGTCTGCCTGGTCCAGCTCTCCTACTGCCCAGAGTGAAAGCACTCCTTGCTGACGTTATAGGGCCTGAAGATCTTCTGAAAAGCCTGTGGAGGACTTCAGTATTTGTGTCAATGCAGGCCGCACAGGCAAAGCAGGCGTCCGCACACGACAAGCAAGCACTTGAGGTGTCCAGAATGGAGGGTGAAGAGATGGCTGCTGAGCTCCAGAGGACGCAGGAGTGCCTGACAAGCCTCCAGGCCGACCTGATGCCCGCCGAGAAAGCATACCACGTCTCTGCCATGCTTGGTGTGTTCTGGTGCAATCTATCTGCACTTAAAGCATCCAGTGTAGGTTAAAAGGATGTGAGAGGCGTGGTTGTATGCTCTATGCAAAGGTCAGGCATATGCTTGAGAGGCCCTGCCCTCTCGGACGCCTGCTTAGTCCGTCGACTGGTTAGCAATGATGACATGCTAGACTTATTGGGCAGACACCAATGCGCCCGGTACTGCGGTGAGGGGAGAGCTCAATATTTACACCTGATGCAGGGCATGACGAGGACATTGCGCTTGCGGGCATACATCCGCAGAACGCCATGCTGCACAAGACGCTGGAGCTGCTGGCGGCTGCTCGCTCGCAGATAGCCTCCCAGGCCCAATCAGGGGCTGGGCAGCACCAGATCAGCCCAGAGCCCAGCCCAGAAGCCCGAGCCGCAGAGAGGACCATTGAGTATCTGCGAGAGGACCTGGAAATCAGGTCTGAGCAGCTGGCCACAGCGCAGCTGCAGCTGGAGATTGCTGAGAGCCAGATTCAGGCGCGCCAGGGGCTCATTCAGGCGCTGGACCAGAACGAGGCACAGCTGCTAGCACAGTTTGATGAGGCGCACGAGGCCTCAGAGCAGGCCAGACGGGAGGTGGACCGCTTGGCAGGCCAGCTCAAGGAGGCCGACCAAGCGCTGGCTTCCTCACAGAGCGCCCAGGTGCAGCTTCAGGCGGAGCTTCAGCGGGAGCGCGCAGCTTCCCATGGCCTCGCCAGCCGGGCGCAGCAGGCCCAGCAGGAAGCACTGGCCCTGGACGCCTACCCTGAGCAGGAGCACGCAAGCCTGAACGGCTCTGAGAGCAGCCCTGGTGGGTTCCAGGCGCAACTGAAGCAGCTTGGAGCGCAGCACGCCTGTGAGCTGGAGCAAGAGCGCGCAATCTCCCAGCGCCAAGAGAGCAGCCTTCGTCAGCAGGTTGCGGATCTCTCTGCCTGTGTCGAGGAGCAGAGGCGGGAGCTGGCAGCTTCCTCAGAGTCCCGCGCCGACCTGGTCGAGCAGCAGCAGGTGCTCGCAGACGCGCTGGCGCAGCGCGAGCGGGACGTCGGGGAGCTGCGCAAGGACCTGGGCATCCTGGAGAGCACCCTCCGGGCCTCTATTGACAGCCGCGCTGACGCGCACGAGTGGGCCGAGCAGCTGCAGCGGCAGCTACATGAAGCCGAGACCGAGCTGGACCGCGCCCAGGCATCCGCCCAGGCCCTTGCAGAAGACCTCTTGGCGAGCGAGCGGGACGCCATGCAGCTGACTGCGGCTTCAACCCAGGCAGCAGAGGTGCCTCAGGCGCTCGTGCCTGTGTTTGATGAGCCCCAAGCAGAGCAGCTGCGGCAGTCCCGTGAGCAGCTCCAGCTCACTCATGCTTTGGATAACAGGCAGACGCTGCGGGCAGGTCTCACAGACTCTGCACAGGAAGAGCGCCGGCTCCAGATTGCCGCCAGGGACTGGCAGGAGTATGCATGCGATGCTGCAGAGCACCTAAAGGATGAGCATGAAGGGCTGCAGGATGTCACAGGTAGGAAGCTCATTTACTTACATGCTTCTCAGAGCCACAGCAACTCTGTATTGCAATGCTTCACTGGGAGCTCTCGAGCGTCATGAGCGCTGCCTGAGTTAGTGAGCTTGATGTCTTCCCTGCATCTTGGATTTTGGTTGCCTATGCACATTGTGCAGTTGTCTCTGATCTCTGTGAGGCTAGAAGGTGACAATGGCATGTATAACATGCAGGCCACCATGAGCAGCTCCTTTCTGAGAACAGACACAGTGTTGTTGAGCCAGCTGCTGAAAATAAGAGCAGCAGGGAACTCTGCACCCAGCTTGACATCTCCCCAGCGCATGAGCACAGCACTCAGCCTGGACCCGAGATGCTCCATGGTGCACCACCTGAGAGCACTCTGCCTCCAGATCTGCTTGCAGAGGTATGCCCGTACATCTGCCTTCCATATGCCAGAGGTAAATCTCAATGTCAGAGACCACTATACTGGCAGTGATGGGCACCTGAATTGCAGAAGCTGGCCCACCCTGTTGTATCCATATGATCATGTTGGCATCTTCTAGCGATTATGGCACTGCTGAGCAACTCACCGTGTTGCTGCCCTGCAGGCAGGTGAGGAAAGAATGGTGCAGCTTCAGCTCATCATAAAAGAGTCACCTGCCGCGGAGGCTCAGGCATCCTGTAAGGCAGGCTTCATGGGCACATCAGCAGCAGCGGCGGAGGAGCTTGAGAGAGATCGCACTACCATTACAGAGGCAGCAGAGCCGCAGGAGTGCCAGCAGTGCAATGAGTTTGCACAACAGCTGGAGGATTGCATTCGGGAGTACGAGGGCAGCCAGGCTGAGGCCAGGCAGCTGAGCCAGCAGCTGGCTGCCATGCAGCAGGGCCGAGACTGCCTGCAATGCGCCAGCCTCGCTCAGCAGCTGGAGGCGTGCATGCAGGCCGCAGAGGCGCGCGTGCTGCACATCTCGCAGCAGGTCTTTGCCCGGAGCGAGGCTGCCCAGCAGGCCCAGCGTGCCCTAGAGCTGGTCGCGGAGGATCGCGACGCCCTGGCGGCCAGCCTGGCAGAGCATGAGGCAGCACTGATTCGGCAGGCAGCCTCTCTGGTAGAGCTGCAGGCGCTCGTCAATCAGCATGATGCTACAGTACTGGAGTTGCAGGGCGCCCTATCACCATTCCAGCAAGGGCCGAGTGACCGTTCGCGCCAGGTGGAGCCCGGCCATAAAGCCATGGCAGATGTCCAGAGGGACCTGCAGGGCAGGGCTCGGGCAGATGCCGGGCAGGCTGAGCCTCAGCAGCTGGCAGACCGGCAGGGTGGTGCTGATGTGGCAGATCTGCAGAGCCACGCCGGCCAGCTGCGCATGGAGGTGGCTGCACTGACAGCTGACAGGGACCACTACAAGGCCGCGTATGAGGCCGGCTGTCAGCTCCTGACTCAGCTACAGGGCTTTGCCTCCCAGGCTTTGGGAGAGGCCCAGGCGCTCAGGGAAGAGTCTGCAGCCCTCGATGATGCGAAAAGCGCGGTCAGCGCCCAGCTGGCTGCAGCGCAAGGCGCAGCTGCGGCTGAGGTCAGCTCCCTGATGCGGGAGGCTGCTGAGCTGGAGGCCAGGCTGGAGCAGAGCCAGCACACAGCGGAGGACGCCACGGAAGCCATGCAGAGCCTGGCAGCCGAGCTCCAGGCGGCCTTGCTGGAGGCCGCCAGGTGCCGCGCTGGGGAACAGTACGCGCTGCGTGAGCTGCAGGCGCAGCGAGGGCGGGAACAGTGGCAGCTTCCTGATATGATGCAGCTCTGTGAGTTGCGTGTAGAGCAGGTCCCATGTGCAGACCCCAGCAGCCCTGCACGAGAGGGGCAGGCGCAGGAGTTTGCCGCACCTGCGCAGCCTGACCAGCCTGATCAGGACGCAGACCACCTGGCGGAGGCCCATACTGTGCAGCGCCAGCAATCGGCAGCCCTGAGTAGTGGCTCATTTGGCACACCGCAGACGAAGAACTGCGCACAACCTGCAGTGCAGTCTGAACAGGACAACCCAGTGCGCAGCCTGTTGGATGCTGCCTTCAGAGCCAGCTCGCCCTTGCAAGAGGTGCAAAAGCTGCCCTTCTTCTTATCATGTCCTTAGCCTTTGTGATAGTATGAGAGTGGCAGATTCGTTGCCATGATCATGCTGGCAAGTAAACCCTCAGTATGCATTCGAGGAACAGCAGTACAGCCTCTGCCGTCTGCATTCATACTTTACCTCACCATGTGAAGCCTACAACTCTGTGGCTGCTGCAATGTTCTTGAGATCTTAATATGCTTGCAGGCAGCGGCTCTGTCCCCAGTCTCAAACAATGGCTCGCCCAGAGCACTAGACCCTCCAGCAGCTGATGATCCATCACCAACGGCAGCACCGCCAGAAGGCGCCTTGCTGAGCCCTGTGACTGCTGAGCAGACGCCCGCTGCCATCCAGAGCATGCCCTGCGCACAGCGCGCAGCCTCACAGCGCTGCGACAGCATGTTCAAGGCCCTTCCCGAGGACGCCTCCCCAGGCGACAGGCTGCAGTGGCTGGCATCGCAGGTAGCCCTTGAGGTAAGTCGCATCCGCCAGATCACAGCATCTCTGCAACATCATGCGTGGCCCCTTCTGCCTTGAATGGCACTCCACAATGGCGCCTCACGAAGTGCATGTTGCAAAACATGCTTCTTGGACTGATGAGTTTACATGAGCAGAGGAGGGCTCTGCTCTTCACTTACTGACAAAGTGCTTCTTGGATGAGCACTTTGTAAAAGGACAAAGGCAGATCACTGTCTAGGTAAAGGTCTGCAAGGTGAATAGGTCATGCAGGCAAACGTCTGGGAGGACACAGGCGAGTTGGATGTGGACATCATGGGCAGGTCAGAGGTTGGCAGCTCAGCAGCCGCCCTCAACAGTCTCACACATGCCCTCTCGACGGCTGCCAAGACCGATGAAGCCGCAGAGGAGCTGGTGGCACGCCTCAGGCTGGAGCGCCGCATGCTGAGAGGGGTCACCAACCTGGCTGTTGCCGTCACAAATGATGCCCTCACAGGTAAGCCCTGGAAGGCCTTATAGCGGAGCACAATTGCAGCGCTTCAGAAGGGACCAGGAGGCACTGAAGGCTAGCCTCCAAGGCTTATTTGCTAATGTGGCATGCTCATCTGTGGTGGTTCACTCTCCAGCTAGCGCAGTGCCTCAGGCGATCAGGCACTCTGTTCGGGTAGCTAGCATGTCCTATACGCGGCAATGGCGCCTTAAAAGGGAGGAATGCTGCATGCAGGCAGCTCACAGGCAGCAGTCATGGCCAAGAGGGCGAGCGGCTTTATGAGCGCCCATCAGGAAGCCCTGAGCAAGGCTGGCCTGGATCAGACCTGGGCGTCCTTGTGTATGATGGCCCAGAAGCCTCCCTGCCCAGATGCGACAAAGGTCCTGCAGCGCGAGAACGAGGTCCAGAAGGTGGCCATCCAATCTGACTGCCTCATGACACTTGCAGAAGAATGCTAAGGAAAGTTCCAGAGCATATGCTCACTGGCCGGCCGATGCAACCACATGCTCTGGCATGGGGCCTACTGGCCTGCCGAAAGGGTGTCGAGTATCCATCGCAAATTCCATGTTGATGCAGTGACAGGGCAGTACTATGCAGAGCCAGGACCTCAGGCCGCATCCAATTTAAGCCTTCATGGCTTTCAATTGAACTGCCGTGTATTAATGCTTTGCCATGCAGTTGGTGCTAGATGAGCTGGACGCTGAAGCAGCGGAGGCTCACTTGCAACAAGACGTTGTGCTGGGCCAGGCTGCCCGTGATGTTGCTGGCCTGTGCCAGACCATCTATGAGACCTTCCCTGGCCTGGAGCAGAGTGTGCCCTGCTTTGAGGACAGTGTGCTGGGCCCCTGCAGCCTGAGGCCTGCACAGATGCTAGAGCTGCAGGTAGGGGTCCCCTATCTGCCATCTGTGCTGACAGCACCGCCCAGCCAGTGCAATAGTGCCTGTGCATTACCCAATGAAGCCCTCTGGCAGGCGTGGCGGGGGAAGGTATTTTAGGGAAGCTTCAAGGGGCTGCTCATTTATCAGAGGGACAAGCGCGGTCGCAGCTTCTCCTGTTGACAGACCTGCTCATGTTGGTGCAGGTCAGCAGGTGCAAGAGCGGCGTCGAGCGTCTGCTTCTGAATCTGCTGAGCACTATCCCGGAGCATGCGCTGCTTGGCTATGCTTCACCAAGGTCCACAGCTCAAGAGAGCTGTGACTGGCAGGACTCTCCGGATGGATCTCCAGGCTGGCGGGAAACCCCAGAGGGACACAGGCTGAATCTTTGTTCGAGGGAGCTCATAAGATCAGTGCAGGTCCCAGCACAAAGGCAGCCTCTCACGGGGCACCTTGTAGTGTTCAGTTAAATGACATCCAGAACTGCGGTTGATCATGTATTCTGATTGTATCCCATGCACTGTAGCAGTAGGAGACTCCCGATAGAAAACATGGCTAGCATGTCTCAGAAAAGCTATACAGTAATTTTGTCAGCAGCCTGGCAGAGTGCTGTTTCATGGAGCATGGAATATCAGCAAGAGCGTAGCACATGCAGGCAGATAGCTATAGAAAGGAGATCTGCATAGGACAGATGACAGGCAGTGCCCGCAGAGCTGCTTGTGATCATAGTCTACTTGCGCAGAAGTGGTTCAGGCTCAAGAGATCATGCTTGCTGATGGCTAGGTGGTGTTGACTTAAGTCAATGCCAATCGATTACATAAGATATCAGGATGCAGACAACTCTAGTAGGTCCAGACAACTGCTTTTACCGTTGTTCCCAGCACTTTTACAAACCGAGGTGTGAGTTGCAAAGGCTGTACCATGTGCTTGACTCAGATCTTATCAAATCTGGTCATATGCCATCTGGAACAAGGTCAAGCATCAGAAGCTCTGCACATGCTTGCAAGCTTGTCAACACTCACATTCTTGTTCCGGGTTTGCAGTTGTCACAGTGTCAGGTTCAAAGTCGGGGTTTTTATGATGCCTGGAGCACCATATTGAGTTATTTCAGGAGCGGCTGTACACAATCAAGAGCCCCTGCAGCTGGTCGGAGTGCGTCATCGGGCAGCATACATGTACAGGCTGTTTGACGCTGCGGCTGCAATCAGGTTGTTCTCTGGGTGCCACGCTAGGTGCAGCAGCTTTGCTGAGTAGTCATGGTTTTGCTGCAGCAGGCCATTCTGCCCATCCGCCCCAACTGTCCCATGTGCTGCTGGCTTCTTCACGCTGCTGCTCCCCCGCGACAACCCAAATCTGTTTGGTGTCTGCAGCGCACAGCAGACAGGTCAGCCATGCAATGAGTGCTTTAACACCCCTCACCCCTATGCAGCACCCTGTCTCCTCAAGCAATGCCTCTGGCTGATGCTCTGGTAAGCATGCTATTCTGGGAACAGGGGATCCTGAGCTGGCATATGAGGTGCTCTGCCTGCTTCTGGAACATGTACATCAACCTGCAACATTGTAAAGCACAACACCAGCCAGTCTGGGGCAGTCTCGGCTTGGGAAGCTCTACCTTGGCAGGGGTCTGCTGCAAGCGCTTCCGCTGCGGGTCTCGGCTGGCCTCCAGCACCTGGTCTGTGCCGGGGGCGCCGCTCCGGCTGTCGCCCCGCGAAACCACCCGGAAGCAGTTGGAGTAGGTGCCCGTGGCCACTTGCGTGCCGTCCCCGCTGAAGCAGCAGTCGAACTTGTCGAAGATGCTGTCGTTCTCGTACAAGTCCCCCAGCTGCACAGCACGGCAGAGAGATGTGAGGGGTATGCCCAGAGCAGACTCCTGCAAATCTGGGACTGCCACTCCTTGATGCATCATAGTGGAGCAGGGAGCGCCTCACAGCCGTTCAGTGCATTACATTGCTTCTTTCTGGCCCATGACAATGTGGGTCATATCACGGAGATGCTCCGGCCACATTCCGCTTCGTGCACTCTGCCAAGTATGCATTGTGCACATGCTCACAGAAAACATTGCTCGACAGGACATTTGCATGCGGCTTTGTGCGCCTTGGCCTTGAGGTGCTTGTGGATGGGGAAGGTGGCCACAGTGCTCTGCCTGAGATGCGCCATGCATGTTCTGCAGGAGCTGCCCAGACAGCGCTGCCACACGAGGTTGGCACTCACCTTGCCCCCAAGGTGTCCATGACTAGGGGCGGTGGCCAGACAGGGATTCCAGCAGACTTTGCACCCACCTTGGCCTTGGTGTGCTCATGGCTAGGAAAGCTTGCCAGACAGCAATTTCAGCGGATGTTGCACCCACCTTGGGCTTGAGGTGCTCGTGGATGGGGAAGGTGGCGACGGGCGCGGACTCGGCGCGCACGTCCCAGAGCTTGAGGCCCATGAAGTCGCGCGCCAGCATGTGGCGCCCGTCCCGGCTAAACTTCAGGTCGCTCATGGACGCCAGCAGCTCCGTGAAGAAGCTCCGCTGCGTGCTCGGCGCCTCCGGCTGCGCACGAGAGATGCCGCGTCAGGGAATCTGGCTCATGTATGATCATGGTGCGACAGTATCTTCTCCTTGAGGCCCAGTTGCAACAAGGGTTACGCTAAGTCACAGGCAGGCCATGAGGGTCAGCAGCTTTCTGCAAGAGCTGTTTCGTGCGCTGGGCGCCACATGATGGTGACATAAGCAAGCAAGGAGCTGTGCAAAACATAGTGCTAGCGTTACACCGCACTGCCCAGCATCTGTGTTCTGCTGGTGTCATCCTGGCTGGGTGCCACCCCACATGATAAATCCATGGCAGGCAGGCTTCGCAACAAGGCATGTCAGTGCAGGTGCGTGGCTGCCGTCAGGTGCTGCGATCAGAGCAGTCCCCAGGCATACCTCCTCAAAGCTTTTGCAGGTGTTGTCAGCTAGCGCGCTCGCCCGAAGGTCTGCCAATCTGATGGCGCCCTTGCTGGTGGCAAACGCAAAGACATGGCACTCTATGGGATGGAAGTCCGCTACAGTGATGACCTGCACCCACAGGAGATGCTGAGCACCTCCCTGCTCGGCCCACAGTGCACATACTCAACATCCTTCATTTTCAGGTCTGCTTCAAGGGCGTCACAAAAACCCGTACATCCCGGACCACCAAATGTGCCTGTCTGAGAGTCACATCATCAAACACGTCTGCCGAAGCAGATCCCTGACCGTGCCAGGAGCCCTTCTCAGCCAAGACACACAAGGACCAGCAAGCACATCTACCAGGCTCTGCCATGACATAACCTCAGGTGCCAAATCTACACATGTGCATCAGCTGCTTGCGCTGCAGAAAAGTTGGGGGAGGTGGGAGAGCCACACCTCGGTCAGCTCCTCCATGTTGGGGGGCTTCATGTCCACCACATTGAAGGCCTGGTCCTCGTGCTCCAGGTTCCACAGGTTGATGCGCAGGTCGTCCGCGGTGATGAAGGTCTCCTGGTCGCTGGAGAGGGCGATGCTGTTGACGTGGTACGTGTGCGCGTTGGCATACTTCTTCTTCTGCTTGGCCGCCAGGACGATCTCCGTGCTCGTCACCTGCATCCCGCATCGACCGTCAGCTCATCCCCGGGCAGGCCGCACCGCAACGTCGACTGCCGTGCTCGTCACCTGCTTCCGGCATCTACAGCCGGCCCACCCCGGGCAGACCGCACTGCAATGTCGACTGCCGCAGGCTCCAGAGGGAGCAGAACGCCAAAACATGGCACTCAGCTTGCAGGCAAGATGGATTACCACAAAACTCCTCATGCAGGGGCGCAGCAGGGCATATCCATGTAACCTATCAATCCTCTGAGAGCATCCGCAGCATGCACCTCCCACTGAGCGTTCACTGCTTCAAAGCAGCGCTTGCATTGCAGAAGCCTCATAGCGTAAGGGATGCACCGGCACAGTATGGACATGAAGGCAGTAACATGATATTATTGGAATGTTTTAGTCATGATTCGTGTCATGTCAGGGTGGAGGCACTCACTGTTGGTATCCTCAGCTGCGGCAGTGACACCTGCGCAGAGACACACGTGGCACAGTCAGCTTTTGAAGTTTTCCCTCACCTTGAGGGTGACACTCCTTGCATTCAGCATGAGGGACAACACATTGCAGCCTGAGTCACAAGAGCAGGTGGGAAAGTGGGGTATTGATACGCAATTCACCTTGGGGAAGTCTAGAGATAGCTGCGCTTTCTGGTCCGGCAAAGGTCCTAGCCGGGTCGGCGATGCTGTGCCGCTGCAGTGACAGTCCACCTCAGCTCCACACATGTCAGCAGCATGTGAGCACTGCATGCTACTGCATGTCACTGCCAACATGCACTCTCATTGGCCGAGAGGGAATTGAGTGTGCCCCATTCAGGGAGTGCGAGAGCGTTACATGGCCAAATCGGCAGACCGGCTGAAGGAAGCTTGGCTTACCCTGCTGGTATGGACCAGTTCATGGACGGGTGGGAAGCCGTCCCCGGCTGCTCATCCTTCTTGTTGTAGTTTGCCAGGTGCGCTACCTTCTTCTCATACACCTGCACAGCCCCACTGGAGCATCTGGCAAGTCCGGCCGCTAAACCTTGAGCCAGAGGAGAGCACTCCCACAGGTCACAGCCCAATTTGTTAATAGCAGAGTGCAAGTTAGCAGCGCAACCCAGCAGCGCAAGCCGCACGAGCCTGCTGTTCCGTCTTGTTGGGGTGGAGCATTGATGGTTTCTCTGAGGCACGTCAATACATCATGGCAGGAGCGCAGCTTACAGTGTACAGGACATCAGATATCAGCTTCCACGGAACAGGTCAAACACATCATGGCAGGAGGACAGAGAGGGCAGGCAGATGGCGCACCTTCCAGAGCTTTATGGTCTTGTCGTTGGTGGACAGGATGAGGCGGCTGGCGCTGGGATGGTTCACCCAGCGGACCTTGTTGATCTTCTCCTCAATCTCGAAGGACTTGAGGTAGTCAAACTCCGGCTCATGGCTCTGGAACTCCGTCATGTACCTGAACTCGCATGGGGCAGGCCGCAGGGGCGGGGCCCTCTGATCCACACCCGATAATCTCTGCAGATCATTACAAACATCAGATACTGCTGGATGCATGTTTCACAGCCTGCTGCAAGCAGGGCTGCAATGACAGCGGCAATGCCCAGAGGTTGCACACTCTGCTGACAGCTGTCGGCAGGAATGCAGGTGCCGGAGACTCACATTCTGGATTGCAACCCGCTCAAAGAGCACAACCCGCCCTCCTCTGTCTCCGGTGGCCAAGTGCTGCCCGCTTGCATCAAACTCAATTGCTGAGATGATGTCAGCTGCATGTGCAGAACGCGAGTGAGCACACCCAAATGTTGCACATGAGACCTGCAGCTTCACGGTGAGTGCAAGTGTGCGTGATACGTTGTGCATCACGCAAGCTTGTGGTAGATGGTGGAGGGCGAGGCTACCAACAAGAGCACTGGCAGCTTCACAGAATTATGCAGCATGCACCCATGTCACATGGTTTGCTGCCAAGTCAACAGAGCTCACTGGAGCGGCAGTGTGACCGTACGCAAGTGAGAAGCTCGTGGCAGGTGCAGGGCCCAATGAACTTGCAGCAACGATCCGCTGTGCTCTTCTTACATTACCCAGGTGCCTACCATCTTGGATCTCTTCCCCCGGCGTCCTCTCCCCAAAGCATTGCAAGAAGTGCCAATCAAGCGGCTCATTCGCGTTCCTTGAAGCGGTGCTGAGGGAGCCAGGTCCTGGACCTGCATCCATAGCTGACCCTCCCCAGGTCTCTCCAGTTCCTGCCTTGCCAATCACATCTGGCGTGCTTGAACAAACTGCGCCGCTCGTGGCTCAGTCTCTACTCGTGTATCTTTGCCCGGTCGATCCACGACTCCCGGAACGCCAAGGACCCTGGCCAGAATGACACTCCTGTTTGACGAAACTAGGGGGCGGTCAATGATGGGTGATGAGCAGCCCTGATTGGCTGATTTGCTGTGTTCTGAGCTCCTCAAAGACCTCCCCAAGCACGGTACAATAGAGAGAGAGGGTGGCACACCATCGTGTATTGTCTTCATATAGCTGCTTTGAATGGGCCGGGCAGCAGGTATCCCCCGCTAAGTGGCACGTGACCTCAAGAGGGGGGACCTTTGCTCGAAGTCACATCTTGGCTAGTAAACATTGGTCTTACAATATGCACACATACGAAACTATGTCATATAGGTAGTGAGAAGGATCTATAGTGCAGCAGCCCAGGAATGGACACAGGCAGAGTCGCCAGAGGGATGATGGCCTGCTCAAGCAGTCATGCCTCTGGCTGCCCGATGCAGCGCCCTACGCCTCTGGGAAGATTGCAGCCAATCTTGAAGTCTCCTAGTACAGTTCCTAAGGTGTGCAAAAGCTCTCACTAGTCACTGCAGTAGAAAAGTCCTAGCTGTGAGATTTCACGTTGGGCCACAAGGCGCACAATGGACTGGCGAAGCCTCCTCTTACATACAATACGCTCTTACAAGAAGTTATTCCTTCCAGCACTGGTTTATATGTATACATGCTGCTGCAGGGGCGTTCAAGCCGATCTGCAGCCCTCTGTGTACAAGCAACGGTGGTAGAAAGATTGGAGATTTCAGCCAGCCCCTACATTCATGAACCTGGAAAGGGCTTGGGCTTCTACACTGGCACTGATGGGTACTTGTATGTTGACAATCTTAGAATAGATGACATCCGGGCACAGGTGTGCTTCACACCTGCCAGGTATTGCAGCACACATTGCGAATGATGCTATTGCCGAGCCAACCGCAAGCCTTACCTGCAACGCAGGCCTGATATCCAGGGTGACATGCAGGTGCCTGACAGCCCATTCTATCTGTACAGCAAGAACCGGATAACAGCAAACTTCAAGGCATACGCAGCGGCTCTGGAAGGCCTAGAGCACATTGTTGGCTACGCTGTGAAGGCAAACAACAACTTGCCCATCATGCGGCACCTGCAGTCGCTCGGCTCAGGCGCTGTGCTTGTGTCTGGCAACGAGCTGCAGGCAGCTGAAGCAGCAGGATTTGACACAACCAGGTCAGCCATCCACCATCAATTCTACTCTTCCTATATGTCAGATCAACCCACTCTATTCAAGTTGGATTTCGAGGTAGCATGTCTTCCGGTGCTCTCAAATATATTCAGGAAATGAGCAGGCAGTTGGGTGATGTTGAATGCTTGACGACCTGCACAATCTTAGATTGAAATCGTGCCTGGCTCCCAGGACAATCTTCAATGGCAACGGGAAGTTGCCAGCGGAGCTGCGCCTGGCCATAGAGAAGGGCTCGCTGATCAACGTGGACTCAGAGTTCGACTTGGAAAACATTGCGGAGGCAGCCAAGGCGGTTGACAAGGCAGCCAGGGTGTTGATCAGGATAAACCCTGATGTAGACCCCCAAGTGCACGCCTACGTCTCGACCGGGCTGGCCAACTCCAAGTTTGGCATACGCAACAGCCACCTGCAGGTGCACCCACAGGCTTGCCCATAGGATGTCCATATCTTTGGTCTTTCCGCAGGAGAGTGCCTGGAGATGTGCATGGCATGTGCCTGTACTTGTGTATCTATGCCCGGTGCCGTCCTCCTGCCCCAGCCTTTTGTTAGCCTTGCTGTAGATCGGTCGGCTTCAGGAGATCTCCCATATCTGGAATGCTGGCAAATTGCTTGTGGTGGCGCAGCGGCCACTGGACCAAGTGATGCAGGAGCCTCTTCTGGCGGCTCATGCACATACACCTGGAACCCCTATCAGGAACAATCAGCTTGAACACACGCTCCTGCAAGGGGTGCTGAATGACTGCTTTGCATGGCGCAGTGGTTCCTGGACCGAGTGCGGCAGGAGCCTCTTTTGGAGCTGGCGGGCGTGCACAGCCATCTAGGTTCCACGATCACCAAGGTCGACATCTTTCGGGACGCCGCGCGCATCATGATCCGCTTCGTCGAGAAGATCCGCGAGGAGGGCTTCGACATCAAGTATCTCAACATCGGGGGCGGCCTCGGCATCGACTACCACAGGAGGTGTGCGGTTGGTGGATGACCCTGGACTCCTGCCCCTGTCTACTGTAGGATTATGGTCCCAGAGGCCCTGCCTTTGCATGGACTGGTAGACTGATGCAGACATGTGTAAGCACACATGATCCCGAATGCATGCCAGATCCGTGCAAGTAGTGTCCATACAGGGAGGCCAACAATGCATTCTTACATGGGCATGAGGTCATTGAGGGGTTGACCTTGTGACGTGGGAGGATGGCCAGGGGAAGCAGCCTTTCTGTGCATCTTGTGGAGCTCCGTGCAGTGCGTGTTTCAGGGGGGTGCCCATGTGCAGGGGCGACAAGATTCCCTCGCCGGCAGATCTGGTGAACACCGTGCGGGATCTGGTGGCGGATCTGGGCCTAACCATGATCCTGGAGCCCGGGCGGTCCATGATAGGCAACGCCAGCGCCCTCGTCAACACCGTGACGGGCGTGAAGACCAACGGCAACAAGAACTTCATCGTCATCGATGGCTCCATGAGCGCGCTCCTGCGGCCGTCCCTCTACGACGCCTACCAGCACATCGAGCTGACAGCGCCATGTGAGACTTCCGCCTTTTCCGATGGCGCGACCCCTCGAGTGTGCACCTGCCAGCACGGCATCCTTTGCTGCTTGATGTATGGATGATGCAGCCCTATATGCCAGGATGCCCATGAGATGGCCATGGGCATCCTGCCCTGGCATGTGAGGGTGTGTGTCCATGCACTGACCTTGCCTGACAAGCTATTCTGTGATGCCAAGAGCAGTGTAGTGAGTCTGCCCACTTGCTTATCACAGGCAACGGGAAGCAGGACACCTTCGACATTGTCGGGCCGGTGTGTGAGTCAGCAGACTTCCTGGGCAAGGAGAGGATGCTTGCCACCCCCAAGGCAGGAGATGGCTTGGTGGTCCATGATGCCGGTAATGCACCTTACAGCATTCTCCGCAGTATAGCCAATGTGCTCTCTAATATTGTGCCAGCTACTTTCTCACGTTGTCACTTGCATGGGCCAAATACCATTGCCTTTTGTCTCTTGGCACAATCAGAGTGGCCCCGAGAGTGTGCTGCAGCGTCTAGACCAACATGAGCCTCAACTGGCTTGATGGCAATGGTCGAGGAGGTGTGACTACCTGCAGGCGCCTACTGCATGGCAATGGCGTCAACGTACAACCTGAAGATGCGCCCAGCAGAGTACTGGGTCAGCGATGGCGAGCTCAAGCAGATCAGGAAGGGCGAGACATTGCAGGACCACTTCAGATACTTCGAGGGTCTTTGATGTGGCTCATTTTCTGAAGCTCTTGTGCAAAGAAGTGGGAGAGCTATGGTACTGATAGGCTTGTACAAAAGGGTGATATCATCGATGTGCTTCAGGGCATAACATTGTAAGGATTCACAGTGCACGTTTCAAGGAGTGCACAAGCACTACATTGAACGCCTGAAACTGTAAAAGCCGCAACATCATATGATATGAAATGTCTGAGGACAAGGCCCTTGTCACAAGGGTGAGGACAGGATGAGGACTACGAAATTTAGGCGCCTATCTTCACCACAAACTCCAACCATATATGCAGTCCGCGCCAGGAATGTCCCACAACGTGCCCACCTTTCCAAGGTTACTACACCGAAGTAAAAGTGTGCTGAGCTGTCTAGCTTCATCTCGGTGTGAAGCTGGGGTTACGAGAATGGACCCTCGGGACCTCTTTCAATGACAGAGCTTCGCGCAAGGTCTAGGCAGGAAATCCAGTGAGGCTCTATGACTGTACATCACCGCAACGAGGCTATACAAGAGGGCGAGCTTCGTCCTGACACATCGCTCGGGTGCCACAGTGCTTAGCAAGGGTGCGTCTTCAGAGCATCACGCGCATCTGACGAGAAGAGGCCCATGCTTCTGCTCAGTTCAGCGGTCAGCGATAGCTCTAAGTGCAGGTGGTGCGGTGGCATCTCTCCGAGAGTAATGAACGCTCACAGCCTTGCGGCACTGAACTCAGCGGCACCTACGCTACGGCAGAAGCCCAGGACCCCCACTGTATCCGTCTTTGCGGCATCGACACTATCCAAGACTGAGAGGCAGGCAAAGCGTCAGCCAAGGGAGGAAAATGTGGGCCTGGAGTCGAAGAAAGCCTTCTATGTCGACCACACCTGCACAGGTGAATACTGATGCACTGCTGGCTAGCTATCACGTGTGCCTCCCCTCTGCAACGTCATACAGCATACCCGTTGCTGCTTGAAGGCAGGCATAAGTTGTAGTGTGGTAGTGTGGACACTCATGGTTTCAGCAACGCTCATGCAGACTGCGACACGTGCCGGTGGATAGCACCAGAGTTCTTTGGCCGCAAGAATGAGCAGTCAGCCGTTGTCCGGCAGCCTGAGACTGAGGCTGACTGTGTCCTGTCCTTCCAGGCGTTGGTGTCGTGCCCCACGTAAAGCACCCTCACCTCTCCCCCGGCCGTGCATGATCTATAAAAACTTGTCGAACATTGCAAGGCTGGCACACTCAGGACACTCCCTATGACATCGCTGCGCATGCCTCACAGGGGCAAAATGCATGCAGTGAGCTGCGCGAGGAATGCCTTGTACATGACACCCTCATCGCCATGCAGCGTGCCCCACCATGTGTGTCTTGAGAATTCTGTGACTTCTGCAGGCACTCCATCCATGCAAAGGATCAGGCGGGGTTGAAGGAAGCAGTGGCGAGGTTGCCCGAGCCTGTACAGGGGGCACAGGGCGTCTTCTACTGCGGCTACAACTCAGAGCGCTCGTATGGAGGCTCCGGGTGGCTCATACAGCGAGAGTCCGGGAATGTGCTGGTGGATTCTCCGCGCTTCGACCCCAAGCTGGTCAAGAACATCAAGGTGAGCCGGGCCCAAGAATCTCTTACTTTGCTGTTGCACGAAGTTCCAGCGGCATCCTCACGGGACACTGCCAGGGTCTTGCAATTGAGCACTGGCAATGAGATGCACTGGCAATGAGATGCGAAAGAGCTCCTTCAGATAGCACTGTCACCGGAATGCAATATCGATGCATGTGATCATACTACATGCAGGCGCTGGGAGGCATCAAGTACATCTTCCTTACACATTGCGATGATGGTGAGGCACAAGTCCTTTGTCTCATTCCTGTCTTTGCTTAGATGATTGCTTGCGCAGCTTGCAGAGTACGAGCATCCTGGAATCCAGAAAAAGCTAGGCTTCCAATGCAGTTGCGGATCATGCACTGTGGGCAAAGGAGTTTGGGGCACTGCGTATTATGCATGCATCCGAGTGCAATCCTGATCAAGGCACAGAGTGAGCACACATCTGCCCTCCACCCTGCCCTCTCACCTCGCAAAGATCAGCATCTTGCAAAGCTGCAGCTAAGCCAGCAGTCTAGCTGCGAAGCATAAGCTGCCTGACTTCACCCTCTGTTTCGGAGGTGTGGGCAAATTGCACCTGCAGAAGCATTGTGCAGAAGACTGTGTCAAGAGTACTAATGTCTCCTGAGTCTTGTCAGCTGAGAGATGACACCGGGTCTCATGTTGGTGTCTGGGGCGCTTCCGCGGATACCTCGTTTGCATTAAGGTATGGGAGCACAAGAGAAGGTGTCTGAGCATCTGGCGCTGACCGGAAGGTGCTGCGTTGCAGCAAGTGTGAGGTAAAGCTAGAGGGGGAGGAGCCCTGGGAATTTCCTGGAGCAGCCGATGACCTGGAGATTATCCACACGCCTGGCCACACCTACGGCACATCGTCCTTCTGCACAAGCCCTCCAAGTGTGGCCTCCTTCCATCCCTTTTCACCTGTCTGAATGCTGTGGGATATCCTCTTTGGGTGCAAGCACGCCTGAGCGTGGCTCTTGCAGCTTGCTGGAAGTCAACGTCAGCCCACACGAAACTGCTTGGCCTTCAGCATGTGAGCTATACTGTGCAGGACGCTGTTCAGCGGGGACCATCTGTTCTTCCTGAGAGAGCCGGCTGGCGTGTTGAGAATTGCAAAGGCAAGGTTCTCGCCTCAAGTCACAAGCTCCAGCTGTTGAGCGCGTCGCCTTGCCTTGCCAGAGCTGTGGCTATGCATGGCGACGGCAGTGCATGCTTTCTCAAGCCTGAGGGCGTGGCAAGTCCTGCTCTCGCACAGCAGTAAGGTGCTGCATGCTTTAAACCTGTTGAAAGCAACACCTCTGTGACCTTGTCTGCAGGAGGTGAACTGGTACTCCGTGCCGAAGCAGGTGGAGTCTGTGAGGAAGCTGCTGCAATTTGACTTTGTGAATATCTGCCCAGGTACTGTGCTGTCTCAACTGCCCCTCCTCTACACCTTGCCTGCATCTAGGCACAGGATTGTGCAAAAATTTGTCTCATGCTGTTGGTCCCCATGGCACCTTAGCATGCTTGAAAGCAACCGCCATTGTGGGTCCCATACTGCAAAAAATGATTTGTACGTCCATCTGCAAGCCCAACAGCTTGCTGAGCTTTGATACGCTGTGACTGTGAACCAGAGTTGGGTGGTATTGAAACAATGCCAGGTAGTAGCATCTGCAAGTGAGTCATACTTACAGATGTGGCATAAAGTCTGAGGCAGTCATGTAATCAGATTATTACAGTTGCGTGCTGCCCTGATGTGTGGTGCTTGGACGTGGACAGGGCACATGCGACCCGGTCATCTGAAGAATGCTGCCCACCGGGAGGAACTCATCAATGAATTCCTGGCCTCTGAAGGAGCACTTTGAAGTGTCCCTGTTGAGCAGAAATCGCTACTGCAAGTGCCTTATAGGGATGATCGCGAGCAAGACCCTGCACGCACTCCTTGCATGATGTGAGAGGGCTACAGATGCCAGAATAAAGGAACAAGTGAGACGAGAAGGGGAAAGCAGACGAGCACCATTCTGATTTGAGGCATCAACACATGAATGATGCTGATCAGCCTAAGCTACTGAGAAGTGTGTCACACGTGAGCGCCACTTGGCAGCCAATTCGCTGCTGAGATCCTCAACAGAAGCGGTCGCATTGTCAGAAGCGTATTGCCTTCTCTTGCTTGTAGGAATGATGATGAAAGGCCTAAGAGCTAGGGTCGTAGAGGACTACATGACATCACACTTGTAATGTCATATCTAATTAAGTCATAGCTTGGCCTAAGATTGTTGTAACCCACGGCAGTCCTCAGGCAGTGCATCCCCGTACGCATCTATCACCATCGACAGTCCATTCCCCAAAGCAGAAAATCTGCAAGCCCGTGCAGCACGCTGTATAGGACACCCTTTGCACTGCACTTCTGGGCAGAACAACTGAAGCTGAGGGGATCATATCGCCATTGCAATCTCAATCACCCAGACATCATTCACATAAGTAACATTCCAGCACCCTCTTACTCCCTAGGACATGTTGAGTGCACCATGTGGTTAGTGCCCATCACATCAGCCAATGCACTGATGCGTCAAAGTCTACACGCTTAGTTCTGCTGCCGGACAGTCCTGATTGAGATGAAAGAAGAAATCATTTGTATATTGCATTTGAGAAGTAGTCATGCCGAAATCTAGAAGCTGTTCTTATGATGCCCAAGATGCTACATTTGCCTGGAGAGGAGAGACCACTGACAGGGAAAGGACCTGGAGCTGTAAGCAGCGCTCACATAGTTGCGCTAATGAAAGTTCTCTTGAAGTCAGGTCACATGCCTCAAGGCAGTCCTGCTGGTGTGGTGAGGAACACCACATGCTGACCAAATTTGCTAAAGATTCCTGGTCCGACCGGGGAAAACCAAAGGACTCGCTTCATGAGCAACGCTCACAGGCCTCATGGACAACGAAAGGCCTTGTGCGTACAGGCGGTCCTGCCGGTGCTACCTAGACAAAACACAGGCTTCTGGACATTGCAATCATGGTCCCACAACGAAGGGGAGAGTTTGTGGCACTCAGCTTCTGAAGACCTGCTCTCTCCACAGCATGAAGCTGCAAGGTGAGGCACCGATCCGAAGCATGGCTCATGCGCGAGTGGTGGCTGAGAGCGCGCAGCGCTCTGGAATTCCACAGCATTTGCCGACTTGCTGCGGCAACAGAATCAATTGGCGCTGCAGCGCTGTGCCTGTGCGTAAGGAGCAATCTTCTGGGCCTGGCACTAAGTGAGCATGTTGTACAGGAGAATGGTCCACCAGTCTGTGACAGCGTTGCACCAGTGGCGGCAGTCTGCCTTTCCATCTGAATCCCCTCTGCCCAGTGACCCGTGATGGGCATTGGGCCTCTGCCTGGTCATCTCAAAGACTGGCAGCACCTGCACCAAGCCATGGCAGCAGGGTCAGTCATCCTGGCTCACCTAGACTGCAAGGCGAAGAACTGGAGCCAGCAAGATGGTACACTAAAACAGGTGGCACCACATTGAATGGTTGACAAGACGTAGCAGCACAAAACCCCTTGTCAATAAGTTGCAAGGATGTTGACATAAGCTACAGGGAATTGTTCTCCCAGTAGGCATGTGCTTGCAATATGGCTGAGAGGCCCATATGGACCTCCAAGACAGAGAACATCCTGACCTCACAAGACATCTTTGCTTGGAACGTTGGGAGCTTGCCTTGATGCGCGCACATGCGCTCCCGCACTTCGGCCCCTGCAGCAGCTCCTTGATGTAGTCATCATACCAGAACTCCCCCACAAGAGCTGCGTCGCACCCATACCGCCACGGCCCGCCTGGCAAGCGCCCCTCAAACCTGCTTGCACTTGTTCACTCACGGCCAGCTTGGAAAGCCTCTCAATGCACCCAGAGATCTGGCGCTGTGCCCTTGCATCATGCCCTTACTTTGGCATGCATAATCAGGCAGACGCCCGCTTCATGCCTTTTCGTACAGTCATGCTTCTGCAACTCGTAATGGTACATGCGAGTGACAACGTGCAATACTCCCGTCATTGCTCGGGCTGCCGTGCTGTGAGTGCTGGCACATGCTGCTTGTCTTGCCTTTGCACTGGCTTCGTGCAGGACGGCAGCTCACCCAACCTCCGCCCCTGTAGGCCCGCCATAGTGTGCTGCCGTGTACTGCTTCCAGATGACTTGCAGCGGCAGCTTGGCCAGCACGCCGAGGAACAGGTTGTCCATCTGCTGCTGCCACGCCCTCCAGGCCACCTGCACAGCACCTGCCGTCTCTCACAGATAGCCCAAAGCCTGTTGATGAGCCCAAACTTTGGTCAGCTGCAGAATCGCTTGACCTAACTTCTATGTTATGCCAACAAGTGTGTCTGGAGCAAAGCACTTTGGGAGAACAACAAAAGCCCAAGGCATCCTCCTTGAGTGGCATACGATCTAGCGCTGCTTGCGAGAACCTAGCAAAATTGTCAACCCCTCAAGGTATAAGGAGCCTCCATGCAGGCTTAGACCCAAGCGAAGCGCTCAAGGATGAATGCATATGGCAGATATGCGGTGGGATCAGTACAGCAGCGCAAACCCACCTCATTTTGACCCCAGTTCCATCTTGGATACCACGCCCCCCAGTTAATCTGTACAGGCACCCACTTCCCTTAAGGATCTCCCAAACAGAGTCTGTACATCACAAGTTTGTGCCATGCAGTTCCTATCTCCAGATGCAGAGGGTAAAAGTGGTTTAGCGCAGGTCTTGGATGCAAAAGGTGATGGACCAAGAGCAGGTGCCTCACCAAGAGGACATCATCGCTGGAAAGGGGGAAGAAGTCCGACAGAACTTGTCCCAGCAGGGTGGCGTTGTACGTCCCCATGTCCCTCAAATGCACCTGGAAGCCTGTGCTCGTCACAAAGTCCCCCACGAACTGCTTGGTCACCGGCACCGTGCCGCGCTCTGCCCAGTCAGTAGTGTAATTGCCCTGCCACCGTATCGTGCTCTTGCCCCAGTCCGTTGCATACCCCGATGTTATCTGCGCAGGAGAGCCCGGCTCACTCTGCTAGTTTGCCAATCATCAAAATGCAGCAGACATGCAGCCAGCACGGCTCACTCTGCTAGCCAACCATTCATACAAGATTGCTTCAAGGAAGGTGGTTTGTCCACATTGAAAGGCATGCAGACGCGGCGCAAGCAGCCATGAATGGGACACTTCTCTGGTGCTCACAAAATGCGGTGGCCACCTGCCATCGAGCAGTCTTGAGATGGTTTGTCACTCCCACAATCAGAAGACATGCTATAGGTTACACGCGAGGGAGCGCAGAGCTGCCCACCTCAGACTTCATGAAGCATGCCACGGAGTAGAAGTTCAGGCGCATGATGCTGTCCCCGATCATGATAAGCTTGCGCTGGCTCATCTTCTGGCTGAAGTCCCGCGCATCAAAGTTGCGCAGCTGGCACTGGTCCGCCTGGAAGATCTGTCTGTACTCCTGGTGGATGCGCCCTGAGTCAATCACCGGGCCCCCTGCAGCATGCATGCCAAGTCTGAGAATTGTGTTGCTGCTTCAGTGTAGCTCAGTGCACATACTGAGGGAGGGTTAGGCAATGGCTACTTGCTAGCCAGCGCATTTCTGGCAATTTTGATACATATTTGCTGGCGGCTGGCCTAATTGAGCGGAAATGGCGTGTGTCAGCATGAGAGGACACTGTACAGTCAAGCCCTGCCACAGGCCTGAACCGTACCCTCTGCACCATGGACAGTCAAGGGCTTGTTCTGCAGAAGATTTCCACCGTCTGGAGACGGATGCCAGGTGTGCAGACTGCACATCGGAACTGACATCCATGTGTGATGGCTGACACTCAGGTGTGACGGAGATCCATGTGTGCAGGCTGAGGGAAAAATTTTATGTCACCTGTAAGGCTGGGGTTCTTGCAGTCATACTCCCGCACCCAGCTTGGGCAGTCGGTCAGCATAGTGTAGAACCCATTAAAGTCTTCCTTTGGGCTGTCAACCCAGCGACCAGTCAAGTTCTGGATCTGCGCAAAGCCGTACTTGTTGCAAGGCAGCAGCCCTGCGCACAGCCCCAGGTTTGTTTGTCCAACCTTGCACAGGCATGCTAGGCTGTGCAACATTCTGGGATGTCCAGGCATCTTGGCTCGTTATGCCTGTCCTGAGCAAGTGCACCAGCCGGCTATGCAGGTCGCCGCAGAATGAGCGTTGGTGTACGGCAGGAGCCTGTCTGATGATATGCACGGGTCGATCCTGTCAGTGCAAAGAAGGCAGATGCACGCAAGCTTACCCTGGCCATACTGGGACGTGTTACTCTGCGCTTGGACGCTCCCATTGCCAGCGCTATCTGCTGGATACGCATTAAGTGGCAAGCGCGCATCAGACGGCTCGCTGATGAAGACATTTCCTGCAATCCTGGGTACATTACTGACGCTGTTGCTGGAGAATTCTCCGCCTGTACTGACGTTTGCAGTGGCAGACGACATTTTGCTGGTGGCCTGGCTGATCAAAGGCTCGCTGAGATTGACACTCCTTGTCACCCACGCCAGAGTGCGTGGCATGTGACTCAGTATCTGCTGGCTGGCATTGATGCTTGAGGCGGGCTGTACATCAGACGCTCCTTCACTGCGTATGAGTCGCACTGCGGAGCTCTGCAGCAAGTGGTAGCCCTCTATCACGTCAGCTTGTCCGCTTCTGCTCCAGAAGAGCACAAGCGTGAAGCAAATACCTACTGTCAGCCATTTCATGGCTTGGCCTCCACCTGCAACACGAATTTTGATGTCTCGCACTTCGGACCTAGCTAGATCACGAGCTGTAGCCTGAATTGCGATGGTGACATCACGATAGGAGTTTGATGGCTGCGACTGTGATAATCATTGCCCTGACTATTACCTGCTCTTCTGGGTAACAATGCCTTCAATCCATCACCAGTTGCATTCATCCGGTCTGTGACTCAGGCATGTGCATAGCGCTGCTGCTTGCTCCCCGACGAGTCAACATTGCATCAATTGTTCTGACCACTAGCTTAGCCTAAAACACAGTGGACGATTATGCTCAAGTTGAATCTCAGTACCAGCCTAGGTGCCTTTACGAAGGTGAGCTCTATGTACGGTTGTGAGCTCACCCAGATCCGTACTGGCACAGATGCTGTACAGAGAGAAAACTTGAGCAGTACCAAAGTAGCTAGCCCTTGGGCAGGGTCTAAGTGATGATCGGCGAGCTGAGCGATCTCGGAACTTCATGTCGCGGTTACCAACTCCTCAACCCTAGGCTTGTAAATCCCCTAAAACCCTCACAATACTGAGGTGACTCCAAATCGGAGTGCGAGAGTGAGGACAGAACATTGAACAGAACAATCCCTTGTCAATAAGAAGCACTCTCTGGTGCGCTCACAAAGATGCACACTATACTTTTACCAGGCTCTCAGACTGTAAGTGCGCAATCATAGTTTGCTTACATGTCATGACGGGCTGACCAATCACACCCAGCAAAGCCTGCTATGTATGAATATGGGCAGCCCTCATCACACAAGTGCGCCTTCCAGTTTATCAAGTCTCTTCGGAGACACAGCTTCCACTAATTGCCATCCATCATTCAAACTCGCTGCTAAGGAACCTCGAGCAGCGCAGCGCTCATGGCACAAGGTGGCACATCATGTCGAATGTCACGTCATGTCAAGCATGCCACCGTGTGTCATCACCGCCATGATGGCTTGTTCAGCTACGAGTCACCCTGGAAGGCGCCAACTCTGGCATAGGAGCACATGAGGTCTATGAGAGCATCTGAGGCGGAAGGCTCATTCTGCGGTGCTGTCATGTATATGAACAGGTTTCTGTACTTCATCACCGCCTGGCGCTTCTGCTCCATCCATGCATCCGGCATCTGCGCAAAGCACCAAAGCGTCTTACATCAAGTGTCAACCCCAGCTAACTGGCATGTCAGTGTGAACCATAGAGATAGATCTCTGAGCGCTGCACGGCATGTGCCTTTGTGGCACTGAGCCATGAAGAGCAGCAGCTGCAGCTCCAGGAGCGATGCAGATATTAATCCCTGCCATACACAGTGCAGTGCGCACCTGTTGTGGTAATGGCACGCACTGCACTACATTATCTGGCGCACCGCTGGATGATGACAGACCTCACGAGGGCACTATAACATAGGGTGGATGTGATTGCACCTGGCGCAGGTATGGCAGGACAGCCTCCAGCTTCCGCAGAGGGATGATTGCCGTCTCTGGCACGTCTGCATACCACCAGGCCGGACTATACCTATCCACATCCTGCAGTCACCCTTGGAACCGTTCATGAAGCTGCTCTCTCACACCTCTATGCATATACTCAACACCGTCAACAGCGTGACCTGACCATGTTTCGCAATAGCATGTCCGGCTGCCAGCTGGCAGCAACGTCAGCAAGGTGCCTCAGAGAACAGCTTTCCTATGCTCAGAAGAGGAGATGCAGGAGACAGTTGGGAGGCTCTCTACTGCGTGGCAGCAGATCAGGGGGCTTGCCTGGGTGTGGGGGTCGAGGCCAGCCTTCATCTTGAGCTCTGGGTACTGCCACCAGGCCACCGGTGACTCAGAGCTCCCCGAGACATGCATCGAGATGTTCAAGAAAAGCGCCGCCGAGGCATAATCGACCTGCACAGCATCATGTCATCACCTTGAGATGCATTCAGACTGCCGTGAGGCCTTGCTGTGTTCAATGCAATCAGGCGCACAGCTTCCCAAAGACATGCATCGAGACATTCAGGAACAGAGCTGCTGACGCATAGTCCACCTGCACAGCATCATGTCATCATCTTGAGATGCATGCAGACTGCCGTGAGGCCTTGCTGTGTTGCAGGTGATGGGTACGTGATTAATGGTGAGCTTCATACAAGGCAGCAGAGTGCCGACGGGGGCCCTTCAAGACAACTCAGTGACTGGTCAGGACTAGCTCTGTGAGGCACTATCCAGATTATGTAGCTGTTGTCATGGATGACACGGATTGCATGGTGACGGGGCGTGATGACGTGGCGGGATGATACAGAGCCCCAGGTTCAAGGGCAGCCACACCTTCTGGGTAAGGGGCAAGGAGTGCCAGGGAGGTCCAATGAAGACCGGAATGCAGCCGGTGAGGAAGGCCTCAGTGAGGCGCTGGCTGGACTGGGAGTTGCCGGGCATGATGAGGCAGAAGGCGCTGTTGGCCATCTGCTGCATCAGCGAGCGGTGCTGCTGCGTCGCAAAGCGGTTCTGCTCGAACTCCCGCTCCGTGCACCTCACCTGCAATGCACCCCACGTCGGCTCACCCCTGTACCTTAGACACCACGATGCTGCGAGTGACCATTACATTTGTTTTGTGCTTACTGCCGCCTTGCACTTGATGGGACGCGATGTCACCATTCAATATCTCCACACTGGACCAGCAAGAGTGTCACAACTGCCCTGTGTATCTTCAGAATCACCTGTGGGAAAGGTTCACGCAGGCGCTGTCACAGGTGCACAGACACTGACAGAGCTGGCATGCCGCCTCACCTCATCGCCAGCGTCCTGTCCATGGCAGCAGACATTTATCTCGGGCGCGGCCTTCTCCTGCGGCGGCGGCTGCTCGCCCCGGGGCAGCGCCTCCCGCAGGTTGCGCACTACCACGCTGCGCATCGTCTTTCCCATGTTCCCAAGCAGCTCTGTGTCGCACCGGCCCCTGCACACCAGATCAGGCTTTGCTGAGTCACCCAGGAGATGCAGCTCAGCTTCCCCATGTTCCCCAGCAGCTCTGTGTTGCACCGGCCCCTGCGTGCCAGAACAGGTTCTGCTGTGTCATCCAGGAATTGCAGCATGCTGCGCAGATTACGCATTAGGGTCAGAACATGTTGGGCCGGGAAACAAGCACGAAGCAGTCTCGTTAAAAGCATCCATTCTGCACACCGTTAATGTTGCCTCTGCATACCGAAGTCTCATCTAGATGATTCAGGCTGGTCGTCCCAGGTCAAGCAGCAAGTGATGGTTTCCCTGATAAAAAGCCGACCTATAAGCTTTTGCCCAAGCTCTGCTCAAGGGACCAAATGCTGAATCACTGCATGATCATCTTGGCCTCAACAGGCTGTAGACAGGGTGCTCAGTCACCTGAAGTACAGCAGGGTTTCCTTCTCGTGGCCCTCCTTGAGGGGCACCGAGTTGATGGACTCCGTGGAGCTGTAGGGCACGATGACCGTGCTCCGTGGGCTGTACGTCCTGCAGCGCCAGCGCTGCCCCTGCTCCACTGCCAGCATCGTTGCCCACTGCACATCAGCAATCCGGTGAGAGTCACAGACATAAGCTCATGACACAGAGGAGGGCGAGCAAGCTCCATTGCTGCCCCTGCTCCAGCGCCAGCATTGTGGCCCACTGCAAACCAGCACTCCAATGAGCTTCACAGACACAACCTTATGATACACAGAGTAGCGAATACGCGCCAGCGCTCCTTCTCCTCTGCTGCCAGCAAGGTCGCCAACTGCATGCCAATACTGTACGCTTGAAGCATACACTTCACAGAGTCCTGCAACGAGGAGTGCCGGCTCTATTGCCTCCCTGATAGCTCATGCTGACTCACCCCTTTCTGGATGCAAGTGCTCGTCCTATGCAGCTTGTAGGCTTACGAGGCATGCGTGCATGGGTGAGCCTCCAAGCAGCTCAAGACAGGGGTGTAAAGGCAGATTCTATTGCACTCAAGTATGAATGGATCAGCCAGGCTTGCCTGGAAGTCATTGCAGATGGTCTCCTGGTAGGCTGTAGTCACGTCCAGGTCGTCCCACTCAAAGCCTGGATGGGAGTGGTAGAACACGAAGTCGCGGCCCCCCGTGCGCTTCCAGCGCGGAAGCCCCATCACAGCCCTGCAAGCAATGGCCTTATCTGCGACTGTCTACTTTGTCTTGCATCCAGCATTCTTCGGGCTTTGAAACTCTGTGGGGCCTCCCTGCTGTGACATTGGCTGGGAGATAATGCACTCTGTAGGATTTTCTGTTCGCATGCTCATGTGAGCTGTGGGTCACTCTTTCCCTCCAGGCTCCTACAACTACTTCTTGCACTTTTGGAATGTCCGTCTTCATACAGGTGCAATCGTGCTGATACTCATCTCAAGAGGGCAATGCTGACTTTACAGAGTCAGGAGCATCACCTGTAGGCAGACAGCAGGTAGTGCCCGGCCTTCCTCTCAGGGTTGTAGTTGTCCTTGAGCCACCAATGGCCGCGTGCATGGTGGTCCCCCAGGGCCCACATCACATAGCAGTAGTCGTAGACGTAGATGGCGTCCGCCTGTGATATTGTGGGTACCGTATTCACGCTGTTTTTCAGCGTGTGGTACACGTACCTGCGAGCACACCGCACGCATGCTCAGGATCGTGGCATGGCTCCCACCACTAGGGTTTGAGTGGGGCCAACAAAAGCTGCAACATCAGCATGCGCGCGCATGTTCTGCAATGAGGTGAAGCTCAGCCTGCACCAAGGAGTGTGGCCACAGATTGTCTGTCTGCGAGTAGCCGTTCATCAGAGGATGTTGCATAAGGGCTTGGCGGCCATGGCAAATGCTCGGAAGCATGACGCTGTCTACGCTTTCATCTTTGGTCTTGCTCAATGCAGGTGGTGCTGCATGTGTGTGTGCCGGAAAGTCACCAGGGTCCGGCATTCTGGCTCTGGTAGTGGGGCTGCGTGGTGAAGGGGTAGATCCAGTCGTGGCCCTCTGGGGCCTGTGCCCGGGTGAAGTTGGGCACCAGGGCAGGGTTGGGCAGCGTGATGCCGCTCTCCGGGTCTGCCACAAACCTGTCAACTGAGCAGGACGGGAAGCCCAGCTCCACAGCTATCTCAGACATGTCCTGCAAGTGGGAGAAACAGACTCAAGCTGCAACCTAGACGTGCGCGATCTCATTGTAGCAGTGCCACCTGGTTGTGCAGGGCTTCCACACAAGCAATGTCCTGCCCACACCATCCGTACAGCTCAGACACCTGCTCATTCCTGCTCGCAAGTTCTGCTATTCAAATAGGGAAGGATACAGAACGACAGAGTAAGAGTTGCCCAGGGCAACAGTTCACACAGACATTCACACAGCAAGCTCCTTGCATGATGTGAGCATCTCACACCATGACTACAGCATCAAACGCCTGCTCATTCAGGGAGTGGTTGCAGATCTTTGTCGTTGCAACGAGGGAAGTGCGAAAGGGAGATTCAGAGGTGGCCGGGCAAGAGCGCACACCAGGATGAAGAACTTGCAGGGCGCGTTTCTGTTGCGCTTGCAGCCCGCAGGCCCTTCGCCCTCGCGGCTCCTGGCCTTGGTGTCCTTCTTCAGGATCAGCCCTGGGCCCCGTACCGCGGCCTGCCCCGGCGCGGGCGCCTGCGCCAATGACGTCGCCTTCGCCACGGCTGGCTTTGGCAGAGGCAGCCTGGCAGGCTCTCCCCTGCAGGCACGCCACCTGGTGTAAGCGTTGGATATATGCTAGGGAATGTCTGACAGCCTGCCTGTCTGGCCGTTTCACCTCTCAGAATGCTGATATGATGTGTGGCAAGTCACGACCACAGCACTCTTCCGTAATAGCCCTGGCTATGATGTGCCATGGACAGCTCACCGCTGCTTGCCTGCCCCTCCCTGCATTGTGAGACAGGCCGTGCACCTGACATGCCTTTGATTGGGAGGGCATGCCCTGCTTGATGCAGGGGAAGGAGGACTGGGAGCGCCTGACCTTGTGAGATTGACGCCTGCCTCCTGCTGCTGGCCGGTAGCGCCCTTGCTTGTGTACAGATCCGTCCCCATTGTCACATTGTGAGCGCTGGGGTCGTGCTCAGGGTACACCTGCCAGGCCTGCTGCGCTGGCAGCAACTTGCCTGATGTGCTGGACGCGCTGCCAGCTGTCGAGGCATTCGCACTTGCTGCGGCTTCCCGAGTCTGGCTCTGTATCAGCGCTCCTAGCCGATCTGTCGCAGGCTGAGGCAGGGCGCCTCCGGCAGTAACATTTCCATAGGGCAGTGCGCCCTGTATCGGCAGCACAGCGCCAGGCTCCGCGCTGCTGACGACCGCAGGCAATGCGGCCCCCAGCTTCTGCATGAGCTGCGCTGTGGTCGAGGCGTTACGGACCGGCGAGGGCTGGCTCTGCAGCAGCTGCTGCTGACCCTCAGTCGATGACACCTGGAGATCTGGGTCTGCTGGGAGAGTCACCACCGTCTGCTGCGGCAGCGTCCTTATGATGGACCTCGTGTCATTGATCTCCATTGCTGTGGCCAGCAGCTGCACGCACAAGTCTCTCATGCGCATGCATCATGATGTGGTCTGCCGTTGCCAAGTCATGAAGAAAAAGCCCACATATACTAGCTCGACACTCAAGACCGAGGATCCCACAGCATAGCTGAACAGGACGTGCAGCTTCCCTGGAGTTCTGGGGTCATCAACAGTAATCCGAAAGCATGCACTGCCAGAAGGATGCAAAATTAATGACTTTGAAATGAGCGTACCAGCGCCAGTGAGTCAGCGAGCTGCTTGTCGTCGCTGATCTCCCCCTCCTGAGCTGGAACGACGGAACCATGGCCGGATGAGCTGCGGTGATATGGATCAGTCGTCTGTAGGCTGAGAGTACCATCCTCGCACCATCCTGCGGACCGACCTCAAGTTAGAGCTCAAGAAGCCAATGATTGACATGCCCTGCACATTTGCACTAGAAGCGGCACTTATTTGCTCATGAGAGAATGCTGGTTAGCTGCAACGCAGGCCATGTCAGATCAATGTAGAGCTAATGTAGAGGAGATGGTCACTGCGCACCTTTTCTGATGCATGACAAGGAGCATGCAACTAGCAGCAATGCTCCTGCGCGTGTGGGTTTCATGAGATCATTGGGCTTGATACTGAGTAGCAGTAGTCTCCGTGGAGCTTTCTAGGCTCATCTGCGGGGCCTGCAGAGACAGCTGGTGTTCATTATAGGTACAGGACCTCTGGTCCAGGCTATAGTACTGCTAGGTGAGCCCAATGCTTAAGGGATGAGGGCTTGGCCTGAGAGCGGGCATTGAACATATATCGGCCTTTAATAATAAGTCGTACCTGTGCTGCGGGGTTAGTACGCTGCAGGGCTCCGGACTCTCTCCTCTGCAACCCGCAAGAGCGTCCGATGACTCTGCGGCTCTTGTTCGCTCACTGTGCCAAGCTGCTACTGCTTGCAATCCAAGGAGAGCTGACGATACTTCTCAACTGCTGGGTGCAGATGCAGCGCTTGTGTCTCCCTTCAAGCCACGAACCTAGGCACTTCTTAAGCCCGCAAGCAAGAGCGGTCGGGTACGGCAACTCTGGCACGATGCAGGAGCTCCAGGTCCTTTCAACAGTACTTTCCTCCCCTCAGACCAATGCCTCCGATCCCGGCACACCGACCTCTCCGAATCCCACGCTCTTCATCGGGCATGAACTTGCTCCGGAACGCCAGGGGGTGGATTACGCGGACCGAAGATTGACCCCGGCTCGGTGAGCAAATCGCGAGAGCATATTCCCCAAGGATCTGCGCGCCGGGGAAAATCAGAATCCCCCTGTGACAGGAACCGTATGCTTCTGGCGTGGTTTGAGGGGGCTCGGTACCTTGAGACAGCTCCGGCGCAGCGGTGGGCAACCCTGAAGCAGCGAGGGCTCGCGAGGGCATGGTTTGCGTCCCTCATATGAGCCAGGGCGATATCGGAAAAGCGGAGAAGCTGTTGCTGAAACCTTGCAAGCATCAGGCAAGACCATGCGCCCCGCATGCTTTCCACTTAAGGACATACCAGGACGTTACGCTTCGGCATATGCTATTCGGCACCTGCCATACCCTAATCACCTCCGTTCGTATCTACACCCTCTTGAGAGACTGCAGTACATGGTGGCTGCTCACTTGCTTTGTGTCGACCCACGTCATTTATGTGCATGTCTGGCCATGCAGGTCGCTGGGCACTTGTTCGAGGGTAGGGGTTCCGGCAGCTACCCTGTCAGTATCTCCTGTTCCCGTTGCTGCATGCTTTGTCCTTCCGTCTCTTCGTCAACATTGCCTGACGTCTTACCGATATTGTGCAGAAGGAAAGGATGGCTCACTCGTGGATGACTCTGGCCATTTCTACAAGCCTTTGCAGGTACAGCCCCACACTTGAGAGCCTTCCAGCTTTTGCAGGCTCCCTTCCGAATTTGCCCCTGTATGAATCTCAGAGGCGTGACGATGCTTCTGCTGAGCCATGGCCAAGCCTTGCATGAATTGTTTGTCATGCAGACGGGACCTCGCGGGCAGCGCGAGTGGAAGTTCTATGAGACTGTGCAGCATGAGAAGCAAGCAGCCGCGGCAGCCTCGTCCACAGTAGGTGAGCCACATGACCCTTCAGAAGGCACAGGGCATGACACACGAAACAGCAAGCCTGTGGCACACATGTGTACCGTCACAAGGACAAGGCCTTGGTTCAGATGTGTCTGCTTGAATCAGTCCGCATTCTGCCAAGTGCTGTCTGGCAGGCTGATGCGTAACGCGTCTCTGATGCACATGGCGATGTGGTGCTGCAGGCACGGGCGACAAGAATGGGAACAGCAGCGCGCCAGCGCCCAGCAGGCACAGCAGCAGCAGCAGCAATGGCGTGGTCAGCCAGCAGTGTTCATCCGGGCAGGAGCCCTTCTGCGTGCGGAACGCTGTGCTCTTGTCCTTCATCCCCAACTACTGTGAGCTTCCACCTGGGCTGAGAAGGATCCACAAGCAAAGCCAACTGCTCCATTGAGCTTCCCTGTCCTTGATGCACACGGTGATGTGTGACAGCAACATCACTTGGAGGAGCCTGCATCAAAGAGGCACATGCCATTGCTCACAGCGGGCTGGGCGCACGATGAGCCCCAATTGCTTGGAGGTGCTCTGCATATGGCATCACAGACCTGAACAGGCATCGCCTGGGTCTTGTATGTGTGAGGTTGCAGTCTGCAGAGCACCCTCACACACCCGTGAGATGCTGGCGATGCCCGTTCAGCGATGCTGTGAGAGTGCCCCGATGACTAGGTGACACTGCTGGAGACGTCCTACTTGCATCTGAAAGTTTCCCTGGCTGCGCTGCAGATGGGGTGATAGACTTGAGAGGGCGGCACCTGCTGGAGCTGGAGGACGTGGCGCAGCAGTATCACCGGCCCTCCATCATCGACATCAAGGTGGGCTACCAGACCTGGTACCAGGGAGCAGAGGAGGCCTACATCCAGCGCTGCCAGGCCAAGGATGCTGCCACCACGCAGGCTGCCCTCGGCTTCAAAGTCTGCGGCATGCAGGTGCGCAGCAAAGCCACTCACCCACTTGAGCTAGGTGTGAGACATGCAGGGGCCCAGTAGGTAGTGACAGACACACCAGCATTGCCACAATCTAACTCAGTCACATAGCTTGGGGCTTGCTGGATCTATAATAGACCTGCCTATTTGGGTATGCCAATTGTACCTGGTGCGCCAGCTCCATTGCGATCCTCCATCACCGTGCAGCGGCTGAGTAAATGGTACAGAGATGTCCTGAGTGCACGCTGCATTCATCATGGAGAGTTGGGACGTGCAAGATCAGGAATGGTGCAGGAGCACATGCTGTGCATGGTGTGCAGGTCTACCGGGCGTGCCAGATGGGGTACTGGCGAGCCAGCAAGCGCTGGTGCAAGCAGCTGCCCGCCGAGACCGTCAACAAGGCGCTGGCCATCTTTGCGAACAATGAGGCCGGCCTGCGGCCCTCTGACATCTACGCCGGCCCCGCAGGAGCCATCGCGCAGCTGCAGCAGCTCGCTGCCTGGTTCCAGGTGGGCTCACATGTCCAGTCGAGTGCTGACATCAAGACTTTCGGGCCAACTCCAAACTCATCAGACCTAAGTGTGTAAGACATTAGCAGCTACTAGCAGTCTCCTCAACATGGCAAGCCAGAGGGAAATCAGTGAGCAGACAGTTAAATGGAGAGCTCTATACATCCTGGTGGTGCAGATGTATGTGTATGGTGTGTGGAGGAATACAAAGCAGAGACGCCCGTGTTGAAAAGGGTTGTGCAGGTTGCGCATGCTGCAGGGGCTGACACATGGCATGTTGCGGGCGCAGGTGCAGCAGGACTTCTGCTTCTACAGCAGCTCGGTGCTGATCATCTATGAGGGTGACGCAGAGACGGCCGAGGAGGCGAACGTTTCGGTGCGCCTGGTTGACTTTGCGCACACCTTCCCCTCCGGCGGTCAGCGGGACGCTAATTTCATCAAGGGCCTCTCCGCGCTCATGAGCACACTGTCTGTAGTGGCCTGCTCCGGCCAGTACCTGGGGCTGCTGTGAATGCAGTCACAACCCCCCACAGATAGCTCCGCGGCCCATGCTGCCCCCATTAGTGCAGCTGTAGATACCTGGGCATTCACCCTTCAGGAGCATGCCATCCCATGGGCATGCCGGTGGGGTGGCATGCTCAGGTCGGACCAGTTGAGCGATTGCAAGCTACATCCGCTGTCACATAGCTTCTGCCTTCCATCCAGCCGTGTGCAGCACCATCAGTAGACAGGACGTTGTACATGTCTTCGGCGTGCCATTGTCAGGGCCATGTGTGAGGCCTTGTCAACCAACTCACACATAGGGTCTGCATTTTGGAAGTGACAGGCCAAGCAGGTGAACACGGGGCGTTCATGCCTTGCTTGGCTGCCCTCAAGGCGCATTGGTTGCCGAGAGGGGCGCGGCGTTCTCTATTGAGAGAGCATGCGCCCTGTTGAGGGGCCTCACCTGTAATGGTTGTGGCACTTGGGCTGTCCTAGAGCAGTGTGGGCCTGAAAAGGACTGTATAGGTATGCAGCAACACCTGTGCATCAATTTGTCAGAACCGCTCCTGGATCTTCCGGAGCCTGTGCATTGCTGTATGGTAGCACTTCGTACATGTCTGCGGCAGCTTCTTCACACCTGGCTGTAGGTTGCCATTTTGCATAGACTGTGTACGAGAATGTCATCGGTAGAGGAGCGTGCAGGGGATGCCTGCTGACCGACATATGTCAGACATGTAGGCATGCCGTGAGGAGCCTTCTTTTGCACCTTCATTGCAGCATTGCAGAGAAACACTTTGGCCTTCCGTGTAGTTGCAAATGATGCAAAGAATGCCAGATCTGAGGTCTAGACCTGCTGCTAGCACTGGCGCTTTGCATTGATATATCTTTAGGTCCGGATGAGACATTCACATTTGCCAGCATAATTGCTGATTTGGTCCTGTACCCTTTCTCATACAATGTAAGTCTTGCTGCTCCAAAGGCTTACATAAGATATCTGACTTAGATGTTGTGCTGACTGGTCACCAGTGTATCCTATGGAATCAGTTGTCACAAAATACAAAATGCACTGCCAGTGCATGCTGCTGTATCAGCTGACATGCTTCCCTGCAGCTGCTGTGCTGTCAATTTGCTCATTTACAAATCAACACGAGCTCACTACACAGGTATATCGATGCAAGATGTTTCAGTCCCCTGCAAGTGTGATCATGATTTATCCTACTAATATTCCAGATGTAAGCAGATGTTCTAGATCTCACTCTATGCCCACTAATGTGTGCCGATCTCTCCACAGTCAGGAGTCCAGTGTTATTGTACAATGGGTCCGAATCAATGTACACGCTATCCCCTGCATCTGTTGTGCATGCTCGCTTTCATGCAACCCTGATGAGTCTAGTTTCCACAGCCCAGTCCTTATCAGCTGCGGCATACAAGGCTGCAATTCGTCTGCGCTGCTATGCCTTGTATGCTCTACATACCACCAAGATAACACTGAGCACACAGATGTCCAACACAGTGCTTGCCGCACAACCGAGTACAAAGCAGGAGAGCTGGACCACGTGTGCACAAGTGAAGAGAGTGCCTTCACATGGCCTATAGCACTTACTGAGCTAGGCTAGGACTAGCGAGAGCCACCTTTGCTTTGACCATGAGCCTCATGGGAGTGTGAGCTTATCACGTCCAATGCTCACTGCAACATCTCAGGCAGGGGTATGACAGACATCTCTGTCTTCAGTGCGGCTGCACCTGTCCAGGGCTGACAGCAAAGCTTGCCCAGGATGCAAGCTGGCGCTCATTGTGCTCCTGAAGCTGCAAAGAATAATGCCAAGCCTTCAGCAACATGTCCACTTCGCACTGAATGTGAGCGTCATTGCACAGGCATGACTCAACCTCTTTAAAAATCACTGTAGTGTCTACGCGCCACAACTCTTGTGACCTGGAAGAGGTCACCCAGAATCAAAAGCACGCCTCATGGCCTGCAATAGGCTGATGCCAATATGAACCCTGCACTGTCCTTGGGCACCGGCACTCTGCCGAAGCAGTAGGGCATGCAAGGGGGGTCCTGAGTGCATTCTGAGAAGAGAGCGTGCATGGAGGGCTGACTGCTGGTAGCATTCCCAGAGAGAGGTCATGGCTGCAGTGTAAGGGAAGGGCTCACATGGAGGGCTGAGTGCTGGCAGCGCGCAGCCAGAATGGCGTCGTAGGGCGAGAGGCGCTGCTGGCGCATGATGTGCGCGATCGTCGCCACGGCCGCCTCCCCCTCGTAGCCTGCTGCAGCCGCCAGCAGCACGTTCCCCAGCTCCTGCTGCGCGCTCCTGCACGAGCGGCGCACTCGTCAGCTGGGATGCACCGTCTCTTAACTATCCCATAGACTATATCTACTGTGGCAGCCCTCATGTCCAACATAAATGGGCGATGTGAGGACGGCACCTATGCCCTCAATCACCCAATGAATACAATTGCGCGCAGCTGAAGTGCCAATCTCCTGCATCAGATATGTTTGGGCTTGTTCCGGGAACCTGCGTTGCTGCACGGCATTACCTAGAGTAGTGCGCGGTCTGTCCAGGCTGTAGCTGTGGGCTGTTGGGGGTTCGGCTGGGGGAGCCCGCACTATCCCAGCAAGGGCTCTCGCAGGAGGCATGCTCATTGAGGGCTGAGCTGATGAGCCTCAGAATTGCAGGCATGGCGCGCAGCAGGCCCTGCTCTGCAGTGCTGGAGGAGGAGGCCTGCATGCATGGACACACACTTCAGGCAGAAGACCATGCAATCGGTACGTGCCTTGCTCGCTTCTGAGCGAGATGGTCCCGCATTCAGCCAGGAGGTCAATTCTTGACCTCCAAAGCTGCAACACATGTGGTCAGTGTTGGAGGGACATGCAGATGGAGGATAAAAAGCGAGCTCACCTGGCTTGATGGCAATGGCCCGATGGGAATGACTTTGCATTTTACGTCAGCCGCGACGCAGCTGGCGGTTGCAGCCGCCAGAATGGCATCGCCCTGAAGCCACTCAGGATTGTGGGCAGCATGCGTGTGCCGCCTATGACTGCTGTTACCATCTTCCTGCAATGCCCCATTCCTTGTCAGGTCAGAGACCATGCACATGACCACTCCCAGACCACATGTGCAATGGGGAATAGCCAAGCAAGTGCTGCTGATGGACAACAAAAGATCTCTGACACTGCATGTTCCAAGATTTTCCAATTAAGTACTTGGCACAAGGACCGGGCTTTTGGAACAATCAGCGCACCTCTGGGCCACAGCAGAGGATGATGGCGTGGGAGACCCGGTGGTCCGCCAGCCGCTGTGCCTGCTCCAGGCCCCGGGTGGATCCGAGCAGGAGGCGCTCTGCGACCGGGGTGAATGCATCCAGGTAGTGCTCCGCCAGGCTATACTGCGCGCTGATGCCTATGGCGCTCGCGCTAGACCCGCTCGGCTGCAGCCTCTGCACAAGCAGCGAGTTTGTTTAAGACTCCCCTTTCCGGCACAGTGAGAGCCAATGCATATGTAGGGACCACGGCACTTTCCTACCCAGGCATGCAGCTACATGTACCTTCAGAGTCCTACATCTGCGGCACCAGCCTGCCTAGCCATGAGAATTTAGACGGCAGCAGGGGAGTTTCAGACACCATCGAACCCCCTACTTCATCGCTCACCAAAGCCCCGCAGAAAACCTAGGTGAGCTTCCAGCGGTCAGGGGACTTACCATGCTGGACGAGTCTGAGCGGCTGGGGGCCATGGCAGCCGGCAAGGATGCCTCAGGGATGCGCTGCGACACTGGGACACTCTCCAGCAGCTTATGCACCCTTCGGGAGATGTCTGCGAGGGTTGCTCTGCGTGCAGGGTCCCGCACCAGCATGCACCGCAGCAGCTTCTCGACGCCTGGTAGGTGGGCCACTGCTGCCATCCTGTCAGCCGGGATAATGTCCTGAACAGGCACAAGCGGGTGTCAGAGCGCCCGCCTGGGCAGGCCAGGCTGCTATGGGCAGCAGCTCTGCTTATCAACCTTGTGACATCGTACCTAAGAGCAAGCATTGTCTATGAGTCGCCTAAACTTGCACCCTCCAGCATAAGGAAAGGGTTACACAGGCATGCGGAAGGAAGCAGCTGAGAAGGGGTGGATGGGGTGTACCTCCTTGGACTGGGTGAGCCGGAGGAAGAAGCGGATCCAGTCGGGGTCGTAGAACAGGATGCGCCCCGTCAGCAGCTCGTACAGCAGGCAGCCCAGGGCCCACACGTCCGCAGGCGTTCCTGCGCCCTCGCGCCGCCGCCGGTCGTGATTGCTGCGCGTCTGGTTGGTGGCGTTCCCCACCACCAGCATCTCGGGGCTCTTCATGTACTCCGTCCCCCGGTTCCTGCAGACGATGCCGATGCATCTCAGCTGAGCGGAACGGCAGCACGCATCGGACCTGACGGGCTTGTGAGCAGAGCTTGTGTCTCACCAGACAAGGCCAGCGCTCAATGCACACCACTGCTGACGCCGATGAGGCAGAGATCACCGCTCTGTCTCACGACAGGCTGTAGAAATACTCATTACTTAGTCAATGTGTGCAAGGTACAGCAAAGGAGACGGCCTTGCCGGCATCACAAGACCAGGTGGCTCCAGGTAGTTGAGCCAGTCGACCAGGACATGTGGCGGTGCGTGCTCGCGTCTGCGCAGGATGTGATGTGATGTCACCTGACGGTGAGAGCGCTGCTGGTGCTGGCGTACATGCGGCTCTCCCCGAAGTCGGACAGCACCATGCGGAAGGGCAGCGCAGCAGGGTCTCTGGGCGTTTCCAGGGCCTCCAGAAGAATGTTGTCGCACTTGAGGTCAAAGTGAACCACCTGCTCCGCCTCCAGATCCTGCAGACGCAGCTGGGCTCTTTGCAGATTCAGATTCAGATTACATCTCTTCCAGCCACACCAGGCTGATCAGATGTTTGACCCTCATATGACGCCAAAATTTCCTGGTTTAAAACTCATCCAAAGTTTGGGTCCCACCCTCTCTCCGTGCTTTCCACTGACTCATCTTACGCAAGCAAGCAGTGACAAATTTGGCAACACCAATCAAGTCCTCTTGCCACATGAATGCCTGCATCGTTTGCGGCCCCTCAAACAAGTGAGACCATTGCATTGACTCTGTCTCAGAGTTTCACAGGCAGAGCCTCAGAGGATGCTCGCATCGAGGGGCCTGTTCCACCCCAATGTCAACAACAACACAGCTCTGGCTTCCACGCAGTGGCGCCCAGTCCTCTCAACATCAGCGTCAAGGCAGGCATGCCCCCACCTGGGCGCTGGAAACGATGTCGCGGAAGATCTGCAGGTACAGGCGGAGCTGCCCGTCGGGGCAGCCGGGCATCTGGTCGCGCCACGTCTTGAGGGAGCACGAGTAGTGCCGCAGCACCATGACGAGGTCGTCCCCATCCAGGCCGTAGTCCAGCAGCTGGCACATCCCGGGGCGCCCCTGGAAGCGCTCCAGCACCGCTATCTCAGAGAATACATCCACCTGCAAAGGATTCTGCGTCTGTCTTGCATCCCAGCGATCAAGGATTCAGACTGCAGACCTGACTATCCTTCAGGACACTTCTGAAGAGGAATGGGGAACAAAGAAACCAGAAGACAAATCAGACTGCTGTCCACAAGGGAGTTCAGCGTATAAGTGTGATTTTTTGAATGCTGGCGTGTATGAAAGTACGAGGACTGGCATGACAGCTATATGCCATTGAACATAGCCAGCTATTACGAAGGTTGTTCAGTGCTAGGTCACCTGGCGGCAGCTGTCGTGAATGGATCTGGGCATGTCCATGACCTTCAGGACCACATTCTCCTGCCTTCCGGCCTCTGTGAAGCTGCACGAGAATACCTGCAAGGCAGATGCCACCAGCTGATTGCTTGACATAGGAGAGTACAACCTGGCCGCAGGATAAGGATGGGGATGATAGATGCTGCTCACATAAGCTTGCACGCCATGCCATGCAATTTAGAGGGCGGCTCCTCCTTTTGCGGGCCCCGTCTATCTAATGTCAGTGGCACATGTAGGTTGTTGAAGTCCCGGGAAGAACCAAGGTTCTGCCAACATGCAGGGAAGCCTGCACCTCTGCATATGCGCCCCGTGCGATGCGCTTCTGCTGGAGGTACTTCTCGCCGCTGAACAGCCGCGCGCAGAGGATGCGCAGCAGGCGCACAGCGGGCGGGCCTATCTTGGCGGCGCGCTCCAGCAGGGGCGCCGTGACCGCGGCGTTTGCGGGGTGGTTCAGGTGGTGCCCCAGCATGTACAGCACGTTCTGCCGGCGCTGCTCCAGAGGCTGCAGGCAGCAGTAGGCCGCATCCAGCTGGCCGTGCTCCGTCAGCAGCAGCTCCAGCACAGTCTCCAGCACCTGCAGTATCACCACAGAGTCTCTCTAAGAGGCTCGCAAGGCCCATCCTGCTTTCATCCGCTCATGGCCTCATCACGACCCTGCACTAAGCCTCTTAATTTAGGCGCTTCTTGTAAAGTGCGCATGGTGTGTAGTATGGAGCAGGATGCGGTTTGACTTTGTGATTTGGTGCATCACACATCCCCACTACGTATGCAGGATGGCAGCCATGATGCACAATGTCATGCATGTAGATGCGGGGGGCCAAAGGCGCTCACCAGAACGTGCAGATCCTTGTCAGCGTACAACAGGCGCTTGGCGCGCTGGTCCAGGTAGGAGCGCATCATCAGCGGCGCCACGTCGGGCGCGTGGCTGTGCTGCTGCTGCGCCGCCTGCATCTTGCCCTTGCCCTGCGCCAGCTTCTCCAGCGCCCCCAGCTGCCCAGGGTGATTCCCGCTGTCCCCCTGCATTGCAGCACCAGACTCTGGTAACGTTGTGAGCGGATGTGGTCTAGCAGCTTACATCTTGCGATAACCTGTTGTTTGGCATCTGGAACATTGTACATTGATGCGGAGCAGCGTTGCCGACCACTGCGCGCGAACACACAATGTTCCGCATGCCCTGCGTCCAGTTCCAGGGCCTGCCTGAGCAAGATCAACGTACAGCTTCTGAACGTATACAGAGCCAGAAGGTGTTGGAACACACCTGAGAGGTTGGGGTGTGCTCTGAAGAGCGCTGGCTCAGTCTCATGGATGCTGTGAGATCCAGTGTTGGTACAGTCCCTGTTGTGCCATCGTTCTCAGGCCCAAATCCAGTATCCTCCTCCACGCTGCAGGGCAATTGTCAGCTTAACAAGCTGAGTATATGTACCTACGTTAGCCCCAAGGAGGCAGAGCCTTTGCCAATGCATTGTGCAAAGCAGGATCAGGATCTGTTCCTACAGAACTGAGCAGACTCTGACTCACTTGCTATTGACAGCGTCAGTAACAAATAAGCCTAAGGTGGTCAATACTGTAGGAACAGACAAGAGTACCATTGCAAGTAGATGTAATGCCTTTCATTCCTGCCAGTTAAACTTTGGCCCCTTTCTACAGCCAGGCATCATGAGCAAGACGTTTGTGCAAGCCACACCTTCCATCGTCGCTGCTGTAGCTGCTGCTGTCGCTGTCGTACCCCTCCAGGGCCAGCATGCGCCGCACATCCTCGTCAGCATCGCCCGTCAGTTCAATGCCCAGCCCATTCCCGGCGCTCCCTGCCGCTACATCGCCATCTGGCGCCTCTGCAGTGGCGCTGGTGTCTGAGTCAGCGTCCGAGCCGCATGACTCATCCTCGCTCCCCGGCGGCAGGTTGTCCAGCCTGAGAGGGGGCACAGGGCTCTGCTGGGCTGCGGCCAGCTTCGGAGTCCTGGATTGCGCGTCCTCTGGGGAATCCCCCGGCGATGTGTCCTGGTCTGCCTCGTCAGAGCGCTCGGGAACTGTGGCGCATGACGTGTGCAGCAGTACAACGTTTGCAGAGTGGGTCCTGCTGTCTGCTACGATGTTGGCTGCAAACGGCGATGATGGGACCTTGCCCGCAGCCTTTCCCCTCCAAGACGCCTGCTGATGCGGCGTGACATGCCCTGCCTGCTGGACATGAGGCGCGGCCGCAGCAGCCCGCCTGTTGGGGCTCTCTGCTGACTGGGCCAGGGCAGCTGCCGCGCTGACTGTGCGCTCCAGCCGGGGCATGGCGGGGGTGAGTGGGCCGGTTGGGCTGCTCCGGGCAGAGCCCAGCGGGGCCGAGCTGGGCCGGGCAGAGCCCAGAGGCCCGCCCGCTGAGCGTGCTGTCAGCTGCATCCTGGGAGTGGCCCGACTGCTGCCCAAAGGAGGTTTGCTGGCTGCACATCAAAGCAGCGTATCAGCTTGGCCGAGCTGCTACCTTCAAATGAGTAAGTATGAAGGGTGTGCCTGCAGGTTGCATGCCGGTAAAATCTGACCGCCAAATGTCGCTGCAACAGGATGAATGCCATGCTGCTTACATGGCTGATGTGTCAGACGGAGACTCTGCCATTTGACACAATACCTGAATGAAAGTGGGATCCAAGGCAGACTCACCCTTCAGTCTCCCGGGCAGATGCAGCGCTGGCACCTTCTGGGCCATGCCAGGCGCCTGAAGCGGCGCTGCGCCGTTCAGCGCGGCCAGCCTTCCCGCGCGCTCGTTCCTGCGCTCCTCGCCTGAGGACCCGGACCTGCCCGGCTGCCCGACCGCGCTGCCAGCTCTGCTCTCCAACATGGCGCCTCCAGAGGGAGCCGGGGACAGGCGCAGAGGCGGCACTCTAGCGGCCCCAGAAGGCGCAGGAGACAGCCGCGAGGCGGCAATGCCACGAAGGTCTGCGGCCGTGGCCGAGGGCGCCGGTGACAGGTGCAGCCGGGGTATCTTCAACCCGCCACGGGACAGGGCTGGGCTGGCTGCACAGGAGGCTGCCTCGGCACTGAGGTCTCCTGTGGACACAGGAGAGCACTGAGTATATTTCCTACACAGGAGCTCTGTGACAGGTGCAGCTTTTGGGTTGACGCCACACACCAGCTCTGTGCTGGCTGTGCAGGAGGCTGCCTTTGCACTGAGCTCTCTTGCAAAGTATAGCAGCGTACTGGGCACAGCTCTTCTCTGAAGAGGCAGGTAGGCTATTAAGGTGCTGATATACCAGGGAAAGGTGCTCACACAAATACTTCAAGGCCAGATGCAAGGCAGCTTGAGCCTGACCGCTGTGCTTTGCTATGTGGCAAAGCAGAGGGCAGGTGCATTGCCATGTGGGGCGCACCTGCCGAGCTGGATGTACTAGATGTGAGACAGGGCGCAGCAGGCGGCCTGAGCTGCTGCGCCTCATACTCCAGACTCAGCTCGCGCACTAACATGTCCAGCACATGCAGCTGCATGAACTGCTGCCGCACTGCCTTGCTCTTGCTGCCAGCCATCGCCCTCAGCACCTGCGGTGCATTACAGTCTCAGGGTTTGACCTCCCGGGTACTGCATGATGTCACTGACAAGCGCAAAAAGCCTCGCCCTGCCACGCCAGGCCCCTCTATGCAAGACTCTAGGGCTTTGCAGAGAGGGCGCAGCACTTGCAGCTTGCCTTCAGATTCTAGAAAAACGTGTCAAGATGTGGGAGCTGTAGCCTGACACATGATATGCGCGCATTAGGGCAGTGCTATCACTTTAAAAGTTGGCGAGAGATATATGCGCAATACTGGCTGTGATCAGGGCACGCAACTTTTGCGCACACCCTGATCTGAAGCATGCCCTCATACATAAAATCTCGACAGTATTCATTTCTGGCGCCACCCATGGCGCCCGGCAGTCTGAGGATCTCTTTTGGCATTCTTTCCTCTCCTCTTGCTGGCGCCAGAGAAGGGAGATAGGACAGTGCATATACACAGATGGGCAGGTCTACGCAAGGGCTCTACCTGAAGGTGGGCCTTGCAGAGGGCGGTAAGGGGCGCTCCACCGCCCGGGAGGTCATGGAACAGGCGCGCAAAGTGCAGGAAGTGGTACTGGCCGTAGAAGTCCACGAGCGCCCAGTCGCTCACGAAGGGGCTGCCCGGCGCGCCCAGCACAGCGCGCAGCAGGCGCAGCGCCGCCATGGTCTGTGCACTGGCCTGCTGTCCTGCAGACGGCGCAGCCTGCGTCACAGTATCACTCCCTCAGCAGCCAGAGACAACATGCTACCCAACAGGAGCCCTGGTGAAGCCAGAACAGATCCTCAACCACTAGACTTGATGTGAAGAACATCACCGCCAGGATATCTCTATGCACAACAGCACAGCGTACTGAGCTGCTGACCCAGAGGTATTCAGTGCCAAGTGGCAGCCTTCAGAGGAAGTCACGTGAGAGCAGCCGAGTCTTTGACAGCTAGCCTCACGAATTTTTGGGAGCAGAACAATCATGACAGTCTACAGCATAACATCGTGTGCACACTCTTTGCTGGCACTTTGATGCTTGCTTGAGGTTCCAATATAATGATGCCCTCATGACAGGAGATCCATCAGTCATTACGACATATGAGGAGCTTTGATGTCCTGGCTCACCTGTCCCAGCATGCAGGGGATGACACCATGGGGCGCCTCTACAAGGAATGCCAGCTTGGCGAGGGCCCTGTGCCTCGTCAGAGCTGCTCCTGTCCCGGAGTCTGGCCCTGCTGTACTGCTGACAAGGACTTCTGCACCCCTTGCACAAGGACCAGGTGAGGCCAGGCCATCCTCGTCCTCCTCGCTGCCAGGACTTGGGTCATCGGCTGCCTGCATGCATAAGCGGTACATGAGGACCATAGGCCTTTGCTGCACCGACTGCCGTGCTTGCAGCAGACTCATTCATTCGTTGCTCCAGTATGCTCAACACGCAGCTACTGCTTGGCAGATGTTTGGCTTGGGTCCCAAGTGGTAGAGCGATGATGGAGGCGGCGCGGAAAAAGGGTACAGAGCGGGGAATGGGCTGTCACCTGCCCCAAGCCTGGCTGCCTGGACAGGAGGTCTGCCAGCGCTGTGTAGAAGTGCGCAAAGCTGCAGCAAATGTCAGCCGCACAGTCACCTCTTGGCCCAGCTTGGGCAGCCGCAGCTGCTTCGCTGAAGACTCGCGATTTGAAGCTTGCAACAGTTTGATCCAGGAGCGCCCAGGTTATCAGCCTGCTCCCAAGGTTGGCATCCTGCACCAGTGCTGTCTGTTTCAAAGCACTGCCGACAACAAGAAGTAATGAAGCACAAGCGAGTGAGGCGAACTTTGGCACCACATAGGTCAACAAGCGCATCCAGCACGGCACAGCCACACAGCAATGTTGAGAGTGAGAGGGTGCCCTGGCATGTCATGCAGGAAGGATGCCTGCAATAAAGGAACATGTACCTTGCAGCGCTGCAGCATTAGGCCCGAGAGCTGCAGCTGCGCATTCAGGACACCCTTTGCAGCAGCGTGCCAGTCGCCAAACGGCCCCATGCCGGCCAGCAGCACGGAGAGCTGACTCAGCGGCTTTGCCAGGTGGGCCTCCGCCAGATCTGGCAGCGCTGTGGACGCTGAGCGCTCCAGGAACTGCCGCGCGAGGCCTAGCAGCTTCTCTGCCCTCTCCAGAGCTGGCAGTGGCATGCCCTGCATGGCATAATCCCTCAAACACCATGTCACAATACTGATGCTGACGCCCATAAACATGGAGTGTATCGAATACTACAACATATGGCACCAGACTGAGAACCCACATCTCTGTTTTAGGTCATGCATGTACATGCTGATTCAACAAGCAGCTACACCTTGCTCTTCATGAGCACCTGTTGGCATGGCCTGGCAATACCCTATAGGAACATAGCAAAGACTGGCGCTTAAGGCAATCGATTAGCAGGTGCCATACCTGAGCATACAGCTGGCATGCAGTCTGCAGCTCGTGAGCTATGGCGGGAAACAGGACATGCTGTGAACTGTTGCCATGGCTGGACCGCCACGCGCTGGTCTGCAGCATGTCCCTCGGGTCCTGCCACTGCGCTGTGCAGGTCTCCAGCAGCGCCATGCAGAGCTCCTTCTCCTGAGCGCTCTCAGACTGCGCAGAGAAACACAAGCATTGTAAGGACTTAGACAGGCCCTAATCCTTCTCAGCGCTGCTGGCGTTTCAGCGCAGGAGCATGTCACGATCCAGGGTCACGCACCAGGCTTGACTGCGTACAGAGATACACATCCTGGCTGAGCAGGAGAGGGGCACAGGGCTTACATCTCTGCCCCTGCAGAGGGTGAGCAGCTGGCTCGTGACGGCCTTGGCCAGGGAAGGTGATCCCTTGCAGCCTGATGCTGCAGATCTGGCAGACAGCAAGCTCTGCATGAGCATGCTGGGCAGATGGCCTTGCTCCTCCTCACCAGTTGGTGGTCCTGCAGAGTGCACAGCAGCTTGATCATATACTGCAGCGGAATTGCATTAAGCATTTGCACTGAGACCACACACATGGTGTCATGTTTTGACATGACAGGAGAGTAGATGAGCGCCTGCTCGTCATGTGACCTCCCTGCACATACCCAGCAGCCAAACGGCAAATGCCACGCCGGCAGGCAGGCACTCAATATGCAAGTCAGGTCTCCTTCGGGTGTGTCGTGACTTATGTAACATAGAGGTGTGCATGATAGCAGACAAGCTTGCTGACCTGCTCGTGCAGCGCCGAGTGAAGAAGGTGTGTGAGACATGCTGAGCCGCCGCGCAACAGACGCCCGCAGGGGAGACATCTTCACTGGAGAGGACTGCGCGGACCTCTGCCCAGCATCGCTGTGCTCCTCTGCCTTGACCGGGGAGTCAGATACCGATCTGTCGGTGAGGATCTCAATCCTGCATAAATAGGTGTAGGATGCTTCAGCCTTTGAGGGACAGGCTTGCATTCCAGTTTCTTGCGCATCTGAAAGGATCCGGAGTTTCAGCTCAGGACTGTACCGATGTGGCATGCAAGGGCTTCTACTCCTACAGCCACCAGGTCAACACACACCATCAACCACTCCGTGCACAGCGCCACTTCTCCAGAATGGAGCAACCGTTCTGATGGGCGTCATGCAAGATATTGTGCCGGCTGACGGGAAGATGCTGTATGTGAAGCTCGCACCTGTGAGCCGTGAGATTCTTCAGAGGCAGGGAGAGGCGCGGGGCGAGGGCCTCTGCGCGCGCCAGGGACTCCTGGCGCTTCTGCGCCAGCATGACCGCCATGTCAGCGGCCATGAGGCCGCTGCCCACATGCCTCCCGAGCGCCGTCAGGCGCGCGCATGCGCTCTCCTAAACAGGCACTAATTCATTAGATCATGATCCGCGACAACTGCCGCCAGCTACACTCTACAATGACAGGATGTGCTCTGCTGCTGGGGCTTCCAATAAGCTCAACCACACCCATGTTGCTGTTGCAGGTCTACCAGAACGAAATGTATGTGGCGCAATGCTACATACCTTTTGGGGGTGCTCTCCATTTGCCTCATGCTGACACATAAGGTAAGCTGCATACTGTCTATGGGCGTGATTCTACATTCGGCAGATTGGAGGTGCCGGCATGCTCGCCGCTCCCTAGAGAGTTCGACTTCCGTGCATGTTTGATGAGGATCATCTATGCTGTACAATGTCAGGGTGTGCTCTGCTGCTGAGGGATCACAGCGAACGAGATAAGTGCACCTGTGCATTTTCGGTGGGCAGCCGGAAGGTGTTGTCGGGGGTGATGAAGGATGGGGACAGCAGCCGCTGCAGAGGCGTCACAGCAAAGGCGCCAGACCCCTGACCGCTCAGGCCCAGCCTGGAACCTCGTGAGTTGGCACCTGCACCAATGTCAGCCATCAGCATAAATCCACTCTGAGCCTGTTGTGTTTGAGGCTGAGGGGTCCTCGAGGTAAATGTAGAGCGCATTGACGCCAGTAGTGCAGGCCCCACTGTTTTAGCGCAAGCCTCCCATACAAACCTCTCACGACTGCAGGCCCAGAGTGCTGTGATGACAAGCGTGCCAGATGCATGCGTAAGCAGACGCCAGCAAGTCCTTGATGCCTGAGGCATCCAGTGGCTAGCACTCACCGGGATCTTTAGGAGATGCCAGGGCAGGCAGGGCAAGCTTGGGCACGAACACAGGCTTGCAGCCTGGCTTGGCAAGGGTGATGCCCTCAAGTCTGGGGCTCTCTTTCCAGCTCTGCAAGCACACATTATTGTCAGCCCTCCATATGGTTAGCGCAGGCAGCTTGCAGCTGTTGCAAGATTCCCAATCCTCCTCAGAGCGGCATTTTCCGCCTGAGCAACTCACACCTTGGCGTTGCCTTTCATACTTTGAGCAGGTACATACGCTCCTCGATGCCTCACCTGTGACGGACTGCTTGGGGTGGAGGCTCTCCCAGTCATGTCACTGTCCCCAATCAAAATTGGAGAATGCTTCTTTGGCGACAGAGAAAGCCTCCTTGGACCACCTGCTCAGGTAATGCCCAGCATCAAAACCCCAACAAGGATTTTTACAGGGCGTAGCAGTTGAAGCTGTCCAACTTCGATGCTGCCACGCATCTCTAGTAACTGTTGACCACCTTATGGAGGTTGCTGTCTAAGGCTTCTCTTACCTGGCCAAACACTTCTGGACTGGGCATGCTGGACGGGTGCATCTTTGCGGTCCAAGGCGGCCACCACGTCACAGACTGGCCACAGAGCCTCCAGGTGCGCTGCAAGCCTCTCCGCCACACTTCCCAAGGCAGCAGCCTGCACAGGTATAGTGTCGATTATACTTGAGACAAGTGTGCTGATTGTTTACCAAGGACAGCCTGTGGCAGCAGCCTGCACAGGTCGATTTTGACCACAGATGAGACAAGTGTGCCAAGTGTTCATGAAGGACCACCCCACCACCATGGCACACAGTGAAACATGGAGATGTTTCCCAGACAGGCCAGATTTCCTCGTGAGCAAGCTGCTACAAGGCTCTGTCAAGATGGGCACAACCAGCGTCACTCATCTTTGGGTGTTCGTCGACTAGTGAGGCACGTGGCGCACCTGTTTCACGGACGGGATCTCAATGAGGTCCAGGAAGAGCCGCAGCAGCGCCATGCTGGGCAGGCGCTGCGCCAGAGTGGCGCCCATCTGCGCCACCAGCCGCCGGGCGGCCGCGCCCTCATTGGACGCCTCCATCAGCAGCGCAGCCGCCTCCCTGCTCACCGCCTTGCCCATGGCAGAGCTGTCCATCTCTGAGATACCGTCCTGGTTGGCCGCCCAGATAACCATGGCCTGCACACAAGCGTCTTTGGCAAAGCTGCAAAGCTGAGCTCGCTTGAAACAACAGAGGGCTCCGGACCAGCCCTCTACCTGAACATCTATTCCTGCCACGGATCATATAGTTTTGAGTCAAATTAGCGCGGCTCCAGAGACTGTGCTGCAGTACATTGCGCCTGAGGGGTCAACTATGAAAGCAGACGGCAAATGTTGGGTAAGAAAGTACCTCGAGAGCTTCATGAATGATCCACTCGTCAGCCCAGCCAGACTTGGCGGCACCTCTGTCAGCCTTCAGCTGCCTCAGCCCCGCCCACAGCTCGCCAGGGCCCCTTGCCACACGGACGAGCTGCAGTGCCTGCTCTATGTGCTGCTTCTCGCGCTCCTGCTCCTGGCTGGTCCTGGCAAAGGGTGATCTGCAGGGGGAAGACGGGAAAAGCTCTACTGCGGCTGCTCTGAGGGGGGACTGGAACGCCTGCGGTGGCGCAGCGTCTGCGCTGCTGACGCTGCCCTGTGGCTGAGGGCTGAGCTGAGAACTGGCGTTGGCGGCGTGAGCAGGAAGCTGTTCTCTGTGAGGGGCCTGAGGCAGAGCCCTCGCGCTAGGCTCAGGGGCAACCCTGTTGCTCTTCTTGGCGGTGCCATGCAGGACTCGCGAGAGCGGGCTGCGCTGCTGCATGTAGTGCTGGTGCACCGGCCCCAGCAGAGATGGGTCCAGTGCGTTTCTGGGTGCTGGGAAGACGCCACAGGTGTCTGCATGCAGGCTGTAGACTGCCGGCTGCTGAGGCTTCTGCGCTGTGTGAGTGGCTGCTAGCTCTGGGAGCTTATTCAGGGCATCTTGCAGGCTGGCAACGTGGCTGCTGTGCCTGGGGTCGTCCATGCGGCTCAGCTGAAGGGAGGCGGCCTTCATGCTGACTGTGATCATGGCATGCACAGTCTGGCCACCGCTGCTGAGCAGACAGATGAAGACACCCTGCACACAACCCCGAGCCCTTAGCATCAGGCAACACGCTCTTTCAAGCCTCTCACTCAGGCAGCTTAGGCCAGCAAACCTCTGTCTGATCCTGATGGTGCTCCTCACCATGGCATGCCTACGTCTCTTGCGATAGCGCTACCCGACTGATAAGCTAGAATCAGGGCTTGGAAGCGCTGCGCACCTGCGCATTAGGCGCAATGAGCGGGTTGGTCTCCAGAAGCCTGGAGTGCAGCTGCTCCCCATCGGGCATGGCCTTTGCGAATCCTGGGTGCGCCTCGGCATCGGCAACGAGCTGCGTGACGTGAGGAACGAGAACGCGCGCCAGTCGCTGCACATGCAGCAGCCGCGGCCCCGGCAGGAGCATGCGCCACCTGATCTGCCCATCGGGCGTGTTGATGGGGCGCCCCAGCTGCTTCAGCTCCTGGCCCCTTTCCCGCAGCTCCTGCCTGAACAGCCTGTCATCCAGCCTGTGCAGGTGCACAAAAGTGAAAATGAGTGGCAGACTGGCTGCTGCGAGGGATAAGTAAACCTGAACGATACTTATCTCTTGCCATGTCCTCTTGCTTAAGTTGTACACCTATCAGCTCATGCAGAGGGTCATGCCCCCGCTGGCAGGCCTGTAGGGCACCCTCTACATGACCTGACAGACATGCAACGAGAGCATGAGGACATGGCAAGATATGGTCTAAGGCTGGAGATATCGTGCAAGTGTGCATGGAAGCAAGCACCCCCATAGACATGCTGTAAGGGATGCAGACATTATGCAAATCTGCGTGGAAGCAAGTCCCCCCACCTGTAGGCAAGACACATGGGGGAGTGCGAGCTCCGCTCCATGTATAGTATGCATCTGGTGGAGCCCTGCAAAGCTTGAATATTAGACACCACCTGTGCAAGCGCAGCATCTGTAGATCAAGGCAGCATTTGCAGACGACCTTATAAAGGCTGCAGTACACGCCTAGGCCAGCTGCATGTCGGATACCCCTGGCATTACTAGGTCCTGAATAGAAGGTTGTGCCATCGAGCAGCACAAAGAGGACATGAGCGTTGGTATTACAAATCGAGAACTTTTCTTGGACATCCAAAAGGCGTATCATACGCAGGTTGCGTGGCCTTGCACGCTAGGGAGGTCACTCTAACGGATACTTTTATCTATAAGAAGCCGACTAGGGCATGTGGTGGTCAGGGCTTGCAAAGTATGCCTACCTGCAGACGGCTCTCAGCTTCGTTGTCACTTATGTAGTCCAGGATGACATCTTCGCTCAGCTGCACGTCCTTGGGCAGATCACTGTTGCTGCCATTGAAGCCCACGAGAAGCCGCGGGGACAGGCACCCGCCGTTGTGGCACAGAATGACTTTGTTATTGAGAGGCATCCTTCTGCTCAGCAATACTCAGCATGCGTGCCAAGACGTTTGGCTCGCTGCATGGCCGCGCATGCCCCCTTCTCTTCTGCTGGCTTAGGCAGTGCCTCGGCACGCATGATACGTTATCAGCGTTTCTGTCAGGGAAGCCACCTGCATGTACTTTGAAGCTCCCGGGCAAATGCATTGCCTCCAGAATTGGCTCCTCCCAGTCAATGGTCAACGCTTCCGGCCAGACCCCTGCCCAGCTCTCTCAGACACCACCCACACCGTGCTACAACGTACTGGAGGGCATACAGAGGTGCACACAGAACTCATGGCAGTGCCTCAGGCCGTATGAGCTGGCATCTCGACCATATCCATGGACCTCAATGACAGCATCTCACATGTCATCACAAAGCATTTAACGATGCGCTGCCTTGAGATCGGACACTAGTTTACTATGAGCAGCGAACTACCCACGCATCGCCCCAAGCATGGTCCGGCCAAGCGATCCTTGGCAGCCACAGTACTACTATGGAATGGCGTTGGTGTTCTCATATTCGGTACGTTGGCTACCTCCACCATTTTCCACCACCTTGATGATTTGAACGTTGCTTGAGCTCATTCAGACCGCTTGTGCCTGAGCAGGAGCGTTCTGTTACTGCTTTCCACATCTCATTGAGGGGGTGCACCCACACCGGAAGGGAGAGGCAGAGATCATCACCTCCATACGCAGCGGGGCAGCCATCCTGGGGTTCCTGGGAGTCCTGTACGCCTACGTTGGATGGAGTAACCTCCAGGTAATATCTGCACCTGCACTGTGTGTGCAAGACTCCAGCCAGGTTGCCATGCTGATCATTCTAGACATCTGACCAATCACTCTGGCATGCAGGGGTACATGTATGGCCTTCTGGTCAACAGAATCATTGCCATCCCACTCCTGTACTTCTGCTACCACTTCAATCAGATATACCTGTACGAGTGGCTGGCATTTGTGGCGGTTGACCCTCTTTTGGCAATTGTCATCTACGTTCTTCACAGGCAACGAGTGAAGGAGGTTTTGAAGCGTCAGTGAACAGCTCAGAGCCAGGAACAGACAAGCAGGGTACAGAGCAGTAGGCAGGCGTAAGTGCTAGCACTATTCTAATCTGACCTGGCTTTGCTGAACATGTAAAGAGCGATCTGCACAACGCCTTACAATTATTATTATTATTATATTATTACACTCTTAATGTCCAGGGGAGGCAACTGAGGCCGTAAGGCCAGGCCCATCAGACGGCAATTGGCAATGTTCATCTCTGTCACAATGCTGGTAATCCTGATTGAACAGTGCATGCACCATGTGTCTGGCACTCACTGTCCACAATTTCTAGACAATCTCTCACTAGTACTGGGGATACGCATATGCTGTCTCGCACTCTCACAGCAGGCTCATGCCTTGCGCGGGCCAGAAGTGCGGGCCGTGGTAGCTGCTCTTACTCTGCCTCAACTGCAGCTGCACATGCTTGAGACATGCTTTGGCTCCATCCTCCAGCTCCCCAGAGCGATCTGAGCTGCATGAGGCGCAAACGCTCCTCCTGAGAGACCTGTACCACCAATGGCAGGCAGTCGGACACATCTCAAAGCCCCAGGGTGTCTGCATGCGCCTGAGCTGCAAGGACAGACTCCCTTTGGCAGATGTAGTCATCACTTAGTTAGGCCAGAGCGATTTCTGGCGCTCACCATTGCACATTCATCCACCGCTTACAGTGACAGGATATGTCTTGCCAACCTCCAGATGAGAAGTCTCACACACGTCCGACCAGCTGCAATGGCAGCGCCATGCACCCGGGACTCCGCACATGCATATTCGGCTTGAATCAACTCATCTGTAGGGAAGGCTGATGTATCAATTGGGAGGGTGCTTGCCTGTGTGGGGAGCAGCAGAATGACTGTGAAGTAGTGAGCACCCCGCTGGGAGTCTCCTGCTCCAATCTGCAGCACTCCCTCCGTGGCTGCCAGGCCGGCCGCTTCAGGCGAGATGCCAGCTTCCCGCATCGTCAGCACCTGCCCGTTCTGCGTGCCGGCGGGGATCTGCAGCGTGGCCTGCCCGTGTATTGTGGGCACCTCTGTAAACCCCCCAAGGATGGCATCGGTGTAGCGGACCACTACCTGCACATAGCTGCATCACTCACGCCACATAGGGAGTGGCAGGCTGACATTAGCTGCTGACTGGTGCGAACAGCAGACCTGCAAGTGCGGAGCGCCTGAGAGTCAGGCATAGGAAAGCTAGATGTGAGGCTCTCAAGGTGAGAAACCCATACATCCTGAGAGCCTCACAACGTACATGCCCGATCTCATGACACTCGCTTCACATGCAGGGCCGCTGTCCCTCATGACAACCCCTTATATTCTTATTCTGCCCTCAACAGGGCAGGCATGCACAATGCCCACAGGAACTATTTCACAAGCAGAGGATCTCTCAAGCTCTCTGTCCCATGCATTCTGGGGGGACAAAAGCACCTCAGAATACAGATCCATGCCTCTCCTTCTCATGCCAGCGCTGGCTTTGACCACAAAGGTGACATAGAGGTCCCCGGGTGGACCGCCAGAGCGCCCAGCGTCGCCCTGACCCTTGAGCTTGAGCACGCTCTCTGCATCCACACCTGCGCATCATAACGTTGTCAGTGTTGCCCTTTCATGTAGAATGCCTGTGTCAGCGTATCACCATGCTATTCTCAGTGACGGCAATCACAGATGTGTAGAGCTAAGGTGCTTGTGTCAGAGCAGCCAACCTAGCCATTCATCATCAGTGCAGAGTCACCCGGGTGATGGTGTCTCTTGAGGGCGAGGAGTATGGGTGCCCTGACGAAAGGCTCCTGTCGGAGCATGAACTGACCTGCAGGGATTGCTACTGACATGGTCACTGTGGTGGCAGCCCGGCCATCCCCGCCGCAGCGCGTGCACCACTCCTGCCTCACCACCCCTCTTGCCCCACAGGCCGGGCAGGGTACATCCCATCTCATCCCACTTCCTGCGCCAGGCGGGCATGCTGTGAAAGGGCGTCTTGAAATCTCAGCTTTGATCCAGCCCGTCATGTGCATGCATTTTGCTGGAAGCACATGTGCACTCATTTCGGGGACATCGAGGTCCCATCCCTTTGACACACCCAGTGGTCCACTTTCATGATGTAGAGACTAGCACACAAGCTAGCACAGACTGCGCCTGACCTCTGTAACATCCTGCGATGCCTAGGCATATGTGTGGTGTCTGGCCCTAATGGCAACAGAGCAAATGGCGCCACCATGGTGCCCACAGGCAGAACTAAGGCCTAAGGGCTCACCTCAGGCCTTCAGAAAAGTTTCGGTAAATTAGGAGAAATTCTCACCACTGAAGCCAGCATGGTGCGCGCTGACTGCGCCAGAGCCGCGGCACAGCTCGCAGAAGACCGGCCTGGAGCCCGGGCGGCTACCCGAGCCCACGCAGTCCGGGCAGGCCCTCTTTGCAGAAACCTGCTGGTGCCACAGAGCATCTGCTCTGAACAGGTGACCTTTGAGAGCCATGCTATGTTTGTGATCACCGCAGAAGGGGCACTCAATAACAGCAGCGGAGACCCAAGCGTGCTCTTACAAGCACATGGCTTCCAAGACTACGCCAAGGTTGTCGCTCAGGCTATTGCGCCACGAGCATTGCATCACACACCCATGCATGATGGGCTTCGGTCGGTCTTCAGAAGAGAAGAGGGCGCTTGGGTTTGGCTTACCTGCAGAGAGTGCTTCTTGCCCAGTGCAGCCTCCAGGAAGCTCAGTGTTACAACAGTAAGGACATCTGCGCCCTTGACTGCTTCTGAGGCCTCTGCACAGAGACCACGCAAGTCAGGCATGAGACTGATCTCCCTAAAGTGAAAATGACATTCATCAGACTAAAATTCACATGCAGAGCTTGGCATGCTCATGGGATTTGGGGTGCCCCTGGAGAGGTACACTGACCCGCGTGGATACCAGATGACGTGGATCAGGCAAGTTTAAGAGAGGCAGCATAGTAGGGGTACACGCCTGATTTGGGGCGCCTGCCCATGTCAGTCCATCCACCCCTGCCATGCTCATCGTACTGCTTTCGTCGCAGATCATTCGAGAGTATGTCATAGGCAATCCTGATTGCCTGCACAGCGAGATGTATGATAAGTGGATGAGCTCCCAGGCTAGTACATTCATGTCCCTGCATGCATGGCGCCATATGTGGTGCTCACCCCATACTGCGTCGATGCCTCCTCGCTCGCATTGACATCAGGATGGTATTTTCTAGCTAGGCGCCTGTAGGACGCACTAATCTGCGCCTTGCTGGCAGTAGGGCTTACATGCAGGACCTGGTACAGATCTGCTCTGACGGCTAGGCCTCCTAATGTGTCCCACCTTCTCCTACTTGTGCTCAATGCTAAACAGTCTCTCGACCATGCTGTCTTCTCGCTTCTACTGACCGAAGGGCAGATGCAACGGGATCGAAATGCCACAGCACTGTGAACAAGTGGTGAAAAGCAAAAGATTCTGATCATACGCTATCCAAGCTCTCAAACAAGAGCTCACACTAACTGTACGCGCGAAGTATACCAGTGAAGTAAAGGTCGGAGTGAATGGGCTATGATATCAGTCATCTGCAGACCAAATTTGGAATCTCGAGTATGCAGACATGAGATTTGCTGAGCCTGGTTTATATTTGACCACCCATATACCTTGCTGGTCTGCTACTTGCTCAGCGGTTCTTTACACTCAGGAGACGTTGCAGGGCAGGTGCAAGTAGGCGCTGGGAATGAATGCCCTTCGACAGAGCACCCGGCTTCTCAGACATAGGCCTCTGCAGCAGGTCAGGGCAGCTCATCAGGACACCACAGCTCCAGCCACCCAACGCAAGGTCGACGGCGAGATAGGAATTGCCTCAGGAGCCCCTGAGGAGATTTACAAGAGACAGGTGCTGCTGAGACCTAGCAAGCCGATTCTTGTGGCTGATCTGTATGCGCACATACTATCTGACCTCCATCCTGTCACTGCAACAAGCGTTTGATCGGCCTGCAGGTGATCATATACGCGCCTGCCCGCACAGCTGGTCAGCAAGGGAAGGCCCAGACAGTGACAAGTGCAGGGACTGGGCCAGCATGGAAGCTCATCTTTGACACGCAGCAGAAGTGAGCATCAGCCTTGATAAACCTTCTGTCATAGAGCCCCTCAGCGCTTTCCTGAAACTCTAAGCACCCTATGGTACTGCACACTCTCTTAAGCGGGCTTTCCTGTTGCAGGTGGGAGAACCCTCTCATAGGATGGACCTCCACAGCAGACCCTCTGGACAACGTGGGGCGCGCCACACTGAACTTTCACACTCAGGAAGATGCAGAGTCCTTCTGCAGAAAGCATGGCTGGCAATATGAGGTATGCACCCCCTTGGTCCTCAAGAGGCCGTTCTTTGCCAGTCATTGTCAAATGCTCGGTGTGCTGCATGCTGTCCTGTACAAGACGCTCACATGGTTCTGGACTTGGCATACCTTGATGCTGAGCGGGTGTTGCATGGCCATGGTGTAGGTGTCACCGCCTAAAGAGCAAACCGAGACAAGACCAAGGCGATACATTGGCTATGGTGACAACTTCAGGTGTGACTAGACGCCCCTGTCAGTCATGCCCTTGAAATCTGTGAGCACTGCTTGCAGCTCTTGCGCAAGATTCTTGCTAAGCTGCACTTGGCTTCAGCTGGGTATCAAGTCTGTGCGGATAGTTCCGGCTCAGTGGCAATCCTCTCACATAGTGGTGCTGTGCTCATGCATGATGGTGCTGTGTAGTGTGAAGCGGCATGGATACCCAGAGGGAGGCTTGAGATCTGAGGGTGGAGCAGCAAAGGGCAAGAAGTAGACCGAGGCTTTGAAGAGCAGGGAATGTTTCACATTCACAAGTTTGCCGGAGTTCTGTGGGCTGCACAAAGGGCACCTGCTGATCAGCATAGTGAGGAAGAGCATCACTAGCACTGCATCACAGGTCTATGCTAGACTGGCTTGGGGCGTAAGGACTCTGTAAAGGGCTTGGGGACTGCCAATGGCATTGCTTCTCGCTGTTGCCAATCCCTTACATGGGGATTACCATACATAGGGGTTGTCAAGCACAGATGGTGCAAAGGCAGTAAGCATTCACCAGGTGATAGCAGCATGACCAGCTCATCAGCATGATGGCCCTAAGGGTACCAAGGGCTTATGGCTCAGGACCCAAGGAGCTACACAACTACAAGGCACCTTCAGTCGCCACAGCAGTTCAGCAATATCGATGCTCCTCCCTGCAGCCGCTAGCAGCACCAGCGCTGCTCCCGCGATGCCATTGCCAACGCCTCTTGTACTGAGCCCCTGCAGCTGCATGGTCCAGCAACCACATGCATACAATCTCAGTGAATCGCCGGTAGTTGAACAGATATGGCCTACCTGCCTGGAATGTCTGCCATGCATCCAGGAGTCGACACTCTGCGCGGCTTATGTTCATCCCCAATGAACTGTGGCTTAGCCTGCACCAGTCAACCCATGATCACTGAGAGGCGTCTCTGGACTCCTTCTCTGGCAAGTTGCGTGGTCAAACTTCAGGGAATCTGCCTCTCACGTTGAGGGCATGGGAACTAGATGGGACAGCAAAAGAACCTCCTCTGTAATCCTAATCAGATGCTGAAGCGAATTTGTTGCACTTGTCACATTGCATGGCCAGGGAATCTTTGGACCGTAAGCGCCAGTGCTGCGCGTAGGGAAAATGGTGCTTGTGGAGGCTCCCCAAACATAATACGTTGTGAGTGCTTGAGCTTTTGGACTGTCTCAATTCCATGAGTGAGTGCTGAAGCCAGATAAAGAGTGGATCATGGATTTCTTTCCTGCAGCCCCACAGCTAGCTAACTGTAGCTTGCAGGTGCTCATCAGGGCGAGCTCAAGGTGATCATTGCTGTATAGAAGGGTGGGAGTGAGTAGGAGTGAACATGGTTGTGCCAATTCATGGGCCAGACACTACCGCGCATTTTGCACGGTGCCCAGATCCTGATCGGGCAAGAATGCCTCAAGCGCTCAGGCAAGGCGATGTGAAGTTGGATCAGCTGTAGTGTGCCAGCTGAGGCTTCTAAACACCCCGACTGGGCTGCTGTAATAAACACCATAGAAAATACAGACACGGCGAGTTTAAAAGCTTCTGCTCAAACGAAGGCTGCCCTTATATGGGCAAGCAATGCCCGGACACATCTGCTGCATCAGGCATTGTCCACTCAATAATATGCCCTCCAAAAGCCTTCTCTACGGCTGGCCAATGCTTAGAGCATGGTAAACTACCACAGGACATCTATCACAAAGCCAAAGCCTGCTATATACATCAAATCGCAGGAATATCATGGGGCTTCAACAAGATGAATTATTGGAAATTGACCTTGCATAAGGCTTGCATCTCTGCTGTCTAACAGAGGTGGTGGAGGGGGCTGTATAACATCCCTTGGCCTGGCAGCCAGCCAGCTGGCTCATCAATCTCAAACAGCAGACGAGGAGTCATCGACAGCTGCAAATGTATCTCACAAGCTGCGGTATGTACTGCAACAGAGATGCAGCAGCAGCAGCCAGAGTTCTCTGCCCCTCCCATGGCTACCCAAACGCCCCAGCAATGACCTCTGACTCTGCTAAATCATGCCTTTGAACCCCTGCTCTGCAGATGATCTCGACTGACCACCAAGGCTGCTGGGATGGCCTAACTGATTGACAAGACCTTGCTTCAGGCTGCTCCTCAGTTGCAAAGCTGTACGTCTGTCCCGGGACAATGCTTGCCGGACTCCCTCTTCTGGCCATCCCTGACAAAAGTTTTGGCTGCTCGTAGTGCTTGCAGGACCTCTCAAGAGCCCTTCTGCCTGGATGCAAACTCCCAAAGCCTGTATCGCTCAGGAGCAGTGCAGCCCTCCAGCCAACCAATGTCAGCAGCTTACCTGTTAGTCCACTACATACACAGGCGGTGAGTGATGAAGCCGATGGTCGCCCTGTCTGTGAGCTGATGCTCAGCCCCTGGCGCGCTTGTTCCCCCCACCTGCAAGCATATGCACTCACTTTGCACCAGGCTTATCGATTTGCTGGGGGTCGCAGAGATGCTAGAGTAGAAGAGGAAGGCCTTCCAACATCCCTCTAGTGGGCAGATGCCTGATTAGCAGGACAAGGCCACTAAGGCCCTTCATCAGCGGGGGTCAAAACTGCAGCTCTCTTAATGTACAGATTCTGTGCCGTGGAACGCTACTTTTTGGGATGTGATCAGCTCTACTTAAAGGAGTGGGGGCATGGCGAGGGGACCCACCATATCCATATCCAGCAGAACCGTAGCCTCCCTGTCCCTGCACACATGTCAGATGCAAGTAAAGCGCAAGTCAACATCACAACAAATAGAGCAGTATGATGCCAGGAAAGCTGCCTCTTGACCTCAGTCCTATCGATCGGGGATCACGCGCACTGCGGCATCACGGTTGTTGAAAGCAAAGTGTGTCTTCATCACTGGTCAAAGGGCAGCCCGGCCTAAGCTGGTCTCAGCATGTTGCTGTCAACACAAGGTTTCAGGAGTTTATTTGATAATGGACATCATAGACCAGGACCTAAATGCTTGCACTGGCACATCCACCTACAGAGACTTTGCTGTCTGGACTCTGTTGTGTTGTCAAGTGCATGGGCGGGAGCGGCAGGCTACCTTCCATTGCACAGGACAACACAGACAGAAATTTGACAACACAGTCTGTATAAGTACATCTGGGGCCTTCAAAAACATGCACCAGCCAGACATCTGGGGGCAGATCCTGCACCTGGCCTTGGGCGCCTCCATATGCGTCAGCGCTGCGCTTCTGGCCGGCTGAGGCCTGCCCATACCCTGAGTCGTAGCCCTGGCTGTACCCGGCTGCCCCCTGCCCGTAGCCCGCGTGCGCGCCACCTGGCCGGGCAGCGTGCTGCTTGGCGCGGGCAGCGGGCTGCCCGTACTCTGACGCTGCACGCCCGTACGCATCGCCCTGCGCCCCATAACCCTTCTGGGCAGCGCCCTGTCCGTATCCGTCCTCTCCGTAGCCGCTCCCATATCCTTGGGCGCCGTACCCAGACGACGCATTATAGCCCTGCTGCCCATACCAACTGACTCAGCATGGCGCTACATTGGCGGTGTACCGTCTCAGGGTGCCAACCCAAGACCTTCCGCTCCTGGGATACATGACAATTGAAGCTGTTTATACACGGGCAGAAGCAGACATCTCCTCGTAAAGCTTAAGTACCCATGGCACTCGGGCCCAGCTGCTCAAGTGAGATGGGCAGATACAACAAGAAAGGTCTGCCCTGGCATGTTGCATATTGGGAAGTCCCTCTCACCTGACTGCCATAGCCTGCGCCACCAGTTGCGGCTGCACTTGCGCCGTAGCCAGCTGCATCATAGCCTGTACTGGCTGCTGCGCCGTAAGCGTCCTGCTGCGCCCCGTACACACCTCCGCCAGATGCCGTACCCTGTCCATACCCAGTCTGCCCATACCTGCAAAGCAGAAGCAGTAGATCAGAAAGAGACTGTGAAGTTGTTTATACATCTTCTGATTCCCTTGCCCCAGCGTGTACTGAACCACTTGGAATGACGATGTGACACACCTATTCTACTGGAACGCTATCTGAGCTGGGTACCTGACATAAAAGGTGCTCAGGGGGACCCTTACACCGGGCTGTCACTCTTAACACTTTAGTGCAGGTAAGGACCGCTCAGATAGCGTCTCAGAGGATCATGACCACAGAAGCAGTGAAATTCCTCCCTCCATTGAGTGTAATAAAGCGTGTCTTTAAGTGATAGAACCCACCCTGAGCCTTCATAGCCTGTGAGGGCCCCAGCAGTCTTGGTACCCAGGTCCGCAGCACTGCCATAGCCCGCCTGCGACCCGTAGCCGCTCTGGTCGTACCCTGCCTGGCCCCCGTAGGTGTGGCCTGCTGCCCCGTAGTCTGACGAGGTGCCGTAAGCCGCCGAGGTCATGCCGTACCCTGGAGCATCCGTGTGGCTGGCGCCATAGCCGGTGCCTTGCGCGGAGGCAGCTCCATAGCCTGTGTCCCCTCCATAACCGGCCTGCATACACAGCCCTCTCAATAGTGGCTCTGATCGTATCAGACACGATTTCAAGCAAGATGAGGCACTGGTATTACAGCCTATACAGCGGCAAACTCTGGTGGCAATATACCAGCAGGCCACCGGATGTTTGCCATTTCTGCCTTCACAGCGGCAAACTCTGGTGGCGAGACAGCGACCAGCCACCGGACCTTTGCCATGACGAGGTATATCTAGCTTTCCTGGAGATTCAAGGAATATAAGTGGGATGCCAGGGCCATACCTGAGAGCCTCTGCCCAGTGTGTCATAGCCAGAGGCATCGTAGCCTGCTGACGCCCCTGCGACGCCTGAGGCAGCATATGCACCGGCCCCATGCGCTGCTGTTGGGTCAGCGTATCCTGAGTACTGGTCGTAGCCTGCCGCCCCGCCATCCCCGTAACCAGCCGCCGCAGCATGTCCTGCGGGCTGCGCGGCACCCCGGCCATATGCGTCTCCTACTGCACCCGCAGCATGCTGCCCCTACATTTGAAAGGTAAACTCTCAGAGCCCCCTTGATGTGCTCGGCAGCCCTCGGCAGACGCAGGTGCTCAAAGCGGCCGCAAGCAGCCATCAGGAGCCCTTGGCAGATGCATGCTCAGACTCAATAAGACAGATGACTGTTTGAATGATCCACCTCAGCTGATCTATCTCAGTATCACCTCTCAGCTGAGGCAGAACACTCAATGATCTCATCTAACTCATCCAATTAGGTGATTGGCAGGGCAGCAGATGCAGACACAAGCTCTTTGCAGCTGTTCCTCACCCGGGCACAGGGCTGGCCACGGGCAATGGGCACTGGGCGGGTCTGGGCAGAGGCCAGCTTCTGCTGGGCTGCTTTGCGAGCCTCCTCCTCGGCCCGCCTAAGCTGCAGCTCGCTGGCAGCCTTGGCCTCCGCCTGCAAGGTGAACAGCAGCTCCCGTCAGCTTCAGCAGCTCTAGAAGCCCAGGAGATATATGAGTAGTCCATTTCCTGCTCCTGTGGAAGGTCACTCACAGCAGGTTCTACACTGCAGAGACTTGGCAGAAGGTCTTGAATTGAGCGACGTGTGTCTTGCACCTTGCCAATCAGGGAAAGACCAGGGGAGCTCAATAGATCTGGATGAGAGTGAAGCACCCACCTGCTGGACAGCACGCTGCGCCGCTTGCGCCACCGCTTGCGCCTCGCGCAGCTGCTGCGCCATGGCAGCCTGCTGCGCTGCCAGCTGGCGCTGCATGCGCACCATGGCCGCCATGTCGGCTGACTGCAGAACAGGCTACACTGTCATCAACCATCTCACACTCAACAGAGCTAAGTTCCACAGCCTGTTCTGGAAGTACATTTGCAAGCATACAATCATGCTGGACTTCACAGGTGCTGCAGGCTATGGCATTCACCTGTCCCAGAGGCATTGCAGGCCCAGGCATTGGGTCCATGGGTAGGGGCATGTCATCATAGCCAGCTCCTGGCCCATAGCCCCCTCCACCGCCACCACGCCCTGTATTGGCACAGCCCACCACCCTTCAAGCTGGGCACTGGTCGGGTATTGCTGGAAAGTCCTTGATGCATGGGAGGCTGAAGACGGCATGGAGCAACAGGAGGTAATGGCATGGTCCATGTATGCACCAGCAAGAGTATCAGTGCTTCTGAGCTTACCGCCACGTCCGGGATACCCTGCGGGACCCATGGGGCCGGGCATGGGCGGGCCGCGCAATGGGGGCCCACGGGCGCCGGGAGGCCCGTTCCCGCCGAAGGGCGGGCCGCGCGGGCCGCCGGGCATCGGCGCCGCGCCGCGCATGCCGCGCCCCGCCCCGTCATGGCGCATGTCGCCTGCGGGGCCGCCCCCGCTGCCGCCGCGCGAGCCGCGCTGCCCGCGCTCCCGAGGTGGCCCATCACGAGCACGATTGTCCCTGCGCAGTCACGATATAATATGTGATTACAGCCGGCCCCGGCTCGTTCTCTTCCTATGTCTCCTGGAAAGTCCTTGCGCAGGGTCATGCACTTCATTGCCCATGACAGAGCAGCCTCTGTTTACTGTGTAAGCGGGGCTGTTGACAAAGCAGCGCATGTCTCAGCAAACGTCATATGCATGCCGAGGTGAGCCGTACCGGCCAGAGCCATCCCGACGATCTCTGCGCTCTTGATTGCGCTCCCCAGTGATCTTGGCAGGGTTTGCGAAGGACACCAGGATCCTGCCAAGCTTGGGGTGGTCCTCCACATCCTCATAAGCTCTGAACGCCCTGCACTACAACGTCCCCATCTGAGCACGCCTTCAGCCTGCCGCTATGATGCCATTAGACACCTGTCCCTCCCCACAGAGCCTGCATGGAGGGAAGACAGCTGCTACACAAGTCCCTTTCAACAGAAGAGAAAGCAGGAGACTCACGCATCTGCATAGGTGCTGCGCTTGTACTCCACAAAGGCAAAGCCTCTTGGCTGGTTGTTCATCTGGTTGATGGGCACATTGATGTCTGACAGCGGCCCAAACTCCTCAAAGATGGTCCGCAGCTCCCGGACATCCTTGTACCTCTGCATGCACAGCCACCGCTCTGCAAATCTCTTGCCAGGTCCAATGACAGACTTTGCATGGTACACGTCAAGTATGCCCGGCGAACACGCATCATATGCTATGCACACCTGCTGCTCCCTTATATGCTATGCACACCTGCGCATGCTGTTCCTGAAGTGAAACCTTGATACACATGCGCTCTGGGAGTTTCAGTGTAGCAGGGGGTGCCTAAAATGTGGCAGCAGACGCACCGGAGGGAGGTTGGAGACAAAGAGGATCTTGGAGAATTGGGACTGCACAGACTTGATGGCCGCGAACTCGGAGCGCAGCAGCTTGACCTGGGTGCCGGACCCCCCGCCGCGCTTGTTCTGGTCCGGCTTCATGGAGTTCTCGATCTGGTCCAGAGCCTTCTTGGCCCTTGAGGCCGAGTAGGGGATGTCGAACTCCGCGATGGCGTACTTCTGCACAGCACTTGCCAGGCTCATGATGGTGCTGGCGCCCCATAGAAATAACTGCGCATCCTCATAGCACAGCATCAAAGCAAGGAAATGCCAGATGCCCAGGGCTCTCCCCTCTCCCTCACGTAGAGGGCTCTCCCCAGGCAAGAGGTTATGACAGGGGTTTCCCAGCAAGCTGCAACAACGCTGAAGGCAATAGGGACTCTCCTGGATAGCCCATGCAGATGACTCTTACTGTGGATTTCTTGCATATGCTGGGCATTGCAAGTTGGATTCACCTTGTGGCTGCCATCTGCTGTCTTGGCGATGAATAAGCGCTCCAGGCGCCCATGCTTGCTCAGCTCTGTGTGCAGCGTCTGCTCGTCCTGCCACTCCTGTGTCAGGTTGCCGATGAACAGGGTGACCTGCGCATTGCAAGCACGACTTCAGTACCCGATCAGGGATGGTTCTGCACCAGTTCTGACTGAACGCTGGAGTGCAGAGACGAGGTGTGTCACAGTGTGAGGTTCCTCAGAGCGGCAGACACTGCTTGCTGTGGCTCACCATTTCCCTCTGCGCCTGAAACTGCAGGTCCTGGCCGGCCAGCTGCAGGGGCGGCTCGATGGCGCTCAGCTTGCGCACGGCGCTCTCGGCCAGAGCGTCAATGCTGCTGCTGGCGCTGCCCCTGCCCCTCTTGCGGCCCTGCTTCTCCAGGGCCGCCGGCTGCTCGTCCTGCATCAGGGCAGCCTGGCTAAGTGTATTATCGTAAGGTCTGAAGGACAGAAGCCGGGTCTTGCAGAGAGCATGGCCAGCACAACCAAAGAAGAAGAAGAATCAGCAGAGACACAGGCTGCAGAGCGTTGCACGACTACGACAGTGTCCAGACTATGCGCTGGTGCCTGGAAGTGGAGCAGCTACAATTATGATGAAGAGCATTGCTGATGAAGGACGGGGCAGCGTCTCTCGGAGATGTGTGGGGACTGCATCACTGGCTTGTGTCTGCAAGGGCGTCACTGCCAGAATGAAATATAAGAAGCTCACCGTTGTGTCGGTTCCGTTGCTGCGCCAAGACAGCGTGGGAGGCATGAGCCGGACGTAGGCGATGTGCTTCGTGTCGGCGCCGTGCGGCGCGTCGAAGGCAATGCTGCGCACGCTGAGGTCGTGCTCCTGCAGCAGGCCCATCAGCGTCTCCTCGCTGGCTCCTTGCGCCCCTGCAGCAGAGGGGTCCCTGTTCTCAGATTATCAAGCGTGATTGGGATGCCACCTTTTGAGAGGGTGATCTGACTATCTCTCAGGGCAGTGACATGCTTGGCCACAAATGTGCCTGCTAGGGCAGTGCTGCTGCTGAATTTCCAAGGCAGAGCAGGCCACAACCCATGCTGACGCCCTTTGCAGGCAAGAACAGGCCACGCCGACCGTTGACTCTGAAGAGCTGAGAGCTGTCTTTGAGTAAGATCTTGATGATGCCCCTCCTGGATTAAACATGAGACAAATGCTTAGCTGAGGGGGGCCAGCTGGGTGTCAGGAAGAGGGGTTACCAGGAACATTCAGGATGCGGATGATCGGACTGGGCTGCATGCTGAGCGGGATGTCCTCAAATATCTCCCATTCTTGAGGACCCTGGGCCTCGCTCCTAGACTCCTGTAAAGAGAACATGCCTGCTCGAGTCGCTCTGGAGCACCTGTCTAAGCTCTTGTGATGATGCACATGGAGTCCACCTCAGGTCTGTTTGGAGGCGCCACGCACACATGTGACGACTGGGAAGGCGGTATATGGCTGTCACACAGCCAGTGAGCTATAGGGGCAGCACCTTTTGGTTGCCTGCTCTGTCCTCCATTGCACCATTTGCATCCATGTCTGCATCCTCAGGTCCCTCCTGCAGAGCAACTGACGGTCAGTTCAGCGTATGTCAGATGTCTCCATATGACTGATGCAGGAAGTGCTCATGTGCTGCACAGGCCCAGCTCATCAAGGATCAGCTACGGATCCATGATGGGTCTCCAAGCACTGACCTCAAGCGGCGCCTGTGAGTTGACATCGTCCCCCAAGTCCAGATCTCCGTCCCCTACGCCATTCTCCTGTAGCGAAAGAGCCTCCTGCATTACCGAGCAACCAGTGATGAGAGCGCAGACGAGGCAGAGTCCAGGTGTTGCTCTGTGAGCAGACGATGGTCCTGCGCTGCAACCCTCCAGATGGATGGAGCTGCAACCACAGGCAGAAGCTTGTCTGCTATATCTGACGTTGCGGCTCAGCGACAGGGTAGGACCTCATCACTTCGGTGCTAAACGAGCTTCACAGACTATAGGCGGGCTGCTCACCTGCGTATCTTGATCTAAGTCCAGCCCGCCATCATCCTTGGCTGCCATGCTGGTGAGTGCAACGGGTACTGTAGGAGTGATCTGGCGAGCCCCCAGGCGAGACCCCTTTCAGCTTTCAAGCCAGCTACTGTCTTAGATAAGTCCTGCTCTGCTTCCCAAAGTGCGGCACCCTGTCTGGAAATACGCGGCCACCCTGTCAATATAGCCCGATGGGTGCTTTCTCGGGGGGCTGATCTGCTCAAGGTGCGATTGTGACGCAGGCCCCCTGAAGGTGATCCTCAGATGTGGTAATCGTGCAGAAAGCCCCACAGAGAGAGCAAGCTCAGTGCGCGCTCTAAGTCTGGTGAAAGGAACGATCGTGTAACACGCCCGCACTGCACTCTCTTGGGCATCTTACACTTCGAGACTCAAGCCCAGGCTTTGCATGCTGGCAGGGTGCAATTAGATCATCCTGTCATCCCGCAAAGCTATAGTTCTTCGAAGCATTTCCCGTGCATTCAATGCTTTAGAGACCGTATGTCTGAGTTTTTGGTCCATCGTGGCTTGAAGCATCGCCCATAGACCATTCGCCCAGCAGCATCTTACCCCATTCAAGTGTAGGCGTTTGATACCGAAGACCAGGTTGATAGGCTCAGCAGAGGAGCGAAGTATTATACCCTGGTGTGTAGGGAATGAAGTGGTAGCTGGATCCCGAGAATATCATGGGATTGTATACCGGATGAAGCATTGTTGACACCTGATGGTACTGGAAAGCCTAGCAATAGTCTTGCGGGCCAGAGGGGGATCCAACTTTCTTGTACACGCGTAAGTTCTCTTTTTCTATGATTGTACCCTCTCATGCATCAGCATTGTGCGAGGCGCTAACCTTAGTACCTGCATGTTGTGCAGGAGGGGGGTGGATGCCAAGGATGCAGCGGAGTGCTCGCGGGAGGTGGCAGGTGTTCTGGCGAAGTTTGCAGATGCAGGTGGCAAGGGAGACACAGACAGGTCGGTCACAGCAAATCCTGCACATCTTGCAGAAGGGCCATCAAGTCTGTACTACAGGCATGCTTGCCAGCCCCTATCTGCATGGGTCTTCACAGAGCGAGCTCCTTCATGAAAGGGCTGAAATCCAGCCACAGAGCTTCCTGTGCGCAGGGGTGGAGACAACCCGCCACCTTTCAGCTTTGGCGAGATGCTGCTCCTCAGCGGCCGGTAAGCAGCGTATCTACCGTCGCCTGACAGCTTCTCACCTCATACCTGCTTGTTCTGACGCCTTGGGGAACTCAGCTTTTGCCGTGTCAACAACCCGCCTCTTGCGCATTCTTCAGGGGTCAGCAGCTGTGGGCGGTGCCGTTCCTGCAGCATGGCATCTGACAGCAGAAGTGGGCATGCGCAGGCACAGGGTGGTGTACCGCTTGGTGGGCGGGGTGTACCTGATGGTGGTAGCAGCCGTCCAGGCAAACGTCCTGTGGCTGCTGAATCTCCTGGACGCCTGTGTGCGCGTGCTCATCGGCGTCGCCAAGTCGGTGGAAGTCACCCCTGACAAGCTGGCTAGGCGCTACCCTGAGGTGCGCTGAGTCTTCCAGGCCGTACATTGCCTTTCCCCCTTGCGTTGATACTGTCCTTTAGTACACCCGCCATCTGCATAGTCTCTCGGAGGACTTGCATCATGGGCCCATGACACCTCACTAGCTCTGCAGTGGTACTCGTCTCAGGCACTATGCCACCAGGGCAGCCTCCAGGGTGGCTACCCTCCAGGCAGTGCAGATGAACACCGACCCGCGGGCACTCCACCCCAGATGTGCAGATGTCTTCAACATGCTGCTGCTACTCACCGAAGGCATAGGACAGAGTATACTGTGCTGTCTGCAGCTGTATCTGGCCCTTTCGGCAGTGCTGGCCAGCGGCGGGCAGCAGCCTCTGACAGCGCTGCAGGAAGCAGATGCTGAGCTGGCAGCTCTGGTGCCCGACACCTCGAAGAGCAAGGTACAGGTCTTGCGCTGCATGACCACACGTGCTTTGCTGCCCAGCTTGAGCATGACTCACGATGCGCTACTGCAACACGGACATGAGGCCTGGAACCGGATTTAATGTTCCCGGTCCTTGTCGCGGTATCATTGCAAGTGATGCTCTGCCTGTGGCTTTGGACACCACAACTCTTCTCAAATGCAAGTATGTGCATGACCTGCTGAGGTGGCAGGGTGGCTGATTTGGCTCTGCTGTGCCCTTAGGGCGCCATGCTGGGCCGCTTGGGCAGGAGCGCCAGCTCCCTGCGGATGAAGGGCAGCGGCGCCTCGGCGTCCTCCAACAGCGCAACGCTCGCTCAGAGGGACTCTGCTGCTAGCGTGGATGAGAGCGCCAGCGCCACCAGCAAGAGGTCGGCGGGAACCCCTGTCCTTGCGTGATTGACTCAATCACCGCAATCACGAGAAGGCCTAGGTTGCAAGTTCCTGACACCAAGATGAGCACTCGTGGTGTAGTCATATTGGCGTCCTGGGGTTGAGTCCAACTTAGGCTTTCCCTCAATTGCCTTAGGCGCTTACTCCCGGGAACCTGGTGACTTCAGGCATTGACTGGAAATCTTCTTAGGAGTGAGCTCTTTGTTGGAAGGCACCCTGCACTGGAGCAGAGCATGCCGTGGGTTGCATGCTCACAGTATAGCCACAGTAGGCATGCGCTCTGACGGAGGTTTTGTGTGATTGGGCAGGACTTTGGCTGATGAGGTGGACGATTTGGCGAAGGTATCTTTCAAGCTACCCCCAGATGCTCTGAAGCCAGCCGCAGACGCCCAGAAGGCGCAGGCAGCGCGTGCCCAGGAATCACCTGTACAGACTGAAAGCTCTGCAGCGGGTGAGTGACGGGGCTCATGCTGACTGCTATGTATGACAGACTGACGGTCCTTTCAACAGATTGCTGGGGTGCTCATGGCAGGCAGAGCCTTGCTTTCTCTGATACACGGATGGCTCCATCATTGAGTAATGCTGTCATTGGCATGTGCCTCACCCCCTGGTACCTGTCCTAGGGCATCCTTGGAGACAGTGGAGCCATATTGCACTGCATTCAGAGTCCCAGCGTGGCGACTTTGCTTACCCTCCCTCATGTGTTGCAGGCCCATCTGAAGCAAGGGCACAGGACGCTGACAGGGCGGCCCTGGCAGGCACAGGGCTGGAAGGCCTCTTTGACCCCTCCCCAGCAGGTATTGCCTGCCCATCTGCCACCTGCATGTGTCCGGTGCAACATACCTCTGCAAGCCAACTGATCTTGCCTTCATTGCTGTATGCCCTACGGCGGTAAAATTATGCATGCGCAGGCCCCTCTGGATCTGCTCCAGCTCCCACAGATCCGTTTGGAGCTATGGGAGATTTTCCTGGTGAAGGTGCTGCAGGTATGGCACATGGGAGACAACCCCTGAGCCCTGTTGCGGTTTGAATACATACCCCAGTACCTGGGAGTGCCTTTGTGCTCGTGATCTGACACTGTGCACCACACCTGTCATGGCGATGGGCTCCATGACAAGGCAGGGGAATGGCAATTGTGGAGGATAGCTTGCCTGGATGCTGCCACCGTATAAGCTGTGGCTGGTGTGATGCAGGGGCTGCTTCAGATAACCCATGGGCCAGCTTTGATGAGGACCCTGCCGCTGAACCTGACCATGCAGCATCTGGGCTCCACACCCTCAATCCCCTGTACGAGCCTGCCACGCAGCAGACAGCTCCAGGCGGTACGTATACCATGCTCCTTGAACACCCTGCCTACCTCCAGCCACTGCTGTACCTGCAATGGTGTCTCATGATCTGCCTCACACTGTGATGCGGTGGGCTGTGCAGGCGCAACAGACTGGCAGGCATGGAACAGCGGGCAGCCCAGCCCTGCCCAGGCGCCCGGGCAGCTGGGCGGGTTTGATGCTGCAGCTACCAGCGCGATGGCGACTCCCCCTGCCGAGCCCACTGCCCAGCCCGAGCCCGAGCCTGCCATGCCGGAAGGTTTGCCACTCAGCAGCTATACTCTCTCGTTCTCACCGTCTGTTGGTGTATCACACCTGAGATCTTTGTTGGGCTTGCCTCTGCCTTGACAGACAAGAAGCAGCTGCGGCGGTGCTCACATGGATGATATCTTGCATTGCCGGAATGCAAGACAGGAACTATGGGGGAAACGCTGCAGCTGCTTCCTGTTTTCTTTCCTTGCATTGCGTACGGGAAGGGCAAGTGCTTGATGCACAGGGTTAAGCTTTTGCCTGTGGTGCGAAGACTAAAGGTACTGTGCGTCACGCAGAGCCCCCACGTGACATGACTGACGAGGATGAGGACCTCATTGGCAGCGGAAAGGCACTGGAGCTGCTGGAGGTGTGGCAGGGCGTTTTCAAGGGCAGCAGGCTTGTCAAAGCAGGTAGCTGTGCCACAGGCCGCAAGAGCATCTCCTGCTGCACTTAAGAATATCACAGCATCCAGCATCTGGCGTCTGGAGTCCCCACTGAGCCTTGCACAGCACGTAGTGTAATGCCACTTCTTGAATGCCTGGAGTATGCACTGTACAGAAGAGCAGGGCTCACAGTGGCTCCAAAAGCTGCTAGACCCTACGCCATGTAGCTTTCATTAGTTCAGATGTTCTGGGATGGCCAAGCCTCACGAGGCTCAGAAGCTCTAGAGTGCACTGGCACTGCAAATCCAGCAGGGCAAAGTGAGCAGCCATGTGATGCCACTTCATGACATGTGATGCAGGGCTTCTGGGCAGGGTTCTGGGGGCGCCCCAGCTGGGGCATGTAACGGCTGAGGCTATGTGCTAGCCGTCACTGTTGGAGAGCATATTGCGGCAAAGGATATGTTGAGGAGCCATGTGATGCCATATTGTGACATGTGATGCAGGGCTTCTGGGCAGGGTTCTGGGCGCGCCGCGGCTAGGGCATGTTGCGGCCGAGGCCGCCTTCAAGTGCTACCTGTTCCGGAAGTCTGCCATGAGCCAGCGCCTGATCCTCCGGGGGCTCCAGAGCGCCGCGCTCTGCCATGCAGAGAAGGCGGAGGCCCCGGACATGTACCAGGCACAATTTGCCAGCTCAGCAAAGAATAAACAGGTCAGCATGCTCCTCATCAGCATTCTTGCAACATCACCGCTGCCCCACATGCCTGTGTCTGTGCCATGACGGCAGAGAGGCTGTGTGCAATGCTTGCACAGGAGGGCGCTCATCATGCGCATGCACATGTTCTGACGGCAGACAAATCCCTGTGGCGCGCATGGCAAAGAGCCCTCTGTCCTGAAGGAGGGAGCACCACCATGCCCAACTCAAAAGCACCTGAAAGCTATGGCGCTCAGTGGCTGGCTTGGGACTGCATGCCACATAGAGGCCCAAGATATGTGGGACATTGGAAGTGTGATGTGCAGGCCACACTGCTGAGGTACACCTTGCCGGCCATGGCTTGCACGCCGCCGTTGCTGCTGAGCCTGATCAGGCAGAGCAGCGCTCGGGGAGTGCTGCTGACCTGTCATGTGCTGGTGTCTCCCAGCATGCCTGGCAGCTTGGCAGACGTTACTATCGAGCTGCATATTCCATCATCCTCGCAAGACCCATTGAAGGTGCCTCCCAGAGATGCTTCTGTCCCATTTGCAAATCCTCACTGAAGACCCTACTGTTGAAGTTACCTCTTCACACTCAGCACCGTTCATCTCATAGGGGTACAGGTCATGCTTTGAAGTTCGAGGCGCACCAAAGGATGACCTGTCCTTTGTGGTGTAGGGCACTAAGTGTGAAGGCTCCTTCCCGTGATGTGAGCAGCCAGAGACTTGGATGCGCCAAATGCTTGCGGCTAGGTTTGGGAGCGTGTGCATGCCTGCGGGGAAGCCAGCCATCCACTCTGGACATCTGGCATGCAGGTTGCGCCAAAGGCTGCGTGGCTGCCTAAGGCGCGGCAGCTGCAGTGGGACATCCCGGAGCTGCACAGCGGCTCGGAGCTCGCGCTGCGGGTGCTGCTGCCGCCGGAAACTCCGGGACAGTCCGCTGATGGGGCGCGCGCAGTCGTGATCTTCCAGGGACCTCAGGACGAGACCCTCTCAGGCCTCACGCTGGAGAGCGGCCCGGTGCATGGCCGCCTGATGGAGTCGGGTAGCCGCCTCCAGGGCAAAGCTGTAGCCACCCTGGAGTAGGCACTGGGATTTGTGACTGAGGCTGCTGCACGGGCTCACAACCCCCGATGTACCCGTGTCAGGCATCTCACTGGAGCGCAGCCCGGTGCATAGCCGGCTGATGGAGTCGGGTAGCCGCCTCCAGGGCAAAACTGTAGCCACCCTGGCATAGGCACTGGGATTTGTGACTGGGGCTGCTGCGTGGTCTTTCAATCCCTGATGTACCCCTCGCGCTGGAGCGCAGCCCGGTGCATAGCTGGCGAACGGAGTAAGACAGCTGCCTCTTGCTGTCGCACTCTGGAGCAGCCAAATGCACAGGAGCCGGAGCATGCTGGAAAATTCTCAGGGCACCCCGGACGAAACCCTCTCTGCCTGACACCGGTAGCACACCATGCCCTACGAGGGGCTCTCTATAGCCGCTTGCATGCCAAGGCTCTGTGATACTGGAGCAGCCACCCTGCTTCATCAGGCAGCCTTAGGGGCCCCAAAAGGTATTGGAGTTTGCGGAGGCTCTTCAAAGGCTTCCTCAGATGGACTCACACAGCAGAGCACATGAGCGCTAGCCACGAAACTGTGTTTTTAGCAGCCTCTTGAGCAATCACAAAGAAATCCAGAAGGTGAATGAGGCACGTTTGAGGTACGAGACCAGATGTGATGTATGTAGCATATGCCTGCATGCGGCATGAAGGATGCACTAAGTAGTGATGGTACCAGGACCGGTCCTGCCAAGGTACGCAGCTTCCAAAAGCAATAGTTTACAACGATATGTTCTGCATACACAGAGGAAGACAGGCTACCAACTGAAATTACGAACGGTGATAACTGACAATAGCACATGCACTTCAAAGCAAGCTTGAGACCCTGAGAATTCATGCCAATGAAACCAGGACTGTCCACACCGGCTGCACCAAATGTCCTAAGAAAACCCGAGGTGTCCATGGTCCTTCCTTTGCTTGATCGGTCACATTGCATCCTCTGATAAGACCAGCACTGGCCTGCTGTTTCAGGATCCTGTAGATGCTTTCAGTGCTGATCAGTCTAGTGCTCTCATGTGCATCCCTAGATAGAAGCCCAGAAACAGCTTGCTTGACGGCCAACAGCGGGTAAAGCCTGTGATTTGCCATCTCAGTTGCTCAGCCGCCAGCTCCTGACCATCAAGCAAGATACCCATATACGTAGCAGCTGCAAAAATGCCACTGCAGTCTGCAAAACGCAGGCGGTCATTCAGCATGATGCTGGGGCGGATGATGAGGAAGCTCACAGGGACTTCCCATGAGCTTGCCCATCATATGCCCAGCCACCTTGCATGTCAAAGCTAGACACTTGCAATCAGCACTTCTCATCTTTGGCATTAACCCGCCAGAATGCTCAATGATGTTGACTCTCATCAGCAGAATCAGCCAGGAGGTGTATCTGGCTCGGGCCCAACGCTACCACTAACCAGCCGGGTACCAATCAATGTCTTTCTCTTGCTGCTTGTGCTTGCACCTGCATGCAACTAGGGAAAGTGCTGCTCCCATTTGCAAGCGGATCAGTGCTTTCATCTTTAGGGTTTCAGCCCATGCTTCCTATGTTTGCCAGGCATCTTACTTCTTCTGCTCACGTCTGCTGTGGCACTCAAAAGCTAGCAGAGCAAATTGATGTCGAGGCTAGGCTACACTTTGATGGCCGGCCCCTTGCAGGCTGCAAAGCGAGGGCATGCATGCCTTAGCATCCCGCTCAAGAATATAATTTGTGCTCACGAAGCACTGAAGGTGGATGAGCGCATCGATTAGGGCAATGATGACCCTGTGTCAGGTGGACAAACGTGCATCTGCGAATGTCCCTCCAGCTTGTTCAGCTGCATCACCAGGATGCATCCCCATTCAGGGAGTTTGTGTCGCTGGGCAACTGCTGCTCCTATTGTGCAAGGCTGAAGACCTCACAGAGAAGCACGTGAGGGCTTTGGTGCCTGAGCACCCAGTCGCCTGCTCAGGCAACAGGGTGACTCACCAGCACGCTCTCGCCTAGGCCTCACCAGCCAGGTCAGAGCAGCATGCCAGTTGAGGCAGCCCGCTGAGTAACCTGACGCCATGGGCGACAGCTCAGCGGCTGGTCTGGGGCAGCCTGCTTGCGGTGGCGACCAGCTGACTAACCAGCGGCTCGAGGCGTGTGGCAATGATGCGCATGCCCACTGCGCTCGGGTGCATGCTGTCTGGCATCAATGTCTCCTTGATCTCAAACTTGTTTCCCTCGAGCGTTTCCGACAGGAAAGCCTGTACAGAAGCAGCACGTTGATCAGCACCAAGCTGTGTAGCTCAGGCTCAATGCCTGAACAAGTGCTCTAAGACCAGACACCCACCAAACAAAGCCTAGCTGGTGAAAGCTACAGATGCTGCCATTCAGCCATCCATAATATACATGGGTGTGCAAATAGGGCTTCTGAAGTCAGACCTACAAGACGTCAAGCCCTCTCACAAGGGGTGTTTGCGAAGCTTCTTCTGTTGCTCAACAGTGGCCCTATATTTTTCAGTGGCTGGGGGAGAGAGGAAATATTGGGTCTCACCGAGCCCAAGTCGATGTAGTGCAGGTGAGGGGACCCTTCACACAGATCAGCGATGCGGCTGTTGGCCTCATCTATTGCCTCGGAGCATCTGTTGGGCCACACCTCCCCCTGCACCGAGGCCCCATAATTGTCAGGTCTCCTCTACAGAGAATCACGGAGGACTCACACCAGAATTGTGTGGCGCCATTCATTCTGACACTGTATTAGAATGCATGGGTGCCTGCCTTGGCTTGAGCGCTAAAGCCTGGTCACATCCCCTTATGTTCAGAGAGCTCTTGCCAGCCTCCAGCAGGCACCCACGATACAGGACTGAGGCCTTCACCACTCAACCGGACCCTTCAAGATCAATGACCTGATCGCCCGAATCTCACTTCAGGGTGACGGCTTGAGTTCTGTCTCCTTCAAGTCGGTGGCGCAGTCTGGAGGGGATGCAGTACCTTGGGCAGGATGGCCATGACGATGATGTGGGTGTTGGGCAGGCGCCGGTGCATCTCCTCGAGCAGCTTCTCCATCTGCCCAGCCACCTTCTCTGATGTCTCCTTCGAGCACTCGCCTGTGATGTCTGCGGAGCACCACAACAGCTCTCGACATTGCTGCAACCCTCCAGAGGGGTGCTTCACTCTGTGCAGTCATGGTCATGCACAAGCTGCTAGGCAGGGCAGGCTGATAGAATTCATGCGTTGAGGGGAACTGCAGTGGCGCTGGCTTGCGCTGTTGGCGCAGAGCGCAGAACAGGCAGAGCCTACATATTCCAAGGCAAGCCAAGCTGACAACGTCTTGCCGAGGAAAAGCCTCTGATTGGGTGTAGTGGGCCCTCTCTCGCCTCTCCATTGCGAGCCAGGACTTCTGACAGCGCACCAGTGATGTACATGCAGCACAATGTGATTTGTGGCATCAGGAGACTTACCGTTGGTGCCAACATGCACAACTACCACTTTGGGGTGGTGCTGCCCCTGGGCCGGCACCTCTCCATGCTGGATCCGCCACAGCAGCTGCTCCACTCCATCGCCTGCAGAGACATGAAGACATCAGCACTGTAGCACTGTGCAAAGCGCCTGCTCATGTCACACAAAGTGCCAGTGCGAGCAGCTGTTGCCGTGGGTCATGGGTCATGGGTCATTGCATTGCATGCCAGAACAAGCTGCCGCTGCGGTGTGCGCAGATGGTGCGCATCTTGAATGACTTTGCAGTAGAGGGGCACGGCGGGAAACGCACTGGCTATCCCCATGCTGTGAGCTCGGTAGGCTTTACGCCCAAAGTACTCGTCCCACACTTTTCGCACATCGTGGAAGGGGCCCCATGGTGCGCCCAGGAATGTACCCCTGCAATGTCAGAGACCCTGAGGGATTGGCAGTCTGGAGGATTTGAAATGTCCCTATGCGGAAATTGCAGTTCAATGTTTGCGACCAAGAGCAGACAGATCGACAGGTCTTCACCATGAGCTATCACTTGTACAGAAATACACTCCTTAACGAGAGCAATAGTGGAATGTACAGCTCTGGCGCTGACAGCAGCCTTCATTGCTGGAGAAGCGAAGCTTTAGAGGATTGCCTAGGGACAGGAGAGGAGTGGGTTGCCAGAACAGGCTGCCAGAGCAGGCGAGCATGTTGCGGGCAGGCAGCGCACCGCCACTCCTCCACGATGCTGTCGCCGTAGAAGAGGACGTCCCAGCCACCCTGCTTGTCCCACTCGTCCAGCTCCTTCACAAACTGGCGGTGGCAGGTCAGCCAGGTGTCCTCCACCGTGCTGTGGTGCCTCTGGCGCCGCCCCGCCTTCTGCCGGCCCCTGCGCCAGATCAGGCTCTATAAAAGTATGATGAAGTGCCTAGCTTTGTATAGAACAGTCTCCACAGAGATAGGTTTGACTGCAGAAACCACATCGGGACAGGTGTGCAGGAGCGCCTTGCTCAGTGCCTCGACATGCACATATAGAGGACAGGACGTGCATGGTTGTCAAAGGGCATGGGCCATTTGCATGACATGATACAGATGCAGACATTATGGCGGCGCCTGCAAGTGTTAGGGAGGTGGCTTACCCGGCAATCTCCTTGCGCGGCGCATCCGCATTCAGCGTGCGCTGCGAGAACCAAGGCGGCCGCGCGTTCCTGTCGCGCTCCTCCTTCGCCTGGGCCTCTGCGCCGGCCTCTTCCTCCTTACTGGCCCCCTCGCCTGCAGAAGCCCCCTTGCCCTCTCCGTCGATTAGCCCCGCAGCCTGCGATAGTCACGGGATATTCAGGAGCAGATCTGCGGGACGCATGATGCAGCTGGGGCAGCCTTCATCTTGCATCAGCCACGCAGCCAGCCTCTGTCTCCTTGCTGCTCCCCTCATCGGCCTGGGCCACACTTTCCCTTTCTGCCTATCAGCCCGGCAGCCTGCAGCTAGCGTTGCAGGCCTCATGTCACAACACCCGCGGTATGACGTTTTACGTGTAATCATGTGTGATCATCTGCTGTCATCACAGCCCACAGATTGCATCAGATGCACAATTCCAAGGGTGTGGCTGTCCACATTAGATCACTCAGTGTATGTCCACATATAGTTTCATGCTGTATATCCGGCCCAAACTCGATATCATACCATTTGCAGAAGCCTACCTGCAGCACCTGCTCCTTTCCAGGCCCTGCAGCCTCAAGCACCTGCTCCTCATCTGGGGCAGCTTCCTCCATATCCTCGATCTCCGCATCCTCTAAATCCTCTTCGCCGCCCTCAGCCTCGTCCCCTGAAGCCACATGTAGCAGCTGTGTCACTCTCGGCAGAGCAAAAGGTCATCTGACCAACATGCCATGAGAACCCCTCCCTCACATATTAGCCCTAGTGTTGAGCAAGGCCTCAGCCAAGTCAGGCTTGATAGACAGACAGCAGGCTCGCCGCCTTATGTTGATGCCAGTTCACCAGGTTTCCTGGAGGGATATACAGTGTGCCCTAATGCTGTTGTACCGCAGGAGCACTAAGGATAGCACTTGGGTATATCATCAATGCAGACATACAGCTCCCTACAAGCAAGAGATTGCTCTGCACAGTGCTGCAGCACAGGATACCTGAAACAGGCTTGAGCGATGCAGAATAATCTTCGCCAACCATGCCGCATCGGCCGTTCTATAGCTTTGCTGAATCTTGTGGGCCTACCTTCATCATCACTCCCGGTGCTCTGTGCCCCCCTGCCTGTGGCTTTGGCGGCTCCATACTTCACAGCAGCGGCCAGAGCCATGAGCTCCGAGTCTGACTCCAGCAGGTTGTGGGATATATAGCCCAGTCCTTCCCCATGGATGCCCAGCCTGCTTATGCCTGTCCCAAGCTTTGGCTGCGATTCCAGCTCTTCGTCCTCATCGTAGTCGCCCTCAAATGCCTCCTGCAGTGCTCTTGAGCTTGCTCCGACTGTTGCGACCGTCTGCACCCTTCGCTGGGTCCCGTGCTCCCTCTGTAGCTCCCTCAGGCTGACGCACTGCCTCAAGAAGAGCGCACAGCATGCCAAGAGGAGCACGCCCCGCGCTCGAGCCTTGCCCCTTGATTCTGACATCTAGGCAGCCATTCGCTCCTGAGCTGTCTGCACCGCCAGAGTGCTCATCGAGGATGAGCCTCGATGACGCTCCTCTGGCGTGGCCAACGAGCTTGCCGCTTCTCTGTCCTGGTGAACGCCTGCACAATATAGCGCATTATATTCATGCAGAGCTTGAAGTCTGTCACGGATGATATGTCACCCATCCCTTAAAAGTCAGGACGAGCTTGGCCCCGTCTTTCGGCACTTAGGATATGCACCGGACAAGTTGCCACGATGATATTGAAAGCCTCTTCAACCCGCACAACGTGCAATAATTGATATTGCAAAGACCTCCGTTTCATCAGTTGTACCAAACACCAAGCTGTTGCTAGCTCTTGGCCGAAAACTAGCTGCCTCTACGATGGCGAGCACGCCTGCTATCCCATCCCCGGCGAACATGAGCTCGCTTCTGTGCATTCATGAGGCAGGTGGCCATGTATCGCGCACCCTGCAGGACGTGTCGAGTTTTGTTCCGTTTGAGCGAGAAACCGACGGCTGCCGGGGTCGCTGGGCCCACCGCTTCGGGTGTGCGATTGGTCAAAAACTTCAAGCAATGGGAGCCTTCTTATGAGCGCCGCCCGCTATTCCAATACCGATGCCTCTAAAATCAGGAAAGTAGCTAGACGAACGGAACTGGGTGACTACCACGCTGAACCCTTACTCATAAGTCTCATAGATCTCAATTACTGAATCGCACATGGCCGCACATGCTTAAAGCCTGGCAAGGAGGGAAGGAAGCACGACTCTTCTGAGGCCTTTCCCTCGCTGAAGGATGGGAATAGCTGAGTCATAATGGCCGATTCTGTCAGCCGAGACGCGCAGCAGGAGTTTTCTTGACTGACCGATGTCATTGCTCGTACATAGGTCGTCCATGTTTGCCTCATCAGCTCAGTGGTGGGTGCTTTACAGAGTCCTGAGGACTGATGTATCACTAGGTGCATGTATCTGGGTTAGGAATGCTGGAAAATTCTGCAGGTCGGGACATGCTGACAAAGCAGCTCTGCGGATGTTTGCATGCTTTGATGTGTAATCAGCGTTGATTTCTAAGGATAGGCCACTGAATATTTTGCAGTTTGCAGGATGATTCTTGCGCGAGGCGGACGGACAAAGAGGCCCGCGTTATCCGGCCAGAACGTCTAGGTTGACTACAGACTCGGACTTTAGGCCATCACAACTACCAAAGGCTGGCAGCTCCATCCATCCGGCATTTGCTGTGATGGCGCACCTCTACTCAGAGAACGCAAGCTACTGGGCGAACTCAGAAACCAAGCGAAGCAGCCACAGAGGAGCGACCAAGGCCCTAGACATCAGGGAGCAGGAGGAATGTGAACCGGGCCTGGGCCGGATTGAGCCGGTCAGGCTAACGTTCGACTCACCTGCCGCATCAAAGAAGAGCCTGGCGGACCATTGGTCAGCCCCACTTGAGGACAATGGCTCTCAGAAAGTTGATGGGGAGGCAGTCCCTGCAGAGGAGGTCCCTGCAGATACTACCCCCACTGCGTCTCTGCTGGACGGCGTGCAGACGCCTGAACACCCAGAGGAGCTGACCGGGCAGCCTGGCATGCAACCCCAGGCATGTCACCCTGCCTCCTTGCCAGCTGAAGTGGCCCAGCAATTGGTCATGACCGGCCCACCGCCACTACAGATGGTTTGCCATGTCACATACTTGATTGAGGGGTGGCCAGCAGGTCCCTGCTGACCATACCGTGTCAGTTGTCGACTGACAATTGTCAGCAGGGATCTGCTGGCAATGCTTTGATCAGGGGGTGCCCGGTATATCCTCTGCCTGAACCATGCACAACATGGGACATACCCTGCATATGGCCCAGTATAGCCAATTACCGGTTGGTGACGTCTGTGTGGTCTTCTCAGGTGCAAGGGGATGGGGCCTCGCCCCTGCAGAGCACTGGGGCTGCACCAGATGTAGGGGAGGCTGAGCTGGCTGATGTGGCGCTGGTGTGGCGGGAGTGCCAGCACGGGCGCGCAGCGCGCCGCAGGGCGCGCACCTCTGTCACCTCCCTGTACTCTTCTGGTGAGCTAATACAGACACTTCTGTGTGGGTGTGATGTGTATTTTCTGCTGGCTGTTCCTGTTCTTGTCATCCTAAACCAGATTATTCTCCTGATTTTATGTTCTTGGTGCGTCCCCGGTGGTGCATCTCTGCTGCTGCGGCTGACTGACTACTCAGCAACCATGTATACACGACCGCGGTGACCTATGTGTGCTGCCCTGAAGCAGGCGTGCATAGAGAAACGCTTATGTATACCAAGACATCTGAGGCAAACATACTCTCTAGAATGGAGTGAGAGAGGTTTGTGTTGTGGACAGTACCACAGGAAAGGGTTTGGGAAGGTAAATGAAAGAGGTTAATCTCTGCAGGAGCCATGGAGGCGTTGCTTGAGGACATCAAGGGCCAGAGAGCTGCAGCGGACCTTCAGCTGGCTGCTGCAAGGTACAGACGCCCTAATCAGCCCACTGTCATGCCTTGGCCCTGTCAGCATCAAGCCGAGCATTGGTGTCACTCATGATCTTGCTGTGGCCCTGTCAGCGTCAATCTGAGTATGCATGTCACTCATGGTCATGCCTGGCCCCTTTCAGCGTCAAGGCGAGGAGATTTCATGCACCTCACACATGGTCATGCCTTGGCTCTGTGATTCAAGCAGGCTGGCAACATCACCTCTTGGCTACATGTGAGGCTCAAGGAGGTCTCATGCAATTGAGGACCTTGCCGACCTCTCTGACATGCTGTGTGCGCTGAGCAGGCAGGAGAAGGCGGCTGCGGATGAGCTGGCAAGCAAGGCAGGGTACGAGGGATTCTGCATCCAGGGGCAGCTGCTGCACAGCCTGGAGAGCGCTGTTGACCGCGCAGCTGCAGCTCACTCTGACAAAGAACAGTAAGCACTCAGCTCCTTAATCACGCATGCTCAAATTCAGGAGCACCACATTTGGAGAACCTCAAACAGGCAGGAAGATGAGCTCAATGTGCCTCGATCAACAAGTAGTTGCATCAAGTGAGTTTCTCCTACTTGTTACCTGGGGGGTGTTGTTTCTCATGTTTCTCCTGTTTGAGAGTCACCAGGGTTGTTTGTGACTCTTGCTTGTCAGCTATGACACAGGATTGCCTACAGGTTGCGGGTGGACCTCCGGTCTGCTCTGGCAGAGGTCGCAGCAACGCAGGAGCAGCAGCACCACCTTGCGCAGCAGCTGCAGGTGTGCACACAGCTATGCCTGCTCCTTTCAGCTTGTCTAGAAAATGCAACAGAGGGTCGCTCTGTGCACCAAATCTCCAATTCTGGGTCAACGGCTTCCTTCACCTGAGCCAGGTGTCAGAATTTCTGTTGGGCTTCAGTGGCCAGAGCTTTCATATGCAGCCTTTGTTGGGCCCAGTGCTCAGATGTAAGCTAACTGGACAGTGCCATTCAGGCAGAGCAGAGCGTACGGATTGCGGCCGAGCAGGCGCTGCAGGCGTCCCGGGACGAGGTCCAGGCGCTGGCCGCCAAGGCGCGGCGAGCGGAGAAGCGGCGCAAGCGGCTGCAGGCCACCATGGAAGGCTTCACAGAAGCTGCACAGCAGCCTATCCTCACACATGGTCAGTATCCAATCCCACACTCCATTCTGTCATGACAGGGTGAATCCTCACCTGCATCTGATCCGCTATACTCGGCTTTGCGTCCCGGCAGCCCAACACATTTCATGAGCCTTGCCGGTGGCTTTGTAACCCGGAGCATCTTCTGCTGCCTCTGATGGAGCCTGCCATGGCGTCCTTCACGGGTGCTCTCAGCAGGAAGTGAGACTCTAGTGAAAATAGATTGGTGGCTACCGGCTTGCAGGTCAGAGCCTGGCAGCCAGCAGAGGGGCATGGCCGGGGCAGATTGGAGGGGCGGCGGCCGCGGCTTTGCTCAGCTCCTACACTGATATCGCTGGGCATGCGTCTGACGGCGCAACCCCAGCTCCAGCCAAGGACATGCAGTCCGTCAGCCCGTCAGAGCACGTCACAAGGGCGCAGCTGTCATCACCCCCGACTGCGCCTGAGCGCCAAGGTACGGTCATGAAGTGCACTGGAGCTCTGCTTGGGCCCTTCCTGCCTTCATGAGCTCTCCAGGCTAGGACCTGTGTGAAGCAAATGGCGCTGCTTGACAGCCTCTCTGATCTGAGCCAGTGCCCAAAAACGCAGGGGTGCGCGAGGTGTACAGGACGCCCATGTCAAGGCTGCAGAGAGCAGGGTCAGCTGCGTTTACTCTAGGAAGCTGCCCTGCCAGCGAGCGCCGGCAGCTGCAGCGCGAAGCCAGTGCAGAAGCCCTGGCCATGGAGTACGAGCAGTCTGCAGGGTCCGGCTATGAAGAGGTGCAATCTCTCACCCTCCCTCTAATCCTGCCCTGCATGCACCTGACCCAGCAAGCCCAGTTTGTTGAAAGAGCGCTTTCTGCACCAGGCCCTTTGCGGCAGCTGTCTACATGACAAGGAATGGGTTTACATCAGCTTCTGCTAGGATTTGAGTACCAGGCAGACAGCCTGCATTGGCTGTCTGAACGTGTCTTCTAAGAACACTGGTTTGTTGTAGCATGAGATGCTCATGTGTGTGATGATGGCAGGAAGCGGACCTGCATCTGACTCCCTCCAGATTGCTGCTGCGGCTGCGGGAAGCTCGAGCGGCCGCTGCGAGCGCGGCGTCGGGCGCACGACGGGCGCGGGCAGCCGCCTCGGCCGCAGAGATGCGGCAGGCCACGGCGGAGGCCGCGGAGCAGCGCATCGGCGCGGCCCTCCTGGCGGCCGAGCAGCGCGGACACGCGCTGGACGAGCACTGCCGGCGCCTGCAGGCAAAGCTGGGGCGCACTGAGGTTGACCTGGTGCGCGGCTGGACAGCCAAATGTGTAGTGGTCCCTTATAATGAACTTCTGGTCACTCTTGTAAGGCCATTGCGTGTCTCTTCCCGCTCTATTCAGACAATGTGTCAAGGCCTTGGCGCACTTGTGTGAAAGAGGAGCAGTCATCATGGCTGGTGCTTAGAGACAAGCAAAACTACTACAGTGGCACCTGCGTGAGCTGTCGGTAGAGCTTAGGGTGCACTAATTTCCGCAGGCCCAGCTCAGAAGCCAGAATGAGGGCGCCTTGCGGGACGTGGCCCTCAAGGCCGGAGCAATCAGGGATCTCAGGGCCGAGTGCGACAGCAGCAGGGCAGTGAACGAGGACCTCCAGAGGCAGGTGTGACGCGGCCACGCATCAGGTTTTGCCTAGCCAGAGTCGTGCTACACCTTGGACTCTGCTTCTTTGCCTGAGGAGACGCCATTGCGCTCATGCTGAGCTCCTGCAAGGGCAGAAGAACCAGACCAGGTGTTGTCATGCAACAGGGTTGACTGGTTCAGAGCCTGCCTCTGGTTGTGCTCGCGGCAGAGTGGCTCTGGAGGTGATGCAATGTGATGACCTGCAGGTCGCTGCTGTGAGGGAGGAGGCCGTCACAGAGCTGAGCAAGCACATCAAGCAGGCGCAGCGCCTTGAGGAGCTGAGAGAAGCAGATGCTGTAAGTCTCATACCTGCCCTACATGGCGATGACATGCCCACCACAGGAAGCTGTTTAGACACCACTCACATGCATACCACCTTGGAAAATGTTTGATGGTGCTGCATGTCATGTGATCTTGCCGGCAGTGTGCAGCGTATTGTTGCACTCACAAGGGCCCTAGAGCACTCTTTAGAGCTATACATGCTACAGCGTTAGGAGCTTGCCAGGGAAAACGTTAGCACGTTGACTGCAAGTACTGCATCCTCTTGCTGCCAGGACGGGGGTAAACAAAGCTGTCAGAAGGCCTGCCACATGCAGGAGCTGCTGGCTGCTCAGAAGGCGGAGCTGGCGCAGCTGCACACGCGCCAGACGGAGCTGCAGCTTGCTGCAGTCGAGCGGGAGGCGGCTGCGCAGGACCTGTACGTGCGCCTGGAGGGGGCGCAGGGGGACCTCTGCGGGGAGCGGGAGCGGGGGGCGCATGCCGCCGCGCAGCTTGCTGCTGTGCAGCAGCAGCTTCAGGTGTTCACACCTCTAGCACTGCTGTGAGGCGTGACTCTGCCTGGCAGCATCCACCCAGTGTGAAGACTAAGGGTAATAGAGAAGACCCTCTATTTGCCCACATGATGAGTAAAGTCAATTACCTCCAGTGAGTGGCCAGTCTGGCAGAGTTTTGTATGGAGTGCCAGATGCTGAGCAGATGACGGCGAGAGCCAGAGAGAGCAAGTGATAGCCGTGTATCTCTGCAGGATGTAGAGGGCCGCTTGGAAGAGGCCAGGGCGGAATTTGAGGCTTCACAAAGGGCTTTGGATACCGCCGAGGAGGCCCTCAGAGAGCAGGCTGCAGACAATGAGCGGCTTGAAGGCGCCCTTGAGAGCAAGACCAGTGAAGTGGCAGAGCTGGGGGAGAGGCACAAGGAGGTAGCAGCTGAGGCTCACGCACTCCAAGCAGAGACATGCAGGTGCGACTCTCTGACAATGCCTGGCCAGTCTATGTGGCTGCCGCTCCCTCGTCTGGGTGTACCCCCAGCATCTCACTGTATGCACCAATGCCGCATGAACTTTTCCAGCGTGAGGTGCAACATCTGGACTTAGAATGCTTGTAAATCAGGCAAGTGAGTAGAGGAGGGTGTGCATCGAAAGTCCTGATCATCGCCGCTGCCCGGCAGGCTGGAAGCTGCTTTGCTGGCGGAGCAGCTGCGCACTGCAGACCTCATGCGGGAGCTGGAGGAGGGCCATGCAGAGCAGGAGCGTTTGCGAGAGGCCTGCGCCAGCACAGAGAACAACCTGGAGGCCCTGCAGGCCGAGAAGACCGACCTGATGCTGCGGTGGCAGGCCATGGACGGCAGGACTGACCGTAGCGTGCAGGAGGCAGAGGCTCGCCTGGCGGATGTCCAGGTTTGCCCACCACTGCACCCTTGTCGAACCTATATGTGTGGTCTTAACCAGTTGCTTCCCGTCTAAGGCCTGATGCTGCTTGCACTTCAGGCCCCTCATCTTGCATCCTCCGAAAGCAACGCGCCATGTGAGGGAGCTGCGGATCCCTGAGCAGCACTCTCCTATGCTGTGACAGGTCCTGTGTGATTGACACCCTGACCTCCCTTGATGGTGCTGGCGTGTACTGCCTTGATGAGCTTACCATGATCACCCTTCTGCGCAGACTGAGCTCATGGCGACACAGTATGACGCGCACCTGGCGAGCGAGGCCCTGCGCTCGTCCCAGGAGCACTTGAGCGACCTGAGCTTCAACATGGAGGACGGGGAGAACCGCCTGGCGGAGATGCAGGCGCACTTCGCGCACATGGAGGAGCAGGTGGCGGCTGCAGATGTCCTGAGGGCGGAAGCTGAGGCCAGATGCGCTGACCTGGCAGAGCAGGTGCGGTTTCAGAATGTTCATGTGTAGGGGTGTGATGTGCTTTCAGCTGTCACATAGCTGATAGAGTACCTCCGACTGCCAGATGCCGGCGCAAGAGCAACTTTGAGTGCTCTGTCCCAGACAAGCCTGCACCTCAGCCTTGACCTGGTCCCCATGCGCACAGCACTCAAGGGGCGCTGTATCTAAATGCACAGGTGGGAGAGGAGAAGGCGCGGAGCAAGAAGCTAGCCGAGAAGCTGGCCGCTGCCAGAACCGCCTCCAGCAGCGCGCCTGTGCATGCGCAGCTTGCCAGCGCGGAGGACGCAAAGCGCAGAGCAGAGCAGCATACTGAGAACATGCGCCAGGTGTGGAACCATGCCTGATGCCGTGGACTAACTCTGCACTTCCCTCTGCTGTTGCGAGGGCCTACGGATGGTCATGCGGCAGCAAATCTGTGTTAAGATGGGGCAGGCACATTCTCTGACAAGGCTGTTGCACAGTCTGCTTGCGAGCCTGTGCATCGGGCGCCTTTGGTACACATTGTTCAGAGGAAACCAATGGGAATGCTGGCGCTGCGCAGAAGCTGCTGCTGCTGCGCAAAGACACGGCAGCGAGAGAGGCACAGCTGAGGGAGGAGGCGGCTGCCGCCCGAGGAGAAGCTGAGGCTGCCGCGCAGCTGGTCCATGCGCTCCAGCCCAAGGGGGACTTTGTGCTGGGAACGCTCTGGACAAAGGTGAATGCCAGCCATGCAAAGCCTCGTCATACTGACCTCTGACATATCTCAAGGGCCTTGCAGTGCGGGCTGCATACACACCTCTGCGATACTACTCCCTGTGGACAATGTCCAGCATGCCAATACCCCCGAGCTTGTCATACACCATGAAATGACTGGCTCTGCTCTGCAGCTGATGGAGGCGCATGCCAGGGCCACCAGGCTGCCGCACAAGCTCTCACCCAGCCCGCCAGTTGAGTCACCCCAGCCTGAGGACACATTGGACACAGCTGAAGGTGCGCGCTTGTTGCCTGTCGGCTGTCATGCACTGACAAGTGGCATGCACTGAAGTGAAGATGATGTCCTGTGGAGGGAGCTAGCCCCTGCTTGAGCTGTATGAGAGACATGTGTGGCATTCCTGGGCAGCTCAACGCAGTTCAACCTTGAACATTATCTGCAGCGAGCCTCAGAGAGGCACCCTTGGATAGATCGTAGTGCTGGGGATGCAGAACGATCCTAAATTCGGAAGTCATGTGAAGATCTGAGCCCGGCTGGTGCTATCTTGAGAGACACAAAGCGGCCTCAATGCGGATGCAGCCCGACGCTTGCTATGTGGCTAGGCGTGTTTTTCTGAGTGCGCTGCTGGGGTGCAGAGGGAGCCCAGAAGCAGCATCTGGTGGAGATCTGGGCGCAGCTGGAGGCTGCCAGGGGCGATGCTGAGAAGCAGAAGCGCCAGCTGGCCGCAGCGCAGGTGAGTGCGCTGACCTGGCAGTGCCCTGACCTGGCATCTGCAGCCTTGCTTTATTTTGGGGTGCCTTGCTTTAGGGGATTCTCCACCTACCCTTCGTAGCATTGGAGTCTCCTCTCCTGCCATCCTGAAGATTTGGAGATGCGCAGATTGGCATGCTATAGCACTTTATTGGTGAGATGTGCTGCCTTGACCCGGATCATGTGCTACAGGCAACCTTGGCAGCAGGCGGGCTGAGAGGCCAAAGGGCGCAATTTGAAGCGCCTGCTGCTCCCAGAAATGCAGACGAAGAGCTTGAGCTAGACAGCCAGACAATCCGCAGGTCTTCCAGCGTAGCGCCAGCAGTAGGCCCTGTGACGATAGAGCTCCCATCAGCAGATGTGCATGCAGATCATGCAGAGGACAGCCAGGCAGAACCTGTGAGTCAGCAGTCCACCCCGCCCTTAGTCAGAGAGGGCGTCAATTCTGGCGCCATGGACAGCGGCAGCAGCTCGGGGGAGTGTACGCCATCTGAGGACAGCCCGGCCTTTGCACCCGAGCAGAGCAGACCCGGTGGTGCTCAGGAGTCCCCAATCCGCGGCCTGATCATTCCCGAGAGCCCTGCAGACAGCAGAGCCATAGCCGAAAACGTGCTGAGGCTTCTGTGCGAGGACAGCCCCATGTGCGAGGGCATCGGCAGCTGCTGGGAGTTCTCTCCCGGTGCTGGCAGCCCTCACAGCCTGCCTGATCTGGCCAGCCGCCTGCAGAGTCAGCCCCTGAATGACGCGGGTGACTCAGCGTCCAGCTCAGACCCTCCTGGGGAGGCTGACTCAGCAGAGTGTGCACCAGCCTGTGAGCTGGCCGAGGGGCAGACAGGTGCTGGGGCGGAGCAGGCTGCTCCACTCCCGGCTTTCGAGAGCAGCAGCAGTGCATGCATTGACGGAGGGTGCAGTGCCAATCAGGCCAGCCAGGAGTGTGGCTGTGAGCCGGACGCTGCAGCTGCCAGCTCGCCTGCTAGTGCTGAGACGACAGACACAGCTGGCACAGATCGTCCAAGAGATGATGCTGAGGGCCCTTTCAGCTTGCGCAATGAAGCGGTGGTTGCGGCTACAGCTGGCGCAGATGCTTCAACGTGTGAAGCTGAGGGCCCAATCAGCTTGCCCGATGGTGCCCATTTGGCATACAGAGCCGGCGCAGAATCCCCAAACATTGATGCTAAGGGGCAAGGAAGCTGCTCAGATGCACCAGAGCCCCTGCTGGATGCCCCAGCGCCCATCTTAGAGCCTCCTGCAGCCCTGCGGGCACATGCAGCAGCGCAGCTGGGCAGCGCATGGAGGCGCCTGCCCAAGCTGCGTATCAGGGCAGTCCACAGACAGCTCCTGGGCGGGGGTGTTGTGCTCATTGCCCTGGCGGCCGCGGTGCGAAGGCGCAGTGGGGTTTTGCAGCTCCTTGGGTTCTTGCTCAGGGCTTTCGCCCTCTATGGAGAGACCATGCAGCGTCTCCGGTAGATGTCTTAGACAGAATGTTTACTGTTTGAGTTTAGAGATATTCATGCTAGCACTGTGGACATGACACGCTGACATTTGAGACTCCCATGACTGACCATAGAGAGGCATTACCATAGTGACTAAGTGAGCAGCAGCCTGTGATAGGACTTTGACGCAGGCTCCACTGCATCGTGGCTAGATTAGATTCGTGTACTTCATTGTAAACGTTGGGATGAGGTGCCCAGGTACCTAGGCACCATTGCCACAGTCTCTCTGGTCTTGATGGGGTCTGATGATCTACAAGCTGGGTACCATGAATGAGCTGTATAGAGACCCGCCAAGCGCTGCAGGCATTGCCGTACAAGCAATGTAATAGAAACAGCAGAGTACGAGTGCACAGTGCATGCGCAGCAGCGCATGCTGGAGCCTGCACATCCATCATGTCCCTCATAGGATCACCCTGTGACGCCTGCGCTGATGCCTCACTCGCGCGTGGCCATTCATCTCACGCCAGCGATTAGTGCTCATCTCTTAAATGCCGTACGTCGTACTCGACGAAAGTGTTGGCCAGCGGCATCTTTAGGTTGCAAAAAGCTCCGCCCAAAGCGCGCATGCTCAAGAGGCGTTCCCTCTTTTCTGGTAGCAGCGGAGCACATGCAATATAGGGACCATCTGAAAGTTGCCAAGACAATTGAGACAAGCTCTTGCACTAGGCCTGCATCCTTCTGCGCAGCATGGGGACTGAGGTGCTGCTCAGCAGTCCGAGAACGCCTTTCGCTGCCGAGGCGGGGTGCAGAGGGCATGCTAGCCTGACCTCGCAGCACTGGGACTTCGTGGTGCAGGGCCTGCGGCAAAGCCTGGCGCCTGCCGGTTTCGACATCGTGCACCCCCTCAGTACCGCATGGTGAGCGGCCTGCTGCATTGTATAGGCTCTGTGGTACTCCTACACTGATGGCCGGGGAGCTTCTCGAAGAGCGTTGCTTCGCACTCATACCCCTGGCGCCCAGGAAACTTTGATCTAGTACCAAAGAAAGAGGGCAGGATGGCGGGCAAGCCATGGCGCGCTCGCGTTTACGATGCGCTAGCCAGTCTGTCACCCTGACACTCCGTACTCTGTCATTTGCACTGGGAAGCATTTTATTGTTTGGCCCTCCTTTTGTCACCGGTGACAACATTGATATGTCAGGGCATACCCGAACCTCGTCTGCATTCTGTGCAAGCAGCTTAGCGGTATATCATCGGGAACCCCCTTTTTGAGTTGATGACTATTGGCAGTCTTAGCTTTCAAGCTATTTTGGCCGGTTGGAGAGCAATCGAACCCATCTACAAACCCTTTGACAATGCATCTGGTCGCAAAAATCCTCCGATACCGTACAGACTTCACAAGATGTCTGTAACTGAAGCCAGAATACAGGGCGAAAACGCGTATAGATTTTGACCCTGTTGTGCGCTGTGCAGATGTATGTCCAGGATTGCGATGAATGCCAAAACCTTGTGTACTCAGGCGGATTCCTTGCTGTGCAGGTACAATGAGCATGTAGAGGACCCTTCACAGCAGCTGCCCGCCTCCAGCCCAGGTCAGTACCACTGATGCACCCTTTGTTTGAAGCACAGCTGCCATCAAAGCTCTTCTGCATCATGGACCAGACACCACTGGCACCGGTCAGCGCCACAGCGCCATGTGGAAGCGCATAGCAATGCCGGTGCTTTTGCGTGCAGGCGGTAACACACTGGCAGTACTGGTGGGCAATACCAAGCATCTGTGGAACACATTCCAGGCTGCATATGAGCAGGAGGACGCTCTGCAGCAGGATGCAGACCCACTAGACTGCTACACCGAACGCTGCATCCAGAGCGCTGCAAGCTCCTTGGGGTGAGCAGCCTCCTGGCAATGACCCTTCCGCCCTCACTCCTGTTCAACTCAGTTCAGAAGGGGGTGGTTCAACATGACTGTCCAATGCTCTTTGAGCTGCATGCTACTTGTGCATGTTGCTGCAGCGCAACGCCCAGGTAGGCTGGCAACCTGTCCGCCACTCTCAGCAGTAGATGTGGCCCGAAACAAGGCTATGAGCCTTCGTCTGGGGCCTTGGAGATATGGCGTCTGCATCTCAGCCTACAGTGGTGCTTCAGGCCAACCCGAAGCCCCTCGCAGTCAAGAGATGACTCCTCCGTAAAGAGGAGAGACTTGAGCGAAGGCTTCTGACAAACTGCACGATTGCTGTGCAGGAGGCCCTCCAAGATCTTCTGGGCGCATGAGGGCACGAGCATGGCCATCAACGGGCCCAGCACAGAGCTGCAGCGCATGGCGGCCCTGGCAGGGCTCACCTACTGGGATGAATCCTCAGGGCTGTCGCTGCACCCCAAGTATGGGTCCTGGTTCGCCCTGCGCGCGGTTCTTGTCTTTGAGGGCGTCGAGCACACAGGCAAGGCCCTTCCTCCCTGTGACGTGGCTGTCAGACTGCACATGATCCCTGCCAACACACCATGTCCCTTCCTAGACCAGTTGTCTCGACCTGTAGGAGAGGCTACTCAGTTAGGGATGTGCAAGCAATTGGGGACTGACTGACAGCATCGAGACGCAGCTCACAGACAAAAGCGCCAGCGATTGGGGGGCTGGCGGGCAGAAATCAGCCATGAGACCATGTCTGGCGTCACATGTACACCTCATCATCACTGGGGGCTTGCTGAAGTTGTGATATACATTCGCAGGGGCGCCCCCGAAGTCGCTGCAGAATCCCATGTCAGTCGCAACACAGGCATATCTGAGGATGGCCACCCGCAGCGCCCGCAGCTTCTCTGCGGAGAGTCTTGCTGACATAAGTGCGCCCTGACCTTTATCCTTTGCGATGCCCTTGTAGCCTGCAAGACAGGCGCCATGTGAAAATGTCCTGTCCCCTGCTTGTGTGAGTTGCTCACAACCGCCAAGCAAAGCACTAACACACAAACTCAAAGTGCTTTGAAGTGTGACATACCCCCTCTGCTAGCTCTGCGTCTGGGGAACTCTGACTGCAATGGGTTTCCACGCAGGCCGCAGCAGCTCCGGGGATCTGAGCAGCAGGCGCTCGAGCGGCTCATGCGACGAGCCGCTGACGCGGCAGGCGCTCGCTGCGCGCTGGCAGCGCTGGGGGGCCGTGCGGGACGCACCCTGCCCCGGCCACCCCTGGCGCTACCCGCCTGCCATGCTGCAGTACCACTACACCGGCGACCGCGCCTGCCTGCTCAGCGCCAAGCGCCGGTAACACGGAGTGCACGTGCCGCAGCATCACCCTATCCGAGCGTGAATGATGCCGCCCGCCATGCTAAAGTACCACTACACCAGCGATTGCGCCTGCCTGCTCAGCCCCAAGCGCCGGTGACCATACCTCCGGCTGTTGCAGCTTTGCAGTCAGCGATGGCAGCTGGTGCGCCAGCGTGCCACAGCATCGTGACCAGCGGCTGCAACCGCGGCTTCCTGCTCAGCCCCAAGCGGCAGTGAAGGCATCCACCCGCCGCAGTAAAGCGCTGCCTGGGCATCCATGCTGCCTACTGGGCGCTGGATGGGTTCGCTCATATGGTGGTGGCAGGCAAAGTGTTTGCTTGGCCTGATCAGTCAAGTGTTGCCAGGCAGACATCCTGTGTACGATCAGCAACTCAAGTGACAGTCTCTGTATAGGGTCCTCTGGCAGCTGCCTTCAATGGACAGGCCGGAACATGGTGTTGAATAGCATTGATTCTTTGAAGCGAGCTGAAAATGCTCCTTCCCGATACCTTTTTACTCCTCACATTCAGCTTGCGCTAGGAGCAGATGGCATCCTCTGTTGCTGCAGCTTCGAGTATCCAGGACGCCGGGCATTACCATGTGTGCTTCTGTGTACAATCAGACCATGTATCCTCATGCTGCACTTTGTAGGGTCTTTTCCTGAGTGTTCCGCACGGCATCATTCACGGCAGGATGAGCTGGTCACCCAGACCTTCTAAAGGGGCCGGGTAGTCTACGAGCTGGTCATATACATTGAGCCTCACGGGTCATGGCAACTTAAGACATGCGCCTCGTGGTGGATACATGTGTGCAACTTCTGTCTCTAGGGCCTCTCTTCAAGGGCATGAGTTATTCAGGGCATGTATATATGCTCTCTATCCCTAATGCTGGCTCAGACTCGTCTCGTATTGATTGTGCTGGAGATTATTGGGCTAGGCTGCCATGCTACATAGCATGCTTGTAAAAGGATCCTTCAACCTCTCTGGAGTGATCTTGTATAGATACGTAGTATACTCTCATTGTCCGCTAGTGTTAGTGCATGAATGATGCTGCTCTCCCTTTACACATTGGCAGCTTTGAGAGTCACACCACAGTTGCAATCTCACTGAGCATGCACATGATGTGTAAAAGGACTTGTGCCTCTAAGCTCTGTTGATAAGCCTTACTCTCCTGCACACGTCCTTAACTAGAGGTCCATATATCTATGGTCAGACTTTTGCTATGCTCATGCCTGAATACATGGATCATGAGCTCCGCGTTGGTCAATGTCAGTACCCCCTAAAAAGCCTCTCATTCATACTTGCCGAAGCCTTCAACCTCCTCGGTTGAGTGCGCTGGCCCACCTCATCTGTTTGTATGTAAGTGTCAGCCTTCATGTCCTCTCTGTCACTTCTGCTAGTACACCTCATCCCGTCAAAAGAGACTTTCTCTATGCTCACCGTCCGCTCCATAGTGTACAAGAAAATTCACTGAAAAGAGAAAACTTGGCTACTTGCTGCTTGACCTGACGACGCCGCATTGCACAAGACGTTGACGGCACTGACTGTTTGCTCGCAAGGTTTGACACGTGCATTCTCGTTGCAGACTTCTGCTGCTTGCGTGCAATGCAGCTTGCTTCTGCTGTTGGCAGCGACTGACACCACGTCTCAAGGGCTACAAGGGGCTGCTGGGCAGTGCTTGCTGCGGCGAAGGCGAAAGCTGCCTCAGCGGCACGTCTGCTGTGCTGCTAGCATACTGCTTCGACAACACCTCTGACACCCTTGTTGTCTTCAAATGGCCTGAATCCGACCTGCTGACCTGCTCGGCCCCTGCAACCAGCAGCACATCGTCACATTATGCTAAGCTTCAGTGAAGGATCCGCTGCTCCAACATGCAGGCATCTCTTTCAGATATGGCAAGTTTGTCAATTATGCACGCCACAGTCCCATTGTCAAGACAGGCTCTGTGAGTTGACGGAGGCATCAGTTGACATCAAGTTTTGCACACTGGCCTGCTCTGCAGTGAGAGGAACACAGTCTGTGCAGAGGCATCTCGCACACACCTGCATGACTAGCCGGCGCAGCAGGGGCAGGCGCAGGGGAGCGCCGCGCTTTCGCCTTTGCGCTGCTTGGGCGCTCGCTGCCGCCGCCGCCGGTGCTGCTCCGGCGGCTGCCGGGCTCGGGCGTGCATGCCTTGCTGGGGCTGCTGTAGCAACTCTGCCCTCTGCTCTCATCACCCCGCGTGGCAGCTGGCCGGCTCCGGCTGTCAGCTTCGCCCTGCACTCAGCACAGGCAACTCTCAATCATGCCAGCACATGCAGGGAGGACACCACAGATGCCTTGATCAGCAGCTCAGCCCACTCCTGATCCCACGACCCAGTCACACTGAAGCGGGCAATCCTACCGGCACAAAGGCTACGATTCTTGTCACAAGCAGCCCTTCGCACTGATTGGCTGGCGCTAGTCATATGCACATGTGGGACGTCTGTTAGCAGGTACGCAGAATGCTTGCGCTGCAGGCTCACCTCGGAGGACTGCTGGCGCTGCCCACGGCTGCGGACATTGTCGTACAGGTTCTCGCGGACGGCAGACGCGCCGGACATGACGCCGTTGAGGAGGCTGCGCAGCGCCAGCGGGTGTGGCAGCTGTGGGAGCGCTTGCCGCGTGGCCTGCAGCGCCGCCAAGTTAGCCGCCTCCAGGCTCCTCAACAGGCTTGCCTCCTTTTCCTGCAGCAGCAAATGCCCGCTGTTTCAGTTTCCTGTCACTGATTTGCTCGTGAGTTCAGACTTGTGTCAGTGATACCCCTGTCACCAAACCTGCAATCGCGACGCAACCGGGAGATATGCCTGGGGAAGATCTGCATGCGTCCCGCGGATCATTTGTGAAGGCATAGGATTCGAAAGGCAGGGTTATGGATTAGGTTGGTGGGCAAGGGTAATCATGCACCTCCCAGAAGGCTTTCTTGGCTGCCAGCTGGGCCTCCAGGCGGGACAGGGATGCTCCGAGGCCGGCATTGCTGGCGCGCTGCCTGTCCAGCTCTGCTTCGGCCTCCTCCGTCCGCTTCCTCTCCTCTTCCAGCCGCTGCCTCAGGCTGCGCGCCAGCCCGCTCACACATGCGCCATCCGCCTCGTCATCACCGTCGACCGCCTCGCCTGCAAGGCAGCCAACGCATCAGCACCATGAAAGTAGCAGGCCACCCTCTGCTCAACAAAACCTGCATTGGCTGCCTCAGGCTGCGCGCCAGCCCGCTCACGCATGGGCCATCCGCCTCATCATCACCGTCAACCGCCTCGCCTGAAGGGAAGACTGTGCATGATTCTGGCAGCGGGCACATATTGTCACCAGGTCTCTCCCAATCTCGCTCCTGTCATTCTGTGCGAGACAGTTGCTATGCAACGCCTCTCTGCAAGGGCAGCAGGGAAACTGGCTCCGGCATCCCTCTCTGCAATCAGCTAAATGCTTTCTTCTACAATATCAGACGAATGGTGCATTGCTTCAACCAGTGTCAAGGGTGATGAAGTCCCAGGTCGCTTTCTGATGCCATTCTCTGGGCAAGGCCTGTTTCAGCTCAGACTGACGGCACCAGAAGTGCAACTGGATCTCCACCGCCAATAACACTTGCATGGCACTGCCCTGTTTCTGAGGTATCTATGAAGCAGAAGTGGGCTCACTCTGAAGCTGCTGGCCCATGATGTCGCGCTCCTGCATGAGGAACCTGTTCTCCCTGCATGCACATGTGCACCGAATAGGGGCAGTCGCTTCATTAATCTGGGATGTTGCAAGGAGCTACCAAACTTCATGAGGCAATATCAGGCCCGCTCTCTCACCTTTCCAAAATAGCTAGCTTTTCCTGGAAGGATGACCTCTCCTGCATGAGCAAGCACATTCTCATCAGTACTGTGCAGCTTGTTCTCACCAATCTAGCAGGTGTATGCCACAAAGTTGATGGGGTTGAGCCTGACCTTCAACAAGGCTTCCATCTGGCCCTTGAGGAATGCTGAATCCTCCGACATTGCCTGCTCTTTTCTGAGCACCTGCAGCAGCAGATGCAAGCACTTCAAACCTGACCTTTGACGGTAGCTCTACGTTCAGTTGGCGTGGATTGTGGCATCCCGTACAGTGAATCCTCGGTCCCGTTGCCAGCACTGTCAACGACAGTTGTGCGACAGCGCGCACATTATTTCTGCAGTAACAAGGCTCTGCAGCTACACGTTGGAAGCCGCAGTGAGGCTGCGACCTAGGAGCCTTTTAGCAGCAAGAATTGGCCTTCAGGAGGAGGCAGACTGCTGGGCTAGGCCAATGTCAGACGATACCTTGATGTAAGCGACTCTCTTTTCTTCGAGCTCCTCCTTCACTGCAGCAGCCTCTCTCGAGAGGTCCTGCAAAGCGGGCAAGGCAGAGTTGAACAGCCATCACGAAGGCTAGAAGAGATACCATCGCGGGAGGGTCAGTGATAACGCCCCTCACCTCATTGGCGGCTGTCTTGGCTTTCAGCGCTTCCTCCGCCATGGCGAAAAATGCCATGACTTGCTCCCAGGACACAAAGAACCCATTTTGCGACCTGGGCGCCATCGTTGCGGCTGGAACCAGCTCGGCCTTCAGGGACCACATTTAGAGGGTCACCACATGGTGCCCTTGCAAGGGAATTCGCTGTCAATCACATTCCGAGAGTGAATTTTGCGTCTTGATCAAAGCACGTGCCTTGCTGGCAGTGACTCACTTCCCCTTTCCACAACTGTTCCGACATCCCAATCCCTCCCTGTCTGGCTCCAGCTCCCACATCCTTCGTACAGCGTTACAACGGTGGTAGCTGTAGCACATCTGAGCGCGCTCAGCATTGCTCGGCCCACCTGCCGTCTGGTTACCGGAGCTAGAGAAACTTGTGTCGAGGCTGCACGCTCTTCAGCGAGCTACGCCATCTTCCTCTTGCAATAAGAGTGGAAATCGAGCAGGGCTGAACGGTCAAGCGAGCAACACTGCGAGACAGCCTCGCTCAATAGTACTAAGGCTCCTGGAGGCTAACCAAAGAACCACACCGTAGAAGTCAGACGGTGCAGGGACTTGTAGAGAGAGAGAAGCATGGGGCGTTCTCTGCGCAGAGCCAAAAAGACCAGGCCTAAGATCAGCATCAAGAAGAAGAGACAGCCCCTGACAAGAGCCAAGGTGCCGGTGGAGATCACATCACAGCGACCCGATGTGGAGGCAAAGCTTGGTTCACCGTGAGGCTTCTCTCACAGTGTGCTGCTCAATGCATTGGGTACGCGGTGCAAAACGATCCAGAGCTGCAGCTGCTCCAACACTTGCAGGGCCGAGTGGAATAGAGAGAAAGCACTCAACAGCAACTACAAGAGCAACCTCTTCCAGTCTGATCCCAACGAAGGCTTCGGCCGCAATGCTGCACCCCCAAAGGTCAGCGCATCCTTCTCAGGCGCAGCATGCAAGGAGGCCATCCTCTCTGACCTGATGCACATCATGCAAGCCTTGACTTCATGCTCATTGGTTGTGCACTGATGTCATTTTGCCCACCTGCAGCCTGTGGAGGAAGCCGATGAGGAGGCAACAGCTGAGATTGAAAGTGATGACGGTAAGGGGCGCCTCTGAGATGGCCTTTCATCTCTCTGTACACTTACAGCATTCGCATGTCAGGGATGCTGCTGCGGCTGATGCAGCACCTGCTGCAGCTCACAGCAGCCCGGCACTTTGTTCAAGCCTCCTTCAAAGCTCATCATATGCACGCAGATCTGAGAACGCTGGAGAACAGGCCACGGAGGGATGGCAAGCGCTCACAGCCCTCTAGGCTGACAGGGCATCAGCAGCAGGTCATTCAGCGGCTTATAGAAGCTCATGGGCAGGATGTTGAGGTGAGCTCTGCTCGCTATCAAGACCTTACTTCACCCACGGCTGCTCCTCTGTACTGAGCCACTTCAATACCGCTCTCATTCCATTCCAGGACTGGTCAGGGTAGTTTTGGTCAGCCTATGCGCTCTTGTATGCCAACGCTGTTGCGCTATGTTATCCTAAAAGTCTTACGTGAAATTGTCTTCATTTGTGTCTTGTGCAGTGCATCATGTCTGAAGTACATTGCACCTGCAGGCCATGGTTAAGGACACCAAGCTGAATGCCATGCTGCTGCCAGCTAGCAAGCTGAAGAAGCTTCTGGCAGCGCATGACTTGCATGGCAGCAGCGGGCGCTGTGGGTTCAGAGTCCCAAATAAGCGCCTCTGGTGATGATGTGGTCCGCTAGACGGGCGCCAACAGCTGCAGCCAGGGCTGAAGCTCCAGGCAAAGTCATCAAGCGTCAAATGCGCCTGCTGTCAAGGGGTGGCGGGTGAAAGACCATGAGGAAACGATTCAGCTTGTCTGCTTTGTGAGATCTGTGGTCGGCCGTAGCAGGTTGTTGCAGACTTGCAGCTTCAGAGGTTGGGCCATCTGAAGGTGAATGGTAGCCTCTGGCATTCAATGCCATGGCCAGAAAGGAAACCTGGCTGCACAAAGGGACTCTCATGCCATGGTTCAAGCGTGTGATGCTGTCAAATGAAAAGCATGCGTTGAGCACAGAAGGGTCCTAGATCTGCCTCCGTCATGGAAGACAAAAGCCTTAACAAAAGCGCCAAGGTTGAAATGGTAGCTCAGGTCAGCAGGCTGCTGAGCAGTACTGTCAAAGGTGCTGTCAAGAGCACAGCTCATCATATGGAGGTCACAAAAGCGGCATGTCACAGCCCTGCTGGCGCCGTACGGCAGCAACAGGGCAAAGTACCAGGGATACTCTTCAAGGGCGCTGCATTTGGCGCAAAGTCACGTCTCAAGGCTCTAGACCCAAGCCTGGCAACATCACCCTGTGTTGTGCGCAATGCATACGCAGAGTGCATGACCCCGCGGCCACATGTGCATTGCCCTTGCACTTTGAATGCCTCCCTCTGGAGTCGAGAAGCTTAACAACTAACAAGCTTGAGACTTCAAGCTGTCCCTGGGTGGATCGGCGTGCTGCCGTGTAAGATGTTTTAAAGCCGGAACAAAGACTGTACTTTCTGGCAGCGGCAACAACTCACGTCTCGACACGCAGCCCTGTCGATCTGATGATGGCAGATGAATATCACAAGCCTGGACAAAAGTCCTTGCTTTGACAAGGTTACTCTCCAGGGCTCAGGCCTGTGTCCTCATACACATAGGCTCTGCAGTTAGTGTAGAAGGGCGGAAACCATATGATGTGCTTCAGAAAGGCTGCCTCCTCCTTGACCCGCAGCTTCTCCTGCCAGCCCTCATCCACTGCGATCACAAAGTGCACGAACACCTCCTGCACGTGCTTGGGCCTTGCTACGACCTTCACGTGGTGCTTGATGATGTCCCGGTCCCGCAGCTTATGGCGCTCTGCGAACGCGCTAACTGTTGAGGCCGGGCAGTTCTTCGGGTAGGCGTACGTGACCAGTTCCAGGGAGGCTGTTCTCCTGGGGAAGGTGTGCCGGAGGAAGGATGGCAGAGAGACGGGCCCCTTGCGCCCCATGGTGGTCGCGTTCAGGTAGACGAACTCGTCAACATCCAGGAACATGACGTAGTCATAGCGGTAGCGGCTGCGCATGAGGCACTCGTTGTACGCCAGCACCTGCAAGAGCACAACAACAGGTCTTGGTCATGGCTGGCATGCACCTTACGCAGATACATACTCATCCAGTCAATGTGATGCCAGTGGCGCGTGCCTTTCTGTCAAGATCAGATATCTACATTGGCGTCTGATGATGCAGAAAATTCATGAAGAGTGCGCTCTGAACGGATGTCAGCAAGTGTTCAGACCTGGCCAAAGTAGCCCTCTCGGTTGGATGGCGAGTAGTAACGCCACTCCGCCAGGGGGTGCTCAAAGGGATGGAAAGGGTCTGTGTGGGTTTCCCCATGCCGGAAATTGAAGCCCTTCACTGTCTCCCACACCTGCACACACCGCCCATGCATCAATTCACCACAACGTCACCCGCTAGGGGGTGCCAGCATGTACCACCCTGAATGGCTGTGACAGATGATGAATAGAATTATGCCAGTGGTCACTTCACACTTACATTCCTTTCATGGCACCATACACAGCCGTCCCGGCTGCATAGGCTAAGAGCACATGTCGGATGCTTGCTATAGATTGAGGTCAACAATGCAGGGCAGCCTCATGCAGCTGTGTGGGAGCAATCGCAGGCAAGCTGGAAAATGTTTATAGGCACACCTCGTGGGGGGCCTCATAGGTGTGAGGCTCGTGGTAGTGCAGCCTTGGCACGTACATGTAGAACTTGTTCACGCCCAGCTGCGTGTAGTGATGCAGCCACTGATGGATGTCCGGCCGCTGACTAAAGAGCGGCGCTACGCATGCGGAGATGGTTCCTGCATCATACACAAATGAGCTGCACTGATGTTGGGCTTGCCCTGCTGCATGTGCTGACTGCAAGTTGTCCGTGGCTTTGCTTTGAGATGAGGCATTGCCCATTGTCTTGTCAACTGCAGCCATGCAATGTCAGATCGCCAGTTCTGTCGGGCAGGTACAAGCATGCGAGAGGGCCTCGCGTGCAGCACTCTCGCATAGATAGAGGGGCATAGATGGCACCCTTGCATGTACAGTCACTGGTGATGCTGCTATGCACATATAAGATTGTCTAGATTTGTAAGGGAGGGCGCTGGTGTGACTTGCCTGTGCGCTCTGTTGCTATGGTCTCCACCCTTACAACCTGGGCGTGGAGGTGCCCTGAGAATGTCTGCACCTTGACAAAGGCAAACTCCTCCTCTGTAGGGCAATCCATCCATACATTCCCTGGCCGGGCCATCTGCTGCACCTGTACAAGGCAATTTATATAATATGAGCAGCCACTGCTACTTAGAGACTCTGAGTATCAGTGACTGCTCAAGCCCCTTGGCTAATCTAAGCATACAGGGTTGCAGAGCAGCATGCAGAGCAATGCCAGAGATGCACAACAGGCCTTATGAGCGCCCACTAAGCGCTCTTGCATCGTCTTGGAGTTTCTCAGGAAGGCCTGGATGTGGCAGAGGCTATGTGCTGCTATGCATGTCCTTCCCAGGCAATGTGAGATACACTGTCAAGTCAAATAGGCCAGGACATCACCTTTGATGCTGGCACTTGCATGGTCTGCGAGAAGTTCCTGTGATGGCTGAAAACGCAGCCTTCGAGGACCTCCCACGCCCAGACCTCAGGTTCAGGCTCATCTTCCTTCTTCTTATCGGGATGGGTGGGAAAGAACTCCAGATAGAGGCGCACAGAGCCCTTTATCGGATCTCTTAGTGCTGAGTAGACATCTACAGCCCTTGATGTATCTTCCAAAAGCTCCTGCAGCGCCTGTAGCAACCCCAAAACATCAATGTGACGAGACGTGGTCCTGGACTCGACTGTGTGCAGCTTTGCGGCCCAGTCACCACAACCTTGTGCTGGTCATACCTGAGAGTGGCTAGGGATTGCAAGGGCGGAGCGCACAAGTAGCGCGATGAATAGGACTTTTATTGGCATTGAGAACATTCGTGACACAGCACATATGGTACCGACTCAGTCACATCACTTCTACAGTCCCCCTCGAACCTAACTCCGACACGCATCGAAGATGTTTCGGCCTCCTGCAGGAACTCCACCTGTACAATCTGCCTCTAGTTCCGCAATGTACTGTCTTATAAGCTCTCACATGTGACTATCATCCCCTAACCCTTCCTTCCGTCTCGTGTTAAAAGTTCGGCCAGATGCGGAGTCAGAACAATGGAGACTGTGTATCTGCCCCGAGAAATATGCTGCGATAAACGTCCACATCAATCTTGTATGCCACCCTGCAAAAAGCGTGCCCAAATACTCCAGGGCGATCTCAGCCAATATCGCCGTATTGGTGACGTCACCCCACATGCATGCGTGCGCAACTGGGTGAGTTTGGCCTTTCTGCTCATCGTTCTCTCTGCAGCCTGCACTCTGCTAGCAGGCAAAGGTGTGCCGCATTGTTTTGTAGCACCAGGGGCTGAAGGCGCCTTCATAAAGCGTACCGGTGACATTTGTATACTTACAGGTACCCAAACACACCAGCTCTATCGTATCGTGTCTGGGGACACTTTGACCCGGTGCTCAGCTTACCATACATAGTACGCACGTGTAGTATAGTTTTGTGATTCAGGCAAGCTGGCAAGGGCAGCAGCTTACCTAGGTCCATAGCAGTAGACACAGGGCCAGGTGCCAGTCAGCCCATTTCCCACATCGCGAATCAACGCTGGCGAGCACAGCGGCCGCCTTTGGGCGCTTTGCTCAAAAGCTATGGCGTCACAACAGAGTCATCGCAGGCCAGCCCATCCGTGAGACTCACCCTGAGGTGTGTCCGCAAGCCATGGGCATTCCAGCCGAGGACACCCAAGCAATGCAACAATCACGTTAAAGAGAAGCGTCACAGAATCATCTCTCTTCCGTGGAGGCAACTGCCGCAGCTCCTCATACTTTGGCACCACGTCCCCATGACCTTGCCAGATGGTGTATAAATGGCTACCATCAACTAGTGTGCATCCAGAGCTTGCTGCGCGCATGCAGCTGCTAGCGGAGGGGGAGATATGGCCAGGCATACAGGCCGCAGAGTTTGCTGCCCGGCGCAAGCGCCTGGCAGATGCCCTGCCTCCGGGAGGCATTGCTGTCATCCCTGCAGCCTCCCGAACCTTCATGACAGGCGCCATCCCCTATGCCTACAGACAGGCACGCCCTTTGTCTGCTGCCTTTGCATGTCCACCGCCATCCATCTGTTAGCAAGATTGACACTCATGGAGATGCATCAGCCGCAGCTGTAGCAAACCCGGCGGACAAGACAGCCGCAGCTTCGGTCAAACCAACAAGCAATCCTGGCATGCGTAATGGACACTGTGAGGTACTCTGCCAGCGGGAGCGCCTCATGGACGCTCTGTGACAATGTGGAGTGGGCGCAGGACTCAGACTTTCTGTACCTGACGGGCATAGACCAGCAGGCTGTAGCTGTCATAGAGGCGTCCTCGCCAATGCGGGAAAGCAGCTTCACACTGTACCTGCCCGACTCAGATGCGCAGGTGCAGCTTTTATCTCTCTCATATGATTACCTATCTCAGACATTGCGAAGGCGTACATGTGTAGGAATGTACACCCCACGTAAGTCTGAGGTGCAGTATTTAGGGGGTGCTGAGAGACAGAGAGCCTGTTTGACAGCGTCTTACAGGAGTGTGTGTGGTCACAGGATGCCACATGGAATGGCTCCAAGATGAACGCTGAGGCAGCTTCTGACATCTTTGGCGCTGATGATGTGTACCCTCTGTCAGAGGTCCGCCCAAGGACCTCCTAGCCAAACGTTCCCAGTCATACCACGCCTCTTAAGAAATAACACAGTGCACTAATGAAATGATTGTCTGATGCAATGCTGGCAGCGCAGATGGAGCAGCATCTAGAGTCAGTAGTCAGCCATGCCGGTAGGGTCTTCTATGACCAGGGGTCTGAGCGCATGACTCACCCCTGCGCGCCCGTCAAGCTGCATGCAGCCATGCATGTGGCGCTGCAGCAGCGGCGCATCGAGCCCCTGCGATCCATCATCCACCCCATGCGGTGCGTGCTGTGCTCCCAACACTGCGATGCCTTAACGAGGGCCACAGCTTGCCAGTGTGGCACTGAGCCGTGTGACTTGCTTTGCCTGTAAGTCTGGCCATACAGCGCAAGCTAGCCGCCTTACCAAGCAGTTGGCATGTAAGCACAGGTGGATGCCGTACATGCCATGTGATGACTTTGGAAGGGATATGGAGATTGCAGTTTAGCCTAGTTTGGATGACTTGCAGGTGGAGGAAGTCGGCCTCAGAGCTGAGCCTGCTCAGGCAGTCATCTGCCCTGTCCGCAGATGCCATCCAGAAGTGCATGCGCGCCTCACAGCCGTGCGTTTCTGAGCACCAGCTGGCGGCCAGATTTGGTGCGGCTCCGACACGTTATCCTGGGGTCTGTGAAGCCTGGATTCTATTATGAGACCTTACTCATGATCAGGACAGCTATGTGAACACACCTCTAACCTTGGCGCCTTCCCAAGCGGACCTTCCATCTTAGGATCTGTCACGTCCGCGAGAGTGCACTCAGCTTTCTTACAACTTCATGGGACAGCTGTCTGGGCACTTGCCTGGGCATGCTCATGGCATCCTGTTGAGATGTTCTCATGACAGGGCTTATCTATTCTCAGAAAATCCGGTCCGCTCTGATGTCTCCTGTGTGCCTTGCAGAGTACGAGTGTAAAGCTAGGGGCGCTGGCAGGATGGCATACCCATCTGTGGTTGCCGGCGGGCAAGACTCCTGTACCATACACTACCTCAGAAACAACAAGGTAAGCTCCCCACTTGCCTCCTCACAATGACTGCCATATGCTTCCTGCATTGCCACTGTATAAGGCAGAGAGATGGGTGTGTCCAATCGTGGCAACCTAGAGGCACCTCATTGTAGAAATGCAGGGGGAGGTCTCAGCTGCACAGAGCTATCATGCTGAAGGGTGTTGCTATCTCATAAGCTGATCCAGAGCTTGGCATTGCAGACTGTAAAAGCTGGGGAGCTTCTGCTGATGGACGCCGGCTGCGAGCTGCATGGCTATTGCAGCGATGTCACGCGGACCTGGCCTGTCAGTGGAACCTTCGACAAGTACCAGCGCGCACTGTATGAGGTCGTGCTGGACGCACACAGGTGATGTGCAGACCTTTGCTGGGTCACATGCAGCCAAGCCTGTCGTGAATGCCTGGCCTGCCCAAAATACTTGGATTGCGGCATTCACCGCATTGCCAGAAGCCCCGTACAATGACCTATACAGATTGAATATGTTGCCCAATATGCATGAGCTGAGAGAGTGCACAATAGAGCACAGGCCAAGGTGAACTGCCGAGTGTGGCTCTCCTGAAGAGGGTGCAGCGTCAGCAAGCGTGCCAGCGCATGCCCAAGCTGGTGCAGCGGAGGCTCACATGGGTTGTGCTGGCTGTGCAGGCAGTGCATTGAAGCCTGCAGGGTCGGCGCAAAGCTTCGGGACGTGCACCACCTGTCGGTGCGGGTGTTATCGGAGGGGCTGTGCCAGCTCGGCATCTTCCCAGGCCTCGACGCCAGCTCCATCGCTCACAACTCCTATCGCATGGTGTACCCGCACTCAGTCGGTGAGCTGTTCGCACATGCTACAGTGTCCTGGCTGTCTTCGTCTGCCTGGAATAGAAGGAGCTCCCGTGGGTGAGGCAATCCTTGGCACTGCAGACCTCTTGTTTCCCAGGTCCTGCATGCAGTGGTGTTGCGCTATCCTGCAGATAGCGTTGTCCGGCTTTCATTAGTGCCAAGCAGCTGGATTTCTAAAACAGATGGCAGCAAGTAGTGGCGAAGCCTCACAAAAAATTTGCAAGCGACTGGTGGCCGTACAGAGGAGGCTGTGCGCAGTGTCCTCCAACACTGTGCGCAGCGGCCTCATGAGACAAGCACCATGCCCACATAGATACAAGCGCAGCTATTGTGAAGGCCATGGGTGCGAGGTGTTGAGGGGCGCTGTGGGCCTGTGTGCAGGGCATTGGCTGGGCATGGATACCCACGACACCTGCGGCATCACCCACGACCAGCCCATGCAGGAGGGTGTCGTCCTCACCATCGAGCCCGGCCTCTACATTCCCGACGAGCCCGAGGCCTTCGGGCCCTTTGCGGGCCTCGGCATGCGCATCGAGGATGACGTGGCGGTCACGATGGGCGGCCCGGAGGTCCTGTCTGCAGGCGTTCCTGTGGACGCCCATGAGGTGGAGCGCATAGTGCAGGGCAAGGACTAGCGTCCATGCTCTGATGAACCGCAGCATTCACGTCGGGGCGGCTCTTGTCTGCCGGTGTGGGGCACTGCCATGCAGCTGTAGATGGATGCGGGGGGATACCGGAAAACTGTGGCGTGCAGCAAATTGCCGGTGTGCAAGCATGACCCTTTTTGCTACTTCAAGAGGACAGCACTCCTGGAACCCTTTCCTTAAGATGCTCCATTGCTGCCTGCAGCCACAATGCTTGAACAGTGGCTTGTGGGTACATGCACAAACAACCCTGTATATTGGTGTACATCAGCTATCATCAGCCATTGGTCAAGCTCGGCATCCATCAGTGAATGGTTTGGCGGAGGATCACACCTCCACAATCATGAGAGGGGCTTGAGTAAAACTGCATAGATTGACTAATGCTGGAGTATGTTGCGCCATTGGCTGCAGTTGGGATTGAACTCATGCTTCTGGGACATTGAAATAATAAATGTTGCAAGGTTTCTTTGGCCATGGTGGCTTTGTGGCATGATTCTGGGGCGCTCCGGCCCTCTCACAAAGGTATTGGTGTCCCATAAACATGCACACTGTTTCAGCTCTGAGAATTTGCATGAGCCGAACCTCTGCGGGAGATGCTCTGTGCCGTGTCCAGGCAACATGCCTTTATTTCCTTTACTTCATTGTGCAAGCAAGCGCGTTCCTTCTCCGCAGTCCTCTTGTGTCCTCCTTATTGATCTGATTTTTACATGATGCTTGGAGGATCACATCACACACATCTCACCCAAAGCATGGCAATGTCCAGTAAACAGGGCATTCATGAAGCAAGGCAATGAGCCTCAGTGCATGCGCATGCGGCAGGACTCCTTCCTCATGCACTATACAATTTTCTCAGTTTATTTGCCACAAGTGCTGTGAGGCACGTAGGCGCAACTCAGACAGGCTACGCATGCGTGATGACCCTTCATCCCTTGCGTTCTCCCAATCAGGTACCGGCCGCCATGACATTTCCACAGGTTCCAAACCCCTAAGCTAGGACATAGTGGTTCTCTACCCAAGTACCATGATGACGTCTTAGACACAGCTCACCCGACGCATGGATAGTCAATGTAGTGGTCCCAAACTTGGGTTCAAGAGAAGTTTGTACTTCCCTTGAGGCACTGTAGTGCCCAAGAATGCCCCTTTGGCCCGAACAGGTATTCTTGAAGTGCTAAACATAAGCCATCTCTTGATTGCACAAATGGTCGATTGGCAGGTGCATGAAGCACGCAGCCTTCATCGTGTGCATGACAAAGTAGCGTGCTTGCAAAAGGTGTGAAAAGCCCAAAGCGCTGATAAGCTGCGCAGCAGAATGACTGTAATGCGCAGCATGACTCAGCAAAGCGTGCCACTGAAGGCAGAAAGGACAGCTCAAAGGCCATCTGCCCAGCAAACCTAGAACGTACATGAACAGCACGGCGCACGTGTCACCTGTTCAGGATGATGCTGCAGTGTATCACTGCCTGTATCATCCCTGCTTTCTTGCATGTGTGGCTGTCTCAGCGCACCATAGCAAGCTTAAGTAGCAAAAGGAGGAATTGAGGCCATAAAGCTTTAGGCACATCTGTCCAGCGAATGAGTAACAAACTGTTGCATACGTTCAACAGCGTTGCAGGATGATGTGGCTGTGTGATCAGCCCAAATCATTCCTGCTGTGCTGCATTTGGTGACATCTCATTTGGGGAGAGGGGCTCGGCCATGGAGGGGATTGGACTCATAAGACTCCAAGCGAACATGCTTGTGTACAAGGCATAGGAATCCTGCACCTTTTTGCAGATGATGTACTGAGAGTGTCTCTGACTGGCTCGTCTCTGCTGTGCGGGATGCCTTGCTGCCTTCACTATCTTGAGCTCTCCTTGCCACCAGCCTGCTCCCTCCAGTACTTACGTACTGCCTCATACCTACGCAGATCACCCCGGAGTCTTCAGATGCCATGCCTTACATCAAGCTGCTCAATTCTGCGCACTCCACGCTACTTAGGCAGACGATTCCTGGAGCCGAGCATGGGTTTTGCAGACAAGTCATAGGGAAGGAGTGCCAGGCGGACCAGTACCCAACTGTACAGTACTGGTGCAAAAGCTGCCAGCACTGGAGGGGAAAGAGAAGCCTCACCAGTCTTCTCGCCGTGGCGAGGCATCAACGAAGGTCCGCCTGTTCTTGCGGAGCAGCGCAAAGCGCAGCGTCTCCAGCATCCTGGGCAGCTGGGAATCAAATGACCCTGCGAGGGCGGGAATCTTCTGAAATCCTGGTGTTGAAGCTATTTGCCACAATGCTCAATAAGGAGCCTGTCCTCCGCAATATCAACACCACAGTCAACAGACGGACGGCTGCACAGCGGGCCAGTCATAACAATGGCGTCTTTTGCGTCTTAGGTATTGAGGGTGCTGGGTATCAATTAGGGGGAGCGCTTTATGTTGCAGTCCTGCACAGGATGCAGAGGGAGGTGCACACCAACAAAGTAGTCAGCGTGCATCATCAGGTGGATGTCCTGCATCAGCTGCACAGTCTGCTGGCAGCGGTCCTTCAGCGGCTGCGCGCTAAATTCCCGCTGTATGTACCCACCTTTCCTGCACAGCACAGGCACCCTCATAAACACTAATTCTCCTTGTAGTAGTGACTGGCGTGTTCAATGGCCCATGTCGCAGCTCTGCAAGTACACATTTTCAAAGGTTGCAGTCAAAAAGCCATATGCAGCACTGCAGGTCATTGCCATGCATCGTCCTGCCCCCACTGGCCCAAAACAAAAGGAGCACAACCATTCACCACTCTGCTAATCACCTGGAAGTTGGGACCCTTCTATAGATGCTGCAGCCCAGCTCCTTCCTGGCCACCTTAGCAGTCTCTGCCAGCATGTCCTGGTCATCCCCCAGGAGAATGCATGTGCCTCCCTGCACAGTTGCTCAGTATGATGATGCCTGTCATCTCAAGCACTCCCCGCTCACAGGGCCTCAGCGCACTGATTTAGGATGCAGCTGTTGCGCTGGACGTCGCTAGAGACACACCACCAACCATAAACGAGGAGGTGCCGTAAGTGCAAAGGACAGCAGACGAGGGCATTGCACAAACCGTTCCCAAGTTCTTGACAGCAGTGATGCTACAAAAGACCCTAAGGAAGAGTACAAGGGGACCATATCGTGCAGAGAGAGGAATGAAGGGAGCTCCCACCTGTGCCTTCGCGCCAAACGCCTCCACAGCCCTCTCTACCATACTAGCGGGCGTTGCCATGGGCCGTTCCTGCACGGCGTGAAGAAGCTTTCAGCTACAACTCAATGCCACAGCCTGCATGATCTCTGTTGTTGCTATGATAGATTTGGTAGCTTGGTGTAACCTCCAATGAAGGGCCGCCTTGTGGTATCTTTGCACCAAGCCAGCAATCAGGCATCAGAGGCAGCCACTGTTGGTAGGTAGAAGCATTCAGACAGCATAGGGGGCTGTACTCAGAGGTTGATACAGTCATGGATGCTAGTGTGCCTCGAGGCGCAATGGTGAGCTCACATGGACGGTGAGGTCAGCCAGCAGGTCCCCCCCGCGCACATGGAAGGCCACTGTCGGTCCCCTCAAGCCCTTCAGCTCCCGCAGCGTTGCGTTCACCTGCTGCTGCAGCCAGGGCTGCAGCTTCCACAGCTGCATCCATGCAGGCAGTTGACCTCAGAGTCTTATTGCTTTAGTCAAACCTCCTGATGCTGAGCATTGCCTGTCTAGTTTGAACATGTCCGAGCAGATCTGCGGTGCATCCAGTGAATGAGGCCAGGAGCATGCAGCTCGTCCTTGCAGGCCGTTGTCTATGCTTCCCTAACGCATTTCAGCGATGCCTAGGCAAGCCCACCTGTGCTGTCAATACCAATGGAATATTGGAAAAAGCCCCAAAACGCAGGCATGACATGAGCGCAACTCGCCTTGGTGAGCGCCATGCCGTCCAGCTCAGCAGTAAAAACGTCCAGCTTGCGCAGGAGGCCATTCACATCGCTTGCCTTAATCCGGGCGCACTCCTGCCCACCCTGCTGCTCCACCCCAGGCGTCCAATCTAGGACCATCTCATCACCCGTTGCAAAGAAGTCTCCCCACCCGCCTGTGGAAAGCAAAGGGCTGTTTGCCTGAGCCATTTCCACAAAGTGCTTGAAGCTACATGGCATGACATGTCCAGCATGCAGCATGCTCCCAAACCATGATTCATGTTCGATGCTCAGGGTGCAAGGCTGAGCAACATGTCGAGGTTGTCAGAACTCGCTGCTGCTCCTGAGCTCACCTGTGTCTGTGCACTTGAATGGCCATTGGGTGGCATCCAGGTAGAAGGTGCCATTTGCTGGAGTATACAAGCTGTATCCGTGCAGCAGCCACAGGACATTCCTGGAGAACCCTTCATCTGCATGGTCATTGAAATGTATTTACAACAGTTCCCACATCGAGGAAACTTCAGGCATCCCTCAAGTATTGGCAGGGCGAGCATTGTCTGCGTGTGCAGGGCATCCTAATGAAGGAATTCATGTACAACTGTTCAATATGGGACGACATTGAATGAATCTGCCTCTCGATCCCGCAGCCTGTAGCGATACGAACTAACTTCGCTTGCATAGTGGAGCTCGCACCGGTGAGCTCAAGTACCGTACATCCCAAGCTAAGATGTATTAAGCTGATACTGACGGTCAGCGTCAGAGCAGCTGGTCTTAGCATGCTCACACATCGGTTTCCCGGGAAAGGCACTTGCCCGTGCCGATCATACTTAATTAGAGTGAATTCAGCAGGCGATGCTAGAAGTTCAGGATTATCAACAAATGCGGCACTGCAACACCTGAAGCCTACAGCACTATTGGACCGTGTGAGCTCGAGATCCGGGAACTTCACAAGGAATAACCCAATTAGGCAAGCCACCGTGGCAAGCGATGTAACGGCATCACGCGCTCGGCTGCTAGCTTCCAACACGGACCGGCGCCGCAATTCAGTACAGGCATTATACAGGCCGGCTTCTTTAGCGCACACAATGAGCTCGTATGACCCTAGAGGTCCGCTCATGCGGGCATGTGCAGCGAACGTCTTGGGCTGGGGTTCTGCAATGGCAAATCATGCACACCCCAGCGCACCCGTACAATGCAGCATCGAGACTCCGTCCGAGACTGATATCTTGGTGACCTTGCAAGCTTGCACAGTTGAACAATTAGCAAGTCTTACAGTTCATTGTCATCTATACAATTTCTTTATCAGTCCAGATTGACAGACGCGGTGTGGTGCCAGCTATGATGCATAGCTCACCATATGGACTGGCTCCGTCAAGAGATTTCCTTGCGCGTTGCAAACCAGTGCAGGGCTACATTGGTGCCTTCTGCGCAACAGATGCATTAGCAGTAAAGCTCACACTCGCCATCATGCTTCAGCTAGCTAGGAATCTCGCAACTGTGAGTCTCTTATTGTTGCCGGCAAGTACTACTGCAGAACCTTTTTAGACTGGAATTAGCCAAACCCAAGGCCTAGAACTCCTACTGGAGTACACATAAAATGCCCGCTCTCTGATCCTGTACAAAGGGCAGAAGGCAAGGCAGAAAAGGAGCTTTGGAATGAACTAGGAGCGTTTCTCCCCACAGTGCTTGCTTCTGAAAGGCTGCCAGCCATGCTAGACTACGTTAGGGAAGTTCAATCTCGCCAGGATAGATGCGCTAAAAAGTGCGCAGTACAATGTAGCTTTGACCCGCGGCATGTGCAAGGCAGAGGTGACGCGTCCTGCAGCCCCAGGAATAGACAAGCCATAGGTCCAAATCAGTATTGTGGGATGCGTCCCTCTTGCCCGATGCACTGAAGAAAAGAGCACATGGTACAAGGGACTTCAGTGGGGCATAATGCATGCTTGCTATCCGTTTGTCGGCCACTACTCTTACGCTGTAATCAGCTGATTGCTGTCCACAGGCCTCTGCTCATCTGCAGGTAAAGAGGTAACGGACTCAAGGAGAACTCCTGTAAGTTCACCTCATCTTGTCATGGCTATGTGTCCGCTCATCACCTCGATCAGAGATAGAGGAGTCAGGTCATGTGGAAGGAAGGGGATAGCTGGCCAGGGCAAGGTGGCGCTGCACACCTGTTTGCGCCACCCACTCTCGGAGGCTGCCAGGAACCACAGTGGGGCTGGTGCGGTTCTTGCAGGCCGCGAAGCGCGCGCCAATGTAGCGCATCTTGGTAGGCGAGTCCAGCTTGTGCAGGATCAGCCACGGGTCGTCTGCACCGCACCAGACAGGCCCTGAGCCAGCATGTCTCACCCGAACGCAAGCCCTCTGTAGGCCACGCGACTCAAGATGCACACTGCTCTGCAATGTCTACATTGGCATTGCTGCTGCTCCTGTTCTCTCAAGAGAAGGGCCTCGCAGCACATTCCTCCATCCCGAGGTGTGCGCTTCTCGACTCCCTACAGTGGGTGGGCCTCTATGAACCCAGGCCAGCGCGGCTTATTGACAGAGCGGTAGACGTACCTGAGCAGATGTTGGCCTCTGTCTCGTTGTCCAGCTGAAAGGCGCTCACCAGCTGCTTGCCGGGAGCCCTCTCTGGTGTCTTGAAGCAGCAGGCCCAGAAGTTTGTGTTCATCCTGCATTATCACATCCCTTCCTATCTTGCACTTCTCTCACCCAGCTCCGAGTACAGTGCGCTACACTTCACTGTATTGCGGATGGCTGATGTGGAAACTATTGCTGCCTCGTCACGAGCGCAGCAGCCACTTCTGGCTGCTCTCACAGGCAGGACGCCGGAGCTTTGCCAGTGTTGTCCAGGTTAACTATCCATATCCCCACAAGGCCACAAGGGAAATGTTGCAGGTCCAGAGGGCTGACCTGGGATGGTCAATCTGGCGGAGATCCATGCCCATCAGCCAGAAGCCGACGGTGGCATCCTCAATAGGCGTGAACTTCAGCTTGACCATGCTTTCCATCGTCACCAGCGCCTTGGCCACGTCAGCGCTCACTATGTACCCCCCGCCAAACATGTAGTTCGCATACGTTGCCAATCCTGCATGCACAGCACGCCATGAGCGGAGTATATAAGTCCTGTGTCACAAGCAGCTGTTGCCGGCTTTGCACGCAAATGCTCCTCACTCAGATCTGTGATGACTGCAAAGGTAAAGGGCAGCAGACGGTGCATAAAGTTGAAGGTCCTGGGCATCTCTTGGCCAGCTGCATGTATCCTCCTCCGCTGTGTGAAGAGGCAGAGAGATTGCATTTCAAGGGTAGATCATGTGCCACAAAGTGATTGCCGCATGAGAGTCAGAGCAGACTTGCAGGGACGCACCAGTGTGGTTGTAGTAGGCCCCATTATCCCACTTGTGGCCTGGAGATATGATGACCTTGCCCCGCCTGCACTGCTTCCCCATGTAAAGGCGCTCCCGGCGGCAGTCCGGCGACTCGCACAGCAGCTGCAGCTGCTGCACAAAGGCCGGGACGTTCACGAATGCGTCGTCGTCCGTCTTGAGAATGAACCTGCATGGCCAAGCCCAGTTTGTGTCACTGACTTGGCAGAGATGTTGCCTTAAGAGGTACAGACGACTCCGCAGGGACACAGACGCCAAAGCAGGTGACGGCACACTCGCAGTCTTATTAGAGAAAGGTGGCAGCAGAGATGGTGAGAGCCATGGAAAAGTGGAATACGTGTGCTCACCTGGCGTCATAGTGTGTGACTGCATGCTCCAGGACGAAGAGGCTTTTCAGCAGGATAGACTTGTACGTGGTGTCTCCGTGCACCAGCACGATGTCTTGGTACTGCTGCATCTCCTCCTCCACCAGGGGGGTCACCTCCTCCTGAGAGAGGATAAAGCGACAAGCTGACACGCCCTGCACCTGGCACTTGGAAGCCCAGGCATCGCGAACAGCCTGCCGTCTATGCCTGTATCCCCTGCCCGATAGGATGCCGATGAAGAGCGTGACGCTCTCGCTTGGGGAGCTGATCTGGTTGGCTGTAGCTTTGACGTTGGCGACAGCGCTGCCAACAACACCGCTGACGGCATCTAGAGATCCAGTAGTGATCTGCTTGAGGGCCGACTTCCCGCATTTCAGTCGGTTGCAGACCGATGTGCAATTCACGCTCGGGCAAGCCTTCTCTGTGACGGTGGTCGATACTATCAACTCCTGCTGCTGAATTATATGGGTTTGGCCATGTGTCCCAGAAAGCTTCTCGGTCAGCAGCCACAGATTTAGTGCGCCCGACAGCACCAGGAGAAAGACGCAGGCAAAGAGCGTCCTGGCGCCAAGAATGTGCTTGTCAGGGGCGGACCGTTTCCAGGGCGAGCCGGCTATCCTGACGTACATGCTAAGCCGACCTGCACAAAAATTGTCATTGTTCCGTGCTAGAGGATAGAGATATGGCCAACACCTGTCATACCGCCAAAGAACAGCTGGCAAGCCTGCAGCGCTTCCGAGCCGCAGGAAGCTGTCCTGCTGAACTGGACCGTTGAGTCACCAGGGTTCCGGAGTCAAGATTTTTCCGATTGCAATCTCTCGGGCTGAGAATACCAATGCGTCGCGTCCAGCCCTGGCCGAAGGGATCTGCTGCTTTGATCTAGCTGAAACCCATGTTCATTTACATGGAAGGCCCACTTCGGTAACGACGTGCATGGTAACGCCGTGAGGGGCTTTGGCCGGGCACAATACAAGTGGTTCGTGATGGAGTCAGCACATCGTGTGGCGAGAAGCCTGTGTGTTACGGCATGTGTTGTTCTCTTCATAGCAGTCCCCACAGCCTACGGGGTGAGTGGAGCAGCCCAGTACTAGTAATCTGAGCACCCAATATGGCAGAACATCACCTTTGCTGCCCACACAGGACACTTTCAGCCAATCCTGGTCAAGAATACCGGGGCAGAACTTCTCGGGGGGGACCTTCAAGTACAGCAACATTCAAAACTTTCCTGGATCACCAACAATGTCTGCAACCCTCATCAGCCTCAATGTAGGCGGCATGAGAGGCATTCATTGGCACAATGAAGCAGAATGGGCGTACGTGCTGTCAGGGACTTGCAGGTAGCCTGAACGCTTTGTTCCTCGAGCACAATGCAGGTGTAATGCTCTGCTGGGCAGAGCTTTGGCAACTCTACACCCTGTCAGCATTTCAACCTCATCACCATGACCCTAGCAAGATATTGGATCGTTGCTAGCCTTCCTCATGGCGTGCACTGTCTCTCCATGAGCAGCATGTGGAGTTTCCAACACGACAGCCTTGAGCCTTGGCGCTGACGAGAGTGCAGCATGCAGCGCTAAAGCATGTGCATGCTGTGACAGGAGCGTGGTGATGGAAGAAGGAAAGACACAGCCTGCAGAGACTTGGGATTTTGGGGAAGGGGACATCTGGTGAGTCGCCTGTTCCAGACTGCATGGACGGATCACGTAGGCAATCAGGCATGGATCAGAAGGCGTCGTGGCCTGCCCGAGACAGCTGAGCTTGGCGCTCTGGCGCAGGTACTTCCGGCCGAATGAGGGGCACATGGTGCAGGGCCTTGCGCCTTCTGGATGCTCCTACCTGGCAGGCAAGCCTAACAGTCCGCTTGATGCCCACAGCTGCACTCCCAACAACGTCAACGCTCTGACGCTGCTTAGCCTGGCATCGACCCAGCACCTGCTTGCGTTCAGCCTTTCCACCATGCCTCTCTTAGCGCATCTGCATGAGCAGAGCTTGCATGGCTTCCATAGCCCATGCCTTATCCTGGCTAAGTCAGCCCCATCTTGGAGGAGTACGCGCAACGATGGTCAGCTATGCCTCATTCCTCCTGGCACAGCTGTGTCACATATGCAGCCCCCGAGTCTCATGGACACGAGTGATGCCGCAGGCTATAACAATGGCAGCTTCTACGACCCGGACTCGCCCAGCCTTGCAGCATGGCTGGAGCGGCTGTCCCTAGCCGTCAGAATACAGGGTCTAGGGGGGCTCGCCTGCAGCAGAATACCTCAAACAGGGTTGCTGGCTTCATCACCCAGGGGCCCAAGCCAGCCGCTGATCTAGACACATTCCGAGCCTCTGTCATCAAACGGCAGCCGGCGGTGAAGCTGACGCACCGCTACCAGCTCGCGCAGCAGGCACCAAGGGTATGTATTATAGTTCCACTGCGCCTGCATGCGCTCGGTCCCTGCGTTGGCGATGGGCTACCTTCTCTGGATACTGACATGCCTGCCGTTGACCTATCATCTGACATCAGCGTTGACTATATGCCATTGCTCCATCCTGCCTTTCAGGCAGCTGGCAGTTTTGCAGCCAAGGATACAGGCACCGGCATTCATAGCCACTGTGTAGATTTAAGGTCTAAAACTGTGGCACGCCTGCAAGATCCCATGGTGTTGTGAGGGGTATGTATGCGTGTGGCAGGTTCTGACGGAGGGAGGCTCTGTCACTGTGGCCGATACGGACAACTTCCCTGTGTCAAAGGCCATGTGTGGAGGTCTGGTAGTGCTGCGGCCTGGAGGCATGCGACAGCTGCACTGGCATGAAGACGAGTGGCAGTACGTCATCAATGGCACCATCCAGGTATGCAGCTGCCGTTCTTGCATGCCTCGTCAGCTCGAGACGCGGAATACAACAGCGCTAATTCACCGGCAGCTAAAGTCTTGGGAATACAGGTCATCATTAGAGTTGCAGTGCAGTGTTCCAAGGCAGTGACAAGCTGCTGTGTGCAGGCTGGTGTTTTCAGTTCCGGCGGGCATTACGAGGAGAGCATTTTGTATGCTGGAGATGCAGGCTTTGCGCCCATGTCAAGCGCGCACTACTTCAAGAATGTGGGGAGCTCTGACAGCTATGTTGTGCTCATCTTCAACGCCGGGCAGTTCACCAACATTGAAGCATCTGCTCTAGTGGCCAACATGCCCGCAGAGGTGAGCCACTGCAGCTGCTCACAGCTCTATATGGTCCTCTCCAGTCAGAGCGCCCTTCCATGGCAGCCAACTGCTTCACTTTTTCTGAGAGGTTGCGTGTAGGACCTCCCTCTCTGCTGTCCTTGCATTTTCTTCTGCTCTGAGGTGCTTGAACAGGATGTTCTTGCGGGCTGCTTGGTGTGGCACCTAGGTGTGGCTGCATGGGTGTCCCTTGAGTACTCCTCACAACCCTTCCGGCGATCCAAAGCCAGCCTAGACGGTGCCATATGCTGTTCAGGTCTTGGCGGCTGACCTGGGAATCACTGTAGAGGCGGCCAAAGCTCTCAATCCATCCATCCCCTCGGTTGCTCCGCCTTTGAAAGCTGTCATCTGACAACAAGGATACCTGTGGCGATGCGAGTAGGCCATCGTGCACAGGAGGCCTTGGAGGACGCGCACAGCAGATGCTGCGTACATGAGATGTGTTGCAGCCAGGATGTGCGACTTAGAAGCTTCTGTAATTGTAGGGACTTGTTGTAGGGACTTGTGTAGACATACGGATGTGGGATGGTTGTGCAAAACCGTTATTGAGGTCCCATCTTCCGCTCTGCGTGCTGTAATGTCTTGGTTACCTCTGCGCCCCCATTCCCAGTGATCATTGCAGTGGGTATATACATATATGGAAGGTGCGGCAATCTAGTAGATTGAACCTACTGAGGGAGCTGCTCTGGGAGGTGAAAAGTGCACGAGCACTGCCGAGACTGCTGCCCTGGCACACTGGTATGCACTAAAGGGATAGAATGTCCGCGTTTCCGTCGGTTGCAGACCAGCAGGCAGTGGGGATTGGGCAGGTCGTATTGTGACAGTGGCCGACATTGTGAACATGCGGCTGATCAGTCTGCGTCAATTCCGCACGATATAGAAAGTTCTACTCAGCAGCCACATTGTAGCTGCGCCCCACGTCAGAAGGGGCACCGCAGGCAGGAGGTCCCGGGCGCTGAGATTGTTGCTGACTAAAGGACCCATTTCCGACACAGGCGGCTTTTTCTGGATGTAGTGCGGTGCACTAAAGTAGGAGGGTGCTATATCATGCTGAAACGACAGAGTTGTGCCGATTTTCGGCACAGAGCCCAGAAACGCTGGTCAATGGTCGCCGCTTCCAGGATGCAGGAAGCTGCCAATTTGTGCGTCCCAAATCGCCACGAAGCTACCCAGATACGTAAATTCTTAGTCTTGGTCCTAATCACACTCTGCCGTCATATTTTGCCTTGCCTAAAGGCACATCCCTCGGGCAAGCATGCCTCATTTCTGGGATTGCCGTGCTTCCTTCAATAGTACCGTGGGGGGGTGTGCCGGGCATCGTATAGGACGTCGCAATGGGATCAACAATCCATGTGGCGTCGTGGCGCTTGTGTGCCATGGCGTCTGCTCTTTTCATGATGGCAGTACCCACTGCTTACGGGGTGAGTGACAGAGCAAGCACCTCGCAGATGATACCATTGATGGCAGCCCATCACGTTCTACGCCCATGCAGGACACTTACACACAGATCTGGTCGAAAGTTCCGGAGGAGAAGTTCCCAGGGGGCGCCTTCAAGTATAGCAACATCCAAAACTTCCCTGGTTCGAACACCATTTCTGCAGTCCTCGTCAGCCTTGATGTAGGCGGCATTAGAGGCCTTCACTGGCACAACGAGGCTGAATGGGCTTATATAGTGTCGGGGACCTGCAGGTAAAATGAGTCGGACAATTCAACAAGCAAGATTCATGCCTTGCTGTCATGGCATGCACTGTACTCTTGTTCAGCTGTGCACCTGAATGCCATCAACATGCTGCCTCACATTACTCATGACTGGGCCGCCGGGAGCATGACATCATCCCACACGCAGTAGCGCAGCCATGCATGCGGCATGTGATGCTGATGCATGTGCGTGCCATCACAGGGCAGCCGTTATGGAAGAAGGCTCAACACGACCTGGAGAGACCTGGGATTATGCGGCAGGAGACATCTGGTGGGTCACCTCCGGTAGATCGCAGCCTGCATCCTCACTGAGAGTGCACGACTGCGTGCAAACAAACTCAGCTTATATACTCTCCGCCCCTGACGCTCAACCTGGCTGCTCGTTGCAGGTACTTCCGGCCAAATGAGGGCCACATGGCACAGGGCCTCGCGCCCTCTGGCTGCACTTACCTGGCAGGTCAGTGCGCCCACAGACAGTATGCATGGTGTGTGTGTAGCATTATGATTGAATCTGTCCAGCATCTCCCCGTCCTTACAGCAGTGCTGTCACGACCCTGAGAGGACCTGTGTGAGCAGAGTCTCTCATGACATGTATGAGCTGTTTCTCGATCTGCACACTGTGGTAGTAAGTGTGTCAGGATGGACTGATGTTCATCAGTCCAGCTGTTCATTCCTGCTTGTTGTCGTCAAACTGCACAGAAGTGTCGCATCTGCAGCGCTTGATCAAAGATACGTGGCCATGCTGCAGGCTACAACAGCGGCACCTTCTCCGACCCAGACTCGCCCAGCCTGGGCGCATGGCTGGAGGCTTTGCCTGCCAACATCAAGGCAGAGGGTCTGGGAGTGGCCAACCTGCGGCAGAACAACACCAACAGGGTTGCGGGTTTCATCACTCAGGGACCCAGGCCCATTGCTGACTTGGACACTTTTCGGGCCTCTGTCATCAAGCCGCCGCAGCACGCAGTGAAGCTGACTCACCGCTACCAGCTTTCTCAGCAGGCGCCGAAGGTATGGCGCAACGCAAAGTCAGTGAATCATCTGCCTGACTCGGCTAACTTACCAGGCCTGACATACTATTCCTTGGCAGCATGACTGCTGTCTAACAGATCTAGTGCAGGATAAGGTGACTGGCATTGTTTAGAGTACATGATAGGTGAAGTGCTGCGCTCGGTGTATGCATGCAAGGTCTCAGGTGTTGCTTTTCCTGTGGCAGGCTGAGTCGGCAGGAGGCTCGGTGATTGTGGGAGACACAACAAACTTTGAGATATCTGACGCAATGTCTGGAGCTCTGGTGAAGCTCCACCCTGGAGGCATGCGCCAGCTGCACTGGCACACCAACCTGGACGAGTGGCAGTTTGTCATCAATGGCACCATTCAGGTGTGCATTTCTTCAGTGATGCACTGCGCGTGCAGAATGGGAGTGAGAAAGCTTTTAAGCAGTCTAAAGGGTCTGTGCCAATGAAGGGCGCGCTCTAATATTGTCAAGGCAACGCCCAGGCCTTAGTGACAGCTGTCTGCAGACTCAGTTTCAGGGGTCGTCCATGGGTGGAGAGTGCATGTGAGGAGCGCCACAATATGGGAGCTGAGATGTTGCTGAGCAATCTCCTGCTTCCTGTGCAGGCTGGCGTTCTCAATGTCACCAACCATTACGAGCAGAGCATTCTGCACGCTGGAGATGCGGGCTTTGCACCCATGTCCAGCGCGCACTACTTCAAGAACATCGGGACCACTGACTGCTATGTCGTGCTCATCTTCAACGCGGGGACGTTCACCAACATCGATGCAACTTTCCTAATTGGCAACATGCCTGCTGAGGTGAGCCGTCACAGCTTCTCAGAGCTCATTTGTATTAGCATACAGTGCAGGTGGTCGTCTCATAGGGCAATCATGTTTTCTTTAAGGGCCATCTTGAGAATTTTGCAAGGAGGGTCTTCTGAGCTCTCTCTGGCTTGCCCTACTCCAGAGGTGTTGCACAGAGCCTGTCCTGCTGCCCATATCTGTCAGCTCTCGTGTGGGCTGTGGACAATTGAATGAGGACTGCAGCCTTCACAGTGGCTGCATCAATGATGAGCCTGATCATGTTTCGCCTGCTGCGCAGACGTTGGCAGCTGACTTGGGCATCTCTGTCGATGTGGCCAAGGCTCTGAACGCCTCCATCCCCACAGTTGCGCCGCCCTTGAAGAACACCGCTTGAAGACAAGAGCACTCCGAGAGAGCGCGGGAGCAGGCACTCATGCAGCAGGGGCTGTGCTGAAGTACACAGCACTTGCTGCAATATGTGAGACGTCCGCGTATACGTGCGGCCCTGCTTCCAATTCCAAGTCATCTGTCCAGGAGAGACGCGAAGTCACACCGAAGTAGAGGGGCTACCTGAAGTAACCACGTGAGACTCTGCTGCTACTGAGATTGATTTCCCCTATTGACACACCGCTGCCTAGGCCGAAATGCCTTTACGCAGGGCACCCTAGTTCTGCGGGCTTTGGTCTTGGCAGTGATGTGGAAGTATAGCACCCTGTAGCTTTTACATGGGCCGCTGATTGGTTGGCATGAGCTCTCAGCGCTGCCAACAACTGTATCAAGGATATCCAGTGCTCCCATGCTGATTAAGTTGAGAGTAGAGTTGCTGCATCTCCGATAGTTGCAGAAGGTTCAGCGTTTGCTATAGCTAGCTGGCTAGGGGTGGCCTTCTTGCGAGATCTGTGATGCTGTTGGACATTGCATCACCACAACTGCTGTTGAATGATGTGCTGGGGCGTGCCATATACAGAGTGTCACTCTCAGCACCCACAGACTTGAGGCACTTGACGGCACAAGGAGGTTGATGCGTGCAAAGATGGTCCTGTTGCTATGCTGATGGAAGAAAGAGACGTCAAAAGGCTTAGATGGGTGATCATCTAAGCTTCTTGGGCGCGCGAAGCTGGCACACTGATCATCCAAAATCTTGTGTGTACTGCCGACAACTACTAACTCTTCTTAGTCTTCGTCCTTATCACGTCTGTGAGTCCCAGATTGCACATATTGACATATAGGACCATCGCTCCTCTTGCTGCGTCGCGGTCATAACGTCGTGAGGTGGGGCTGGCGGGCAGATTGCAAGCCTTGCGATGGCATTACCGTATTACGTGACCACTTGCTCCTGCGTCATGACATTTGCCATCCTGCTGACGGCCACCAATGCTCACGGGGTAAGTGGAGCATATCCAGTGCCTTAACGTTGAAAGGGATCCAATCATGGCATCGCGTCATACCTCCGTCCATGCAGGACACATACAGACAGGTGTGGTCAAAGGTCCCCGAGGAGAAGCTCCCAGGGGGTACCTTCAAGACCTCAAACATCGACAACTTTCCCGGTTCGAAAACAATGTCTGCATCCCTTATCAGTCTCGAGGTAGGGGGCATCAGAGGTCTCCACTGGCACAATGAGGCGGAATGGGCGTACGTGCTATCGGGGACTTGCAGGTAGCCTGCTCCCGCATCTTATGTTCTCAACAATTATATCTGCAGCGTGAATAGAGCTCTGGGCTCAGCATCACTAGAAACTCATCCCTTCATAACCCTAATCAGCTAGCTTGACTAAATGCCCACATGCTGTTGCCTTGCACCGTCAAGGACTGGATGATGGGATCCAGATCAGTGCCAGAGGTGCAGCAGCGCTGCCATACATGCAGCTCCTGACATTGAGGTATGTGCCTGCTGTTACAGGAGTGTGGTCATGGAAGAAGGCATGACTCACCCCGCAGAGACATGGGACTTCCAGGAGGGAGACATCTGGTGAGTCACCTGCACCTACAACGCAGCCTGCAATCTTCACCACTAGATTCACAAGCACTATGTGCAAGGACTGAAAAGGCCAAAAGATGCGCCCGGATTAGCTCAGCTTGGCGCTCTGGCGCAGGTACTTCCGGCCGAATGAGGGGCACATGGTGCAGGGCCTTGCGCCCTCTGGATGCTCCTACTTGGCAGGCAAGCCTCCCCCTTTGGCTGTGTGCACAAGTGCACACGCAGCACTGTCACTGGGCAGAGGGGGCTCAGCCCAGCCATACACTCAGCAGCTGCCCTCAGTAAGCCTATGTGTCACGCCGCAGAAGACGGATCTGAGTGAGCACATCTTGCAGTGGGGTCTGTCAGCAGCACACTGACTTGTCCGCTGAGGTGCAAGCAGGCCAGATCAGGCATCAGCACAGTCAGGTAGTATACTGTCATGTGGCATAGGACAGCCGTGGAGCCTCACACATGAAGTGATGCTGCAGGCTACAACAGCGGCACATTCTACGATCCAGACTCGCCCAGTCTGGGAGCGTGGCTCGAGGCTCTGCCTGCTGACATCAGGGCGGAGGGTCTCGGAGTGGCGCACCTGCAGCAGAAGACAGCACACAGGGTTCCGGGCTTCATCACCCAGGGGCCCAAGCCCGTTGCTGACCTGGACAGCTTCCGGGCCTCTGTCATGAAGCCGCCGCAGCCGGCGGTGAGGCTGACGCACCGCTACCAGCTCTCGCAGCAGGCGCCCAAGGTGCACGTCTATTTTACTTCCCATGAGACCTGCAAGCAAATGAGTGTCATAGAGGGAATATGGCTGCATGTCACAATCATTTGGGCTGCGCCAGCAATCCCTGTGCAGATAGTGGTTGCACCGCTGTCAGCCGTCTGAGGAGGCCTGATGTGGCCTCCTGACACCTTCCTGTCTTGCCTTGTGTAGCATCTGACTCGTAGGCAAGCAGTCTCCCAAGGCGTACTGCAACTCTCACCACATTTCAGGCTGTGCTGACAATGGGGTCCTTGCATGGAATCTTCCTCCAGCTGCTTTGGGGTTGCCGTTGATGACTGCAACCCAGGATGTGGTGACTGGCGTTGCTATGGAGGCGTAAATTGAAGCACAAAGGCAGGAGCGCATGCATGCAAGGGCTCATGCGGTGCACTCACCTGTTGCAGGCCGCATCAGCGGGAGGCTCGGTGATCGTGGGAGACAGGACAATGTTCCCTGTATCAGAGCACATGTCTGGAGCTCTTGTCAGGCTTCGCCCTGGAGGCATGCGCCAGCTGCACTGGCACACCAACCTCGACGAGTGGCAGTACGTCATCAACGGCACCATTCAGGTACACCAACCTCTATGAGATGCAGAGCAGTGTGGCAGGGCTGCACTGGCACAATATCCTAGACGAGTGGCAATACGTCATCAGTGGCACCCTTCAAGAACACTTCCCTTTATGAGGCGGAGAGTAGTATGGCAGGTATTCGAGGCCATCTCACAGGTGCCAAATGATGGCATTGGGGGAGCAGGTGCACCCAGATCATTTGCAACGAGTATGACTGCAACTGGCAGATTGCGTCAGCGCTTGCAGGGGATTGATGCAAAGCCAGCATGCGCTGCATATCTTGCATACAGGGGGGACTGCATGCTTGCAAGCTTCTGATGATGTTTCTTGCGCAGGCTGGCGTCTTCAACTACACTGGGCACTACGAGGAAAGCATTCTGCACGCTGGAGATGCAGGCTTTGCACCGGTCTCGAGCGCGCACTACTTCAAGAACGTCGGGGACGAGGACTGTTTCGTTGTGCTCATGTTCAACAATGGGCAGTTCACCAACATTGATGCCACTGCTCTGGTCGGCAACATGCCTGCAGAGGTGAGCTGGCTGAGCTTTCCCCTGTCCTCTGCAGACGCCCTGGCGTGGCACTGGTGTTCATGAAGTGGCATGTCAGCCTAAGCTACTTACACATGCCTGTGCAGACACTGGCGGCTGACCTGGGCATTCCTGAAGAGGTGGCTCTAGCTCTGGAACCAACCATCCCTACTGTTGCACCCCCTTTAAAGACGCCCATTAATCGCGCATGCACATCGGGAAAGGCTGAGGATTAGCCAGGCAGTATGCAAGACTCAGAGTATGAGGTGGTACCAGCTCGGCTCACGGCACAGCAGGTGCTGCAAGATGTGAGACTCTCGGTCTGTGAAGATGATGTTTGCACAGTCAGCCATTGTGCTCAGGAGAGATGCGCGGCGTTGTCGCCCGCTGGCGAAAAGCGCGCATGCCCAGCAGGGATTTGCTGCTGAGGCTTTATGACCTGCTGCTGAGGCTTTATGACCTGTTGACGGACCATGGCCTAGGTCAGACAGTGCTGTTGTGTCTGATCATTGCCAGAGTCTGTGCATTGCGGCCAAGTGTTGCGGAGGGAGCGGGAGGTACGGCTCGCCATTTGAAAGCACAGCTTGCCAGCACCCCTGGGAAGGTCCCCTTTTTCCGGTGTGTCAGCCAATGTCCATCAAGTTAATTGGAGAGCAGATTACTACTTGGAGCATCAGAAGTCCTAGTGTTCTGGTCAGATCTGTCTCTGGAGTCATTGGACAGCGCTGCCCCTCGCCCCTGTTGGGGTGAGGAGTGGCTTTTGAAAATTTGCTGATCAATTTTGACTGGCGAGGCCAAATTAGGGCAACCCAGCCAAGCACTCTCTGCTCAGTGTTGATTGCCTTTACAGATTGTTGTGGACAGTGGCACTGTTGCTTCAACAATACTCACAGGGTGTTTTCATCAGCTGTGTGGGATTCCAAGAGTCTATATAACATGTTTATGTACATAGTGTCGCGTTGCTACAGCCATCTTGGAATTCTCAGTATGCTGACATACTATACCTATTGCATGTTTGGTCACCTCTTTGTGATACACTGAGGGCTTTGCGTTGCTGCTTATTTGCAAAGCAATTGAATGACTCTGTAATAGCTTTGTCCTAGATCTGGGGTCCCCCATCTTGGCGAGAATCATGTATCAGTATTCTCCGGCAACCTTCAGATGATACAGTACATACTATGGCACAGGCCTATTGTCATTATAGATCCATACATTTCCAACAAACAGAAGCAGCCTGATGTTGACAATCACCTCTGGCAATGGTGGCAGCTGAAAGCCTACAGATGCTAGGGAACTGAGACAGATTGCTGGGACTTTCCTATAGGAAAGTAGTGGTATGAGTAGCTACTCATAACAATTCGGGCAATGCTGGCATGAGATGAGCTTGCATCTAGATTTCGCATTGCCTTGCAAGCTTTGTGTCAATCAATCCTGTTCACATCACAATGCCCCTGGGCAACTTTGGCCCAGATGAGGTAGCTGAGCTCAAGTGGCATGTGCTAATCTCCTATACACTTCAGGTCGGAGAGACTCTCCCCGGCAGACACCACTTGACTGGCTGCCCAGCGCAATGTGGGTACATGCAATAGAGCGCTTTCTTTCAAAGCCCCATGCATGTTCATGGCGCGTGCCGGTATGATGAAATGTAGGCCTAGGGTTCAACGCCAAAAGGCCGAAGTACAGCTGTGGCCACATACACTGCTGATTCCTGGAATCCGCATGGCCTCACCACTTTGCTCAAATTCGTCAGCGCAATCAAATGAGTGATGAGACCAGCATGCGCTGAGACGGCTTCAAAGTGGCCGCTCTAAGCCTTTTGGCATTGGCCAGCTAATAATCAGATTATTTCCCAGAGCCACGGCCATGCGAGGCAAACACCATCCCTGACCCTATTGGGCTCCTCCTGCCAGCGCCAAACCTGGCACTGTGTGTCTACATAAACTGAGGGCTACCGCCTGACTGCTGACTCATCTTCTGGGCACCGCACCATGTCCAGGCGAGCACTACAGTTCGTGTACAACGTGTGCACCTGCAGCAGACGAGCACACTCACGACTCCTGGTTCAGCAATCATGCGCCCCCAAAGGCAGCATTGCGAACATGCTGCGCAGGATCTGGGCATGCGCCTGGGAAGCTTTGCCTACCCTTTCACAATCAGGCAGCATCAGATCTTGAGGCTGAGCGTGTGCATTGCATCGCTATTGCATGGGCGCTCAGGCGTCACATGCAAGCTTCCAACCAAATATGGATACACTCATGAGAGTCTCTGTCAGTCTCAGGAGGAGCATGCATGGGCACATACCTGGGAGGATGTGTTCTCCGGGAACTTCCGAGCAAAAAGCGGGCAGTGGGGCCCGAGCAGCAGCGGCGCCCACGGGGACTCGTCCCGGCAGTAGGACTCCGACTGCATGGCGCCCGCCTCCAGAAACATGTACTTCACCAGCCTGCACACACCCAGGTATTGACCCCATGTTGCGGCACAAAGCAGGGTATAGACCGAGAGCGCTAAGCGCACTGGCTTCGTCCACATAGCGCTACAGCATCTGCACACTCTTCAGGTGCCTCTTCTTGATGATTCCAGATGTCGCCATATAGCTGCTCTTGGTCACAAGCCACAAAGCCGATGCCATACACAGCTGCTATGGACATATTGCATGCCATGTGCCTTTTGGTAGGCTGTGAACGTATTGCATTTGGGTGAAGGGCCAAGGGCCTGGCTTCAGGCCATCAGGCAGCAGCCCGGGGTTGAATCAGGGTGCGGTGGCTGGGTTTGACAGCGAAGGATGAGGCGCACCTCAGAGCTGCTGAGGGATAGCAGCCGCTTGACCCCCGCAGCCGCTTGATGGTTTCCGCGGTGACGTCCTCAGGTGTGTAGGATTTGGGATGAGGCTTGTTCTCTGACCTGCAGCATCATGCTGACTGTTAGCGTCCCTGAGAGCTCATGGCTCAAGGTCAATTCAACCAGGGTCGCCTGGGTGTTCCCCACAGAGAGGACATGAACGCAAAGGCGCCCACTGCACAGCTATGCCAGCATGACATATACAACCTTGTGAAGTGGCACTGACAAGAAAATATATGTCGGCACTGTTGGTCATGATAGGCACGGTGTAATTTGGTTGGGGAATCACCAGTCCACGTTTGTCAGGCCGCCAGCGCAGTCAGTCTGGTTCTCCAGCCCTTTGGATGCCAGCAGCGTGGGCACATAGTGCTCGTCCGAGTAGCACTCAAAATGCCTGCATGCGCATCCGCGCATTCAGACACCACCGCTGCTTTACTAAACAATGACGAGACAGCTGCACAGCAGTCAGTGCCTCACCTCTCCAGCTCACAGTCCACATGCGCGGTGCCTCAGACCCCACCTGATTGTCTCATGACAGAAATCTCTCGATGGCATTAACAATCACGTCTCTGAATCTTCACAGACTTGATGCAGCAGTCAATGTCATTGGCAGCCCCTGTATGGACTTGCGGAATCAACTGCTTGCGCCCCATGTCAGTGCTTCACCTCTCCAGCTCGTTGTCCCAGTCCACCTCCCGACAGGACTCCCGGAAGAGGTCGGCCACGGCGGTGTCGTTGGCCACGGCGGCCGCCAGCTGGCGCTCCAGGGCAATCCACTGGCTGGTCTTGCGCCAGACCGCCGGCGTGATCTGCGACGATGGCATTCGGGCCATTTTGGGGTGCCACCGCCACGGCATTGTCCCCTGCGGAGCGCGCACTTCCTTTGACACTGAATGCTGGTGCACCTCTAAACACGCACTCTGTCTCAGCGGTTCCAGCTTTCATGTAAAACGTTGCCATAAGGTGACAGGTTCAGTCTAGGCTCCTCACAAAGAACCTGACGAAGAGCTAGCACAAAGTGGAGAGGGAGAGATCTGCAGGGCCCCTCGCACTGGAAGCCATATACACAGCCTACCAGTTGGCATCCATATACTTCTGTAGTTCAGATGACAGAACTCCTAACAAAACATTGCATCCTACCTGTCGTCTGAGGCGCGACTGCATACAGAACAGCGGGATTTGCGGGGAGCGCACCCAGTCGTGGCAGGCGTTGATGCGGGACTTGGGCTCGCTGATGAGCTGGGCGTATGTGAGGGTGGCCGGGTACAGCGGCAGGCAGCTCTCGCTCAGCAGCACCATCTTCTGGTTGGCGGTGTCTGTCAGCGCAGCCCTGAACAGCTCCTTGGCGATGTCCACAAGCTCAAAGCCTCCCCAGGAGGCCTGGATGTGCACTGCGATCTCCCTCCCATAGAACAGGTTGCCCTTGGCATGCCCTGCACACCCATCCGGACGGTTGCTGCCGTCAGCTACGACCTGCGCGGGGTCACATCAGAGAGCAACGCCTCTCAGGCGTCACACATGGCACAAAAAGCTGCTCTGCACTCGATTGCCCAACAGAATGTTGAGATTTGTGGATCCCCAGCAGAGCCCGGCGCTGCGCTCACATGTTCTGTAAATCCCGAAGAATGCTCTCAGCCCCAGGTGCCGCAGCATACATCCAGTGAGACATGAAAGGGTACGTCTGGCAACACCTAGGACAGGTATAGCAGGACATGAGCCGCTCTGCCAACCTCGGCATCCTGTATGCTCTGAGAGAGTCGCATCACACCTGGCTCTCCCGGAGGGGTGTGGATGTAGACGGAGAAGAGGTGCTGCGAGCCCAGGATGTTCTGGGGGTTCTGGTCCGGGATGCAGGCGGACGAGATCTTTGAGAAAATCTTATCAGAGCAGTTGTGCTGCCTGACGGTGTCAGCCGGCACCAGCCCGACAGCCGACCTGCATGAAGGAGCAACCAGCTCAGCCTTCTCTTGACATTCTCCTTCGATGTTGCAGCCATACTAATTGGCAAGCCCTCCTACCGCAGTCATCCATGGGGATGTTGGAAGAGCAACCTCAGCTGCGCTGCTGACATCGTTCTGGGGGGTGCATCCCTTACAGCCCAAGCAAGCTCAACAAGACTGCGGACTCTCAGTGTCTCGCTCGGTAAGATGGACATTGCCAATTGACGTCTGAAGGGCCTGGCCTCATGGCCTCAGTTGCCTCCCCAAGACGTTATAGGTGGTGTGGTATGAGTATGTCGCTCTGTGAGCACATGCGGCGTGAAGAGAGCGGACCTGAACCACTCCTTCCACATGGCCTCATGCACGACAGTGCCCCTTGTCATAAACAGGAATGCCACCCGCGGGATGGCAGGCCCACGCTCAGCGCATTTATCCTGGGCAGCGCAGCATGGTTGCTAATTTGCGCTCATGCATGCTACAACAGCCAGTAAGCTTGTGCATTGGTATTGGAGGCTTCTCCTGATTGCCATGCCATCTGAACTGTCACTTGGGCCATCACACTGAGACCTGCTGACTTAGAGCTATCGCGCAAACCTCTCATGTTGCACACAAACTTCTCACTTTGACAGCTGGTGTGGAGACTGTAAGTGTCTGGCCCTGAAGCTGACCTGCACTGTGGGGACTGCTGCAGGCGCACGGGGAGACAGGAATGCAGCCTGTCTGCCGCCAACAGGCGGGGGTGCGGGGCCCGCCTCAAAACCCCAGGAGTCTTTGCAGTGCGCTGGATCAAGCAGCGCACACTGCAGCTTCCCGGACGACAGCGCCACCAGGCACACTACTGCCAGCTGTGATACAGCACAAGCAAAGATGAGCCGCTGGATTCTCACAGCCATACGTGTAATAAAGGTATCTCACTAGCATGGTACAGACCCGGAGTTATGCGTCGAAACGCTCTGGTGCAAGGGCAGGTGTCATCATGCAGTAAGCAAGACTCCCTCATAACGTACCAGTGCCGAGAGGGCGGCAGCAAGCTGCATCGCTCCGCGGTGTCGGGTAAGGAAATGTCGCCTCAACATTGGCGAACCTGCAGACGCAGCAATGGATGGCGTCAATATTGATGACTTTGTCAGCGAGAGGGCTCCAGGTGGCGGTAATGTGCACAATCCAGTGTGCAGAAAGCGGCAGGAAAGGTAACGCCCTTGCAAATGTTTGTTCCATCACCTTTCATTGGCGCTAGTTCATTGTAGCACCAGCAGGACGCGCGTCCCCATTAGAAGTGAAGCCGGTGGAAACTCCTCCTTTACGGTACCACTGAAAACGACGAGCGAGCGCTCGGAGAAGTTGAGAATGAATCAAATCAAAGGAAGTTCAATCGAGGACGTTGTCGCAGTGCCTTCTACAGGTGGTGTATTCGCGCTGATCAGGTTCTGAGAGCGCGCCAAGCTGTTTTGGGTGCCAAGAGCCCACGCCGTGCGCTGCACACCAAAACCATGAGCAGTACTGGAGAATAATCACTCTATGCATGCAGCTTTTGCATCGGGTTTGACCGCGAGCCGACGAGAGGCTGACAGCTCGTCGGAAGTCACGTGCGCGCATTTTGGCGGGATCGACACCCATGGGAGCCCCGCAAATTTAATGTCTCGCATGCTGCCGCCGGAACTCCTCTCAAGACCCCCACCGTGTAAAGCCAACTTTCCCGGGCAATCTATGAAGCAGTTGCCCTGCAATGTGGGCGCCTGTACAGCACGTCGAACGAGTCAAGTGGCGTCTTGAGCATTACAGCCCTTGATCCTCGATGCATCCATGTGACACGAGACTTCGATGAGTATGGATGTACATATGCCTTGTGGAAGCCACTGCGCACTTGATGACTCTGAGAGACACACTTCCTGTCATGAAAGGGTCTGGAGCTTGCCGGCCAGGTTTCACTCATGAGTGATTTTGCGGGGCTGCTAGCACTGTCATGACTGCAGTCTTCACTCCGCTCGGCTTAATGCTGTACAACGCTGTAATTGTTTGACACTCCTTTACTACCTGCACCTTGCCCACATCAAGGCAGACTACCTACGGCCGACGGCTTCTGTTATTCTGGACCAGAACGCGGAGCCATCAAGAGTACTCCGCCCCTACTTAGCATTCCTTGGCTTCATGCTTAGTTCATCAGGCTAGCGCTCCTGACGTCAAAGCATGAAGCCGCCAGCTTTTGTACAATTCCTGCACATCTGTAGGGAACCCTAGTGGTCTCCCTGCTGCAGCTTGCTCACTGGCTGCAGTGCTATGTTGCTAGCATCAGTTGCAACAGCATGCAGACTGTCGCTGGATAGCGCTGACAAGGACAGGAGCTGACCCCTCTCCATCTCTGTGTCAGCATCCTGCTCCTCCTCGTCTTCTAGTGTGAACTCCTGCCTGCACACAGTGATCTGCATCATGTGCACATGCTATATCACAGGCAGATGCATGCGCTCTGCCAATTTTCAGATATTCCATACAGCTCTGCTCAAAATCGTGCCACCTGTGTTTTCTTCCTGAGACACAGCACAGCTCAAGGGCTGTAAGATACACGGTGCTACTGAGTCACACCCTTCAGCAGCGTGGTAGCACAGCGAGGCAACCTTCCAACACAAGCACAGGTGGAAAGCAAGGGCTCACCTCTGCATGGGGGGCTGCACAGGGCTGTCAACAGCCACATATGGCAGTTCCACATGGTGTATGCTGTAAAGGCAGTACACTGCTACACTGATGACCAGCCATATCAGGTACAAGAGGTAGGAGGACCACCTCATGCTACCTGCAGACACCAAAGATTCAAGCAATGCTCAAGGATCAGAGGGGCAGAATGCAGGTAATGGGATTGCACTGTGAAGCCCTTCAACTTGTGATGGTCTGCAGCTGAGCTCATCTACAGAATCATCCCACACAATAGGGCTGACACTAGGCTCACCCAACAGGCCAAAAAGGCTTGCAACACATAGACACGTCGCCACTGAGGATGTCTAACGTTCTAGTGTCAAATGAGGAGAAGCAGCACTCACAGATCAGGTGCAGATTGGCCAGCAGTGCAGCTGATGCTGACCAGGGGTTGCCGTACATCTTGAACAGCCGTGGGATGTACACCACTGGCAAGAAGGCGAACCACGCGACGCACCCCACCCACCCCAGCCCCAAGATCAGCAAAGCCCACGCTGGAGCGCCCAGCAGCGCAGCAATGCTGAGCACTGCATGCAGAGCCACCCTCTCAGATGCGCAACTTCAAAGGGCAGTACAAGCTATTGCGCATACTCAAACGGCTGCAGCGAGCATTTATGCTGGACACGAAGGTCAGCTTGCACTTGCTTAGCTTGCCAGCTCGCTTGCTGCACAAGTGACCGCTAACAGGCTCACCAAAGGAGGATGCTATGATACCGGAGAGCTGCAGTGCTGTGTTGCGCTTGCTTAGCCTGCCCACTGCAGAAGCAGCGCTTACAGACTCACCGAATGAGGATGCTATGATACAAGAGAGCCGCAGTGCTGTATTGCGCTTGCTTGCAGGGCTGCCATCGCAGTACCGGCGCCACAGAAGCGCAGCGGCAGTGCAGAAGAAAGTCACCAGCGTCCCGAGAGAGGTCAGCTCCGCCAAAGCCTCCAGGTCGACCAGCAGCGCCAATGCTCCTTCACTGCATACAGCACAGCTCAGCAATCTCTGGGGGTTGCCTGCTCGGCTTCTGGTGGTGCGCATGCATGCCAGGGATGCTGCTGGGTCACTTTTTGACATCACTCATGTATAGCCTGACCCATGTGGTGCGATTGCTGCACTGATGAAGCCACTGGTGACAGCTGGGATTTCCCAAAAGGAGACCCGCTCGTTTTGACCAGTGCTTAGAGATGAAGACCTACTGAGAGTGCTGAACATATCGTAACGGAAGCGATGCACAAGCGTCTGTGTTGGGGTGTGCTTCACCTGCAGAACAGGCGGCTAGAGCTGTGGCGTTTACTGGCGTAGCCCTGCCGGCGTGGATCTGGGCAAGGCTAGAGGGCAGCAAGCGCTCCCGGCCCAGCACCACATACAGCCGGGCCTGCCCCAGAAGACCCGACAGCGCTGACGTCACAATGCCTGCATCAGCACATCCCATCCTCCACCTGGCCACTCAAGTCTTTCGCAACACATCCCCAATTCTTCCTGCCATCTCTGCCAGACAACTCTCCAGCTGACTCAGGGTACCTCTGATGTAAGTCTACAGGCGCAGCACCATGATGCAGTGGGGCACCAAAGGCTTGAGGCACAGGCAGCTCACTCACCAGTAAAAGCCCCAAAGGAGACAAAGCGCGCGGAGGTGTGCAGGAACGCCGCGCGCCAGGCGCCGCTGCCCGCAGACGCTAACGCGGCGAAGGCGCTGGCGAAGGGCGCGGCTGGGTCCAGCTGGGCAGCGGGCACCATCGCGCACAGCACCAGCGCCAGCAGCACATACAGTATGCACGCGATCGAGGTCGCCCCGATCATGCCGATGGGAATGTCAACAGACGGGTTCTTCACCTGCATGGCTGCAATGCTGAGTCTGTCTAGCACTTTCAACCTTTGAGCACCTCATCACTCTGGTGTGCTCAAAAGCCTGCTATTGCCTGGCGCAATAGTGCTCCCACAATAGCAGTCATGCCACATACAGCGCAGCAGTGGCTACGCGGGAAAAGGGCATGCTTATGCAGCATCTTCTCTGAGACACACTATGTACCTCCTGCTGTCCCCGAATGCGGCTCTTAGCAGGTGCAGCTCTGTCAAGCAGTCTATGAGATCATTGCCAGGGCATTCAGCGTGCAGGCCATACCTCTTCAGCAACGGTCGCCACCAAGTCAAAGCCGACAAAGGAGAAATATACTATCGCAGCGCCCGCAAAGATGCCCGGGATGCCGTGTGGAGCAAAGGGCGTCAGGTTGCTGCTTTGGCCAAACGGGGATCCAGCCAACACCACGTACAGGATCGAGATTATGTTCATCCCTGTCACAACTGCATGGCAGACACAGATTGTCTTCAAATTGTCAGCTGTCCTGGGTTATTGCGAGGTGCACAGACCAACAAGCTCTCACATGCAAGCCAGAGTCTTCATAGCAGTAAACGCTAACACTGCATCTGCTGGCATGTCCACACAGAGCTCCGACTGCGCAGCAGACCAGACACTGACTCATGACATTCCTGCACAAGACTGCAATCGGGATGCTGGCTGGTGGCCTGCCTGTGTTGAAGGAGGAACTCTCCTTTGTCCCAGCAGACAGCAGCAGCCCAAGCAGGGCAGTCACTGCCACAGCAAAGAAGTCTAGCTTGAGAGCACCCACGTCGACCATCGCATCTTCCGGCCTGAGGCCCAGCAGCGTCGCGCCATAGGCTGTGGCCGCCCGAGCACACACAGATGCGCTCAGGGTGTACTCCAGCACCAGGTTGCAGGCAACAAACCTGCACGGACACAGGCCTTACGTCATTTGAGGCATGCCCCGGCATGCTGCGGCAGGCAACCCTGAATGCCCTCAGACACTTGCTTCGGGTGAACCAAAGCTGCTCATTTGCGCAACCATGGTGTTCAAAAAGCAGACGTGGACATTTCAGCAAGCTGTAGACAGTGTCACACTGGTTGCGTGAGCCTAACGACCACCCGAAGGAGGCAGGAGCTCCAAAGGCATCCACAGTGCAGCAGTACCGCAATAGAGGTGCCTGAGCAGCTGTGTTGGGCGCTCACCAGGCGAGCGGCTCTGTGAAAACTGCAAGGATGCAGGAGAAGGCGCCTCCCGCGAGAGGCATGTCAACCGCCAGCTCTGCATAGGCCAGCCCAGACAGCAGAGCTGCCACCGCTGCGATGACATAGCTCAGCACCACCGCCGGCCTGCAAAGCAGATTCCTCTGTTTCCATGCCACTCTCATGGCTGTTGCCTCATCCCCCCATCTGTGGCGCAGCGCAGCATGACTGCTAAATGCAGCAGAGTCTGCCGCTCCTCCAGAAGGAGCACATTCTTCAACTCTCCGCCTCAGAGGTGCAAGTAGCTGGCCTGTTACGAGGCACGCATAAGTAGAAGTTATTTGTGCCGTAGGTGGAGACCCAAGTGCTGGCTCTGCAATGTAAGGACTCATTGACCGTACTGAGGGATGACAAGATGATTCTTACCCTGCATCCTCATGGGCAGCTAGCCCCGTCAAGACAAAGCAGCCAGCTCCAAGGATGCTCCCCAGGCCTAGGAACAGCACATCCACAGATCCCAGGCATCTCCTCAGGGGCTCGCTGATGCTGGCAGCTTGCTGCTGTTGCTCCACGCTTTGCGACACAGTAGCTCGTCTTTTCAGGAGCGTCTGCATACACACGCTTGTTGCCGCTCTTGCATGATAGCAGACTTTAATGCTCGCTGGTAATTTGGGCTTGCAGTTGCCTGCACTCTCACCCATGATTGCACAATGTAATCTTGGACGGTCATCGACTCCCACAGACGCCACTTCCTCTTTGCAGAACATCAACAAGCATGGTGCTGAAGCGTCCCAACGGCATGTAGGGGCGGAATTTTGTGATCGTCTGTGGGCAGGTCTGGAATGTCAATCGGACTGTCAATCTCAAAGCGGAACATGTGCCATTGCTTCTGGCGTATCTAACTTGGTAAACTACATATAGTCTGTGCATGAGCAATGAGACTGCCTGCGATGATAATTAGTGTGGGAAATGTCAGGCAACCTGGGCGGGGTTTTGAAACCCTGGTGGCTTTATACCCTTGCTTGAACGTCTATGCCTTTATTCACCAATATCCCAGCACAATCTAACCCAGACCTCCCCTACCTATGTTGACAGCTAGTCGGTCAAACTGAAGATGAGCCGCTGGGGACACCAAAAGGTGTGGAGGAACGAATTGGCTATAGCTAGCTAGCTACTCATCTCGATTGCCTGGGTTGATCCCTATTGGCATACCCTGGCAGAGGTCAATCAGTATGGTCCAAATGAGGCGCAGCATCGTCTTTGCTCATGCTCAAGACGCCTGCGCCACTGCTGTTCCCCACAGCTTGTGAGCCGGGGTATGTCCCGGGGAGGGGTGAGCCCTGTGGGAGGTGTGCAGCAGATGCATTGCGTGCGCCCACGTCTGGAATGCCTACGAGTCCATTGCTCATCCAGGGCCTCAGCACACCTCCCGGCAGGACATTGAGGATATGCCCGCCTTGGCTCACGAGGCGCTTGTACTCTTCCAGCGTCTCACAGCTCTGTATCAAGCGCAAGACCTGCTTCAATAGGTCCCACCTGCACAAGGATGCAGAGGTGTCACTAGCAGGCTTCATGCAATGGTGATGCTGAAGTCTGTATGGGATGCCAGACTTCCATGTTCCAACATACAGCCAGCCGACTTCTCAAGGACGAGCCTGCCTTGTAAGCAAAGGAGAATTTTGCTGGCATTTAAGCGGCCCCGGGCATGAAGGCGCCTCCGCTTTCTGGCCTTGTGTGTAAGCAATGTCTTACCGCAGCCTCACATGGCGGTCCCTCCTGTGTGTGTGCTCATCAGGATTTCCAGTCTCGGCTGCCTCGAAGCTGCCAGGCTCACTGAGGGTCTCGTCCTCTATGTTGAGTCCAATATACCTGATCCGGTACCCATTCTCCTCAGTCACCTGCATAGAGCTTCCCATGTTATGCAACGTGAATCAAGTGACAGCAGCTTTGTGGATAGCGCTCAGAAACCCCTCCTGTGCACACGCAAGGCATACAACGCTGTCAGGATCGCACAATCAGCAAGCATGTGCAGCCAATGATGTGGCAAAGCTGAAGGGCACCTTTGGCATGAACGCATTCGCCCACTCAGAGGCCTTGGTACCAAACTGGTAGGGCCGGATCTCTATCAGCGTCGACCCTTCCTCCATGAACAAGGCGTTGTTGCTGCCTGAGCCATGGATAGTGACCAGCACGTTTGCAGAGCGCGCAGCTGCGATGTTCCTGCACGCACGCAATCTTTCCAGATAGGTCGCCTTTCCCAAGGCCGCCACAGTGTTTCTATACGAGCTCAGCAACCAAATGGTCTGCTGGATACAATCTACACAGACATCGATGAGGTCAACGGCCTGCAGACTGCATGTAGAGGTCTGGTGTACGCCAAACATCACTGTCAAGCAAAGCAGAAGTATGACGAGCCACCCCTGATGCTCACCACTCAAGAGGACCATGCTTGGGGAGGAGAGTCTGATCTGGCCTCGTCTAGCCTTCCTGCACCTCACTGTATGATGGTGGACGCTACAACAGGCTGTCACCTTTTGAGGTCCCCTGTGAAAGTGAACTGACGGCAGCTGAGGTCCAGGCCCGAGTCTGGGGGCTGCGGCCCATTGCACTGGCTGAGCAGCTCCTCCAGCTGCAGCATGTTGCGAACCTCTCCAGACCGCTGCTCGATCAGCACTTGGAGCTGCCTTGGAGCTGCGCTGTGCTCGGCCAGGAAGGATGCGACCCCTAGAGTGCTGTCCCTGCGTCAGCTTTTTAAGTGAGGGAGCATGGCCTCCGAGTGCTGCAAGGCTTCTGCATCCCGCCCACAGTGTGTTTGCAGATCAGCAACACACAATGCAACCCTCTGGAACACATGCACTGACTTTGCAGGCTGAGCTATTTCCCACTGCAGATTCGGAATTCCCCTGTCAATCCTGAAAGCAATGTTACTCCGTTGCAGGTCAATGCTGAGGCATGCCAGTGGTCCATGACACAGCTCAAGCTCCGCTTTAGCAGTTTCAGGGCGGATGTAATCACCTGTCCTGCAGAGAACCTGAAAAGCCTGCAGGGTCCTTGGGAAGCCCCTCCAGCTCATAGTGGGCAAAGGTAGCTTGCCCTACCTCATACATATTGCCGAACTGAGAGCCTGGTATCTTACAGAGCACAACCTGCTGGGAAAGAAGACAAGCTGTCAGTGGCTCCCAATCACTGGGCTGGCCTGCACCAAATGCCGTGCACATGAGCGGTGGTCATGCAGAGATTTTGCTTGGAAACTCCTGGGATATGTGGTACATCAAGATTAGTATGGGTGAGAGGCACCTCCTGAGGCTCCCGCACTATACATTGAGCTGTGGCAAGCAGCGGAGACCTAAAGCACCCACATTTGCTGACGTGTGGCGATCAGGCACCCTGCCACATGGCAGTCAGCTTATGCAGAGCAATGCTGTGGAGCAAGGCACACCTTGTCAAAACACTGCCGGGCAAGGCCCTCATTTGTAGCACCCGACGGGGCTCCCAACGCGCGCCGCGCCGAGAAATCCGCCAGGCTGGTGACAGCTAGACCCGTCACAGGCGCCAGCATGGGGCCATAGAATGTTGGAAGACCCATCCCTCCCGGTGTAGCTACCTGCACAGCGCCTTCGCTCTGCAACGGTAAAGGGTAGACTGGATATACAGCGTGCTTCCCAGCTCATCGACTCATCATCAGCTGCTCAGCCTATCACCATCCCAGGTGCACCCTGTGTCTTCTGATCTGTGCGATGCATGTTCACATCTCACTATTGCTTGTGGCAGCCCAAAGGCACAGCCTGAGGCCAGAAGTAAGCTCTTGTTGTCATGCAGGGAGCTGACATTTGTTCTGTGCACAGGTGGCATGCCGGGCAGGCGGTGCAAAAGAGCCTGAGCCCAACAACATAGGTGACATTGGATCCAACTGCGCCAGCCTCCCTCCAGCCAAGCGCCCTGGGAGGGACACGCACGATGACTTCACCGTACGTTGTCAGCCAATTCGTGATCATCACCTGCACATGCAGTGCACTGCACTCCTCACACCGGGACCTGGATGCACCTTCACGTCTCAACTGTGCTGGCAAGTTCCACAATGCTCACGTAGTGTGCCAACCCTTTTTGTCCTCTTATGGTCTATGGTAGACTGATTGACGGCATCCCAGGGCTCAAAATTCAGGCAGGGGCAGGCTGTTCAAAGAACAACGTGCTCATACACTTGACATATGTGAGCATCACAACATGTGATCAGATACCATACATGCCAAGAATGCAGGTTATCCACTGTCTTGTGACACTACCCTGGACTTGTCATGAGCATGCTGCAGTGAGCTTCAGTGTGTCAGGGCAGAAGTGTCAAGGGGCTTACCACAGGGACCGTGCAGCGGGAGAATGGCTGCGAGCTCAAGTGGGTGTCCAAGTACGTTCCAGGCCGTATGGTGATGTCTGGGAATGGAATGCGAACAGCGTCTGTGCCGAGAGCGTCTCCGTTGCCCTGACTGCTGGGGAAGTTGTACTGCAAACAGCGGGCAGTCTTGAGGGTTGATGTGCACACACACCTCAGTTCCATAACAGCATTCTCACAGTGCTGCACTGCATGAAGACGTTGCTGATGAAGCTGCATGTCAGCTGTCAAGACGCATATGCAAAGCTGGTCAGGTCTTCAGCAGATACACATGCCATGTAAGCACACCACTGAGCAGCATGCTAGGGCATAATCGACAACTTGATACACTGTTATCTCAATATTAACTAAATGACATGATTGACTAGCTTTGATATTTTCTGTCGTGACAGGCTGTGGACGCACCATGATGTTGGACATGTCGAATGAAGGCACACTGATGTGATCCGGCTTAGCAGGATTGAACTCGTCAGCAAAGACAACTACAGAGCCCTGGTCCAGACATGTCCTGCAACATGCAAGCAACATTTCAGGGTGCACTGAGGCTACAACGGTTGTAGAAGTTTCGGCTGTACCTCAGCAGACTAGGAGCCTGTATATGCCTTGTTCCTTGTACAGAAGCCAACACCAGCATGCTGGATTGTCGGGAGTGCTTCAAGGATGCACTCACCTTGGCAGGACATAGCAGGTGTCGTCATAGATCTTGTTGGCTGCAAGTAAGAGCTTCTTATTCATGAGGGGTGGCAGACAAGAGTCTGCAACCGCCTGCATCAGCAGCGCAATCCATGTGAGGTTCACCCCAGCTGCGCTGAAGTTGCAGACAGATGCAACACGCCCATGTGTATTGACTCAGGTATGCAAGACAGTGCAGACATCGCAGGGCTCTGCACAGAGTGCAGGCCTGCCTAGACAAAGCACCTCAGCTCCGGTGTCAGTCAGAAGTGAGCAGACAAGTGATGTGAGATCAAGCAAATTGTCAATGTCACCGACTCAAATTTCTGCATAGTGCAGCTGCCAAGCAGACAAGAGCATCTAAGCCATTGGGAGGATGCGAGAGACCTGGGCGCTCCTCAGCTGCTGGCATGCCTGCCCACACGCGCCGCTCCAGTGCCTGGCAGGGAGCGGCCGGCTGGCGATCTCAACGAGCAGGAACACTATTGTGCAGCCCAGAAGCAGCGCGTAGGCCAGGCTGCAGGCGCTCCTGTCTCGCATGCAGAGCAAGCCCCAGGCATTCGCAGGCGGGACCCCAACATACTGGAAGCTGTACAGCCCTGATGGCCCCGCCTTTGGCAGAGTAACTGCAGTCTCGCTCTTGGAGGCTTGCTGGGTTCTCAGCATAGCGTTGGACTCTGCTATCCATCTGCTGGCATGTCAGGAAGGCACGTGCCTTCCTTTGCTTAGTCTAAACCCTTTCAGCCACTGGATGTCGGCTGAAGAGTCGCTGCTGCTGCTTATTGTGTAAGCTATTGCACTAGCTCGCGACTATTGACGTGATGCCAATTGCTGCGGTTTCTACTGTGCAGAGCGTTACCAAAGCCTTTCCGCGTTTCCCAATGGGGGTGCTGCGATCACGCCTTGGGGGTTCTCTGTGTATGCAAAGTCGGTCTACTGGACGCACGTAGCCAAACAACACTGCTTAGTATATGCGACTTGGCAAAAGCACCAGTAGAGCGTCAATGACACCCTTCCTTGTTTTCCCTTTGCTGCACGGAGGCTCCTGCGCATACTGCTGTGATTCCTTTCATGCGACTGCTAAAAAACTGCATTGGGACAATTGGACATTTCTGAAGGTGCTGCACGCAGACAAGATTCCTGCTATGCATGCTTTGACCATGTGCCCACTGAATTCCTTTTACTATATGTCATTTACAGTGTGTCTTGATCTATCTTATGAGCTCACACAGGAGAGCGGCGAGGACCTACAACATAGACGATAAAACAGTACACAGCTCTGAACCATTCAGGGTCTGTGAGCCAAGTGTTAGTACCAGTACTGCCCATCATGCGGCTTCAGATGCCAGATCAGTCTCAAAGGGCCCTCAGGGACCCCAAATAACGCCACTGCATGCCATCTATAGCACAAAGCTCCTCGCGCAAGTGTGCACTACCAGCAATTGCCTGCAAGGGTGGCTCCTCTGCCCTGGACTGCAAGTCCTCCTTCAATGCAGTGGGTCGGCTTCTCCCCAACAAGCATTGCATCAGAAACATGTTTCCGAATGGGTAGACAACCCATCAAATACGCTGGCTTCTGCGCTCAGGGCTATTGTGCTCCGGATTTTCAGCCGAGTTGTGACCTAGAAAAACCTGCAATGAGGGTTTCTCAACGTTTAGCACTATATACAGGCCTTATGCCTTTGACCCACGTGGTCACCAGCCAATGCGGAAACCAGCACACATGAAACCCGTGTGTTCAATGAATGCTAGTCTGCTGAGCTCTGCATTGTCTGGCTATCTGTGCTGGGGACGTCTATCGCTCTACGAGACTCACAAGTGCTTTGCAGAAAACAGAGATGCGCCGAAAGAGCAGACCGAGCTTTTGGAAGCATCAGAACACTGAGTGCCACCCATCAGGCCAAGTGCCTCTGCTGTGGCTGAAAGCTGAAGCCTTCTGGAAGTTCTGTTAATTTTCCCTCACAGACCATCCTATACCTCCCCAGTGCTCCCCATCAGGAGGTTACATACAGGACAGTGTTGCTGATGGGAAGTAGCATCAAAGGCAAGATGCCTGCGGTGCACTGCTCCCATCCTGGTATGCTCACATGGGCGTGAGCAGGCTCTGGGTCTGTGTTTGCCCCCCTCACCCTACTCGATTGAATGGGTGGCAATACTGGCAAATAGACCTCTTGATCACTCCATGTCTGGGAATGCTGCATACCTATCTGTGGCTGGCTGACAGGTCTTGCTCCGCTGGAACCCTAGTTCCTGCCAGCATCTGGGTCTCAGCTGAGTGCAGAAAAGTATTTTGTGGCACAACGTGTCGAGACTAAACCATGCTCATGCTCAGGAAGGGCTCTCTCAGATGCTGCTTGAGCTTGGAAACCTGGCAGTCCTCTTGCAACATGCACGCCCTGCAAGAAAACAGGGGCGGCGCTGCGCTTGCTCTTCGACATGCAGAAGTGTTATGATGCCTGGACTCTTATTGGGCCACTGCACCTATCCTAGGCTGGGGCATAAGCCTTCTGCCTTGCATCTACTGGCATCGCTGCCTCCTGACAAGGCGCATAGGTGGCATTGGCATGAGCCCCTTCCAAGTGCCACCTCGTTGCAGATATCTGGCAGCAGCTTCTCCAGGCCGGGCTCACCCAAGGAGGCAGAAGCTGGCACATCCCCATCAAGATGTAGCCAGGGGCATGCAGCCAGAGACATACAGCTGACGTACAGCTTGGATTGAACTCACTCGTGTCTGCTGCGCTTTGATCTTGGCTGGGCGTCCAGCTGGGCTGGCATCTCTGGAGCCACATCAGCATCCTGCAGGAAGGTCACGTTGAAACCATACTGCAGATGCGCACACTGCAGAGAGGCTCGTACAGCCTCCTTGCAACAGTCACACTCGAGAAGCAGGCATGTCAGGCAGAGACTGATGGCTGCAAGTTTTACGCAGGCCTGCAACACTCGGCCTTGACCAAGCTTCAGCGGCAACAGACAAGAACACAGGCAGCTTTGAAGGATGATTGCACCTTGCTGTCTGGGTTGGGCTGTCTGCATACTGGACGAACCTCAACTGCTGAGCCCTGCACCAACCAGTGCGCCACGCTGACACTTAGCTCTTTCACAGTGCTGATCTCCTGCTCGAGCAGCTTGTTCTCGAGCAGCACCTGCGCACCATCATGATAAGGTTGCTCCAGCCTTCACACTCTTCCAGGTGCAGTAGTCCAGTGGCCCATGTTGACATATACGCCATTTGTGAGGGTAGACAATAGCCTTTTTGCGGTGCCTGACACAGGTCAAGTTCAAGGACAGGGGGTGTGTGACAAAGGCGCATGATATCCCTCAAATCCAGCTTCTAATGATCCACTCAATGCAGCAACACCGGCATGTCAGGGTGATCAGGTCTTCAAAGGCATAGCAAGGCTCCTCAAGGGGTGACCACTGAGGGATGTATGGCGGGCTACTGCACGACAGACCTGCTTCAGGGACTGACGTAGGCCAGTGAGGACGCTAGTGTCCTCCTCTTGCCCAATTGGCCCCGCAAGCTGTGCGCTCACCATGTCGACGAGTGGCGCTGACAGCCGTTCTGCAGTGCCTGGAAGGCAAAATGCAACGGATACGGCATACCCTACAACCAAGACAAAAGAGAAGGTCTAAATGATTGGCACCGGGACACCATCGGGACCAAACCGCGCGCATGCATAGTCAGAGGACGTCACTTTAGGCGGAAAACCGCGTAGGGTTTCGAAGGAGTTCAATTGTCCAAATGAGCAGCTCCAGACCAGCACAAGAGAGGAGTGTATGCCTATTATTGCTTGCAGCGTGCCACACGATACTGTTGAGATATGCATAAGATCGCCCAGTCCTGTGGACCTGATTCATGCTGATGCTCATGCAGGCAGTGCAAGATGACATTGAGTCTTAGAGTCTTTTTGCTTAGGTGCGGAGGTTGGCAGCTTGCAGAGCTGCCCTCTTCCATGCCTCTGAAGAAATTGCAGCGTGGCCTCAATCTTCCACTAATAAAGCAGAACATGCAAGGCACTTATCCCAAAATCAGGGCAGTCCAACAGTACAATGGATGGCCATCACTGTGATCCAGGTATATTTGCAGATGTCTAAGGCTAGAGAAGATACAAAGCATATCCGTCCTACTTAGTAAGGTAGACCTCACCGCCAGCGTATCATCAATCTCCTTTGAGGCCTCTTCGGATGAAGCAAACTCTAAACTTTAGACTCTAAAGCTTGAACTGTAAGCTCAAGGGCAACCCATGTCCATTCTCTCTTTGGCGATGCAGCTGGCAAAGGCAAGCAGTCCACACCCAGGACACATCAGTATTCATCCGCATGCCATATGCCCCTGCCAGCCAATCACTTCGGCGCAAAGCTTAATGTGCAGATCAGGGAACAGCCAAACTCCCCAGGAAAAGGGATACTTTTGGTGCCACATGAATTCCAGGGACAACCGGAAAGCGAGATGGATACAAGTCTGCCAGATCGCAACAAAATGCGGATGCTTCACAGATCTCATCAGTGCTGACTGATGCGCATCGCTGCAGCTTTAGCCCCGCTAATCTCTGCTTTGCCGAAAGGAGGATGCAAGGAAACAAAGCATTGCTTGCTTGTCAAAGCACGCATGCTCGTCACGCATTTCCTTTCCCTGATGAGTTACTTCCAGTATGGCGACAGACCCGAAACTGCTGCTTGCATGGTGCTGCGCAGCGAAGAAAATTGCAGAAAACGCATAGGGGCATGCAATATGATGCATACCATTGAGAGCGGTCTGCCACCGGACAGTTAACGTATATGCTTGGCATCACAGCCCAGTAACCTCTGCTGTCAGCGCACGCATGGTCACCCACCACATGTTATGGCTGCACCTACATATTCCCCAAGTCCTCAATATAGGCAAAGAAGACAATATCCCTCCAAGACAAACGCTCCTGACCCGATAAGCAAGAGGCGCTCGGACAAGCAGGGATACCCAGAGGTCATTTGCAGCCCATGCTCCAACCCCTTGAGGCAGTTTGCAGCGGCTGGAACCTGCTTAAAGTAAAGGAGCAATGGACAGAATATGACATTCAGCTAATGGCAGCAGCCCTGTGAGCAGTTGGACGCCTGCTCGGCCTGCCCAATGCGTGCGCCACCCAGAACGCATGGTGGGTGGAGGGAGTCTTCCCAGCCACGCAGGCGTTGCGGGCAGTGCATGCAAGAGGCTGTCAGGGGCCAGACTGCAGCAGTGCAGCTGCCAGCATGCAGAAATTTGGAGGACGCCCACAAACACCCACCCTGAAACCCAGCTATGCGGCACTGCATCACATGGATGACAGCAAATATCCACTGTGTAAGAATTAGTGATTCTTGCTGGTATGCCCTCGTCCCTCTGCTCCCGCACTAACAAATACAAGCACCTCATATGCAGCTGTCCGCCTGTGGGATCTACGCTTTTGCCCTGGTCAATACCCTCCACAAGCAGGTCCTGATACAAAAGGTGGCTCACCCATCTAGAGAGGGGTGAATGATGCTGTTTTGAGCACCATATTTTAAGCGCTGATTGTGGAATCGGACATTGTCAAATCAATCCGGGGCGGGATTGCGTGGGGCTGAAAGCTAGCCACCTGGCGAGCCCACATTCATTTTGTATATCCCTGCTTGACTGTAGTGGAGGTATTGACAGCTGCTGCACATGAAATTGCGCTTCGATCACGCCACATGCGCATCGAGTCCATATCCTTGAATCCCAGGCCTGCCGTCTTTTGAGCTGCTTTTGCTCGGTGGTGATTCTATTGCACTGTCCTGGGAAGGACGCGTCAAGCGACATTCGGATGCACATCCAATCTTTTTCTTTGTCCTGCATACGCGTTGTCGTCTCGGCCTCGCTGGTGCTGTGTCGAGGGGGAAGATATCAGGCAGGTCGGTGTGGTAGGGCGCAGCCTGATCGGTGAGTCGATGCCGACTCACTCCTGATGTTGCTGCTCTGATGATGGCGCTGGATGCCCTGACTAGGAGCGCGAAGCGCGCCAGCTGTTGCGTCCGGGAAGGTAGAACCGGCTCAGCAATATCCGAGGTGGTTTTGGTTGCCCTGCGCGGTCATGTGACAAGCCCTGGTCACACACAGAGGCGCTTCTCCTTCCTTGCATGTCTTCATAGACTCGACGCCTGTCATCAGAGACTAGATGATGCTGCACAGGGAGGCGTCATGTGTAGCCAAGAGTTGAAGGAGGCACTCGAGGACGGTGTGGCGCTTTGTAGGAAGTGCATCAATCAGTCGGATGCCAGTACCCGATCTACTGCTTTATTTGCCCTCCAAATACTGTGTGGTCCTGGATTGCAGTATCGGGGACTGACGCAGGCAGGGGTGCATTGTCAGCAGACCTCGACAACATCAGAAGGGAACCACAGAGAGCCTGATATGATGTATCAGGAGCAGCATGTGAGGGGGGTGCCTCACCGCAGCAGGGGCGGGGATCTGTCAAAATAGGAGCCAGATCAGGTGGAGCCCATGAGGGCGCCCACAGCAATCTCGCGACGCTGCTGCTCCAGCTTCAGCTCCCTGCGCAGCTGTGCGTTCACCTCGCGCGCCTGCACAGCGCAACAGCATGCCTCACGCTCGTCGCTGAGCAGGCACGACAGCATGCCTCACGCTTGTTGCTGAGCAGGCAGGACAGGCTGCCTCAGGATTTAGCGTGAGTGTACAGGTCTGGCTGACAGCCGCAGCAATGTGAGTCCTCAGACCGAGCTGCCGGTATAAATCCCATAGACAGTGGGCGGGTCTGCTTGAGACAACGCAGGACTTAGGGCCTACGCCTCAGCGCTTCCAGACCGAGGAGAGTATCTGACCCCTTACCCGAGGAGACAGCACATAGTGCAGGAGCTTCCAGTCTTGCATTTTCATGGTAAGATATGCGGGGGTGGAGACAACATCAGAAATACGCCTTGTATTGCTTTCTACCTGCAGAAATGACTCAGAGCAGACCCTGCAAGATGTGGGGAAAGAGCAGGCTCAGAAAGTAGGCTTAGAATGAAGGCGCACCTTGACAAGCTCTGCGCGCAGCTTCTCCTCGCCCAGAGTGGCGATGTCAATCTCTGGCTCAGCCTCGGGCTCAGTCTCAATGCTGCTGGCGCTGCCAGCAGTCAGAGCGAGCTCCTCGCCTACTAGCAGCCAGGCAACGCCTTTAACCATGCCGTCACCCCAACACTGCTAGCATGCAGAAATCCACTGTGGGCAAGCACTACTTCTCTTCGACCTTTCCTACGATGTGCCTTCTTGGGCTTACATCTCTCTATCCTTCTGTCTGCACCGCCCTGAACCAAAGCCTCCTGGAGCAATAATCTTGCCACTGCCATCATGATCGTCTTTCCCCTTGGAAAAGCTTGCATATTCAGAAGTGATGTGTTATGTGAACACTCATGCCACTCAGGGTTGCTATACAGGGTTGCTTTTTTGGATCAAGAGCTGAGGCATGGAGACCATCAGGCTGACCTGGTCCAGGTGACTCCAGGGATCCAGACCTTGTGGCGGCCAGGGATCCGGATTTTGTTGCTGCCAGCTTGCAAGTCAGGCTGCGCAGGCGCTGCTGCAGAACTCTCACCTGTCACGAGACATCATGCGAATCACAAGAGGCATGTGGAATCATAGCTCCTAAGAGCCTGCGTAGCCCTCTACATTTGCCCGATCCTTGCCTACAACGCCCCTCTCAATGCAGCAAAGTCAATGGCGAGTGCGATGGACAGGTGGGTGCAGGTTTCCTAGATTCCACACCATCAGCACCAAAAGTAGTAACTCGGTGTAACTCTGTCTGGGCGTCGCTGGCAATCCGCACGGGCATTGAAGAGCCTCAAGATGCATTCCAGCAAGCGCTTTGGCCACGTTCATTGCACGAATGGGTGGCACCGGTCAGCGACATGATTCCCCCTACCTCCTCAATAGCGCCACTGGAACCCTGGATCGGATACATCGCCGGCATGGCAGGCGGCAGCAGTCCACATGCAGTGATGAACTCGAGCGCCATCTCTGCAGCTGCGTGCTCAGCGGCCTTCTTCGCCCGAGCCACAGCGGTGAACGACTTTTGCTCGTACCCGCCGTGCGGTGAGCTTAATGCCGGAATGGTGAGATGGCAAGTAAATTTGGGGCTCGCGGGTGGCGGAGGGCCGTCTTCTATCATAAATACCGGGGTGCCTCCGTGCACCTGTGAGGCAACACCTCGGATCACTCCGCATAGCAAGGGAAAGGATCACCCGCAAGCACCTGGGCCGCGATCGCGGCAATCTTATGGCATTATGAAGTGACCTGGGCTATTCTGCAGCTGCAGCAGTCAAGGTGCTTGCAGTAATAGGCGAGGGGGGCAAAACCTGGTGGAACTCATGCAGGGCCGACTTGGGAAAGCGCGGAAAGTACTTCGTCTGGCCCCAGCGGCTCATGGCTGCTCCCTCAGGACGCTTCCTCTTGATGTTAGCCTCGACCGCAATCATCAAGGTGAAGCGTGCCTGCAGATGGTGGACATCATGCGAGCCAGGCTATAGTGCCCATGTGCTGAGTAACTCTTTCTGAAGTTACATTGGCATAACGACTCCTCCATTTTAGAACCTCCCGTACTTTTCTGGGACGATGAGAGGCCACGTCTGTCAGTCATGTGCAGATGCGCATCACGTGCGGGTCGTCACCGGCTCCGAGACGAAGGCACCGCTCTTTGCGCGGGGGCGCACAGATCCTGACTGATTCAGTTGTTTAAAAAGGGTTGTTTGTATGTGCTTCCACTCCTCCTCCGCAGACAGCATTCCTACAGCCTCAGGCTGACTTTAGAGCCTCGCTGGTTGTGCTCGGGTGTAACAGAGGTAGATGAAGGCACACTGAAACCTAATCAGGGACACCGTTCTACGACGTTATTACAGCATCGGTACCCTAGACACCTCTTTGTTCACGCTTGGGCAGGCTGACTCATGACTCGAGTGGCGCCTTCCTGTAGGCCTCCGCCAGGAGATGTGGAAGGGGCCGTGATGAGACGTCTGCCGACCCGCGCAGAGGGTACTCACGCCTGATGTAAGTATACTAATGCGGGCTCGAGGTAGGCGGCAAGACTAAGCTGTCGCGGAACACCGCGTGATGCATATTGTCACCTCAGAGGCCACCTTCACCCCTAGGGGCCTGGCACCTAACACGACGATCTTAGGGACAAGAGTCGTACAGGCAGTGAATAGTAGGGAGCTGCAAAGCCAGCCGCTTTGGCAAGCTGCAGCAGCGACGTTCACTAGTGTGTATGCAACTCATCTGGGAAGATGCATATGCTGGCTCTAGCCACAATAAGCAGCTTCATAGGGCCTTCAAGTGGACAGCACACTCACTGCAAGGCGATGGGCAGGTGCTTATGTAAAAACGGTGGCACACCATGATGTCACCCAGCATGCATCTGACAGAGCATTGAGCATTTCAGCCTTTTACAGGACAGCCATCTACAGCTGTTGTTTCCTACAACAGGCTGTCAGGATAGCCATGGCACTGAACGCTCTTGTATGACTGTCATCCTACTGGGCTGGTCACTTTGCTTTCTGCACAGCAAGCCAACGCAGGCCCCTACACCGAGAATGCTCAACTTGACCTCATCCGATGAGTCGTCGGCTCTTTGCGCTGTACTAGGCGGGAGAAACTATCCCTAGTGCTGTTCAGCTGCAGCATGTCAAGGAGTGAGTACGCACAGTGACTCCTGGTCTCAAGCAGAAGTCAGGCTGGTCCTGGCGTCATGTGCACCATAGCGCACGCGCCAGCGCGTCTTGTACAGTACTGGCATGACGAGCCCACTAATCAAATGTCAACCAAATAGATGGACTGTACCGATACACTAACCCACTGCAACAGACGGTGCGTTGGCCCCTCCCTCTAGAGGCAGGCCGGAGACCTGCCGGACAGCCAGTGCACAGACATTGACTGCCCGCACTAATCTATGACAGCTGTCCCTTGGCAGCGACGGGCTGCAAAGAGCTCAGACTGACCGAAGCCGCAGGCCCGAAACAAGGCGCATGCCGCTCCTCCGCTCTACTTGCCACTCCTCAGTTGGCATTTAGTGCTTGCCGTTGTACGTTCCAGAGGCGGCTGCTGTAGCTGTGGCGCCCTTTGTGGCAGGCTTTGCGGCAGCCTTCTTGGCTGGGGGTGGGGTGGCGGGGTAGCCCACGACGACCTGGGGACCGATGTTGATCAGCCTGGGGTACACGAGGATACCTGCACAGGCATTCGGTCCATCAGTGGCTTGCACACACAGGCTGCACACTCTGCTTGTGCCCTTAACACACTCAGGGAGCTCAGCATAGCAACTCTGAGGAGGCCAGATACCCGTGACACAGCTTTTGCAGTGGCCCGAGCGGTTTGGTACACATGCTGCCATGCACCGGGGCTAGACACAGTCAGGATACTCACAAGATGACAGCAGAGGTAGCACACACGGCAGTCCTGTCTGTGGGAACGACAGGGGGGCTTCAGGTGCAGTGCCGAGGCGTACCGGTGGGGGCAACGTTGAGGCCGACGGGCTTGATCTTGATCAGCGCTGGCTGCACCTCGATCAGCTTGGGTGTCACAGCGATACCGGCGTCGGTGGTGGTGTATCCACGGGGGTTAACCACGATGAGCTGGGTGGAGATGGAGATTCCAGTGGCTCCCTGGGAGAAGAAGCACGGCCTGCGCAAGGTATTCCAAGTCTGTCAGCGCCTGATGTGCAGCCCTGGGTGCACTCAGCATACTTGCCAAAACCCAGTAACCCGTCGTGGGCAGTATCCAGGGCACGCTTGCCCTATAAAAGACATGAGCAACGAGCAGAACGTGATGCAGGCGCTGTGTGATTGAGGCAGAGTGTGAGGAAGTTGATGGTAGCGTAACCATGAGCAGAGATGATGCAAGCTGGCAGGGTTGGAAGCCAAGCGGGAGCAGAGGCTACCTGTATGAGAGGACCTGAGCACCCTGGTTGATGGGCACGTTGGCTCCTCCAAGCTTGAAGTATGCGGGCACTCCAGGTGCGTACGGCTGCCTGGCAAAGGCAGATCCGAAGAAGGCGGTGGTGTTGGCCTTGCCGATGGGGTCCTGCAGGCATCGCAATCAGCTGTCAGTCCCTTTCCAGCACAGGTGAGCAGGCCCTTGACCATTCTCAATGCACTGCGCTTGTTCACAGCAGAACACGCTAATACAGTGGGGGCTGCGACTGCGCAAGAGCCTGACAGGACATGTCAGGTTAGATGCAAAAGCACAATTGCTGCTTCATGTGGCTTAACCTATCCTCACCCCATAAAGAGCGCAGCCAACCACGGGGGCACATGCATGACTGCTACCAGGCGCGATGGTTCCATGGTGAAAATTGCAGGCATGCATGCAGGTTGCGATGCTCGAGGAGGGGGTACGCGCCTGCAGAGAGGGAAGCGCCTTGAAGGCGGCATCCAGCTGGGGGCCCAGAGGATTCTCTATGAGCTGGTTGACGATGTTGTTGGGGACGGGGTCGGGGTGGGCCGAGGAGATGATGTTGGCGTAGTTGGTGTTCTGGTTGAGCAGCGTGCCGATGGGGTCGGGGATGGCAGGCGTGGCCAGCGACTGGAAGCTGGATGTTCCGGCTGCACAGGCGCACAGCACAGTCAGGGACGCAGCAGACAGTACGACACATGCTGTCAGGGCCACATTTTACACAGGCAGCACAACCTTAGCGAGAAAATTGCAACATGTCATGTGATGGCTGCGCCTCTGACACGCCAAGATACACTGAAGCATGCACGAGGCTTGCGGAAGTTTGTGAGGCATGACATTGCAGCCACACAAAAGTGAATCGGCTGTGCTTGCAGAGCTACAGAGGCATGGCTTAAACTTTCCCAGGAATTGTGTGGGGCTTACTTGACTGCAGGCTGCTCTCTGAGGCGGGTGTGCCGTCAGCGTTGACGGGTGCTCCCAGGGTGAACAGAGCTGTCTGTGCCTGCTGTGCCCAGCCAGCCATGCTTGCGAGCAGGCTCAGGGGGTTGCCCTCGTCCTGCATGCAAGTGCACAGGATGAGCCAAGGGGGGCTGCAACAGGCTCTGGCGAGGTGCTCACAGAGGTCAAGGAGCACCAGAACAGAGCAAGGCAGACAAGGACATTGTGTGAGAAGGAGATTAGACTCACCGTGGCTCCCTCCTGGTTCATGACGCGGTTGGTCTGCTCTTGGAGAAGAGAGTAGATCATGCCACTGTAGTCATTGGGGGTGGTGGGGAGGTATACTCCTGTGGGCTTTACATCAGCTGCTGCGTCCTCTGCATGTGCTCCTGCTGCGAGCAGGCATACTGCCAGAAGAGCTCTGCAAGTGCGTAAAAAGTCCATCAGATGCTTCCGCCCCTAGGTTCACCCAAGTCAGGCAAGTATAATACTTTGCCCTATAGTGGCTTCTACCAACACCGCATTCCCCTCATGGGTACTCTGAGCATTCAAGGTAATGACAAACATTGCTTCATCAGTGCGTGCGGCCGCCCAGGAGCTGGCTGCAAGGTGAAGGCTGTAGCACAGCATCGCAGATTTCAAACTCAACAAGACCACAAAGGACGCCTGAAGGCATCCATGCCTCACTGAGGACCTTTTTTGCTGACTATATCATCGCTGCACTTGCTTGCTGAGGCTGTCCGGCTTGCTTGCCGACCCACTTTGAAAGTAAATCCAAACTGCAGTTGAACAGCTGAGGCTCACCCGGACAAACGAAGCCCTCTGAACGCCATTGTATTAGTCCCCGCCTGCAAGAAGGAGAAAATTGCATCATGCTTCCGCCGCCGTCCAGTCTGAACAAAGTCTATCTTGCTACCCTGGTTTGTAGATTGCGTTCACTGCCTTCGCATGACTGCCACCCCGGCGTCACGCTGAGCCCCATGCAGCGAGCTGGTGGCTACTACTTGCTGGATGGCACCACACAGCGAGCTGTCGACCCGCAGGGGAAGGTCGGACCAGCCCCAGCACCGCACCTGTCGTGTACGCCAAGACCCCAGGCACACCGCGACGCCGAGCAACTCACAGGCTCCGCCCTCCTTCCTGTGAGCTCACGAACCAGGAGATCCCGCCTGAAGAGCTGTTGCTGGCAGAGATCTGTGGTGAGCTTCAGAATTTTGCTGGTCAAAGGGAGCCCTTACTTTGTGCCTCTGGCAAGGGGTTTTAAAAAAGATTCTCCATGCTCTCCCCTGCTGCCCCTTTCGCTTCTCCAGCAAATCCTTTCGCGAACACAAATCTGGGCTCGAGCACACACTGGCTTTGCCGTTGCCGTTTGTGTCTCCTCTGGTCACACATCAGCAAGTGTAGGCAGGCAGTGGGGTGAGGCAGAGCTCGCCGTGTCAGACGCCAGGTGCGAGATTCCAACCTTAAGCAGCCAGAATGAGGGTTCAGAAGCTCATTCACGGGCTGTAGCATCGCTGACACCCCTCAACGAATGGGTCAATCCGTCCGCTGCGCTGTCCGCGCACGGCTCTGTGTCCAGCTGCTCTGAGCGTGTTCAAATCTCGGACCGAGGTTCTGTGCAGAAGGCGTCGCTGCACCACTGAGGGCTTACAGGCAGCTTGTAGAGCAGCAATCAGGGACATTGTGCAAGATCTCACCACTCCTGGCGGCTTGCGCAGGTGGCGTAGGAACAAGGCGATGGCTCTCTCTAAGACCCTCTTTCTGGGGTAAGCCCCGGACTCTGCTGCAGAGGCGGCGAGAGTGTCAGTCACGTATATGTTCAGGACGTTGTTGAGCATTCAATGAGCTTATAGATCCGCTAAGGGCCAGCATATGGGGACTTGCATATTCCAAGATGGGCACCTCAGTGTGGCATGCATTATGGCTGTCACAGGGATGTTGGGAGACGGTCATGCTCACACGATGGACTCTCAGCATGGCGTCAGCCTTTCGATTCTGCGTGAAGCCAACTTTCCACTCTGGGTACTGATTGTGGCTTGTTGGCCTATGCAGGGCAACCTGCCTTCTCCTAGCATGCACAGCATTCGCAGCAGAGTCTACAGAAGAGACACAGAGGACAGCCTCGCTGCTGATGCCTCAGACTGAGGCAGACTACTCCAACTTCATCACAACACTCATGGACTCCCAGCACAAGATGCTCACGTCAATCCACGGAGTAGACTCCCCACAAGTGGCCCTTTCGTCCACTCTGCTGGACCTGCAGGGGTCGGTGAGACTCTGCCTCCATTCGCCCCTCTTGTTACCGACCTGACGTGCCACAATGAAGCCCTTGACACCAAGGTGTACAGGAGTTGAACCCGTGCAGACTTGGTTCTTGACTGGTCTACAAGTTGATTTCTCAGAGGTGTGTAGAGCCTCAAGGTATTGCTGGTGTTGTTGCTGATGAGCACATTTGGAATTGCTGAGCTTGCTGCAGGACTGTAGACCAGGACATGGTGAGGTATGTTGACATGTAGCTCAGGTCTGAGGGACGTGAGGCATGTGCTGACATGTCATGGGTGACTTGCAGATCGCTGGCCTGATGACCAACTTGACCGCAGAGTACACCAACTTCCTGAACTTCCTCACAACAGCCCCATCAGCCTTCAACGTCTTCAAGAACGATGCCACTCTGCTCAATGCTCAGCTCAACGCTGTAAGTCCCTACGTCTGTCCGTTCATGATCTATACGACATCACATGCCTACCAGAACGTTGATGTCACATGCACTTGGATCTTCTTTATGCACAGTCAGCATGCATCGGCTGCTAGTGGCCTAGGGACTATGAGCAGTCCCCAAGCCATGACTGATCATGATTCAGCAGTAGAGCCTTCCAGCAGCGTAAGCTCTGTGCGCCCTGGCATAACTGAGAGGCAGACAGCTGACTCTGGTGTTGCGTGCGCAGACCATCGCAGCTGTGTCACCCAATGCCGCCAAGCTGATCACGCTGGGAACGCCAGCCTACGTGCAGAACGCTCCCTTCACAGTGGGAGCCACCACCACCGGAATCGGAGCCTCAGAGCAGTTCTTCAACGTGGGCCCGTGCCTGATCACCTTCGCCGAGCAGGGAATCAACATCAACCCTCTCCTCATCCAGATCTCCCCCCGTCTCATCCAGAACGATGCTATCGGCATCCAGATTCAGCCTGAGCTGATCACCGTCGATCCTACCCTCATCAACGTTGGTCCTAACGGTGCGCGCCCGTCTGGCAGACTTCTGACGCCAAGCCTGCATGCACTCTCAAGATGATGTGCCTGACTTCTGTGCTATCGGTGCTCTGTCTGCCTTTCCTGGACTGCATACGGCTGCGCCTTGTCAGTGCCGCAGCCTTCTGCCACTGCAGCTTGTCATGCGCAGTCACATGCCGTGCAGTCGGAGGTCATGCATGACACATGCGCTGCTATAATGCACAGCGCCTGACATGTGCCTGAGCAGCTGGTGCTCGCTGCAGGACTCAACGCATCGCCCACAAACGTCCAGGCCTCGCCCATCTTCATCAACGTGTCCCCCACCGTCAAGGTCATCCCCAACAGCAACAAGGTGCCCACATACGCAGCCAACATCGCCATCAAGCCCAACCCCGACCCAGGAAGCGTCACCAACGAGTTCGGAAAGGTGCTGCCCCGGAACCTCGCTCTCTTGATTGGCTGCCCTCTGTGGTGATGTACCTCCTGTGTGCTGGCAGACAGCAGCAACAGCGCAGGATATGCTCTGCCTGCCGCAGGATGACGGCAGACTCACAGTTCTGTCACGCTGATGCTTTCCAAGGAGTAGGGCTGAGGCAAGACTGGGAATGCATGAGGGGTCTGTACCCTGCCAGTACTGCACATTTACAGCGGTCTTTAACAGCAGTGACACTGGGCAGGATGTCTGTGTACCCAGCCAGAGGGGCACCACACACAAAGAGCCCATGTTTGACAGCATTTTAATTCTCTTGGATCTCCGTGCAGGTTGTAGCTCAGGCGCCCCCAGCCCCCGGAGCTTTCAGCGGAAAGCACTGAGCCAATTGCTCGCCGCCAAGCACAGTCCCAGTAGTGAAGTAGTGTCCCGGAGCGCCTAGTCCATCCGTCCTATTTGATTCAGCCAATTGATTGGGTTCTGTACAACCGGCCAGGCAGGGTGTTGGGCAGCGACGACGCTCTGTGCGCGTCGATGCGCTGCTCAAAGCATGCATGCATCCGGTTTCTCCCGCGCTCACGGCACACATGCAGCCTGCCGTGAGTGCAAGGCGCTCGGCCAGGGGGTTGCCGGTAGGGTTCCCCAGGGGAGTGAGCATGCGGCAGACAGAAGCCCTGGGTGTCATATCATAGAGCGCTTCCCTGCGCTAGCGCCATAGACAGTGCGTCTATAGTAGTCTGAGGTTGCTCCGCCTGGCGAGTAAAGTGGCTGTGAGGGTTGGTAGTAGCTCGGGCTGGTCTTGCAGGATCAGCTGCAGCAAGCATGCTGATCGCTAGCCTGCCACCTGGTGTCCTGTAGCTGTCACTCCTGCTCGCATGAGTGTGAAAGGTGCAATGCGTGCACAGAGCATGTTTGTGCAGTGCAAAGTAAACACTGATGACCAAAATGTAAGAGACTTCACTGCCAAGCATGTGTCTCACTGGCGCTCAATTCTCACTCGCAATCACACTCACAGTCACTGCCATTCCTGCATGATCCATATGCTGCAACTGCAAAATGCTGGTCCAGAGCCCTTCCTCCTGTCAGGCCACCCTTTAAATCTTGGTATCTGTTTAGGCAACTCGCATTGAGGAAAGTATGAATGGTTACTTCGCTAGATTAAGGAAGGAAGACTCCAGGTTGTGATAGCTAAACACCGAATAAGATAGAGCTGGAGATACATCTAATTTGTTGCCGCAGCTGACTCGGAGGCCGTGCATTGCTCACCTGCCTTTCTTTGTCTTGGGAATCATATCGCCAGAGAGCCCCCTTTACCCGAACAGCGCTTCGAGAAGAATATCCTTGCTATAAACAAGCAGACGTGATGTGATTGATCCCTCATTTTGCGCTCGATGAGAGCGAAGTCAGGCGCAGTCAGTACCTTTCATCTCAGTCATCCTTCAGCAACTCAGCATGTACAGACACACTGCTTTGCACGGCATGTAGAACTTCACATGGCACATACGAATGACCGCAGAGGAGCAAGGTTTCGCGGTGCTCCCGTCCTGAGCATGAAAAACCAGAATTCCACAGCTATCAGGCAAGCACTAACTCCCCTCACAGCCCCAGGAACCTTAGTGTGCTGGGACGCTCGTCATCCTTGTCTGCATGGACTGACCTCTGACCTTGCTGTGCAGTGATGTGGGCCTTCCCAGGGCTGCTGTGCTGGGCGTGCTAGGAGGCGGCCAGCTGGGGAAAATGCTTGCAGCAGATGCAGTGAGCCTCCAGCTTCCACACCTGGGCACTCATTCATGCCACTGAATGCACAAACACAGAAAAGGCACTTCGCCCAATGCTAGAGCTTACTGCATCATCTTAGTCTCGAATACAGTCTATTCTGTGCAGGCTCGGATGGGGATCAACATGGAAGTCCTGGACCCCACACCTGACTGTCCTGCATCCAGGGTGGCCAAGCACACCCTGGGAAGCTTCAAAGAGCCGGAGTCAATCAGGTGGGGGTCTGCCCAAGGTCCCAGGCAGCCGGGGACGTTTTGGTCCAGCATGCATCGCATAGATGAGGATTGAGCAAGCCATAGCTGCATGCCATGCACATCTGTCAGATGCCATAAAAACTCGAGGTGCTGCTGAGAGATCAAGAATTTCGGATTGTGCGCAGGAGCTTTGCGCAAGGGGTGGACGTTCTCACTGTGGAGATAGAGCACATTGACGCCAAGGCGCTGGAGGATGTGATGCAAGATCTCAGCATAGATGTGGAGCCAACACCTGCCACCCTACGGCTCATACAGGCGGGTTCTCTGACTGTAATATATCACTTGATGCTGGGACCGGAACCACTGTCCTCATTTGCAAATCTGAGCTGATGTGCATGCTCAGAGTGTTCCATCTGATGCTGATGTACTGCAGTACAAGGCTCCTACAGAAGCAGTCCTCCGCCACGCAAGGATTGCTGCTTCAGAGTCGTTGCCTGCAGCACAGCCCCCTCAGATTGTCTGTAGCGGGTCAACATTGGTCGCTTCCACAAAGTAAGGGGTCCAAATTAACTCTGGGGTGCACTAACCTGCTACATGCTCAGCTGAGGCTTCCTTGCTGCAGGACAAGCTCCTGCAGAAGCAGCACTTCCGCAGCGCTGGAGTGCCAGTGGGAGACTTCTGCGGTGTGGAGGATGCAGCCGCGGTGCAGTCTGCTGTGGAGCAGTTTGGGACACCACTCATGCTGAAGGCCAGAAGGTACAGCAAAACTAGACACACATCTCAGCAGCACAAGCTAGCTAAGGTACAGCGGAGCACGCCATGGCTTCAGTAGCACACATGATTGAAGCATTGTGCGGAAGGTCTGACTCGCTACGGAAGGTCTGACCCGCTGTGTATCTCTGCTGCAAAGCTGACTGCATAGGGACTCTACGAGTGAAACAATAACACCAGGTGTCACCAGCCAGGCAGGCCGGCAGCTGCCTTCAAGTCATAGCAGCTGTGCCATACGTTTAGTGGCTGATGGGGCTTGGGCGCTGCCCATGAAACTGTTCATGTGTGTGCAGGGGTGCTTACGATGGCAGAGGGAACGCTGTGGTGAAGCATGCCTCAGATATCAAGGCCGCGATCTCCAGCTTGGGTGGCGTGGAGCATGGCCTGTACGCTGAGCGTTGGGCACCCTTCGTCAAGGTGATCAGTACCTCCATACGCTGATGGCGGTCTGGCCTTATCACATTGTGCGTCTGGCTCAGGGCTTTGCAGTGCAGTGGGCGCTCAGAAAGCATAGGAATGTGAAACCATCATTGTGCATCTGCATGACCATGGCAGCTGCCTCACCTGCCTGCACCTCTGCTTTGTATCCCGACCCCAACACTATGCAGTCTTCAATAGGCCCCCAGCAGTCTGAGGAAAAGAAAAGAAAGGAGCTTACTGGAAGGGGCAAAGGAATCTACTAATCCACGGGCAGCAGTGCCAGATGTGTCAGCCAGTGAGAGACAGCCAGGCGACCCATTATGCAAAACCTTGCACAATGTGGCTGCCTGTTGCGCCATGCATGCACATTTGCAGCCATTGGTGCCCACATCCAGACCCCAGCATTCCACAGTGAGTTTTTGGGTGGCAGGAGCTGGCAGTCATGGTGGCCAGGTCGCGCGAGGGGACCACCAGAGCATTCCCAGTGGTGGAGACGATCCATAGGAACAGTATCCTGCTGGTCACGGAGGCACCTGCCCATGTGCCCGAGGATGTCCAGCAGCGGGCCCGGGAGGTTGCCGAGAGCGCTGTTGCCTGCCTGGACGGTAAGCTGCTGAGGCTTTATGACACCATGGCGCTTCCAGCCTCGTGGCAGGTGCTCTTTCAGACCTCTTTGTGTAGCAACTGTGGAGAGCGCTGTTGCCTGCTTGGGCGGGGATATGCCGAGCATGTCATGACTTCATGACATTATCATAGACATAACCTTGTGAGTATGCGACGTGATATCACTGCTACAGGGCGGCTGCTCACTTGAGGACTGATGTGTGTCGGCTGTATGTCTCCTACTCTGATGGCTACCACAGCCCTTTCCTGGGCTTCTCAGTGGATGCTACATCCAGATGTAGCAGTCCTGCTCTTGCACATCCCAACAGCGAAGATTCCTGGGAGAGGCCTGGTGCGAACCTGGGGAGAGCTGACAATGCATCTGACTGCCACATCCAGTTTAACATCTCTGCAGGGCTCAGCCTGAGAGAGGCTGCTGCCGTACGCAGGAGCTGGAGTGTTTGGCGTAGAAATGTTTCTGCTTGAGGATGGGGAGATCCTGCTAAATGAGGTGGCCCCCCGGCCGCACAACAGCGGGCACTACACCATCGAGGGCTGCGCCACGAGCCAGTTCGAGCAGCACCTCCGGGCAGTCATGGGCTGGCCCCTGGGCTCACCGGACCTTATAGTCAACTCCTGGTGCGTCCCTGAAATTGTTTCGCCAGCACTGCAGGACAGTTCTGCCACATGAGCTGACCTTCTCGTGACCACAAAGAGCGGCAGGGAGAACAGAATCAGTGGCCATGCAATGCATAAATTCATCTCTGAGGACCTTCGACAGCTGAGGAAGTGCATGGATCTCCATAGGCTGAGTGCTCTTCTCTGCTGTGCAGCATAATGCTGAACATCTTGGGAGAGGCAGATGGTGAGGAAGGGCTGCAGAAGGCGCACGAAGTGATGGCCAGAGCATACTCGGTAAGCCCCTGTTTTGGGCAGCATACATGACACATCTTCAGCTGACTGCACACCTCAAGTCTGCCATAGGAGGGGAGATCCCTGCAGGGGATGCTGTAAGGAAGACGTTCCGTGTTGCAGGTAGCAGGGGCATCTGTGCACTGGTATGGCAAAGCAGAGGTGGCGCTGCAGAGGAAGATAGGCCACGTCACCATCACCGCCCCCGACAGGCAGACTGCCTTGGCAAGCCTCAGTCAGATCGACTCAGAAGCAGCAGCGGCTCTCAGCGAGTCAACAGGCACGCCCCAGTCCCTAGTTGCAAGCTCTCACTACTGATGTTGCTTTCGTTGCCCAACTCTCTGTCATGCCACTCAAGCTTTGCACTCTGAGCACTGCAAATTGCCAGCGCCACTGCATGGCACAACAGGACGTGGGATGCCTTAAGCACTCGCCAATGCTGTGGTGGTGCATGCAGATGGGGGAGAGGCAGGCTCATCAGCTCCCCAGGTGGGGATTATTATGGGGTCAGACTCGGATCTGGCCACCATGAAAGCAGCGGCTGAGGTCCTCAGAGACTTCAGCATCCGGGCTGAGGTGACTGTGGTATCAGCGCACCGCACGCCTGACAGGATGCTTGATTATGCCAGGTCAGCGCACACGCGAGGCGTGAAGGTGGGTACACTGTCTGGGAACCCCTTCCGATTTAGTTTCACCCCATGAACAGACCTCTGACTGAGACTGTTCTGAGATAGAAATGACTGGATCCATCAATGCAAGCAGCAAGGGTGCATTTTCACAGCCATTAGTGGGGCTGCAGCGGGGTTCACACACCTTTGTTGCTGGTGATGTTTGATGACACCTGAAGCACGCTTTGGAATGGGTCCCGGGCTGACAATGTGGGACAAGACAAGGGGTCTCCTAATGCACGCTTTAGAATCCTGTCAGTATGGGCCCTGGGTTGGCAATGTAGGACCAAGAACTGGGCTCTGCGCAGGTGATCATAGCTGGAGCAGGGGGAGCAGCGCACCTGCCAGGGATGGTGGCAGCCCTCACGCCCCTGCCAGTCATTGGCGTGCCAGTGAAGCCCGCTGGCGCTCATCTGGATGGCCTTGACGCCCTCCTGTCCATTGTGCAGGTAACATCTCACCCTTGGTCTCACGTGCGAAACTCATGGGTACACATCCTGCAAGTGAAATTGCCGCACAGGGCTTTCCTTTCACCTGACCACCAAGAAGAGTGTACGCAGCAGCACGCAGTACGTTTGCAGTCCGCCCAAGGTGCTTGGCGCCTGGTGTGCGCTGCATGGCTCATGAAGCGCCCCTCATGAGAAGCTGGGACCCATGAGCAAGCCGCGCACTTGCTGGCCGGGCAGCATTCGGGTGACTCATGCTTATGGTGCTTTCCAGGCAGAGCGATTGTCAACTCTATCATAATGATAGAAAGAACGTGTGCAGATGCCACGAGGAGTGCCTGTTGCGACTGTGGCTATTGGGAATGCGGCCAATGCTGGCTTGCTGGCAGCGCGCATCATTGGCGCGCACGAGCCCGCCATGCTGCAGCAGATGCTTGACTACCAGCAGGGCATGAAGAGCACTGTGCTGCAGAAGGCTGCCAGACTGGAGCAGGAGGGCTGGGAGAGCTACACATTGTGAAGGTGGCATGACAAGCCAATGGCTTTGCCTGAAGTCGAAGCAGAATGTTAGAGGTACACAAACGCATGCAGATAACAACCCTCCTTGCAGCCCTTTGCGCAAGTGGCTTCTCTCACCCCAGGCCACAGAGGTTCTGTGACAGAAATGCACGAAGTAATCAGGATTGCTATTAGACACGTGCACTTGAACACGAATTCAATGCATGCTGAGCTGCCAAAGCTCATTGCAAAGACATCACAGGAATTGTGGGCAGATACACAGAGCACCGGCTTACAAAGAGGGGTCTATGCCCTTGGTGAATAACATCATAGCCCTTGCACTGGAGCTGTTCATGTACAGTGATATCATATATACACCAGCACTGCACCCAACTGAAGCTCCCACTGCATCCCTCACATATCACTGCATATAGGGAGCCCAACACAATACTGTACAACAGCAGTTGTTAACTCAACAGACACACGAGTATGCTGTGCCTATACAGAGAGCTCCGGGGATCAGTTCCAGTAGCACAACTTCGTCAACATTCTCAGCTGCTTGTTTGAGCTGTGTTCTTACTGCCCAAAGCTTATGCGATCTTATCACAACAAAACAGCGTGTTACGCTACTCTTCAGTGCTGCACCTCTGCTGAGGCAGAGCGTGTTGTATACCCGTCTGCATGGGCAGGCTCTGCGTACTCGCAGCTGTGCTTCCGCTTGCGCGAGCCCTGCCTCTGCAACGGACCCACTGCCCTTGCGGGGGAGCTGTCTGCTGCCCCCTGCCCGGCAGTGCCCGTCCATTGCCCGGAGCCGCCCTGGCTCTGCAGGGCAGCGTCTAGAAGCGCCCGGTACGCTGCGGCGCCTGTCGAATCACCAGCTGCGCAGCAGCTCGGCGCATGATGCTCCGGCGTGGCCTCAGCTCCAGGCGCGTCCACACCTTCCATCTCTGCTCTGTGGCCCACCTGTGCCCGCAACACACACACTGATGAGAACAACGCCTCACAACAGGCATGCCACAGTAAGGATGACTCATGGCGCTGGACATGGCCCGCCTGTGCCTACAACATGTCACTGGTGAAAATAATGCACCATAACAAACATGCCGCAGTAAGTTTCATTCATGGCGCGGGAGAGCTGTCTTGCTCCAGGTGCCATGCCAGACAGAAGAGCAGTCCAGACAACACCTTCCTGCTGCATCACTACGCATGCCATTATGCACAAGCTCAGGAGGTCGGAGGGTGCATGGTGGGGAGGCTGCACCTGGCTGCGCGGAGAGCCTACAAAGCCTGGCTGCTGTGCGTGGCTAGTAGCTGCGGGCAACTGGGGCGCCTCTTCTAGAGGCTGAGCTGCGCTCTCTGTGGGCTTGCTGCTCACACACACAGTGTCCGCTGCATTTGCCTGCAGCGCAGAGGCTCACAGGTCATGGAATGACACCAGAGAGAGCAAGACAAATAAGTGATGGGTCAGTGCAAATCAGGCATACTGTGTCCGCCACATCTGCCACTACTGCAGTCCTCAGCAGTAACACAATGTGACCTGAGTGGCTAGGCAACATATCAGATCTGGAGCAAAGACACAAAACGTCCTCTTGGATTTGGCTGCCTGGCATGCTATGGCGCTTGGGAAAACTTCAAGGCACCACAAGTGATGTGATTCCCCACAACAACAGCAGCTCATGGGTTCTGCATAGTCCCTGTGGGTGAGCAGATGCATTGCTGGTGTCCTGCCAGCTGCCCTTGAAAGGGCTCAAAATATCAGCAAAGGTCTCACCTGGGCATCAGGAAGGCTGCTGACACATGGCTCCACAGCATCGCAGCGGGAGGCGTCCAGAGCTGTGGTGATCACAGTGGTGGCTGGGGAGCCCTCCGAGAGGTGCATCTGCCCGAACTGCACTGCATCGCTGGCCGAGCCCAGGCCCAAGGGCTGCTCCCTGCTCCCGCTCACTTCCAGCCAGTCCCACACCCGCCGCACAACATCCCTGCGCGCAGCACAATCCTGCTGTAAGGGCCCACACTCTGCGCCGATGCAGCCACTTCAGGCTGCCCTCATGAGCATTAAGTGTGCCTTTCCGGACACTGCTAAGAATGAGCATTCACTTTCAGCCAGTCCTACACGCGTCGGACCAACATCCCTGCGTGCAGCACATTCCTGCGGTGAGGACCCTTTATTCTGCACTGATGCAGCCACAAAGCTGCAGAAGCTCAGCTCCTCCCATGAGCATGGACTATGCCTTTCTGGATTTCCTGCAGACAATGCCCATGACAAGAGTGGCAGACTGCTACTGTGTAAGAGTGTCGTCGTTCTGGAGTATGCTGGAGCTGCACCGTCTCGCCCGCTTGTGTCGTGGAGGTCCCGCATCTCCAGAGGAAGCTCCGTGCAGTGACAGGGAGCTTCTGGCCTGCAGGCTGTCTGCTTTCCTCAGGGCTTCTGCCGAACACTCCGGGCCAGTCAACGAGCCCAGCTCCCTTCTCGCTGGGCTCTCGATTGCTACAGCGCCCGCTGAAGCCATCAAAGTTGTACCAGCTCCTGCGCGATGGACAGAGGAGGTAAGATGGCTTAGGTGGCCACACAGCCAGCGCAGAAGCAGAAGGGCGCAGATTGGTGCACCACGAAGGTCTCTAACTTGCAAAGCTGAGCAAAGCCAAGAATGAGTCGAAGCTTCTTCCTTCGTCAGTGGATAAATTGCCAGAAAATGTTTTGCACTTTCCGTACACTTCACAGTACCGGGACCAGCTTGCGGTCGTTTTCAGGCATGCAAGGGCCCCCTAACACTTTCCTAGAAGCACCTGATAGCTGTTGGCACACGATGGACACCCTGCAGAGCTTCTCTAGAGTCGGCCGGCTTCAAAGGTATCCTCTGATGGAAACTCTTTGCTTTTCCCCACAGAACGCCAGCCCCGCGCCGTAGACGTCTCACAACAGTTTATTGTCCTTTGCGTGATATCGAGTGTATCTTAGCTGCAATATCGTGCTGAAACGGCAGAGAGGGCAGGGAAGCCAAGTCAGATGACGTTGGCAGCATCTGCTCATACAGATCGGAAGCTGACACCGCCTTCTACTCATCGCCAATCCTGAAGCTCGCCGTGGTATCAAGGCAGCATTTTATAATTTTTAGGACGCTGCAAGCCTGCCTCGCCCCGCAAAAAGCGTGAGGTGGTCGATCTGCAGAAGGTGGGGAGATCAGATCAGGCGCGCGAGGACCCAGGGTGAACGCAAGCACCCACAGTAGGAGAAAGCAATAAGATAATCACTCAATAGTCTATAGAATTGCCTGCGACACCATCAGCTTGGGATGGGCACAGCCCTCAACAACCTATTTGGGAAAGGGAAGAGCACCTTGACTGGCGACGTCGAGTTCTGGCATGGGGCTGAGCGGACAGGATGGCTCATGAAGCAAGGTAAATACCCTTCAAGCATCTGTTCCGGACATCCGTCAAGCATCCCGCAGACTAGTGGACGTCTTCTCTGAAACCTGCAACCCATAGCAACTGCATAGAGCTTCAGGGGGTGTCTCGCAAGATCCCAGTTGCTGTCTTTGCTCATACAGGGGAGTATATCAAGACCTGGAGGCGCAGGTGTGCAACGGGCCCGTGCATGATCCAGCACCTAGTATGACTTCTCTGTGACAGCAGCTCAGGCGCAGGAGGGTCTTCATCATCATCTGTCTATGCAGGTGGTTTGTTCTGAAGCAGGGGAAGATCTTCTGGTTCAAGTCAGACATTGTCACACCGGTGAGCAATACTCCATTTCATGGATATCACATCTGTCTGATTGTCTCACCTGGGGGCGCAATGCCTTGCATTGCCAGGGCTTCGCGTCATCTGGCTGCGCAGCATCAAGACTCTAATCACTTTGAAACTGAGGCTGTGTCTGGACTGTATGCAGGACTCAATACCCCGTGGCGTCATTGAGGTGTGGCGCAAAGTGACTATGACTTGTGAAATCCCACAGAGATAGACGGGCATGTGCCCTTCGTTCTGCCTAGTGTAATCAGGACATACACATCGGTCTGTGAACTTTCTGCATGCGGCCAATCGATCATGCATGCCTCATCTGATGCCATGTGCAGGTGAATCGCTGCCTGTCCATCAAGGGAGCAGAGGACATACTCAACAAGCCTCATGCGTTTGAGGTGTCAACTACTGATGACAGCATGTTCTTCATTGCAGACACAGACAAGGTGCAATACCCTACAGATCATGTACAGCATATAGCATATAGCATGCATGCTATTGCATCCAAGGTCTTGCACCTCTGTGGTCCATGCACACGTTCTGCTTGCTGTGTGAACCTTGACATGGGCGTCTGCATCACCTGCAAGATCCAAATCAATTACTGAGAAAGTGCAAAGTGCTGGATGGTACTGTGCTCTGTTGGAAGTCTTCGGTGCAATGCTGAGAGCTGTCATGGTCCTGTTGTGAGCTTGCCACACTCCCATGTGTATGCACTGTGCCCTCAGGGTGTGGATGTGCACCCACCCTTGTAATGATGATAGTCATGGGCTGTAAGTGCTGCTTGTGCCATTCAGGAAAAGGAGGACTGGATCAATGCAGTAGGGAGGGCTATTGTGCGCCACTCAAAAAGGTCAGGCATTCCCTCGCATGCTCGATCTTGTCAGTGATGCGAGAGGGGCTGCACTTGTTAGAAACCGCAAACGGCGGTTGTTGTAGCAGTCCTACAGAGACATAAACTGGCAGGGCAAAAGAGCTGACAGGGTGGTGACTGTGCAGCATGCTGGAGCATGATCATGGAGATTACACCTCTGGCTGAGGCATGGACAGACAGTACAGGGAGCAAGCTGCGCAAGCAATGCAAGACGTTGCGAGGCCGGGAAGCGTGCATGGCACAGAGAGGTCTCTCAAGAGCGGCAAGAATTGTATAGAGGAAGTAGATTGAAAGTGCTTACAGTCAACAGGACATGGCCAAGACAAGCACAGTGCTGTGTCAGCTCAGCTGCCGTGTGTGGCTACGACTGCGCAACGCATGCTGAACTTGCCGCAGTACTTGCATCCACTAGCAGCAGCCTCCACATGTAGAGTATATGACGTACAGGGAGGTGTGCATGTTGAGCCACTCTGACAGTGTGGCTTAGAGTCAAGGCCTTGAATATTGGCTTGTCAGAGCCTATTACAAGTACTGGAAGGCACTTACAGGATTGCCCCTGGTTGGAACACCGTGCCTCCCTATATTGAGTTGGATTCAGCCCGAGACAGGCAGAGGCAATGTTGAAAGATTTGAAGCAGACATGAATGCCTGAACAAGAGGGGGCTTTGCACTGGGAACACGATTCAAATACGGTTCAAGAAGTTGTCAAGCATGAAGAGCTGCCGCCAGAGACAAAATGAGAAACACTGCAGTACAGCTGTGATATTATTTGACATGGCCGCAGGGCCCTGCACCCGGGTGCATTCAGGGCAGAAGCATAGCCTTTGTGGTGCTTTCCAAGATGTCATTCAGTGATCTCTGGCAGAGCCACTCTTAAGCAGTGGAGTATGAAGCAGTCTTACAACACATTAAATTGTCACAGTAACAATATGGGTCTGAACCACACCCCGACACATCCACATATCATGAAACACTGCTCTTGTATGGCACAGCTCTGAAGGTGCTAAGTCAGAGACAGACTGCTTGTATAGTCCCGATCCCGTTGCAATTTGCCTGCGAATATACATGACCAAGGATGCAAGGGGAAGATCAGCGCTCTTAGGCTTGTGAGAGGCGATTTGCACGTACGACCTTTGAAAACATTCGGGACATTCTGCTCTTCATGGTTCATGGACTGAGTTTCGACCATGGGCTGCGTGTTTTGCAAGGAGCTGCTCGCCCTCGCAAGCAACCTATTGCACAGAAAGAATCAGCAATGAGCTGCCGCAAAAGGGGAGCAGTCATTTGTCAGGTCACAGGCAACGCCAGCAAGGCTAGTACTGCCGCAGTGCGCAATGCGCGGCAGCTGTCCGCTCTGTCCTCATAGATCACCCAGCACAAGCTGTGCTTCAATTGCAATGAAAGGTGAAGCCCTGCACAGTCACACGGCCACATCAGATACACTGACTGCTCACAGCAACCAAGCAGTTCAAACCTCCTGGCACTAAACGTGGAGAGCAGTATCAGGTGCAGTCTGACAGACATGAAGGTGTTGGGCTTTATATGAGTCAACGTCTGCATGCGTACGAAAGCATGCGCGAAGGGCAAGCCGGACAATAGCATCCATGCAGCAGCACTGTCAAAATCTTGTGATCACACTGGAATTGAGAGGGTGCCTCACCTGAGGAATATAGTTATCTATCGTCCGTAGCCGACAGTTGTGGCCTTGGTCATTGCTGGTGCAGGGGCAGATGCGAGCAGGTGGCGTCCGTAGCCAACTGTGGTGGCCTTGGTCATGGCTGGTGCGGGTGCTGAGGCCAACAAGTGACGTCCGTATCCAACTGTGGTGGCCTTGGTCATGCCGGGGGCAGGTGCCATGGCTGCGAGCAGGTGGCGTCCATAGCCAACTGTGGTGGCCTTGGTCATGGCTGGTGCGGGTGCCATGGCTGCGAGCAGGTGGCGTCCGTATCCGACTGTAGTGGCCTTGGTCATGGCAGGGGCGGGTGCCATGGCTGCGAGCAGGTGGCGTCCGTAGCCGACAGTGGTGGCCTTGGTCACTGTACAGCAAGGGAAATGTTCAGGGCAATCCAGATGCCTAGAGGCTGACTGCTTGATGTGATGGGGAACACCTAACAACATACCTCTGAGGCAAGCCTTCAGATCTGTGCACACAGGCCAGGCACCCTACTTGAGTACACCTCACTATTTACAAAGCACCTTTATTGCAGAACACAATCTTTGGGAGCTCAAAGGACAGATGACTCACTGCTGGGGGCAGGTGCAGATGCCAGCAGGTGACGTCCGTAGCCAACTGTGGTGGCCTTGGTCATGGCAGGGGCAGGTGCCATGGCTGCGAGCAGGTGACGTCCGTAGCCAACTGTGGTGGCCTTGGTCATGGCAGGGGCAGGCGCCATGGCTGCGAGCAGGTGGCGTCCATATCCGACTGTGGTGGCCTTGGTCATGGCTGGTGCGGGTGCCATGGCTGCGAGCAGGTGGCGTCCGTAGCCGACAGTGGTGGCCTTGGTCACTGTACAGCAAGGGAAATGTTCAGGGCAATCCAGATGCCTAGAGGCTGACTGCTTGATGTGATGGGGAACACCTAACAACATACCTCTGAGGCAAGCCTTCAGATCTGTGCACACAGGCCAGGCACCCTACTTGAGTACACCTCACTATTTACAAAGCACCTTTATTGCAGAACACAATCTTTGGGAGCTCAAAGGACAGATGACTCACTGCTGGGGGCAGGTGCAGATGCCAGCAGGTGACGTCCGTAGCCAACTGTGGTGGCCTTGGTCATGGCAGGGGCAGGTGCCATGGCTGCGAGCAGGTGACGTCCGTATCCAACTGTGGTGGCCTTGGTCATGGCAGGGGCAGGTGCCATGGCTGCGAGCAGGTGACGTCCGTATCCAACTGTGGTGGCCTTGGTCATGGCTGGTGCGGGTGCCATGGCTGCGAGCAGGTGGCGTCCGTAGCCGACAGTGGTGGCCTTAGTCACTGCATAGCAAGGAAAAGCATAAGGCTAGGCCTACAACAATACAAAGGCAGGCTCTGTTTTCATGAATGACTCCTGATAATGACAGCAAGTCCACATGCTCCTAGAGGAGCAAACAGGGCAGACATCTCTCAACAGATGCAACATCTTGAAACATGCAACACCTTGAAACACACTGCACCCTCTCTCGCATCACTAGTGACACCTAGCAGCATGCTCAGAGCACGAAAGGCATGTGACTCACTGCTGGGGGCAGGTGCGGATGCCAGCAGGTGGCGTCCGTATCCAACTGTGGTGGCCTTGGTCATGCCGGGGGCAGGTGCCATGGCTGCGAGCAGGTGGCGTCCGTAGCCAACTGTGGTGGCCTTGGTCATGGCAGGGGCAGGCGCCATGGCTGCGAGCAGGTGGCGTCCATATCCGACTGTGGTGGCCTTGGTCATGGCTGGTGCGGGTGCCATGGCTGCGAGCAGGTGGCGTCCATAGCCGACTGTGGTGGCCTTGGTCATGCCAGGTGCTGGTGCTGGTGCTCCTGCAGACAACCGGGCAACTTTCAGCACTATGTAGCGTCCAAGCAACAGATCTGTTAATCAAACTTTCAGTTGAAAACTATGTGAGACTCGCCGCCTCTGCTATGGTGGTATAGGGCACCACGTTGAAAGTATTCCTTGATCCTAAATATGCTGATCGCCGGACGGAGAATATACAGGCGATCGCCTCAACAGCCTGCCTTTTGGCATTCGATGACAAAAGCCTCAAGATTTATGCGTCTGCAGCCGAAGTGATGCTTCTTACATCACTTCAGTCAGAACGTGCTCATGCCCAAGCGTTGCCCTCGTCGATGCGTCAAGCTCCCATCTCAAGCAGCCCACCACACATTCACAAAAGACTTACTCGATAGCCACATCTGCTGCCGCCAAAAAGCCTACAGTACAGCTCTGAAAAACACCCGAAACAGTTCCGGTGGGAGATGGCACTAGCTGCTGCGAAGCAGAGCAAGGGACCTCCAGGAAAATTCGCGTGCTCGATGGGCTGTGTAAGCAGCCCAAAGAAATTTTAAAGTCCTGTTGAGGGGCGTTCAACACCCCGTCGGAACGCGAAAGAGCATGACGAGAGGGCGCGAAGAGCGCGATGCTTCGAGCTAGTAGACCAGGAGCCGCCGCAAAGGCAGGGCTCTCTGCCGATGTGCGACCGACCTACACCATGTGCAAACCCGAGGGCGCAAGGAGTCTAGCCCAGCAGGGGCTCGAAACCCGAGCTCCGCCCACTACACATTCTGGCATCCGCTCGGAAGCGGTGAGAGCACCCGATGCGTCAGGGTCGCGCGAGAAGTCTGAGGCTACTTTCTAGGGTGGAATACAATACTGCTGGGCTGCCGAAACGGCCCAGGAACCTAAGGTGGCTGCTTGACACACCACTTGACAGTACAGATGGGGAGAAGCTAGCGAGCACACCTTGGCAGACGGCAAGGAGCGCCACGAGCGCGATAGCTGCAACGGCCTTCATGTTTGCTGTTTGTTTGTTCTATGCCGTCGAAAGTAGACGGCTGTAAATTTCTGATAATAGCAGCAAGGAGCGCAGAACCAGCTTCTGGTTCTGCGCTTTAGGGCTTGGGGCTTTTAGGGTATGACATATCTAACGAGTCTTAGAGTACCGCCCTCATGATTACGTCAAGAGACCTTCCTCAGAGCCTGAGAGTCGCGTCACTGATCAGAATGTCGACCTTTGCCGCTCGCACCAATCACTCAACGTCCCGGGACCAGGGAGCAGGTACCAAGGACTGATCGGATGCAGTACTGCTGTGCATAATCGCCCCTCCTTAAGTATGGGGGAAATTCAGAGATAACCGGAAAAGCTGTCCAATCTTAGAGCGACATGGGGACCTGAGGCACGCATCTAATGAAAGGGATGCGAGAGCATCATGTTTTGCTTTGTTTCATCACGCCCTTTGCATTCGCTCCACAGAAGAAAGCGCTTTTAATACGTTGCTTCCTCACATCAGAATAGCACATATGAGCTCCGATCGGACTCTGCGCATACGGTGCACGCTAAATCCAGATATGCCAGATATGTACAATGTGCGCGCCAGCATCCTGAGCCTAGGATGACATCAGACAGCATACACCCACACCATTGAACGCCCTGTGAGTTGTAGCTGCACTTCACAACACCAGCCAGCTCGCACCATGGTGTGCATCACACCGGCCTAACTCCAGGCTTCTGATCACTTCAGCCCAACACTTCCCCCTTGCTTCCTGTCTCTGTGGCACAGAATCGCTCTGCATCTCAGGGGCTACGAGCTCCAGTACTGGAAGAAGTAGAGCTTCAGCGCCAGCCCCAGTCCCAGGTGCAGCGCCCCCAGCCCCAGCCACACAGGCAGAGCCCTGCAGGCGGTACACAATGTGTCAGTATCGCAGTGACTGCCATCCCAACATCGTGCAACTGGGCTGCAGACTGGTTGCGTGGTAGCTGTGCTGGGCCCATGGTGGAGGCTGCCAGACTCCCACATGCATGCCCAATAGCTCCAGACAATGGTGACATCCTCCTAATGATGATGGCCATGACAAGTTCCAGCCATGACGAGCGGCAGCTACTTGCTGTGCTGGCTGTGCTGGAAGCTCTGCTGTACTCACATGCCGGCCCGTCAGCACATGCCATGGCATTTGCTTAGCAGGCTTCGACCTCACTGACACGTTGCCGTGAACACGGCTTTCTGCATTCAAGGCATGCCGGACTGTGTTGATGGCAGAGGGAGCTCACTTTGCCCCAGCCACATCGAAGATGGGCCCCTTGAAGTTCAGCAGCAGGAACAGCCCGGACGACACAGTCGCCACTCCAATCATGGCCCACCGCAGCGCCTCGTAGGGCAGGACGCACACGAAGGAGATGGGAATGAAGATGCTCAGCGCATAGCCTGCATGAGTCAACACACTGCTCAGCGCCCGGTGTCCTGGCCCGCTGTCTGAAGCCAAACTCTGGCATCATAGTCCCCTGCTGTGCACATAATCATGCAGCATCTTATGCCTATGCATTGCATAGCCATAGGAAAATGCAAGGTGCTCCTCTGGAATATTTTCTGTTGGTATCTGTGAGCGCTTGCAGATACCAACAGGAAGTACTGAACAGCAGCACCTGCACTTTCCTCAAAAGCCAGTGCCTTGCAATGACCTTGCACCCAGTGCAGTGCCAGGTCACATTCAGGGGTGTGTGCGTCAAGGACAGCGCGCACCATATATGCACCACACTTGCGCCAGCGCCACCTCAGACTTGAACCACCACTTGAGCATCGCCCACAGCGCCAGCCCAATGACCCCCACGTAGCCATAGAAGACAATTGCACTGTAGCCCACCTGCACATCCAACCCCCGTCATATTGGCAACATGCAATGCACCATGCCGCCAGTGGGAGACAGTTGTCTGCCTGCCTGGCGCTTCTGTGGCGAACAACATGCTTGAGCAGCTGAATTGATGCACAGGCTATGCCTGAGCAGCTCACTGAAGGTGTATTGACTGGGTGTCTGGGGACTCTTCAAGCCCTTCTGGCATGTCATCATCATGATGGAGGCGTTTTGAAGTCCAACTACACCTCAGATCAGTAGGGTGTGACTATGATGGGGACTGGATGCAGCAGCTTGCCTTGTCGATGTCATAGTACCAGGCCTGGGTCTCGCTGCCAGTCTTGGTCTGGTGGCGGTTGTGCGAGACATAGGAGGCGTAGTTCCCGGTGACTGCTGTGACAAAGACCAGGGTTGTTGCAATCCAGAATGGCCCATACCTGCGCACCACAATGCCCATTCCTCTCTGCCTGACATGCACAGCGGAGTCTGGAGTCAATGCGCAGCGCACTCTGCCTGAGCGGGACATTGCGGACACTGGACGGTGTTGTGCACAGCGCATTTGCATTAGGAAAGAGGGCTCTACAATGCTCAACGCCTGCCTTTGCCTTATATCCACTGTCCACACTGGGAGTCAGGATGCACAAAAGACTTCGCCCTATTTAGAGTGGAGGGCGCCGTGCAGCATAAAGTGTGCACTTGTGTCAGATATAGGGGTTCTGATTGAGGACTGCTGCTGTGAGAGGGAGCAGGGCTCACAGATCAGCGTTGTCTGTGGTCTTCTCGAAGAAGTCTGGCTTCAGTGCACCCACCACAGAGTCCTTCATCCGGATCAGCACATCCTGCAGCAGGCCAGCAGCATTCAGACCCACTGCTAAACATGTTGTATAGCAGAGGACATGAGCATGACGCCTCGGACCTCAAACAGGTTCTAAGATGCTTCCGGCTGTGCTAGCCAGGAAGGAACGCTTCACCTTCGTACAACATTGACAATCTCAAGACCCTGGCAGAAGAGCGTGCACCAAAGTGGAAGGTGCCAGGCTTTGCAGAGCGGTAGGGTGACTTACCTGCGTGTCGACATTGAAGTACTTGCGGTAGCTCTTCAGGTTGAAGATGGAGTACTTGGGAGCGTTCGGGTCCCCTGCTCCTGCTGCTGATGGCACTGCCCCCGCGCCCAGGAGGGATGTGCTGGGAGCATAGGACTGGACTGCAGGCAACAAACGCAACAAGTCGGTCACACTCCCTACACTCTTATCATGCCCGATGCACATCCTTGTCTGCCTGAGCAGGTTCAGCTTCAACAAGGAGCAAGTCATGCAGAGCAGGGACTGCAGCAGGGCATGCATGAAAAGGGACGGCCCTCCTCTCGAATCTGAGATGTCCATGTTCGGGCTCCCCATGTCAATCCTGAAAAGGGTCAATGCTCACAGCCAGGAACTCTACTACAGTGTGAGGACGGCTCTCACCCCTGGGCACATCGCTGCTGCTGCCCACCTTCCCAGAGATGCCATATGTGGGAAGATTGGACTCTGCACAGCACAAAGATGGTCATGAGCATGCCCCACCCAAGTAGCTGGGCGCAGATTGTGGGCAGGGAACAGGAGTCATGATGCTCGTGACTATGCTCCACCCTCGCAGCAGGGTTCAACGAGGGGGCCAAGGAACAGGATGACGGGATGCAGAGGCTGAAGTGGCCAACTCCTTCATGGGCCACTGTGAACTGGTACCTGGGGGCCTACACCCTGTGCCTGGCATATGTCAAGACAGCTCAGGGGGTCGGGTGGCCAGGGTGTGTAGCACACTAAGACCCACCTTGGAAGCGCAGCACTGTGTCTCCGCTTGCAACCCCTGCATGGGGTGCAGACTCGCTGGAGATGACCGCAGGCACCACCTCTGCTGTGTGATGGGAGGGCGCTGCAGAGCTGTGCGAGCCATTGCCTGCCACCATGCTGGAGCTGCCAAAGGTGGCGTCTGCCTGGGCGAAGGGGTCCGAGGTGCTGGGCTGGGGAGGAGTGTAGCCTGTGCTCTGTGCTGGGAAGTATGTCGACTGCACATCGTAGCCTCCCGGCTCCTCACGGCCACCACCCCTCATCGGTGAGCGTCTCGGGCTGTCATTTTGGACGGCCTGCAAGTATCCAGTATGATCAGCCAAGAGACTGCCGATGTCTCTTCCCACAATGATGATACCAGCTAGCTGCCCCTTGCCACTCTCATTGCCAAGCAGAGTGGCTTTCTAGCTACACATGTCTCTCTCTTGTATGCTGAAGTAGTCTTCAGGGGGTGCAGATCGAGGCGTGGAACACGGTGATAGCAATGGGTGAAGTCTAGACTAGGAAGATGCAAGACGCTGGAATAGGAGTGAGATCCCGGCAGAGTGGGGTCCGCACCTTCCAGCCTTGGTTTTCCATTTGCTGAGCGATGCAGGAGCTCCGGCAAAGCAACAGTGACACCTGCCTGAGGAATCCTCCTGGCTACAGCTACCGCGCTTCTTCTCGTTTACTGCCGCACTGGAGACAGACAGCACTGCTTTGATGTTGCCGTCTCTTACAAAGACTGCATGCAGATTAGTCGTGTGTAAAGGCTTGCAGAAAGCAGTATTCTGCAAAGGCTCATGGCATCATGGAACGCTTGCCAGAACTGGCTGCATGTGCCAGTACCTGCTTCTCCGAGGCACCCGTCTGAAGCCGGTTAATAGTTGGAGGTTCTGCGCACAGCTGGAATATGCTGTAATAAAGCGCAATGATACTGCAGAATTCATCTCAGCATGCGCAGTCCCCTGTGACAATAACAGGACAGATGGTTTGGGTACCATTGATGCGCGGCTGTTAGCCTCGATCCTCATACATCACAGCAGTGTTTCGAGGACAACCTAGACTGCCATGTCGGGCAACCAGCAGCAATGGCAGCCACGGCCTCCAGGAGGCATGCCTGCTCAGTCGTCAGGTCCTCCAGGTACAGTATGTTGGCACCTGCTGCGCCTTGAGACCCCAGGCCTGCAGATAAGCAGTACGTAGCATGTCATATTTTGCCGGCGTGAGGCTTTCATTGAAAGCACAAGCTTATGCGGACTACCAAATAGTGTTGATGATCGGCACTTTTGTGGCTGCAAAATGATGCTCGGCGACGAGGTAGAGAAAGCTGCTGCACAAGTGGCTGCCACATGAGGAAAGCATGTCATATAAGGCAGCGCAGCGATTTGCCAAGTGTGTGCAAAAGGGATGTCATGAGGGATGTGCAGGAAGCCACAACATCAAAGGCTTGCTATGTTTGTGCAGGGTACAGGCCTCCTGGGATGGCAGGACCTCCTGGATCAGGACCTCCTGGATCGAATTACGGGCAGCAGCCCGGCATGCAGCCTGGCATGCCTGGGAGCAACTTTGCGCAGAGACCACCTGCAGCCATGCCCGGCCAAGGTGGAGCACGCATTGCCTCGCTGCAGATCGCACTGGACATGATGACCTCCCGCCCTGGTGTTGCTGCAGGTTTCAGAATGAGGGCATGGAGAGTTGCACTGTCTATGCTGTCATGTTGTCACAGGGCTGAATCTGCTTCCTGTCTAGCTCATGTTGCCAGCCTGTTGTTCTCCATTCCATGATGCAAGAGGGACATGGGTACCTGTTGCAGGGTATGGAGAAGGTCAGCCGGGAATGATGAGACCCAGCGGTCCGCCCGGACCAAGTGGGCCAATGAGAGGGCCAGGGCCTGGGCAGCCTGGGCCCGGCTCCGGCATGCGGCCGTCCTTCTCTGGAGGCCTGCCGCCAGGTGTGTACAACTATCCATGCTCGACACATATGTCATAAGTGCAGCTTCTATTGTCAGCGCAATGACGCTCAAGGAAGCTTTCAGAGACAACAGGAATATGTTGTATTCAGCTGTCGCCCTAAGATCCAGATGAGGGCGTTGAGTGAGTGTGTGCAGGATAATGTCATTTCAGAGCAGAAGGAGACAATCGTGCATGTGCCATGCTGCAGGTGTAAGACCGCCAGCACAGCAAGCGCCACTTGCAAATGGTGGGCCCATGCCACAGCAACAAGGCAGCATGCCTGGGCCTAGGCCCTCTTTTGGCGCCCAGCAAGGGCCTGGGTCGTCCTTCAATGCGCAGCAAGGGCCTAGGCCCTCCTTCAGCGCGCAGCAGGGACCTCCAGGCGGCTTCCAACGAGGCCCGCCAGGTACTGCCTCTGCCTGCAGACAGCATGATGTGCACTGTCTCTGGTATTGTGACTGATGTACAGCTGTCATGAACCAATCAAGCCTTGCACTCTTGGGCGCTCTGTGGTCATCTAAAAGGGCGTCAACCCTTGGAAAGTAGCAGCTGACTGCTTGTCAAGAAGCTCCCAAGTCGACTGCAAGACACCTGCAGGCAAATAGTAGACGCACGTGATGCTCATGAAGTGTCTGTCAGAGTTGTACAGGTGGTAGGCTCTACACAGAACTGCGAGTAAGGAGCCCCCATCACCAGTCATGGTTATCTTGTACAGGGGGCGCGAGGCCAAGCATGCCCGGGCCGGGCAGGCCTGGGCAGGGCCCGCCCAACTTTGGAGGCGGCCCGCCTGGCATGCCCCAACAGCAGCCTGGGCAGGGCATGCCCAATTTTGGAGGCGGCCCGCCTGGCATGCCCCCGCAGCAGTTTGGGCAGCCGCCTGCCATGCGGCCCCCAGGGCCCCCCCAGTTTGGGGGCCCCCCACAGATGCCACCCATGACGCCCAACTCTACTCCTCCTGGTCCTCCCGGATTTGGTGAGGAGAAGCCTCCCATGCAAGCTCTCGCTTTGTAGTTGCTGCACACCTGCTGGCACTCCGACATTCCTGGAGCCACCCTGGACTCAGGGCTTGTTGCCTGCACGAGTGCTAGCTTTGAGCTCAAGATGCAAAACTGGGTGATGTTGCAGCCCAAAACTTTGTGCAAGAGCCTTTCCTTGATCAATCAGGTGATGACAGTGTTGCCTGGCGCTGCAGGCGACTCGATGGCGCCCATGCAGGGCTACAACACAATCGCTCCTCCTGGCTTTGACGCCACTGCCTCATCGGTGAGTGTGTCCCTTAGCTGCTTTAAGACCAGAGGCATGCTGTCAGGGACTCTCTGTAGCTCAATGGTACAAAGACTTCAAGGCCTCAAGCTTGAGCCATCTATGCACGAGCGCTGTAGTGTCTTTGCTGGACTGCCTGGCAGAACTTCTGCATGAGCGCTTTGCATCCTGGTAGGCAGCGCAATGCTGTCTCTCAGGTGCAGACGCTATGCAGACTTTCTGCCAGACAGTCAGGCAGCAGCATTGACTGCAGCAGCTGCAAATCGCAGTACATCAGCACTGCATATCAAGGTCTTTCTGTGAACCCTGCATGTCAATGCTTTCCCGGTGTAAGATTGGAGTCTCTCCCTTTCTCATATGCAGTGCATGGTGCAGGGAATCCTGGACGCTTTCGACGCCATGACGCTCGGGCCGGGAGCACCGGGGCAGCACGATCAATCGATGAACCCCGCGTACTACCCGCGGCCCACCGGGGAGGCCGCCGAGACGGCCGGGCTGGCCCCCCCGCCCTTCCAGCAGGGCAACTGCGAGCCCCGCTTCATGCGCCTCACCTGCAACGCCATTCCCAGCCAGCAGGCATGCCCCGGCTCTCTGACAAGCGATGCCTGATGCATGATGCTAGAATGGACCTGTAACTCACCTGTCAACACTTCTGCCGTCTGCATGACCGTTGAGGTGGGATTCAAGATCCTTTCAGAGCATACGCCACTACAGTATGTGTATGCATAAGGCTTACTGATTCGGTCTTGGCGCCCCATGTCTTTGCTTCTCCACATGGTCAATGTGTTGGTGGGGCCGGAATTAACTTTGCATTGACACCATCTCTGATCTATGATGATTTATCGCATAGCGGTCAGAGGCTGCCAGGTTGGGTGGGTACATGCAGAATCAATTGCTGGCGGATTCCTCCTGTGCATGCGCTACGCTATCCCTCATATGTAGAAGCGCTACGCATGCACGGCGGTAGGAGATAGCCCAGCACTTGATTTGATGCTCGACCTGCTACATAATCCCCACACAGCAATTGTTAAGGTCATCTTTGAGCACTGTCTTAGAGTGCTGCAGGCTCTCAAGTCACACTTATTCTGTGCAAGTAGCCTGAGTGGGAGGATTTGCTGATGCAGTCCATGCGGACGCGCTACCAGCTGCCGGTCGGGGCCATAGTGCATCCGCTGGCGGATCCCCAGGACGTCCCAGTGATTGGCCTGGACCATGGCGGCATAGTGCGTTGCAAGCGCTGCAGGACCTACATCAACCCCTTTGTCAGATGGTCTGATGGCGGCAGGTAGGCCTGCTCTGCCTGTAGACCAATGTCTGGCCTCCTAGAGCATGCCATGCTGTCCCGCCTAAGCCTTGAGTATGCAGCCAGCCTGCACACCGGCAGCACAGGACCTCCCGATAGCACGCCAAAGTTTCCCGCCTAAGCCCCTGGCATGCAGCAGCATGCACACCAGTACTTAGAGGTTCTGTGCGCCGAGTGAGCGGCTGCATGAGGGGCTGTCAGTTGGTGCTACAGAGATTACTGGAGCCTTCGAACACATCTCGCAGGGTCTGCTGTGGGTGTTGCAGAACCTCCAGCTAGGTGCCAGCACAAGGAGTGTGACGTGGGAAGCACTTTGTGCAGGCGATTCCAGTGCAACGTCTGCGGCATGCATACAGAGGTGCCTGTGGATTACTACTGCATGCTGGACAACAACGGTGTCAGGCATGACATCGACCAGAGGCCAGAGCTGAGCCAGGGGTCTGTAGAGTACATTGCGCCCCAGGAGTACATGGTATGCCACTGCATGCCATGCCTGTGACGTCCTCACGACATTGTACAGTCCCAAACTTCTGAAGTGCTGCGAGCCCTTGCACCAAGTATCAAAAGAATGATCGGGTAATGTCAGGGAACCATACAGAGGAAGGAGACTTTCTCTGCCTGCTGCATGCAGTGCTGCATGCATGCCCTGCATCGTGTCATCTGTCCCGAGAGCCTACCGAACTGCAGACGGCCCTTTGATGTGCTCCATATGTGCAGGTGCGGCCTCCCATGCCGCCGCGCTATGTCTTTGTCATCGACGTGTCCTACGTGGCGGTGACCTCCGGCGCGCTGCCCGTGATCTGCCAGGCCATCAAGGACAGCCTGGACAAGCTCCCCGGCGGCGAGCGCACCCAAGTCGGCTTCCTCACCTTCGACAGCACCATGCACTTCTACAACCTGGCCCCCCGCCTGTCCCAGCCCCAGATGATGGTGTGCTGCTGCTCTGCTGTGCATCCCCATGGCTTCAAGCCCCATCTGGCTTCAATGTGGCCCAGCATGGAGCAGTGAAGGACTGCATCATGCCCTACGAGACACCCCTGGAACGACACTGGCAGTCTGTGGGTTCAGGCATACAGTGATCCAGTCCATGCAGGCTCGCAGTCACATTGCAGTGCTTTACGGTGCTGCGAACGCGCATGCTGCACTGTATACAGATCCTCGCACAGAGCTGCCTGCTTTGGTCCAGCGTTCATGTCAGCAGCTGTACATCTTGCCCTCTGCTGAGCTCTCACCTTTTCATGAGCTATCGAGTCAGGTGTTGCTGTGTAAGGCACGCATGCTGAGATTTGAATGCTGGGTGTACAGGTGGTTGCAGACATAGAGGAGTCCTTCCTGCCCTTGCCAGACGACCTCTTAGTAAACCTGGAGGGCAGCCGGGCAGTGGTGGACGCCCTGCTAGACTCCCTGCCACAGATGTTCGCAGGCAACCACACGGTAAAAGTCTTGGCCTTACCATGCCGACCACTGTAATCCATCGCTGGTATCATCAGGCTTTTCCTTGCCATCGAGCTGTGCATGGTGGCCATTTGACTCTTGATGGCATTATGAAATAGAGTCCCGCTTTGAGGTCCCAAAGCTTGGAGTGGGTTTGCGCAACAAGCAGAGGAAACCTCAAGCTTGATTCCAGTCAGACTCATGCTATGAGTGACATTATGCCAAGCATGCACAGTGCAGGGCTATGCAGCTTGTCGGTGCATGCCAGGCCTCACACAGAGCTTGAGCGGACGCTGAATCTTGCAGCCTGCCCTCTGGCGCAAGCTGACCTGCTGGCGCTGCCATGCAGGTGGAGAGCGCCCTGGGTCCGGCGCTTCAAGCGGCGTACACAATCATGCAGGACTATGGCGGCAAGATGCTGGTGTTCCAGAACGCAGTGCCATCCCTAGGTAAGATCGTTCTGCTCGATGCGGCCAAGAATAGCTCGTCAGAGACACAGGTGCAAAGGATGTTGACAGAATGCTCAAGATGGTGTGAAACATTCTTGCCTGTGGTGATACGTCTTAGCGCAGCAGTGTACAACATCTGTACTGGTTTACCTTGAATTCCTTTTAAAGAACGAGCTCTGGAGTGGAGACATTCCCTGCCAATCTTCACCCTAGCCTGTGAAGCGTCTGGCTACTGGCGCTGAAGATGTTAGATGGTGGGATGAGGATCACATGGACCCTGTTCAGAAACATCACTGTGTGTGTGCACAGGCCTGGGCAAGATCAAGTCGCGCGACAATCAGCAGGTGTGGGGCACGGACCAGGAGTGCAAGCTGCGGCAGCCGGATGACCCCTTCTACAAGAAGTTTGCCGCAGAGTGCTCCCGTGTGCAGATTGCTGTTGACGTCTTCGCCATGGGGTGCGCCCTGTACTACCATGAGTACACTCTGAGTGGCACAGAGATTCGTGAAATCGACCTTCAATATTTTTCCCACCACTGTTGAAGATCCATGGTTTGATCTCCTACCACTGTTGAGACTCCTGAGAAAGCTGGCCATGCAAGATCCTGGCAGGCACAATTTCTAGAATGACTGAGAAAACGTCTGCTTGTGGTGGCGCAGGCAGCCATCGGGGGGCCCGCACCAGCCGCCGGTCTACATGGATTTGGCCAGCCTGGGCGCGCTGCCACGCTATACTTGCGGCCAGCTCTACTACTACCCGTCCTTCAACGCCCGGCGTGACGAGGTGGGTACCGGATGAAGTGGCCCTCAACAAGGACGCAACAATGAGATGTCGAATGCCACGTGCAACACTGTTGCACACTCCTGCAGGAGTGCAGTGCGTCAGACTCGCTCAATGAGGGGTGCTGCAGATACCCTTTCCAGATGCTGTCCAAGCTTTGCCAGGCTTTCTGTGTCTAAGCAGGCTCAGCAGGATGATGAGGAACAGTATGTCGTAGAAGTTGTGTGCATGCTGAAGCTGAGCCTTTGGATAAGTGACAGCAAGGGAGTCGATTAGGATGCTTTCCTGTGCATATGCACAGGTGACGTTGGGAGAACGATGTGAGGCACACTTTCGTTGTGGCCGACGGCTTGAGGAGGCAATCATGCTATCACTGACCTTCTGGGTTTGAGCCTTTGAGGCATCCACAATATTGTCCACAATAAAGTATTGCTGTCTGTGTGCAGGTGAAGCTGCGGCAGGACGTGCGGCACAACCTGTTGCGGTCAATAGCCTGGGAGGCGCTCAGCTATCACTGACCTTGTGGGTCTCAGCCCTTGGGGCATCTATGTGAACGGATCGCTGTCTGCGCGCAGGTGAAGCTGCGGCAGGACGTGACGCACAACCTGTCGCGGCCGACGGCCTGGGAGGCGGTCATGCGCATCCGCTGCTCCAAGGGCCTGCGCATCAGCGCCTTCCACGGCCACTTCTTCATCCGCTCCTCCGACCTCCTCGCCCTGCCCCAGGTGCCCACCCCACC